>JADEZT010000006.1:3916866-5222489 GCA_016618095.1 Colletotrichum echinochloae | reverse complement strand
GCTAAGGTTAATCCGATTCTGCTTCTTTCTACCTGCAGCACCACCTACTATAACTAGCTCTTGTCTAACCCTTGTAAATACTTAGTCTACCTAATATAGTATAACTATATATTAGGCTCTAACTTCTTATTTAAACCTAATACCTTATTATATATACTAACCCTAAACTTCTCCTCTTACTCCTTGTATATCTAGATAAACTTAGTACTGTTATTTACAGTAGCTAGCTCTAGTACTCTACTTCTATTAGTAGATATTATCTATCTTAGCCCTTCCTTAAACCACTAGCTTCTAGAATGTAATAGGAAAAATTACTTGTACTAAATACCTATAGTCTATAGTACCTCTTATATAGCTTTAGCTTTATATTATATATTACCTTCTTTCTACTACTTATTTACCTATCTATACTTAGTCTAGTAATACTCTTATATATTATATATATAATAGTATATATAACTATATATATAGTAATAGATCCTATTAACCTAGGGTAGTGTGATATAGGTAATAGGCTTGGGTGCTGCCTCTGGGTATGGGAATAACTGTAACCTGGCCTGGTTTTGGATGATGCCTGGGATAGTACTGATAGCTTTAGCAATGCAGGCCTGTGTCTGGATAGTAATGGTAGGATAGTGGCTCTATAAATGTGCTATGGCTTTGTTAGCTACTATAGCATACTAATATAACATGTATATTATAATAGAATACTATATATTATAAATAAATAGCTTTATACTTAGCTTCTTGTTAAATAATAGTAGTTATATCTATATATTCTAGTTTAACCTATCTATTTATCCTAACTATTAGTTCTATCTACCTATTCTTTTACCTTGCCCTATCTATGAACTTCCTCCTCTTAATACCACTAGCTACCTCTAATCTCCTTATACTTTCCTTTTCTTCTTGCTCTTGGGGCCTGGTTATATTACTTGCTTGACTACCCTAGCTATAGCTTACCTCAGTGTTGTATAATTAGCTAGTTTGCTTCCTTGCGCACAACTATATTAAAAACTTCCTTATATTTTACTACCCCTTTTTCTTACCTTATAAACCTTTTCTTCTTATAAAACCCAGTAATTTAAAATTACCTAAATTATGGCTTTTATAGTATGTTATTTTAGTATATTTTATACCTTAAAACCTTAATAGCTTCTACCCCCTATCTCTAGTGCCCTATATTATATTTTAGTATGTGTTTTAATGGCTCCTTAAAGAAGCCGTTGTTAATGCTATGTTAGCTAGTTTGCTTCCTTACATGTGACCATATCAAAAACTTCCTTATATTTTACTACCCCTTTTTCTTACCTTATAAACCTTTTCTTCTTGTGAAACCTGGTGATTTGAAATCACCTGAATTATGGCTTTTATGGCATGTTATTTTGGTGCATTTTATACCTCAAAACCTCAACGGCTTCTACCCCCTGTCTCTAGCGCCCCACATTACATTTTGGTGTGCGTTTCAATAGCTTCTTGAAGAAGCCGTCGTCAATGCTATGTTAGAAATGTCGGCATGTGGTCGGAAGTAACTTGAGAATATGTCCCGGAGTACAAGGCCGAACCACCTTCGAGCCCAGTTCTCAACTGGTTGCTGAATGGGCCGACAATGATGGATTGCAGCATGACGTTAAATCTATCTTAGATGTCGATCCGCTTCCTATTTGGCAACACACAGCTAGACAAAGGGCTGGTTCAGAGAATGCTTTAGTCAATAGGCTAAATTTGGAGAATTGGATGCCCAAGAAACCTCAAAGTCCTAGAACACGACCCTCACAACTATTCAAAGATTATCTAGTCAGGCAGCATGTCATATAAGTCAGACCGGCATAAGTAGGCGTGGATGCATGGCACTCGGTCTGCCCAGATGGTTGGCTGATACTGCACTACAGCCAATAGGAACGCGCTGAGAAAGTCAAAGCATAAAAAGTGGACTGATAGGGGAATCCGTCTAATTGTTATACAAAAATGCCGTTTCTCGATGCGTTCCGTGACGTTATACTAGAGTAGGGTTGTCAATGCTGCTTTTTTTTCATTGCTACTAGTAAGAGGCGGCAGGATAGGCTCGCTAAGTGTGCCGGGTGGGGAAACAGGAGGGAAAACAGGGGGTAGAATCCGACCAGGGGTAGAATCGCAGATTGAATACGGAATAGGGAAGAAGATAGGCTGTAATAATAGGTAGGTATAGTAATGTTATAAGAATTTAAGCTGACTTCTAATAACTAGTACGCCTAGCTGACCCCTTTATGGGTGGCCGGCGTAACTATTCCTCCGGGTTGCCAGACCTTTACTAATACCCTTACAAGAGGGTCTTTCAACCAGCTATACTATAGCTCGTCGTGTTCCGTAGAATAGGGTTAAAAATACCCATGGTTACCTATATGGGTTAACCACCCATTCCACCTATGGATATTTGGGGATATCTAAATGGGTAATAGGTAAAGGGGTTTTGGGTTTTTTAAGCGAGTATGGGTCATGGGTAATTGGGTATACCCAAATAGATATTCCTTAGAGGTGGAGAATAGGTATTATAGATATGGGTAGGTTATTAGTATGGGTACTGATTCTTTCTGCTGCGGAAAGAATCAGTAGACCAGAATCAGAAAGCATAGAATCTTTAGGCTTCTAGGAGGTGGAATGACTTATTTGCTACTAATTACGTTTCTATAGGAAATTCAACTAGCTAGAATAAAAAAGAATAAAAAAAAGGTCCTGAAATTCTAAATCCTAACCCAACTTACACTGTATGATACTAAGTATAGCGCCTATATACTAAGCATATACCACCTGTATTTCCTACGTACAGATCTTATTATTATCTTATTGTTACGTAACCTATACTATAGTTCTTCTGTTCCTAAGGGGTCGTCTGTCCGCCTTATTCTGCAGACTTGTCTTCTTATAAGATGCTGTGCCGCCCGCGCTTCTAGGGCTTGGCAGGGCTAGCGTCGCCTGTAACTTGTTGGGTCGTAACAATAACGTAGATAGTCTAGATAAATCTAGCACCCATAGATTATATAGTATAGCTTAGGATTATATATAGCTAGGTAGTAGATCTCATAACCCTAAGTAGTAATAATAATAGTAATAATAGTAGTAGTAATAGTATCTTAAATGTATAGGTGTTTTGTAAGCAGGGTAGGGTGATTATTAACTATCCGTCGGCCGTTACTTAACAATGACACAAGAAAACCAGCGACATTATGAGGTACTGCTCCAGTAACCAGTACCGAACCAATCCTGACCCGGCGACTGGTACTTTAGGTTGCGGTTCCTACAAGTGTCCGCCCTCTCCATAAGATGGTTTAGTTCTCGCGGTACAGCGCCCATATAATCCTTTTTATAAGCCTGAGTGGCCAGGTCAAGCTCAAACGTCTCTTTAGTGACGGCGTCGATCCCAATAAGCATCGTCGTCTTGGCCTGACGAACGAGCTCCTTGTGTTCAACCTTGTTCCAAATGCTGTGCTCGTTGTTATTGCCTTTTTGTGTGCCGTACCACCTGAGGTTCTTAGGGGTAAGCGAGTAGACCCAGACCTTGCCGCTACATTGCTGAGCCATTGCCCGCGACATGTTCTCAAAATAGGTGAAGCGGTACGTAGACCCACTGAGTGGGTAGAGCCAGCTTCCTGGCCTGTCAATCTCCCAGTAGTTATAGTTTTCCAGATTATCAGGCTTCGGGCTCGGACCAACATTACCCGTATCACCAGGAAAGAGGGACTATAACGAATGTTAAGCCTATCTGTCACCTTCTCCTTGCACCGGCCCCATAGTGCACTACAAAAAAAAGGATTCCTAAAGAATCAGACTTACCCAGAGAGAGTACATATTGTTAGAGCATGCATATCTAGCCGCCTCTAGAGACAGGTTCTCGCTTGGCGAAAGACCAAGTTTTACTCCCTGTGTTGCCCTTACCGTATCCGGTACGCCAGTGTAAAAGACGCATTTATCCTTGAGCTCATTTTCGCTGAAGAGCATAGCTCTGACGAGCTTCTCCGTCGTTAGATCGTTAATGTCAGTTCTTTGACCATGTAGCTTCCTATAGCAGCCAAGGCAATGCTTCTTGGGCCAGGCACATTGGCACTTTGTTTTTGTTGTAGAATCCCTTTGTCTGAGCGACTTGTTCCACGAGGTGATGTTGATGTCGTTGTCCCATGCAAAGGGGTGCCTCAGGTTGTCGTTAACCACATCTTCTGCTGTATTGAAGACATTGTATCCGCGGATGTGATATCGATCTACCACTGCCTTTGGAAAGCAAAAAGAGACTGGTAGGCTGAGCAGTAGCACTAATAAAAGGAGCATCGTACAAAAACACGTGCTAAGAGCCGCAAGTAACTATTGCAAATATTCTTGGTATAGTAAGCGCCAAGTAAGTTAGAGCAGTAAGGTCTAGTACCTTAAGAAAGAAAAGAAAAGAGATATACAGTATAGGAATAATAATGTGTGTATAGATTATATTTTTAGTAGCAGAACTATAAGTTATTTATTTAATAAAGTAGTTCTTATTCTATTGCTTAGCCTTCTTTACTATAGGGATTAAGGTTTTTAACCGAGAGGGCCTAGAATAAAATTTATGCTCTAAATATAGCTGTTGGAATCACAAGGGTTAGTTGTGATACGGTTAACCGTACGTATCGGGTGGCAAGTGACGAATATAGGGGGAAAATACCAATGGTCTATTATGCGTGACTAGAGAAGTAGGTTAGTTATGATTGTATATACACTTGTGTAATGTCTTATAACTAAAGGATATAACTATTATATAGTAAAGATAGAGCAATAATAAGGATAATTTACTAGGCTATTTACTATATTATAGGGGATTGTATAAGTATTATGCTTTTTCTATTAAGGCAAAGCACCCACTTTTTGGCACCCCCCACATTTCGGCATACCAAAAATGAAGCCATCACAACCACACCACTTTATTAATTAGCTATTAACTGGGCATCGCTACTACCACTATACAGCTTTCGGCCTCACTAGGGTAATCAGAGGCGCTATATTTATCTATATCATCTATAACTTCACCAGCCTTAACCTAGGCCTACTATACATCACTAATTATTATAAACTTTATATTTAAATCTATATAAACAGCCTTTCTTTTCCTAACTATACTATTATTAACTTTTGCCTGGAGGATCTCTATTTATTACTAAGTAGTAACTAGTTTAAAAAACTACTATTAGAAGCCTTTTTTAACCTTTCTAAAGAGCTAGTATTATATAGTAATATCTTATTTCTATTAGGTAAATAAGTATAATTATTTATCTAGCTTTTTTACCTTCTTTAGTATAAACTATTTTATAGTAGATAAAGTAAATACCTATTCCTCTATACCCTAGGTATCTTAAACCCTTTTAGTAATCTTATTAAGTAATATTAATAGTATTATTTTATCTAATAGTAAATAAAAGCTTATTAGAGGCTTTATAATAGTAATTAGCTATAACCTAGTATACTTCTAGCTACTCTTAATATTCTTTAATGTTAGCCTAGCTTAATAAGCCTTCTAATAGTAAAAAATAAAGTTTTTTTTACTTATAATAATAAAGTTATTCTAAAGGCTAAGATATCCTAGCTCTTTATAATAGACTAACTTTACTAAGTTAAAGACTAACTAATTTAGTAGCTAAAAGATATAAGAGGTATATAGTAATAAAAATAATAAATAGATATTATTAATATAGTATAACTATATAAAATCTATTATTATATAGCTTCTATACCTATCTAGGATTAATAGCCTTACCTTATAAAGCTAAACTAGTACTATCTAAGGTAGAAATACCTTCTTAAGCTACTTAATAGTAATATTATTAGTAATTTAGTTATTCTTTATTACTATAAACTTCTACCTATTGTATAAGCTAAGGTTTAGAAAAAAATACTACTACTAGACTATCTTACCCTTATATATAATTAGTAGATAAAGTACCTTACTCTTAGCTAAGATATACTTAATAATAGATACCTAAGCTTATAATCTAAGCCACTTTTTTCTTATAGACTTTATCTCTATTTTACCTAGTATTAACCTATTATCTTTTTTACCTTTAAAAATACTAATCTTATTTATATTATATTAGTTAGTTAGTTTAATAATAGTAGTATAAGGTATTATAAGATATTTAAACTATTCTCTAATAACTTTAGTAGATACTTTATTAATATACCTTAAATTAATAGATTAACTTCTCTAGATCTTATTAGATACATTCTTTTAAATAAAGCTATCTATCTACCTCTTACCTAGAGGCTAGATATCCCCTTTAGCTTAGAGGATATAATGAGCAAAGTCCTTTAGTTATTAATAGGTTAGTAGTAACCTAAGGTTAGCCTATATAGTTACCTAATTAGCTAGGCTAGCTTCCTAGCTAATAGAGAGCTTCTATAAGTTAGAAAAAATAGCTAGCCTTAGTTAGATACTATAAAGATAATACTAGAGAGTAGTCCTTAAGATACTATAGTTATAAGCTACCTTTTTAATACTAGTACTATTTCTAATAGCCTTAATTACCTGATTAATCTTATCTTTAATATACTAGACTATAACATATAGGTAAATAACTATGCTAGAAATAAGGTTATATAGAGAAAAAGTATAAAAATTGTATTACTTTAAAGTATGAGGATAGATGAGAAAATAGGTGGCTGGGTGGTATTTTTGGCATGCTGAAATGTGGGGGGTGCTAAAAAGTGAGTGCTTTGCCTTATCTATATAACCTTAGATAACTAAACGTAATTTCTTATAAGAGGTCTTATTCTTTTCTTTAACTTTATATATAAGCCTTAATTTAAAGATCTATATTCTAGTATAATCTTTCTTATTATATTTTATAATATAGAATATACCTCTCTTAGTAAGATTATTAATCTTAGTACTATTAGATTATTTAAATAGCTTTTTAGGGGTTATAATCACACCCTTCTTATATAATTCTATAGTAAGCTTATAGTTAATTTCTTTTATAATAATTAGATATATATTACTAGTTAGATTAGAAAAAACCTTAGTAAGGAATATGGTAATTAGGTTCTTCTATAGTTAGCTATATAGTTACTGAAGAGGATTCTCTAGCACGATGGTAATACTCTCACAAGCTTCTTTAATAATCATAGCGGTTTTATTAATAGGCTTAACAGGTTCCTTAGCAATGAATATAGCTAGTATACTTTTCTTAACTTTATTAGTTTAATAAAATAGCTTTACTATAGTAATATAGAAGTTACATAAGCCTTATAGTAAATTTACTATATAAGTAGTACTGTTATTTATAATAATATAAAAAGGGCCTTACTAGCTGCTTATCTTATACAAAACTTAGATAAGGGATTGTAATAGTAAGGCTATGGTTATTGTTATATCTAGGCTATTATACATTATAAGTATATTATTAACCTACCTCTTTATATTAATCTAATATAATTCTTCTCTAGCCTTTTTTATAGCTTTAGCTTATTAGGTTATTAAAAGTAAGAGAGGTAAATTATCTAATATATGTGGATATGCTCTAAAAATAAGGAGTATATGCATAAGACTATTAGGGCTAGTGGTATTATTAATTGCTTTTATTACTAGTTACAAAGTAACCTTGGATTTGATACTAGTCTCTATATAAATAATTGTATATACTTGGTATAATATAGTAATATAACATTTGACCTTTCTAATGCTATTATAGGCCTTGATTAGAACCTCTTTTACCTTGATAGAAAGCGCTTAAGTAGTGTGTTTGAATTCTGCGGCGTGGAAGTTCAATCTAGCATTAGTTATTATCCAGTCTGGTAGGCTAAGATATATGTCTATCTAGTATATCTGTAGTGCCTCAAAGGTGTGTTCTGTGGTGACTGTGCAGAGGAATTGTGTGGCATTGAATGCTGTTGTGCTATCTATGATATGTAACATGGGCTGGTTACTATTAAGATATACTATGTTAATATAGATCTTGTGGTTGAATTTGTGGTTATCTTTGAGGGTAAACTTGAATCTTCTAGGGGCCTTTGAATTCAGCTGGTAGTGATAGCAAAACTTGGTGATTTCCTTAATATTTGAGATCTCTATCTTCTAGCTAGTGTGTTACAATACCTTGTGCAGGTGATTTACTGATGGGTGGCTGAACTGTTAGTGTATTTGATAGAGTTTAATATTGGTAAGGTAGTGTTGTACTACGCTGCGCTCAGGTTTCTCTAATAGCATCTATATGTGACCCTATTTATACACTATAGGTATGATATTCTTGCCTTAGATAAGTATGTTCTTAAGGTTATTAAAATATATTTTATAGTAGTTTGTATCCTTTAAGTAGAATAGAAATAATATATCTAAGGTTATAATATAAAAGGTAAGCTTACCTAATAGGGTAGGTATTTTTATAGCTCTAAGGGACTTAAAGTATTTGCTACTTCTAAATTATATACTTGCTTCTCCTATATAAGCTATATCTAGTGGTATTTTGACTTATAGGTGCTTGCGGAGTATAGCAACTTATCGTTAGCTAGCTATTGATATATAGGCTGCTCTAGTATCTAGTATTATCCGTTAGAAAGTTATTATAGAATAGTAGTCTTTAAAGGTAAATATATCATTAACTCTATTAGCTTTTATATTTAATCTGCTGATTTTACATAAGTCTTTCTTTATTGGTATATAATAAATAGACTAGTTATGTAGTTACATAAAGACTTCTTAGCTATTAATTATATTCTTTCTATAAAATACTATTAATATAAAAAAAATATTATCTTTAAAGTAGCCTTTAGCTATATTATTATTATTATTATCTTTCCTGTCTAGGCTATAGTTACCTTTATATTCTATAAGAAATTGTTTAAACCCTAGTAAAGTCTCTATAAAATACTATCTTTTATACCTCTAAAAAGACTTCTACCTCTTATAGTCTATGTATTTATTAGACTAGTATCTAGGTTTTCTATAGATAAAGTACTTCTTTGTTATAAAGGTATTTTGCTCTTAGGGGTTATTATGGGTTACCCCTTAGTTATTCTAGTATACTTATAGCTATTAATTCTGTTAGCTATTGTATTTATAGTTAACTTAGTATTAGTCTCTAAGATTGTTAGGGTCTTTACTGATAAATTATAACTTTCTATTATAAATACTTATTATATTCCCTATACTACTGTATAGTTATATATAAAGTATATTAAAAGTTATAGGTAAGTTGAGGAGGGCTATAGCATACTCTAGAATGCCTTAGCAGTAGTTAATAAGTATATTCTAGTATTTCTTATCCTTTAGTAGTCTATAATACTTTATTACTTTTACTAGCTTAGTAATTTTTATAATAAGGAGCCTAAGTACCTCTAGCTTACTTTTACTATTATTTTAATATTTAATTGACTTAAAAGTAAGTTAGTATAGTTTAGTTACATAGGCCTAGTAAACTTCTTTACCCTTAAATCTTAATTTAATTCTAGCTATTAGAGTATTAAAACTATTAGTATATTTATATAGGGTAGTAGAGTAATACTCTTGTGGTTCTAAGGTAAGCATTACTTTAATTACAGTTCTATATTAATTACTTTTAATTCTAACGCTCATACAAAGGTTATAGAAGACTAGTAACTTTAAGTTAATAGTGTTATATGCTTTTCTGCTATACTTTAACTTTATATTATTACTATAAAGCTTAATGAGATTATTTAATTGATATGGGTTTGGACTGTTGTTTTCAGGTGAATCCCTGGGTGTAATGGTTCTTTGTACCTCTAAGGATTGGGTGGATGGGATAGTTGATTCTCTGTGAGCTGTGTATTGATGGCTCTCTTGTGCGGTTGGAGTAATGAAGCTTGGGTTGTTGTAAGAAGACTGCCTTGTGTTTGGGGAATTGCTTGCTTCTGCTGGGGTATTTGCTGGTATTGCTGTGCTTCCCTCACTTGATGGTGGGATCTTTATAGATATCTTAAAAGTATATATATATGAATTAGTAATATTCTCTGTAAAGTCCTTGCTATTCATATGCTTGTGGAATGCTTGATTTGTCTTAATTATGTCTGCGATCTGTTTCTTGTTCTATATGTTGTATTTCTCTTGCTTGATAGTGTTATAAATACGTGAGGCTACTGTTCCCCTCTGGGCTTTGTTGACGTAGACCTTATTGGTAATGAGAAAGTCTTAGAACTTCTTTATTAGTCTCTTGTCTGCGTTCTTAAAGTCTTTATTAGTCTACTTGTTAAAGTCCTTGGCAAGATTGGACTATAGTTATTAGCTATATTTATTGTTAGTAGTATAATTTGTGATTCTACTGCAAATAACTATGTCTAGTACGTTAGTATGCTCTATATCCTTAGGCACTTGTTTAAGCAAATAGATTGCCTATATCTGTGGGTTAATGAACTTCTTGTATTCTATGGGTATCTTAACGTATGTTCTTTGAATAGCTTCCCTGAGCTTGTGTCTTCTAATACTTTTGGTTGTGGATTCCTCCTCTTTGTTGTAGTATTTGATTGTTTTGCTGTGTATAGAGGGCTCTTCTTTACCATGAGTCATAGTTGCGTTTTAATAGTATTTTAGCGTATAGATATGGTGTATTTTCTGTAGTTGAGTATGACCTCTTGTAAAGCGACGAGGTCCATGAGTTGGTTGTGTTTCTTGGCTTTGAATTTTACCGTAGCATGAGAGGTGCTGTTATTCTGCTGTTGAATAACTAGCGATTCTGAAGTCAGTAGGCTGGGTTTTAGTGGACTATGTTGTCGTTAGCGATTAGCATGAGAAGGGTTGTAAAAGTAGTATGAATTCTAGTGGACTTTTGTTCTTCTTGTCTCTTTTGTTGAAACCTTGCTGATCTACGGTATCTTTACCAAGTAGTGATTTCAGTGAAGACTACTCCAGTGGTGATATTTAACTAGATGGTGATATTTGACTACTGATCAGTGTTGGAATCACAAGGGTTAGTTGTGATACGGTTAACCGTATGTATCAGGTAGCAAGTGACGAATATAGGGGGAAAATACCAATAGTCTATTATGCGTGACTAGAGAAGAGGGTTATGATCGCCTGGTTGGAAAGCAATCAAATACCCGTGAATTCTAGGGGAACTCACCGGCGGAACATCCGTGCTTCCGCCGCCGAGACATCGGCGTAATAGCTGATATCTTTGGGCGATTGATATCGGAACAATAGCTTTATGATTAGTAGTTCTAGAGAAACTTTCTGTTAGCAGGAGCTAATTGTTATAACTATAGAGGTAGTAGAATATAGGAAAGATAGAAAGAAGACAGGTCTATAACAGATAAGTGGTAACCTGCTAATTAAGTTATAAGTCCCCTACCTTACTTTTATATAACATCTATTTCTGTATATGCTAAAATTACTTTATTTCCCCTTCTTTATTGTTAGGTGCCTAGTAGTAAGGGCCCTAAAGGGCACTATTAGACCCCTTCTTAGTTATCTAGATAAGGGATAAAACCTCTACCTAGACCTATGATAGTTATATAGCCAGAATTAAATGCTATTATAACACTATACCTACCCTTTTAGCTAGCTAAGCGTCCTATTATTAACCTCTTTACTTTAATACTATATACCTTCAATATTTTTTAACATTATTACCATTTTTAAGCTGTTATAATAATTGTTCTATATCGCCTAACAACGCCATTTTGTTTTTTACTTAACCTATTATATAATAATATACCAATATTAGCCCTAATAGGCCTTTCTAAAGGTAGGAAATAGACGTTCTATTAGTAAGGCTGCTTATTAATAGGGTATTAAGTGTTAGATTATTTTGAGTTAGGGTTAGCGTAGTCTATAAGTAAATAAAATTGAATCTATATAAATCATTAATAGGGGGCATTTCTGAGTCGGTGAGCTGCCTGGGTTCTACAAGCTGTTCAGGGTAACTAACTGCGCCACAAAGCAAAACTTAAGTAATAATAAGCCTGCACTACTATTACCTATTTTAACCTATATAGTCACGTAACCCGTCAGGCCATAACACCGAGCTATCAGGCAAAAGTGGAACAACCCCCTGCTAAGTAGCAGCCCAATATATAATAAAAGTAATAAGCCACTCCCTAAGTAACATGCCCTGTCTGTCAGAGCTGTACCAGGCATTTATATTGAAGCGCTGAGTATCTTGTAATTTTTATGCCTATAGGGCTTTTACGCGTAGGTAAGAAAACATGGTACGAACGTGTGCCCACCAGAGAGACAGGGTCCGAATTTTGTTAGCTATGTAGCAGAGCCTAGGAAGAGCCGACGAGAAGATACAGAGTACATAAATGCACAATGCTTAGTCCGTATAAGCGGTGTAACTTAATTAGGGCCGAGGGGGCCATCCAGGATAGCTCGGCCCGCGTTAGGGATTTCCGAGCATTAATTACCTAACAGGTAAAACTCACCCTAGCACTACAGTACTTAGCGAAACAAAGAAGACAGAATATAACATGTAGAAAAAATACTACCCTGCTTATAGCTATGCTAATAAAAGCTTCAGCTGCCCTTTCGGCTTTCCCGGCAGGCGTAACACGTTATGTGTATGTGTATGCTAATGAAAGTAATAACATAATCTATGGTACAGACTTTTGTTATACACATTAGGGCCTAAGGCCCGTACTTAGGTGGCTTTCCGTATGTGTATTAACCCTAACTATTACTAAGGCCCTTCCAGCCGTAGAGTGTTTCAATCATGGCCTTAGGCACTAATAGTCGATCGGCTAGCGGGCTTATTTACCTCTTTTAACAGGTAAGAATCTCTCTGCCTTTCAATCACACAGGCTTCACTAGTGAGGGCAGGGTCTTTATTTCTTACTCTGATTATGCAAACGATTATAGCAACCTCAGCAGCACCCGATGGCCACCTTTGCTTTTACGAGAGCTGGTTTTCTCTTCAGCAAAACCAGATTACCCTAGAGTCGCACTTGCGAAACGTTCTCAGTCACCTTTTCAGGACTCGCCATGAAGGGGATACTAACGTGAATGAGGGCTAAATAAAGTATTAGGCTGAGGAGTGGGATATAGTTAGTAAAGCTATTATAGTTTATTTACATGAAAGTTATACTTAGCCACCTCCTAGTTTGTTCTACATTCCTCCCTTCTTATAATAGTTAAACGTGGACTTAGTAGCTAAGATAGTATATACAATAAGGCTCTAGAGACTAACTACTCAGGATAATCCTTACCACCTAGACGGCTACCTTAACCAAGCTATGCAGTCTGGACTATCCTCCCTCTAAACTACTTGTACTACTACTTGTTTATCAGATTATCTTAGCTGTAGTATTCTAGTAGGGCAATCGCGCTCTGGTTAGAGAAATGATTGCTCCAGATGTGGCTCTGCTAATGCCTAGATATTACCTTCTCTTTAGCCATAACAAGGGATAAGGGCACAATACTAACCCTAGCTAGAAAAGAGACTTTAGTAGAGCTAAAGGATATAGTCACAGTACCATAAGGGAGTAGATTAATAATAGCTATAATCTTTAGGTTAATATAATCTATACTAATTAGGCTTTACTATAAGTATATATATAGTATTAGGTAGCTATAATTACTAATATATCTACTAAGCATAGAAAGTGCCTTATTAAGGTACTATAGTAGAATAATATTAAAGTTAATTTTTTAGTTATTCTTTTTACCTTATTATACTATTAGTTATATATATTAGACTACCTTCTTACCTTATATAACCCTATATAAGAAGAAGGGTATAATCTACTAATAATAGTAGCTAGCTTTAGTAAATAGGATAGCATTAGGGCCCTTGAGATACTCTTCTACTACAGGGTAAAAAATATTAATTAGGTGGATATCAGCAAAGTCAGTCCACCCTTAGCAAAGGAGGACAAAGTTCCGCGCAGGAATCCACTGCATGTTGCTGCTGGCACGGGCTCACCAGCTGTAGTTGACTGGCTTCTCCGCCATGGAGCTGAGCTGACAACGGATTTCTTCTTGCAGGACTCATACCAAGTGGCCAAGAACGCAGGCAGGGTTGACGTTATCAAAGTATTTGAGAGACCTCCCAGTTGGAGGACACTGGGTCAGGCGGGATGTAAGGGACCGTCTAATGAAACAAAGTAATAGATAACGGCCATGTCATTCATGGAGATTTATAGAATACATTCTATAGCTTCACTGTCATCGTTTAATATAAGACGACTAAGGTGGTTCCATGACATAGCAGTAGTTTTGCACCTCTAGCTTGACACCGCGGATGGGGATTTGTGTGACATGTAGCAACTTGCTAGCCAGGGCTGACGTCAAGCTGTGCCAACAGTGGGAAACACGCTGAAGACTGGAAATCTACATATATAACGTCAAAGATGTATATTTCTGTGTTATGCTTCTATGACTGCATGTATGATTGATGATGTGTGCCTGTGCGACATTACGAGGGGCAACCTTAGATCACTACTTTGATTGACATTAGGAATGGCGTGACTCGCGCAGCCAAGTAAAAATGACTAATATATTATAAGCGGTCTTAGTTTGAACATGGACCAGGTTCATTTTCATTACGGGGGATGGATACTCTACTTGATAGGTCAAGAAAAAACGGTCAAAATCGAGACAAAGTTCAATCCTAACACGGCTGTTGTGTGGCGTTACGTTAGAGCACACAGCAGGGTATATATAGATTAGGATAACAATGATCAAGCAATTAGTCTAGTAATTTGTATATATATTGCTTGCTATGCTTAGATGTATAGGTGTACCTTGTAAATTAGCACTTGTTAGAGGCTGTGTAGTACCAAGTAAAGGAGTTAGTGGGAGGGCAGTTAGAGGTCACTGGTGACTGTTATTCTAATCTATCTCCTCTCTAAACCTTGATACTATTGTGAAAACCCCTTTTGTATGCCCTTTAGTATAACGTTATTCTATTCTATAGTATCCCCTAGGCCCTACCTAGTACCTCACTAGCTCTAAAGCTAGTACTACTTTTAGGAACCTAATATAATTCCCCCCCTCTAAGGTTCTATCCTTAGAACCTACTAATTAATTAATTAGTCTCTCTATTAGTACCCTAGTACCTTACTTATAATACTACTTATACTTTAGTAGGGTTTAAAAACTCTATTAGGCTTAGTAAACTATTAGATAGTTAGTTATCTCTCTAGCTAATTACTTACCCTTAGCCTTACTTTTATTTTATAGTAGCTTAGTATAGCTAATAGCCTCCCTAGTACTTTACTAGGCTTAGCTATTCTATACTTAGAGTATAAGTCTTAGGCTCTTACTACTATTAGTAAGAGGCTACTTACTTTACTATAGAGGTACCTTACTTACTTATAGTCTTACTTTAGCTACTAACTCCCTTCTTTCTCTTATAGCCTAGTATTCTATTATCTATAAAGTAATATAGTTAGCCTTTATTACTTATATCTTTATTTCTCTAGTAGCTAAGCTCTAAGTTATATTATTCTTATTATAATAATAAGAGTATACTTTATAGTAATAAAAGAGGTATTAGTACTTCTCTAGTACCTCTTACCTCTCTTTCCTTTTAGAAGTATTATTATTTCTTTATAAACTAGAGTTATTATTATTACTTACTTATATATATATTACCTAGTAAAATAGCTAGGCCTACCTTCTCTTTTTTACTTTTTACTTTTTACCTATTTTCCTTTTTTTCCTTTTTTTCTTTATAATATTCTTATATTATTATTATTTTTTTATTTTTATTATACGTCTATCACTATAGTAGTAATAATAGTGCTAGTAATAGTAATTGTTAGATATTAAGGTTTAAATACCTTATATCTATATAAAAAAGATAGTATATATAATAAAGTGAATTATATGACACAGTATTAATAGTACTGTATATACTGTATATACTAGATAACTATATATTTACTTAGAAAACGCCTATATATTATAAATACATAGGACATCTATATATAAAGAATAGTTCCTTTAAGCAAGAACTATCTATCTAAGGAGAAATCTAGGAAATAAGAATACAGTTATAAACTATATAACCGAGATGTTTTAGAAAACAACGTATAAGAATATAGTTATAAACTATATAAGCAAGATGTTTTAGAAAATAACGTATAAGAATATAGTTATAAACTATATAACCAAGATGTTTTAGAAAACAACCTATAAGAATATAGTTATAAACTATATAACCAAGGTGTTTTAGATAACAATCTAGAATATCTAAGAAATCCTTAGAATATATAGAATATAAGTATAAATAAACCCCTTATATCCCTTATATCTAGCTAGACAGTAAGGTGAATAGAAAGCTCTTCTATTATATTAAAAACAATATATATCTTAATCATCCCTTATCTTTTATCTCTAACCTTATTACCTCTCATAGCCTCTAACAGTAATACTAGTAGTAATACTAATACTAACTACTTCTCTACTACTACTATTATATTTTCTATACCCTCTATTAATCTTATTATCCTAGGTAGCTCTAGTACTCCCCCTAGTCCCTCTCTAGTAACCCCCTCTACTAATAATAACTATTCTAATACTTCTAGTATTATTAACCTTACTATTATATATAAGGTCTCTTATTATTACTACCTTTAAGCTATAGTAAAGTAATAGCCTAATATAAGAGATACTATTACCTATCTTCTCTACTATATTAAGACCTAAAGTATATACTTATCTCTTTAGTACCCCTCTATTACCTCTCTACTATTCTAACTATTCTAACTACTAGTAATAAGTACTTTTACTATACTAGCTAGTATAATAAGCCTTATATCTCTATAAGCTTATCCCCTCTCTTACTATTACTACTTCTATAGCTATTAATCTAGTACTAACCTATAGTAAGCCTTATATACTATTACTACTACTACCCTTACTCTTAAGGTAGTTTTTAAAAACCTTTATAAAGAGGCTAACCCTTACTTCTATTACTACTTTATAAGTATATATATACCTCTATATTTCTCTAGTACCTCTTAGCTTAACTCTTTTTAAGAGAAGATTAAGAAAGCCTAGCTTATAAGCCTAAAGGCCCTTTAGAGAAAGGCCTCTAATATATTAGTCTCTAATACTAAATATAAGGCAGTATAGGAAGAGAAGGAGTAGCTTCTCTACTAGTATAAGGTCCTTACCCTTAAGGGTACCTACTCTACTATAAAATAGTAGGCTAAGTAAGCTAAGTTATTAACTAAGAGTACTAACATTACTACTACTACTACCTAGAACTAGGTTATTATACTCTATAAGTAAACTAAGGCTATTAAGGTTTAGAGTACTCTTTTCTTAGACTAGACTAAGTCCTATACCTATATTATATATCCTTTTCTTACTTTAATACTCCCTTAGTACTCTATTATAGTACTAATAATAGCCTCTAGTATACTAATAAGATTAACTTCTAAGCTAATAGATTAGATCCTAAAAAAGGTACTACTAATAATAATAAGAAGGAATCTAATTAGTAGGCCTTAGTACCCCCTATATACCTCTCTAGTACTCTATTAATACCTCTCTACTATTTATTTAATTAGTCACTTATCCCTAAGCTTGGAATACTTAGCTCTTAGGCCTCTCTATTCTCTAGCCCTAGTACTAAAGAGATAATAAAACCTAGCTACCTTATAGCTATATAATTATTAACTTAGTTTCTCTTTAATAGGCCTCTAGTAATCCCCTATTTATAATTCTATTATAGTTTCTTTATTATATTTTACTATAGTTCTTAAGAGTTCTCTTTCCTTTTATATTCTTATTACTTTATTAGATACTATTAGTTTCTTTAGAAGCTCTTATATATAACTATTATCTCTACTTAGTATATATCTTTCTCTTCCTTCTTAATAGAGACTACCTATAGCTTAACTACTACCTTATAGAACTTTACTAACTATAATAATAAGAATATATTATAGATATAGTATTATATCTCTAAGTTAAGCTTATATACTTTTTCTTTACTAACTATCAATATAACTATAAATAGCTCTAGATACTTATCTAAGAGCTTCTTTATAAAGCACTTTTACTATATAAATCTTACTAATAGTAAGACCTTTTCCTCTACCTTAAATACTACTATAGATTACTTTATATTATACTACCTCTTATAGTTCTTATTAGCTATCTCTAGTATCTAGAGGATTATAGCCTACTAGCTTTATAGCTACTATACTTAGTCTCTTACTAATAAGACCTCTATTAGTAAGGCCCCTTCTAGCTTTATATTGTTTATATTATATAGTACATAGCCTATTAGAGCTTCTACTAGTACTATCTAGATTGTACTATACTAAGTACTATTATAGACAAACTTAGCTATTAGTAGTTACTTTACTTAATTATCTTATTCTAAGCTATAGAAAGCCTAAAGAAAGTACTTAATATTCTAGTTTTATTATTCTATCTAACTATCTATCTATAGGTAATAGGCTATACTTAGCCTCTACTTAATAGCTAATAGGTAGTATACTACTAACTGGAAATAGTTAGTAAAGAGGGATCCTTAGTTAGATACTATTTGTCAGAGGCTGTGTAGTACCGAGTAAAGGGGTCAGTGGGAGGGCAGTTAGAGGTCACTGGTGACTGTTATTCCAATCTGTCTCCTCTCTAAACCTTGATGCTATCGTGAAAACCCCTTTTGTGTGCCCTTCGGCATAACGTTATTCCGTTCCGCGGTGTCCCCCGGGCCCCACCCGGTGCCCCGCCGGCCCCGAAGCCGGTACTACTTTTAGGAACCTGATACTATTACTACTAAGATACTAAATTATAAGAATACCCTTTTAACTAAGAGAGATGCTAACTAGTCTACTATTAGAGTCTCCTATATAAGTATATATAGTATATACTTTATAAGTTAGTCTATTATAACTAGGATACTATTATAGCTCTCTCTAGTAAATCCTTTTAACTTAGGTAGCTTAGTAATAAAATCTAAGGTAACCTATTTTTATAATTAGCTAGGTAGTAATAGAGGTACTAGTTCTCTATAGGATAGGTAGTAGCATAGCTTTATCTATTAATAAGTTATATATATCTAAATATACTTTATTATATTCTTCTTTATTCATCTCTAGAAAAATATCTATTTAATTCTTTTAAGTATATAAGTTACCTCTAGATACCTTCTAGCTAGCTCATTATAGAATACTACTATAATCTTTATCCTTAGTATATACCCTTCTAGGATAACTACCTTACTCTTATACCTAAGGACCCTATTCTCTCTCTCTAACTAGTTATCCTCTAGCTTTTATTACTCCTTAGAGGTAATTACCTTATTAGCTTACTATACTGCTATAGTTTCCTTCTCTAGGCTTAGAGTAAGTTCTTCCAGTAGTAATAGGTATACCCCTATTAACCTATTACTAATAATTACTACTGCCCTTTAAGTAAACCTACTTAGAAAGCTTTCTAGAAATATACCTTATACCTTTTAGTCTTTTATACCTAAGGGCTAATAGTCTAGCTACTATAATAGCTTATTAGCTATATTCTCCTTTTCTAACTAGTAGTTTATCTTAAAGTTAAAGAGAGATAGGTTTTAGAGTAACCTTACTTACTAACTATTAAGCTAGAGCTTACTAGTAAGGTAGTAGTACTCTAGGTAGTCTATTAAGAATATAATCCTACTCTAGGTATATAGGAGGTAGTACCTCTAGTATAAAGCTACCTCTTAGATTATAAGTAGCTTAGTCTTTAGTATACTATACTATAGTTTAGTACCCTTTAGCTTCTTAGATAAGAAGGTAATAGAGTAATACTAGTTCTCTACTAGCTATAATAGAATAGCTCTAATTATAAAGTTTAATATATCTATCTCTACTTATATTAGTAGTACTAAGTTAAAGTACTATAGAATAGAAGCTTAGGTAAATATAACTTAGAGCTTATAAAAGGCTTTAATTACCTCTTTAGTTATTACCTTCTCTCTTACTACCTTAGCTATTAGTTAGTCTATAAGGGGAGTATATACCTTAGAGTAGTTCTTAATAAAGTACTAATAGAACCCTATAAACCTAAGAAAGACCTATATATCTTTAATACTAGTAGGGAGTAGCTACTAAGTAATTGCCTTTATATAGTCCTACTCTGTAGTAATACTCTCTAGGGATACTATAAACCATAAGAACCTAATTATCTTAGTATAGAAAACATACTTCTCTAAGTTAGTATATAGGCTAGCAGTATCTAACTAGCATAGTATTTCTTTTACTACTTCTATATAGCTAGCCTTATCCTTAGTAAAGATTAAGATATTATTAAGGTATATAATATAGGTAATATCTACTAGCCTAGCTAGGGTATTGTTTATATATATTCAGAAGGTTACTAGTATATTAACTAGCTTAAAAGGTATAATATAGTACTTAAAGTACCTATACTATGTCTAGAACGCTGTTTTCTACTTATTACTAGTGCGGATCCTTACCTAGTGGTATGCGTCCTTGAGGTTAAGCTTAGTAAAACACTTTGCCTCTCCTAAGCGGTCAAGGATCTCTCTAATTAGTAATAGTAGTATATAGTTCTTAACTATAACCTTATTAAGGCTGTAATAGTCTATGTAGAGGTATAACTTACCCCCCTTCTTTAGTATAAATAGGATTAGTACCTCTATAGGGCTTTATAAGGGCTAGATCTACCCCTTACCTAGTGCGTTATTAATATACTTCCTTAGCTCTTCTAACTCCTTTTCTATAAGGGGGTAGATAGAGCTAAACAGTAGTTCTACCCCTAGCTTAAGGTTAATAGTATAGGAGTAACCTTTATCTCTAGCTAGTTTAGCTACTAGGTTTATATTAAATATATATACCTATTCTTAATATTCTTCCAGTAGCTTAAATTCCTTCATCTCCTCTCCCTTTTCTCTCTCTATTACATGGGGTAGTAGCTCTAGTGCTCCCTTAGCTCCTCTTATATATAGGTAGTAGACTAATAGGTTATATACTAGTATTACTACTACCTCTCTTTATACCCTCTTTAATATCTTTCTTCTCCAGATAAGTTATAAGTAGCCTTTCTCTAGTAAGTAAGTCTACCTAATTATTACCTACTTAAGATTTAGCTATACCTTTTGCTTCTAGAGGATTTCTAAGATAGTATTATATATGCTTATATTACTTACCTAGTAAGTATAAGACTATATCTTTTTTATCTCTATATTATCTATTACTTTTATTACTAATACTACTACCCTATAGTTAGGTACCTTGCCTTTCTACATCTCTAGTAGCCCTACTCCCTTCTTATAAACCTCTAGTAGTACCTCCTTATATAATATCCTTTAATATATAACATTCTTATCTACTCTGGGAATTAATTAATACCCTTCCTTTCCTCTATGCGCTAGCCACTCTAATATAGAAGTCTGCTTTAAAGTAGTAATATAGTTCCTCTCTCTAGGGGATCTATATATTATTAATCTCTATAGCTACTAGCTAGGCTGCTAGTATGTAGCGCCTATCTATACAACAAGGCTAGTTATACTTATAGTACTTCTCCTCTATGTACTCTATTAATATATATCCTAGCTTGCTACAGTTAAAGCATATAGGAGAGCCCTAGGAGTGCCTTAGGGGTTGTCTATACTCTCTTTGTTCCTGCTTGACCTATAGCTTAGGCATAGGCATATGCGTGGCTACCTCAGGCGTTAAGACTGACTATCACCCTTCTAATTTATCTAAGGGGGTAGCTAATACTAGTACTAGGGTAATAGCTAGGGTCTACTAGTTCCTCCTCTCTTATAGCCTTTACTAGTCTTTTATTATTATCTTAGTATATATCTTTATAAGTATCTCTACCCTCTTTACTATATTATTTAGCTCTTAATAAGTAGCTAGTAGCCTATATACTAGGATATAGCTTTATAAGTTTAGGAGTAGTTAGTTTAAGATATAGACTACTTACTACCTCTTTAGTTAGAGGTCTAGAATCTTTACCTTAACTATTTTATACTAGTTAATAAATTACTAGTATATCTACTTAGGTTTCTACTATATCTTATTTATCTCTATAGTTATACTAAAGGCCTATATATTATTATTAGTAATGCTATTATAGAGCTAGGTCTCTATTTATTTCTAGGTAATTAGGCTAATATTACTACTATACTAGAGGTTAATATAGCTCCTCTAGCTATGTAGTAGGTTACCCTCTAGGTAGGCCCCTATAAACTAGACTTTACTCTTATTAGCTATAAATTCTTCATTAGTAATAGAGAATTAGCCTTATAACTTAAAAAAGAAGTCTTTAAGGTTGTTTTAGTTACCCCTCTTATATTAGATAGAGGCTAACTACTTAATAAGAGTGTTAGTATATAAGTGCTTAGGCTCTAGCTAGGTAGCTATAGGTCCTCTACTAGCTATATATATATTATTAATAGACTCTCTATTTCTAAGGGCTACAATCTATTTAATTATCTTCCTCTTTCTTACCTTAGCTACTTTATTATTAAGAAGGGCCCTTAGCTACTCCTCTATTAACCTATTAAAGTTAGTTATATACTGCTCCTCTACTACAGTCCTACTAGTATCTAGTATAAGCTACTATATTACCAAGCTACCCTACTAGGTAATAGATTAGGATTAGGTTAATTATACTAGTACTATTATTACTCTAATAGTTAGTATACCTATAAATAGAGAGAGATTAAAATATATTAGAGGCTATATAGTACTAAGTAAAGGAGTTAGTAGGAGGGTAGTTAGAGGTTACTAATAACTGTTATTCTAATCTATTTCCTCTCTAAACCTTAATACTATTATAAAAACCCCTTTTGTGTGCCCTTTAGCATAATGTTATTCTGTTCTACGGTGTCCCCCAGGCCCCACCTGGTGCCCCGCCAGCCCCAAAGCCAGTACTACTTTTAGGAACCTAACAGGTAGCTATTATTATAGTAAATAGTCTATAAGAGTTATAGGTATAGGACCTCTTTTTAGGTAATATTTACTTATTAGTTACCTTCTATTAGTACCTTGTTTTAGAGTTATTTTAGTTATTAGTAGTCCTTAGTATAGTATTCTATTTTCTTATAGTTATAGTATTTAATAGTTTTAGTATCTTTAGGTAGCTAGTTCTCTTGTTTCTTAGCTATACTGATATCTATAAGTCCTATATAGTATCTATAGGACATACTTGGTTAGTTTTATAGTTACTACTAGTTGTTGTTTCTTCCTTACTAGTAGTTACTAGGGTTCCTTAGTCCCTAGGCATAGTACTTACCTATGTTAGTGTTTAGTTGCCAGTTCTCACCTCTCTCTTTTTGCTATTTATAGAGGTAGGTATTAATCTTAATAGCAAGTTTAATATATCTAAGAAAGTCTTTTAGAGTACTAATAATCTTAGTAAGTTTATCTTTAATATCTTCCTTAAGTCCTTAGTAGAATATGAAGATTAGGGATTTATCTATGATATTAAGTCTAGTAGTAAGTTATTAGAACTTAGCTATGTAGTGTGAGGCAGCCTTGGTTTGCTTGAGGTTTACAAGGTCTTGCTTAGCTTATTGTCTTTTATTAGAGTCTTAGAATAGTAACTTCAGGGCTTATTTAAATCCTATTATACTTCTAAAGATTAACTAAGTCTTATAGGAGTATACGCTTAGTTCTCTATTATTCCTAAGGAATTCTTTCTAGAATAACTTAAACTATGCGAGTGCTTTACTATATAGAAAGGTACTAGTATAGATAACTCTCTTAGTCTTATTATAGAAGTTAGTAGTATAAAAGGTCTAATAGATATAAACTTAGATTAGGAATCCTTTTAGCTATCTGCTTTTGCTATTATAGGTTCCTAGGGAGTTAAGTTTAAGCTTATCTTATTCTTTAACTAGGGTTAAGATAATATTAGCAGTAGCTTGGAGTATCTTAACTTCTTATCTAAGTATAATAGCTTTACTATTTTTAGCTTCTAGCTTAGTAAGGGTATTATTAATAATAGATTACATTTATTATAGGTTGTGGTTATTAGTCTTCTTAAGTTATTCTATCTAGGCTGCGTTATTATTAATAATATTAGCTAGCTATTTATTATATCTAGTATTTCTCTTAACTATCTTATATATAGCTATATACTGGTCTATAGTAAGGATAGCCTTGCTATCTTTATTAAAATTAACTTTAGGTATTATAAATTTATTGTTAAGATCTATAGCTTAAGCAAGCTTCTAGTCTAGAGACCTAAGAGTCTTAGAGATACTTAAGGATAGGTTAGTCTTAGGAGAAGATATTATAGTTTTATTATTAATTAGTATTATAAGGTTAACTTACTAATAGAAGTAATCAAAGTATTATAGCTAGATTTCTAATAGTAGGCTTTCTACTAAAGTATAGCTAAGGCTGTAATAATAATTAATAATATTGTATTTACTAGTATTCTTACTAATATATTAGTTACTTAGTAATTAGTTAGGTAGTTAATAGATAGGTAGTAGCTTATATAGCTTAAGAAGTAGTTTATAAAGATAAGTAGGTATAAGAAGTCTAAAAGTTATCTAAGAATGTTTTATAAGTTAATTAGTAAAGAGCTATAGAAGTCTATCCTAAAGTACTTCTAAGTCTATTCTATATATAAGTCCTAATCTCTTTTCTCTTATCTTAACTATATTAGTCTATTAGTTATAATTACTTCCTTACTCTATTAATTAGTTAGTTACCTCTACTGATTGATTACCTAGATCTACTAATTAATTAGTAGGTCTGTAGAGTGATTAGCTTATCTTATTTCTATGTGACTTGTACTATAGTTCTTCTATATCTGAGGAGTTATCTATTTGTCCCGTCCTGTTGTCTGTACAAATATGTTGCTGCCTGCATCCTGTCTTGTCCGTTAGTAGGGCGTCATCACCTGTAACTTATTGGGTTATAACATTAGAGGTTACTAGTAACTATTATTCTAATCTATTTCCTCTCTAAACCTTAATACTGTTATAAAACCCTCTTTTATATACCCTTTAGTATAATATTATTCTATTCTATAGTGTCCCCTGGGCCCTACCCAGTGCCCCGCTGGCCCCAAAGCTGGTACTACTTTTAGAAACCTAACAGCACTTTGGTTTTACAATATATACATAATATAGATTTCTTCTCAATTAGGTAGGGAAATCCGTCTAGGAAATAACTACTGCTTTTAACCTATATTCTACCTAACTACAGGCGCCCAGAAAATCGTGTCAAAGCGCCTATAAAAGTGGAGGCACCCCCGCTTAGAGGACACTTTGGTTGCTACTAAATACTCTAGCTACTTTGATACACCCCCTCAGGCTTATGCGTCACACTAAGCCTGATTTTATACTAGGGGATTTACTAACTAATGAGCTCTTATCTACCCTCTTAGGATAGTCTAGGCCATAATAGATCTAAGCAGTGATTTCTAGATTTCTAGCTCTTTCTAGATCTTAGTAGATTTATTAGTTACCTAATCCCTTAATCTAGTAGGACTTAAACTCATAGCCCATAGAATTTAACAGTAGAGGTAGGTATTAGATACTTATTAATATAGCTAGTAGCTTAGACTATTAATTATTAAAGTACCTATAAAAGTAGACGTAGCCCTACTTAGAAGATACTTTAATTACTATTAAATACTCTAGCTACTTTAATAAATTAATATAGCTCTAACTAGCTACTAACCTATACTATAAATAGTACGTATTACTTTAGCTACTATAGATAGAATGTTAAAGACTTAGGGAATAGGCTTTAAGATAGTATATTAATAATCTAACTATATTATAGGAATCTATAGTATAAAGATATATCTAGAGAAGGAAGTAAGAAATAGAAATAGTACTTATAGGCTTTTAAGAGCCTAGGGTATAAATTTATTATTATAAATACAGCTAATATTTACTGCCCTTTTAGTTTATAGCTAGGCGTAATAAATTGTATATATATTCAAGCGCCTAGCTATGTTACCAATAGTAGGTAAGTAAAAGTTCTACTAAATTACCCTTTAACTTTTTAAAGGCTGGGCTTTCTCTATAGTAGCTTTTTAAACTAAATAATAAATATAAGTAAATTAGTAGTAAAAGAAAATTCTATATACTTATATTAAGTAAAGTCAGCTTTTAAATGTAATTATAAATAAGAAGCTAAATATAAGGTAGGTATTTAGTAGTAAGTATTTAGATAAATAGTAAGTATATAAGAAAATAGAGTATATAAATAAAAGGCCCTTTTATTTCTTAGTATAAATATATATTTACTACTATAGCTTTATGTATAAAGTTCTTTTATAATTAAAAGCGAAAGATGCTGAGTTTTAGTAGCCTGTAGGGTAATTCAGCGGTATTTTTGCTTACCCACTGTACTTTAACAGTTAGAGCCTAATGTCCCTACTTATTGACCTAGACCGCTAGTCTACATTCTAAACTTAGAACTTACAGGTAATTCTTATTAACCTTTTGATAGACTGAACCTTAGCTTGAGGTCCTGCTATTACTGCAAAGCCAGAGTTTATTTTAGACCCCAGCTATACTTATACTTAGGGTTTCACAATGTGGAACGCTTACGTTTACTAATTTATAATTTCTTTTACTTCCCAATTCTATAGCTAAGCTATAACAAACAGTACAAGGCGTATAAGGTACAAAAATAGGTCTATAGCACGGCTAAATAGGTGATAGATTGGTTAACCCTCTAAGCTAGAGTTAACGCTGGCAGCGGCTGGTCTTAGAGACTGGTGCTAGGTGAGGCCAGAGCGGACCTACCTGTCGGCAGTCTTGCTAGGCCGACCGGCAGTAGGCCACTTTGTCCTCCAACAATCTATAACTGATATACTCTATCTTATTACGCAAGCTGACTAAAGCAATACATCTAGAGCCAGCATTCATTTACATAGGAAATATATAGGGTAACTCTCGTTTGTTTAAAGCAAGAAAATTCTGGTTAGTTAGTCAGCCTTAGCACATATATCCCTTTTGCTCCCTAAACTACAATTCTATTCCTACTACAACTACCACTAGCATTAACACCCTTATTTATACATCATTTAGACCATGCATTTCAATTCAGTAATTCTTTTACTAGCATTAGTAGCGGCTTACCAGGCCCGTAAGTCCCTTTACATCAGATTATCTTGATTTAACTAAACTATCTCACTAGGAAACCTCGTCAGCCTCAAAATGCTCATTGAACCTGGCACTATTGAAGACAAAGTCCTACTGTATCTTAACCGAGCGGAAGCTTTCGCAAACAATGAAGCTGTCCAGGACGAATTAGCAGAATGGAAAAAAAGGAATAATGATTTTACATACACCAATCTGTAAGCAATTATTCCTAAACGATTGTACATAGACTTTGAACTGAAAACATATGTAGCAAAGGTCTCATAATACCTGCTTTAATTAACAACCCTTTAATTAAACCAGTGTCCTATCAGGCAGCAGACACGTTTTTCTCGGTAAATTAATTCCTATATCTGCTCCGGCTCTCGCTCTCATTATTGATTATCTTTAACTTTAGGAATATCCTCTTCACAATCCTTCTGACATGGTCTTAAGTAAATCCACTGACTCCTACATCATTGGTAATAAAGCGAGTCATGACTACCGCCAATATCCTGAGTATCTTAACAAGAAATGGATCCCTGGATCAACCCCAGAATCTATGGCTTTTGGTCATTTTCTGGTCATTCCAAAGAAGAGGATATACAATATTGTTGACTCAGATGCGACCATGAACGACTTGAAGTTGATTCGAGAGATGAAATCCCATTGGGAAGAGTTCGTTAGTTCCCTAACAAACAGGGTGACATTAGTTAAACGCTTCCGTTTAGCAATGCAAACCCAGTACGAAGTCTGTATAAAGCTTGCCGACTCACATGATGTGGTAGCGAAAGTCAAGAAAGAATTCAGTAAAGTGGAAGCATCTTTTGAGGAATTCAGCGAAGCATTTCTTAAGCTATCAGCAAACGACTTTATTGCTGGCTTTCATGTCCATCCCGATCATTCTGTTGGTCATCTACACATGCATGTACTGCCAACCCCACTTCACTTTCGACAGTTTTCCTCTATGGAACACGACGAAAAAACGGTCCCTTTTCAGGCTATTGAAATCGCACATAGCTGCTGCTTTGATAACATGTTGTAATTAAGCTAAAAGTGTTAACTTCAAAAGGATATTTTCTTAGGCTTAATATAGAGAGAACAAAAGTTTTAAGACCTATTAGGTAATTTTTAGTTTTAGATATATAGAAATAGAAGTAAAATAGATCTATTCTATAATTTAACGTTTTCTATCCCTATCTATAAGGCATACCAGTTTATAGCTATTATTAATAAGGTAGAGACCTATCTTTATATAAGGTATTAATCTCTTCTAGCCTCTAGGTATAGGGAGCTCTTATAGGTATTAAAGTATAGGTATAAGGGCACAGCGCTAGGCCTACTCTAGTAAACAAATTAGCCTAAATAGGTAATCCTACTAGATAAATATTAGTATTATTTTTAGAATAGATTTTGTTAAAGCGCTTTTAAAAGTAGAGGCACCCCTGCTTAGAGGACACTTTAATTACTACTAAATACTCTAGCTACTTTAATATACCTCCTTAGGCTTATGTATTATACTAAGCCTGATTTTTATGCTAGGTGATTTGCTAACTAATGAGCTCTTATCTACCCTCTTAGGATAGTCTGGGTTATAACGGATCTGAGTAGTGATTTCTGGATTTCCAGCTCTTTCTGGATCTTAGCGGATTTATTAGTTACCTAATCCCTTGATCTAGCAAGACTTGAACTCATGGCCCATAGAATTTAACAGTAGGGGTAGGTATTAGATACTTACTAATGCAGCTAGTAGCTCAGACTATTAATTATTAAAGTACCTATAAAAGTAGAGGTACCCCTACTTAGAGGATACTTTAGTTACTACTAAATACTCTAGCTACTTTAATAGATTTCTCTACCTAGAATAAGAGATATAGATAGTATATATATTTTACCTCTAAAGCTATATATATATATAGAGAAATTATAGTAAATAGGTTAGTAATATATATAGTAACATATATAATAAGTAAGTATAATACTAAACTACTCCTATCTTATAAATAAGAATTAATAAGAGAGGTATTATAAATTAATATATAGGCATTACTCTTATAGAGATATTACTATCTATTATTCTAATTAGCTTAAAAATATTATTAGCATAATTAAATTCTACTAGATTCCTATAAAGTATTTTAACCCTTTTTATTCCTTTACTCTCTTTATAATATTATTATATGAGAATTGACATACGGGCGCCGCAAATTGATACACGGGCGCCGCCCTTACACGGGCGCCGCCTTCTGCCTCTTTGATTGGCCAAAAAATTCAGTACTTTCCCCCAAAGGCGGTGAGCGCAAAAGCACTAACATTACGATTCCGCCATTGTATTAAACCATATTAACCACTTAACCTATATAGCTGCTAGAAAACGCGCCCTAAAAGGGGCCCTTTCCACGGCCGCGAAAAGCGCCCCTCTAGCCTGGTTTCTACAGCTTTTCCTACCCTCGCTTCTCATTTGAGTTTTATAAATCTACGTATTTCAGCCTACTTATACTACAGTTTTATAAATCTCAAACGGGGGCTATATAACCTGTGGAAAGGCCTATTGCCTTACTCTCTTACGGCGTGGTTGCAAGGATTCATCGTCACTACAGACCATTTCCCACTGACTCCGTCCCCTCCGAATACTAGGCTGTGTTGGCCGTCCACTTGCACGATTCCCTGTTGTCATCCCCCTACCAAGAGCGCTAGACTGGCTTCTTGTTTGTTGCTGGGATGAGCTTGATATCTGGCTCTGACTTATCTGACTTGCCTGTTGCGTAAGCCTAGCTAGCGTTGACTTATTCCTGCTTCTAGGAGGGCGGCCTTGCTTTTTCCCACCTGTGCCCTGGCTGCTATGGGCAGTGCGGGCTTGACTAGCTGACTGGCTCTCTTTAGGTAAAGCTAGTTATGATGGCACTGGCTGTACTGTATTCTTTGGCCTGCCGCTGAGGGATACATCAAACTTTGGGCCAAGGATCCGGCGGTATGGATCAGAGGAAGACGTCTCTCGAAGACGCCACCGAGGGTGTACCTCCCACTTGCTGAAAGTAGCTGAATCCAGTATTTTGGAGTAAATCTTGTGGCAGCATGGAATACCCAGCTCAATTGAAACAGGACAGTCTGGGCCATATTCTCTAAGAGGGGCAGGGAATGGCCTTTTGCCAGAGGGCATTGCCTTCCTTGCCAGGCGGTATTGCTTCCCAATTAACGTAAGACACTTTGAAGAAATCATCGTCCGAAGTTCGCCTAGGTACTCAAAGCGAGTACCTATATACTCCCGGCCTGTAAGTAAGTCAGAGTACCTACTTTCCGATCGCCCCCCTTTCTGATCACCAAAAATGCCTCATCTCCACCACCAACCACCATAACTCTTCCACTTCAAACTATCACCAGATTTTCTATTTTTATCTAAACTATCTTATTTTTTATATATACCTTCTTTATAGCCTAATAGTCTAATATACTAAAGATAAAGTTATTTAAGTACTAGAGGCTATAGGTAATAGTACTAGTATCTATAGAGCCTTTTAGATATATAGGATCCCCTTTATTACTCTTTAGAACTATATTAATAGTACTTAGATTAAAGTTACTATCTTTACTAACTACTAGAGGTTCTCTATAAGTTAGGAAGTAAAGCTAGCTAGTTAGGTATAAATCTAAGCTAATCTTAGGCTTATATTAACCTATAAATAAATAAGGGAGTTTATTTAATATATCTTTTATATTATAAGTAATACTAAGCTATTAAGAAAGAGATAGATTAATACCTTTATTAAGAGAAACCTATCTATTAAGGTCTAGAGAAGTTAATTATTAATTCTAGATATATTAATAGGGTATTTACTAAGATTATTATAGACTAGTTTGGGTATTTTACTATCTTAGAGATTATAGCTATTAAGCTAGGTAACTAATATAATATAGATAAGACTAATATCCTTGAGAGTAAGGGATCTAATAGGCTAGTACTTAGAAGGGCTAAGACTAAGTCTATTTATAAGAAATAGCCTAGCTTATATACTTAGGTATCTATTATGGAGTATATCTTAGCTAAGGGTATCTTATTCTATCTTCTTATTATATATAAAAGTAAGATAGTTTAGTAGTAATAGTTTTCTTTAGATCTTAGCTCTTATACTAGATAGGAGTTTATAATAACTAAGAATAGCTAGATAATAGATAAGACTACCATAGAATAGCTAAAGAAGGTATTTATCCTCTAGACTAAGCTTTAAGACTAGAATGAGCCTAAACTACTTATCTTAAATAACTATAGTAGCTATATTATAATAAAATTTATATAGTAGTATTATACTAATAATATCTATGTATTATTTTTATTATTATATATATTATATATCTTTTAGTTACTTAATTTATTAATCTTTAGTTTTATAAAGGTAGCTTATAAAAAGAAGCTTAGATATCTTAGTTAATAGAATAACTTTACTATTATAGGTAAAAGGAACTTTATAAGCTACTATAAAAAGCTTAGCTAGTAGGTTTAATAGCCTAGAATATTAAGAGTAGCTAGAAGTAGACTAGACTATAGCCTATATCTATAGCTAAACCTCTTATAAGCTCTTTATCACTTCTAGAGGTATTATAACCTTTAATAATATTATAAGACCTTTTTATATTACTTAATAAAGCTTAGAAAGTAAAGGAATAGGTATTTAATATATCTATAGTAGTATAGTCTATACCTAGAAAGGTAAAGGATCTTAATAGTTAGTTAGATTTATATAGTAAGCTAAAATAAAGTATTACTATATAATAGTAATTATTTAAAAAGGTTAAAAAAAGCTTTTAAGAGTAAGCCTTTTAGTTAGTAATTACTTAGTAAGAAATCTAGCTTCTCTAGGCTAAAGTTAATAATAGTACTAAAAGAAAGAGGAAAGCTATTACTATGAATCCTAATACTAAGTTTGCTAATATTAAAGATATATAGTAAGCTTAAATTAAGGCTAGTAAAGCTAAGGATAGTATAGATAAATCTAGTACCTCTGATTACTCTAGTAAGGTAGAAAGTTGTATTGTAGTTGTAACTAAGCCTATATAGTTGTTAATTAAACTAGGTAGGTGGTCTAGCGATAGTATCATTTTTGGGTGATCGGAAAGGGGGGGCGATCGGAAAGTGGGTACTCTGACTTACTTCATCCTTAGTACAAGCTTGCCTAAAGCGTAGCTCCTGATCACGAATCATTTCCTGCCTGACATCAACAAGTCGATACAGGTGACTAAGACCATTTAAGAGGTAGCTCTTAATGTTGTTATTGCTTGACTCTGTGCCAGAGGTAACGCGAATACCAAAGTTCTGGTACTTTCGAATGAAGCACCGGGCCCATTGTGCTCTCAGGGGTAAGTATGTTGTGTGGAGGTACTGGAGTATTGGGCGTTGGTCGTTGAACTCTTTACAGAGCTTAGTCCAGGCTTTCTCAAAGGCGTGCTCAGTCTCAGCGAAAACAACAAGTTTCCACATCATGAGGACCCCACGATACGTATGAGGGGGGGGTTCATCAAGAGGTGTGTTAATATAGGCCTCATCCTCATCACTAAGCGTAGCTATTGCTTGTGTTAGTGGCTGGTAGCCCTCGTCATCAGACCCACTGCTATTGCTACTATAGCTGTGGTCTTTAAGCTACTTCTGCTTAGCCTTAAGCATGACGTTGGGATTGATGTAGTAGATGCAAAGTTGTTATTGGACGTCTGGGAACTGCTTGTTCAGTACAGCCTTCATCTGCTTGTTGTAGTCTGTAATAATAACAGTAGGGTAACGGACTGAGTGTTGGTCCATAAGTCGGCGGATGCTTACTGAGAGAAACTGGAAACCCTCTAGTCTCTCGTTATCGATAAGGCCAAACGCAGCGTTATAAACAGATCCAACGCAGGTCTGCCCAGTAGCTTGGAAGAGAGGAAGCTTAAAGCGGTTGGTGTTATAGGTGTTATTAAAGCTAATCACCTCAGGGAATCGCTTCCACATTTGGAGACAGTAGGGAAAGGTCTAGACAAGGTCAATAAGGCGGTCTGGCTCGTTTTCTGCCCATTTCACTATGTATGGGATGTCTCGCTCATCAAACAGCTTAATTAACGCTGCAGTTGGTGAATATCCACCTAGTTTCTCTTGGTTTATACGAGCTCTAGCGTTGTAGATATCTCGCTGAGTGAATGAGGACTCTGGGAACTGCTCCTGGATAACAGCACGTACGTCACGTGCTTGAATCCCAACTCGTTGGCTTGTAGTTTCAATGGCATCCTGAACTGCCTGGGTAAGCCTGCGGTGAGAAGGGTGTGCAGAGGCTTCAAGGCTAGGGCTATGGTTATGCTGACTGTGCTTGGGGTCTCGATGAGAACGTAATAGCCACTTGCCCTCCTCTAGGGCCTCTGCAATAATTTGCCATTGACAGCCATTTTTCCGAGATCTACGCTGCCGAATGCCACCACCCTCTGTAGGCCTAGGATCACCAAAACGGTCACATTGGAAGGTGTATCGTATAATTCGGCCTCGAGCTTTTTTCCCATTACGTTTCACAACACCAAACCCATGAGCTCTTGCAAAGGTATTAACTCGATCGAAGAGAGCCTCAGGTGTAGGCTCTGGGTCGCCAGGAATTGGTGGGTTTGGGATTTCAGGTATAGGAGGAGAGGAGGATCTGTTGCTTAGAGTGTGGTGGGAGGCTGCAGTTTGGAAAGACGCTTCGCTTTGAGGGGAGGATCGCCGTGGGGGTGAATAAGGTGGTGGGTCAACTGGAGGAGCCCATCTCTCTTGCCATTGATGGATAAATTGTTGTTGTTGGAGGAGTGCCGTTGTTAGCTCTTGATTAGTTCTAGCAACCTGTTGATTAGTCCTAGTGACCTCTAGGACAAGCTGAAGAACACTATTGAACTGTTCTATAGTAGGCTGGGAAGGTTGCTGGGACTGTTCGCTAGGGGAAGAGGGGCTACGCTCTGGAGAAATTTGTGGGAGAGTAGTCCTCTGGGTTGTCGTTGTTCCTTTAGGGAAATGGAGAGTAAGGTACAGTGTAGGCTCTCTACTAGGGTAGTGGTTTGTAAGAGGGTATGTTTCTTGTAGTACGTTGGCTGGCACCTCAGCGATAAGGTTGCGCTGGCCTTTAGGATCACTAACACCATAGAATTGGCTAACGCTAGGGTGACTAGTTTCTGAGAAGGGGGATGATGGTGGTTGGCCAGATGATAGCGGAAGGCCATAATTGATGAGTGGTTGCTCTCTTACAATGTGACTCGTGTTAGGAGGGTAAATAGGTTGAGGTTGGCGTGGTAGGTCATCCCTACGTTGAGGTTTAGAAGCCATAATAGATAGACAGTATGGTTATGTAAAGGTAGAGGATGTAAACAAATAGTAAAGGGGAACAGAACTGTTCGTGGTAGCAGGTAAGCTGACCATCGGGGGTTACCTGACCAAAGCCCCACAAAAGATTTCAGAAGTGGGGCAGGTAGGAGGTTATATGACCATGGTTAGGTAACCTCATAGTTATCTAAACTTTCCCTTCTACATATCTACATAGGAGTAGTTTAGAATCAGTTTTAAATCTATTTCAAATAGATAATAATAATATATTCTCTCCCTTTGAGAAAGGGATATTACTTTTTTACTAAGTATAACTAAATAGTATTATAAGAGATACCTTATATACCTTTAATTATATCTAAGCTCTCTAAGCCTCTTAATTAATAAGTTACTTTAGAGAAAGTATTTTAAACTAATTAATAGTATATTTAAAACTAACTTAGTATTAAGATAAACCTTATTTAAAGCCTATACTAAGTTTAATATTAGTATTAGTAGAAATATTATAAAGTAGGTATTAAAGCCTTTATAATATATAAACTCTTATCTAAAAGATAATTTATATATCTTATATTATTAAGTATTTTAAAATAAGTAAAGATAGTATTTTATATATTATAGATACCTAAATAATTAAGAAAGATAGTATTAAAGCTTTTTAAAATATAGTAAAGAACTAAGTTTAGATTAATTTAAGAGAGATTTTAAACTAATTTAGAATTAATACTTAATAGGTTTAATATAACTATATATATACTTTTCCAACTAAGTATATTATATTAACTTTTTTTAAAATACTATTTATTTATATTTAATATATAACTATACTAAGAGATAAGCTTACTCTTATTTTAATTAAAATCTACCTTTTTAGAAGTATTAAAAAGTTACTTTTAAAATAGTTTAAGATATTATAGAGCTTAAGAGAAAGCTATATAAGCCTAACCTTAAAAACAAAGTAGTAATATAAGTAGTTCTGAATCTATTCTTAATAAATTTAAAATAGGTTTTCTTACTAACTCTACCTTTAAGATAGGTAAGAGTATAATAATAGTAGTTTAAAAGATAGACTACTTATATACCTTTTTATTCTAATTTCTCTCTTTAGGTACTTAAGTTAGACTATAGGGTAAGTAAATAGAACTATAATAAGATAGATTTAGAATAGGTTTAGAATTAATCTTAAACTAATTCTTAATAGTTTATTACTAGAACTCTCTAGCTTATAGCCTTATATAAGTACTAGAATAAATCTAGCTTTAAGAATAAAATCTATTATATAGGATTTCCTTTTATTAAGTTTTAATCTTATTTAGCTTTTATAAAGACTATTCTCTAAAGAAAGGATATATTAGAGATATATTATAAGAAGTACTATCTCTTTATAAGTAACTACTAGAAGCAAAAGTAATATAGTATAAGAACTAATTCTAAACTAATTCTAAATACATACTAAATTAGTTCTTTATAAATATAAATTATATTATTATTAAAATAATTTTTTAGGTATCTTACTTAGTTAAATTTAACTTCTAGATCTTATTTAACCTCTCTTTAACTCTAGTTATTTTATTAATATTATATAAAGTTTATTATTATCTATTACTCCCTTTATAAAGCTATTAATAAGTATTATATAAAGGCTTTAGAGTATAATTTAAAAGATTAACTAGCCTAAGACTAGCTTAAGTAAGAAATCCTTTTATACTACTTCTAAACTAATTTAAGACTAATTTTAAATTAATTCTAGATACTTTTCTCTAGTCTCTAGAGCTCTAAGAATTCTATAATACCTATAGTAAGAAGAGTATTATTAATATCTATATAAGTCTCTTAAATATAGACTTTCTTAAAGCTCTTATTTAAAAATAAGAAGCTATAAGCTTCTCTACTAGTTATAATTAGCTAGTAGTCTAGTATAAGTATTAATATACCTAAAGTAAGTACTAAATCTAAGGAGAAATATATTAAAAATTAGTTTCTAACTAGTTTAAAAGGCTTTTATATAAGATTCTAAACTAATTATCTCTAGTATATTTAGTACTTTAAGAATAATAAGAGTAACTATATATATATTACCTTCTATAAAAAGTAAGCTAAGCTATAGAAAAAAGTAGCTTTTAAGATCTTTTAGTTAGATACTAACTTTAAGTATCTTACTAGCTAGTATAAGGTTAAAGTAATTTAAGGCTTTTATAGTACCTTTTCTTTAAAAGGTATATTGAGAATTACTTCTAAATTAATTCTAAATAGGCTTTATATTAATTCTAGACTAGATCTTAGTAATCCTACTTATATAGGTATATAAACTATAAGAGTATGAATATATATAAACTAATATATACTATTATATTCTAAGTTCTTAAGAAGTAATATAGATATACAGTTTACTAGAAGTACTTCTATAACAAGGGCTTAGTAAGTATTACTATTAATTAAAATTATAAGAATTTAATTAGTAAGTAGTTTTAAACTACTCCTAGACTATTTTTAAACTAATTTTAGACTAGCTTTAAACTAATTCTAGAAGGTTTTAGCTAATACCTCTTAAAAGAATATAATCTTAAATACTAGCTATAAGACTAGTGGGTTAAGTTTTATATATACTTTTATATAGTTAACTTTATTTATAGTATTAAGTAGTATTACTTAGAAAATTAAGATCTAAACTTATTATTTAACTAGATATAAACCCTCTTACTCTACTAGTTAGAGAAAGACTATTAGCTACTTTATAATCTTCTAGCTAGTAAGTAGTTTTAAAGGCGTTCTAAGTTTGTTTTAAATTAATTAAGAATGAATTTAAGGCTAATATCTTCTTAAGGTAAACCTAGAGTAACTATATAGGCTTAGTATAAGACTTAAGTAATAATTACTACTAGTCTAAATTAGAAGTATTTTAAAATAACTTTAGATAATTAAAATAAACTTATACTTTATATAAATACTATTAAGGTATTATATAAGACTTTATATATATAGAGTAGTTAATATATTTCTCTTCTTATCTAAATTTACTAGTATATCAGAATCTATTTAGAACTAATTTTAAACTACTTAAGAATATATTTCTAATTACTTTAGATATATTAAATATATTTAATATATTATAGAATAAGATATAGTCTTTATAATACTTAGGATACCTCTTATATAGTAAGATACCTCTTTAATTAGGTATTATAATACTACTACTAGTTACTTTAGTAAGAAGTCTAAAGTCTATTTAAATTAGTTTTAAACTAATTTAAAACTGATTAAAAGTAAAATATATATACTAATAGAAGTATTAATAGTAATAAAATAATAAATATATTAAATATATACTTCTAAAATACTAAACCTAATAGTAGTTAAATAAAGGGTTTATTATAGATTTAATAGAATTAGTTTAAACTTTGTCTTAAACTTTTTCTCAGTTACTTCTACTGTTATAAAATATATCCTAAAGGCTATCCTAAAGTATATTAAGAAGTTAATCTTATACTCCTTCAAAAGCTACTAAAAGCCTATTATAAAGGTATTTAGAATATATTTAGAATTAATTTCTAAGTCAAAGTTAAGTTACTTTCTCTAGAGTTATTAAAAATACTTAGAGTAATAGTCTATAAAGGGCTTTAGTAGTTAATTAGTAGAATAAAGTATAGAGTAATAAAGAAGAAAGCTTAGTATAAGAGAGGGAGTTACTTAAATTAGAGGAAAAAAGGCTAGAGCGAGAGAAAAAGAATCTAATATTAGAGAAAAGGAGGATAGAAATTAAGAAATAATAATAAAGATTATAAGGGAATTAGTTTTAAAGTGGTTCTAAGTTAGTTTTAAATTAGATTAAGTTAAATTTAAAAGAAATTATTACTTAATAAAAGGTTTCTATAAATACTTCTTAATAGTATAATAAGTTATTTACTTTTCTTACTTTTTACTTTTTTTATTTTAATAAGTATTTCTTTATAGTCATATAAATATATAATTTATATGAATTAAAAGCTATATTATCTTTACTTTTTAAATTACTAAAAAGAATCCAAAAATTTCTAAATAAAAATTAATTTTTACTTTTAAAGTTTTTTAAGTGGTACTATAATTAAAGTATAAAATATAAAATTATAATATTTATAATTTTAATAAAACTAGCCTTTTAATAGAAATATTATTATATATAAAGGTTATTATAACTTCTAATTATAAGAGAAAGCTTTTTATAAAGTAACTTAGTAATTATAAATAGGTTTTTATTATTTAAGATATATATATAAGTAATTAAATATTACTTTTATATAGTTATTATTATAAAATATAAATATTATCTTTTCTCTTAGTATATTAATAACTAATTTTTAACTAGTCATATAATATATTTATTTAAATAAAAATAAATAAATAATAAATAATATTAGTTTAAATTAGTTAGTTAAAGTATTTTTACTAATATATATATATTTATATAAAGAATTCTTATTATCTTTTTACTCTTAATAATTATAATAATCATAAATTAACTAACTTTAATAAATATTATAAAAAACTAAATATTATTACTGTTGTAATACTAGCCCATTGTTAGGATCTATTGGAGTTACCCACCAACTCCAATCCCACCAGTCACATAAGACCAGTCCAAGCTCATCCACAGGCCTACCCGCGGGAGCCCCTTTCACTACCAGCTTAACCTAGCAGCCCTCTTAATAGTTATACTTCTTTATATATAATTAACCCTTTTTTAAGACCTCTTATTTATTACTAGAAACCTAATACCTTACTTACTAATACTAATTAGTAGTTAAATATAGTAACTACTTACTAAAAGATATTATAGATTAGTAAGGTTTTTTAAGAAGAGATAGAACTACTCTAAACCCTATAGTAGTAGTAAGATAGCTCTATACTTTCTTTTATATAGATAACTAGATTAGAATATTATTATAGTAGACTTATAGTACCTCTATAAAGGGTATTATAAGTATATAAGCTTAAATTATATAAGTTAACTCTATTATATTATAAGAAGCTATAACTTATGAGATAATAATTCTTTACTAAAAGAATTATTAGACGATAAGACTATAAAGTCTTATACTTTATATATTAAAAATAACTATTAACACTTACTATTAACTAACTTAATATAACCTTATTAACTTTACCTTTTTATTACTTTAACTTTAGACTTATAACTATTATTATAGTTATTTAAAAAGTAACTCTACTAGGCTATTAAATAACCTAATAGTCTAATAAGCTTATAGGAGTATAATAGACCCTCTTCCTCTCCTCTAACTTCTATAATTTCTTTTACTCCTTCTCTCTTTCTAACCTTCTTTTTATACTCTTTTTCTTACTTAAAACATACCTCTAATTACCCTTAAGCAACTAATGCTAAGAAAGCTTATACAAAGAAAGGTCTTTTTAATAAGCAGTAAGTACTACATAAGAAAGGCTCTTTTTAATAAGTAATAAGACTTATAAGACTATATAAAAAGCTCTCTTTAATAAGTAATAAGTTTAGTATAAAGGAGGAAGGCGCATATTAACAGGTAATACTGCTACTAAGCCCTTAGTAAAGAAATGTTACGGCCAGATTCCTAACAGTGGGTTTTCTGCTAAAGTATAGCTGAGGCTGCGATGATAATTAACAGTGTCGTACTTGCTGGTGTCCTTACTGACGTATCGGTCACTCAGTGATCAGTTGGGTGGTCAATGGCTAGGGTAGCTCATATAGCTTAGATTGGAGTATCACAAAGATAAGTAGGTAAAAGGAGTCTGAAAGTTGTCTAAAGATATTTCATAAGTTAATTACTAAAGAACTATAAAAGGTAATCTATCTAAGTAGAATAAGTATCCTTATATCCTAAGGTCTTAATACTAGGACTAATATCTAGATATTAGTCCTATAGGGGTAGACTGCCCTTAGTATATTAGTCCTTAACTATAGACTACTTATTGTTTATTAGTCCTTCTTATCTTTATATAACCTTTCTCTAGTTCTTCTGTTCTAGCGGAGTTATCTATTTATGTCCCTTGTTAGTCCTATATAAAACTTGTGCTACCTATACTTTCTATTTACTAGTAGGGCTGTACTGCCTATAACTTATTAGGTTGTAATATTAGGTCTCCCCTCTAAAGGTCTTGCCCTTAAGACCTATATAAGTAGGTTATATCTCCCAGGCTAGAGAGCTGTTAAACTTGCTTTCTATCTTACCTATAATGCTAATATTATATTAGGTTGCATAGAGAAGTTAAAATTAAAGAAAACTATTACTAAAGACTGTGAGTGTCTTGCTTTACTTAATTTTATTAAAGCCTAATCTACTATTGCTGATATGCCTTGTACTTAATGCTTTTATGTGAAGGTGGCTTATTACTTTAGTAAAGGTTTGTCTTATTATTAGATATGTATTAAGGTAAAGAAGCCTTGTGATAGTGTTTTAGTAGCATTTACTTATAAGTACTCTTGTTCTAGAGGTTATTTTATTACTAATTATATTTTATAGTTTAAAAATTAAATACTTAATAAAAGAAGTAGGATAAAAAAAAAGAAAAGACTAGTAAGAAGCTTATAGCTCTTTATTTAAAGCTTATAGATATATAGTTATAGATAGCTAAGGCTATAAGTTAGTTATTATAGATTTACAAGATGTATAAAAAGGTATAAGAACATTAATAAGAGACTTTCTAATAAGGTATATAGGAGTTAGATAAGGAGGATAGTATTTGCTCTACTCTAGATTCCCATAAGTCTTAGATAGTATATAACCTATAGTTACTTGGCGTTTCTAATGATATTAACTGGGGTTCCTGTGGTCTTGGTAAGGAGTTTATAGATTTAGGTTTATTACTAGAGGGTTTATCTAAGAACTATAGTACTTCTAAAGTATCTATTAAGAGTATTAGAGGTTCTTAACTAGTTCTTATAAATTATCTTTATACCTATAGTCTTTTTACTTAATAAGGTATTTGTCAGGTTCCTAAAAGTAGTACTGGCTTCAGGGCCAGCGGGGCACCGGGTGGGGCCTGGGGGGCACCATGGAACAGAATAACGTTATGCTGAAGGGCATACAAAAGGGGTTTTCACAATAGCATCAAGGTTTAGAGAGGAGATAAATTAGAATAATATTTACTAGTAACCTCTAACTACCCTCCTACTAACTCCTTTACTTAGTACTATATAGCCTCTAATATGTTTTAATCTCTTTCTATTTATAGGTATACTAATTATTAGAGTAGTAATAGTACTAGTATAATTAACCTAATCCTAATCTATTACCTAGTAGGGTAGTCTAGTAATATAGTAGCTTATACTAGATACTAGTAGGACTACAGTAGAGAAGTAGTATATAACTAACTTTAATAGGTTAATAGAGGAGTAGCTAAGGGGCCTTGTTAATAACAAAGTAGCTAAGGTAAGAAAGAGGAAGATAATTAAATAGATTATAGCCCTTAGAAATAAGGGGTCTATTAATAATATATATATAGCTAGTAGAGGACCTATAGCTACCTAGCTAGAGCCTAGGTGCTTATATACTAATACCCTTATTAAGTAGTTAGCCTCTATTTAATATAAAGGGGGTAATTAAAATAACCTTAAAGACTTCCTTTTTAAGTTATAAGGCTAATTCTCTATTACTAAGGAAGAATTTATAGCTAGTAAAAGTAAGTCTAGTTTATAGGGGCCTACCTAGAGAGTAACCTATTATATAGCTAGAGAAGCTATGTTAACCTCTAGTATAGTAGTAATATTAGCCTAATTACCTAGAAATAGATAGAGGCCTAGCTCTATAATAGTATCACTAACAACAATATACAAGCCTTTAGCACAGCTATAGAGCTAGATAAAATATAGCAGAAACCTAGGCAGACATACTAGTAATTTATTAACTAATATAAAACAGTTAAGGCAGAGATTCTAGACCTCTAACTAGAGAGGTAGTAGGGGGTCTATATCTTAAACTAACTACTTCTAGACTTATAAAGCTATATCCTAGTATATAAGCTACTAGCTACTTATTAAGAGGTAAATAATATAGTAAAGAGAGTAGAGATACTTATAAAGACGTATACTAAGATAATAATACAAGACTAGTAAAGGCTATAAGAGAGAAGGAACCAGTAGACCCCAGCTATTACCCTAGCGCTAGCGTTAGCTACCCCCTTAGATAAATCAGAAGGGCAACAGTTAGTCTTAATACCTAGGGTAGCTATATATATACTTATACCTAAGCTATAGGTTAAGTAAGAACAAGGAGGGTATAGATAACCCCTAAGGCACTCCTAGGGCTCTCCTATATACTTTAACTATAGTAAGCTAGGATATATATTAATAGAGTATATAGAGGAGAAGTACTATAAGTATAACTAGCCTTATTATATAGGTAGACACTGCGTACTAGCAGCCTAGCTAGTAGCTATAGAGGTTAATAGTATACAGATCCTCTAGAGAGAGGAACTGTGTTACTGCTTTAAGGTAGACTTCTATATCAGAGTAGCTAGTATATAGAGAAAAGAAAGGGTATTAATTAACCTTGGGGTGGATAAGAATGTTATATATTAGAGGATGTTATCTAAGGAGGTACTACTAGAGGTCTATAGAGAGGGAGCAGGGTTACTAGGGATATAGGGAGGTAAGGTGCCTAACTATAGGGTAGCGGTATTAGTAATAGAAGTAATAGATAATATAAAGCTAAGAAAGGTATAGTCCCACACCTACTAGGTAAGTAATATAGGTATATATAATACTATCCTAGGGCTCTTCTAGAGGTAAAAGGTATAGCTAAATCTTAAGTAGGTAATAATTAGGTAGACTTACCTACTAGAGAAAGGCTACCTATAACTTATCTAGAGAAGAAAAGCATTGAAGAGAATATAAAGAGAGGTAGTAGTAATACTAATATATAACCCTTTAGTCTATTACCTATATATAGAGGGAGCTAAGGGGGTGCTAGAGCTACTACCTTATGTAGTAGAGGGGGAAAAGGGGGAGGAGATAAAGAGATTTAAGCTACTAAAAGAATATTAAGAATGGGTATATATATTTAATATAAACCTAGTAGCTAAACTAGCTAGGGATAAAGGTTGCTCTTATGCTATTGACCTCAAGCTAGGGGTAGAACTGCTGTTCAGCTCTATCTACCCCCTTGTGGAGAAGGAGTTGGAAGAGCTGAGGAAGTATATTGATGACGCGCTAGGTAAGGGGTGGATCTAGCCCTTGTAGAGCCCTGCGGGGGCGCCAATCCTATTTATACTAAAGAAGGGAGGTAAGTTATACCTCTATATAGACTATTATAGTCTTAATAAGGTTATAGTTAAAAACTATATACTACTACTACTAATTAGAGAGATTCTTAACTACTTAGAAGAGGTAAAGTATTTTACTAAGCCTAACTTTAAGGATGCATACTACTACGTAAGGATCTACACTAGTAATAAGTAGAAGATAGCATTCTAAATATAGTATAGGTACTTTAAGTACTACGTTATACCTTTTAGGCTAGTTAATATACTAGTAACCTTCTAAGTATATATAAATAATACCCTAGCTAGGCTAGTAGATATTACCTATATTATATACCTTAATAATATCTTAATCTTTACTAAGGATAAGGCTAGTTATATAGAGGTAGTAAAAGAGGTACTATACTAGTTAGATACTACTAGTCTATATACTAACCTAGAGAAGTATATTTTCTATACTAAGATAATTAGGTTTCTAGGGTTTATAGTATCTCTAGAGGTTATTATTATGGAGTAGGACTATATAGAGGTAATTACTTAGTAGCTACTTTTTACTAGTGTTAAAGATATATAGGTCTTTCTTAGGTTTATGAGGTTCTATTAGTACTTTATTAAGAACTACTCTAAGGTATGTACCCCCCTTATAGACTAACTAATAGCTAAGGTAGTAGAAGAGAAGGTAATAACTAAAGAGGTAATTAAAGCCTTTTATAAGCTCTAAGTTATATTTACCTAAGCCTCTATCCTATAGCACTTTAACCTAGTACTATTAATATAAGTAGAGATAGATATATTAAACTTTATAATTAGATCTATCCTATTATAGCTAGTAGAGGACTAGTAGTACTCTATTACCTTCTTATCTAGGAAGCTAAAGGGTACTAAACTATAGTATAATATACTAGAGGCTAAGCTACTTATAATCTAAGAGGTAGCTATGCACTAGAGGCATTACCTCCTATATACCTAAAGCAGGATTATATTCTTAATAGACTACCTAGGGTACTGCTACCTTACTAGTAAGCCCTAGCTTAATAGTTAGTAGGTAAGGTTACTCTAAGACCTATCCCTCTTTAACTTTAAGATTAACTACTAGCTAGAAAAGGAGAATATAGCTAATAGACTATTGTAGTGGCTGGACTATTAGCCCTTAGGTATAGAAGACTAAGAGGTATAGGGTACGTTCCTAGAAAGCTTTCTAAGTAGGTTTACCTAGAGGGTAGTAGTAATTATTAGTAATAGGTTAATAGAGGTATACCTATTACTACTAGAAGAACTTACTCTAAGCCTAGAGAAGGAAACCATAGCAGTACAGTAAGCTAATAAGGTAATTACCTCTAAAGAGTAGTAAAAGTTAGAGGATAACTAATTAGAAGAGAAGAATAAGGTCCTTAGGTATAAGGGTAAGGTAGTTATCCAAGAAGGGTATGCACTAAGGATAAAGATCATAGTAGCATTCTATAATAAGCTAGCTAGAGGGTACCTAGGGGTGACCTACATGCTTAAAAGAATTAGATAGACGTTCTTCTAGAGATTGATAAAGAAGGATATAATAGAGTACGTTTAGATATGTGTAACTTGTTAATAGATAAAGCTATACTACTACCTATTCTATAGAGAACTGGTACCTCTACTACTACCTAGCTAACTATAGGAATAGGTTACTTTAGATTTTATTACTAAGCTACCTAAGTTAAAAGGATTTACTAGAGAGAGCTATAAAAGTATCCTAGTTATAGTAGACTAACTTATAAAGTATGCGCTATATATACTTATGTAGAAGACCTTAATAGTAGACTAGTTAGTATCCCTCCTAGTTAAAAGGGTATTCTTATAATTTAGTATCCTAGTAATAATAGTATCTAACTAAGGATCTCTCTTTACTAGCTATTCCTAGTTAGTAGTATACTACTTACTAGCTATTAAGTAGAGGCTAAGTATAGCCTACTACTTATAAATAGATAGCTAGATAGAGTAATAAAACTAGAATATTAAGTACTTTCTTTAAGCTTTCTATAGCTTAGAGTAAGATAATTAGGTAAAGTAGCTACTAATAGCTAAGTTTATCTATAATAGTACTTAGTATAGTACAATCTAAATAGTACTAGTAGAGGCCCTAATAGGCTATATACTACGCAACACAAATAATATAAAGCTAGAAGAAGCCTTACTAATAGAGGTTCTATTAGTAAGAGACTAGGTATAGTAGCTATAGAGCTAGCAGGCTGCAATCCTCTAGATACTAGAGAAAGCTAATAAGAACTATAAGAGGTAGTATAATATAAAGCAATCTATAGTAGTATTCAAGGTAGAAAAGAAGGTCCTACTATTAGTAAGGTTTATATAGCAAGAGCGCCTTATAAAGAAGCTCTTAGATAAGTATCTAGAGCTATTTATAGTTATATAGGAAGTTAGTAAAGAAAAAGCATATAAGCTTAACTTAGAGATATAATACTATATATATAATATATTCTTATTATTATAGTTAGAGAAGTTCTATAGGGTAGTAGTAAAGCTATAGGTAGTTTCTATTAAAGAGGAAGAGAAGGATATATACTAGGTAGAGAGAATAGTTATATATAAGAGCCCCTAAAGAAACTAATAGTATCTAATAAAGTAGTAAGGGTATAGAGAGAAGGAGAACTCTTAGAAACTATAGTAAAATATAATAAAGAAACTATAGTAAGATTATAAATAGGGGATTACTAGAGGCCTATTAGAGGGGAACTAAGTTAATAATTATATAGCTATAAGGTAGCTAGGTTTTATTATCCCTTTAGTGCTAGGGCTAGAGAGTAAAGAGGCCTAAGGGCTTGGTATTCTAAGCTTAGGGATAAGTAACTAACTAAATAAACAGTAAAGAGGTATTAGTAGGGTACTAGAGAGGTGCATAGGGGGCACTAGAGCCTACTAGTTAGACTCCTCCTTATTATTATTAGTAGTACCTTTTCTAGGATCTAATCTACTAGCTTAGGAGTTAATCTTACTAGTATACTAGAGGCTATTATTAGTACTATAAGGGAGTACTAAGGGGGTACTAAAGCAAGGGAAGGATATATAATATAGGTATAAGACTTAGTCTAGTTAGAGAAGAGAGTACTCTAGGCCTTAATAGCCTTAGTCTACTTATGGAGTATGATAACCTAGTTCTAGGTAGTAGTAGTAGTAATCTTAGTACTCTTAGCTAGTAACTTAGCTTACTTAGCCTATTATTTTATGGTAAAGTAGGTACCCTTAAGGGTAAAGACCTTATATTAGTAGAGGAGCTACTCCTCCTCCTCCTATACTGCCTTATGCTTAATATTAGAGATTAATATATTAGAGGCTTTTATCTAAAGAGCCTTTAAGCTTATAAGCTAGGCTTTCTTAATCTTCTTCTAGAAAGGGTTAGACTAAGAGGTACTAGAGAAGTAAAGGGGTATATATATACTTATAAGGTAGTAATAGAAGTAAGAGTTAGCCTCTTTATAGAGGTCCTTAAAAACTACCTTAAGAATAAGAGTAGTAGTAGTAGTAGTATATAAGGCTTACTATAGGTTAGTAGTAAACTAATAGCTATAGGAGTAGTAATAGTAGGGGGGGGGATAAGCTTATAGAGATACAAGGCTTACTATACTAGCTAGTACAGTAGAAGTACTTATTACTAGTAGTTAGAATAGTTAGGATAGTAGAGAGGTAGTAGAGAGGTACTAGAGAGATAAGTATATACTCTAGGTCTTAATATAGTAGAGAAGATAGGTAATAGTATCTCTTATATTAGGCTACTACTTTACTATAGCTTAAAGGTAGTAATAGTAAGAGACCTTATATATAATAAGAAGGTTAATAATACTAGAAGTATTAGAATAGGTATTATTAGTAGAGAGAGCTACTAGAGAGAGACTGAGGGGGCTATTAGAGCTACCTAGGATAGTAGGATTAGTAGGAGGTATAGAGGATATAATAGTAGTAGTAGGGGAGTGGCTAGTACTAGTACTACTACTAGTAATACTATTACTAGTACTATTATTACTGCTATAGTATTAGAGGTATAGTAAAAAATAAAAATTAATAATAATATAAGAATATTATAGAGAAATGAAAGAAAAGAAGGAAAATAGGTAAAAAGTAAAAAAAGAGAAGGTAGGCCTAGCTGTTTTACTAGGTAGTATATATAAGTAAGTAATAATAATAACTCTAGCTTATAAAGAAATAATACTACCTCTAGAAGGAAAGAGAGATAGGAGGTACTAGGAAGGTACTAGTACCTCTTTTACTACTATAAAGTATACCCTTGCTATTATACTAAGAATAATATAACTTGGGGCTTAGCTACTAGAGAAATAAAGGTATAAGTAAAAAAAGCTAACTATACTACTTTATAAATAATAGAATACTAGGTTATAAGAGGGAGAAGGGAGTAAGTAACTAAAGTAGTACCATAGGTAAGTAAGGTACTTCTATAGTAGAGTAAGTAGCCCCTTATTAATAGTAATAAGGGCTTAAGACTTATGCTCTAAGTATAGAATAGCTAGGCCTAGTAAGGCACTAAAGAGGCTATTAGCTATACTAGGCTACTATAGAACAAAAGCAAGGCTAAGGGTAAGTAGTTAGCCAAGGAGATAACTACCTATCTAGTAGTCTACTAAACCTAGTAGAGTTTCTAGACTCTACTAAAGTATAAGTAGTATTATAAGTAGGGTACTGGGGTACTAATAGAGGGGCTAACTAATTAACTACTAGGTCCTAAGGATAGAACCTTAGAGAGAGGGGATTATATTAGGTTCCTAAAAGTAGTACTAGCTTTTGGGCTAGTAGGGCACTGGGTAGGGCCTAGGGGACACTGTAGAACAGAATAATGTTATGCTAAAGGGTATACAAAAGGGGTTTTCATAATAGTATTAAGGTTTAGAGAGGAGATAGATTAGAATAATAGTTACTAGTAACCCCTAACTGCCCTCCTACTAACTCCTTTACTTGGTACTATATAGCCTCTAATAAGCCTCTAGATAGATTTATCTACTTTTAACCCTTGCTTGCTTATTTTAGTACCTAAAAATAATAATTTTATAATAATATGTATATAAATAGGTGATACTACTAGCCTTATAGATAAATTATTCTCTAACTATAAAAACTATATACCAAAAGAAGCTACTTTTATAGCTAAACCAAAGTAATTTCTTAAAGTTAATAAGTCTATAACTTTTAATAGTAGTATATTAACCCTTACTAATAATATTAAGATAACCCTTTAATAAAAGAACTAAAGTAAGAAGCTATAATTAGTTAACCTTAGTATACCTAATACAAAGTAGTAGTACATTAAGAAGTATACTTAAGGTATATATATTACCTCTATTTACTAATCTAAGGTATGCTTTAACTATTTAATTACTACCTAGTACTAGTTACCTAGCTTAGTTAAAATTAAGGACCTTAACTAATAGGTTAAGTAGTAAATAAATAACCTTAACTATAGGCTATAATTTTAACCACTAGATCTTACTAGTACTAAACTCTTTATATTTATTAATAGCTTTTTTATAAATAATAGTAATTTAATATTATAACTTAGCTTTATTATTATACTTACCAATAAATCTAGTAATAATAAAAAGTATCTATTTACTAATAGAGATACTACTTTTAACCTTATAGGTAATATTATCTATTTTAGCTTTATAAAGTATAAAAAAGTTACATATAGTATACTTACCTCTACGATATATATAATAGTTACTAGAGCTAATATAGCCTATGCAATCAGGACTATACTAGTAATAGTTTCTAACTACCTTAAGGTTCCTTAGATTCCTATAACTATATATACTAATTCATACTTACTATATAAGTATTTAATAAAGCTTAGTACTAAAAAGAAAAGTAACTTATAATTAATATTATAGGTCTTTAGTAATTATATAAATACTATAAGATTTATAAGGTATAATAGATCTATAGTTTAGATAACCTAGCTAATAGCTTTATAAAGTTATTACTAAATAAGGTACCAGAGAAACTTATTAGTACTAGGTAGATAAAGATATAGATAAATAAATAGGTTTTATATATAGAATATATGGATATTATATTAGTAGTAAGAAGTTAAATACTTTATAATTTAGACTTTTATTATATTTTTAAGCTTTTTAGACTATAGGCTAGCTAGCTACTATTTAGCTAAAAATAGAGAGTTACTAGTGTTGCAATACCAGTCTATTATTAGGATCTATCAGAGTTACCTACTAACTCTAATCCCACTAGTCATATAAGACCAGTCCAAGCTCGTCTGCAGGCCTACCCGCAGAAGCCCCTTTCACTACTAGCTTAACCTAGTAGCTCTCTTAATAGTTATACTTCTTTATATATAATTAACCCTTTTTTAAGACCTCTTATTTACTACTAGAAACCTAATACCTTACTTACTTATAATTACTTTTTATATATTATTTATTTATTATATAAATCTTAATTTTCTAACATTAAATAATATATATATATAGTAAGTAAGCTAATATAGTAAGTAAGCTATTATAGTAAGTAAGCTAATATAGTAAGTAAGCTACTTCCTTATTATACCTTAAAGGCTACTTTTTTAGCTATTTTTTAAAAATTGAAATTAAGCCTAAAGAAGGTCTAGTTTTCTATATTAAGCTTTAATAAGAGTTATATTATAAGAAGTAATACTATAGAAAATACTTACTTACTCTAACCCTTATATACCTAGCTATTAGAGGCTATATAGTACTAAGTAAAGGAGTTAGTAGGAGGGTAGTTAGAGGTTACTAGTAACTATTATTCTAATCTATTTTCTCTCTAAACCTTAATACTATTATAAAAACCCCTTTTATATACCCTTTAGTATAATATTATTCTATTCTATAGTATCCCCTAGGCCCTACCTAGTGCCCTACTAGCCCTAAAGCTAGTACTACTTTTAGAAACCTAATATAATCTCCTCTCTCTAAGGTCCTATTCTTAAGACCTAGTAGTTAATTAGTTAGCCTCTCTATTAATACTCTAGTACCTTACTTATAATACTACTTATACTTTAGTAGAGTTTAAAAACTTTATTAAGCTTAGTAAACTACTAAATAGGTAGTTATCTCTCTAGCTAACTACCTACCCTTAGCCTTACTCTTATTTTATAGTAGCCTAGTATAGCTAATAGCCTCTCTAGTACCTTACTAAGCTTAGCTATCTTATACTTAGAGTATAAGTCTTAAGCTCTTACTACTATTAGTAAGGGGTTACTTACTCTACTATAGAAGTACCTTACCTACCTATAGTACTACTTTAGTTACTTACTCCCTTTTCTCTTTTATAGCTTAGTATTCTATTATTTATAAAGTAATATAGTTAGCCTTTATTACTTATACCTTTGTTTCTCTAGTAGCTAAGCTTTAAGTTATATTATTTTTAGTATAATAGTAAGAGTATACTTTATAGTAGTAAAAGAGGTACTAGTACCTCTCTAGTACTTCTTACCTCTCTTTCTTTTTAGAGGTATTATTATTTCTTTATAAGCTAGAGTTATTATTATTACTTACTTATATATATACTACCTAGTAAAATAGCTAGGCCTACCTTCTCTTTTTTACTTTTTACCTATTTTCTTTCTTTTCCTTCTTTTCTTTATAATATCCTCATATTATTATTATTTTTTAATTTTTATTATACCTTTACTACTATGCTAGTAATAATAGTACTAATAATAGTAATACTAGTAGTAGTATTAATATTAGCTACTCCCTTATTACTACTATTATATTCTCTATACCTCATATTAAACCTACTATCCTAGGTAGCTCTAGTAACCCCCCTAGTCCCCCCCTAGTAGCCCCCCCTACTAATAATAACTATTTTAATACTTCTAGTATTATTAATATTACTATTTTATATAAGGTCTCTTATTATTACTACCTTTAGGCTATAGTAAAGTAATAGCCTAATATAAAAGATACTATTACCTATCTTCTCTACTATATTAAGACCTAGAGTATATACTTATCTCTCTAGTACCTCCCTACTACCTCTCTACTATTTTAATTATTCTAGCTACTAGTAATAAGTACTTCTATTATATTAGTTAGTATAGTAAGCCTTATATCTTTATAAGCTTATCTCTCTTCTTATTATTACTACTTCTATAGCTATTAATCTACTACTAACCTATAGTAAGCCTTATATATTACTACTACTACTACCCTTACCATTAAGGTAGTTTTTAAGAACCTCTATGAAGAGGCTAACTCTTACTTTTACTACTACCTTATAAGTATATATATACCTTTATACTCCTCTAGTACCTCTTAGCTTAACCCTTTTTAAGAAAAGATTAAAAAGACTTAGCTTATAAGCCTAAAAGCCCTTTAGATAAAGGCCTCTAATATATTAATCTCTAATAACCTCTAGAGAATCTCTAGAATAATATTATATATACTTATATTACTTACTTACTAGGTATAGGACTATACTTTTCTTACCTCTATATTATCTATTACTTCTATTACTTCTATTACTAATACTACTACCCTATAGTTAGGTATCTTACCTTCTTATATCTCTAATAACCTTACTCTCTTTTTATAAACCTCTACTAATACCTCCTTATATAATATCCTCTAATATATAACATTCTTATTTACTTTAGAATTGATTAATACCCTTCCTTTTCTTTATATACTAGCTACTCTAATATAGAAGTCTACCTTAAAGTAGTAATATAGTTTCTCTCTCTAAGGGATCTATATACTATTAACCTCTATAGCTACTAACTAAACTACTAGTATATAATACCTACCTATATAATAAAGCTAGTTATGCTTATAGTACTTCTCCTCTATATACTCTATTAATATATATCTTAGCTTACTATAGTTAAAATATATAAGAGAGCCCTAGGAATACCTTAGGGGTTATCTATACCCTTCTTATTCCTACTTAACCTATAGCTTAGGTATAGGTATATACATAGCTACTCTAGGTATTAAGAGTAACTATTACCCTTCTAATTTATCTAAGGGAGTAGCTAATACTAATACTAGAGTAATAGCTAGGGTTTACTAATTCCTCCTCTCTTATAGCTTTTACTAGTCTTCTATTATTATCTTAGTATATATCTTTATAAGTATCTCTACCCTCTTTGTTATATTATTTAGTTCTTAATAAGTAGATAGTAGCTTATATATTAGGATATAGCTTTATAAGTCTAGGAGTAGTTAGTTTAAGATATAGATTACCTACTACTTCTTTAGGTAGAGGTCTAAAATCTCTACCTTAACTATTTTATGTTAGTTAATAAATTACTAATATATCTACTTAGGTTTCTACTATATCTTATCTAGTTCTATAGCTATATTAAAGGCTTATATATTATTATTAGTAATACTATTATAAAGCTAGGCCTCTATCTATTTCTAAGTAATTAAGTAAATATTACTACTATACTAGAGGTTAATATAGCTTCTCTAGCTATATAATAAGTTACTCTCTAGGTAGGCCTCTATAAACTAGACTTTAGTCTTATTAGCTATAAATTCTTTCTTAGTAATAGAGAATTAGCTTTATAACTTAAAAAGAAAGTTTTTAATGTCATTTTAATTAGCTCTCTTATATTAGATAGAGGCTAATTACTTAATAAGTGTATTAGTATATAAATACTTAAGCTCTAGCTAGGTAGCTATAGATCCTTTACTAGCTATATATATATTATTAGTAAACTTCTTATTTTAAAAGCTATAATCTATTTAATTATCTTTCTCTCTCTTACCTTAGCTACTTTATTATTAAGAAAGGTTCTTAGTTCCTTCTTTATTAACCTATTAAGGTTAGTTATATACTACTTCTATAATATAGTCTTATTAGTATTTAGTATAGGCTACTATATTACTAGGCTACCTTACTAGGTAATAGATTAGGATTAGGTTAATTATACTAGTACTATTACTACTTTAATAATTAATATACCTATAAATAGAGAGAGATTAGAATATATTAGAAGCTATATAGTATTAAATAAAGGAGTTAGTAAGAGAGTAGTAAGAGGTTACTAGTAACTATTATTCTAATCTATCTCCTCTCTAAACCTTAATGCTATTATAAAAACCTCTTTTATATACCCTTTAGCATAACGTTATTCTATTCTGCAGTATCTCCTAGGCCCCACCCAGTACCTCACCAGCCCTAAAGCTAGTACTACTTTTAGGAACCTAACACTAGCTAACTACTTCTCTAGAGGTTAGATAAGAGATATAAAAGTTAGAGTAAGTAGGTATTTTCTATAGTATTATTTCTTATAATCTAACTCTTATCAAAGCCTAACATAGAAAACTAAACCTTTTTTAAGCTTAATTTTGATATTTAAAAAATAGCTAAAAAAGTAACCTTTAAGGTATGATAAGGAAGTAACTTACTTACTATATTAGCTTACTTACTATATATATATATATATTAGTTTAGCTTATTCAAATACTAATATAATGAAATTAAAGCTTATATAATAAATAAAAAATATATAAAAAGTAATAATATTTTATTTTTAAAATAATATTCTTTATGTTAATAAGTAAAAATAATACATGACCGTTTTAAATAAATAAACCTTGCACCTTTTAATTTTAAAGTTATTATTTTCTACTTAGATTTTAAATTAAAAATACTAATATTATTAACCTTATACTTAAGTAGTTAAAGCTTTTAAAATTTAAAGATACTATTTATAATAAAAAATAGTATATAAAATATTAATTCTATTGAAAGAAAATCTAAATATTTATAAAAAATTATATTAATAATAACATATAACCTTATTAACTTTTAAGCTAAAGAACTTAATAAGTTATTATATAAAATTACTATTTTTAAGACTAAGACTTATAAGCTTTATATAGAAATATAAATATTAAATAAGTATTAAAAAGTATAAAAATCTAATTATATTTTAAAAGATTAGTTAATATTACTAAAATAAAAATATTATAAATAAGAAAAAGTAATATTAAGAACTTCTAAAAAAAGAAATAACTTTTAAAAAAAGAGTTATATAGAAATATTAAACTATAACTATAGGTAATAATATAATAAGTTGATTATAAAAATACTAAATATAGTATATAAATTTATAAAATAATTTAATATAATAATAAAAAAGTAATAAGTAATTTTAATTAATTTAATATATTATAATTGAATTAACTTATATAAAAGATAAAAAGATAAAAAAAGATAGATAACTTATTATAATAAATAACTTATTTTATAAGTATATTATATCAAGTTTAGTTATATATATATTTATTATTTAATTATAAGTACTTATAAAATATATTATATTATTTTAAACTATAAGAAATCAATTTATATTACTTAATAATAATAAAGAACTTTTAAAAAACTGATTTTAAATTAATTTTAAGAACTTAGGAACCAACTACTACTAAACTAATTTTAAAGTAATTCCAGATTAGAGGATTCCCTTTTTAACTCTACTAAATACCCTAGGTATTACCTTACTAAAGCAATTCTAAATACATACTAAACTAATTTATAAGTAACTTTTACTTAACTTAAATCTTATTCTTATACTTAAAGCAGGCCTAGACCTTATAATTAGAGTTATACTTAGTAATAAGGTAGGACTTTAAATTAATTTAGAATTAGTAATAAATTAGCTATAAATTAATTATAAACTTACTCTTCTTAATAGTAGTATAATAAATATACTTACTAATAAAGCTAGTACTTTTATATATCTAAGCTATATTAAGCTAGAATTAATTTAGAATTGGTTATAAATTAGTATTAAATTAGTTATAGATTACTTACTAAAGAGACTTTACTATACTTATATATAGAGATATATAAGAGAGGGGGTGGGGTCTAGGCCTTATACTTCTTAGAGAGGGTTAGGATATCTCTGTTATTAAGAGCACTAGTAATAAAACTAATAATATAATTATAGAATTTTAAAGAGAATTAGTTCTAAATTACTTATAAATTACTTCTAAATTACTTACTTATAGCTTTATTATTATTCTCAATAGAATTAGTATTAGACTTATAGCTCTTAACTATAACTAGTATACTATTTAGCTTATACTTTTTAATAGAGTTCTTAAGGTTAGACTTAGAACTAAAGTAAATATTTTATATAATTAGGTTAGAATTAATTATAAATTACTTATAAATTACTTAGATATACCTTAATATAAGTAATAAAGCTAGATTTATTACTAAAGTAATAATAAACCTCTTCTAAAGTAGGTATAATTTTATTATTTTAAATTAATCCAAAACTAGTTTAAAAGTAAAAAAGAATTAATTATAAATTACTTACTTTATTAAACTTAAAGAGTAAAAGGTTAGTTAGTTATTTATTAAGGTAGCTATTAATCTTACTAATAAAGTACTATTAATACTTAAGCTAAATTAATTTAAAAGAGGTTTTAAATTAGTAAAGAAAGAGATAGAACTTATAGTATTCTTAAAGAAAGGTATAATAAGAGAATTTACTAAACTAATTTAAAATTAGTTAGAGAAGAGAAAGGAATAGAGGTAAAAGGGAAAGGGGGATAAGGGCCTTACTATTATTATTAAAGAGGTTAAGAAAGGGAAAAGAAAAAGTTATAAATAGGTTATACTCTTATATAAGATAAGGTCTAGAGAGATTATAAGCATAATTAGTAACTAGTACTAACCTAATTAGGTAACTTTCTTTTTTAGCTAATTATAAAAATAGGGTAGTAGGTTACCTAACCATGGTCAGGTTATCTCTTAGGTAGACCTACCTAGCACTCTTTTGTGGGGCTTTGGTCAGGTAACCCCCCCCCCGGATGGTCAGCTTACCTACGTCGTCAGGCGGGGGGTATTTAGCGCAGCGCAGATGACTAATATCCCCAGGTAACCAAAGCAGAGGCAGCATCAGATTTCTACTTCTCAAGCCAACGACTACCGCTTGTATCTCGGTCGTTTACGGCTTGCCTTGTTATCACCTTTGTCTCGACACCGTTTCCTACGATGGTTGGAGGTACTGAAGCATTGCTCAAGCTTTTGGCTCCGCACCAGCTGCTGAACGGTAAATGGCAAGCTACTGATGCTGCGACAGTTGTCAGGAGTCTCCCACAGGCAGACAGCTAGGGACTCCTGCAGACTAGCCACGCGAAACTTTACTTTTAAGAAGAAATAGCTGTCTAGGTAGATCATTAGGTATAATATGAAGTCATATATTACCTAGTAGCTACTAATACAGAAGTATACCTTGTTTTAGTTAAGCTGCAACATAAGCTCCTGTAAGCTTGTAGAGTAGGCACCTAGCTAACAACGTATATGTCCGCAGTACTCATACCCTCCATCAGAAAACGCATATAGCTGCGAGCCACGCAGCTTAAAGACAAACAGCTACGCCCTCACATAGAGCCTTAGCTGCTTTAAGGCTGGTAGGCCTTGAAAAGTGCATGCATTATCATATTTAGGGTTATTAAAGCTAGATAGGCTATCTAACAGCAGTTCAGGGCTGTCAAACTTGACGTTGAAGTGGAAGAACTTACCTAATTTACTGACCTTTTTCTGTACTACAAGCTATTACCAAGCGTTCTTATTACTTTAAAGGGTCCAAAAGGCCTACACCAGGCAGAGGGGGAAGCAATCCTACCATCCCCCCTTGGGCTCGCACGCTAGCTACTTGTCCTCCCAAGAGGAGCCCGTACCCACTGAGACTAGCAGGCTTGGGTTAGGGGCTTGTAAGAAAAGAGAAGCTACCTCTTACAAGGTAATCAAGGATAGGTTATTAGCCACCAAGCCGCCATCTTAGAAGGTACCAAGGCTATTGATAGACCAAGGCATGAAGTAGCTAGACCCATTAGTAACAACCCATTATGTAGTAACTGATGGCATAACAGGGTGGCCGGTACTGACTACAGAGCGGCGGTTACGCATCGGATGCTGCAGGTCCAATCAGCCACGACGACACAAGTGAGATGCGGGAGGGTGGGGGGGCAACAAAAGGAACCGCGCACATCTCCCACAAAGCTACCTGTACTCCGCCGCCGCCGCTTGTCGTCAACACCTCATACTCTGTGGAGCCTATCAGTATCGCGTCATCGGAGCGCGTGATTGGAAATGGGAGCACTACCGCGGTCTCCATCCCGTTAGCCTACCCTGTTGTAGTTGGTGAAGATGCAGGCGCTTGCATCTTGCACGGTAGCGACCGTCATCCCTACCATGGCGCCCATCGTGCTAGCAGCTGAGTAGTCGGCTATGCTTCTCCTTGAGCCGAATAAGTCTCGCAGGGCCTGTTCGATGTGCCGCGAAGGGTATCTGCTATCAAAGAGCAGCAAAGCCGCAGCATGCAAGACTGTGCCAAGAAACGGAATCTGCATCATCAGCCATATGCATGAACCTAGGATGGGGATGGAGGGAAGCCTGCGGGGTGTGAATACCTGGTTTAATAGGGACTCAAAGCGGGCAATGCACTCATCCACCGTCCAGCCATTAATGCAGAGAGCACCGGCGCTGATTGCGCCTGCCACGACGCATCAGCTAAGATATCACTCCCACACACAACAGCAACGGTCCATGACAAACCTAAGCTGGTCCTAAAGATGACGTCAAAGTTTTTCTATATGGGGTAGCCTGGTAGGCTGATGTTATCTTCAAGCTCCTTTAAAAGCTTGAGGGGGTATTTCCCCCTCGTCCTGCTGCCGTTGATATACAGCACTTAGGGCGATGCCGTATCTAGCTTCACTCCTATCTACATGCTGATGTCACATCCGCAAAGGACACACTTATCAATATCAATCAGCCACAGATCGGCCGCATTCACAACACCAAAGATCTTAATACAGTCCATGCACTAGCCATAGCCACACTTAGGGAAGATCTATAGGCAACGCTGTAGACAATGAAAACACATGCTCTCAGACCAAAGGCATCCCCAGTCCTCCGCAAAAGTAGCGACAAGCTGTTGATAGACCGACGCCGCAGGCTGGCCCATGGTCAGCTGCCGGAACATACGGACCATCTAGGTCTCAACCATCTTGGAGAATTGAGATAGTAAGATGAAATCGGTGGACCCTTCGTGCGCCAGAACAGCAGCACCATACACGTTATAGCACACATCTCTATAGAACATCTAGAAGACATCTCGCAGATCAAACACTGAAGATGGTTAGTATAAACAGTCAGGGCTAGCCAAAGGCTGCGGATGTACGGTGCATGCCTAGGGGATAATAGTCTAGTAGGAAGCTAGAGGTAATAACAGGCATAGCAAATTATTATAATATATTAACAGAGTTATAATAAGTGAGAAAGCGTACGAGGTATGCTTGTAGATCTGGCGCTACTAGGTTATCTAGCTGTGAGACAGTAAGAAAGTTAAGGGGCGGAGCGTCAGCATTGCTGAGCTACTTAACAGCGTGGCGTAGAAGACTAGAGAGATAGGTAGCTAAGAAAAGGCAACTGGTGAGGACGCGCTTAACTCTCTTAGTCTTAGTTATGTAGGTAAGCTTGTTAGTTAGTATATCCTAACGTGGCGACTAGAGATAGCATCGCAGAGACCTGGGAGACGTATTAGCCAGGCTCATGATGCAGACGCTGTGGAAACGTTCAGAGACATAGATGTTTATCCTCTTGCGGACGGCCTGGAGCAGCTGGCGGCATGCAGAGTCCTCTCCGCCGCCGTTCGTGACGACGACCAACCAGGGGCGTACCGGCGATGTAGACGGCGATTCTAAATCCAGCCACGACGCAAGCCGCTATGCAACAATCTCTACACCGCCAACATTGTCAGCAAAAAAGCAGACTACATCAGCAAACAGGAAAAGTATATAGTTAAAGACGCGGTTGCCTGCTTCCACCGCTGTAGGTAAGAGGGCTACGCCGTACAGGGCCGCCATTAGCCTTATTACTAGTTTATGATAGAGCATAGACTGCCTTAGCCTCCCAGACCGTTTATGGGGGGGTACATTGGCGTCAGTAACCAGGATAGGTCTCTCGCCAGACACGCTGTCCAGGGCCAGAGTAAGATAGATCTTACTATAACCCTAGGTTGTATTAGGCTAGGTGATGTCTACTCCAAGTCTTTATATAGTGACCCGCTTGGCTGCACTTTCTATTAATACAAGTGTACTTAGGTATTGGCTGTCCAGACGTAGCAGACTATCCAGCAGTCTCTGGGCACGGTCCAAACTTTTAACAACATAGGCCTGGTCTTTCTTTGACACGCGCAGCTAGCTGGTGTGTTTACAACGGGTTATTATGGGCATGAGGTTACGCTTGCCAGTCTGCTACAAAGGAGACGGCACGTCTTTCTTTATAGTAGTGACAGACGGGCAATTGTAAAGCCAAAACGAGCTGTGGATAGATGAATTGGGAGCCTAATAGGTTGGGGGAGATCCAAAACCATCTGTGACTCGTTTGGCCAGGACTTTGAAGACACTTCGGGCTGAATAATTAGACCTAAACTAGGACAGTAAACGGCCTTTTGCGGCGGCGAAGGCACCTCTTTGGTAGGAGTGGAGCCAGCTAGACCAGGACGGTAATACTGGCGCACCAGAGCCATAACACTATAAGCAACGCCGTTCATTCATAGCGCAGTAGGCCACCAAAGCAGGATGCTATTATTCTCTTGATTTGCCGCACACAGGCGGATCGAAGGGCGTAGCACGCAGCGTACTGAATGTTGAAGGGAGAAGGGCCCCGTTCCAAAGCAAAGAATGAATATATTTGTCTAAGCAGATTAAACCGGCGAAAGAGAAAGGAGGCGTTGATATCAGACGCACCCGCCAGATCCGGCTTGACGTCAAACCAGCTAGGCATGTTCAGGTAACGGTTCAAAAACCAGGGAAGCGAAATCTACAGTCCAGCCACAGTATCAGAAGACCACCGCAACTATGAATTCGTACACAAAAAAACAAGGAGCCTGTTGCGACGTTGACTATTGCCTACCCATCGGAGTTAGAGGTCCTATAGCTGCAAGACTCGCGTGACTGACAATGGGTAAAGTGCCTACCAGTTAGCCAACTCACAGTATTTCCTCTTCTCCATAACGCTTGATGGACATTATGTTGGAACCCCCTGCCATTTTTCTATTTACTTACTGATACGTACGGTTAACTGTACTACAGAGCCATTGAAAATGAAAACCCCTGTGTATATCTACAACCGACTTGACTGTAGGGTGACGGAATATGGTTGGCTGAAGTGAGGACCTAGTGACGAGCTGGTCAGGGCAACCAACTGCACCACAAAGCAAAAACTTCGGCAATGATGCGCCTGTACCTCTGTTCTGCACTAACCCACCCACCCTACTTCCGCAAAGCCCCCACCTCCGCAAATCCCCATAACCACCAACACCACCACTATCACCACTTTATTCCTCAGGTCTGCCGCCCACCCATATGCAACTTTCGGCCTCGCTGGATAATTCGGATGCGCTGGATTCATCCGGACTATCCATATTGCCGATATCCGTATTTCCTGATAGCTGGCTCTGCCGTATGGCTGCAAATCGACTGTTGGGGGATGTAGGGGCCTTTTTCCTCCTACAGTTAAGCAGGTTATCTAGCTGGGCCCTTAATGCCCTGTTTTCCTGCTCTATAACAGACCCCTGGAAGAACTCTTCATCATACGCCTTTTGCACCTTTCTAGATAGGTGACGGATAGTATGGGTATCCTGCCCATCCTTACCCAACTGTTGGAGTTGATATAGTCGATGCCGTAGTTCGGCAGGCCGGCGAGGGTTGACCATGGGATAACAGATACGGATTCATCCCACTGCTGGCTGCCAGCCTGGATGGGCTGGCTGGCCTGGATGGGCTGGTTGGATGCCTTGGATACCAGGGGGTTGGATAGGGGGCGCCTTGAAGAGACCGGCCATAACCCAGCCCCTTTCCAGCCAGCCCTTATATTCTGGCTGGTTATTGCCGCATCTCTGGCCTCTAAATAACAGGCTAGAAATGCCCTTTTGCCAGCCACTGTTGAATCCGTCACTATATCATCCATCGATTCAACCCCCTTCCTATAGGCGTGCTTTAATGGGCTGAAGACAGCCACATCTAGAGGCTGGAGGACTGCAGAGGAGTGCGGCGGCAGATATAACAGCCAGATGCGATGCTGCCAGCATTTCCACATGAAGTCAGTGGTTATATGGCTGTGATGCCCATCTAGAACCAGCAGTCTATATGCCCCTGGTTGGCTGGGTTGGGTATATGGGATGAAGACCTTCTCCAGCCATCTAAGGGCAGTCTGGTCAGTCGTCCAGCCATTATCAGTATATGTGAAGTGCCACCCTTCATATCTAGATAGGTTGGATGGGAACCACTGGGTCTGGAGGGACTTGCCCTTATATACAACCAATGGGGGCATGCGCTGCCCATCAGCAGACACACATTCCAACAGTGAGATCCATGCCCTGGATCCAGGCTGTTTTTTCTGGATATATCGCGATGCGGCAGAGCCCAGCACCAGCCCATTAGTCCCTTTGCCCTCCATGATGCCAGTCTCATCCATATTCCATCGGTTGGATGGATGGATGCCCTTGATCTCTGGGATATCCAGACGATCGAGGAATTGCTGGATGATTTCTGGCGAATGGGCTCGCCAGCGCCTGGCATCTATCGCCCTGGATCGCTTGGTCCGGATTAATGGGTTTCGCCGCAGAAATCGCCGCATCCACTTCCTCCCTAGAGGTTGCTGCCCATCGCCCAGCATACGCTCTGCCAGGCCCTTCAATTGCCCATGGGAAATAGGGCAGCCCAGAGCTTCCTGGGTTAATATATAGGCAACCAGATTATCCTCCTGGGACTGGGTTAAACGCTGCATATCGGCAAAAGCAGCATTCCTACTTTGCCTACCCCTTTTCAGCCGATAATAAAGGGTATGGTATGGGATGCCCCATTGCTGGGCAGCCCTACTGATAGGGCGCCCATCTCGCGCATCTGCCAGCGCCCGTTGGAGCTCAAATTCGGAGTATTGCTTCATGATGGGTTGAAGAAGATATCCTCAAAAAATGGCGTTGTTTGGCGATATATGGCAATTGTTGTGATAGTTTGAAAAAGGTGGTGATGTTGATGGAAGAGGATAGATGCGGCATTTTCGGCATTTGCGGAGGTGGGGGCTTTGCGGAAGTGGGGTGGGTGGGTTATATAGTTACGCCGGCCAGCACCCCAACTGGTTGGGCCGGACCATCCAGCCGTTGATTACCGTGCAGCGCTTGATAATAGGCAAGCGCTTCGACCTTGTGTCGGCGCGATTCCGGTTCCGCTAGTCTATTCTCTGACTTACCTTTAGAGGTCTGCTGCCTGCTTGCCCCCGGCTTAGAACAACCATTCTTGGCTCCCAAGTCAAAATCATCCCTGACAGAGCGGCCGCTTTTGGCTTTCTTAACAAGAGGGTGAGGGGTTCTAGGGCACAGGTGTTGTCGTACAGCAGCTTTTTGAATCAGCCAAGGATGGGGATCAGTTTAATATTAGGATTATACATGGTAGTAAGAATTAATTAAATACGCTTGCGCAATCTGTGTATATGTGTGGTTATTTCAATTATCATCTTTCTCTAGATACTCCCTATTTTAGGGGTGCGGACTCCAAACTTTAAATAAATCTAGTAACCTTCCTAGTAATAGCCTCCCCGATAGAGGCTAAGAGCCCTATCTCATTCTATCACAAGTGTATTACTATAAATATATCTAGTCTATTTAATTACTAGTTTAGTATAGGGGCTATAGAGACTAACTATCTAAAGAGTCTATACCTAATAGTCCTCCTTATATCTACTATTTCTAGTAGTACTACTATTATTATATTACTAAATAGATTAATGACTACCTCTATTTTAAATAATATCTTAATATACCTTTTTATTAGCTTAGTTATTATAGTAATCTTTATAGTAATAATTATAATTATACTATTATTTAAGTTCTAGAGTAGCTAGAGACCTATACAAATATATTAAGTAATAGTATAGGTACTAATCTTCTCTTTAGATTTTATATTATTTAAGTTAGTTTTTAGTCTAGTATTTTAATTTATAGCTAGATATATATAGTAATATACTACTCTCCTTAGCCTAGTATTAGAATTACTTTTTATAGTAACGGCAGCTGTAGCTGTGTGGATGGCAGTAAAGACCAGCCTGTTGAGTTGTATGGTTGAGTTACCTGGAGAAACGGATGGAGACATAGACCGATAAGGGCTGAAGGTGTCGGCTTTCCGACGAGTAGCACAGACATACATCAAGGTACTCTACTAAGAGCCATATAAGGCCATTTTGTAGAAAGTTTCCCGCCCATACATTTTCACGGTGCCCGGACTGCAGTGGACATGGTCTATGAGGTAATTATGGAAATCTATTCTTGACCCTCTTCAGAGGCTTTGCTGCCTACGACAGCAGAGCACCGGACCTAACAATCTCTCAAAGCTGAGCAACATGCGTATTACACCTTATTCATTGCTCGTAGGCAGATGGACGGTCTTAATGGGGTTTCCCTTGCTGTCGAAACAGACGGCCGTAATGTGAGATCGTGGGTCCGAAGGGCTAACATGTGTTGTTTCCCTATAAAGATCAAATACTCAGTACATGCGATTATAAAGACGGTACCAGAGGCTATTAGCTCCTACGTACCGCGTGCAGACTTCAGCCGTTCCTGTAGGCAAAATATCCTCGTGCTTTTCAATTGCTGCCTGCAGTTCTGCCTTCATAGAATCAGCTGCCGAGTCAGGTCTGACCCAGTTTGTAGTCTTAGTCGCAGCAGAAATTGCAACGGTGTGTCCGCTGGCGGTCCGAACTGAACCAAGCAGTTTCTTTCTAATAATCTTGGACATGGCGCTTGACTAGCAGACAAGATTAAGAAGAAGAAAAATCGTCCTCTGGCTTGTAAGAAAGAAGACATGATCAAGTATAGAATGTAGTAGGCGTGAAAGGAGTTTTTGGTGCCGAGCTTGAACGACGAGACTGAGTTACACGAGACAGTCGTCGACTTTTATACCAACCAGGCTTTGTAGGTGGCCCCTCTAGCAGAGGCGCCTAATCTTGTCTATGCTTATCGTTTAATCTTGGGACGAGGCGCTTGGCAAAGAGAATGACTCAAGTCCGGCATCGAGGCATCAATTGGCGCCTGATAAATGTATTGTGAGACGCATCCACGATTTAGCGTCCTTTCTCATTGGCTTGCAAACCCCGCAGCCCTCCTGGTTTCCCTGAATCCCCTGTATCGTGACCCTTTTCAACCGCCTTATTGTTTCTTGAGTTATTTGATTGGGCACCTTGGATCATACGGCATGTAAACCTTGAAACTTGAATGGTGCTAAGCGCCACTGCAAGCCCTATCGCAGCGCTAACCAGTTTATGGTAGACCTCGTGCTCTGATTTGGTGGCGGCTAAACGGCAGGACCTAAGAAAAGTGGTTTTTTTTCGGCTAAAGCTAACCTGACAGATAATAAATTGCGGTTCAATGGCATTACACTTTGATGCTGCTGAGAGGCATATACTCAACCTCAAAGTAGTTGAATTCTCTCAAGGCTTCAGTTAGGGCCATTCAAATTATTACGCCCTGAACTCCTAGACGTCCGCACTGTATACTATTTGTCAAGGTCATAGCACTAGCTGCCAACTCCATCGCCTGAACTGTTTGCCTCCTTAGGTATAGGTTCCCGAGTATCGTCCGAGTCTTCTATGAACCATTCATCCTTGAGAATCTCCTCCACTGTCGGCCTTTCCCGTGGGTCTAGCTTTAAGATACGCCTTATGAAATCATTATCGGCAGAAGGAATTTCCTTTGTCGACCACCGTTCAAGTAGCTTTTGCGGAGGTCCTTGCTGGTTAAGGAACTGGATGATCTGGAAGGCTTCGTCGTCAAGGATTTCGGCAATTGATGGCGGGAACGGGCCAAGTGAGTCGTACATTCGCTTTAGAACTGTGATCTCGTAGTCCTGTTCTCCTGGTTTAATTCCTTCCCAGCCAGGATCAAAGTGGTGGTAACCACCCCCGTGCACAAGGCTAAGGATCTAGAGACGGGTAAGTTAAAGGAAACAAGGATTTTTATTCAGAACACATACTGCATTTCCAAATGACCAGACGTCTGTTGATGTGCCCCAGGAAAGCTCTAACATAGCCTCAGGGCTACGTGTAAAGGCGGCTCCAATAGCATGGCCCTTTCTAGCGAAATCAGAGTCTTCAGAGACTACACCCCCACAGTCACCAAGCTGAATTTCTGAGAAGCGCTGCTCGTTTTGGCCATAGTTGACAAAAATGTTGTCTAATTTCACATCTACAGATTAAGAGGTATGTAAGAATCCAGAAAGTCTATGAATAGTAAATGTTATGACACACCTGTATGGACCATTCTATCCTTATGAAGGATACGGAGGGCCTCAAGAACATGCCTAGCTACTTGCTTGATTTCGGGGCGCGTCAACCGCTTCTTCTTTGATTCCGTAAGAAGCTCACTGTCTAGATGCCTGAGAATAATAGACGGCGGATCGGTAGGTCGTATGACCTCATCAACCATAGGGCGAAGGAGCGGGGTCTTCAACTGGTAGCGTTGGAGAACATTGGCTTCGTTCTGTAGGCGCCAGTGGCCGCGAACGCTCTTGACAATGCATTTGCTTTGGTTTTGATCCCTAGATTCCGGACGGTATCACATTAGCAAGGGGTTGTGGGCAAGGTAAGCAAACACGAGAGGGGGAGGGGGCGTGGGATGGTTGTTGCTGTGAGGCCATACCTGGCTAGATATACAGCGCCTTCGTCTGCAGCCCTGTAAAGCTCCTTAACAACGGTGTAGGTTGATTTACGTCCTTGAAGAATCTGATTGATACTGAGCAGCGGCATTGAAGTACGAGCAGCAGCAATCTCGCCGGTGACTGGACTTGACCTGTCGTTAGACGCAGCGTTTAATTCCATGGACGTACTGTTGTGTGTGATTTACCTATTTCCATTCGGGTTTGACCGCATTTAAGTAGCTTTGTGCCGGTCAGGAGATCATGTGACCGCCGCCTCGTGATTGGCCATAAAATACAGGTTACACCAGCAAACCATAGGAAAACCTGACGGACTGTCACCTAACCCCTGACGCCACATGCCATGAAATAGGTAGCCCGCCCAGCCACAGCACAGCAACTTTGTGAGACCCAAACGTGACGCCATCAAAGTTTAGGCATCAACCAACAGAGTCCTGGTGATTTTGGACTTAGATGACAACAGATAACTTACTCGGTATGGTACAGAGTACTCTGCTTAAGCAACCGTCACATCCCCAGCCGATTGCGCTCGTCGTGGGTACCACAAGCCCGGTATTTCAAAACACTGCAACCTTCTTTGCGGGCAAGATTGCGGGCCTGCATACCTGAAATTCAAAAATCATCATAGTCTTTACAAACTACTAGACTTCTCAAAAGGCCGAAGGACTTAGTGGAGACTCTGAGAATTGCTATGAAACACGAGACTGCAGCTAATAATAAGCATACGTCAGACTTGCCATGGCCAACCTGATTGCATTTTTCAAAAGTGGTACATACATACATTCTGCATGTAAACAGTTCTGCTCTCATTTTAAATTAACTATCTGCCTTCTACAGCACGTATCCGTAGTCCAAGTTTCTCCTCGTACGTCCTTCGACAGCGGCCCTTCAATGCTGCAATACTGGATGACGCCAAATCCAACCATCACGTCGTCCAATGACCGCATGTTTCCAAGTGAGAACTCGAGCCCGCACCCGCGGTCGCCAATGCAGCCGATGTAGGAGGAAATCCGGGAATGCTGGGCCGCAACGGCAATGTTCCACTTAGCGCTGTCCAACCAAGCTGTCGTGGGCTACAGGAGCAGGTACAGTAGGGCCAGTTCACGTAGCGTCTGCTGTCTAAGTTCCAAGCCCATAGTTGGCCGTCCATACACTTCAAACCGTCCTGCGTCGCCATAAGCAGACTCGGCGTTGGATAATTGAAAGAGGCGTCATCTTTGACCTGGCTCTTCTCTGGGGACGTGGAATCGTCCAGGCTCCAAGCGCTATTGTAGGTATGACAAACCTCGGAGATGCCCTTCGATGCATACAGCGGCGTGGGCGGTGCCACGCTGTTTCTCTCTGCAGTAAGCACCTGGACCTTCTTTCTGCGGCTTGCCCAGGGTTTACGCGTTGGTTTCAGGTCTTCCCCTACGAGACATCAACACGAGCCTTTCCCTTTCAGTCGCTGGAAGGCCTGTTTCCCACAGCTTAGCAGATTGCCACCTCGGCATCGCATCGCTCTACCGCTAAACGTTGACGAACCTCGTCCAGGCAGAGGTTCGAGCGGACGCTATTTTTCCATCCTTGATCTCTGTTTCTGGCTCTCTCAATGTTGTGCTCAAACCAGTCGTAAAGTTCGCGCAGCGTCATTTGTCTCTTTTCTGTACCGAGAAGCGCTATGTAGATAAGCTCGGCATATGTCAGCTTGCATCCGTTTTGATCCACCCCCGTTTCGGTGTCTGGCTGCGGAGAGACGGGCTCCCCGCTCGAGGTGTACTGCGGCATGCGGCGTACATCGACTTGCTGGTCTACGTCGACATGCTGTGGTTTTTGAGGAGGTGTGGGGGAATTGACTTCAGGAGAAGCGGGCGATGCGCCGTTGGGATCCATCGACTCAAGCTGGCTTGCTGCGCTGCGCTGGCACTTGAAAGGCGGTATTGAAAATGGAATGCTCACTAATACGCAAACTTGCGGAAGCTCCATGGACGTTCGGCTGATGATGCTCTTATCTTCGGGCTGCCATAGTATCTCTTGCCCAGCCTGGTAACGCATGATATGGAGCATTTGGTGATACGAGGCTTGTTGCTGGATGAAAGATCCTAAAGCGGCTCTCACTCGCCGCCAAAAGTGGTGCAACAGAAACCCGGGTCCGGGTGCTAGGCGTGGTATACAGGGGCATCTTCTGGCTCTTACATGCGCAGGTCTAAAACGTCTCCCACAACCCTGCGAGAGCTTTGTCTGTTGCCACCCCTCGAGACTTTGAACATGCGAGGGTGGACCACGACACCCGTAGGTAAGTGAAGCAGGGTTTAACATGTTCTTCAAAAACCCTAGACCAGAAACGTCTATGCATCGTAAGTATAGCTCACGAGCGATAAACTATGAGTCAATATGAGCTGAGAGGGAACGGTTCTCTACAAATTTGCTCTATTGCTACTGTAACTATGTACATTCCACCTGAGATCCTTGCTATGATTATGGCATATTGCGACCAAGACATGCTTTGAATTTTATTGTTATGTAACATACTGTTTTGAATCATTAGCACCCTGATGCTCTATAAATGGGACTTGGAGTCTTCTATCCCCTGCGCTGTTTCCTAGGCAATATCTGAGTGTGATGACGACTCTATATCCCTCTGTGTACTTGAGCACGCACAGCAAGCGGGTGAGGATTTCTAAAGGAGGCTACCCTACGACTGCTTCCTCAGATACTGCGGACCGGAGGTCTTCGCCTGCCGGTGGGATGATCGGTTCCGAGGCACCCATCTCTTGTTAGCTTTCTAGCTTGCTGTCCTCCTAGGTTGCGATAAGATCCTCTCCTTCCTCCTGGACTCCCATTTGCATGACAAAGCATTGATAGACGGCAGCATCTGGTCACTGATGCCGTGTCTCATAAAGCAGCTGGCGAAACATCCTCTGCTTCGCGAGCTCGACGGTCCAACGCCTACCTCCATAGCATCTGCTACCAGTCTTTGACGAGTGCTTTCGCGGCTGGTCCAATCCAGAGGGGGCAAGGCGGCCGCGGTGAACCTGCACAGGCGAACACCGGTCTACTTTACACCTTGGTTTCCAATGTCAACGGAAGAAACTCTTAATTACCTATTCAAACTTGGCATCTACGGTTGCGTGGACATTCATAGGCTTACGCTCAGGTATAGGATAACGTTTGTTGTTAACGCAAAAGCTTTTAGGCCTAGATGTAAGCTATGGTAAAATAGTAGACAACGGGCCAAGTAAGCCCCTAATATCTGTTCTCTCTTATACGCTATACTGTAATGTGTAGTTGCTTATAATAACGCTGCACTGTGAAATCTCTATCTTTGTAATACTACTAGCGTCTTATAGTGTTATCTATCCGTATTATCTATCCTTACTATACGCACGCTAACAATGTAGCTAGACTTTCCTCTTAAAGAATAATTTATAGAAGAAAACCTTATCTGCTGGGACTGTTTCTCAGCCCAGGGTAGGCAGGCGGTGGAAAGGGTGGTAGGTCTACGGCCCCGCAGGATTGGCGGTCGACGTCCACCGTCGTCGTCACAAGGACACCCTCACCTGTTTGTCGGTGCGCAGTATTGCTGCCTTTTTGCGTCCATATACGGCATTGTCTCATCTTATTAAAACCTGGCGAATTCTCTTTGAAGAAAAAGTGTTCCAACGATGTGGGCTGGCGTCGGGGCGCGATCTTGACAAGTAGCAAACGCAAAGTAGGTAGACTCGCACATAGCATCGCCATAGACTGCTTGATGAAGGACCATACCACGATATCGACATGGTCCCACGTCTCATCGAACGTGGTGCTGTACTTGACCAGATATTTGATGCGGATGGCCGATGTCACGCAGGCGCTGCTGGCTGCGTCAGACGCCCGCCTTCTGGGAGAGGGGGAGTAGAAGAAGGCTGGCTCACAAGGAACCGACGCTGAACAGCGCAATGACTGCCAGGCGCCGCAGAAGAGAAACTTTTAGCTACCAGACATAGGGGATCAGCAGGAGTAAGATGGTAACATCTGCTGCCAGGGTGAGTCCGCTGCTGCTGTATCCTACTGCCTGTAAGTTTAGGCAGCGACGGTTGGTGATGGTGCGGTCCTAGATAGACTGTATAGGTGTGCACTGTACTACGAATGGGATGGTGAAGAGCAAGCTGTGAAGCAGGAGGATGATTGTGATACCCTGAGCGATTCTCTAGAAGGTTTGTGATGGGAAGATACAGTGGAGGAAAAGCACGATTAACAACTTCACAGCAGCTTAGAGGACAACATAGACGATGTTTCCAATGTAAAGCATCTAACTTAGCATTAGTGAGACATTGCGGCCAGCGGGCCCGGACTCCCACCTAGCGGATGACAACGCCGTTCCCAACTGGGATTGTCTAATAGTGCATGCTGAAACCAATGCTTGTAATATGTAGGTAGACTGCAGTCAGGGTGATGAGAAGGACCTATTGGGTGATGTTAATAGAGTCCTCCTAGGGGACTTAGGACCTATTACTGCCGCGAAGATGGTCGTATAGTCGTCCCCCCACAGGCCACCAGCGTACTTGATCTATGTAAAGAGACAAAGTACTATGATGAGAAACACAATACTATAGCTAATGATAAGCATACATTAGACTTCTGTCCTCTGCAATTCCTTTGGATATGCTTTGCACAGGACTCTCTCTACCGCTGCTGCGGCTTTGCCAGGTTAGGAATAGCATTGTGAATGGAGGTGGCTAAGCTAACTTAGCTAGTTGTTAAACAGATAGTGTGTTTGCACACATACTGACAATTCTGCTTAGAGGGAGATGCTAGAACAGATACATGAAGTCATGTCTTCTTAATCGCAGGCAGACATGAACGTACTACTGATATATTGCAACTAGACAGCATATCAGCACAACAGGGACCCAAATAGACGCAAAGACTTATAGCACATGGCGGAACCTATAACAAAACCTCGGTTGCCGACGCTGCATTCACAGTAGCAATAGCAAGCTGGAGAGCCAGGAGCACAGAGGCCAGTGACTGACGGGACGTGTTTGAGGGCATGCTGATAAGAAGGCACTAGGATGCTGAAATAGATGGGTGGTGACGATGTCACTGGAGGTCTCTACACGCTGACGGGAGAGACATCCCGTATATCAAGGAGTACGTTTGAGCGCACTCGACTAAAACAACGAACGAGGTATATGCGGTGCTAGAAGAGATATATTTGGTGTCGGGCGTCGCAGACGAAACATGCTTCCCGTTCTTCCGCAGGGGAAAGAGGGGAGCCACTTACGGAGCCGGCGGTCGGCTTACCGATCAATGCCCCGTCTTGCAAGCATTCTGGGTCTTGTTAGAATTCTGGGCCTTGTCTTTCAAGCCTGGCTGCCGGTTTGCAAACGCTGAACTGCTGGCATAGGGTTCGCACAGAGGGATGGACGAGCGGATACTCAGACTGTTCGCAAGCCATCGTCGTAGATAGCCATCCGTAAGTAGCCCGCCTGGCTGCTTTTTGATACAGTTCACAACATACCATGGCCTCGCCTGTCTCTGGATGGCCCGGTAGGGCCTAGCATAGGCTAGTTCACTCAGAATGCGAAGATGTCAAGCGAAAGATCTGATCTTTGAGAGGGAAGATTTCGTACAAAAAGTCTACTACTCCAGCTATCGCCAGCGATGAAATTCCACACACCTGGAAGCCTGCCTTCTCAACTAGTCTACGTCATCCTCCTCATCTGTGTTAGACTTAGAGCTTTCCTCTGACACATCAGCGCCCTCGACAAAGCTGGAATCGTCACCAGACGTGCTAGCATACTCTTCATCCTCATCGAGCAGGCCTTCTTCATCCATGCCACACATAGAATGACCTAACAACTCCGTCTCTTCGTCGCTAAGCAGGTTAAGAAACAGCTCAGACGCCTCTATAGTGTTCAGCTCAAAGACAGCCCTAGTACGGTGCATGGATGACTGGTGGGTGTCGGGGAACAAGATCCGTACGCAACAGTACATATAAAGCATCTTCCGCGACACTGAGTCATCGCTGACGTACGGAGTCGGTGGCAGTAGCCCCGGCTGGGTGGTGTCTTCTGGCGCATGAATCTCTAATATACGCGCAGAGAACACCAGGACTTGCTCCAGCGCCTTGATCATAACAGGCACATTACAAAAGCCAAAGTCCAACGCCTTATCAAACTCGAACAGAAAGTTGATTCTGTCATCGGGTGGGCCGTCGTCTGGTTTGTCGTGCGCGTCGCGGAGTTTGAGGCATGCCAGAAGCGCGGCCACCTTAACGACAAACTCTTCGCCTTTAAGCAGCCCGCATAGACTGCTTACAATATAGAGGACAAATTGGTATCCCGCGGTACTGTTAACATCCTCTTTGACTTTGTCAAACGCCGGGTACCATGAGTCTTGAATCAGCCTGTTGTATGGACAGTTGACGGCCAGGCAGATAGCAAGGCAGCACTGCTCATCTTGTCGAAGCAGGTTGTTCCTGGTTTCCTTAGCATGCTACCTACTGTGTTGGAGTAATGGCGTACAGCTTACCACATGGAGTCCATGGTCTATACGGATATGCCTATGGCTGTTCGATAGGTTTTGCTCACATCACACTAACAAGGGCTTTTATATTGCTTAGACCATTGCTGGAAAGCCGTTTCCTCGGCCAGAAAGCGTATTGTCGACTTTGTCATTCAGACTCATTGTGATTTTGTAATGTCGTGTACATAGTTACTACCAGGAAAGTCAAGGCTCTCACCCGCTACAATTCACAAAAGCCATAACTGGCTAACAGTTTCTGCAATAGGCCTGAGAGCCCTGACAATCATACATACATAGTGTATAGCTGTTATGTGCTAAGACGAATCGCGTCTCGGTCGTGGATGACCGCGTGTAAAGCAATAACGGAAGCAGTCTGATCCCGCTGCGTTGGTTAGTGTGTCAGCTTCGCAAGAAGCGCTTCTGGCTTTTCTTATTGCTACAGTCTACCCCAGAAGGCCCCTCGGATTCTATATATTGACGAACATCTGATTCGGTGTCTTGACGGTAGTCAACCCTATCCTAAAGCACGTAGCATGGCTACCAGACCCCTGAAACGCCCCCGCCAATCAGCTGGCTGGCCGAGCAGGCCGACTGACATTGACGACGAAGTTGTGGCTCTCGGTGGAACAACCCACGCAATTGACGTCACAAAGGCCACCATACAATCTCAAAAAGTACCAGTCAGCAGAGAAAAACGTCTGCAAGAACTTGTGAGAGACTCCGGCCGTCTGCGACAAGAACTTGACTACTAGAAAGGCATCGCCCGGAACGGGTCCACCCTCATCGCCAACGTCGACGAAGCCGTGGGGCAGCTGGACGATATTGTCAGCAGATTGAGAACCGCTATTGAGGATGTCGATTCCGTGGTGGAAAAGGGTATGAATCGTTGTACTCCGTCAGACGCAGATATGTACGGCGATATCGAGAGACAAACGGATTGCAGGCAGGACTTACCGCTACGGGGAGCTGAAATCGATGCACTCCCGGGTCCTAGCAGACTGGGTCAAGAGGAGTATATTTTAGATCCAGCAAAGAGTCAGAGGCGGGCACAGCACAATGGAGGCTGGTTCTAGAATGAAGCACAAGGTACTCCGGAAATCATGTTTAATTAGCCGAGATATCCCAAGTCGCAAATCTCCTATGACTATATTAGGTTACACCATTACAAGCTGACCTATTGGGTTCTGGCTAGCGTAATGCAGAGCACACCATGACAATACGGGCGCAAACCGAACCTTTTGCTTGTTGGTGCTGGTTGCCCTGACCGGCTCGCCACGTACACATCGCCATATTACAGTACTGAGTACCACGTCAAAAACAACCAGACTTAGAGGCAACTGCTAGATAATTCGTGAAATGAGATAACTAGTCGTAACAATATAACAAATGGGGCTCTAGAGCAAACATTGTATCAATAACAATATACCAAGTTTCTTATAAACGAAATTCCCGCTTTCAGGGGTGCATTACTACGAAGATTACCGTGCAATAGTAATCTGCTTCTACAAATGGTTTGCATAACATTTCTATAGTCTAAGGTTCGTCCTCTTACCTGTTTGTACTACAGTATGGAGCATAAATCTCTTCCTCTTTTGCACAAGCTTTCAATATTCAGAAGAGCCAGAACCTGCTGTTACGTCTATTCCAAATGTCTGTCATTGGCTGTGGCTGCCTGTTTGCAAACAAAATGTGGACTCAAAGTGCTTACGACAGTGCAATTGGGGCAAATAGAGAGAACTGAAGTGTGCTGCCAAGAGGAAGAGATATATGCTCATGACTGTATTATGTATCTAACCTCATTAATTACATCGACAGCAAGACGTCTAGGGATTTATGTCATAGCTCTTTTAGCTGATTCTCCTATCAATCGCCACCAATCTCCTAAAAATGCTTTACCAATAAGCCAGGAATGGCCTCCTTTACCAGTGGGTATATCATCACGACCATCACTAAGCGGCAACCAGAAACAGCTCCTCGATTCTGCAGACACGGCCATGTGTGGAAAATCTGTATAAAGACCCCTAGTCACGGTCTTCCAACAGCTTCCCTCGGCATAAACGCCTTTAACGTCACCCCAGATGGCCAGGTCAGCGTATGGTGTCCTTAGATATGTCATGAACATTTTTTTCAAGAACGATAAATGGCACAAAGCTGCCGTTGAAATCGGAGCCAATCCCATTTTCATTGGGTCTTACCTCAAGCGACTTGCCCTTGGTCAACATTGCGAAGAGGTCCATCTTGCAGCAGCATCAATGGACTGGACCGGTGATCTCCAATACAAAGCCAAGTTGGCCGAATCATTGAAACACCCCCAGTTCAACAACGGGGTCCTCTCGCGTGTCCATGGCCCCGATTCGCGGTTTACCTTGAACATTCTAGAGGACACCGATGATATTGAACCCATTACCAAAGTAGACGATTTTAGCAGACTGTTCAGCCAGGAGCCTAATAGGTTGACGACTTGGGTACTTTACTACAACAAGGGCCAGGGGCATCTAGAGGAATTTCACATTCCGGGCCACCAACTGCCTTGGAGAAGGCAGTATAGAATACCTCTACAATACTGTTTATCGCCATATGGTGGCCGAAAGCCGCTCGAAAGGTTAGTGCTTCAGGATCCAGGCGTGACGTTTACAAGTGAAGAGGAGGAGGAACTATGAATTCAACCACGTGAAGATATCACTGAGCAGGTCAGTGAGTGTTTAGCACCAAGGACTACGCTCAGCACTCATTATATGGCATCGGGAGGAAGCAAACCCATGTCAGGACTTGTGTATAGGACGGACTTGGACGCATTCAAGGACAGACTCCCATAACGCAGAGCAGGGGATAGTGATGTTTCAGTATCGAATTGGTAATTCACGGAAAAGAGGTTATACGAGCTACTACATCATTATTATGGAATATTAAGTTGCCTTTTGAGTTTGTAGAATCTAGCTATTTTCTATGCTTTCTGTTTCTTTACTTGGTTCTCTTCCTTGTCTAATATCGTCTGGATACGCCTACGACGTGCCTGTTTTTGTTTCTTCACCATCTCCAACCTATGATGCTCGCTTGTTGCTAGCCTTCCCTTTTTTTTGCTGCCATTATTCTTTACTAACCGACTGATAGGAGCTACACGGAAATCCTTTCTTCTAACGCATCTGTAGGGACACATATCGGCCAGTTGTGATCCAAGGAGTTCAAGACATCCAGTGTGGAATACGTGACCTTGGAATCAAATTAGCTCTCAAAAACCTAGTATCAAGCAATGGATTAACTTACCACACGAAATGGCTTGCAGAGTCTTGTTGTGGTCATCCTCTTGACAGATGGCACAAGTTAATTCGTAGATCTTGAGAGCTTGCTGACCCTCACGGTGTGAGTGGTTTTCCTTGGAACAGTAGATGTCGGTGGTCCCGTTGTAGTTTTGGTTGTTCTCCAGGCATGTTGGACAGATGACCTGCCACTGTGTTTAGTCAAGCCTTGGATCTAGCTAGGGGAAACTAACGCATGAGCAAGCAGGGAGCAAGAACTTCTCTTTGTCTTGGAAGGGTGCAAAACACCAAGAGCAGAAGTACAAAAGCGTCTCGCCATCTCTCTCAACGTCTTCCTCGCTTTCGTGAGTAAGGTCAATAAAAACCATCTTGGGCTTGGGGTGTATTCTGCTAACGACGGAGAAAGAAGGCCGTTGTATGAATTTGCATGGCGGATTTTACCTTTCTTATATGATCTGGAGCTCCGCCGCCTCTTTGCACATCATTGATGCCCTTATATCCCTACGCCTATCAGATACAAACACATCTTCTTTTGTAGTCTACTAGCCTCGAGGGGTTATTAGACACATGCACCAGTCTTTGTCGCTGTTGATGCACTGTCGACGAGGGGGCCTGGTCTTTTACAGGCCAATCAATGTGAGTCTAGCAGTTCACTGCAACGCAGTACAGAGCACTGCGCGTACAATTGGCCGTGCCGGCTTATCGGAAAGGCGGCCTGCTCTCAGATCGGCGCTCGTATTACCTCCCCTGGCGAAAGCCGGTTCAGGATATCAAACGGGATGGCTTCATTACCGACTCCGCACTTATCTACATCAAGGCCAAGAGCCACGTAGTCCGTCCAAGATAAATTGTCGAAATCTGGCCATATCAAGGACGACCCGCCCTGTGATAGATAGGAAAGCCACTTTGAACCATGTCCCTAATCGTTCCGTTGCCTCATCAAGGCCTGTGTCTGGTGATGGCATCATTTGGCCTGACACGTATGACGTGTCTGTACTATTAGCAGCTTATTTGTCTGTCACGAGTTAGAGCACACAGCAGGGCATAAAAAATAGGGGTAAGCCTAGGGGGGTTCTCCGTGTGCTTAGATCTACATATGCCGTATCTCCTGGGAATAAAGATACAAAGCGGAAGGCGCCCTGGATCTGTATACCCAGGTAGAGCCGAAAAAAGAAAATGGATCGGGTGTAGACATCCCTGACTTTAACACTGGAACCTGTTTGGCACACAGCCACACCGGCAGAGAAACGGGGTATCAAATTCTCCCGTCTCGTGAATCTTAGACCAACAGGTTTGATGCATGATATGCTCCCCACACGGCTTCCAGGTCATGTTGTATCCCTCGAGGAATTCATTTTCACAAGACATACACTTCCGCATGGTCTCCGGTAAGCCTTCCACGAATTGGTTCGTGGCAACGCAAGGAAATAGCTGCTTTGGATTGACAGTCTTCTTGTTGATGTGGATCTCTGAAATTCAATGAACAATCTTTGAGTGTAATTTGGGATTTCTGATCGAACAAGCTTTTGTTCGGTATTTCTCCGGGCTGTCATTCAGGGCCAGAGCAAGTCTGCGTATATCGCACGGTTCACCTGTGGAGTAAAATTTATCCATCTTTGCTCTAAATGTAGCAAATGATTTTGTTGGTAAGCAAGGTGTTGGGTTTCTGGTGACAAATAAGGGGTCTCAAAAAGGGTCAATTACGCATAAAGAAGTGTAACTATCAAGAGGGCCGCCAGGTTGAGCTGGCGGTGAAAGGGGCTTCTGCGGGTGGGCTTGCGGATGAGCTTGAACTGGTCTCACGTGACTGGTAGGATCAGAGTTAGTAGGTAACTCCAATAGATCCTAATAATAGGCTGGTATTGCAATACTAGTAACTCTCTATTTTTAGCTAAATAGTAGCTAGCTAGCCTATAGTCTAAAAAGCTTAAAAATATAATAAAAATCTAAATCATAAAGTATTTAACTTTTTACTACTAATATAATATTCATATATCTTATATATAAAACCTATCTATGTATTTATATCTTTATTTACTTAGTATTAATAAGCTTCTTTAATACCTTATTTAATAATAACGTTATAAAGCTATTAGCTAGGTTATTTATATTATAAATCTATTATACCTTATAAATCTTATAGTATTTATATAACTACTAAAGAGCTATAATATTAATTATAAGTTATTTTTCTTTTATAGTACTAAGCTTTACTAAATACTTATATAGTAAGTATAAATTAGTATATATAGTTATAGAGATCTAAGAAACCTTAAGGTAATTAGAGACTATTACTAGTACAATCTTAATTATATAAGCTATATTAGGTTTAGTAACTATTATATATATCTTAGAGGTAAGTATATTATAGGTAACTCTGTTATACTTTATAGAGCTAAAATAGATAATATTGCCTATAAGGTTAAAAGTAGTATCTCTACTAGTAAATAGGTACTCTTTATTATTACTAGACTTATTAGTAAGTATAATAATAGAGCTAAGTTATAATATTAAATTACTATTATTTATAAAAGAGCTATTAATAAATATAAAGAGTTTAGTACTAGTAAGATCTAGTAGTTAAAATTATAGCCTATAGTTAAGGTTATTTATCTACTACTTAACTTACTAGTTAAGGTTCTTAATTTTAGCTAGACTAGGTAACTAGTACTAGGTAGTAATTAAATAGTTAAAGTATGCCTTAGGTTAGTAAATAGAGGTAATATATATACCTTAGGTATACTACTTAATATACTACTGCTTTATATTAGGTATACTAGGGTTAATTAATTATAGATTCTTACCTTAGTCTTTTTAGTAAAGGGTTATCTTACTATTATTACTAAGAGTTAATATACTACTATTAAAAGTAATAGGCTTATTGACTTTAAGAAATTACTTTAATTTAGCTATAAAAGTAGCTTTTTTTAGTATGCGGTTTTTATAGTTAGAGAATGATTTATTTATAAGGCTAATAGTATTATCTATTTATATACCTATTATTATAAAATTGTTATTTTGAAGTACTAAAATAAGTAGGTAAGGGTTAAAAGTAAATAAATCTATCTAGAGGCTCTTTTTATAGTAGTTATTATATATAGCTTACTAATAAGTACCTACCTTAAGTATACTATAGAGTAGCTATTTAACCTCTATAATTATATCTATTATATAGAGATAGTAAATTTTAAGGGAAAGTTAGGTAAGGATAGTATATACTAATTTAGTTACTAACTAGGTATATACTTATGTTATATTGCATAACTAGAGGATATAACCTTGTTATAAAAGTAATAGTATAATAGAGAGTATTACTTATTAGGCTATTTATTAGATAGTTAGTAACTAGGTTAAAATTATAGGGTTACTTATTTTTACTCTTAACTTTATATACTAAGTATAACTTAAAAATCTATATACTACTATGCTTTTTCTTATTATATTTAATAATAATAATTATATCATAATCTATAAGTCCTTAGATCTTACTAGTATCTAACTATTTAAATAGCTTACTAGGTATAGTTATTATACCCTTCTTATATAGCTTAATTACTAGTATATAGTTAGTATTCTCTTTTATAGTGAAAATATAGTTAATTATAGGGATTATAGGTATAACTTCTATAATAAAAATTCAAGCTAGATTCTTTCTTAGTTAGCCTAAGCCTCTTCTTACTAGTAGTAGTTACATAGTAACTACAAGAGAGTTATATTTAATTAGAGTATTTATAGGTACCTCTACTATAATAGTTACTAGTAATCTAAGTTATATAGAATTAATAGAGTCCTCTACTCTAGAAAGGTTATACTGTAGCTTAATAGTAGTAATAGAGAATTAATATAGTCTCTATAGGGTCTTAATAGTACTACTAATACTATTATTAGTAGTTAATTAGTAAGGCCCTTTCTAGCCTTTACCCTAATACTATATTTTAATAAGTAATTATAATAGAGGGCTATACTTACTATAGTATTAGGTCTATTATATACCATAAGTACCTTATTAACTTACTTTTTTATATAGATATTATAAATCTCCTTTATTACTTTTTATATAGCTTTTATATACTATAGGTTTTAGGGTAATAGGGCTAAGTTATTATTAATATAAGGGTATATACTAAAGATTATTAGTATAGGAATAAGGCTATTAAGGCTTGCTATATTATTAATTACTTTTATAGAAAGTTATACGGTAACTTTAGGTTTAGCCCCTAACTTTATATAGACTATCTTATATACTTAGTATAGTATTATATAGTATTGTTTAACTTTACTAACACTGTGATAGGCCTTAATAGAGACCTCTTTTACCTTAATAAATAGTATGTAAGTAGTATACTTAAATTTACCTATATAAAAATTTAGCTTAGTATTTGTAATAATCTAGTCTAGAGGGCTAAGATATATATTAATCTAGTATATCTATAGTACTTCTTATATATACTCTATAATAATAGAGTATAAAAATTACACTATATTAAAGGAGGTTATATTATTAACAATATAGAGTACTAGTTTATTACTATCTAAGTATATTATATCAATAAAGACCTTATAGTTAAAGTTGTAATTATTATAGAGAGTAAACTTAAACCTTCTTAAAGCCTTTAAATTTAGCTAGTAATACTAGTAAAATTTATTAATCTCTTTAATATTTAGGATTACTATTATATAGCTAGCTTACTAAAGTACTTTATATAGTTAATAGACTAAGAGGTAACTAAATTAGTAATGTATTTACTATAGCTCTATATTAGTAAGATAGTACTATACTATGCTATACTCTAGCTACTTTAAAGGTATCTATAAGTAGCTCTATTTATATATTATTAGTACTATAGTTATACTATTAATAAGTATATTAGTAAGGTTATTAAATTATATACTATTAGAGTCTACATCTTTTGAATATAAAAGAAATAAAGTACTAGATGTTATTATATAAAAGTAAGCTTACTAATAGAGGTAGGTATAATAATAGCTCTAAGTAAATCAAATAAATTACTACTACTAAATTTAATACTTACTTTATTAGTATAGCTTATATCTAGTAGTAACTCTGCTTTAAGGTACATATAGAGAGCTATATACTATTAGTAGCCTATAGTTAATACTTAGGCTACCCTAGTATCCAGTATAATCCCCTAAAAAGTTATAGTAGAGTATTAATTATTAAGTATAAAGACTTTACCTAACCCTTATTCTTAGTTAGGGTCTTATATAAAAGGGTCTTCTTTTATTAAAGTATATAAAGTAGGTTAATTATATAGTTATATATAGACCTTCTAGCTATTAATACTCTCTTTACTAAAAAATACTATGGATATAAAGAAAGTTATATCCTTAAAGAGCTCCTTGCTATTATCTAGTATATATTTATTATCAGTTATATTACTAAGAGAGTTAGGCTCTTTATCCTTATAGTTAAGAAAGTATTATTTAAATCTTTTAGTAAAGTAGCTTCTTTAGAGCTATTTATAGGAGGTATCTCTTTTCTCTTTTAAGTATGTTATTAACTAATATTCTTTCTTATTATAAATAAAGTACTTTTTTACTTAAAATACGCTACTTTATAGGTAGTTATTTTAGGGCTTTAGACTATAATCTTATTATAGTAGGTAACTACTATATTAGCTATTATAGTAGTAGTTAGTAAAGTACCACTAGTCTAGCTTGGGTAGTCCTTTTATAAGGTACTGTACCTTTTGCTTATATATTACTACTATATTACTTATACTATTTCTTAACTATATATAAAGTATATTATAAGTTATAGGTAGATTAAGTAAGGTAGCTATATACTTAGGTATACCTTAGTAATAAGTAAGTAGAGTATTATAATTGTTACTATTAGTAGATATATGTTATAACCCAACAAGTTACAGGCGGTGCAGCCCCACGAGCAGACAAGAAGCACGGGCAGCATAAGTTTTATACAGGACAAATAAGGGACATGAATGGATGACTCCGCTGGAACGGAAGAACTAGGGAAAGGTTACGTGAAGATAAGAAGGACTGATAGAAAATAAGCAGTCTATGGTTAAGAACTAATATACCAAGAGTGGTCTACCTCTATAGGACTTATATCTAGATATTAGTCCTAGTATTAAGACCTTAGGATATAAGGATACTTATTTTACTTAGATAGATTACCTTCTATAGCTCTTTAGTAATTAACCTATAAAATATCTTTAGATAACTTTTAGACTTCTTTTATCTACTTATCTTTATAATACTTTACCTTAAGCTATATAAGCTATTCTAACTATTAACTACTTAACTAATTATTAAGTAACTAATATAATAGTAAGGATATTAGTAAGTATAATACTATTAATTATTATCATAGCCTTAGCTATACTTTAGTAGAAAACCTACTGTTAGGAATCTAGCTATAATACTTTGATTACTTCTATTAGTAAGTTAACCCTATAATAGTAATTAATAGTGCCTATAATATCTTCTCCTAAGACTCTATTATCTTTAAGCGTCTCTAAGACTCCTAAGTTATTAGACCAAGAGCTTGCTTAAGCTATAGACCTTAACAAACCTATAATACTAGAAGTTAAGTTTAATAAAGATAGAGAAGCTATTCTTACTATAGACTAGTACTTAGCTATATATAAAATAGTTAAAAGAAACGCTAGATATAACAAATAACTAGTAGATATTATTAGAAATAACACAGCCTAGATAGAGTAGCTAAAGAATACTAATAATCATAACCTTAGCTAAATATAAGATATTATTAATAATACTCTTACTAAGCTTGAGATAAAGAATAATAAAGCTATTAAGCTAGGTTAAGAAGTTAAGACTCTTTAAGCTACTACTAATATTATCTTAACCCTAGTTAAAGGGTGAGACAAACTCAAACTTAATTCCTTAGGAACTTATAATAGTACTAGTAGGTAACTAAAAGGGCTTCTAATTTAAGTATATACCTATTAGACCTTCTATACTACTAACTTTTAAAGCAAGACTAAAAAAGTTATCTATGCTAGCACATTCCTATAAGAAAAAGTACTCTCCTAGTTTAAGCTATTCTAGAAAGAGTTTCTTAGGAATAATAGAGAACTAAGTATATAATCTTATAAGACCTAATTAATCTTTAGAAGTATAATAGGCTTTAAATAAGCCCTAAAATTACTATTCTAAGACCCTAATAAGAAATAATAAGCTAAGCAAGACCTTGCTAACCTTACATAAACCAAGGCTGCCTCGCACTACGCAGCAGAGTTCTAATAACTTACTGCTAGACTTAATATTACTAATAAGTCACTAATCTTCATATTCTACTAAGGACTTAAGGAGGATATTAAAGATAAACTTATAAAAATTATTAGTATTCTGGAAGACTTTCTTAGATATATTAAACTTACTATTAAGATAGATATATACCTCTATAAACAATATAAGGAAAAGAGTAAGAACTAATAACTAAATACTAACACAGGTAAGCGTTATACCTAAGAGCTTAAAAACCCTACTAACTACTAGTAAAACAAGAATAATAACCAGTAGCAACCCCAAAACTAACTAAGCACATCCTATAGTTACCATATAGGACCTATAGACATCAGCATAACTAGAAAACAAGAGAATAGGCTACCTAGAGATACTAAAATAGTTAAATACTATAATTATAAAAAGATAGGATACTATACTAAAAACTACTAATAACTAAAGTAACTATAAAATAAGGCACTAGTTAAGGGTAACTAATAAGCAAATATTGCCTAAAAAGAAATCCCACACCTATAACTTTTATAGACCGCCTACTACAATAATAGTTTCCTTATATACTAGGATAGTAAGGAATAAGTAGGATAGTATCCTAGAGAACCTAAAGACAAGACTGTTGCAGTAGGCTAACAAGCACTAAAATCACCTATAATACTATGAGCTATAAAGGCTACTTAAAAACTTGAATAACAAAACTAGGATAAGATCATGTAGTTAATCTAAGCTTAAGAAGCTATAGAAGTTAACCTAGATAAAATACCTTAAGAACAAGCTATTATAGATATAATAAAGAAATATCTATAAGAATATATTAAGGTATAAGGGAACCCTATATAATAACTAGAACTCAACTAAAAACTTAGAAAGGCCCTAAGAGAGGATACTATAAACTCTTAAGGAGGACCTAAATAGATTATTACTAGAACTATTACAGTAGCTAGGAAGGGGAAAAGGACCTCCTTTTCTCCTCCTTAACTTTGTTACTGCGAAACCATACCTAAGAGTACTATTAAAGTATAGAAAACTAGCTCTAACTAGCAGGAAAAATTAAAACCCTCTCTAGGTAAATTCATACTACCAAGCAAGATAGAACAACAGGTAGCTAAGTAGCTAATTAAGATAAGTTATATAAACCTACCTATTGCTAAATAGACTAGTATAAACCAGTATATTTAGAAGTAGGCTAACAACATTCTATCCTTATTACTCTTACCTACCCCTAAATATTAATATAATTCTAATAAACCGCTAGTATTACAAACCTATAAAGACTTTAGAGAAGACCTACTTATGATCAATACTGAAGAGGAAGCTAGAAAAGAAAGACAACTAGAAATTAGTAAGTATAGTAATAACTAGGAAGTGTACTTCTATAGGATAGAAGATACTAACCTTAAGTACTACCTTATAACACTAACTAGAGAAGAACCTATATTTAGAGATAATAAATAACTTAACAGGAAAGACCCCCTATACTACAAGGTATTTTAAGCGGATTATATCTATAATAAATACTTAATATATTAACTAAAGAAGAGAGAATACTCTTTCTTACTATAATAACACAACAACAAACCTATCTTAAAGGTTTATAAGAACTACGAAATCAGTATATAGGAAGTTAAGGAATACTACTAGCCATGGCTTATCCTATAGCTAAGCCTAAAATACCCCATGCTATATATTAACTACCTCATAGGATACTAGTCTAACTGCTTATTTAATAAATATATGCACTACTATAAAGGAAAAGCATAAGTATAGAAAGAATAAATTAAGGGAGCCCCTAAGGAGTTAAAAAACTCCTTACACCGCCTATAAGAAAGGTACTGATGGCTGAGAATGATATAAAAAACCTTTATATAGTAACCAAGAGAGATAATAGCTATATTATTCTTACCATTTTAATTAATAGCTAGCCTACTAAGGTCATGATTAACAGTAGAGCATAAGCTAACCTTATCTCACCTAGGGTAGTAAACAAATAAAGCATTAAATAGGTATATAAAGAAGACCTATATACCCTATAAATAGTTAAAGAAGTACAAGTTTAGTATAGTAGAAGAACTATTAATAAGGAGACTATATACCTTCCTTTAGTAATCTATAGCTAATACTAAGAACTTAACTTTAATATTACTAACTTAACAACTATAGATGTGATTCTAGGAATCCTATAGCTATAAGAATATAACCCTAACATAAACTAGATATCAGGTTCCTAAAAGTAGTACCGGCTTTAGGGCCGGCGGGGCACTAGGTGGGGCCCGGGGGACACTGCAGAATGGAATAATATTATGCTAAAGAGCACACAAAAGGGGTTTTCACAATGGTATTAAGGTTTAGAGAGGAGATAGATTAGAATAACAGTTACTAGTCACCCCTAACTGCTCTCTTACTAACTCCTTTACTTAGTACTATATAGCTTCTAATACATTCTAATCTCTTTCTATTTATAGGTATACTAACTATTAGAGTAGTAATAGTACTAGCATAATTAACCTAATCCCAATCTATTACCTAGTAGGGTAGCTTAGCAATACAGTAGCTTATGCTAGAAACCAGCAGGACCGCAGTAGAGGAATAGTATATAACTAACCTTAATAGGTTAATAGAGAAGTAGCTAAAAGCCTTTCTTAATAATAAAGTAGCTAAGGTAAGAAAGAGAAAGATAATTAAATAGATTATAGCCCTTAGAAATAGAAAGTCTATTAATAATATATATATAGCTAGTAGAGGACCTATAGCTACCTAGCTAGAGCCTAAGCACCTATATACTGATACCCTTGTTAAGTAGTTAGCTTCTATCTAATATAAGAGAGGTAACTAGAACAATCTCAAAGACTTCCTTTTTAAGTTATAAGGCTAATTCTGTATTACTAAGAAAGAATTTATAGCTAATAAGAGTAGAGTCTGGTTTACAGGGGCCTGCCTAGAGGTTAACCTATTACATAGCTAGAGGAGCTATGTCAACCTCTAGTACAGTAGTAATATCAGCCTGATTACCTAGAAACAGATAGAGGCCTAGCTCTACAACAGCGTTACTAATAACAATACACAGGCCTTTAGCACAGCTATAGAGCTAAAAAAGATATAGTAGAAACCTAGGTAGACATACTAGTAATTTATTAACCAGTATAAAATAGTTAAGGTAGAGATTCTAGACCCCTAACTAGAGAGGCAGTAGGTAGTCTATATCTTAAACTAACTGCTCCTAGACTTATAAAGCTATATCTTAGTATATAGGCTACTAGCTACTTATTAAGAGCTAAATAATATAGTAAAGAGGGTAGAGATACTTATAAAGACATATACTAAGATAATAATAGAAGACTAGTAAAGGCTATAAGAGAGAAGGAACTAGTAGAGCCTAGCTATTACCCCAGTACTAGTATTAGCTACCCCCTTAGATAAATTAAAAGGGTAATAGTTAGTCTTAATACCTAGGGTAGCTATATATATACCTATGCCTAAGCTATAGGTTAAGTAGGAATAAGGAGAGTATAGATAACTTCTAAAGTACTTCTAAGGCTCTCCTATATACTTTAACTATAGCAAGCTAGGATATATATTAATAGAGTATATAGAGAAGAAGTACTATAAGTATAACCAGCCTTATTATATAGGTAGGTACTGCGTACTAGTAGTCCAGCTAGCAGCCATAGGGGTTAATAATATATAGATCCCCTAGAGAGAGAAACCGCATTACTACTTTAAAGTAGACTTTTACATTAGAGTAGCTAGTATATAGAGAAAAGGAAGGGTATTAATTAACCCTAGGGTAAATAAGAATATTATATATTAGAGGATATTGTACAAGGAGGTACTACTAGAGGTCTATAGAGAGGGAGCAGGGTTACTTGGGATATAGAGAGGTAAGGTACCTAACTACAAGGCAGCAGTATTAGTAATAAAAGTAATAGATAATATAGAGGTAAGAAAGGTATAGTCCTATACCTACTAGATAAGTAATACAGGCATATACAATACTATCCTAGAGATCCTCTAGAGGTAAAAGGCATAGCTAAATCTTAAGTAGGTAATAATTAAGTAAACTTACCTACTAAAGGAAGGCTACCTATAACTTATCTAAAAAAGAAAGGTATTAAAGAGAGTATAAAGAGAGGTAGTAGTAATACTAGTATATAACCTATTAGTCTACTACCTATATATAGAGGGAGCTAAGGGGGCACTAGAGCTACTACCTCACATAGTAGAGAGGGAAAAGAGAGAGGAGATAAAGGGTTTCAAACTACTAGAAGAATATTAAGAATAAGCATGTATATTTAATATAACCTAGTAGCTAAACCAGCTAGAGACAAAGGTCACTCGTATACTATTAACCTCAAGCTAGAGATAGAACTACTATTTAGCCCTATCTACCCTCTTATGAAGAAGGAGTTAGAAGAGCTAAGGAAGTATATTAATAACATACTAAGTAAGGGGTAGATCCAGCCCTTATAGAGCCCTATAGAGGTGCTAATCCTATTTATACTAAAGAAAGGGGGTAAGTTATACCTCTATATAGACTATCACAGCCTTAATAAGGTTATAGTTAAGAACTATATACTACTACTACTAATTAAGAAGATCCTTAACTGCTTAGGAGAGGCAAAGTATTTTACTAAGCTTGACTTTAAGGATATATACCACTAGGTAAGGATCCGCACTAGTAATAAGTAGAAGACAGCATTCTAGATACAGTATAGGTACTTTAAGTACTACGTTATACCTTTTAAGCTAGTTAATATACTAGTAACCTTCTAAGTATATATAAATAATACTCTAGCCAGGCTAGTGGATATTACCTATATTATATACCTTAATAATATCTTAATCTTTACTAAGAATAAGGCTAGCTATATAGAGGTAGTAAAAGAGGTACTACACTAGTTAGATGCTACTAGCCTATATACTAACCTAGAGAAGTATATTTTCTATACTAAGATAATTAGGTTTCTAAGGTTTATAGTATCTCTAGAGGGTATTACTATAGAGTAAGACTATATAGAGGTAATTACTTAGTAGCCACTCCCTACTAGTATCAAAGATATATAAATCTTTCTTAGGTTTATAGAGTTCTATTAGCACTTTATTAAGAACTACTCTAAGGTATATACCCCCCTTATAGACTAACTAATAGCTAAGGTAGTAGAAGAGAAGGTAATAACCAGAGAGGTAATTAAAGCCTTCTACAAGGTCTAAGTTATATTTACCTAAGCCCCTATTCTATAATACTTTAACCTAGTATTACTAATATAGGTAGAGATAGATATATTAAACTTTATAATTAGAGCTATCCTATTATAGCCAGTAGAGAACTAGTAGTACCCTATTACCTTCTTATCTAAAAGCTAAAGGGTATTAAACTATAGTATAATATACTAGAGGCTAAGCTACTTATCATCTAAGAGGTAGCTATATACTAGAGGTACTACCTCTTATATACCTAGAGTAGGATTATGTTCTTAATAGACTACCTAGGGTACTACTACCTTACTAGTAAGCTCTAGCTTAATAGTTATTAACTAAGGTTACTCTAGGACCTATCCTTCTTTAACTTTGAGATTAACTACTAGCTAGAAAAGGAGAATATAGCTAATAGGCTATTATAGTAGCTAGACTATTAGCCCTTAGGTATAGAAGACTAAGAGGTATAGGGTATGTTTCTAGAAAGCTTTCTAAGTAGGTTTACCTAGAGAGTAGTAGTAATTATTAGTAGTAGGTTAATAGAGCTATACCTATTACTACTAGAAGAACTTGCTCTAAGCCTAGAGAAGGAAACTATAGTAGTATAGTAAGCTAATAAGGTAATTACCTCTAAGAAGTAGTAAAAGCTAGGGGATAACTAGTTAGAGAGAGAGGATAGGGTCCTTAGGTATAAGAGTAAGGTAGTTATCCTAAAAGGGTATATACTAAGGATAAAGATTATAGTAGTATTCTATAATAAGCTAGCTAGGGGGTACCTAGAAGTAACCTATATACTTAAAAGAATTAGATAGATATTCTTCTAGAGATTAATAAAGAAAGATATAATAGAGTATATTTAGATATATATAACTTATTAATAGACAAAGCTATGCTACTACCCACCCTATAGAGAACTAGTACCTTTATTACTACCTAGCTAACCATAAGAACAGGTTACCTTAGATTTTATTACCAAGCTACCTAAGTCAAAAGGATTTACTAGAGAGAGCTATAACAGTATCTTAGTTATAGTAGACTAACTTATAACGTACATACTATATATACCTATATAAAAGACTCTAATAGTAGACTAGTTAGCATCCCTCTTAGTCAAAAGCGTATTCTTATAATTTAGTATCCTAGCAGCAATAGTATCTAACTAAGGATCCCTCTTTACTAGCTATTTCTAGTTAGTAATATACTACCTACTAGCTATCAAGCAGAGGCTAAGTATAGCCTACTACCTATAGATAGATAGCTAGATAGAGTAATAAAACTAAAATATTAAGTACTTCCTTTAGGCTTTCTATAGCCTAGAGTAAGATAATTAGATAAAGTAGCTACTAATAGCTAAGTTTATCTATAATAGTGCTTAGCATAGCGCAATCTAGATAGCACTAGTAGAGGCTCTAATAAGCTATATACTATATAATGTAAATAATATAAAGCTAGAAAGGGCTTTACTAATAGAGGTCCTATTAGTAAGAGACTAGGTATGGTAGCTATAGAGCTAGTAAGTTATAATCCTCTAGATATTAGAGATAGCTAATAAGAACTATAAGAGGTAGTATAATATAAAGTAATCTATAGTAGTATTTAAAGTAGAAGAGAAGGTCTTACTATTAGTAAGGTTTATATAGTAAAAGTACTCTATAAAGAAGCTCTTAAATAAGTATCTAGAGCTATTTATAGTTGTATAAGTAATTAGTAGAGAAAAAGTATATAAGCTTAACTTAGAAATATAATACTATATCTATGATATATTCTTACTATTATAGTTAGAGAAGTTCTATAGGGTAGTAGTAGAGCTATAGGTAATCTCTATTAAGAAGAAAGAGAAAGATATATACTAGATAGAGAGAATAGTTATATATAAGGGCTTCTAAAGAAACCAATAGTATCTAATAAAGTAGTAAGGGTATAGAGAGGAGGAGAACTCCTAAGAACTACAGTAAAATATAGTAAAGAAACTATAGTAGGATTATAAATAGGGGATCTCTAGAAGCCTATTAGGGGGGAACTAAGTTAATAATTATATAGCTATAAGGCAGCTAGGTTTTATTATCCCTTTAGTACTAGGGCTAGGGAGTAGAGAGGCTTAAGGGCTAGGTATTCTAAGCCTAGAGATAAGTAACTAACTAAACAAACAGTAGAGAGGCATTAGTAAGGCACTAGAGAGGTATGTAGGGGGTGCTAGAGCCTACTGGTTAGACTCCTCCTTATTATTATTAGTAATACTTTTTCTAGGATCTAATTTACTAGTCTAGAAGTTAATCTTACTAGTATACTAAAGGCTATTATTAATACTATAAGGGAGTACTAGAGGGGTATTAGAGTAGGGGAAGGATGTATAATATAGGTATAGGACTTAGTCTAGTTAGAAAAGAGAGCGCTCTAGGCCTTAATAGCCTTAGTTTACTTATAGAGTATAATAACCTAGTCCTAGGTAGCAGTAGTAGTAATCTTAGTACTCTTAGCTAGTAACTTAGCCTACTTAGCCTACTATTTTATAATAGAGTAGGTACCCTTAAGGGTAAGAACCTTATACTAGTAGAGAAGCTACTTCTTCTCCTCCTATACTACCTTATACTTAGTATTAGAGACTGATATATTAGAGGCCTTTATCTAAAGGGCCTTTAGGCCTATAAGCTAAGCCTTCTTAATCTCCTCCTAAAAAGGGTTAGGCTAAGAGGTACTAGGGGAATGCAGAGGTATATATATACTTATAAAGCAGTAGTAAAAGTAGGGGTTAGCCTCTTTATAGAGGTTTTTAAAAACTACCTTAAGAGTAAGAGTAGTAGCAGTAGTAGTATATAAGGCCTACTATAGGTTAGTAGTAGACTAATAGCTATAGAAGTAGTAATAGTAGAGAGAGAGATAAGCTTATAGGAATATAAGGCTTGCTATACTAGCTAGTATAGTAGAAGTACTTATTACTAGTAGCTAGAATAGTTAAGATAATAGAGAGGTAGTAGAGAGGTACTAAAAAGATAAGTACATACTCTAGGTCTTAATATAATAAAAAAGATAGGTAATAATATCTTTTATATTAAGCTACTACTTTACTATAGCTTAAAGGTAGTAATAGTAAGAAACCTTATATATAATAGTAAGATTAATAATACTAGAAGTATTAAAATAGGTATTATTAGTAAGAGGGGCTACTAGTAGGGGACTAGGGGGGGTACTAGAGCTACCTAGGATAGTAGGATTAGTAGAAGGTATAGAGGATATAATAGTAGTAGTAGGGGAGTAGCTAGTACTAGTACTACTACTAGTATTACTGTTACTAGTACTGTTGTTACTACTATAGTAGTAGAGGTATAATAAAAAATAAAAAATTATCATAACATAAGGATATTATAAAGAAAAGAAGGAAAAGAAGGGAAATAAGTAAAAAGTAAAAAAGAGGAGGTAGGCCTAGCTATTCTACTAGGTAGTATATATATAAGTAAGTAGTAATAATAACTCTAGCCTATAAAGAAATAATAATACCTCTAGAAGGAAAGAGAGGTAAGAGGCACTAGGGGAGCACTAGTACCTCTTTTATTACTACAAAGTATACTATTACTATTATATTAAGAATAATATAACTTAGACCTTAGCTACTAGAGAAATAAAGATATAAGTAATAAAAGCTAATTATACTACTTTATAGATAATAAAATACTAGGTTATAAGAGAGAAGGAAGTAAGTAACTAAAGTAGTACTATAGGTAGGTAAGGTACCCCTATAGTAGAGTAGGTAGCCCCTTACTAATAGTAATAAGAGCTTAAGACTTATACCCTAAGTATAGGATAGCTAGGCTTAGTAAGGTACTAGAGGAGCTTTTAGCAGCGCTTCATTTAGAACAACCAACCCTGTTTTGGCCCCTCAGTTAATTAGTTAATTTGAGGTTATCCCGATAGTTGGTTGGTTGGTTGGTTGGCCTTTTTTCATGATAGTTAGTTGGGTTGGTTGTATTTGGTTGATTAGTTGATTATCCCATGGGCCATATTACATCTATATGATCCTATTCCCATACTATATAAAGGTATCCCCCATCCCCATCACAGTGATTCTTTTCTTCTCCCTATCATAATTGATTGTGTCGTTATACGACAAGTATCATACGACGATATGATTAAGATCTATGTGTATGTGTGTGTATGTGGTAGTGAGGCTATTCACAACTATCCTATCTACAAATTCTACCTCAAAACCCCCCATATCCTATCTATTATCCCATCTCTCATCCCATCCCTTATCCTATTTATATCATCATAGGATTCATCCCACCCTTCATCCAATCCTTTAGTAGCTCTATAGCTTCAACAGTATCCATATTCATCGCCTGCCTTTGCGATGTCAACAGGAGCTTTGCAGAGCTGAATTCTCTCTCACAGTCTGCCGCCATTGCTGGGATGGCAAGGATATCCAAAGCTAGCTAACTGACAAGAGGATACTGCTTACAATGGTCTATCCACCACTGCTCTGGTGTTTCTGTTTCAGCTATAGGGGTATCAAACCACTTCTTCAGCTCATCATCAACCCAATTTAAGCGCTAGGCCTGCTGCTGCTTATGTCTCACAGAATTCAGAAACTGCTGATATCTGGAGTCCTCAGCTAGCATGGTAACTGATAGGATAATGCTAGGAGTAGGGGCTGGTGATGGTGATGCTAAGGATAAAGATATAGAGCTCCCTTAGCCTTGCTTATACCATTTGTTAAAGTATTATATGATGTCACCTTTCACTCTCCTTACCTATCTAGACTGGTCTTTAGAATCCCAGACTGCTTTAAGGTATGCCATACCATAAGATAGGTGAAAAACAATAGACGCTGGGTATAAAGGTGACTCATAGAGCAGTGTATAATACTTATTGAGTTTATCCCATGCTAGAAGAATTAACCTACGTAAATAGGTCTGATAGTCAGCTCCAAGGTCTCTGAAGGAGGAGGTTTCTTCAGCCTAACTAAGATACTCCCTTTGGGTATGGGTAGGAAGAGCATCTTTATTAAACCTCCTCCTTCTTGACTGTCTGACTCCCTCTATTTCTGCCTTAATAAGAAGAGGGTTAATTAACTAGGTATAGAATAACTTCCAGTCCTCCAGGTATTAGAGGAGATACTCTATCCCTATCTGGATCTCAAACAAGCAACCAGTCTAGCTACTCTTCCCACTACCTTGAGTCCTTATAGTCATCATATACAAGGGCTCTAGTATATTCTGAATCTTAGTGAGGACTTTCCAGTTATCTGGAGATAGTATATCTTCAGCTGGGAGCTGGCGACCCTTGTGTTTATTAACCTGGCTCTAAGTGATGAAAGTGATGATCTCTGACTGCTTGAGAATAGCTTGTCTGATCATGAGGAAGGTAGAGTTCTATTAAGTATTGTTATCTTGGATAACCTGGAGCTTAACTGTTGACTGGTGGTGTAGATTAAACCCATCATCATCTACCTCTCTTGCTAGGTCACGAAACTTCTGACTTTGCTGAGGGGAAGATCTGATGAAGCATATAGTGTTGTGAAGCTTGCTAATTGGGCCTCTTTTTCTCTAGAGCTGAAGCTCCCTCTCATACTCTCTAGTTGAGCTATATATACTAGCCTTAACATCAAAAACCTCATAGTCTTTGCTATATATGAAGGTACGAGCCACAAGGTTGAGGATATGGCCAAAGTAGTAAAGGCGGTGCTCCTTACAGTCCTGCTCATCCATAGATGGATTAATGAGGGGATAGAGATGCCTCATACAAGCATTGTTATTGGAGGCATTGTCGTAAATAACAGAGCCCAGCCTTTTAGTAATTCCCCAGCTCTGAAGGACCCCATAGATAGTCAGAGCAAGATTCTCACTATCATGGGCTCCTAGTTGCTCCTTTAGAGCAAGGAGATATTTCTGATGGTGCCCTAGGGGATTGAGGAAGTGTGAGGTAATAGCTATGAGTGCCTTGTTGTTGGGTGAGGTCTAGAGGTCAAAGCAGATATGGATCTTAGAGATAGACTGGATCAGCTGTTGTTAGATACTCTTTTTACCTTGCTAATATAGGTGTAATATTCTCTGCCTTATCTTATTTCTTCTCTATGGTACTTGGGCAAATAATGCTCTATTGTGATGCTAAAGTAAGCTCTTTAGGTATGAGTCCTCAAAGATGTTCATTAGGATGTTTTGTGATATAATAAATGTAGTAGCAAGGTTCTGAATAGCTTTAACCTTGGCTATAGGGATAGTGCTAGATAAGACTTTGGGACACTTGTATAGTATAGAGGTAGTGTTATCCTCTTTATCCACATTAGTAGATATAGAGCTCTCTTTTGTAATCATTGGACTTTCATAAGATGCTCTGAGGCAGAGGTCGTTGAGGCGATAGAGAATATCTCTGGCTCTCCCTTCTGATCATATATCCTATAGTACCAGAAGGATCCCCCTACATGGAGTGGGCTGGGATGGGTAAGGAGCTCTATAAGGAAGACTCCATGGTCTTTGATCTATGAGGATCAACCTCTGCCTCTCTTCTTCGCCAGGTGCTGGTTAAGAACAAAGGACCTATTACGCTAATATATAACAGGCAGGTCTTGAAGAGAGGAGGAAGATTGGATAGTAGCTGAGTAAGCTCTTGTAGCCTGGGCCTGGATACTTTCTGCTGATCGTAGGCGTGTGAGGGCATTATGTGTAAGTGGTATTGGCATCTTGAATAGCCTCAAGAAAAGGAGGAGGATATAGGTGAAGAAAAGGATAAGGAAGAGAAGGAAGAAAAAGAGTAAGAAGTGATGGGGGGTATTGAGGTATAGGGGGTCATGACTCGTAGTATATATCTATAATAATATCCACTATATACCTATATAAACACCAAGAATAGCATCACCAACAGGGATATATATGGACTATGGAATGGGAATATATAGATATTCCGTATCCACTTTATTCAAACAACCAACCCCGTTTTAGCCTTGAGGTTGGTTAGTTGATTTGAGGTTATTCGGAAAGTTGACTAGTTGGTTGACTAAGTTGGTTGGTTGGGTTGATCTAAATGAAGCGCTGGCTTTTAGCTATACTAGGCTACTATAGAATAAGAGTAAGGCTAAGGGTAGGTAGTTAGCTAGAGAGATAACTACCTATTTAGTAGTTTACTAAGCCTAGTAGAGTTTTTAAACTCTACTAAAGTATAAGCAGTATTATAAGTAGGGTACTAGAGTACTAATAGAGGGGCTAACTAATTAACTACTAGGTTCTAAGGATAGGACCTTAGAGGGGGGGAATTGTATTAGGTTCCTAAAAGTAGTACTAGCTTTAGAGCTAGCGGGGCACTAGGTAGGGCCTGGGGGATACCGCGGAACAGAATAATATTATACTAAAAGGTATATAAAAGGAGTTTTCATAATAGTATCAAGGTTTAGAGAGGAGACAGATTAGAATAATAGTTACTAGTAACCTCTAACTACCCTCTTACTAACTCCTTTACTTAGCACTACACAGTCTCTAATATTAGAGAATAGGCTAACTCTAGTAGAGAGATTTAGCTATAAGGCAGCGTTGTACGCCACAACCTCTAAGTGAACTCACGCAACCAAGGAAGTATATTACTTATATTAAAAGAATTAAACCTATATAAGACTAGAGTTCTATATCCACAAAGATCATAAATACACCAGACAGATAGGATAAACAAAGCCTAGAAGAGGAGTAACTATAATTAATACCTATTAAATACTAGTAAAATATAAGACTGTTTACTAAAGAACTAGAAATAGGGCTACTAGAGTATAGACTATATAATTATAAGATCTAACTACTAGAAGGAAAATATCCTAAGCTTAAGCTAATCTATAGACTTAACCTAATAGAACAAGAAGCACTTAATAAATAGCTAGACAAAAACCTAGTAAAAGGTTATATCAGACTATTAGAATTACTAGTAAGATACCCTATCCTATTTATACCTAAGAAGAATAGAAAACTACAACTATGTATTAACTACTAGAAACTTAATAATATTATAAAAAAGAACAGCTACTTATTACTGCTTATCTTAGAGTTACAAGATCTACTACATGGGGCAAATTAGTTTACAGTACTTAACCTTAAAGGTACTTATAACCTTATTAGAATTAAGAAAGAAGATAAATAGAAAACAGCATTCTAAACATATAAAGGGCTATTTAAGACCCTTATCATACCCTTCAGACTTACTAACATACCTACTACATTCTAAATAATAATTAACTACGTACTTAGGGAGTATCTTAACATCTTTGTTATCTGTTATCTTAATAATATCCTTATATTCTCTAAGAATCTTAAAGAACATAAGAAGCATGTACATAAAGTACTTAAGAAGCTCTAAAAAGCAAAGCTTTTAGTTAAACCAGAGAAGAGTGAATTCTACACTCAAAAGGTTGACTACCTTAGGTTTACTATCATACTAGGAGAAATCTGAATATAAGACAAGAAGGTTAAAGCAGTTAGAGACTAGCTAACACCTACTAATGTTAAGAAAGTTTAATTATTTCTAAGATTTATTAACTTCTATTAATAATTCCTTAAGAATTATATAACCTATGTTAGAGGATTGTAATAACTTATATATAAGGATATAGAATTTAAGTAGATAGAAGAATGTGACAAATCCTTTAATAGAGTTAAAAACCTTATTATATTAGAACTAGTTACTAAGATCCTAGACCTAGACAAACCCTTTAAAGTTAAGACTAATACCTCAGACTTTGTTATAGGAGGATAGCTTAGATAATAAGATAAAGAAGGATGACTACACCTATGTGCATTCTATTTAAAAGCATTTTATAGACTAGAGCTAAACTATTAGATCTATAATAAGGAACTTATAGTAATTATTAAAGTATTTTATAAATAGAAACTATATCTATTAGAAACAAAGTATTAGGTTATTATATATATAGATTATAAGAACCTTACCCACTTTATAACCTCTAAAGTTTTAAACAAAAGATAGATCTAATAGTTAGAATTCCTATTAAAGTATAACTTTAAGATTATTTACTATAAAGGAACTAAAAACAGAAGAGCCAATGCTCTTAGCTAATAACTAGACCTCAAAGTCCTAGTACTAGAAAAAACATAAGTTATCCTTAAGCATAATAAGAACGGTGATATCGTCCCAGGATAGAAACTTATTATGATTAGCACTTGCGTTAATACTAGTATAACTAGAAGAATAATAGATAACTAGATATGTAAGATATATAGCGCTAGGGTATATAAATACCAAGGAGTAATAAAAACTTTTAAAAGAATTTAATAATACTGTAATAAGTAAGTTACATAAGAACAAGTGGCTTTAGTAATTAAGGACTATAACCTGTGTAAGAAAAGCAAGAATAGCTCTTACAAGCTATACAGGCATATTCAACTATTACTAGTACCTCTAGAGGTATGGTACTCAATCTCTTTAGACTTTATTATTAAACTACCTAAGTCAAGAGAACTACTTATAAAAACATAGTATGATAGCATTCTTGTTATTGTTAACTAACTTATAAAGTATGCCTACTTTATCCTATACCTTAAAGCTAGTATAGCTAAGAACCTTATATATACTTTTCTTAAGTATATTATTAGTAATTATAGCTTGCTAAAAGAAATTATGTTAGATACAGATAAACTATTTACCTCAAAGTTTAAGAAATCCCTAATTTTATAACTTAGTTTAGACTATAAACTATCTACCTCTTCCTACCTATAGACTAATAGATAAACAGAAAGAATTAACTCAATACTTAAACAGTATCTCTAATGTTATATTAATTATAACTAAGATATTTAGGTATCACTACTGCTTATGGCCTAATTTGCTTATAATAGTACTATTAGAGAAAGCACTAGAAACTTACCATTCTACTTAAACTATAGATTCAAACTAACTACCTATAGAGAACCTTATAAAGGACTACAAGCACTAAAAGCTATAGCTAACATCACCAAACTTAGAAAAATTTAAAGCAAAGTAGCTCTAGATTTAGAATTCATTAGATAATAAATAAAGAAATACGCTAACCTTTTAAGGATTAAGAGACTAACCTTTGCAGAGAGGGATAGTGTATACCTTGTATACTAAAATATTAAGACTAAACAGCCTAGTAATAAACTCAACTATAAAAAGCTAGGACCTTTTAAAATCCTATTAAAGGTTTTGGATATTAACTACAAACTTAACTTACTAAATATAATAAAAATTCACCTAGTCTTCTATATTATACTACTTAAACTAGTACTATAAGGATTAAATACTAATAATTACATTATCATAAAGCTAAGTAAACCAGAATACAAAGTTAAAAGAATTATTAATAAATACTATAAGAATAATAAAAAACAATACCTTGTTAAGTAGAAAGACTACAGGCATAAAGATAATTTATGGGAACTAGTTAAGAACCTCTAATACTCTTAATAGATGCTTTGGAAGTACCACGGTTCTTAGATAAACTCTCTAGTAATAGACCTAAATCTGCGAACTCCTTGCTAAGACTATAGAAACCCCAGTTGATATTATTAGAAATACTAAGTAACTATAGGTTATATACTATCTAAGACTTATAGGAATCTAGAGTAGAGCAAATACCATCCTCCTTATCTAACTCCTACATACCTTGTTAGAAAGTCTCTTATTAATATTCCTATACCTTTTTATAGACCTTATAAATCTATAATAACTAACTTATAGCCTTAGCTATCTATAACTATATATCTATAAGCTTTAAATAAAGAGCTATGAGCTCCTTACTAGCCTTTTCTTCTTTTTTATCTTACTCCTTTTATTAAGTATTTAATTTTTAAACTATAAAACATAATTAGTAATAAAACAACCTCTAGGATAAGAGTACTTATAAGTAGATACTACTAAAGTACTATTACAAGGCTTCTTTACCTTAATATATATCTAATAATAAGACAAACCTTTACTAAAATAATAAGCTACCTGTTACGGCCAGATTCCTGACAGTGGGTTTTCTGCTAAAGTATAGCTGAGGCTGCGAGGGTAATTAACAGTAGTCGTCTAGATCCGTTGGCTTGCTGGTCTGTCGATCACTCGGTGATCAGTCGGGTGGTCGATGGGGTAGGGGTAGCTTGTATAGCTCAAGAGTTCACAAAGATAAGCAGGTGTCGGGAAAGTGAAAGTTAGCGAGGCTAAGTCACAAGTTGATTGCTGAAGAGCTATGGAAGGTAATCTATCTAAGTGGAATGAATGTCCTTATATCCTGTTGTCCTGATACTGGGACCGATATCCAGATGTCGGTCCTACAGGGGTGGACCGCCCTTGGCGCGTCGGTGATGATGATGATGATGTATTTAACGTCCAGAGTAAAAGGGACGTGCCGGGCAATGCCGACATGGTCTATGCTAATCTATACTATTCTACAGGCTACCGTCTTCACCTAACGTTCCTGATCAATGAATCGGGCAGATTTCGGAAAAGAAATTGGTTGCCTCCATCCATTCGCACAGAAGAGAGGCTCCCTGCGAAGTACCTAGCAGAAAATCTATGCTTGCCTTCGCCATATGTCGGCGGAGATGCCGCGGAGTAGCCTTACGGCCACGCTTGCAGAAGTAGAAGTGTACTGGGGTTTTGCGTCTTCCACAACTGCAGTCGAGCAGTGCATCCTGATGAGCAAACCTCTCGTGGTATGCTGCGAAGTCTCCATGATGCGATCTTGCCGCATATAGCCTTCCTAGCAAATGCCGAGGAAGGCGAAGTTCGGGGGGCTTGGGATGAGGACTTATCCCAAGGTCAGCATACTGCCGAGGGCAGATTGACGGCCATCTCCTAGCGAAAGCCTGGAGATCGGCTGCTCTAGACTCCCGCTTCAAGTGTGCCAATGTAGGCTGTGGTTGTGATTCTGGGATTTGTTTGCAGGCCTCCTTGGCAAGAGCGTCTGCTTCCTCGTTTCCTGCTATTCCCGTGTGTCCAGGGCACCACCAAATGTATACCCTGCCAGGCATCGTCCAGCTTGTCCGTCCTCTCTGTGCCCAAGAGGCGGAGAGCTCACTAAAGGCCCTAAACCTAGCCTGGCTGCTTCCTGGGCTCCGGGTGACGAGCCTGGCTGCGACTGCGAGGTTATCGAGGCAGACGTGAACATTGTCTGCCATCCGCGCCGTGGGAGACCTCATGGCTTCCAGTAGGCCCCGAAAAGCGGCTTGCGCTTCTGCGTCAAAGACCTCCGTCTGATGACCGAGCGGCTCTGATCCTCGAAAGATCTGCCGTGTGGCCTGGTACCCAACCCAGCCTGCTCCGGCGGCGGTTCTGCTACCGTCCAACATCTGGGAGCCGTCGGTGTAGATAACAATGTCCCGCTTTGAGAATGTTCCCAATCTGTCTGTAAAGGCGATGGCCAGTTCTTCTTTGGTCTTCCTAGGTTCATAGCCGACCATGCTAAGGGCCGTGTGCCAGTCAGCTAGGCGCTCCCAAGGTGGTAGGTCTAGCGGGTCGATGTGTTCAGCATTTATATCGGTGAGGCTTGCCATTCGCCGCAGTCTTGAGTCCAGCCCGGGCCTGTCGCCGAGCCTCGTTCGGAGGGGGTGTCGTTCGTCAAGGCGATGGATCCTTACGGAGGCTTTGTAGAGCTTCGCGTCTAGCGTCACCTCTGCCGGGGGCAGGGCTGCTTCGCGCTGAAGGATCGATAGAGGCGTCGTTTTATATACGGGAAGTGCAGCTCTAACGGCTTTGGCTTGCGTGATGTCAAGTTGGCGGAGTAGACCGTTGACCCCGTTCGAGGCGATGTGCCCATTCCTGATCCGATTCCTGCCCGGCCACCATGCCTCTGATGCATAGTACTGGATGGGTAGTACGCAGGAGGTCATGGTGCGGCAAAGCAGGTGGGCCGGCGCGCCCCAGACGGTGTTCCCTAGTCCCCGTAGTCCGCTGATCACTTGGCAGGCTTTGGCGCAGAGGCCTTTCACATGGTTCTTGAATGTGAGTCTTCGGTCGAAGTGGACCCCAAGCCACCGTAGGGAGGCCCCTCGATTGACGGCCTGAACTGTGTGTTGCCTCCCGTCTAACAGTCTGACGGTGATTGGCGGGTTTCCATCTTTTGGTCTCTTGGTGAAGTGGATGAGCTCGGATTTATCTGTGTCGAAAGTAATTCCCTCTAACGTCCCCCATGCTTGGGCTTCTTCCCATTCTTTCGCTAGCAGGGCACAATTGTCCTCTAGTGACGTTGAGCTTGCCATGATGGCAATGTCGTCGGCATAGCCAAATCGAGATCGCACCCTGCCTGGATGAACAGTGCCCAGCTTGAATAAGGGTTCGATGTAAAGCATGAAGAGGATGGGAGACACGGGCGAGCCCTGTGGTAGACCACACTCAAGGTCGAAGACGTCTCCCATCTCTCCGTCTAGCCTTATTCTTGCTCTTCTCCCGAGGACGAAACTCGAGACCCACTGCACGAGGTTCTCCGGCCATCCTTGGCATCGGAGGCGTCGGATCAGCCTCCCTGGCAGCACAGCGTCAAAGGCCCCTTTGATGTCGAGCGTAAGCATAGAGGTGACAAGACCTCTTTGCCAGGCACACTCGATATCGTGGATGGCAGCGGCGATGAGGTCGCTACACGAGCGGAGGGGGAGGGCCCCGAACTGTTGGTCGTGCAGTACCCGGAACTTGACTGTGATCCAGGCAAGCCTTCTTGCGACAAGTCTCTCCAAGCCTTTTCCGAGTACAGACAACAGCGCGATTGGTCTATACGAGCGCGGGAGCGCCCTGTCTCTCTTGCCCGGCTTAGGCAGGATGACTAGGATAGCTTCTTTGAAACAGGTAGGATGCCAGCCCTCGCGTATGCATCCGCTGTAGAGCCAGAAGACGGTGTCCTCGATAACGGGCCACGCTGTCTTAAGAACGGCGGTAGTGATTCCGTCGGACCCGGGAGTGGTGCTTCCCGCAGAGAAGATTGACGTTTGTACCTCGTCTTTTGTAACATGCGGGAAAGGAAGATTGGCCTCCAGGCGAGGTCCTGGGCTCTCTGCTGATATGTCTGTGGAGATGGCGGCATTTCTGAGGAGGACGCGGGCGAACAGATCCCGCTTCTCCTTCGGTTGTGATACGAGCATGGTTGGATTGCTCCCATCTCGGAGTGGAGGGGTCTGGAAGGATCCCTTGGCCTTATGCCACCCGACCATTTCAAATACGTCTTTGCCAGTAGAGGCTGCGCCGATCTTTCCTCTCCAGTACGTGTCCTTAGAGCGCCGCAGCTGATGGAGAAAGTCCTGTTTAAGAGCGTCCTCCTCGTTTCGCTCCCATTGACAATCTATTCCCAAAGCGCAGAGTCTTGCCACAGTTGCTCTCATGGTCGTGTAGGCTCGGTGTTTCCGCCTGCAGTTCTCGTCCCAGTATGGCCTCCCAGGTCCTCTGCCAAACGCGCGCCTAGTAGAGGCCGTAAGCGCTTCTCTGAGGCAATCTGTAAGCTGCTGTGCTAGCATGTCTAAAGCCTGTGGATCTCTTGCGTTGCTTGCAGTATGGCGCATGGGGTGTACGTTTCGCTTGAGGATGTCGAGGAAGAGCTTCTCGTCCATCGTGTCGAGCCGGAACCTCCCCGGAGTTGGGTCGACCGGATCGGTTAGGGCCAAGGGGACCCGGGTCAGCAGGCTTTCGTGGTCTGACGTTGTGTGTAGGGATGTTTCTATACTGTTAGATGCCCCATAGAGGCTGCCGGACGCCCAGGCTAGGTCTAACGTGTTGCCGCCCTTATGTGTGGCTTCACCTATCGGCGACAGGAGGACAAGGCCGGCGGCTTCTGCCCATTCTACCAGGGCATCAGCGTCAGGGGAGCTGGTCGCCTCGGGTTGCCAGGTCCAATGATGGAGGTTGAAATCCCCGCGACCAACACACGTTCCTGGAGTCCGGGTTGCCAGGCTGTTATGATATCCCTAATCGCTTGGCCTGGTCGCAGCGAGCCACAAGGGGCGTTGTACACGTTGACGACTGTGAGGACTTTCCGCGTTCCCGCCAGGAGTTGTAGGAAGAGCAGGTCTGTGGATGGGCTGGGCAGTGGGCGTGTTTGTACGCCCCGTAGTCCCGTTCCTCTGCGGAGGTAAGTGAGCACCCTGGGTCTGTCTTCTACCCAGTTGTCCACTGGGGTGAAAATCTCGAAACCCGGGTGGCGTCTTGTGAGCCTTCTCTCTTCCGAGCGGATAGCGGGCTCTTGTAGTAGCAGTATGTCGACATGGGCCGCGTAGGCCAGATTCAGTGCCGTTTCATGTGCAAGTGGTCGTCTGGCCACGTTCGCCTGCATGATCTGCAGGACTCTATAGGGCCGCATACTCCTGATGTCCTTCATTAGCTTGGTTGCAGTCCATCTCTTCTCCTCCTTCTCGGGATTGTTGGTGCGACTGCTGGGTCGCAAATCTCCACGATCTCTCTCCTCGGCTCGGATGGCCCGTAGCTGTGCCTTGTTCCTCCTCTGGACTACGCCCTTCACCACCTTTGGCTTGATAGGGCAAGTCACATCAAAGGCGGCATGGGGCCCGTTGCACGACGGACACTTAAAGGGGCAATCGCAGCCTTCGTGGCCTTCGGTGCCTCCACAAGGTGCCCGGTGTTGGTCGGCCGTGTGGGAAGGCGAACTGCATTTAAGGCATCTCTTCCTTCTGGTACACGTTCGTTCGTTGTGAAAACCGCCGCAGCGGTGGCATTGAGGAGACCTCTTCTCCTTCGGAAACTGCAGGTTCACGAAAACGCTGGCCCCCATCAAACGGAGGCGCCTTGGTAGTTGCCTCACGGCTTCCGCCTTGAACCAGGCTGTCACCGTGCCTAGCCTTTCGGCTTCATCTTTTCTGGAGAAGTATGCTTTCTCGGGCTTCAGTTTCGTCGTGGCCTGGATCTCTTCAAGGAGCTCCTCGGTCGTGATTTCCAGCTCAGTGTTGGTGAGCAGGCAGTGTCTGGTGTAAGGGACGTTTGCGATATAGGCCCGGATCCAGGTGTCGCGCTGCTCGACCGCCTGTGCCTGGAGAAGGGCAGCAATCTGTTCTCTGTTCTCCAGCAGGACTTTTGCACCATCTGCTGACGATGGTAAGAGTGCTAATCCTGTCTTGACATGGTCGATCCCCTTGAGGGCTTCTCGAGCTTGGGGACTTAGCCTTTCTCGAACGAAGATGTATATGTCGTAGGCTCTCTCGTTGCGGAGCGGGCTTTCAGGTGGCAGACGCGCGAAGATGCGTAGGTCTTTTGAGGCCGCCCGGTTAGCGGCTTGTTTTGCTGGCGTTGGTTCATGCAGTTTTCTGTTAAGCGGCTGGCTCGCCACCGTCGCGTAGGACCGAACTTGGGGCGGCTGGTTAGCATGCATGGACCCTGCTAGACCACGTTGGTGCCGGTCTGACCGCTGCTTCTCTTCCTGAAGCTCCTTCTCCAAGGATTCGATCTTCATCAAACAGTCTTTCAGGAACTGTTCTCTTTCGGCGTCCCGTCGTAGGAGATCCTGGACGAGGTTTGAGAGCTTGTTGATCTCGTCTTTAAGCTCCGCATTGTCTTGGTAGCTGACTTGCTCAACCACTCTGACCTTTGCGGTCGGTTTCCGGACACGTCCAGACCGTCGAGATGTACTGGCGTCCCCGTGAACCGTGATCGATGGCCCTGCGTCTAGAGAGACGGCCATGCTGGTGAGATTCAGCTCGCGTGGGCTGATGATGAGAAATGATAGTGCGGTGGGCCGGAGCCCTCTATGATCTTAACAATTACTAACAGTGGATACCTTGTGAAGAGAAAGTTCGCGAAAGTTTTTTTGCTGGTGGCGCGTCGGTGATGATGATGATGATGTATTTAACGTCCAGAGTAAAGGGACGTGCCGGGCAATGCCGACATGGTCTATGCTAATCTATACTATTCTACAGGCTACCGTCTTCACCTAACGTTCCTGATCAATGAATCGGGCAGATTTCGGAAAAGAAATTGGTTGCCTCCATCCATTCGCACAGAAGAGAGGCTCCCTGCGAAGTACCTAGCAGAAAATCTATGCTTGCCTTCGCCATATGTCGGCGGAGATGCCGCGGAGTAGCCTTACGGCCACGCTTGCAGAAGTAGAAGTGTACTGGGGTTTTGCGTCTTCCACAACTGCAGTCGAGCAGTGCATCCTGATGAGCAAACCTCTCGTGGTATGCTGCGAAGTCTCCATGATGCGATCTTGCCGCATATAGCCTTCCTAGCAAATGCCGAGGAAGGCGAAGTTCGGGGGGCTTGGGATGAGGACTTATCCCAAGGTCAGCATACTGCCGAGGGCAGATTGACGGCCATCTCCTAGCGAAAGCCTGGAGATCGGCTGCTCTAGACTCCCGCTTCAAGTGTGCCAATGTAGGCTGTGGTTGTGATTCTGGGATTTGTTTGCAGGCCTCCTTGGCAAGAGCGTCTGCTTCCTCGTTTCCTGCTATTCCCGTGTGTCCAGGGCACCACCAAATGTATACCCTGCCAGGCATCGTCCAGCTTGTCCGTCCTCTCTGTGCCCAAGAGGCGGAGAGCTCACTAAAGGCCCTAAACCTAGCCTGGCTGCTTCCTGGGCTCCGGGTGACGAGCCTGGCTGCGACTGCGAGGTTATCGAGGCAGACGTGAACATTGTCTGCCATCCGCGCCGTGGGAGACCTCATGGCTTCCAGTAGGCCCCGAAAAGCGGCTTGCGCTTCTGCGTCAAAGACCTCCGTCTGATGACCGAGCGGCTCTGATCCTCGAAAGATCTGCCGTGTGGCCTGGTACCCAACCCAGCCTGCTCCGGCGGCGGTTCTGCTACCGTCCAACATCTGGGAGCCGTCGGTGTAGATAACAATGTCCCGCTTTGAGAATGTTCCCAATCTGTCTGTAAAGGCGATGGCCAGTTCTTCTTTGGTCTTCCTAGGTTCATAGCCGACCATGCTAAGGGCCGTGTGCCAGTCAGCTAGGCGCTCCCAAGGTGGTAGGTCTAGCGGGTCGATGTGTTCAGCATTTATATCGGTGAGGCTTGCCATTCGCCGCAGTCTTGAGTCCAGCCCGGGCCTGTCGCCGAGCCTCGTTCGGAGGGGGTGTCGTTCGTCAAGGCGATGGATCCTTACGGAGGCTTTGTAGAGCTTCGCGTCTAGCGTCACCTCTGCCGGGGGCAGGGCTGCTTCGCGCTGAAGGATCGATAGAGGCGTCGTTTTATATACGGGAAGTGCAGCTCTAACGGCTTTGGCTTGCGTGATGTCAAGTTGGCGGAGTAGACCGTTGACCCCGTTCGAGGCGATGTGCCCATTCCTGATCCGATTCCTGCCCGGCCACCATGCCTCTGATGCATAGTACTGGATGGGTAGTACGCAGGAGGTCATGGTGCGGCAAAGCAGGTGGGCCGGCGCGCCCCAGACGGTGTTCCCTAGTCCCCGTAGTCCGCTGATCACTTGGCAGGCTTTGGCGCAGAGGCCTTTCACATGGTTCTTGAATGTGAGTCTTCGGTCGAAGTGGACCCCAAGCCACCGTAGGGAGGCCCCTCGATTGACGGCCTGAACTGTGTGTTGCCTCCCGTCTAACAGTCTGACGGTGATTGGCGGGTTTCCATCTTTTGGTCTCTTGGTGAAGTGGATGAGCTCGGATTTATCTGTGTCGAAAGTAATTCCCTCTAACGTCCCCCATGCTTGGGCTTCTTCCCATTCTTTCGCTAGCAGGGCACAATTGTCCTCTAGTGACGTTGAGCTTGCCATGATGGCAATGTCGTCGGCATAGCCAAATCGAGATCGCACCCTGCCTGGATGAACAGTGCCCAGCTTGAATAAGGGTTCGATGTAAAGCATGAAGAGGATGGGAGACACGGGCGAGCCCTGTGGTAGACCACACTCAAGGTCGAAGACGTCTCCCATCTCTCCGTCTAGCCTTATTCTTGCTCTTCTCCCGAGGACGAAACTCGAGACCCACTGCACGAGGTTCTCCGGCCATCCTTGGCATCGGAGGCGTCGGATCAGCCTCCCTGGCAGCACAGCGTCAAAGGCCCCTTTGATGTCGAGCGTAAGCATAGAGGTGACAAGACCTCTTTGCCAGGCACACTCGATATCGTGGATGGCAGCGGCGATGAGGTCGCTACACGAGCGGAGGGGGAGGGCCCCGAACTGTTGGTCGTGCAGTACCCGGAACTTGACTGTGATCCAGGCAAGCCTTCTTGCGACAAGTCTCTCCAAGCCTTTTCCGAGTACAGACAACAGCGCGATTGGTCTATACGAGCGCGGGAGCGCCCTGTCTCTCTTGCCCGGCTTAGGCAGGATGACTAGGATAGCTTCTTTGAAACAGGTAGGATGCCAGCCCTCGCGTATGCATCCGCTGTAGAGCCAGAAGACGGTGTCCTCGATAACGGGCCACGCTGTCTTAAGAACGGCGGTAGTGATTCCGTCGGACCCGGGAGTGGTGCTTCCCGCAGAGAAGATTGACGTTTGTACCTCGTCTTTTGTAACATGCGGGAAAGGAAGATTGGCCTCCAGGCGAGGTCCTGGGCTCTCTGCTGATATGTCTGTGGAGATGGCGGCATTTCTGAGGAGGACGCGGGCGAACAGATCCCGCTTCTCCTTCGGTTGTGATACGAGCATGGTTGGATTGCTCCCATCTCGGAGTGGAGGGGTCTGGAAGGATCCCTTGGCCTTATGCCACCCGACCATTTCAAATACGTCTTTGCCAGTAGAGGCTGCGCCGATCTTTCCTCTCCAGTACGTGTCCTTAGAGCGCCGCAGCTGATGGAGAAAGTCCTGTTTAAGAGCGTCCTCCTCGTTTCGCTCCCATTGACAATCTATTCCCAAAGCGCAGAGTCTTGCCACAGTTGCTCTCATGGTCGTGTAGGCTCGGTGTTTCCGCCTGCAGTTCTCGTCCCAGTATGGCCTCCCAGGTCCTCTGCCAAACGCGCGCCTAGTAGAGGCCGTAAGCGCTTCTCTGAGGCAATCTGTAAGCTGCTGTGCTAGCATGTCTAAAGCCTGTGGATCTCTTGCGTTGCTTGCAGTATGGCGCATGGGGTGTACGTTTCGCTTGAGGATGTCGAGGAAGAGCTTCTCGTCCATCGTGTCGAGCCGGAACCTCCCGGAGTTGGGTCGACCGGATCGGTTAGGGCCAAGGGGACCCGGGTCAGCAGGCTTTCGTGGTCTGACGTTGTGTGTAGGGATGTTTCTATACTGTTAGATGCCCCATAGAGGCTGCCGGACGCCCAGGCTAGGTCTAACGTGTTGCCGCCCTTATGTGTGGCTTCACCTATCGGCGACAGGAGGACAAGGCCGGCGGCTTCTGCCCATTCTACCAGGGCATCAGCGTCAGGGGAGCTGGTCGCCTCGGGTTGCCAGGTCCAATGATGGAGGTTGAAATCCCCGCGACCAACACACGTTCCTGGAGTCCGGGTTGCCAGGCTGTTATGATATCCCTAATCGCTTGGCCTGGTCGCAGCGAGCCACAAGGGGCGTTGTACACGTTGACGACTGTGAGGACTTTCCGCGTTCCCGCCAGGAGTTGTAGGAAGAGCAGGTCTGTGGATGGGCTGGGCAGTGGGCGTGTTTGTACGCCCCGTAGTCCCGTTCCTCTGCGGAGGTAAGTGAGCACCCTGGGTCTGTCTTCTACCCAGTTGTCCACTGGGGTGAAAATCTCGAAACCCGGGTGGCGTCTTGTGAGCCTTCTCTCTTCCGAGCGGATAGCGGGCTCTTGTAGTAGCAGTATGTCGACATGGGCCGCGTAGGCCAGATTCAGTGCCGTTTCATGTGCAAGTGGTCGTCTGGCCACGTTCGCCTGCATGATCTGCAGGACTCTATAGGGCCGCATACTCCTGATGTCCTTCATTAGCTTGGTTGCAGTCCATCTCTTCTCCTCCTTCTCGGGATTGTTGGTGCGACTGCTGGGTCGCAAATCTCCACGATCTCTCTCCCTCGGCTCGGATGGCCCGTAGCTGTGCCTTGTTCCTCCTCTGGACTACGCCCTTCACCACCTTTGGCTTGATAGGGCAAGTCACATCAAAGGCGGCATGGGGCCCGTTGCACGACGGACACTTAAAGGGGCAATCGCAGCCTTCGTGGCCTTCGGTGCCTCCACAAGGTGCCCGGTGTTGGTCGGCCGTGTGGGAAGGCGAACTGCATTTAAGGCATCTCTTCCTTCTGGTACACGTTCGTTCGTTGTGAAAACCGCCGCAGCGGTGGCATTGAGGAGACCTCTTCTCCTTCGGAAACTGCAGGTTCACGAAAACGCTGGCCCCCATCAAACGGAGGCGCCTTGGTAGTTGCCTCACGGCTTCCGCCTTGAACCAGGCTGTCACCGTGCCTAGCCTTTCGGCTTCATCTTTTCTGGAGAAGTATGCTTTCTCGGGCTTCAGTTTCGTCGTGGCCTGGATCTCTTCAAGGAGCTCCTCGGTCGTGATTTCCAGCTCAGTGTTGGTGAGCAGGCAGTGTCTGGTGTAAGGGACGTTTGCGATATAGGCCCGGATCCAGGTGTCGCGCTGCTCGACCGCCTGTGCCTGGAGAAGGGCAGCAATCTGTTCTCTGTTCTCCAGCAGGACTTTTGCACCATCTGCTGACGATGGTAAGAGTGCTAATCCTGTCTTGACATGGTCGATCCCCTTGAGGGCTTCTCGAGCTTGGGGACTTAGCCTTTCTCGAACGAAGATGTATATGTCGTAGGCTCTCTCGTTGCGGAGCGGGCTTTCAGGTGGCAGACGCGCGAAGATGCGTAGGTCTTTTGAGGCCGCCCGGTTAGCGGCTTGTTTTGCTGGCGTTGGTTCATGCAGTTTTCTGTTAAGCGGCTGGCTCGCCACCGTCGCGTAGGACCGAACTTGGGGCGGCTGGTTAGCATGCATGGACCCTGCTAGACCACGTTGGTGCCGGTCTGACCGCTGCTTCTCTTCCTGAAGCTCCTTCTCCAAGGATTCGATCTTCATCAAACAGTCTTTCAGGAACTGTTCTCTTTCGGCGTCCCGTCGTAGGAGATCCTGGACGAGGTTTGAGAGCTTGTTGATCTCGTCTTTAAGCTCCGCATTGTCTTGGTAGCTGACTTGCTCAACCACTCTGACCTTTGCGGTCGGTTTCCGGACACGTCCAGACCGTCGAGATGTACTGGCGTCCCCGTGAACCGTGATCGATGGCCCTGCGTCTAGAGAGACGGCCATGCTGGTGAGATTCAGCTCGCGTGGGCTGATGATGAGAAATGATAGTGCGGTGGGCCGGAGCCCTCTATGATCTTAACAATTACTAACAGTGGATACCTTGTGAAGAGAAAGTTCGCGAAAGTTTTTTTGCTGGTGGCGCGTCGGTGATGATGATGATGATGTATTTAACGTCCAGAGTAAAAGGGACGTGCCGGGCAATGCCGACATGGTCTATGCTAATCTATACTATTCTACAGGCTACCGTCTTCACCTAACGTTCCTGATCAATGAATCGGGCAGATTTCGGAAAAGAAATTGGTTGCCTCCATCCATTCGCACAGAAGAGAGGCTCCCTGCGAAGTACCTAGCAGAAAATCTATGCTTGCCTTCGCCATATGTCGGCGGAGATGCCGCGGAGTAGCCTTACGGCCACGCTTGCAGAAGTAGAAGTGTACTGGGGTTTTGCGTCTTCCACAACTGCAGTCGAGCAGTGCATCCTGATGAGCAAACCTCTCGTGGTATGCTGCGAAGTCTCCATGATGCGATCTTGCCGCATATAGCCTTCCTAGCAAATGCCGAGGAAGGCGAAGTTCGGGGGGCTTGGGATGAGGACTTATCCCAAGGTCAGCATACTACCGAGGGCAGATTGACGGCCATCTCCTAGCGAAAGCCTGGAGATCGGCTGCTCTAGACTCCCGCTTCAAGTGTGCCAATGTAGGCTGTGGTTGTGATTCTGGGATTTGTTTGCAGGCCTCCTTGGCAAGAGCGTCTGCTTCCTCGTTTCCTGCTATTCCCGTGTGTCCAGGGCACCACCAAATGTATACCCTGCCAGGCATCGTCCAGCTTGTCCGTCCTCTCTGTGCCCAAGAGGCGGAGAGCTCACTAAAGGCCCTAAACCTAGCCTGGCTGCTTCCTGGGCTCCGGGTGACGAGCCTGGCTGCGACTGCGAGGTTATCGAGGCAGACGTGAACATTGTCTGCCATCCGCGCCGTGGGAGACCTCATGGCTTCCAGTAGGCCCCGAAAAGCGGCTTGCGCTTCTGCGTCAAAGACCTCCGTCTGATGACCGAGCGGCTCTGATCCTCGAAAGATCTGCCGTGTGGCCTGGTACCCAACCCAGCCTGCTCCGGCGGCGGTTCTGCTACCGTCCAACATCTGGGAGCCGTCGGTGTAGATAACAATGTCCCGCTTTGAGAATGTTCCCAATCTGTCTGTAAAGGCGATGGCCAGTTCTTCTTTGGTCTTCCTAGGTTCATAGCCGACCATGCTAAGGGCCGTGTGCCAGTCAGCTAGGCGCTCCCAAGGTGGTAGGTCTAGCGGGTCGATGTGTTCAGCATTTATATCGGTGAGGCTTGCCATTCGCCGCAGTCTTGAGTCCAGCCCGGGCCTGTCGCCGAGCCTCGTTCGGAGGGGGTGTCGTTCGTCAAGGCGATGGATCCTTACGGAGGCTTTGTAGAGCTTCGCGTCTAGCGTCACCTCTGCCGGGGGCAGGGCTGCTTCGCGCTGAAGGATCGATAGAGGCGTCGTTTTATATACGGGAAGTGCAGCTCTAACGGCTTTGGCTTGCGTGATGTCAAGTTGGCGGAGTAGACCGTTGACCCCGTTCGAGGCGATGTGCCCATTCCTGATCCGATTCCTGCCCGGCCACCATGCCTCTGATGCATAGTACTGGATGGGTAGTACGCAGGAGGTCATGGTGCGGCAAAGCAGGTGGGCCGGCGCGCCCCAGACGGTGTTCCCTAGTCCCCGTAGTCCGCTGATCACTTGGCAGGCTTTGGCGCAGAGGCCTTTCACATGGTTCTTGAATGTGAGTCTTCGGTCGAAGTGGACCCCAAGCCACCGTAGGGAGGCCCCTCGATTGACGGCCTGAACTGTGTGTTGCCTCCCGTCTAACAGTCTGACGGTGATTGGCGGGTTTCCATCTTTTGGTCTCTTGGTGAAGTGGATGAGCTCGGATTTATCTGTGTCGAAAGTAATTCCCTCTAACGTCCCCCATGCTTGGGCTTCTTCCCATTCTTTCGCTAGCAGGGCACAATTGTCCTCTAGTGACGTTGAGCTTGCCATGATGGCAATGTCGTCGGCATAGCCAAATCGAGATCGCACCCTGCCTGGATGAACAGTGCCCAGCTTGAATAAGGGTTCGATGTAAAGCATGAAGAGGATGGGAGACACGGGCGAGCCCTGTGGTAGACCACACTCAAGGTCGAAGACGTCTCCCATCTCTCCGTCTAGCCTTATTCTTGCTCTTCTCCCGAGGACGAAACTCGAGACCCACTGCACGAGGTTCTCCGGCCATCCTGGCATCGGAGGCGTCGGATCAGCCTCCCTGGCAGCACAGCGTCAAAGGCCCCTTTGATGTCGAGCGTAAGCATAGAGGTGACAAGACCTCTTTGCCAGGCACACTCGATATCGTGGATGGCAGCGGCGATGAGGTCGCTACACGAGCGGAGGGGGAGGGCCCCGAACTGTTGGTCGTGCAGTACCCGGAACTTGACTGTGATCCAGGCAAGCCTTCTTGCGACAAGTCTCTCCAAGCCTTTTCCGAGTACAGACAACAGCGCGATTGGTCTATACGAGCGCGGGAGCGCCCTGTCTCTCTTGCCCGGCTTAGGCAGGATGACTAGGATAGCTTCTTTGAAACAGGTAGGATGCCAGCCCTCGCGTATGCATCCGCTGTAGAGCCAGAAGACGGTGTCCTCGATAACGGGCCACGCTGTCTTAAGAACGGCGGTAGTGATTCCGTCGGACCCGGGAGTGGTGCTTCCCGCAGAGAAGATTGACGTTTGTACCTCGTCTTTTGTAACATGCGGGAAAGGAAGATTGGCCTCCAGGCGAGGTCCTGGGCTCTCTGCTGATATGTCTGTGGAGATGGCGGCATTTCTGAGGAGGACGCGGGCGAACAGATCCCGCTTCTCCTTCGGTTGTGATACGAGCATGGTTGGATTGCTCCCATCTCGGAGTGGAGGGGTCTGGAAGGATCCCTTGGCCTTATGCCACCCGACCATTTCAAATACGTCTTTGCCAGTAGAGGCTGCGCCGATCTTTCCTCTCCAGTACGTGTCCTTAGAGCGCCGCAGCTGATGGAGAAAGTCCTGTTTAAGAGCGTCCTCCTCGTTTCGCTCCCATTGACAATCTATTCCCAAAGCGCAGAGTCTTGCCACAGTTGCTCTCATGGTCGTGTAGGCTCGGTGTTTCCGCCTGCAGTTCTCGTCCCAGTATGGCCTCCCAGGTCCTCTGCCAAACGCGCGCCTAGTAGAGGCCGTAAGCGCTTCTCTGAGGCAATCTGTAAGCTGCTGTGCTAGCATGTCTAAAGCCTGTGGATCTCTTGCGTTGCTTGCAGTATGGCGCATGGGGTGTACGTTTCGCTTGAGGATGTCGAGGAAGAGCTTCTCGTCCATCGTGTCGAGCCGGAACCTCCCGGAGTTGGGTCGACCGGATCGGTTAGGGCCAAGGGGACCCGGGTCAGCAGGCTTTCGTGGTCTGACGTTGTGTGTAGGGATGTTTCTATACTGTTAGATGCCCCATAGAGGCTGCCGGACGCCCAGGCTAGGTCTAACGTGTTGCCGCCCTTATGTGTGGCTTCACCTATCGGCGACAGGAGGACAAGGCCGGCGGCTTCTGCCCATTCTACCAGGGCATCAGCGTCAGGGGAGCTGGTCGCCTCGGGTTGCCAGGTCCAATGATGGAGGTTGAAATCCCCGCGACCAACACACGTTCCTGGAGTCCGGGTTGCCAGGCTGTTATGATATCCCTAATCGCTTGGCCTGGTCGCAGCGAGCCACAAGGGGCGTTGTACACGTTGACGACTGTGAGGACTTTCCGCGTTCCCGCCAGGAGTTGTAGGAAGAGCAGGTCTGTGGATGGGCTGGGCAGTGGGCGTGTTTGTACGCCCCGTAGTCCCGTTCCTCTGCGGAGGTAAGTGAGCACCCTGGGTCTGTCTTCTACCCAGTTGTCCACTGGGGTGAAAATCTCGAAACCCGGGTGGCGTCTTGTGAGCCTTCTCTCTTCCGAGCGGATAGCGGGCTCTTGTAGTAGCAGTATGTCGACATGGGCCGCGTAGGCCAGATTCAGTGCCGTTTCATGTGCAAGTGGTCGTCTGGCCACGTTCGCCTGCATGATCTGCAGGACTCTATAGGGCCGCATACTCCTGATGTCCTTCATTAGCTTGGTTGCAGTCCATCTCTTCTCCTCCTTCTCGGGATTGTTGGTGCGACTGCTGGGTCGCAAATCTCCACGATCTCTCTCCCTCGGCTCGGATGGCCCGTAGCTGTGCCTTGTTCCTCCTCTGGACTACGCCCTTCACCACCTTTGGCTTGATAGGGCAAGTCACATCAAAGGCGGCATGGGGCCCGTTGCACGACGGACACTTAAAGGGGCAATCGCAGCCTTCGTGGCCTTCGGTGCCTCCACAAGGTGCCCGGTGTTGGTCGGCCGTGTGGGAAGGCGAACTGCATTTAAGGCATCTCTTCCTTCTGGTACACGTTCGTTCGTTGTGAAAACCGCCGCAGCGGTGGCATTGAGGAGACCTCTTCTCCTTCGGAAACTGCAGGTTCACGAAAACGCTGGCCCCCATCAAACGGAGGCGCCTTGGTAGTTGCCTCACGGCTTCCGCCTTGAACCAGGCTGTCACCGTGCCTAGCCTTTCGGCTTCATCTTTTCTGGAGAAGTATGCTTTCTCGGGCTTCAGTTTCGTCGTGGCCTGGATCTCTTCAAGGAGCTCCTCGGTCGTGATTTCCAGCTCAGTGTTGGTGAGCAGGCAGTGTCTGGTGTAAGGGACGTTTGCGATATAGGCCCGGATCCAGGTGTCGCGCTGCTCGACCGCCTGTGCCTGGAGAAGGGCAGCAATCTGTTCTCTGTTCTCCAGCAGGACTTTTGCACCATCTGCTGACGATGGTAAGAGTGCTAATCCTGTCTTGACATGGTCGATCCCCTTGAGGGCTTCTCGAGCTTGGGGACTTAGCCTTTCTCGAACGAAGATGTATATGTCGTAGGCTCTCTCGTTGCGGAGCGGGCTTTCAGGTGGCAGACGCGCGAAGATGCGTAGGTCTTTTGAGGCCGCCCGGTTAGCGGCTTGTTTTGCTGGCGTTGGTTCATGCAGTTTTCTGTTAAGCGGCTGGCTCGCCACCGTCGCGTAGGACCGAACTTGGGGCGGCTGGTTAGCATGCATGGACCCTGCTAGACCACGTTGGTGCCGGTCTGACCGCTGCTTCTCTTCCTGAAGCTCCTTCTCCAAGGATTCGATCTTCATCAAACAGTCTTTCAGGAACTGTTCTCTTTCGGCGTCCCGTCGTAGGAGATCCTGGACGAGGTTTGAGAGCTTGTTGATCTCGTCTTTAAGCTCCGCATTGTCTTGGTAGCTGACTTGCTCAACCACTCTGACCTTTGCGGTCGGTTTCCGGACACGTCCAGACCGTCGAGATGTACTGGCGTCCCCGTGAACCGTGATCGATGGCCCTGCGTCTAGAGAGACGGCCATGCTGGTGAGATTCAGCTCGCGTGGGCTGATGATGAGAAATGATAGTGCGGTGGGCCGGAGCCCTCTATGATCTTAACAATTACTAACAGTGGATACCTTGTGAAGAGAAAGTTCGCGAAAGTTTTTTTGCTGGTGGCGCGTCGGTCCTCGGTCATGGACCGCTTATCGTTTGTCGGTCCTTCTTATCTTCACGTGACCTTCCCTAGTTCTTCCGTTCCGGAGGAGTCATCCTGTGTGACGATGTTCCTTAAGTGCTGCGCCCTTCGCACCCTGCCTGGCAGGTGGGGCTGCATCGCCTGTAACTTGTCGGGTCGTAACACTACCTTTATATAAAAGTATTAAGTATAAGGTATATTAGTAATAGTAGATTAAGCTTTAATAAACTTAAGTAAAGCAAGACACTTATAGTCTTTAGTAATAGTTTTCTTTAATTTTAACTTCTCTATATAACCTAATATAATATTAGTATTATAAGTAAGATAGAAAGCAAGTTTAATAGCTCTCTAGCCTAGGAGATATAACCTACTTATATAGGTCTTAAGGGTAAGACCTTTAGAGGGGAGATCTAATGTTATAACCTAACAAGTTATAGGTAGTATAGCCTTACTAGTAGATAGGAAGCATGGGTAACACAAGTTTTATATAGGACCAACAAGGGATACAAATAGATAACTCCGCTAGAATAGAAGAACTAGGGAAAGGTCATGTGAAGATAAGAAGGACCAATAGATGATAAGCGGTCCATGGTCAAGAACCAATACACCAAGGGCGGTCCACCTCTGTAGGACTGACATCTAGATATTAGTCCTAGTATTAACACCTTAGAATATAAGGATACTTATTCTACTTAGATAGATTACCTTTTATAGCTGTTTAGTAATTAACTTATAAAACATCTTTAGATAACTTTTAAACTCCTTTTATCTACTTATCTTTGTGATACTTTACCTTAAGCTATATAAGCTATCCTAACTATTAACTACCTAACTGATTACTAAGTAACTAATATGATAGCAAGGACACTAGTAAGTATAATACTGTTAATTATTGTTGTAGCCTTAGCTATACTTTAGTAGAAAACCCGCTATTAGAAATCTAGCTATAACAATATACCTTACTATATTATAGCCCTAACTAGCTTTATAACTTTTTTAATAAGTAAGTTTAGTACTTTAACTTATGTTTTACTAGGTAACTTATAGGTAACTTACTTATAGCTAAGCTTTTATAACTCTATATTATATATATAGTAGACTTTATTCTATTTAAACTATAATTTAATATTTACTATAAGTATATTAAAATTAATTAAATAGTTATAGAGGTTACTAGTATAATACTTCTATATATTACCTATAAGTATAAATAAGATAGTAAACCTATAGTAGTTACTAGAGATACTACCCCTTATATAGAGGTTATAAAAAATCAGAAGCTTTAAGTTAAGGGTCTTATAGTTACTACTACTATACTTTAATATTAAATTATCTAAATATAACTTAATAAGGTTAGTTAATTAATAAGTAGTTAGCTTGTTAGTTACAGGAGTAGTTATACTTGGTAACTACCTCTTAACTATTGTAGTAGTTATAAGTAAACTTAGTATAAGAGAGGCTTTATTAGTTTGCCTTTTAAATAGAGAAGGTTTGAATAATAGGTTGCTATATGAGGTGCGTTATTAATAATTTAACTTATTATATAACTTCTATAAAAAATCTTTACTTTTATAACTATTATATACCTTGTTAGTTAATAGTAGAGGAGTAGCCTATAGTGTCTATTTAATATTTCTTATAAAGTCTAGGTTATGAAGGTAGTTATAAAAGACCTTATACTTAGTCTCTATTTTACTTATTGTCTCATTATTCTACCTTAAGAAGTACTTATTATTAACTAGCTTCTTTAATCTTATGCTAATAGTACTTTTAATAGGTTCTTTTATTACCTATATACTATAACTAATGATAAAGTTGTAGAAAGTAGTTATAACTACCCTTAAAGTAGTATTAAAATCTATATTAGACTAATTCTTAAATTTATTATAGACTTATTACTATAAATGTCTACTATGGTAGCCTTACTTCTAACAGGTAGTTAAGTAATATAAGATAATTATATCTAATAACTTAATATAGTTAGACAGTAAGCTACTCTCTAAGATTTAATCTAAGTACTTAATACTTTAAATTAATAGGTTAATATACTTATAGTATCTATTAGGTATAGATTTATAATATCTATGCACTATACTAACTACATACTTGCTTGTAGTCTCTTTAGTAGCCTTAGGGGTATACTCTATAGTAGTTACTTCTTCTTATATTATTATAGTTACTCTTTATTAGCCTAATAACCTCTTAAACATAGGTATTTCTCCTAGTAGGCTAGAAGGTATATATATATATTAGAGGGATTACTACTAGTAGTATAGGTAACTACTTAGTTAATAAGGTCTTGCTTGCTTTCTTTACTAAGGGCTTAGTAGTAGTATTATCTATTAATATAGGCCTTTTTCCTTTATACTAAATTTATTACTTATTAAAAAGAGCCTTTTATATAGTCTTATAACTCTTGTTATTTATTCAAAAGAGCCTTCCTTATGTAGTACTTACTACTTATTAAAAAAAGCCTTCTTTATATAGGCTTCCTTAGTATTAGTTACTTTAGGGTAATTAGAGGTATGTTTTAAGTAAGAAAAAGAGTATAAAAAGAAGGTTAGAAAAAGAAAAGAAGTAAAAATAATTATAGAAGTTAGAGAAGGGAAAGGGGGTCTATTATACTCTTATAGGCTTATTAAACTAATAGGTTATTTAATAGCCTAGTAGAGTTACTTTTTAAGTAACTATAATAATAATTATAAGTTTGAAGTTAAAGTAATAAAAAGGTAAAGTTAATAAGGTTATATTAAGTTAGTTAATAGTAAGTTATTAATAGTTATTTTTAATATATAAAGTATAAAACTTTATAGTTTTATAGTCTAGTAATTTTTTAATAAAATATTATTATCTTATAGGTTATAGCTTCTTATAATATAATAAAGTTAACTTATATAAATTAAGCTTATATACTTATAGTACCCTTTATAGAGGTACTATAAGTCTATTATAATAGTATTTTAAGCTAGTTATTTATATAGGAGAAAGTATAGAACTATCCTACTACTACTATAGAATTTAAAGTAGTTCTATCTTTTCTTAAAAAACCTTATTAATCTATAGTATCTTTTAGTAAATAGTTACTATATTTAATTACTAATTAGTATTAATAAGTAAGGTATTAGGTTTCTAGTAATAAATAAGAGGTCTTAAAAAGGGTTAATTATATATAAAGAAGTATAACTATTAAGAGAGCTGCTAGGTTAAGCTAGTAGTAAAAGGGGCTCCCGCGGGTGGGCCCGCGGACAAGCTTGGACCAGTCTTATGTGACTGGTGGGATTAGAGTTAGTAGGTAACTCTAATAGATCCTAATAATAAGCTAGTATTATAATACTACTACTAATACTAACTAGTTTATACTTTACTTATTATTATTATTTATTATTATTACTATTAATTAGACTAATAACTTATATATCTCTATTATTAATATATAAAATATCTTAGCTAACTTATATACCCAGAACTATACCTACTAATATAATATTTAGTTACCTTTTCAATAAACCTACCTTATTACTATTATATTAAACTAGATATATATCTTAAATATATATACCTTATATATCTAATTTATTACCCTTAGCCTATTATTATCCTACCGAGGTATCAATATTATAAACTACTATATCTTATTATATACCTACTAGAATATACTTTAAGCTTACTTATATACCTTATATAGCTCTATTCTCTTACTTTTCCCCACTATTTTACTCTACTACTCTAACTACCTTTAGTATATAACAAATAATTTAAGTATTTTAATAATAGCTAAATAATTTATTATATACTTTATTATATAATACTATCTATTATTCTCTTAGATATCTAATACTACTAATATATTAATAATAGTACTCTTCTAATAGCTTTACCTCTATAGGTTCTTAATCAATCTTATAATAGTATCTAAATATATATACTCCTACTCCTTCTTATTTCTAGTATTATTCTTAATAACCTTAGTAAATATATTTTATAACATCTCTTATTAGATAGTTAACTAGTATAGTAGTTACTTAGTTTTAAGCTACTTATCCATATAATACTATATATATATTATCTTCTACTATACCTTCTTATATTACTATTATGTATTAGCCTCTATATAGTTATTAAATGGCCATCTTAGATTTATACTAATATCTCTCTTCTTAGCTTTAAATAATATATTATACCTAACATATATAATTAGCAAGCGTACTAAACAAGCAAGTGCACTACCTAACTAGCTAGATATGTCTATTTAACTGTTTCCTTTTATTTCTCTACAGATAATAATATAATCTACTAGTAAAGAAGCTTAGGTATAGCTAGCTATCTAAGCTTTCTAAAAAAACCTAAAACTTAGTATTTATACTATAGCAAAGCTATATAATATTAGCTATAATACTATAATATATTAATTAAAGAGCATAATATTCTAATATAATACTATACTAAACTTATAGAATTTAATAGAGCTTAAAGAGCAAAAGCTAGTTAAGTATATTCTTAACCTAGATATGTAATTATTTCCTTTCCAACTTATTAGTATTAAAGAAATAGCTAATTAACTACTTACTAACTATAATAAGTTATTAGTTAGTAAGTATTAAGCTTTAAACTTTGTTAAATAATAACTACAGCTTTAAATCTATTTTATTTAAAGATATAACTATAAGAAAGCTAAATATAAAGATCCTAAGGTAATAAATATATAGTTTTACCTTATAGTAAATATAACTATAAAATATAGTATTCTAAAGTTAGATATCTATAACTTTAATAAGATTAGCTTTATAATAAGCTAGATTACTTGTAGAATAGTTATTATAAATACTAAAAGATATTTAAATATAAAAATAGCTTAGCCTAGTAATTAAACATAGGTCATAGTTATCTAAGCTATTAGTTTATCTAGCTATAGTATTCTACTATATATTATTATTATAAGTAAAAATCTCCTTTTTATCTAGTATACTAAATCTAGTCTTCTACCTAATTAGGTTATTATAATATCTAAAAATAGATAATAAATAAAAGAGTTCTAAATTAGCTCTAGTACTTTAATTAGTATTTAAAGTTATATATAAAAGGGAAATACTACCTCTTTATTATTAATAGATATAAGAGTTATTACTTAATAAACTTTAAGCTATTTTACTAAAAATATAATATTATTACTCTTTATATACTACCTTATTTTTCTTATCTACTTTAGCTCTTAGATATAAGGTATTTGAAGCCTTTAAAGTTAGTATATAGTTAAGAAATTAAGAATAAGATATAATAAGATAATACCCATATTATAAAGAATAACTTCTTTCTAGTATTTTATAATACCTTCTAAAGAGCCATTATAGAAAAAAATATCTAAGGGGGTTTTAAAGAGGTAGGACTTATCTCTCTAAGTATAGAAAGTATACTATTTAAGCTAGATATTAAGTTATATACTTCTTTACCTCTAGGTTCCTTTCTAATAATACTACTAGCTTAGACTTCTTAGATATTAAAGACTATAATAAAGTTAAGTTCCTGAGAAACTTTACTTAAGAATTAGTTTCTTAATTATCTAAATAGCTTTCTAATATATAGCTATATAGTGACTAATTAATCTTTTAAAAGATTACTTAGAATTATATATAAGCTTATAATATTAAAGGTAAGGGTTAAAGGCCTTAAAGATAAGAATATTAGTATGAACTAATATAAAAGGATTAAGAAAACTTATCTTAGGTAAGAAGAAAGTCTTACTATAGCTAATATATAGGATATTTAGTTATAAAGAGAGGTAATAGTTTAGGTATAAGAGGAAATGTATTAAAGTAATAGTTATAAGCTAAGGATAGAAATAGGCTAAAGAAGGTATAGTATCTATAAAAATACTAGATGTAATATATAAATATATAATTTTCATTAAGATACATTTAGAGAAGAGGATTCTAAGTAGTTTAAATTAATTTAATCTTTTTATTATTACTTTAGGGTTATATTTATAATATAGTTGTAGTTAGGTAGTATACTTACTTATTTAGTATACTTGCTTATTATATATATTAACCTTATTAGTAATAGATATAGCTTAAACCTAGTTAGCTACCTTTTAGAAAACTATTTAAATAACCTATAATATTACCTTATTATTCTTAATTACCTATATTACTTATTATAACTAGCTCTTATCTAACCCTTATAAATACTAAGCTTACTTAATATAGTATAACTATATATTAAGCTCTAACTTCTTATTCAAACCTAATACTTTATAATATATATTAATTTTCACTTTCTTTTCTTATTTCTTATATATCTAGATAAACTTAGTACTATTATTTATAGTAGTTAACTCTAGTATCTTACTTTTATTAGTAGATATTATCTATTTTAGCCCTACCTTAAACTACTAGCTTTTAGTCTATAATAGAAAAGATTACTAGTATTAAATACTTATAGTCTATAGTACCTCTTATATAGCTTTAGCTTTATATCATATATTATCTCTTTTTTATTACTTATTTACCTATCTATACATAGTTTAGTAATACTCTTATATATTATATATATAATAATATTTATAACTATATATATAGCAGTAGATTTTATTAGTCTAGAGTAATATAATATAGGTAATAAGCTTAGGTACTACCTCTAATTATAAGAATAACTATAACCTAGCCTAGTTTTAAATAATACTTAAAATAGTACTAATAGCTTCAGTAATATAGGCTTATATCTAGATAGTAATAGTAAGATAATAACTCTATAAATATATTATAGCTTTATTAGCCATTATGATATACTAATACAATATATATACTATGTATTATAAATAAATAGCTTTATACTTAGTTTCTTATTAAATAATAGTAATTATATCTTTATATTTTAGTTTAATCTATTTATTTATTCTAACTATTAGTTCTATCTACTTATTCTTTTACCTTACTCTATCTATAAACTGCTTTCTCTTAATATTACTAGCTATTTCTAATCTCTTTATACTCTCTTTTCTTTTTACTCTTAGAGCTTAGTTATATTATCTACCTAACTACCCTAGCTATAGCTTACCTTAGTATTATATAATTAGCTAGTTTACTTCTTCATATATAGCTATATTAAAAACTTTCTTATATATTATTACTTCTTTTTTTTATCTTATAAACTTTCTTTTCTTATAAAACTTAATAATTTAAAATTACTTAAATTATAGCTTTTATAGTATATTATTTTAGTATATTTTATACCTCAAAACTTTAATAGTTTCTATCTCTTACTTATATAATAGCTTCTACTCTCTATCTCTAGTAACCTATATTATATTTTAGTATATATTTTAATAGCTTCTTAAAGAAGCTATTATTAATACTATATTAGGTAATAACTAAATATATTAATACTACTATCTCTTTATTAAATAGTAGTAATAGTAATAATAAGTAATACTTTCTTTTTCTCTTCTTTCTTACTTTTCATAATAGAGTAATAAATAACCTAGTACTATATATACTTATTTTAAAATAGTATTTATATCTTAACCTCTTTTTACTCTAGGCTACTATTTCTACTATAGGCCTTAGTAGCTATAGCTATAGTAAGCTTACTTAGGCTATATACTTCTTATTAGGTATATACCTTAATTAGTTTCTAGCTTATTATCTAATACTTGTATTACCTATAGTTATATTTATTCGGTAGTAATAAGCCCTTTAGTAATAAGCTACTATTTAGTAATAGCTTATATATATATAGGTTCACTAAGCTACCTCTATTTACTACTATCTTAGCTAATATAAAATTAACTATAATATATAATATTAATCTCTTAAGCTAATAAGCCTAGTAAAAATAGCTCTTAATAGTACTATCTATTTATATTACCTACTTATAGTATATATAGAGAGTAACCTAAAACTAGCTAGTAAAGATAGGCTAAAGGCTAGTATTAATATTATTAAAATATAATAAACTATTATTACTATATAAACTATTACTACTTCTAGCTATATTAATTATCTTTTTTTAATATTATTAGTTAGAATAAGATAGGTATATTAATAGTTATATAAAGAGAGCTATATATATATTTACTTATATATTGAGCTATCTATAAGTCTACTTATATTCTTTTTAAATTATAGCATATAGACTAATCCCTTCTTTTTAACTATAGTATATTTAATATTTTCTAGTACCTCCTATTTATTAGTAAAAGAACTAGCCTCTAGCTAGTAAGACTAGTAAGAGCTATAAAAAGCTTATATCATATTAAAAAGAAAGATATAAAAAGTAAAAAAGTAAATAATATATAATAGAGAATATATAAAGAAGTAAAATAGTAAGGCTTTCTAGGTCTTTTAATATATTTCCTATTTTATAACTACTACTATTATTACTATAGTTATTATTACTACTACTACTATAACTAAAACTATAATAAATTAAGTATAATTAAATAGTATATTATTAATAAACCTTTAGATAAATAGCTTTCCAATATATAGAGCTTATATAATATACTATTATACTACCATCTATTTAATAAGAAAGATAGAAAAAAGTGATACTTAGTAATTAAACTAATATAATAAGTCTAATTCTAATTCAGTTATTAGCTACTAGCCTCTTCTCTTTCTCTTTATATATCTATATATCTATCTTATTATAGCTAGATTATCTTTTATAGGTTTTAGAGCTTTATTAGTTTAGGTTTAAGCTAGCTAGGGTTAGAGTATAGGTAGGTAGTAGAGAGGAGAGGGTAAGAAGAAAAAAAAAAAAGGGTTATAGTAAAGAGGGTTAGGTTAAGGTTAGAGTTAGGGTTAGAGAGAGAGAGTAGGTAAGGAGGGTTAGAGGAAAAAGAAGAGCCCCCTATAGTGATTAACTAAAATAGTATCTAATATAAATATATAGACTAATACTTTAATTCTAATAGGGACTTACTAACCCTAACCCTAGTATTGAGCTTAAATACTACCAAAAATAGTAGCTAGGTTTAGATTATTATACTTAACTAATATAACTAAGTAAGATATTAAGAAGTTCTAGAGCTTAGACTATAATAAAAAAGTCTAATAATAGTAGATTAAATAGATTAGTACTAAGCTTTATATTTCTAGAAGATATTAGTATAAAGCTATAAGACTAATTTTAAAAGAACCCTTAGGGAATATATATTACTAGTATAATTAATATAAGTATACCTAGACCTAAAGCTACTTTTCTATAAATATAAGTTATAAAATTATAGACCTTAAAGAGTCTAATTATACTCTTAAGTAATATTTAGAGAAATATATCTTTACTTTCTAACTATATAACCTCTAGAAATATAGATATCTAAATAAGTACCTCTGGAGCTATAAGAATAACTGTAAGATATTATACTTATATTTAAAAGTTACCTAGCTAAATAGAAATATAGCTAATAAATTATTACTCTAAATACTTCTATCTAGAAAATAAAAATAACTTCTTGTCTAGAGAGACTTTATAGTATAACCTAGCTCTTTAGCTAAAGCTCTTACTATACTAAGTTCTAAGCTTATTTATTTACTATCTAGACTATTAATTCTTAAAGATATACTATTATAATACTAAAGCTTAAAGAAGATTGGATATATTAAGGTAAATAAGTATACCTTACCTAAGCTACTTATACTAAGTATATAAGAAAGCTAGATAGAGGTTTAAAATTCTCTTTTTATATTTAAACAATATATTTAAAAACTTTAAGAATACTACTATACAGAATATACTAAATATTATAAAGATATTCTAAAGTAATAAAGTAATACTATTTATAATTAAAAGAAAAGTATTTTTAAGTATAAATATTATAAGTAAGTAAATTATTTTAATAAATTTATTATTAAAGTAATATTTATTACTTAGATATATATAGCTTAGTTTCTATTAGCTTAGCTTAAAAAATAAGAGAGATAGAAATAATAACATATAAAAGTAGAATAAGATAAAGTAAATAATAGAGATATAGAGAATAATAAGAATAAAAAGAATAATTAATAGATATAAATATAAGTAGTATAATGTTTAAATAAGTAAATACTTAATACTTTTTTTATAATCTAAAATTATAAAAAAACCAAGAGATAATTAAAATGAGACTAAGGTTATAGTATTTACTATCTAAAAAATAATAGTAAGTAATTCCTTTTTCTTATTTTTCTTTTAGAGTATTTATAAGTTATAGATACTTACTTAAGTATCTATTAGAGAAGTATATTTAGATAGAGATGGTATATTTTAAATTAGTAAGGAATTAAGTATTTCTTTATATACTTATTTATCTTTTAAAATTATACTTTAAACTAGAGCCTTATACCCCTATTAATACAGTTTAATATAGTAACTTAGGTAATAGAAAGACCTTTACTATATCTAATCTAAGAATAATATATTTATTTGAACCATAAAAGCTCTAAATAGGTTATATCTTCTTATACTAAATTAAATATAGAACCTAAGTTCCTTAGAGTAGTATAGTATTATTATATCCTTTTATATAGCTCTACTATAACTCAAGTTCTAAACCATATCCTATATACTTTTAGTACAAATAAAATATACCAATAAATAGCTTGGATGAAAAGGAATAAAACTAAATTATCTAAATAATCTTAAATAGTAGTTAATTACTTATAATAAGATATAGTAGTAATAATACTATAATAAAAGCTTTATATATTACTATATTTAATAATAATAATGACCTAGTATCTCTAGAAGTAAATATAAGATTAAGATATTAATTTCTAAAAAGTACATTATATAGTAGTATATAGTAATTATATATTACTAATTAGTTTTAAGATCTATATATAGATTATAGACTATACTATCAATTTTATAAGATATCTTATTTAATAAGATTAACTCTAGGTATCTATTTACTTTAACTTTAATATACCTAAAAATAAACTAAATATATAACTTATCTAAAGAAGTTATAACTTATTAGTAACTAGTTACTTAAAATATAATAGTACTTTTTTAATACTATTAGAAAGGTTTTTTGAACTAAACTAGTCTTAAGTAATATAAGTATTAATATTATAGAGGTTAAAATATAATTAACTATATATATTAATAAGTAAATAATAAATGATAGAATAAAGACTATAGTTAGTATTATATATAAAGAAGGTATTACTATTATAAGCTACTTAGTTTAAAAGGGTAGGTCATAACTAGCCTACTTATAGTAGAGACTATAGTAAAACTATAGTAAATCTAATAGGTAGGGTTATGATAGAATAGCAGTTCTTCTACTACTGTGCTATTAAAGTTATACCTAATAATACTAATTAGTCTTATAATAATAGATATTATAATACTAATAGCTTTCTCTTATAGTAAAAGTACTTAATAAATATAGTAGCTTAAAAAGCTTAAAAATATAATAAAATAAAATAAATAAAAGTATCCAATAACTTTTTATTATATAATGTATTATATATAATATCTATTTATTTATCTATATACTTATTAATCTATTATTAATAAGGCTAGTTAGTATAGTATTTGTTAGATATTAAGGTTTAAATACCTTATATCTATATAAAAAAGATAGTATATATAATAATAAAGTGAATTATATGACACAGTATTAATAGTACTGTATATACTGTATATACTAGATAACTATATATTTACTTAGAAAACGCCTATATATCATAAATACATAGGATATCTATATACAAAGAATAGTTCCTTTAAGCAAGAACTATTTATCTAAGGAGAAATCTAGGAAATAAGAATACAGTTATAAACTATATAACCGAGATGTTTTAGAAAACAACGTATAAGAATAAAGTTATAAACTATATAACCGAGATGTTTTAGAAAACAACGTATAAGAATATAGTTCTAAACTATATAACCGAGGTGTTTTAGATAACAACCTAGAATATCTAAGAAATCCTTAGAATATACAGAAAGTAAGTGTAAATAAACCCTTTATATCCCTTATATCTAGCTAGATAGAAAGGTGAAAAAAAAAGCTCTTCTATTATATTAAAACAATATATATCTTATTTATCTCTTATCTTTTATTTCTAACCTCGTTACCCCTCATAGCCTCTAACAGTATTTAGTAATAACTTTATAAATCTATTAACTAGATTATTATTACTATAAATTTATTATATCTTATAAATCTTTTATTACCTTTATAACTACTAAAGAGCTATAATATCTATTATAAGATACTTCTTCTTTATAATACTAAGCTTTATAAGGTATTTATATAGTAAGTATAAGTTAGTATAAATAACTATAGAAATCTATAGTATTTTTAACTAATTAGTTACTATTATAAGTATCATACTAATTATATAAGCTATATTAGTATTAGTAATTATTATATATATCATAGGGATAAATGTACTATAAGTAAATCTTTTACACTTTATTAAACCAAAGTAGATAATATTACTATAAATTTAAAAGTAATTACTATTACTTAGTAGTTATACTATTATTTTATTAATATCTTACTTTTTAATATTAATAATAGTAAAGCCTAGTTATAAGATTAAGTTACTATTATTAGTAAAAGATCTATTAATAAAGATAAAAAGCTTTATAGTTATTAAGTTAATAGGTAAAAACTATAATTTATAATTAAGGTAATTTATTTACTACCTAATTTAATAATGAAGGTTTTTAATCTTATTTACTATAGGTAATTAATATTATATAGTAATAAAGTAATTAAAGTAAGCTTTAGGCTAGTGAATTAAGATAATATATACTCTATGAGTATATTACTTAATATATTATTACTAGGTCTCTAGTAATAAGTTGTTAACTAGCTATAGCTTCCAACCTTAGCCCTTTTAGTAGAGCTAGATATTATTATTAGTAATACGTAATAAGATATTATTATTAAAAGTAATAAAGTTATTAATAATAAGTTATTACTTAGGTTTTATTATAAAAGTAACTTTTATAAGCTTAACCTCTTTATAGTTATTAAAAGCTTAATTTAATAGTTTAATAGTATAATTAATTTATATATTAATAATTTTAAGGTTAATATTTTCTTAAGTAAATACTAATAAGTAAAAGTTAAATGTTAATATATCTATCTAAAGGTTCTCTTTATAATCGTTACTATATATTACTTATTAATAGGTATCTACCTTAGAAATACTATCAAGTAGCTTTATAATACCTATAATAGTATTTATAGTATAAAATTAATATATTTTAGTAAGTAAATATATAAGTATTATATAGTTAAGGTTAATAGTAAACTAAGTATAAGCTTCGGTAATATCTTAAAGCTATAGTTATAAGCCTTAGTATAGTAAAGTTAGAATAATAATAAAAATAATCTATTATAATATATATTAGATTATTAGTAACTATATAAAAATAGTACTTTTACTATTATTAGTATATCTCTAGATAATAAGATAGCTTTTCTTATAAAGCTTCTTAGTCTTATTTTTAACTTTATAAATTAATTATAACTTACAGATCTATATACTACTGTACTTTTATTTATTAAAAGAAATAATATAAAAGATACTATAGGTAATAAGGCCATTAACTTTATCCTTATTAGATACTTTAAAAGGCTTATTTGATATAGTAATTATACCTTTTTTATATAGGTTAATAATAAGTATAAGGTTAGCCTTTTTCTTAGTAGTTAAAAAGATATTTATAGTAAACTAGATTTATAGAGAAACCTATATAAAAAAGATTAAAAGGAGATACTTTCTTAATTTACTATATAGTCTATATATAGAGGTTTCTTATAATAAGTCTAATTTAATAATAATAAAGTTATAAGCTTTCTTATCTAATAGTTATAAGAGAGTTATTATAATTTTTTATAAAGTAGCTATCTCTATAGGCTTATTATTATCTAAGATATAAAAAGGCTTAATAATAGTAGTATAAAGGTTATATAGGCTATAAAGTATTTCTATAGTATAAGTAAGACTATTAAAAGTAATAAGAAAGTATAAGTTTTATTAGTTATATTTCTTTTACTATATATAGATAAAGAGCTATAATATTAATAATATAATAGAGGTAGTATTAGAGCTATTATAAGATATAAGTACTTGATTTACTTACTTTTTAATATAAAGTTATTATATTTTCTTTATTACCTTATTAATAGCTTTAATATATTACTAGGTAGTAGCTAGAGATAATAGAGTATTAGAAATTTATAAGTAAGTACTAAAGATAAAAAGTATAAGTATAAGGCTATTTAAACTAGTAGTATTATTAAGTACTTTTACTATATATTATAATATAATTTTAAGGTTAATATTTATTTTAGCTTAAATAATAGTATATATATACTATAGTATTATATAGTACTATTTAATCTTATCAATACTATTATAAGATTTAATAAAGACCTCTTTAACTTTAATAAATAATATATATATAGTATATTTAAAGTGTAGTATATAAAGGTTAAAGTTAGTATTAGTAATAATCTAGTCTAGTAGTTTAAGGTATATATTAATCTAGTATATATAAAAAGCTTCTTATATATATTTAGTAATAATAGACTATAGAAACTCAGCTATATTAAGTATAGTAATACTATTAATAATATAAAGAGCTAGTTTATTATTATTAAAGTAAGTAATATCAATAAAGACCTTATAGTTAAACTTATAGTTATTATAGAGAATAAACTAAAATCTTCTAGAAACCTTTAAAATTAGCTAATAGTAATAGTAAAACCCATTAATCTCTTTAAGTAATAAGATTATTGCTTTATAGCTAGTATAGTAAAGTACCTTATAAAGCCTTTTAATAGATAAGTAACTAAATTACGAATATATCTATTATAACTCTATATTAATTACATAATAGTTTATTACACTTTACTTTAGTAGTTCTAAAAGTATTTATATATAACTCTATTTATAAGTAATAGGTATAATAGTATTACCTTTAATAAGCTAGTTAGTAAGATTATTAAACTATAGTCTATAGATATCTATATTCTTTAGGTAAAGAAGAAATAAAGTATCTAAGGTTATTATATAAAAAGTAAAAGTACTTAGTAAAGTAGATATAGTAATAGTAGTAAGAGATTTAAAGCTTTTATTATTACTAAAATAGATATTTACCTTATTAATATATAATATATTTATTAATAAATCTATAATAAGATACTTATAAAGAGCCTTATATTATTACTAGTTAGTAGTTAATATATAAGCTACTTTAGTATTAGATATAATACTTTAAAAGGTAGTAATAAAATATTAATCTTTAAAAGTAAAAATATTATTACTCTTACTATTACTTTTATTAGGCTTAAAAATAATAAGGTCTTTATAAGTAAATATATGGAGAGTAGCTTAGTTACATAAGTAAATATAAGCTTCAAGATTATTTATTATCTTTTTATTATAAAAGGCTATTAATATAAAGAAAGTAGTATTATTAAGGGAACTATCTTTATTATCTAATTAATACTTGTTATTATTACTTTTATTAGCTTTATTAAGCTTATTATCTTTATAATTAATAAGAAACTAGGTAAATATCTATATTATCTCTATAAAGTATTAGGACTTAAAGTATTTAAATAACTACCTATAGTTATTATTACTATATTTTATTAACTAATAACTAGGTTTAGTATAGATAAAGTACTTTTTATTTATAAAGTTATTTTTACTATAAGATAGGTATATATATAGGTTATTATATAGTTATTACTACTAACAATAGTTATTATAGCTATTATACTTTTAATTAACTCAGTATTACTTATAGTCTTATAGAGAACTTTTAGTAGTAAACTACGCTTTGGATTTATAAATAGCTATAGCATTACTTATTATATTATATAACTATATATAAAGAGTATTATAAGTTATTAATAAGTTAGTAAAAGCTAATATATACTTAGTAATACCCTAGTAATATATAATAAGGTTATTATAATACTTCTTATTCCTAGAAAATTCTTATTTCATTATTGCCTTAATAAGTAATATAACTTTATTAATAAATAAGTTAAGAATTTCTAGCTCATTCTTATTATAGTTTTTACTAGTAACTAATATAAACCTTAGTTAGTAAAGCTCTATAATATAGGTATAATAGACCTCTTTACTTTTAAAGTATACCTTAAGTTTTATAATTAATATATTAAAATTACCCTTAAACTTATAAAAAATAGAGTTATAATACTTTTATAGTTTAGCTATAAATATAACCTTAATAGTAATAGAATATTAGTTATTATAAATACCTATTATTATATGTAAGTTAAAGAAGGTAGGTAACTTAGTATTAATTATTTTATATTAGTTATTACTATACTTTATAGAGATATTATTAGAGTATAGCTTTATAAGGTTTATTACTTACTATAGAATAAGCCTATTGCTTATTAATAAGTTCAATAAGTATATAACTAGGTATTGGATAATAGATATCTTAACTATAAGTTAATATAATATATTATATTAATAACCCTTCTCTATTAATAGTAATCTAAAGTTTAAGTTATTAATAGATATTTACTATAAGAGCTACCTTATAAGCTAATTCTATTTTTATAGAGTTTTATATAATAAATTAGTTCTTAAAATATACTTAGAGAAAGTAGCCCTTCTAATAGTTCTTATATACTATGGTTATTATCCTTAATACTAGTAATAAAGTATAAATCCTTAAGGTATTATATAAACTCTAGATTTCTCTTACTAATAGTAGTAATACTCTTATTATTTTAAGGCTTATACTTATCTCTAGTAATTATCTAGTATATCTATATATATACCTTAAGGTATTAGTTCTATTTTACTTATACCTTATAATTAATAATAAAGATATATAAGATATCATAAAGAGTATAATTAATAATATTAAAATTATTCTTAATTTATTTATTAAAGTTAGTAATTAACTTCTTTTAAAGCTCTTAAGTATAAATATTATCCTTCTTCTACTTTATTATATAATATATTATTATCACTTGAAGTTTTACCTTATATATTACCTTAGTTAGTATATACTTAAGGTACAAGAATCTCTATATACTTAGTATTATATATAGTTAGTATTATATAAGTATCTTAGGTAGTACTTATATCTCTTATATATTACTTAAGATAATTAGATTATAACTAAGGGTATCTATAGTATTACCGTTACTTACCTTAAGTAAAGTTATTATAACTAGTCTCTATTAGCTAAATAATCTATTAAATATAGGTATTCTTTCTAGTAAACTAGAAAGTATATATATTTATTAGAGAAATTACTCTTAATAATATAAATCATATAATAAAATAAAATAAAGAAATCTATATATATAATTAACTAAGTACTTCTCTAGGTATTCTTAGTATTGAAAAGAAAGTAAAGTAGTATAATTAACGAGGTATACTTTAGTATTTAAAAACAAGTATTTAAAAGTAATTATATAAGTAATTAAGTACTTCTCTAGCTTATTATTATATAAAAGAAGTTGTTATAAAAGAGATACAAATCTATATAATTATCTAAGTATTCTCTAGTTTTCATAAAGTATAAAGAAATACAAAAGTTAGTATAAACTAAGTACTCCTCTAGTATTAATTTCTCTATTATTATGACAGTAGTAATAACTATAAAAGCTTGCTTAAAAAGTAATATATAAAGTAGAGTATTTTTTATAATTAAGAGTTAACTTCTTATATTATAAGTAATTGGATTTATAAGATAGTTATATATACTAATATATTATAAGTTATTAAGGGGATATATTATAGGGTTAAGCTAAAAATAATTAGTAATAGTTAGGTAATAACCTAGTTAATAGAAGATATAAGCTTAGTAAAAGGTATTATAACCTAAAGTTAATAATAAGTAATACTATAGACCTTTACTTTAAATAAAAGATATAAGCTTAGTTAAGATAATCTATAGTCTCTTCTAAAAAACCTTACTAATCTATAGCTTTTTATAGCAGTAATAACTATAAAGTTAATTACCAATTAATATTAGTATTATAAAGGTTATAATATAATTAACTATAACTATATATTAATAAGTAAATAATAAATAATAGAGTAAAGAGTATAGTTAGTATTATATATAAAGAAGGTATAACTAATTATAAGCTACTTAGTTAAAAAAGGTAGATTATAACTAGCCTACTTATAATAGAGACTATAATAAAACTATAGTAAATCTAATAGGTGGGGTTATCGTGGAATATCAGTTCTTCTACTACTGTGCTATTAAAGTTATACCTAATAATACTAATTTGTTCTATAATAATAGGTATTATAATAATAATATTTTATATATAACTATAATACTTATAGTAATAAAAGGATTTAATATAAAATAAAAAAGAGATATTTATAACTTCTAAGTATACCTAAGTACTTAAGATATAAACTCTTAATAGATTTTATTATTAATCTTTTTAAATTAAGCTTAGATAAGATTAAATATATATAAGTTATTATATATTACTTTAAAGAATTAGTAATAATTAAACCTATACCAATAATGAATACTAAAGTATATACTAAGTACTTTTTATAAGTATACTTTTATTTTTATTATATACCTTGAAGTATTATTAGTAATTAAAAAGTAATTAAACTAATAAATTTTAAACTTATTTTTATATACTTATTAAGATTAAATAATACTTAAATGCTATACATTACTTCTAAAGTAATAGAGCTATAGAGAGATTTAACTAAAAGATATAAGTAATACTAAGAGTATATATTAGTTACTTATAAAAGAACTAGGTATACTAAACCTTAGTAATAATACTAGTAATTAATAATTATAAGACTATGAGTATAAAAATAAGCTTATTCTTTTTAAAATATAATTACTATATAGAGCTAGTAATAGTAATAGAAGATATAATATTTATATTAAATTTATATAAAAAGCTTATTAAAAAGCTTATTTAAAAGATATTTAATATAATAGTAACAACCTCAGTAGTTATTACTACTATATAATAAGAAGCAAAAGATTTAATTAAGAAATAAAAAGAAGTAATAAAATAATTTAAAGTGAGTAATAAAGTCTAGCTAATTATATATAATTACTAATTATTATACTTAAATTAGAAACTTAATCAATCATATTATAAATATTAAATAACTAAGATTATTAGCTTTTTTATTATTAAATTTAATATATTAAACTATATATATAACTATTTTTATATAAATCAATTTTAAAAAGCTATGGATAACTCTTTTTTAAAATAAGTAATAAGTAATTATTAATTATTTATAATTATTAAGAATAATAATAAAAATAAGTAATAAAGATCTTATATATTAAATAAAGAGTATATAAGAAATAAAAAAAAGGTACTTAGTAAGTACTTATATAATAAAAAGGGTTTACTAAGCTAATATAAAAATTAGTTAAACTTCTACAAAAGATAATAGTTTTAAATATCTATAAGTAAAAATATAATTTTATATCTATAAATAATAAAGACATTATATATATATATAAAAGATCTATAAAATAATAAAAAATAAGATAGAATAGTAAATCTTTTATTAAAGACTTATAGCTTAGAGTAATACTAACTCTATAAAATAGCTAAGAGTAATAATAGTATAATATATATATATATATATAATAAGAGTTAAGAAACCTCTTGTTATTAAGAAGTTCTAAGGTCTAATAAAAATAATAAATATAAGATTATTATTGCGATGCTAGCCCATTATTAGAATCTATCAGAGTTACTTGCTAACTCCAATCCCACTGGTTATGTAAGACCGGTCCAAGCTTATCCGCAGGCCCACCCGCGGGAGCCCCTTTCACTACCGGCTTAACCTAGCAGCCCTCTTAATAGTTATACTTCTTTATAGATAATTAACCCTTTTTAAGACCCCTTATTTATTATTAGAAACCTAATACCTTGCTTACTAAAACTAATTAGTAGTTAAATATAGTAACTACTTATTAAAAGATACTATAGATTAGTAAGGTTTTTTAAGAAGAGATAGAACTACTCTAAACCCTATAGTAGTAATAGGATAGTTCTATATTTTCTCTTATATAGATAACTAGCTTAGAATACTATTATAGTAAACTTATAGTACCCTTATAAAGAGTACTATAAGTATATAAGCTTAATTTATATAAGTTAACTTTATTATATTATAAGAAGCTATAGCCTATAAGATAATAATTTTTTATTAAAAATTATTAAACTATAAGACCATAAAGTCCTATACTCCATATACTAAAAATAACTATTCATAACTTATTATTAACTAAATTAATATAAGCTTATTAACTTTACCTTTTTATTACTTTAACTTTAGACTTATAACTATTATTATAGTTACCTAAAAACTAACTTTACTAGACTATTTAATAACCTAATAGTCTAATAAGCCTATAGGAGTATAATAGACCCCCTTTCTCTCTTCTAACTTCTATGATATCTTTTACTGATTTTCTCTTTCTAACCTTCTTTTTATACTCTTTTTCTTACTTAAAATATATCTTTAATCACCCTTAAGTAACTAATACCAAGAAAGCCTATGTAAAGAAGGCTCTTTTTAATAAGTAGTAAGCGCTGCGCAAGGAAGGCTCTTTTTAATAAGTAATAAGTTTAGTATAAAGGAGGAAGGCTTATGTTAATAGGTAATACTACTAATAAGCCCTTAGTAAAGAAAGTAAGCAAGACCTTATTAACTAAGTAGTTACTTATGCTGCTAGTAGTAATCTCTTTAATATATATATATATACCTTCTAGCCTGCTAGGAGAAATACCTATGTTTAAGAGGTTATTAAACTAATAGAGAGTAACTATAATAATATAAAAAGAAGTAACTACTATAGAGCATACCCCTAAGGCTATAAAAGAGACTGTAAGTAAGTATATAAGTAGGTATGTAGTTAGTATAGTATATAGATATTATAAATCTATATCTAATAAATATTATAAGTATATTAGCCTATTAATTTAAGGTATTAAATACTTATATTAAATCTTAGAGAGTAGCCTACCCTCTAACTATATTAAGTTATTAAATATAATTGTTCTATATTACTTATCTACCTATAAAAAGTAAGGCTACTATAGTAAAGATTTATAGTAATAAGTCTATAATAAATTTAGGGATTAGTCTAATATAGATTTTAATACTGCTTTAAGGGTAGTTATAACTACCTTCTATACCTTTATTATTAGCTATAGTATATAGGCAACAAAAGAACCTACTAAAAGTACTATTAGTATAAGCTTAAAGAAGCTAGTTAATAACAAATACTTCTTAAGATAAGATAATAAGATAATAAGCAAAATAGAGGCTAGGTAAAAGGTCTTTTATAACCACCTTAATAACTCGGACTTTATAAGAAATATTAAATAAACACCATAGGCTACTTCTCTACTATTAATTAACAAGGTATATAATAGCTACAAAAGTATAGATTTTTTGCAGAAGTTATGCGATAAGTTAGATTATTAATAACATACCTTATATAGTAACCTATTATTTAAACCTCTTCTATTTAAAAGGCAAACTAATAAAGCTTCTTTTATACTAAGTTTACTTATAATTATTATAATAGTTAAGAAATAGTTACTAAGTATAACTACTTCTCTATCTAATAAGCTAAATACTTATTAATTAACTAACCTTATTAAGTTATATTTAGATAATTTAATATTAAAGTATAGTAGTAGTGACTATAAAACCCTTAACTTAAAGCTTTTGATTTTTATAAGCTCTATATAAGAGTTAGTATCTCTAGTAACTTGTTACGACCCAACAAGTTACAGGCAATGTAGCCCCACCGGCCAGCGGGAAGCGCGGGCGGCACAGCATTTGTACGGACAAACGGACGGCCTCCCCCGGGCACGGAAGAACTATGGTACAGGTCACGTGAAGATTAGATAAGGTGATCACCCTGCAGGATCCACTGAGCGATCACCAGGACCCGCTGATCGATCACTGGAGCATACGAAGCGATCAGGACCAATAAGATCCAGGGAATCACGACAAGGGATATCACGACAGACTTGTATATAGGATGGACTTGAACGCACCCAAGGACAGACTTCCATAGCTCTTCAGCAATCAACTTGTGAAATATCTTCGGATAACTTTCAGACTCCTTTCACCTGCTTACCTTTGTGAACCACATCTTGAGCTATACGAGCTGCTCGTACCTATCGACCATCCGACTGATCACCGAGTAATCGATACGTCAGCAAAAGACACCAACAAGCACCAACACTGTTAATTATCATCGCAGCCTCAGCTATACTTTAGCAGAAAACCCACTGTCAGGAATCTGGCCGTAACATAACTACTATAGGTCTATTATCCTATTTATACTTATAAGTAATATAGAGGAGTATTATACTAGTAACCTCTATAACTATTTAATTAATTTTAATATACTTATAATAAATATTAAATCATAGTTTAAAGAGAATAAAGTCTACTATATATATAATATGGAGTTATAAAGGCTTAGCTATAAGTAAGTTACTTATAAATTACCTAGTAAAACAAAAGTTAAAGTACTAGACTTGCTAATTAAGAAAGTTATCAAGCTAGCTAGGGCTATAACATAGTAAGGCATACCTACTAATAGTAACTATTATAATACTCTACTTACTTATTACTAAGGTATACCTAAGTATATAGCTACCTTACTTAATCTACCTATAACTTATAATATGCTTTATATATAGTTAAGAAATAGTATAAGTAATATAGTAGTAATATATAAGCAAAAGGCATAGTACCTTATAGAAGGACTGCCTAAGCTAGACTAGTAGTACTTTACTAACTACTACTACAATAGCTAATATAGTAGTTACCTACTATAATAAGAGTATAGTCTAAGGCTCTACAATAACTACCTATAAAGTAGCGTATTTTAAGTAAAAAAGTACTTTATTTATAATAAGAAAGAATATTAGTTAATAACATACTTAAAAGAGAAAAGAGATACCTCCTATAAATAGCTCTAAAGAAGCTACTTTACTAAAAGATTTAAATAATACTTTCTTAACTATAAGGATAAAGAGCCTAACTCTCTTAGTAATATAACTAATAATAAATATATACTAGATAATAGTAAGGAGCTCTTTAAGGATATAACTTTCTTTATATCTATAGTATTTTTTAGTGAAGAGAGTATTAATAGCTAGAAGGTCTATATATAACAATATAACTAGGCTACTTTATATACTTTAATAAAAGAAGACCCTTTTATATAGGACTCTAGCTAAGAATAAGGGTTAGGTAAAGTCTTTATACTTAATAATTAATACTTTACTATAACTTTTTAGAGTATTATATTAGATACTAGGGTAGCCTAAGTATTAACTATAAGTTACTAATAGTATATAGCCCTTTATAAGTACCTTAGAGTAGAGTTATTACTAGATATAAGCTATACTAGTAAAGTAAGTATTAAATTTAGTTGTAGTAATTTCTTTAATTTACTTAGAGCTATTACTATACCTACCTCTATTAGTAAGCTTACTCTCTATGTAATAACCTTTAGTACTCTATTTCTTTTATACCTAAAAGATATAGACTTTAATAGTATATAATTTAATAACCTTATTAATATACTTACTAAGGATATAACTATAGTACTAGTAGTATATAAATAGAGCTACCTATAAATACTTTTAGAGTAACTAGAGCATAGTATAGTATAATACTATCTTACTAATATAAAGCTATAGCAAATATATTACTAATTCAGTTACCCCTCAGTGTATTAGCTATATAAAGTACTCTAGTAAGCTAGCTATATAATAGTAATCTTAAATATCAAAGAGATTGATAAATCTTACTAGTATTACTAGCTAAATTTCAAGGCTCTAGGAAGGTTTAGGTTTACTCTCTATAATCATTATAACTTTAACTATAAGGTCTTTATTAATATAATATACTTAGATAGTAATAAACTAGTACTTTATATTATTAATAGTATAACCTTTTTTAATATAGTACTATTTTTATGCTCTATTACTATAGAGCATATATAGGAAGTACTATAGATATATATGATTAATATATATCTTAGCTCTCTAAACTAAATTATTATAGATACTAGGCTAAGTTTTTATATAGCTAAATTTAAGTATAATACCTATATACTATCTATTAAGGTAAAAGAGGTCCCTATTAAGGCTTATTATAGTATTAGCAAGGTTAAATAGTATTGTATAATAATATACTAAGTATATAAGATAGTCTATATAGAGTTAGAGGCTAAACCTAAAGTTATTCTATAACTTACTATAAAAGTAATTAATAATACTACAGGTTCTAATAGCCTTATCCCTATACTATTAGTTTTTAGTATATACCCTTATATTAATAATACCTTAGCCCTATTACCCTTAAACCTATAGTATATAAAAGCTATATAAAAAGTAATAAAGGAGATTTATAATATCTATATAAAAAGGTAAGTTAATAAGGTACTTATGGTATATAATAGACCTAATACTATAGTAAGTATAGCCCTCTCTTTATAATTACTTATTAAAATATAGTATTAGGGTAAAGGCTAGAAAGGGCCTTACTAATTAACTACTAATAATAGTATTAGTAGTACTATTAAGACCCTATAGAGACTATATTAATTCTCTATTACTACTATTAAGCTACAGTATAACCTTTCTAGAGTAGAGGACTCTATTAATTCTATATAACTTAGATTACTAGTAACTATTATAGTAGAGGTACCTATAAATACTCTAATTAAATATAACTCTCTTGTAGTTACTATGTAACTACTACTAGTAAGAAGAGGCTTAGGCTAACTAAGAAAGAATCTAGCTTGAATTTTTATTATAGAAGTTATACCTATAATCCCTATAATTAACTATATTTTCACTATAAAAGAGAATACTAACTATATACTAGTAATTAAGCTATATAAGAAGGGTATAATAACTATACCTAGTAAGCTATTTAAATAGTTAGATACTAGTAAAATCTAAGAACTTATAAACTATAGTATGTTTTTTGTTATTAAATATAATGAAGAAAAGTATAGTAGTATATAGATTTTTAAGTTATAGTTAGTATATAAGGTTAAGGGTAAAAATAAGTAACCCTATAAAGAAATTATAACTAGTTATCTAAGGTTATATAGATAATAGTAAAGCTGCGATTTTAACCTAGTTACTAACAATCTAATAAATAGCCTAATAAGTAATACTCTCCATTATACTATTACTTTTATAACAAGGTTATATCCTCTAGTTATGTAATATAACATAAGTATATACCTAGTTAGTAACTAAATTAGTATATACTATCCTTACCTAACTTTCCCTTAAAATTTACTATCTCTATATAATAGATATAATTATAAAGGTTAAATAGCTACTCTATAGTATACCTAAGGTAGGTACTTATTAGTAAGCTATATATAATAACTACTATAGAAAGAGCCTCTAGATAGATTTATTTACTTTGAACTCTTACTTACTTATTTTAGTACTTGAAAATAATAATTTTATAATAATAGGTATATAAATAGGTAATACTATTAGCCTTATAGATAAATTATTCTTGAACTATAAAAACCGCATATTAAAAGAAGCTACTTTTATAGCTAAACTAAAGTAATTTCTTAAAGTTAATAAGCTTATTACTTTTAATAGTAGTATATTAATTCTTAGTAATAATAGTAAGATAACCCTTTACTAAAAGGACTAAGATAAGAAGCTATAATTAGTTAACCCTAGTATACCTAATATAAAGCAGTAGTATATGAAGTAGTATACCTAAGGTATATATATTACCTCTATTTACTAACTTAAGATATACTTTAACTATTTAATTACTACCTAGTACTAGTTACCTAGCCTAGCTAAAATTAAGGACCTTAACTAGTAGGTTAAGTAGTAGATAAATAACCTTAACTATAGGCTGTAATTTTAACTATTAAATCTTCCTAATACTAAACTCTTTATATTTCTTAATAGCTCTTTTATAAATAATAGTAATTTAATATTATAACTTAGCTTTATTATTATACTTGTTACTAAGTCTAGTAATAATAAAGAGTATCTATTTATTAGTAGAGATACTACTTTTAACCTTATAAGTAATATTATCTATTTTAGCTCTATAAAGTATAAAAGAGTTACCTATAATATACTTACCTCTAAGATATATATAATAGTTATTAGAGCTAATATAGCCTATATAATTAAGACTATACTAGTAATAATTTCTAACTACCTAAGGGTTTCTTGGGTATTTATTACTATATATACTAATTTATACTTACTATATAAGTATTTAATAAAGCTTAGTATTATAAAGAAAAAGTAATTTATAATTAATATTATAACTCTTTAGTAGTTATATAAATACTATAAGATTTATAAGGTATAATAGATCTATAATATAGATAACCTAGCTAATAGCTTTTTAAAGCTATTACTAAATAGGGTATTAGAGAAGCTTATCAGTACTAAGTAAATAAAAATATAAATAAATCAATAGGTTTTATATATAAAATATATAGATATTATATTAGTAATAAAAAGTTAAATACTTTATAATTTAGATTTTTATTATATTTTTAAGCTTTTTAAACTATAGGCTAGCTAGTAACTATTTAGCTAAAATAGAGAGTTACTAGTATTATAATACTAGCCTATTGTTAGGATCTATTAGAGTTACCTACTAACTCCAATCCCACTTGTCACGTGAGACCGGTCTGAGCTTGTCCGCAGGCCCACCCGCGGGAGCCCCTTTTACCGCTAGCTCAACCTAGCAGCCCTCTTAATAGTTATACTTCTTTATATATAATTAACCCTTTTTTAAGACCTCTTATTTATTACTAGAAATCTAATACCTTGCTTATTAATACTATAGCTATAGTATTAATATATAAGAATAATATTAAAATATATAAAGCTTATATTAAAAAAGTATTTATAATTACTTTAGGTATAATAGAGGTATTAGGTATTATAAGAGAATAAGCTTTTTTAATAAAGATTAGTATTTTTATTAAGTATAAGATAATAAGTATATAAAAATTAAGGTAGAAAATAAAGCTTATCTAAAATAAAGAATAACTTATATTACTAATACTTAGTAAGATAAATAATAGACTTAGATTTTAGCTTAACTTTTACTATAAATAGGTTAATATGTGTTAAAAATATTAAAAAAGAAGTATATTATTTATATAAGAAAATTAGCTTATAAGTATAATATTTATAAGAAGTAATAACTTATAGAAGAAATAAGATTAAAAAGAAAGAGATTACTAAAGTTCTTACTCTTAGAGTTAGAAATTATATAGAGTTATAATTCTTATTAATAACTAACTTAACTAAAATAATATATATACCTATATATAAATTATAATAATAAAAAAGAAAATAACTCATAAGTATCTTAGATTAACCTCTATATAAGAAAATAATAATTATTAAGTAATTTATAAGAAAATATTAGTATTATATAATTTAAAGGACCTATACTTTTATAATAAGAGTCAATAAAAAGTAAAAAAAAAAATTTATAAAGTAACTAAAAGCTTATTATTTTTCTTATAAGTTAATAAAAAAAATAAAGTATATATTATAAGCTTATACTATAGTAGTAGTAGCTAGGCTATACTTATTATATTACTTAGCTAAGTATATAAACCTACTTTAAATATATATATATATAACTATATAACTAGTATATATAACCTATAAGAAACCTACTTCTCCTCTTAGCTTTAGATAACTAGAATTAAGCTACTATTTACTTATAATAGTAGTACTAGCTCTTTATATAAGTAAGTATTTATAACTTACAAATACTTTATAAAACAAGAAAAAGAAATCTCTAACTATTTACTTTAAAATAATAAATACTATAACTCTAGCTCTATTCTATTATTAATACTATTATAAGCTATAAAAGAAGTACTCTTTATAACTAGACTTATCATAATCTTGGAAATAGACTTACTTAGAAAAAGAGGTAATATAACTTAGCTAATAATAAAATTAAGTAATAAGATAAACTTACTTATTAAAAAGAAACTAATAATTTATATTAATTATCTATATAGTTTAAATATTCTTTCTACTATAGGTAGGCTAGACTAGTTTACCTAATATTATAAAATCATAGTATATTTAACCGTTTAAAAGTACCTCTAACCTATGCTATATCTTAATAATCTAATGTATTATAGATATCCTATAAGTTAGAGTAACTACTAACTTAGACCTTACTTTAACTATAGCGCGAATTACCCCGTGGTGCTTAGTTTGGTTAGGGGTAAAGAGGGCAAATCTTCGCCCGCAGTGCAATTCAATCTGTCTAATAACATGAAAATCACGTGCTGAAAATGCCCCCTTGTTCGCTGGTGAAGTCAGCCAGCTAAAGTGAAAGTCGCCAATAGCAGAAGCTCTGGAAGTCACAGTAAAAGGACATAGGCCCTTATATTAATTATAATAATATATAAATAATATATTTAGTTACTATAAAGATAGTTTAAATGTAAATAAAGGTTTATTATATAGATATTTATAACTATTAGTTATAATAAAAATTTATAAGAAAAAGAATTATTATAAAGTATAAAAAGTTAGCTAAGATAATAGTTAATAAGATAATAAAAGTACTTTTTTAAAAGCCTTTTATTATATTTATATAAGCAATAAATATAGTAATTAATATATAAAGCTTAAAGCGAATTATATATATATATTAGCTAATAATAAAGTAAAACTATATAAAACTATAAAAAGTAAAAATATATAAGATATTAAAGTATAATTATATTATATACTTATATTTTAAGGTTACTTTAATATATAAATAAATAAATTACTACTTAAATACTAAGTAACTCTAAAGCGGTATATTAAATATATAGAAATAATATAGTAATTAGCTAGAGAATATATAAGTAATAAGATTTATATATATAGTAGATATCTAAGGTTTTAGATTAATTAGAGCCTAGGGATTTACTAGGATTTTATATAAAGAGGTAGCCTTATTTCTAGATTTCTATATAGGTAACTAGACATATATTATATTTGTATATATATATTATATTTGTATACATATATTATATCTATATATATATATTATATATATATATAGATACTATATTTATATTTAGATATTATATTTATATATAGATACTATATTTATATATAGATATTATATTTATATATAGATATTATATTTGTATATATATATATTATATTTATATATATATATTATATTTATATATATATAACTGACTAGTATAATCCCTATGATTCAATACTATACTAAGACTTATTAGGTATACCCTCTATACTACTATATTAGGTTTAATACTAACTTAAGGAAAAATAGGTAGCTACTAGGGTGAAAATCCCTTAGCTACACACGTGTATAGATACTGACCCTGCAAAGTGTTGGCCTGTTAACTGCTACGTATTTAGGTAGTAAAATCTATCCTAGTAATATAGCTAATATTTCACTATAGACCTTTCCTTATCCAGCCTAATAGGTAGAGAGGTCTATGCTAGTCACTAGCATATTACGCCCACTTTGACAGTAGTTGCCTATATGCTTATAGGGTTTAGTAGGGCTGTTGTTGCCTTTAATTTCTTAGACCATAACGAGGCAGGGTGTAATAGATTTAGACCTATAGCTATTAGCTGCTAGCTAAACCCTGATATCTGGCAGATGAAACTGAGTGGGGTGAATTCAATTGAATCAATCATCACATACTAGGTGTCGCAAAAGTCAGCCCCAGAGTTACAGTTCCTGCTGCAACAATCGCTATTGCTAGAGCACCCTTCGCCGTATTTCTTGCAGCCCGGGTCCCTTTCAAGTCTGCACGGGCATAGTCTGCACGGGCATAGCTTAGGTCGGCGCGCAGGTTCGCGGGTTTCAAGAAAACGAGCCGTGTTCGGGTCAAGAGCAGCACATGCAGTGCTAGCCAGGACGAAAAGTAGAGTTATACTAAGCAACTGCATTGTGAGGACAAGCTGAGAAAAATAATGCTGAAATAAACTATAGATAGATAAGGAGATACTATAAGGAGTAATAGTAATGATACTTGAGAATAGCTACTTCATAGCAAAAAACAAGAATAGGTTAGGGATTACATAAGCTATAGCCATAGTATTCTGTATGCATTATACTATAAAGTGTTAATTAATTAGAAAGTTAGGTAAAATTACTTATAAACAAACTGTTATAACCCAACAGACTATAGGTAGTAGTTAATAGAGTCTTCTCAACAGCATACCACATCTATCTGGTCTATCGCTATACGGCCTACCTAGATGGACCGTGCAGTGTAATAGTCAACCCCACCGCCCAAAATATTGGGCAGCTTTCTAACTATAAGTAAGAAATTTACTATGCGATAAAGTCTAATTCTAGCAGCAGATCAAGATTACAGTCCCATATTTCTCATTTACAATAACCAATAATAGCCCTATATCTTCCCACTCTTTTTTAGCGCGCGGTCTCACCGTCTTCAGTTTAATTTAATTTTTAAATTAGAACAATGCTTCTGCCGTTGTACTGTCGCGGGCCCTCTTGAGGTCATACAGGTATATAGCTAATCGAAGTTCTCCTAGGTAGGGGTTGACAATTGAGATTTTACCATTCCTTAACATACTATTCCTTAACATACTATTCCTTAACATACTATTCCTTAACATACTATTGCTCAACACAATGAAGTTCTTTTCGCTCCTTACACTTCTTTGTGTTTCTAGTGTTAATGCTTCTTATTATCTGTGCCAGTATGTTACTTCTATCTTATATTTGTATTGTAACTGACGCGTGCCTAGGTGCACTTCTATAGGCAGTACCCCTGTTAGCGATCCAAGCCGCACATCGCTAGCTTGTGGCGGAAACGTTGCAGGTAGAATGGTGCACGGGGGTAAATGTAGACTTGACAACCCCTCTGGCCTCACTAAACTCAGATTTCGATCAGTAAGTAATAACATTTAGCTAGTATGATTTTAACTGACTAATTCTTTAAAAGACCTGTCTGAGAAAAACCAGATTGTCAGTTGATGGTAAATTATTTAGGGGTAAATGCGTGTTGCAAAAGGAAATTGCACAGGGCGGGTTAAATGATGGTATGACGCCGCCTTAGCAGCGTCAGAATCGTCAACATTAATCAACTAGTCGACGAGTTAGCAGGTGCTGTCTTATCAGGCAGGTGACGGAGATAATAAGAGGGCTTCTATGTTGGATAATTATGTATGTGAGCTAATATGCTGCTGCGGAGCCCAAAGGATCCTCCCCGCGTACTGGTTTTGAGGTGGCCTCGAAACAATGTTTATATCGTTCGCGGCTGCGGAGGGGAAGTTTTGACTCGAGGTCTGGGAAAGGGACCAAAAATGCCCCAGGGGACGACATTGGTGTTTACGGCTAATCTACCCTGCATTTATACATCAGACAAAGTGTGCCCCGCCATTTATGTATGAATACATACGTCTCCGCAATTCCTTGTGTCTGGCTGTCAGGTTCCTAAAAGTAGTACTGGCTTTGGGGCTGGCGGGGCACTGGGTGGGGCCTGGGGGATACTGTGGAACGGAATAACGTTATGCTAAAGGGTATACAAAAGGGATTTTTAAATTGTATTAAGGTTTAGAGAGGAGATAGATTAGAATAATAGTTACTAGTAACCTCTAACTACCCTCCTACTAACTCCTTTACTTAATACTATATAACCTCTAATATATTTTAATCTCTTTTTATTTATAGGTATACTAACTATTAAAGTAGTAATAGTATTAGTATAATTAGCCTAATTCTAATCTATTACCTAGTAGAGTAGCTTGGTAATATTATAGCTTATATTAAATATTAATAGAACTATAGTAAAGAAGTAATATATAACTAACCTTAATAGGTTAATAGAGAAGTAACTAAGGGCCCTTCTTAATAATAAAGTAGCTAAGGTAAGAAAGGGAAAGATAATTAAATAGATTATAACCCTTAGAAATAGGGAGTTTATGAATAATATATATATAGCTAGTAGAGAACCTATAGCTATCTAGCTAGAGCTTAAGTACTTATATACTAATACCCTTATTAAGTGGTTAGCCTCTATCTAATATAAGAGAGATAACTAGAATAACCTTAAAGACTTCCTTTTTAAGTTATAAGGCTAATTCTCTATTACTACAGAAGAATTTATAGCTAATAAGAGTAAAGTCTAGTTTATAAGAGCCTACTTAGAAAGTAACCTATTATATAGCTAGAGAAGCTATATTAACCTTTAGTATAGTAGTAATATTAGCTTAATTACCTAGAAACAGATAGAGGCCTAGCTCTATAACAGCATTACTAATAACAATACACAGGCCTTTAGCACAGCTATAGAGCTAAAAAAGATATAGTAGAAACCTAGGTAGATATACTAGTAATTTATTAACCAGTATAAAACAGTTAAGGTAGAGATTCTAGACCCCTAACTAGAGAGGTAGTGGGTAGTCTATGTCTTAAACTAACTGCTCCTAGACTTATAAAGCTATATCCTAGTATACAGGCTACTAGCTACTTATTAAGAGCTAAATAATATAGTGAAGAGGGTAGAGATACTTATAAAGATATATACTAAGATAATAATAGAAGACTAGTAAAGGCTCTAAGAGAGGAGGAATTAGTAGACTCTAGCTATTACCCTAGCGCTAGTATTAGCTACCCCCTTAGATAAATTAGAAGGGTAATAGTTAGTCTTAATGCTTGGGGTAGCTATATATATACCTATGCCTAAGCTATAGGTTAAGTAGGAATAAGAAGGGTATAGATAACTCTTAAGGTACTTCTAGAGCTCTCCTATATACTTAACTATAGTAAGCTAAGATATATATTAATAGAGTATGTAGAGAAGAAGTACTATAAGTATAACTAGCCTTGTTATATAAGTAGGTGCTGTATACTAGTAGCCTAGCTAGTAGCTATAGGGGTTAATAGTATATAGATCCCCTAGGGAGAGGAACTGTGTTACTACTTTAAGGTAGACTTCTATATTAGAATAGCTAGTGTATAGAGCAAAGGAAGGGTATTAATTAACCCCACAGTAGATAAGAATATTATGTATTAGAGGATGTTATATAAGGAGGTACCGCTAGAGGTCTATAGAGAGGGAGTGGGGTTACTAGAGATATAGGGAGGCAAGGTACCTAACTATAGGGTAGTAGTATTAGTAATAGAAGTAATAGCTAATATAAAGATAAGAAAGGTATAATCCCATACCTACTAGGTAAGTAATATAAGTATATATAATACTATCCTAGAGATGTTCTAGAAGTAAAAGGTATAGCTAAATCTTAAGTAAGTGATAATTAGATAGACTTACTTACTAGGGGAGGGCTACCTATAACTTATCTAGAGAAGAAAGGTATTAAAGAGAGTATAAAGAGAGGTAGTAGCAATACTAGTGTATAACCATTTAGTTTACTACCTATATATAGGGGGAGCTAAGAAAGTACTAGAGCTACTACCTCATGTAGTAGAGAGGGAAAAGAGAGAGAAGATAAAGAGATTTAAGCTACTAGAAGAATATTAAGAATAAGTATATATATTTAATATAAACCTAGTAGCTAAACTAGCTAGGGATAAAGGTTGCTCTTATGCTATTGACCTCAAGCTAGAGGTAGAACTACTGTTTAGCTCTATCTACCCTCTTATAAAGAAGGAGTTAGAAGAGCTAAGGAAGTATATTAATAATATGCTAAGTAAGGGGTAGATCTAGCCCTTATAGAGCTCTATAGGGGTACTAATTCTATTTATACTAAAGAAGGGAGGTAAGCTATGCCTCTATATAGTCTATTGTAGCCTTAACAAGGTTATAGTTAAGAACTATATACTACTACTACTAATTAAGGAGATCCTTAACTACTTAGGAGAGGTAAAGTATTTTACTAAGCTTAACCTTAAGGATACATATTACTAGGTAAGGATCTGCGCTAGCGATGAGTAAAAGATAGCATTCTAGATACAGTATAAGTACTTTAAGTACTGCGTTATACTTTTTAAGCTAGTTAATATACTAGTAACCTTCTAAGTATATATAAATAATGCTCTAGCTAGGCTGGTAGACGTTACCTATATTATATACCTTAATAATATCTTAATCTTTACTAAGGATAAGGCTAGTTATATAGAGGTAGTGAAAGAGGTACTGTGCTAGTTAGATACTGCTAGCCTATATGCTAACCTAGACAAGTATATTTTCTATACTAAGATAATTAGGTTTCTAGGGTTTATAGTATCCCTAGAGGGTATTACTATAAAGTAGGACTATGTAGAGGCAATTACTTAGTAACTACTTCCTACTAGTATCAAAGATATATAGGTCTTTCTTAGGTTTATAAGGTTCTATTAGCGCTTTATTAAGAACTACTCTAAGGTATATACCCCTCTTATAGACTAACTAATAGCTAAGGTAGTAGAGGAGAAGGTAATAACTAAAGAGGTAATTAAAGCCTTCTATAAGCTCTAAGTTATATTTACTTAAGCCCCTATCCTATAGTGCTTTAACCTAGTACTACTAATATAGGTAGAGATAGATATATTAAACTTTATAATTAGACCTATCCTATTATAGCTAGTAGAGAACTAGTAGTACCCTGTTGACTTTTTATCTAAGAAGCTAAAGAGTACTAAACTATAGTATAGTATACTAGAGGCTAAGCTACTAGCAATCTAAGAGGCAGCTATATACTAGAGGTACTACCTCCTATATACCTAGAGGAGGATTATAATTTTAATAGACTACCTAGGGTACTACTACCTTACTAGTAAGCTCTAGCTTAATAGTTAGTAGGTAAGGTTACCCTAGGACCTATCTCTCTTTAACTTTAAGATTAACTACTAGCTAGAAAAGGAGAATATAGCTAACAGGCTATTGCAGCGGCTAGACTATTAGTTCTTAGGTATAGAAGATTAAGAGGCATAGGGTGTATTTCTAGAAAGCTTCCTAAGTAGGTTTACCTAAAGGGTAGTAGTAATTATTAGTAGTAAATTAATAGTAGTATACCTATTACTATTAGAAGAACTTGCTCTAAGCCTAAAGGAGGAAACTATAGTAGTATAGTAAGCTAATAAGGTAATTACCTTTAAGAAGTAGTAGAAGCTAGAGGATAACTAATTAGAAGGGAAGAATAGGGTCCTCAGGTATAAGGGTAAGGTAGTTATCCTAGAAGGGCATGTACTAAGGATAAGGATTATAGTAGCGTTCTATGATAAGCTAGCTAGGGGGTACCTAGGGGTAACCTATATACTTAAAAGGGTTAGATAGATATTCTTCTAGAGCTTAATAAAGAAGGATATAATAGAGTATATTTAGATATATATAACTTATTAATAGATAAAGCTATACTACTATCTACCCTATAGGGAACCAGTACCCCTACTACTACCTAGCTAACTATAGAAATAGGTTACTCTAGATTTTATTACTAAACTACCTAAGTCAAAAGGATTTACTAGAGGGAGCTATAATAGTATCCTAGTTATAGTAGACTAACTTATAAAGTATATACTATATATACCTATATAGGAGACCCTAATAGCAGACTAGTTAGTATCTCTCCTAGTTAAAAGGGTATTCTTATAATTTAGTATCCTAGTAGTAATAGTATCTAACTAAGGATCTCTCTTTACTAGCTATTTTTAGTTAGTAGTATACTACCTACTAGCTATTAAGTAGAGGCTAAGTATAGCCTATTACCTATAAATAGATAGTTAGATAAAGTAATAAAACTAGAATATTAAGTACTTTCTTTAGGCCTTCTATAGCCTAGAGTAGGATAATTAAGTAAAGTAGCTACTAATAGCTAAGTTTGTCCATAACAGTGCTTGGTATAGTATGATCTAGATAGCACTAGTGGAGGCCCTGATGGGCTACGTGCTACGTAACGCGAATAACGCAAAGCCAGAAGGGGCCTTACTAACAGAGGTCCTATTAGCAAGAGACCAGGTACAGCAGCTATAGAGCTAGCGGGCTGCAATCCTCTGGATACTAGAGATAGCTAATAAGAACTATAAGAGGTAGTATAATATAAAACAATCTATAGTGGTATCTAAGGTAGAAGAGAAGGTTTTACTATTAGTAAGGTTTATATAGTAAAGGTACTCTATAAAAAATCTCTTAGATAAGTATCTAAAGCTATTTATAGTTATATAAGTAGTTAGTAAAGAAAAAGCATATAAGCTTAACTTAGAGATATAATACTATATCTATGATATATTCTTATTATTATAGTTAGAGAAGTTTTATAAGGTAGTAGTAGAGCTATAAGTAGTCTCTATTAAAAGAAAAGAGAAGGATATATACTAAATAAAGAGAATAGTTATATATAAGAACCTCTAGAGAAACTAATAGTATCTAATAAAGTAGTAAGAGTATAAAAAGGAGAAGAACTCTTAGAAGCTATAGTAAAATATAGTAAAGAAACTATAGTAAGATTATAAATAGAGAATCACTAGGGGCCTATTAGGAGGAAACTAAGTTAATAATTATATAGCTCTAAGGTAGCTAGGTTTTATTATCTTTTTAGTACTAGAGCTAGGGAGTAAAGAGGCTTAAGGGCTAGTTATTTTAAGCTTAGGGATAAGTAACTAATTAAATAAATAGCAGAGAGGTATTAGTAGGGTACTGGAGGGGTATATAGGAGGTATAGGGGCCTACTAGTTAGACTCCTCCTTATTATTATTAGTAGTACCTTTTCTAGGATCTAATCTACTAGCTTAAAAGTTAATCTTATTAATATACTAGAGGCTATTATTAGTATTATAAGAGAGTACTAGAGAGGTACTAGAGTAGATAAAGAATATATAATATAGGTATAGAACTTAGTCTAGTTAGAGAAAAGGGTACTCTAAGCTTTAATAGCCTTAGTCTACTTATAAAGTATAATAACCTAGTCTTAGGTAGTAATAGTAGTAATCTTAGTACTCTTAGCTAATAACTTAGCCTACTTAGCCTACTATTTTATAGTAAAATAGATACCCTTAAGGGTAAGGACCTTATACTAGTATAGAAGTTACTTCCCCTTCTCTTATACTATCTTATACTTAGTATTAGAGACTAATATGTTAAAAGCCTTTATCTAAAGAACCTTTAAGCCTATAAGCTAGACCTTCTTAATCTCCTCTTAAAAAGGGTTAGGCTAAGAGATACTAGAGAAGTATAGAGGTATATATATACTTATAAGGTAGTAGTAAAAGTAAAGGTTAGCCTCTTTATAGAGGTCCTTAAAAACTACCTTAAGAGTAAGGGTAGTAGTAGTAGTAGTATACAAGGCCTACTATAGGTTAGTAGTAGACTAATAGCTATAAAAGTAGTAATAGTAGAAAGAGAGATAAGCTTATAGAGATATAAGGCTTACTATACTAGCTAGTATAATAGAAGTACTTATTACTAGTAGATAGAATAGTTAGAATAGTAGAGAGGTAGTAGAGAGGTACTAAAGAGATAAGTATATACTCTAGGTCTTAATATAGTAAGGAAGATAGGTAATAGTATCTTTTATATCAGGCTACTACTTTACTATAGCTTAAAGGTAGTAATAGTAAGAGACCTTATATATAATAGTAGGGTTAATAATACTAGAAGTATTAGAATAGGTATTATTAATAGAGGGAGCTATTAGAGGGGGACTAGAGGGGGTACTAGAGCTACTTAAGATAGTAGGATTAGTAGGAGGTATAGAGAATATAATAGTAGTAGTAGGGGAGTAGCTAGTACTAGTACTGCTACTAGTATTACTATTACTAGTACTATTATTACTACTATAGTAGTAGAGGTATAATAAAAAACAAAAAAATAATAATAATATAAGAATATTATAAAGAAAAGAAGAAAAAGAAGGAAAATAAGTAAAAAGTAAAAAAAGAGAAGGTAGGCCTAGCTATTCTACTAGGTAGTATATATATAAGTAAGTAATAATAATAACTCTAGTCTATAAAGAAATAATAATACCTCTAAAAAGAAAGAGAGGTAGGAGGTACTAGAGAAGCACTAGTACCTCTTTTACTACTATAAAGTATACCCTTACTATTATACTAAGAATAATATAACTTAGAGCTTAGCTACTAGAGAAATAAAGGTATAAGTAATAAAAGTTAACTATATTACTTTATAGATAATAGAATATTAAGCTATAAGACAGAGAAGGGAGTAAGTAGCTAAAGTAGTACTATAGATAGGTAAGGTACTTCTATAGTAAAGTAGGTAGCTCCTTACTAATAGTAATAAGGGCCTAAGACTTATACCCTAAGTATAGGATAGCTAGGCTTAGTAAGGTACTAGAGAGGCTATTAGCTATACTAAGCTACTATAAAACAAGAGTAAGGCTAAAGGTAAGTAATTAGCTAGAGAGATAACTACCTATCTAGTTGTCAGGTTCCTAAAAGTAGTACCAGCTTCAGGGCCGGCGGGGCACCGGGTGGGGCCCGGGGGGTACCGCGGAACGGAATAACGTTATGCCAAAGGGCACACAAAAGGGGTTTTTACGATAGCATCAAGGTTTAGAGAGGAGATAGATTGGAATAACAGTCACCAGTGACCCCTAACTGCCCTCCCACTAACTCCTTTACTTGGTACTATACAGCCTCTGATATATTCCAATCTCTCCCTATTTATAGGTATACTGACTATTAAAGCAGTGATAGTACTAGCACAATCAACCCAATCCCAATCCGTCACCCAGCAGGGCAGCCCAGCGATGCAGCAGCTTACGCCAGACACCAGCGGGACCGCAGCGGAGGAGCAGCACACAACCAACCTTAATAGGTTAACAGAGGAGTAGCTAAGAGCCCTTCTTAATAACAAAGCAGCTAAGGCAAGAAAGAGGAAGATAATTAAATAGATTATAGCCCTTAGAAATAGAGAGTCTATTAACAATATATATATAGCTAGCAGAGGACCTATAGCTACCTAGCTAGAGCCTAAGTGCCTATGTACTAATACCCTTGTTAAGTAGTTAGCTTCTATCTAATATAAGAGAGGTAACTAGAACAATCTCAAAGACTTCCTTTTTAAGTTATAAGGCTAATTCTGTATTACTAAGAAAGAATTTATAGCTAATAAGAGTAGAGTCTGGTTTACAGGGGCCTGCCTAGAGGTTAACCTATTACATAGCTAGAGGAGCTATGTCAACCTCTAGTACAGTAGTAATATCAGCCTGATTACCTAGAAACAGATAGAGGCCTAGCTCTACAACAGCGTTACTAATAACAATACACAGGCCTTTAGCACAGCTATAGAGCTAAAAAAGATATAGTAGAAACCTAGGTAGACATACTAGTAATTTATTAACCAGTATAAAATAGTTAAGGTAGAGATTCTAGACCCCTAACTAGAGAGGCAGTAGGTAGTCTATATCTTAAACTAACTGCTCCTAGACTTATAAAGCTATATCTTAGTATATAGGCTACTAGCTACTTATTAAGAGCTAAATAATATAGTAAAGAGGGTAGAGATACTTATAAAGACATATACTAAGATAATAATAGAAGACTAGTAAAGGCTATAAGAGAGAAGGAACTAGTAGAGCCTAGCTATTACCCCAGTACTAGTATTAGCTACCCCCTTAGATAAATTAAAAGGGTAATAGTTAGTCTTAATACCTAGGGTAGCTATATATATACCTATGCCTAAGCTATAGGTTAAGTAGGAATAAGGAGAGTATAGATAACTTCTAAAGTACTTCTAAGGCTCTCCTATATACTTTAACTATAGCAAGCTAGGATATATATTAATAGAGTATATAGAGAAGAAGTACTATAAGTATAACCAGCCTTATTATATAGGTAGGTACTGCGTACTAGTAGTCCAGCTAGCAGCCATAGGGGTTAATAATATATAGATCCCCTAGAGAGAGAAACCGCATTACTACTTTAAAGTAGACTTTTACATTAGAGTAGCTAGTATATAGAGAAAAGGAAGGGTATTAATTAACCCTAGGGTAAATAAGAATATTATATATTAGAGGATATTGTACAAGGAGGTACTACTAGAGGTCTATAGAGAGGGAGCAGGGTTACTTGGGATATAGAGAGGTAAGGTACCTAACTACAAGGCAGCAGTATTAGTAACAGAAGTAATAGATAATATAAAGATAAGAAAGGTATAGTCCCATACCTACTAGGTAAGTAATATAGGTATATATAATACTATCCTAGAGATCCCCTAGAGGTAAAAGGCATAGCTAAATCTTAAGTAGGTAATAATTAGGTAGACTTACCTACTAGAGAAAGGCTACCTATAACTTATCTAGAAAAGAAAGGTATTAAAGAGCGTATAAAGAGAGATAGTAGTAATACTAGTATATAACCCTTTAGTCTACTACCTATGTATAGGAGGAGCTAAGAGAGCGTTAGAGCTACTACCTTATATAGTAGAGAGGAAAAAGGGGGAGGATATAAAGGGATTTAAGCTACTAGAAGAATATTAAGAATAGGCACGCATATTTAATATAAACCTAGTAGCTAAACCAGCTAGAGACAAAGGTTACTTCTATGCTATTAACCTTAAGCTAGAGGTAGAACTACTGTTTAGCCCTATCTACCCCCTTATAGAAAAGGAATTAGAAGAGCTAAGGAAGTATATTAATAATATACTAAGCAAGAGGTAGATCTAGCCCTTACAGAGCCCTATAGAGGCACTAATCCTATTTATACTAAAGAAGAGAGGTAAGTTATGCCTCTATATAAACTATCATAGCCTTAACAAGGTTATAGTTAAGAACTATATACTACTATTACTAATTAGAGAGATAATTAACTGCTTAGGAGAGGCAAAGTATTTTACTAAGCTTAACCTTAAGGATGCGTACTACTAGGTCAGGATCTATGCTAGTAATAAGTAGAAAACAGCATTCTAGACATAATATAGGTACTTTAAGTACTGCGTTATACTTTTTAAGCTAGTTAATATACTAGTAACCTTCTAAGTATATATAAATAATACCCTAGCTAGGCTAGTGGATATTACCTATATTATATACCTTAATAATATCTTAATCTTTACTAAGGATAAGGCTAGTTATATAGAGGTAGTAAAAGAGGTATTATACTAGTTAGATACTGCTAGCCTGTATACTAACCTAGAGAAGTATGTTTTCTATACTAAGATAATTAGGTTCCTAGGGTTTGTAGTATCTCTAGAGAGTATTACTATAGAGTAGGACTATGTAGAGGTAATTACTTAGTAGCTGCTCCCTACTGGTATTAAAGATATACAGGTCTTTCTTAGGTTTATAGGGTTCTATTAGTACTTTATTCAGAACTACTCTAAGGTATATACCTCCCTTATAGACTAACTAATAGCTAAGGTAGTAGAGGAGAAGGTAATAATTAGAGAGGCAATTAACGCCTTCTATAAGCTCTAAGTTATATTTACCTAAGCCTCTATCCTATAGTACTTTAACCTAGTACTACTAATATAGGTAGAGATAGATATATTAAACTTTGTAATTAGAGCTATTCTATTATAGCTAGTAGAGGATTAGTAGTACCTTATTACCTTCTTATCTAAAAAGCTAAAGGGTACTAAACTATAATATAGTATACTAGAGGCTAAGCTGCTTGTAATCTAAGAGGCAGCCATGTACTAGAGGTACTAACTCTTATATACCTCGAGTAGGATTATATTTTTAATAGACTACCTAGGGTACTACTACCTTACTAGTAAGCCCTAGCTTAATAGTTAGTAGGCAAGGTTACTCTAGGACCTATCTCTCTTTAACTTTGAGATTAACTACTAGCTAGAAAAGGAGAATATAGCTAATAGGCTATTACAGTAGCTAGACTATTAGCCCTTAGGTATAGAAAACTAAGAGGTATAGGATATGTTTTCAAAAAGCTTCCTAAGTAGGTTTACTTAGAGAGTAGTGGTAATTATCAGTAGTAGGTTAATAGAGGTATACCTATTACTACTAGAAGAACTTACTCTAAGCCTAGAGAAGGAAACTGTAGCAGTGTAGTAAGCTAATAAGGTAATTACCTCTAAGGAGTGGTAAAAGCTAGGGGATAACTAGTTAGAGGGAGAGGACAGAGTCCTTAGGTATAAGAATAAGGTAGTTATCCTAGAAGGGTATATACTAAAGATAAAGATTATAGTAGTATTCTATAATAGGCTAGCTAGGGGGTACCTGGGGGTAACCTATATACTTGAAAGGATTAGATAGATATTCTTCTAGAGATTAATAAAGAAGGATGTAATAGAGTATGTTTAGATATATATAAATTATTAATAGACGAAGCTGCGCTACTACCTACCCTATAGGGAACTAGCGCCCCTACTACTACCTAGCTAACTATGGGAATAGGTTACCCTAGATTTTATCACCAAGCTACCTAAGTTAAAAGAATTCACTAGAGGGAGCTATAATAGTATCCTAGTTATAGTAGACTAACTTATAAAGTATATACTATATATACCTATATAAAAGACCCTAATAGTAGACTAGTTAGCATCCCCTCTAGTTAAAAGAGTATTCTTATGATTTAGTATCTTAGTAGTAATAGTATCTAACTAAGGATCCCTCTTTACTAGCTATTTCTAGTTAGCAGTATACTACCTACTAGCTATTAAGTAGAGGCTAAGTATAGCTTACTACCTATAGATAGATAGCTAGATAAAGCGATAAAACTAGAATGTTAAGTACTTCCAGTAGGCTTTTTGTAGCTTAGAGTAGGATAATTAAGCAAAGTAGCTACTAATAGCTAAGTTTGTCTATAATAGTGCTTAGTATAGTACAATCTAGATAGTACTAGTAAAGGCTTTAATAGGCTATATACTATGTAATATAAATAATATAAAGCTAGAAGGGGCCTTATTAATAGAGGTCCTATTAGTAAGAGACTGGGTATAGTAGCTATAGAGCTAGTAGGCTTTAGTCCTCTAGATACTAGAGATAGCTAATAAAAACTACAAGAGGTAGTATAATATAAAACAATCTATAGTAGCATTTAAGGTAAGAGAGAAGGTCCTACTATTAGTAAGGTTTATATAGTAAAAGGACCCTATAAAGAAGCTCTTAGATAAGTATCTAGAGCTATTTATAGTTATAATGGTAGTTAGTAAAGAAAAAGTATATAAGCTTAACTTAGAGATATAATACTATATCTATAATATATTCTTATTATTATAGTTAGAGAAGTTCTATAGGGTAGTAGCAGAGCTATAGGTAGTCCCTATTAAGAAAGAAGAGGAGGATATATACTAGGTAGAGAGAATAGTTATATATAACAGCCCCTAGAGAAACTAATAGTATCTAATAAAGTAGTAAGGGTATAGAGAGGAGGAGAACTCTTAAGAACTATAGTAAAATATAGTAAAAAAACTATAGTAGAATTATAAATAGATGATTACTAGAGGCCTATTAGAGAGGAACTAAGTTAATAATTATATAGCTATAAGGTAGCTAGGTTTTATTATCCCCTTAGTACTAAGGCTAGAGAGTAAAGAGGCTTAAGAGCTAAGTATTCTAAGCCTAGAGATAAGTAACTAACTAAATAAACAGTAGAGAGGTATTAGTAAGGTACTAGAGAGGTATATAGAGGGTGCTAGGGCCTACTAGTTAGACTCCTCTTTATTATTATTAGTAGTGCCTTTTCTAGGATCTAATCTACTAGCCTAGGAGTTAATCTTACTAGTATACTAGAGGCTATTATTAGTACTATAAGAGAGTACTAGGGGGGTACTAGAGTAGAAAAAGGATATATAATATAGGTATAAAACTCAGTCTAGTTAGAGAAGAGAGCGCTCTAAGCCTTAATAGCCTTAGTCTACTTATAGAGTATAATAACCTAGTCCTAAGCAGTAGTAATAGTAATTTTAGTACTCTTAGCTAGTAAGTTAGCCTACTTAGCTTACTATTTTATAGTAGAGTAAGTACTCTTAAGGTAAGAACCTTATATTAGTAGAGAAGCTACTCCTCCTCCTCCTATATTACCTTGTGCTTAGTATTAGAGACTAATACATTAGAGGCCTTTATCTAAAGAGCCTTTAAGCTTATAAGCTAAGCCTTCTTAATCTCCTCCTAGAAAGGGTTAGGCTAAGAGGTACTAGAGAAGTATAGAGGTATATATATACTTATAAGGTAGTAATAAGAGTAGGGGTTAGCCTCTTTATAAAGGTTCTTAAAAACTACCTTAAGAGTAAGGGTAGTAGTAGTAGTAGCATACAAGGCCTACTATAGGTTAGTAGTAGACTAATAGCTATAGAAGTAGTAATAGCAGGGGGGGGGATAAGCTTATAGAGATACAAGGCTTACTACGCTAGCTAGCATAGTAGGAGTACTTATTACTAGTAGCTAGAACAGTTAGGACAGCAGAGGGGCAGCAGAGAGGCACTAGAGAGACAAGCATATACTCTAGGTCTTAACGCAGCAGAGAAGATAGGTAATAGTATCTTTTATATCAGGCTACTACTTTGCTATAGCCTAAAGGTAGTAATAGTAAGAAACCTTATATATAATAGTAGGGTTAACAATACTAAAAGTATTAGAACAGTTATTATTAGCAAGAGGGGCTACTTAGGGGGGACTGGGGGGGTACTAGAGCTACCTAAGATAGTAGAATTAATAGAAGGCATAGAGAATATAATAGTAGTAGTAGGGGAGCAGCTAGTACTAGTACTACTACTAGTATTACTATTGCTAGTACTGTTATTACTACTATAGTAGTAGAGGTATAATAGAAAAATAAAAAATAATAATAATATAAGGATATTATAAAGAAAAGAAGGAAAAGAAGAAAAATAGGTAAAAAGTAAAAAAGAGAAGGTAGGCCTAGCTATTTTATTAGGTAGTATATATATAAGTAAGTAATAATAATAACTCTAGCTTATAAAGAAATAATAATACCTCTAAAAGAAAAAAGAGGTAGGAGGTACTAGAGGGGTACTAGTACCTCTTTTACTACTATAAAGCATACCCTTACTATTATACTAAGAATAATATAACTTAGAGCTTAGCTACTAAAGAAATAAAGGTATAAGTAATAAAAGCTAACTATATTACTTTATAGATAATAGGATACTAAGCTATAAGAGAGAGAAGGGAGTAAGTAGCTAAAGTAGTACTATAGGTAGGTAAGGTACCCCTATAGCGGAGTAAGTAGCCTCTTACTAATAGTAGTAAGGGCCTAAGACTTATACCCTAAGTATAAGATAGCTAGGCCTAGTAAGATACTAGGGGGGCTATTAGCTATACTAGGCTACTATAGAATAAGAGTAAGGCTAAGGGTAGGTAGTTAGCTAGAGAGATAACTACCTATCTAGTAGTCTACTAAGCCTAGTAGAGTTCCTAGACTCTACTAAAGTATAAGCAGTATTATAAGCAGGGTACTGGGGTACTAATAGAGGGACTAACTGACTAACCACCAGGTCCTGAGGATAGGACCTTAGAGGGGGGGGGGATCGTATCAGGTTCCTAAAAGTAGTACTAGCTTTAGGGCCAGCAGGGCACTGGGTGGGGCCCGGGGGGCACCGCAGAACAGAATAACATTATACCAAAGGGCACACAAAAGGGGTTTTTATAATAGCATCAAGGTTTAGAGAGGAGACAGATTAGAATAACAGTTACCAGTAACCCCTAACTGCCCTCCCACTGACTCCTTTACTTAGTACTACACAGCCTCTAACACTAGTAATTTACTAAGCCTTATAAAGTTTCTAGACTTTACTAAAGTATAAGTAGTATTATAGGTAGAGTACTAAAGTACTAATAGAGAGGCTAACTAATTAACTACTAGGTCCCAAGGATAGGACCTTAGAGGGGGGGGATTATATTAGGTTCCTAAAAGTAGTACTAGCTTTAGGGCTAGTAGGGCACTAGGTAGGGCCTAGGGGACACCGCGGAACGGAATAATGTTATGCTAAAGGGCATATAAAAGGGGTTTTTATAATAGCATCAAGGTTTAGAGAGGAGACGAATTGGAATAACAGTCACCAGTGACCCCTAACTGCCCTCCCACTGACTCCTTTACTCGGTACTACACAGCCTCTGACAATAGCCATTGCATGGCTTGGCGATGGGGTAGTTCTCGGCCACGCATCTGGGAGGTGAGAAACTGGGCTAGGTGTTGGAGGGGGGTAGGTAACGACGTATCGACAGCGACTTACCTTGAGCGCCGGAGGAATGATTGATTTTATTTATGAGTCGTTTTTGGCCTGTCCTCTACCACCTGCCTGCCTCTGCTGATCGGGGCTCATGGGCTATGTCTGAATATCGTCGTGGACGTCGGGATGTTACTAGGCAACTCTTACTCAGAGCACTCCCTTCACTGCGATTGGCCATGGCGAATTCAGGCGTGCAAGCTTGCTTGGGTACCACCAGATGAGTGGTAGTTGCATTGATGGCTGGCGGCGGTGCAGAAGGGATGGTGAAGGTAGGGGGGGAGGATCCTCCTAGTACTTTGGTGTCAGCTGAGTGAAGAGCTGGTGGAAATAGGTCAGTTGGCAACGCGTGATAGAGAATAGAAGAGGGAAATTTGAAAAAAGGTGAATCAGCGATGTAGCCTGTTATTGATTGCTAGGGTTGTTCAAACAGCACCATCCAGGTGATGACGGTGATGCGAGAAGGGGAGCAGGTTCGACTGGGAGGTACGGCCGTGGGAAAGGAAGTGAAGATGATGGGCCGGCACCACATTGCAAGCCAACGGAACTGGAGGATCGAAAGACGATGGATCGACATACGCGACTACCATGGATGGATCGGTTTGTTTAATTTAATGACATAATACAAAAGACATGTGGGCGACTTCTCTAGCCCTACACATGGCCAAGACTTTTATTAACTTTAACATAATTAAAAGTTAGAAGTTCGAAAGATGGTGTATTAGAATGTGACAAGATAAAGCTAGAGCCTCACTTTCTTAGGTGGAAAAGCAGATATACTACGCCCTAGAAATTTCACACATGCTATTTATCTAGCAGATTCCAGGTCCAGTTCTGTTTGTTCAAGCCACCTTCAAATCCGGCCGCTGCGTTCGCCTCACCTATCCCTTACCCGTGGTCACAAGATTAGGTAGTGTAACTACTGTCATCCTCATTGATACCTATACCGTTAATGTCCCCGCTGTCGTTGTCTTGCTCGTCTGGAGATATGTTATCGTCGTGGGCAGGAATGCCATTAGGGTCGCCGTTACTGAGTAGGGATAGTATAGGCTGACCTGACCGCCATTGGGGAGTGGTGCTTGAAAGAAAGAGGTAAATTAGTATCAAAAACTGCTTCACTTCCAGTTGTGGTTTAATATGATATATTACTGTATAGTGTATGACCTAGCTCACTGATGTTAATTTCCCTAGGGAGCTGCTTAAGAATTGTTTGAATCTGTGCGTTGAACTAAATCTTACTCCCATAGCAAATATAAAAGCCTTGAGAGTGGCGGTCAGACCCAGCGCAAGCAGGTCGGCCTCCCGTGGGAACAGGCTATTGCTCCTATACTTTATATACTACCATATAGGCATTGTGGGCGGCCCTTAACCACTCATATCTAAGCACATGAAAAGAATCCATCGCCTTGGCCATCACCTAAGCCAGTTTTACAGCTAACCAGGGGGCGGGGAAGAGATGCAATACTCCGTCCAACTGGAAAGTCTGTATCCCCGTCACACCCGGGACTAAAGTCGGCCTGCTTAGTGCTGCACTATAAGACATATTTAGTTCTGTGTTCCGATTTAATATTGGCTCTTTAGCTAATAGGGGCTTACACAAAAAGCATTTAGAGATTGATTCGCACAGAAGTTGTTGATATCATTGGTACCGCGATCACAGCAGCGGTTATTAGCAACAACTTGGCTAAATAGAAGGCATAAAGAGGTAAAAAGACCTATAGATGCCTGCATCATAGTAATAGATGAAAAAGTATAAGATGCTACAATAATAAAGAAGAGTGATCATGGTAAGCTTATACCTAGCATTTTAGAAGGGGGCTAATCATACTTCTTTATATATTGGTATTTAGTAAATTTAGTATTAAGTCGGAATAATTGTTCTGATATTAACTAAGTAAAGGTGTGGAGTTACTCCACATTTGGTGAGCTGATCAAACGTTAATAACTCCTTGTTAATACCTAGGTACTAGTTTCATCTTATTACTTACTAAAGCGGCTTGTAACATTATTAGGTAATTTATATATAAGTTATCTTTGTATAAGATAATTATTTTCCTATTTTATATCTTAGGTATAAATAGTATTTCCTATATTTTATAATATATAGATCAAGGGGCTATAAGATAACGTCCCTACTACTAAAGATAGCTAAAATTCTTCAAGTACTAAAAGCAATTCATAGTTAGAATTTCTAGTATCACTTGTAACTATTGGTAATTGGTATTATACCTTATGTGATACATAAGATCTGAGAAGTCCTTTATTGTTTTTAGAAAGCCGCTTTTTGCAGGCAGTCGAATCTGAATAGCTGGATTTGAGACTGGCGGAATCGTTGTCGTTATCTTTGGATAACGAAACCAGAAGCAATGGCCGTGACCAACAGTACTCACCATCCCCAAGTAAGGATGATGAACCAACGTCAACACTCACTAAAGCCAAGATCACCGAGCACTACAAGAAGCAGATATAATATGATAGTAAACGCTCAGTTAAGAAGGGACAGGAGCAATACAGGAACAACTTCTGGCGCCAGGAGCCGTCGATATTACCACTCAGGGGGCCACTCGCTTTTTGGGAGCTGACGATTAACGACTTGGATGTGGCTGGCTTGCACGGGACTAGCACCGAGAAGAACAATGTCAACAAGACAGCAGTAATACAGAGCCAAACAAAGGCAACGTTCTCCACTGTGTGCTGTAGAAGAGTTTGTTAAGCCACGGGAAAAGGGCTGCAGGTAAGTTCGAATCAGAACCAAGCACGCTAGGTCATCCCTAAGATCCTATTCACTGATACACATTCCCGCAATTAGGCGTCTTCGCGCTAAATGGGTGCCTGCAGATGCTTGCCACCGGAACTACACCAGGTAACCGTAACGCAGACAACATCGACGCCGAGCTGCAGGGCTGAGACCTTCCCTTCTTCCCCTCCCGCACTTACAAGAACGCCACCGAGCTGAAGGCGTTTAGCGTGACTTCCTTCGGGTTTGGGCAAAAGGGGGCACAGGTCATTGGCGTGAATGCCAGATATCCTTTTACAACGCTGTCCAAGGAAGAGTACGAGTTGTGTCGTATTCGCGTCCGAGGACGGGAGAGAGGTGCTACCACGGCACTTCAGGAGGCCATTTATGGAGGCACGCTGGTGAAGGTCAAAGAGGCCAGTGTTTATGAGGACAAAGACCTGGAAAGGGGTTTGCTAAGTTGCTAGTGGAGACTGGATCTCGGGAACGGATATTCCTTGTCTAGTGTGTATCTACTGATGGGGCGTCTCTATAGCCATGGTTTATATATTCAGGTAAGTCAGTCCATGCCCAACGGTTTCTGTCAGACCGATCAGACTTAGTTATGTAAAATTGATGCATAGCAATTTATAGCAATAGATAATGGCTGGACGACTGACCAGATTTCCCTGGAGTTACTGGAGAAGGCCTTTGACACAGCCCTCCTTGCAGCCATTCCAGATCTGACAGAAGAAATGGGCTGTGATACGCTAACAATGCGTAGCAGCAGTCAGCATCGCAAAGGTATAAGGCAAAAAAGTGAAAGTAAGCGACAAAGCAGTGAAACAAAACAGCAGGGTAAATACAAGCAATATATCACAGCTGGACTGGAAGATAGATGTATCTGGTTGATTAAGGTTGATGTCCTTCTCGGGAGGAGTGCCCCGAGAAGGCCGTTAAATACCCGTGGGCACGTGACCTCAGGATTCTAGTGATGCTGGGAGTCTTTATACGAGGGACTACTCCCGGCCAGTCAGATGAGGCTAAACTCTTGATCCTAGATACCTGTCACCATGCCCTCATGGGCATCGCCAGCCTCGGCGTAGGTGCTGAGGCTGATTGGAATGATAGATTATCTGGTCCCGACCGGGTGGTTATATATACCCACATTGTGGTCCACGCGGTCTCACGAAGATAGTCAAGCAGTTTCCTTCCGTCTTATCCCACCCAAAGGTAACTCTGCGACAAGCTATTATGTAGTTATAGTACCTTTGATAAGATTATTCCACTGGAAAACTTATCTAACTAGTTTGAAACTAGCAGTGAAACCTGCCCTGTGTTGTTGGTATTGTCATCACCCCTTTTTATGCAGAGGAAGTCTCGGGTCTTCCACGTTGCGCAGCATAGAGCTTCGCGAATGCCCCATCAACCCTCGCCAATAGCTTCTCTGGCTCACCATACTCCAGTAACACGCCCCCATCTAGAAGAACAACCTTATCAAACCTACGGACACCAGCGAGACTGTGCGTTGCCATGATGACAGTGCTAATCGCGAACTCCGACCTAACGATATCTTCTATGGAAGATTCGGTGCTGGCGTCAACACTGTGGATTATGAGTGATACTTAGTGTTAGCTTTCATACTCATCATGACATCCTTTTCCAGATATGAACGCTTGGAAATGGAGGGTCTTTTACTTACCCGCTGCTCGGCTCATCTAGAACCAGGACCGGGCTCTTGCGTAAAAGCGCACGGCCGAGGCAGAAAAGCTTTCTTTGCCCTTGGGACAAGAAGTCTTCCTCCATCTTCATATCGAGAATCGAGGATTCTAGAGGGTGCAAGGTCTCTGTGCTCTCCCTTGATCGCAAGATATCCCATAGCCCCACTTTCTGCAGGGCAGAGATGATATCAGTATCTGTAGCCTCGCCATGCGGATCTGCATTCAGTCTGACACTCCCGCCAAACAAGAAAGGGTCTTGTGTGAGACATGTGAGCTTCTGGCGGGTGACATCTTTAGGTACTAGTGCAAGATCGACATCGTCTAAGACAATCCTCCCGGTAGACTCATCAACCATGCCGAGCAGGGATAAGAGAAGCGAGGTTTTTCCACTTGCGGCACTTTCGTTAGCAAGTTTCTCGTCATAAGGCTTGTGGAATGATTTATTCTTGTGACTCTTACCTTCCTGTCCTGCCGCATATGGCAACTTTCTCGCCGGCCTGAATAGAAATATTGATGTTGCGAAGCACGGGGTGACTGTAATATGCTGTTAGCTACTGCTTTAGGCTCGTACAAAACTCCAGAAAGTATAAAGTGAGATATAGCTACCCATTATAGTGAGCCGACCAATTCTCAATGACGACCGATCCTTGAGACGGCCAGCCAGCAAGAATTGTTGTATCCACAATCTCGCGAGGTTTCTCGGTCGGGGTATCCTCGGAGAAAGTCTTCACGCGCGAAATGGCACCCAAGGACGTCTCCAGCAAGGTCCAAAAGGTGATAAGGGCAGCCAAGGATTGACCAAGATTCATCATGCTGACAAGGGCAACGCCGAGGAAACCGGCGTCCAGTCTACTGCGGAGCGTGACGCCTAGGGTGGTGAGCAGTATCGCGAGCCCAGCGACCGTCAGTCCCAATACAAGAGTCAGCCATCGTTGAATGCAGAGGAGCAAGTAATAAGGCTTCTGGGCCCTGTCGAGGAGGGCGATATTCTTGGCGACGTGGTTGCTCGTCCAGCCATATGCTCGGATAGTGGCGATGCCCTGGAGAGACTCCAGAACGTGAGAATAGAGAGGTGCTTTCGCTTCCAGGCTAATCCAGAATTAGTACTTCAAATCGTTTGCAGGGTAACAATATGGATTACTCTAGTATAGTCGAAGCTGCCGAGATGTCCTTAGATAAAAGCGCTGGAGGAAGAAGAGAGCGCAGGCGACAAAAGGCAGTACAGCTGCAAAGTAGGAAACGGCGACAATAGCCAACGCTGCAACTGCGAAACACGCAGCAAGCTCTATGATTCTCAAATTAGCGACCAGCTTCCTAGAGGATTGCGTTAAAGTTGCTACGGACGAAAGCTCGCATTCACGAGTGCCCCGGGTAGGGTCATGTCAACCAATTGCATGTCTTGACTGAATCTGTCATGGGAAAGAAATATTTATGGGTTAGTTCATACTCTGATTGTCTTACGCAAAAAAGTTGTGACATACCTGTTAACCAACACCCCAGTGTCGGTCTTGGCGAGAAAAGACATCGGAGCTCTGTCGTTACCGTAAGAACATGAACAAGCCACCAACAACAAGAATTCGGCGATCTTACCGTATAACTGCTTGAAGCACAGTCAAGTGGAGAGACCGTGCAGACTTAGGTACGATCACCACGTACATGTAGCTGGGTACAATCATTAGCATAAGAGCCTCAAGCGCGATGCTTGGTGAGCCTCCAGACTCTGATAAGTCAGGTTCGACAACGTAGGAGAAGAACTCACTAGACCGCAGAAATAAGACCGGCCGCAGTAAAAACACCAAAAAGTGCATATAGCCCAAGCCAGTAGCTAAGCCGTGATGCTTGCGATCCGTCGCTGCTTTGGGCCCACAGTGTGATCCATGCATCTGTTCTCACCCACATCAGCTTCGAGCCTGACTTACTGCGACTGAGTGGCACTACACCAGCACTGATAAAAAGGGGGGGATCTGATGAAAGAAGCATACTTACATTGCAAGGTGCCGAATGCCACGTTTGAAGCTACGAAGATACCGAACAAGGCGAAGCTGAGCCATCCCATAGACGAGAAGTAGTATAGATAGATGGACAAATCTCCCACCTGTCTGTTGTCATCTTGTTTCGTAATCGAGTCCTGAGTTTCACCAACTGGGGTTTTGCGAGGTGGGCTATTTCCTGAGCTCGCAGAAGAGCCATCGTCTCCGGCTAGCTGTGGCGCAAGAGAAGCTATACTTTCAGATGAGCTCTGCTGAACGATTTGTCCTTGGTCGTCAAGTGTGATAATTTGGTCCGCGATGGCGCAAAAGCTCACTGTGTGTGGTGGTCAGTAGGAATGGCCCGTTTTCCTAAACGCTATATGAGCTGGTCATGACTCATTGTTACTCACCAGAATGCGTGGCCAAGATGGTTGCCATACCCAGCTTCCGGATCAGTCCATCAGCTCCGAAGACACGCGTGGTGACGATTTCGTGGGTGGCAGCATCCAGGCCGCTCAGTACATCATCCAGGACAGCGATAGGCTTGCGCGCGTAGAGAGCCCAAGCTAACGCCTGTTTCTTCTCAGTACGCGATAAAATAGTCAGGCGCCGAGGCAGTTCTTACCAGGCGTTGCTTCTGCCCACCACTGAGCGAAACCCCTTTGCTCCCGACATTCGTCGCGTCACCGTCCGATAACTGCAGCAAATCGACTTGTAAAGCGCAAGCGTAAATGACAGTATTGTACCAAGCAGCGTCGAAGTCAGTTCCCGAGACAATGTTTTCTCGGACGGAGCCGTTCGAAACCCACGGGCTTTGATCGCAGTAGGCTATTTCCTTGCTACTGATCCAGACAGAGCCGTTGAATATGTTGGCTTCACCGAGAATGGCCTTTAAAATTGTAGACTTGCCACAGCCGACTGGGCCCAAGATGACTGTGAGATGATGATTCTGGCCAATGCGCAGTGACAAGTCTTTAATTACATAGCTGGAGCCTGGCCAGCCAACGGTAGCATTGTGGATGATGACATGGTCGGATTTGAAGATCGTACGAGGAAGAGGCTCTTTTGGTGTTGATTGTGGACGTTGAATCGTTTCCACACGGTTATGGCCTGAAGGCGTATGAAGCTTGTCCGGCTCATTGAGGCTCTCCAGATTCGCTGTATGTAACGGACATCCAGGCAGTCGTTTGTCGTCCCAGGACTCGCTAGCAAGAAAGTCCTGGATTCTCTGAAAGCAACCCAAGGCAGCATATGCCTGAGGAATCACCACTAACAGCTTGCCTAAAGGCTCCATGAGGATGGAGAGAATGGACAGGGATGTGACTGCCTGCGACACCGTCACGAAGCTGTTACCCTGAACTTTGGCGGCGATTGCAAAGGCGCCAAATGTGAAGAACTGGGAGAACAGCGAAGGTAAGTTTACTGCGATTCATTAGTCCCCGCGCTGGATCAGCTTGTAGATGCGTTTCAGCTTACCAAGGCAGACATTGAAGCTAGACAAGCGCCTGAACCTCTTAGAGAGGTCCAGTTCAGCAACACGCATACCCTGCATGAGAGATTCAAATTTGTTGCTAAGGCCTAGCATCTTGATACTTCTCATCGAGCCTAGGGCGTGTGTGGTAAAGTTAATCCTCGCTTGAATCGCCTCGAGCCAGACCTTCTGGCGGGCGGTCACAAACCCAGCCGCTCTGACTGACATGGCGGTCGCCACTACCAAATTGTAACGTTAGCAACACAAACCAGTGAATAAATCAACCTTAAGCCCAATCTACATGGATAGATTGACTTACCCAACGCAACAATGACGGGAGTGACCCAAACAGGACCGATTTGCATCTCTAAGAGCCACACAGCAAAAGCAAGCTGAATGACGCTCGCCCAGCTTTCGGCGACCACAAGATGCCACGTCTCGCAGATTCGCTCGACGTCTGTGCCAATCAAGGTCGTTGCAGCAGAGTCACCGATTTGTGTCGACGGCGATCGCACAGTCTTCTCATAGATCAGGGAAATGAGGCCGCCCCTGAGCATAGCCATGAGTCGAAAGGAAAGGTGCTGGTAGGAACCTGTCGCAATCTTGTGACACACATATCTGATCAGCAGTGATCCAGGCGGGAGGAAGGAAGTTGAGCTTACGGGTATCCCTGTATAGACTAAAGCCACAGCACCGATCAGGCCATATCCTTGGTTCCAAGTTTGCTGGCTGACAGGAGCCGATATAGTCTCTACGATCTGGTGGATGAGGAATGGCTGTGCAAGGCTAAGTGCAACCAGACAAAGACGAGGAAGCGCAATCTTGGCAAGTTCTAACCGCCAGGCCGAAAGTGTAGCCAGAGCTAAGGCGTGCTTGTGTCGATTGTGGTCTACTTTCTCTGATGCGTGAGGCAAGGTTAGAATACTAGACGACAATCCCGGTGCAAAAGGGCTTGAATAGTTCTCACTTTTATTTATCCATCGAACCTGTAGCTCACTTGAAAGCTTGGAAGATCTAAGCCTTTCATTGATGGACTCGAGATCTTCAACGGCTAAGATGCGCCGGGATCCATCAGAAAGCAAGTGTCTCAACCACCAAAAAAGCCCACGACTGAGGAGGCCACTTGTTGCCTCGCGAGAGAAGCCGCGATACGCACCAGCCAGGTTTTTCCTTTTATTCTTAGTCTCTAGGATGAGAATCAGAACCTGGACGGCTAGAGCAGCGGTGAGAATAGCTGGCATGATGAGTTTGTCCGATGCCAGGAGCCAGGCGGTTCGGACACGCGCAGCGTTCAGCGGTAGTGAAATTATGAGGTAACCAGTGATTATGAAAGATGGCCGTGGGCTTTTGCCATGTTGAACTTGGGACAGGACAGCGAGGGCGAGAGCGGCGCAGAGACTTAGCACGGATGAGGCCAGGGTTGCTCGAGTGGTGAATCCATGTCCCGAAGCCCATAAGATCAGCAAGGCTAAGTTGAGTCCGGCATAAACGAGAGTCGATACCTGCCAGCCTATGTTAATGACGTGAACTTGCTAATAATTAAATACAAAAAAAGTGTAACAATGAGAGTGACTGAGAGGGACGAACGAGTTTGAACATCGATAGAAGTAGTGATGGCCTCACAGCCGAAACGGCTTTGAAGATACGGGCCACCTGAATAGGGGCGATCAAGAGAAACCCAGCCGACAGCGGGATAGACAGGACGCTTTCTTCGAATAGCACTACGGGAAGATCATGTCAGTGACTAGCCACAGGGTATCGCATCATCATTCAAGGGCTGCGTACCTGTGAAGTCGAACCCGCCTCGACAAGACTCCGTGGCAACGGCTGGCCCGAAAAGCTCATCGTGGCAGACATTCGACACATTATTCATGCTGGATCATGGAAGATTGGGTGAAGCCTGGTGAATTATGGGTAAAAGGGGTTGATCGTATGGCCAGGAAGGAATCCGGTCCTCACGTACTGGTTCTGCTTTGAGGGAACACAAGGACACAAATAAAAGTGAAGATTCCCAAATCTCATAAGGTGCGTGGAACCTTTTTAACCAAGCTGGGTACGTAGTAGTAAGCAATGACCGCTGGCTACACTCTGATTGGTTTGATTTGCTAGGTTCTGGGGAGTTTGGGAGTGACAATCTATGTCGCGAATACCAACTGCACTAACAGGGGCAAAAGTGAGTCACCTTCCGTACTGGGAGAGTCGCGTTGTAGATATCACATAGGTATAGCTAATTAGGGTTAGCGTTGTATCTGATAAATGGGTCCATTTCTTAGCTGATTATGGGTCAGCCAGACGGTTGACACTAATAGCTGCCAAGGTGCCCTATGTAACAAGCAGGTGAGGGCAACCAACTGTAGCACAAAGCACAAGTTTCAGTAGTAATGCGCCTGTATGATTATCCCTTATACTGCACTCTATAGCTACGGGGACTAACTGTACTGATCGTAACACCATAAAGACTGCTGTGCAAACATAAGAGTATCCAGCCCCCCCCTTAGGCTTTTTGTAACCATATGCCCTAGCTGTGTACCCAGGGCGTATGCCCTGGTAGCCTGGGCCTTGTATAGCTGGTAGGTATTCCGGGCGTGGCTGGTGGTTTAAGGAGGTAAATCGTTCTAGAATCACTCTCATTCAATCACTTCTGGGATTCTAGTAGGAGAAAAGCGCGTAGTGATGATAAACCTTTCTAACGAAAAGCATTCATCTGGCAAGCATTCAGAGAGATTGTATTTATAACCAATTGTTTATGTTAGGTTCAGGGCTGCTGCATTTACGAACAAAAGTCAACGCAAAGACGGCAACTGGACAAAGCTGCCTCGGCCTGTTCCCGCCCACATTATCGCACCCTGTAGGGCACCCAACCGCCGACGAGCAGGAAATACGTGTTCAGCGGTAAAGATGGGAACCGTATCATTAAGTCAAACGGTTCAGAAGGTCCACCACGTGTTGGGAGCATAAGCATCACCAAGGTGTTATCACCAAATTATCGAGCCGCGCCTGCCATCTGCTATCACTCTCGCTCGCGTATTTGGTTGCTCTTCAGTCATTCTCGCCCCGCGCGCATTCACCAGGTACGAAAAGAGGGCAAGCAAGATTCCAGGAGTCTCGGCCCATGCTAGAGACCCTAAGTCGACTTCTTACCATCTGGTTTGGTTTCAAGCCAATGAGGGTCAACTCCCTCGATCGTCTCGTTGTAGATATTGATCGCGTTCCTGGCAGTCTCTTTTCCCATGGTGCCTCTCCTCGCTTGCGGTGTCCTAGCACGTGACCATTCGACGATATCATCGAACTTCCTGCGGCAGAAGCGCGTCGAGGCAAAGTCGGGCCCGTAGCGTTGGGCGCTGGGATGCCATTTGAAATGCATCGGGCTCGTGTCGCCGTGGCACATGATGGCTTGACGCAGATAATCGATGCAGTGGTCCAAGTGGAGGTGCCAGGTGTGCGGCGATCCCCCGTGCTTGTAGGCTTCTGGGTAGCTGGCCCTGCGGAGGGAGTCCTACGGGAAAAAGGTTAGATGCGTGAGCTGAATGAACAGCTTGAAGAGTCGCAGCTTAACGTACGAGACAGTGCAGTTGGTGGAACACATCAAGTCCAGTAACCCAATATCCGTTTTGCAAGAGGGTCTGGTCGCGGATATTGTCTGCTTCATATCAGGTTCCTAAAAGTAGTACCGGCTTCGGGGCTGGCGGGGCACCGGGTGGGGCCCAGGGGACACTGCAGAACGGAATAACATTATACTAAAGGGCACATAAAAAGGGGTTTTCATAATAGCATCAAGGTTTAGAGAGGAGATAGATTAAAATAATAGTTACTAATAACCTCTAACTACCCTCTTACTAACTCCTTTACTTAATACTATATAGCCTCTAATATATTTTAATCTCTCTTTATTTATAAGTATACTAACTATTAAAGTAATAATAGTACTAGTATAATTAACCTTAATAGGTTAATAAAGAAGTAACTAAGAGCCTTTCTTAATAATAAAGTAACTAAGGTAAGAAAGAAGAAGATAATTAAATAGATTATAGCTCTTAGAAATAGAGAGTCTATTAATAATATATATATAGCTAGTAGAGAACCTATAGCTACTTAGCTAGAGCTTAAGTACCTATATACTAATACCCTTATTAAGTAGTTAGCCTCTATCTAATATAAAGAGAGTAACTAAAATAACCTTAAAGACTTCTTTTTTAAGTTATAAGGCTAATTCTCTATTACTAAAAAAGAATTTATAACTAATAAAAGTAAGGTCTAGTTTATAAAAGCCTATTTAAAGGGTAACTTATTATATAGCTAGAGAAGCTATATTAACCTCTAGTATAGTAGTAATATTAGCTTAATTACTTAGAAATAGATAGAGGCTTAGCTCTATAATAGTATGACTAATAATAATATATAAGCCTTTAGTATAGCTATAAAGCTAGATAAGATATAGTAGAAACTAAGGTAGATATACTAGTAATTTATTAACTAGTATAAAATGGTTAAGATAGAGATTCTAGACCTCTAACTAGAGAAGTAATAGGTAATCTATATCTTAAACTAACTATTCTTAGACTTATAAAGCTATATCCTAGTATATAAGTTACTAGCTACTTATTAAGAGCTAAATAATATAGTAAAGAGGGTAGAGATACTTATAAAGATATATACTAAGATAATAATAGAAGACTAGTAAAGGTTATAAGAGAGAAGGAATTAGTAAACCCTAGCTATTACCCTAGTACTAGTATTAGCTACCCCCTTAGATAAATTAAAAGGGTAATAGTTAGTTTTAATACCTAGGGTAGCTATATATATACTTATATCTAAGCTATAGGTTAAGTAGGAATAAGAAGGGTATAGATAACTCTTAAGGTACTTCTAGAGCTCTCCTATATACTTTAACTATAGTAAGCTAGGATATATATTAATAAAGTATATAGAGAAGAAGTACTATAAGTATAACTAGCCTTATTATATAGGTAAGTATTATATACTAGTAGCCTAGCTAGTAACTATAGAGGTTAATAGTATATAGATCCCCTAGAAAGAGAAACTATATTACTACTTTAAGGCAGACTTCTATATTAGAGTAACTAGTATATAGAGAAAAGGAAGGGTATTAATTAACTCTAGAGTAGATAAGAATATTATATATTACAGGATATTATATAAGAAAGTACTACTAGAGGTTTATAGAAAGGGAGTAGGGTTACTAGAGATATAGAAAGGTAAGGTACCTAACTATAAAGTAGTAGTATTAGTAATAGAAGTAATAGATAATATAGAGGTAAGAAAGATATAGTTATATACCTACTAAGTAAGTAATGTAGGTATATATAATACTATTCTAGAGATCCTCTAGAAGTAAAAGGCATAGCTAAATCTTAAGTAGGTAATAATTAAGTAAACTTATCTACTAGAGGAAGGCTACCTATAACTTATCTAAAGAAGAAAGGTATTAAAGAGAGTATAAAGAGAGGTAGTAGTAATACTAGTATATAACCTATTAGTTTACTACCTATATATAGAGGGAGCTAAGAGGGTGCTAGAGCTACTACCTTATATAGTAAAGAGAGAAAAGGGGGAAGAGATAAAGAGATTTAAGCTACTAAAAGAATATTAAGAATAAGCATATATATTTAATACAAACCTAGTAGCTAAACTAGCTAGAGATAAAGGTTAATCCTATACTATTAACCTTAAGCTAGAGGTAGAACTACTATTTAGCTCTATCTACCCTCTTATAGAGAAGGAGTTAGAAGAGCTAAGAAAGTATATTAATAATATACTAAGTAACAGGTAGATCTAGCCCTTATAGAGCCCTATAGAAGTACTAATCCTATTTATACTAAAGAAGGAAGGTAAGTCATACCTCTATATAGACTATTATAGCCTTAATAAGGTTATAATCAAGAACTATATACTACTACTACTAATTAGAGAGATCCTTAACTACTTAGAAGAGGTAAAGTATTTTACTAAGCTTAACCTTAAGGGTATATACTACTAGGTAAGGATTTATACTAGTAATAAGTAGAAAATAGTATTCTAGATATAGTATAAGTACTTTAAGTACTATATTATACCTTTTAAGCTAGTTAATATACCAGCAACCTTCTAAGTATATATAAATAATACTCTAGCTAGGCTAGTAAACATTACCTATATTATATACCTTAATAATATCTTAATCTTTACTAAAGATAAGGCTAGTTATATAGAGATAGTAAAAGAGGTACTACACTAGTTAGATACCACTAGCCTATATGCTAACCTAGAGAAGTATATTTTCTATACTAAGATAATTAGGTTTCTAGGGTTTGTAATATCCCTAGAGGGTATTACTATAGAGCAGGACCATATAGAGACAATTGCTTAGTAGCTACTCCCTACTAGTATTAAAGATATATAAGTCTTTCTTAGGTTTATAGGGTTCTATTAGTACTTTATTAAGAACTACTCTAAGGTATATACCTCCCTTATAGACTAACTAATAGCTAAGGTAGCAGAGAAGAAGGTAATAACTAGAGAGGCAATTAAAGCCTTCTACAAGCTCTAAGTTATATTTACCTAAGCCCCTATCCTATAGTACTTTAACCTAGTACTACTAATATAGGTAGAGATAGATATATCAAACTTTATAATTAGAGCTATCCTATTATAGCTAGTAGAGAACTAGTAATACCTTATTACCTTCTTATCTAGAAAGCTAAAGGGTACTAAACTATAGTATAGTATACTAGAGGCTAAGCTACTTATAATCTAAGAGGTAGCTATATACTAGAGGTACTACCTCCTATGTACCTAGAGTAGGATTATATTCTCAATAGACTACCTAGAATACTACTATCTTACTAGTAAGCCCTAGCTTAATAGTTAGTAAGTAAGGTTACTCTAGAACCTATTTCTCTTTAACTTTAAGATTAACTACTAGCTAGAAAAAGAGAATATAGCTAATAGGCTATTATAGTAGCTAGACTATTAACCCTTAGGTATAGAAGACTGAGAGGTATAGGGTATATTCCTAGAAAGCTTCCTAAGTAGGTTTACCTAGAGGGTAGTAGTAATTATTAGTAATAGGTTAATAGAGGTATACCTATTACTATTAGAAGAACTTAGTTTAAGTCTAGAGAAGGAAACTATAGTAGTATAGTAAGCTAATAAGGTAATTACCTCTAAGAAGTAGCAAAAGCTAGAGAATAACTAGTTAGAGAGAGAGGATAGGGTCCTTAGGTATAAGAGTAAGGTAGTTATCCTAGAAGGGTATATACTAAGAATAAAGATTATAGTAGGATTTTATAATAAGCTAGCTAGGGGGTACCTAGGGGTAACCTATATACTTAAAAGGATTAGATAGATATTTTTCTGGAGATTAATAAAGAAGGATGTAATAGAGTATATTTAGATATATATAACTTGTTAATAGATAAAGCTATGCTACTACCTACTCTATAGGGAACTAGTACCTCTACTACTACCTAGCTAACTATAGAAATAGGTTACCTTAGATTTTATTACTAAGCTACCTAAGTTAAAAGGATTTACTAGAGAGAGCTATAACAGTATCTTAGTTATAGTAAACTAACTTATAAAGTATATATCATATATACTTATACAGGAGACTCTAATAGTAGACTAGTTAGTATCCCTTCTAGTTAAAAGGGTATTCTTATAATTTAGTATCCTAGTAGTAATAGTATCTAACTAAGGATCTCTCTTTACTAGCTATTTCTAGTTAGTAGTATACTACTTACTAGCTATTAAGTAGAGGCTAAGTATAGCCTACTACCTATAAATAGATAGCTAGATAGAGTAATAAAACTAGAATATTAAGTACTTTCTTTAAGCTTTCTATAGCTTAGAGTAAGATAATTAGGTAAAGTAGCTACTAATAGCTAAGTTTATCTATAATAGTACTTAGTATAGTACAATCTAAATAGTACTAGTAGAGGCCCTAATAGGCTATATACTATATAATGTAAATAATATAAAGCTAGAAGGGGCCTTACTAACAGAGGTTCTATTAGTAAGAGACTAGGTACAGTAGCTATAGAGCTAGTAGGCTATAATCCTCTAGATACTAGAGATAGCTAATAAGAACTATAAAAGGTAGTATAATATAAAGCAATCTATAGTAGTATTTAAGGTAGGAAAGAAGGTCCTACTCTTAGCAAGGTTTATATAGTAAAAGTGCTTTATAAAGAAGCTCTTAGATAAGTATCTAGGGCTATTTATAGTTATATAGGTAGTTAGTAAAAGAAAAGTATATAAGCTTAACTTAGAGATATAATACTATATCTATAATATATTCTTACTATTATAGTTAGAGAAGTTCTATAGAGTAGTAGTAAAGCTATAGGTAGTCCCTATTAAGAAGAAAGAGAAGGACATATACTAGATAGAGAGAATAGTTATATATAAGGGCCTCTAGAGAAACTAATAGTATCTAATAAAGTAGTAAGGATATAGAGAGAAGGAGAACTCTTAGAAACTATAGTAAAATATAGTAAAGGAACTATAGTAGGATTATAAATAGAGGATCACTAAGGGCCTATTAGAGAGAAACTAAGTTAATAATTATATAACTATAAGGTAGCTAGGTTTTATTATCCCTTTAGTACTAGGGCTAGAGAGTAGAGAGGCCTAAGGGCTAGGTATTCTAAGCTTAGAGATAAGTAACTAACTAAATAAACAGTAGAGAGGTATTAGTAAGGTACTAGAGGGGTACACAGGGGGCACCAAAGCCTACTAGTTAGACTCCTCCTTATTATTATTAGTAGCGCCTTTTCTAGAATCTAATCCACTAGCCTAGGAGTTAATCTCACTAGCATACTAGAGGCTATTATTAGTACTATAAGAAAGCATTAGAGGGATACTAGAGTAGGGAAAGAATATATAATATAGGTATAGGACTTAGTCTAGTTAGAGAAGAGAGTACTCTAAGCCTTAATAGCCTTAGTCTACTTATAAAGTATAATTACCTAGTTCTAAGTAGTAGCAGTAGTAATCTTAGTACTCTTAGCTAATAACTTAGCCTACTTAGTCTACTATTTTATAGTAGAGTAGGTACCCTTAAGGGTAAGAACCTTATACTAGTAGAGAAGCTACTTGTCCTCTTTTTATACTATCTTATGCTTAGCATTAAGAACTAATATATTAGAGGCCTTTATCTAAAGGGCCTTTAGGCTTACAAGCTAGGCTTTCTTAATCTCCTCTTAGAAAGGGTTAGGTTAAGGGATACTAGGGGAGTATAGAGGTATATATATACTTATAAGGTAGTAGTAGGAGTAGGGGTTAGTCTCTTTATAGACGTCTTTAAAAACTACCTTAAGAGTAAGGGTAGTAGTAGTAGTAATATATAAGGCTTATTATAGGTTAGTAATAGACTGATAGCTATAGAAGTAGTAATAGTAAATAGAGGAATAAGCTTATAGAGATATAAAGCTTATTATACTAGCTAGTATAATAGGAGTACTTATTACTAGTAGCTAGAATAATTAGAATAATAGAGAGGTAGTAGAGAGGTACTAAAGAGATAAGTATATACTTTAGGTCTTAATATAGTAGGGAAGATAAGTAATAGTATCTTTTATATTAAGCTACTACTTTACTATAGCTTAAAAGTAGTAATAGTAAGAGACCTTATATATAATAGTAGGGTTAATAATACTAGAAGTATTAGAACAGGTATTATTAGTAGGGGGGGCTACTAGAGGGGGACTAGGGGGGGCACTAGAGCTACCTAGGATAGTAGGATTAGTAGGAAGCATAGAGGACATAACAGCAGCAGTAGGGGAGTAGCTAGTACTAGTACTACTACTGGTATTACTATTACTAGTACTATTATTACTACTATAGTAATAGAAGTATAGTAAAAAATAAAAAAAATAATAATAATATAAGAGTATTATAAAGAAAAGAAGGAAAAGAAGGAAAATAGGTAAAAAGTAGAAAAAGAGAAAGTAAGCCTAGCTATTCTACTAGGTAGTATATATATAAGTAAGTAATAACAATAACTCTAGCTTATAAAGAAATAATAATACCTCTAAAAGAAAAAAGAGATAGGAGGTACTAGGGGGGTACTAGTACTTCTTTTACTACTATAAAGTATACCCTTACTATTATAGGTTTTATCCCTCATCTGGATGACTAATAAAGCCCCCCCTGGGGCCCACCTGGGGCCCACCGGCGGGAACCTGACACTCCTTTACTTGGTACTACACAGCCTCTGACACAGAGGCACAGTACAGCGGCATTTTTCTGTTGTTATTAGCGGTATCGATGTTGATGCCCTTATCGATCAACCAACCTAGTCCTGGATAAATAGCATTTTTCCTATTGATTTTCTCTCCATGGCGGACACTAGCGCCCGGTCCATCCCCTTTTTCCCCGGTAAACTCCTGGTCCATTCCGTGACCCTCCCCATCTCCTATGCTTGTCCGAGAAGTCTACGTCAGGGTGTATCATGCGATAATGCCTAATGAGTGACATGATGAGCGCATTCTCCCTGCTGAAGGTCTTTTCCTCCGTGTACAGATTGCATCAGGCGTTCTGCTTGCGATAATTGTAAGTTGTGCCCCCGTGGCGCGTCAGGTCGTATGGCCGCGAGAGGGTTGTGTGACACGGCTTGCCCGTGCTCGGATAATCCTATCGCCACGTTGTGGTCCTGCCTGTGAGTTGAGGAGTACTATTGCAGCCGATCTCAGGATGACTAGGAGCCAGCAAGCAAGCGGCAGGCTGAATGACGGGTGTCCCGGGGATCCTCGGCACATCTGATTGAAGTCGTATCGTACCTAATGATATAGTGGATGGGATACACGACAAGATACCAGATGAGATATGCAACTAAAGAGTGGATGAGATAAATACACAACAGAAAAGTAAAGCTTCTTAGTTTGGGGCTGTATTGTTTTGATGGCCCTAAAATTCTGCTCTACATTGGCCAACGTCTTGACGCTCAAGCTCTCTCTCTCATCAAGCTTCGGCAACTTTAGTCTACTGTGTTTGTACGATTGTCTCTTCGCTGGCGATTGATTCTACCTGTTCAGGCTTACGGACTTCAGAGACTCCAGCGAGTTTTTATTTTTCACTTACTTTGGGTTCTAGCGAGATGATTTCTCATCGCAGAGCTTGCTCGTGGCCGCTAGTCAATAGCCTCTCCCTCGGGTGAGACATTTTCATACTCTCCAGTGTCTATTTCGTCTTCTAGTGAAAGTAGGAACTCTGTTGTGTTTAGTTGTTGACCTGGTTGGAGAAGAGGAGGATCACTGTGTTTGGTAAACCGCTATGCATCTTCCATCACTGCAATTCACGCAATTGCCCACAAGCACTATGGGTTCGAAATCAGACCAGGACAGAATTTTAATGCAACGAACAGGCGTAACCGAGACAACAATCCCAACAATATGATAATCAAAACAAGAAAGGAAGTATTTTAAGTTGAATTTTCCAAAAGTATAATCATCTGATCATACTTCAGATGGTTGTGGATACTAATATGCCTCTGTCGTATGTGACCGAAGATTTAATTATAGGGCTTTTTAACGCCCAGTTAGGTGCTTTTGGTGAAATATGACCCGGAGGAAGAATTGGACGATGAATTTAAGTAGGAATCATAAGAGAAATTGGAGAAAGAATCAGACGTTGAATCTGACACGGAGCTGTTAGAAAAGTGGAGTTTCATAGAGAGGATTAAAATGTTGCAAAGATTGGGACAGGCGCTTTGCTTATAGCTGCTCAAAATAAGATACACTTAACTTCGTTGGTGTGCTTCGCTCTGTGGTCAAGAGGCTGCATCTTCCGACATCTCCGAAAGGGCGCTAAGAAGCTCGACGTCAGTGACGAAATTCTTCTACATTTCCAGCTGTCGGTCCGTAAGCTGAAGTCTGGACAGACGAGGGAAGATCACCGGCTGTACCTGTCACGATATTTGCCAGTACCTGGACCTGCACTCGTAATGGTTTGAATTGGTGGGAAGAAGCTCGTCGGGGCTCCTGACGAAGGTCTTGTATGCGTCTTGTTCTAAATTCCTCTCTTAGCCATGAGTCGATTGGGAGTCTGGGACCATAATGTTGTCGCTGTTATCCTGGGTCTCTTCGCCCAGGCCGGGCTTCGTTGCAGTCACCGTCCTCTTATTCTGTGCTGTTGATCTGTAAGCTGAAGTTCGGACGTCCGATGCCCAGGATCAGACTGGCAGAGTGAGAGTCCGGTTGGCAATATGCGAGAAGGTCTGCAGGCGATAATGTGGGCAGGTGCTCTGTTGAAGACACAGTGCTTTTGTAAGCATCGGGAAACCCGACTTTAATGCCAATATTGACAGGGGCGTTGGGAGCCTGTGGCTGAAAAGTGGTCGTTAGTACAGGCTTGTTCAAGTAATCCTAAGGAATGAAAAATACAGCGGACCGAAGCATCAAAAGAATCACAAGACCTATACTGTTGGGCGAAACACGCATCGAGTGCACGATAGTCCTAAGGCACGTACCCACCTGGCTAAGGTCTCTCAGGTCCAGCTTCCTACATACCTAGGTACCTAATGAGGAACCCCAATGTCAGGCATTGGAATACCTACAGTCATTACCGATACGACATAGTTTTTCACGCAGATTTTCTCTGTCAAGAGGCGGTTTCTATATAACACAGAAGAAAAGAGTCTACAATTGGCGCTCAGGCGTTGATTGTGACTATCCGACGCCACCCCGGCGGTCCTCCCCGGACCCGGATCGGACAGATAAGATACATTGCAGGCAGACTTAGAGTAAGAAATAACGATGGTATTACTGTGTCATTCTAAGCGGCGTGGCTGTGGGTGAGAGCCGCACCTCAGCCCCTAACCCGTTCCCGCTTCCTCTCCTTCATCTTTTTCCTCAAATCTTGTACAAAACGAACGTGAAGAAACGACAGCTCTGGTTATCGGGATAAACCGTCCCCTCACCCCCGAGAGTTCATACCTCATCACTTCATGCCCAACTAAAGCAGGAAAGCCCAGTGAGACGTTTAGCGATGGAGCAACTTAGGGGGCCGGGACCTTGGAGGGGTCCCACCAGGGGTAAAACCGCTCGCCCGTTTCCAGGGTCTTCAAAGTGCAGGCCGTGCCCTCGCAGCCAGCCCCAATCTGAGTGTTTCCCCACCACTCGATGTCGGCACCTAGCCACTGCACCGTGAAAAGCATAACAATACCCGCAATAGCAATGCCTGCCGAGAAAGATGCGGAGAGTACGAAATTATACTTGGACCAGAACGCCAGATAGCGGTTCCGCACATAGATCCAAGACAGCCACGCGATGGGGACCGCGGGCCAGGCATACGAGAAACTGTAAGGGGCCCAGTTGACGCCACCGTAAAACAGTGCAACGGGGTGGAATTGGCGGAGGTAGCGGTTCTTCGGAAAGTACCTGATGAGGAAGTAAAATGCGACGGGTAGCAGGATGCCAATGGGGAATCCGAGAAGGAGATAGTTGTATTGGCCTGAGGATGCAAGTCAGCCCTCCACACATCATACAGGAACTCGTATATCAGAGAGTAACCCAGGATCAAAACATACCAGTCGCTCCAAAGACTTTAAGGGGTCCAATAGTCCCCCATAATATCTGTATCAATAATCAGTTATTCGAAGGCCTCGACGAAGCGGGGAGCTGTAACCTACACTCGCCGTGAAGACTAAAACGCGTTAGCAATGGCTCTGACGGCCCACGATGGCCCAAGATGGTAATTTTGGGATGGGGAGCTCACAGGTGTTCGGACTGGGGCAAAAGAAGCGCATGGGTGCGTTGGCGGAACACACGTCTTTGATGTGGATCTGGAAATTCATAACTCCGGTGCAGACAAAGGTTGAAACGAGGGTGGCAACCATCTGACAGGCGAAGGTCTGACGTGGCGGGATTTTCAAGTAGTGGGCCACCTTGAGGTCGTTGGCAAAGTGAACAGCGTGTGCGCAGGTGACGTAACTATGGAGACGGTCAGTATTCGAATACGGGTCCGTCGTTCGTCCACTCCTTTGCATCAGATATGCGATGGCTTACCCGAAGGACTTGAAGTAATTCTTAAGCAAGACGTTAGTTTAATTGGCACACAAAGGAAGCTTTAGGTGTCAAACCATCGCGAGAGCGTTTCCTTGAACCCACATGCCTCCGATGAACTCAGCAAGGACGTTGAGGGTGACCTCGACACCGGTCATGGCCTTGATGATCCCGATGGGAATCACAAAGACGACGGCGAGGAAGATGCCGTATGGCACGACTCCAGCGGTGGTGTAAGTGGGCCAGGCAGCAACACCAGCGAAACCTAAGCCGGCGGCAACGAGAAGAGTACCGAGGTACCACCATTCAGAGACTAGAGGAGTTAGTTGTTGCTATTCATGTTTGTCGTGATGCCGGTCGGGTGGGCCGGAGCGGAAGGCACGTGATCCACATCGGCGGCCCCACCCGCATGCACGGTCGGTCCCACTGTTTGACTCACCTTCCGGGTACGCAGCCATGAGACGGTTGTGAACATCCTTGTACTCGCCATCGTCACCATCCTCCGGAAGGATCTTCTTGCGGCGGATGGTAGCCCACATGTTCTTGAAGCCCATCATGATTTCGTAGCGGTGGAAAATGGCAACATGGGTGACAGCAGCGGCGTACATGGCGAAGAAGGCGCCGTAGACGAGAGTGTTGGCAGCGCCGAGGTAGGCGGCAGAGTAGTCCATGTACTTCTCGTGGTCGTACATTCCGCGGTCGTCGATGGCACGTGAGACGTTGTAGAGCTTGCCAAAGTGGTCGTAAACTCGGTTGGAGTTGATCGGGAGGTAGGCCGTGTTCCAGGTATTCGTGTAGTAGATTCCCATGATGATGAAGCCGATGAGCCACATTCCAAGAGTTCGGTTAAAGGTGGAGAAGGCCGGAACCATGAGGGGATCCACGGAGTCAAAGAGCAAGACGTTCCAGTCAAAGGTAGGCCAAAGGTTGAACATGCCCAAACCGTTGCGGAACCCGGTCAAAATCTCCAGGTTATGGTTGTTGGGGGAGATCCAGGTCATCCAGGAGAAGAATGCAAGGACCTCGAAGATGTAGTTGGGAAACCAAAAGTAAACAAACATGGCACCGAAGGACCATAGGAAGAACTTGTAGCGGGTCATCGAATAAAGCCGCTTAAAGGGTCCAGGCACCGCAATATTGCTCTCGTTGTGCAGGGCCGAGTTGAGAGCAATAGTGACGAGCGACGCCGGCCAGACGCAGTAGGAGGGATAGACGATGAATCTCCGGGTTAATCCTGGTACCGTTAGTATGCGAGCTCAGGTAATGGTCTTGGAAAAAATCACTCACCAGCCAAACCGTATCCAATGAAGTTGGTGGACAAGCCAATCAAGATCTGGTAGGCGAAGCTCTTGGCATACGGCTGGTTGAAGTACTGGGGAAGCACCTGTGTCCAAATGATGTACTGGGTGTAAGGGAGACTCTTGGCTGTATTGGCCATAATGGCGATGAGCATATGCTCCTTCTTGTTGAAGGGCCCGGGGTTGAGGGCCAGCTTGTAGCCAAAGACCGTGAAGATTGTGTTTGGCATCAGCTTCTCCCAGGCCTTACCAATGGGGAAGGCCAGCAGCTGAGCGACGTTGGACTCGATGCTGATGCTCGGCTGACGAATACTGAAAAGCTGTTTCGCAACATTAGCACTGCGGTTTGTAGGACTGTGGCAGAGGCGCGTTCTTTGCCAGAATTCCGGCCACTTACCTGGTTGACGAAAGCCAGGAAGACAGAGAAGAAGATACCAATCGCCCACGCTCTGATAGTCCCGCACGGGAGGTTGGGGTCATCCTTGTTGTCGACTACAGCTCGGACCTCGGCGTACGGGCTGTTGTTTGTGATCAGAGCAGCCTCCAACTTCATCTCCCAAATCAATTTCTCGTGCTTGTCAGGGTTCTCGAACACGGCTTCGTTGTCTGCCAAAGTCTTAGTCAGAGGCCGTCCATCCGTCACACAACCAAGATTACTCACCGAGGAACTCGTGGATTTTCATGAGGGTTATGTGAGGGAAGTTAGGGTCACGATCGTGGATTCTCAGAACGGTTTCCATCATCTGCATCACAGTCAGCCACATACGGCGTGGGCTCCAGAGTCGTTGTGACCGACCTTGCGCACTCCCTCCAAGGAGAGGGTGGAGGCGATTGCCTTGGCCTCAATAAGATCATCCTCGGTGACATTGAGGTGCCTAAAAACGGATCAGCACGGCTGGGCATGGGTCATCCCACTCGGCCTTGTGACTTACGATTCAAAGCCCTGTTCCTCCGAGTCCAAACGGTGGAGTTCATGCGCTTGGGCGTCCTTCTGACGTTAGGCTGCGCTTCGATAGACTGTGGTGCCACGGCATATGAGTATACTTACAGCAGGAACCTTCTCGTCGGTCAAGACGCCTTGAGTCCTTCCCACCTCGAAGGGAGAGGCGGGCGCGTCGTTCTTCTCGTTCGACATTGCGCTCTGGACGACGATGTCGTATGGGACTTGGACAGAGAGCTATGGACCACGGGATGAGGAGCGATTTGAAGTCGTGGGAGACGGCGACAATTAAACCTTTTCTGACCAAGGCCAAGAATGGCAGGTCGCTTATCCTCGGTGCCACATGGCTGGCACCCGGATGCCTCCCGGGTGCTTCATGCACACAGACACACGCACACGATGGCCTGCCACTTTCGAGGTGACGTGAATAGGTCGGCAAGTGGCAAGTTGTTCATGGCGACTTTTCGGGTGCATTCCTGGTCTAGGCCGGCTGGGCGACATCTTGGCTCCAGGATCGACCTTCTCGGTCAGGCATGCAGCCGACATCAAGGGGTGGGCAGAAGATATGCAGGCGGGCGAGGATTGGACCATACTCCCGGGGCACATATCGCCAGCAGAGACCCGGCGACAGACTAAAAGGTCTCGGCGCCGCGCGAACAGGCTCGGGATTAGGGGACCGGGAAGGTGGTGAGGGGTTTGGGGCGACGGGACATTGGCCGGTTGTTGGACGGCCTCGACAGCAAAGAGAGGCGGGGAAAGAGGTTTGCCGGGGTTCCAAACCACATCACGAGCTAGGAGGTCGTGATGGCACCCTTCCTATATTACCATGTACGATTAGGTACGTGGGGGAGGGATCGTTAGTCACGAACGTCGCGGGTACAGTGCTGGTTAGCTTCATTTTCGCGCCATCTGCGGGCCCGGAGACAAGAGTGCAGCTGTGCCAACCACCAAAGTTGACAGGATTGACTTGTCACTCGCCAGTCAAGTGTCGCTTCACATCCTTACGATGATCAGAATCCGGCAAAGTAGTCCGAACCGTGTGGTTCATGTCACAATGTGTCCCTGGCGCTAAATAATGGGGACCCAAGGCTTGTGGCAGCGTAACGGCCCATTGTCTGTGAGCGCGATGAGCAGAAGCTCGATGCAGGACTGAGCAGGGGAAGCCGCCAGGCGGAAACCAGTAGACGCCGTGCCCAGTTTTTCAAAAGGCCCGCGTGGCACTTTTGTCCTTGCATTTGAGTTCATGGCGCATCGTATCTACTCAGCATGGTGCTCGGCCGAGGGTGAGATGGGGGTTCAGAGACAAAATGGCTTCACCGTCGCAGCAATGCGGAAGAACTGGCAAAGATGGCTTGCATGAGAAGTAGCCTATCAGTCCGAAAAAGAAGAAAGGCCAATACAATCAGTCGGTGGCTGAAACGGGAGAAAGAAGAGCAGAGTGAAGGACGGAGGGAAGATCGAATGCCATCCAATCTCTGAGTGAAGGGAATCAATCACGTGCCTCCACACGGGGGATTAAGGTTAGCCATGACGGACCACTGAGGTGGGCAAGGGTGGCACGGTGGTCAGTCCCCCCTGCGCTAGCCCACCTTGAGACTCTTCTCACTCTCTCTCCCTCTCTCCCCCCACACTTCATCTTCTACCCTCTCTCTCATTCACTCATCTCCTGCTTCAACCTCATTCCTCTCGCGGCCAACTCGCACCTGACAGCATCGCAGCTATCCGAGGCTTGATACGTGCGCCTATATTCTACCGACGACTTGATCAAACACCAAAATCCTTCTTGTGATCCCACATCTCCAAGCCAGGTTTCATGTCGGGAACTTTTGCAAGCTGAAATGGCGTGAGACAGGGCTATCCTCGCAACACACACGGGCTGCAGCAGTGGGGGGCACGAACTGTTGGGTTCATCTGCCACAGTGCGATAGGCTCGTCCGGACGGGTTTCTATCTTAGCGCGGCCGTTGACGACCAGAATCTGTCGAATCATATCAGTGCTTCGCAACGTGTGCGACTCTACGTCCGAGTCCCGTTCGGGAAGGAGGATATCGTCCACGCCATATAAAGACGGCATGACCTTTCTCTTGGCTTTCCTTGGTCTTCTCTTGGTATTGTCTTGGAACTCGTCCAAACGTCTGCGGTTATCAGACTTCTCCGCGCTCTTGGTCCCTTGGCGCTTCTGTTATCTCTCTTCGTCCCTCCTCAAGGCACCCTCTCAAGCGCCAATCCCGCCTTTCTCCGGCACGTTGCCCACCACGCCAGCCGCCGATATCATCAGGCCTCGGTGCCAACCACCAACAAATCACGCCTCTCGATAGAAGCCACGGATCGGTGTTTCCGAGCAATTGGCATGCCCCGCCTTGCTCAGCTGCAGGTGGCGTTTCTTAGCATCATCACATAGAGAGGATGGTCTTCTGGAACATCACCGAGGGAAGAGGTTTTGGCTAACGGCCGCCTGTCGACTGCGGGCGCCCTTATCATTTGCCAATCGCCCCCAAGACTTATCCCGATATCACGCCAAGCAGCCAGTGGTGAGCGGGTTTCCATTCGCCAGAGCTATCTTATCCTGCAACCCTGGCCCGCGTCCACATCTCCACCAGCGACGACGACGACGACGACGACGACAACCTCACGGTAGGTGCCGCCATCCCCAATCCTTCGCATCCTGTTTTTCGGGCTTCCCTCTTGAGTCAAGGTCATGCTGTCCAGCCCTGGCAGTCACGGCACCAACGTTTGCCAGACATCCAACGCAGCTCCTTGGCCCACAAGACTGAGCCCCTTGCCTTGGATTATGGACGACCAGCCCCCCTTGAATCTGGAACTGGGACCCTGAAGAAAACGGCAAGGTGCATGGCCGCCCCTTCGACTAGGTACAAGTGTTCAATTCAAGGGTCTGAGTCTGAGCCATCGCTATTTCTCCGAAGATCACGTCCCCTACGACAAGGACGCTCAAAGGGTTCACTTATCGCCACCCATCAGACATGTTTCCGATCGCCCGTGCGTCACTTCTCTTCGAGATCAGCGTTGACATCACCACAAAAACAGTCCAGTGCTTGTGCGCAGACGATGGGATCGTAGCCGGTCGTTCAATGCCGTTCCAGAACAAGAATGGCCTCTGAGCCGTCTGTCTCAAGGAAGAGGTCGGCACCTAATCAGGCTTGTTCCTTCATCCCAACCTTCCGAATCCCCACGAACAGCCGTATGCCGTCCTGCTGTATGGACGGAGCAAACTTCTTCTTCCGGGAGCCAAGGAAGGCAGGCCACCCCAGCGCCTGCATCCTACAGGCCTGCAGCTGCAAATGCGGCACGGCAAGTCAAGTATCTATATGGATTGAGCCAATGCCTGCTGCTCCAAAGATAGCGCAATTTCGGGTTGATCACGGCTCTGGCGACACTATGAACGATGGTTAGTAGGCTCTTTTGCTAGAGGTATCTTGCGGTGCCTTTCCTGTACGCCCCCGACTCTCTTATGCCATGTTCAACTCTGTCGTCTCGACGAACTCGGATACGGCAACCACCGCGTGTGTGAGGTCGAACGGTTTGGCCTCGGCTCAAGAAGTGGATCGGTCGCTTTCTGTTCAAGAGTCTTTTGGGTTCATGTATCGCTGCAATGTGTTGTGGGGTACGGGAGTCTACACATGGGCGAATATCTATAGACTGCCCTCTGAGGTTGCGTCGTCCAGCCGGTGGCTCAACCAGATTTGTTCCACTCGCGGCCGCAAAACAGGCCCGAAGACTACAGGAAAATGAAACCTGGCATCCGTCTAGTCGGTACCCATGTGGTATCAAGTCAGTGTACATGACCACGATGTTCTGCCCTGCCTATCTTTCTCGGCTTTGGCCTCTGATAGGCCCGTTGCTTCGGCTCGGTCTATCCGTGATAAGAACAATTGCTTCATGCGGACCGACAAAAGCTTTCCCACCAGAGCTCTTTCTAGAACAAGTCGATCAGGAGCAGAAACCACGATCCCGGTCCGTCCAACCCGGTCCTAGCCGGCAGCAACACGCGAACCGACTGGGTGCGTCTCTTGAGGGACGTGGCGATTCTGCGGTTCGTCCACTGAGCTGTCGTAGCCGTCTAGCCCTGTCTCATACGGTGCGGATATGCATGCAGTCCCCCGCCGTCTTCAGTTCTCGTTCTCACCTTAGCAGTGGCCGTGGCCCGAGGAGATCGACGACTCGGCGTATGTCAATGGGATGTTGCATGCGTCAGTCCGCCTGCCCTGAGAGGACCCGAGAGCGTGGGACGGCGGCGCCTGCGTCCAGCATCGAGAGCGCGAAAACCCCCACATCATTATCTGGAGCAGGCTTGGTCTGTCATCATACAGTGCTTGGGTGGTGCATGACGGAAGCGTGGGCGGTATTGGCTCCAGACGAAACCCGTCATTTTGGGTGATCAACGGACGTTGGCGGGAGGCGACAGCGTCATCTGTGGCGAGATATCGGCCGGTTTCTCGGCCCGTGACCTCTAAGAAGGGTTTTGTAGCCATTCTCGTGCTTCTGCAGCTGAAATGAGCGCCTCTTCGCATGCTCTCCAGGCGTCATTGATCATAATCAGTCCTCTCAAGCTGTGTGTGAGGTTGAATAATCCTGTTGTTTGATATCGAAGTGACGAAACTAGCGCCACGTTTTACAGAGTGGCTGACAGGAATTTTTCAAACCATCGTGTGCCCTAAATGTATGCCCCCTGAGATGTATGTATTTCAAAGCATAGCTGGCTCAAAACAGGAGATACTGAGAGGCCTAGGCCGTTCTCAAACCTTTCACAGGAAGCGGAGCTTCAAATATGCTGGGAGAAACGTATCGTGCCATTGATCATTATGGCCGTATATCTTCCAATGCACCTTGCCGACATAGTATAGCACGCACATGACATGCGCAAGCAGGATTTCCTGTATTGTGAGTTTGTGCCTGATTCCGTACGGTGCTGCATGTCAAGCGGGTTGGCGCCTTATTATCAACCCGACAGCGTGTCCATCCGCCTTCTGGCAACGGGACTCGCTGCGCATTCGAGCATTATACTCGTCCAGAGACAACTCCATACCGAATCAGACCCATCACAGCTCCTAGCAGGATAGCAAATGGCGCCGCGACGCCGTAGTATCTCCCCCCGATATACGAGCTGGCTGCTACAATAACCCACCACGGATCATCGCCCAAACTCCGACCGGCTTGAAAGCCCTCATCGAGGTATCCGACCTGCCAGATCCGATACACGGCAGTGTAAATCAGCCCCACGGCCGCGGCATTCACTCCCCGGACGGCGGATTTGACCCACGGCCTGCTCCTCAACACGCTCCACACGCCCATCGTGCCGTGGACGAGGACCAGTCCGGGCGTGAAGATACCAATATAGGCGATGAGGGAGCCAGCGACGGCCGAGTAGCCCGCGTTGATGGCCGTCAAGCCACCGAGAAACACGGCAAAGTTGAAGTTGGGGCCGGGGAAGGACTGCGCGATGGCCAGGCCGATGAGGAAGTCCCGAGGGGACACCCAGCCCTCGGCGACGACGTACTCACGAAGCAAAGGCACAACCACAGGGCCGCCGCCGAATATGATGGTGCCCGCGAGGTAGAGGTTGGAGAACAGGTTGTACAAGATGGGGAGGTCCTTGACCACGCCCCGCACGGCCATGACGGCGACAAAGGTGGCGAAGAAGGCCACGATGACGGCCGTGCCGGATTTCCAGCTAGAGTCGAGGCGAAAACCCTTGGGGATGACACGGGGCTCGGAGTCGGCCGGCGAGCGGCGGACTTCCTCCTCCCGCGGCGGGGCATCTGACCCCGGATTGGAGGATGCCGAGGCGGCGGTTCGCTGGTTCGGCGACGAAGGCTGCGGAGCGGCGGCAGAGGAGGCAGAGGAGCCGCCCACAGGCTCGGCATCTGTACCGTGGACCGTGGCCGTCACCGTAGTAGCCTGCAACTCGACCCCGCGGTCTGCACCCTCGGTCTCCCCAAAGGACCTCTCCCTTCTCTTCCCCAGCAGAGCCCGCACCATCCCCGCGGCCCTCCGCGCGGGCCTATGGACCCAGCGGTAGTCGTGGACGACGGCGGCGCACCCTGCGGCGGTCATCAAGACTGGGAAGTACCAGAGTGCGTTGTACATCAGGCCCGCGGCCGCTGACAGGAAGACAATGGTGCGGGTGAGTTTGTCAGTGATGGCCTTGTTGGAGAGCTCCACGGCTGCGAGGGCGATGATGCCGACGGTGGCGGCGTTCAGACCCGAAAGCAGGGCGTAGACGGCGCGCGGGAGGGAGGAGCCAATCGCCGAGACGCCGACGGAGAGGCCATACATGCCCAGGGCGCCGGGGAGACTGTGTGGCGCGATGGTGTTAGCTGGGGCGGATGCGGGGGGATCCTTCACATTCCTGAGGGGCAAGGTGATCCCGGGGGCCTTACCTCCAGATCCCAAAGGCAAGTATGGCGCCGAAGAGACCATTCTGGATAAGGTTGATGCAGTAAAGCATCTTGGTGCTCGCGGGCCCCGAGAGGGCCTGGGAGATGCTGAGGAGCTCCTGGAACTGGGCGAGAGCGTGAGGTTCATGATTGCAGAAAGTCTCGGCATTGGAGAGGGGGCTGTGAAGGAGAAGCTTACCATCTCCTCGTCGATCCATCGCAGCCGTTTGACGAAGCGGTCGTGAAACTAAAATAGCCCACTTGTCAGTCTCCGATCTCTCGGTGACACAGGGAAGATGGCTCAACAATTTTGAAGTGGACCGGCGGGCCACCGAACGCCGTGACACCAAGATGCCAGTTGTATCTAAAGACGTCTGCCGCACGCGCCGCATCCGCCCGGAGACGGTGCTTCCATGATGCGGCGAGCATCTTGTGTGGACTGCTATCGGATGGGCTTTGGCGGTTTGACTCAACTACACACTAACCGCTAATACTCTCTTTCTCTCCGATCGGTTTCAGCGACAATTTATGGGGTTCCAGATTTCTTGATCCGCGGGGTTGAAAAATCGCACACAGGGTCAAGTTGCGTAGATCTTCCCAACGATGCCCACCGCGAATGTCGTCCGATGATGGCGTGTGGTTCGACGACCGGCACCCCATGTCGAAATTCGAGACTTCGCACGCCATAACCCGTGACTGCACACGCCAAGTCTCAGCCACACTCGTCGCGACAAAGACCTGTTTGGCAGAATTGCGAAACAGGGCGAATCTTATCCTCCTCTTGATCGCCAGTAACATGAACCATGGCTACGGTCAAGCTCGACGAGACTTTTGATTTTGTCAGCGGTGGAGAAGCTTGATTTAAAGCCCGGCCCATTCGTTGTCTCTATGTATTGCGGAGCGTTATCGCTATCATGGTCAAGGGTCTCCCCGACGACCACCTGAGCTACGGTGGGTCGAATGTAGTGAGGTGTCAGTCGGAGAGAAACACAGAATTCTTCAGGCTGAGATGTTGATTCAGATCCCCTGAGCTATTTCTTTGGCGTGGTGAGACAGTTGCCGGGTTGGAATCTATTCTGCATAGCACTCCCCGTATGAGTTGCCCGGCAAGTTGACCAGGTGAACTGTGTGGAATTGAACATGGATGCCTACTTCTTTTGCCACATGCGCGGTTGACAGGTTGACCAACCCTTGCCAGTCAGCCCACGAGGAAGTTGACTGGAATTTCTTGTCTCGACGCGTGAGCTCAGGGGTCACCGGCATCGCCATGCGAGCGAGGGAAGGGAGCCGCATCCGAAGGACGCGCACAATGCCGGCGGCTGATGCTGCCATTCGGCAGCGAACCCGCACAATGCGATGGTACGAAAGGGGCGTCCAACAACCACTTTTGCTGGCACGTCATGGAAATCGGTCAAAGTACGTGGCCAGCCAAGTGCGATGAGGTGGAAGACGGCCGGTAGTAATGGCCTTCGGCCGGGGGTGGGGGGACCACTAGCTCTTGGAGCCGCCGGTGCAAAAGGAGCCTATGAGCTGAGGCGACGCGACGTTCAAGAGACGATGGCCAAGGCGTAAAAGACGAATGCCGGCGCACTTGTTCAAAGCTAGGTGGTCAAGGAGACAAATCGATAGCCTTCAAGAAGGCGCTGTTGGGGCCAATGCAAGTTTCGGTGGCCGACTGACGGTTCACGATGATGTGTCCAATGTATCCAGCGCGTTGCGGCGCGTCGCGACGAATGGGCAACGTACGTCATGGAGTACCGTTGGCTGGCATGTGGACAACCAACGGGCGCCGGGGGGGACTGGTTAGAGACGTAGCCTGCGCCGTTGACTTTAGTGCCTAGCCGTCTTGAGCCACTCCCGGCTCAAAAAGTCTATAAACCGGTGTATCTTGGTCGGATGGGCGCCAGCATCGCTAGCGGCAATGGAGGATCAATCAAGCAGAAGCTGGCGTCAATAGGGTACTCCCTCTCACGGCGGCGTCTGCCCGACGGGTCCGAGCACGGAGTTTTAGCTTTTACCATTGAGACAGGTCATTTCTGTCTGCGTGGCTGCCTCGGAGGAAACTGGAGCCAGAGATGGAGGACCGTCAGGACGCAGACAATGGCACCGATTCTGGCAGCTGCGGTGATACATGCCGCAGTGGCTCGCAGCATCTGATGGGCCGTGCGGTGAATCTCGGGTGAAGGGATAGGTAGGGGAGACATGGAAGAAGGCGACCGATGACTCGGATGCTCTCGAGACGGGATGAAGCTGGAGCAGTCGGGCGAGTGACGGCGAGCCAGGAATATCGATGGGACTTGCTCCAACTAATGGTTCTTGACACTGGCTCGTGAAACATGGTCATTTAGTGAGAGAGGGCCCGTCGGACACAGGAGGAGAAAAGCGCGTAAGTAGAGCTGACACGATGGTGGCGGTCGAGCGTGATGGAGGCGGGCGCTTACAGAGGTTGAGGTCTTGACGGCGGCTGCAAGGGATACGACATGGTACACTACACGCGTAGTGTTGGGACGCTCTGGGGACGCAGAAGCCGCGGAGCAACACACGGCGCGCACTAGGACGAGATTCTGAATCTTGGACCTCTGAGCACTTTGGGAAAGTTGAGACGAGACGAGGTAAGACCAGACGATACGATGCGATACAACACGACACGTCAAGGTGACACGATACCATACAAGACAGCATGCGGCGGTGTTGGGCCTTTTGATACGTCGTGGGCCAACGGCGACGGGCGTTTAAGCATCTTTCACAGCACGCGGGCTTTTAAGGTTAGGTGACGAGGAAACACGACGATCAGTTGATGAGAAGACGTTGGATTGCGATGAGCAGCAACCAGAAACAACGGGGAAGGCGTTTCGATGCGTCGCGTGGGTGCGTGGGTGCTTGACGGTTGTCAGGTAAGCAGCAGTAGCAGCAGCAGCAGCCAACAAACCAGACATGGATGGCAGCTGAGGAGGGGGGGATCCGGGAAATGACAATTTGCGGGCGGGGAAATGAGTGGATCGGAGGTCCGGAGTGCACGGTCGGGATATAGTAAATCCGTGACTGCCTGGTCTGGGAGTCTGGCATCTGGGCAGGAGTGAAACGCCACAGTCGCAACGGGGCGGGATCGATTTGGGGTGGAGAGCACTGGAGCCAGGCTAGATTACCTATCGAGGCGGGGCGGTACGTGCGATCTTGTAGTGTAGCCTCGGGACCTGGGTACCTTACGCCAAGGTAAGCACTTACTTGAGCGAGGATTGCTTCTGCCGCCGATGTGAGCGGATCGAACGGTCTCGACTCGTCTGGCCACACCTTCCGTCCCTCATCCCCCCTGCTTCCCCTTTACGATCGGACAAACCATCGTCTGTTCATCATTCTCCATATGTCTCTCTGCATCGTCCCCCTCTCGTATACGGTATTGGTGACAAAGTCTGACAGGCAGACAGCGAGCGAGTGGGAGACACACTCGAGCACAGAGGATATTTGACAATGTCCGGGTCGGGTGGACCAGGCAACATTAATCAACACCTCGTTGGCAAGGCGGCCTCTGACTGGTCGCCAAAAAACCGGGATTACCCTCCCCTTTCCCTGAATTCTGCTCATGCTGCTGCGGGTGTCCCTGTTGGCGGTGCTGCCGCTGCCATGTTTTGCTCGAAAAGCCTGCCGCTGCCGATGAGAACACCACCATCACGCCTCCAGTAGGTAGGTAGGTACGGATACCTACCCTGTGTAATGGTGCGTTGCAGTACCGGCAGGTAATAACGACCTACCTAGGTACAGTAGGTAGTGACCAGGTATTAGTGCACCACACACCAGCTCGCCAGCGCACCCACCGCGCCAGCACAGCCTGCACATTCGTCCAGTGCAATCTGTGACCTGCATGAGGGGAGTGCGATCATAATCACAGAGGCGCCTGTCATGTTGCTCAATTGCCATTTGGCGCTCGAGCGTCATCGTCGTCGACCAGTGCGACATTTTGGCTTGAACGTTTGTTTCCTTGATTTCGCTCTGCGTCCTTCCCCCCCCCCCTCTTCACCCCGAAATATACCTGCTAGCGTGATAGGAGCAGTTACACACACTAGGCACATATAGATACATCCGGGTCAGGTCTCGAACATGGTTCATTATGAGGAAAAGATACTTGGTCCAAAGTACCGCCGACATTCCGCCCTTCTCAGACAGGGAAAATTCTCCTCCACGCCGGCCCCGTCTCTCTCTCAGTCTCTCTCCCTCCTTTCCTAGTCCGGGTCTCTCTCTCTACCATCCATCTCCTTCATTCTCCATTCTATCCACTCGCATATTCTCCTGATCAGATCCTGGTCGTCCTCCCACCCCCCTTTTGCCCCGTTTCTTTTGCCCTGCCTTTTTCTTTCTTTTTTTCTTTTTTTCCTTCGACGACACCGCCGGAACGTTGTTCGTCCTGTCTCGTCCCCTATCTTCCCTTCCCTTCCCTGTTCCCGACTCCTTGTCACCTTGTCTATTCTGATTTGTCCCTCATTTGCCGTTGCTTGGGTGGCTCTCCTCAATCTAGCATCATTTCGCATCTGAACTGCCAATTGCTTCGTCACCCCTCCTCATCTCCCGGTGTCTTCTGCACCCTTGTCGGCCTTTTTCTTTTCTTTTTTCTCGTCATCGTTGCCATCTCTGTCTCCCCTCCCCCGAACCGCTCGCTTTTTTTTCGCTTGGCCTTACCTTGGCTTCCCTTCGTTTCACCCACCCTTCCAGCCCTATTCTGTCCCAGATAGAACGGACGGGCAGCCTGGCATCCGACGACACTCCTGTATTGTTACCTGGTTCATTGCCCACTAATTATTACACATCGTCGTTCGCTACCTCATCGGCAATCCGTCAAACCTCCGCGTCTATACCGTCCATATTCGAAAACTAGACTTTCGCTACTCTCAGACCATCTCTATATTCGCCCGTTCGTTTGCAACTGCACCACACGGCATCCCCATCATAAACACTGTCGCTACCCCAAGCACAGGACGGATCTGCAACAGAGCCAAGCCAACGTTGTCGCGTGCTACATGTTCTTTGCTCCTTCTGCGACCCTATTATCCCATCTTTAGGACAACCCGCCGTCCATCTTCGTCGCTCGTTCGACTGGGCCACCGCCTGCGACCTGGAGGACAGACCCTCCCGGCTGCGAGCACATCCCAGCCATCTCGAGACAGTTCACCCGGGCTTCCCACACACTTGAGCTTCAAGGGGGTCTGCCCCCTCCCCACGCACTTCTCTCAGTTTGCCTTTTCGTCTCGTCTCATCATCCATCCCTCACCCACCGGGGGGGAGAGAACAAGACAGGACCGACCAAGCACCTGCTAAGCATCTGCCCGGGATCTGCCCGCTACGCATGATTGCGCCTCGAGGTCCCTAATCCGCAAGGACCAACAACCCAGCAAGTCATTACAGCATAGCCTAGCCCCCCGCTCTTAATCCTTTCCCTTGCTCCACGCACCCACCTTCCGACCAAAACCACCGCGACTCTCCACACAGTTCACCCTATTCTGGCCTGTTGCCCCGTTCTCCCAAGGCCTGGCCGCGACAATATCGACCTTTTGCTGCTGTCAAACAAGCTTTTTTGGTTGTTGTTTTCTCTACCTCTACCTACCTATCGCCTACTTACCTCACACTCCCTTAGTCCTTCCCCTTTTTTTTTTTTTTTTTTTTTTTTTGCGTTTCTTCCCACACTAGACGATGCGATGATGATATACGGGCACCAAGACGTTGATCTTGTCGGTCCCAGTCCAGGCTCACCCCCAGGCATGACTGCCTCCAAGTCGTCAAAATCCTCTTCCTTCAAGTCATTTCATTCCGACGACAATAGCGTCCTGGATGACGTTAGTCATTTCGAGGACATCGGTCTTGAAGACGATGCCTCCCATTACGACACCCAACGCATTCGCGAATCATCCCCCGTTAAGCCACCCTCACAGCCATACTCGAGATCATATTCCACCGACTTTCGCTCTGTATCATGGAAGCCGCCGCACTCTCGCTCTCCGCCCATGGCACGAGACCTTGCCAAGCCTCGAGGCGCTGTTGGCACCGCAGACCTCACTTCCAACCCCCGCTCAAACTCCCGACCCTCCTCGCGACCTCCTTTTCCGACCTTGAGGACTGACAGCTATATCCTCAACCACCGAAGCCCTAGCGCTGGCCGCCTTCCCGACCCCCGCCGGAGTCCGGTGAGCTCCCGAGGCTTAGCGAGCCACTCGACAACTTCTCTTCACTTTCCCCGCAAAAACCGCAGCCCGAGCCCGAACTTTTCCTTCCTTCCGAGAGACCCCAACGTACCACTCAAACCCCGCCGGGCAAGCTCCCACTCAGCCCAGGATAGAAGAAAGTCCGTGCTGGAGCTGGAAAAGGAGTGTGACGAGGACGATACCGACGATATCCCGGATGGCCTTATCCTTGACAACGTCCCCATTTCTCCCCGACCTCGCCAGGAACGCACACCGAGCCGACCAACCTCTTCCGGGGCATCACCCAATAGACCGCCAAAGGAACGCTTGCGCAGTGTTGGTAATGGGACGCCCCCCGTTCCTGTCGATTCAGGATGTTTGCGATCTCCCTCCTGGAAATCAGACAGCGCTCTGACGTCCATTGGCGAGGGTAACGCCCCCGAGCCGCTTAGGAACCGCTCGAGAAGCTGGAACCTCGCACTGGCCGAGCTCAACGCAGACGCCAAGGAGTTGACAGAGAAGCTCGAGGAGCACTCGGATCATGTTCGTGAGAAGGCGGCGGAAAACGCAAACACTACTGGACGTCACACATGGAACGGAAAATCCCTCGAGCAGCACAGCCAGAAACCTCGGGTAAAGTCCGCTTTGCCCGATCTCCCACCCATCCGGCAACAGACAAACATCATCATCGACCCGCTTCCCATATCCAAGGAAAAAGAGGCTGTCCTCAGCCGCACAAGACCCTCGTGGCTTCCTCCCAAGGACCCCGCCGAGGAGAAGCGCCATTTGCGGGAATACAAGAAAATGATGGCCCGCAGCGCCGAGGCGGACCGCCGTCGCGAGGATTCACGTCAGGCCAAGAAATCAACTCGCGACACCAAGGCCGACAGCCTGATGCGGATTTGGGACGACGACATTATCCCCAGGTGGCCTGACGCCATCCGAGAGCGTCGCACTCGCGAGTTGTGGTGGAAAGGAATCGCGCCCCGCAGTAGGGGTACGGTGTGGGCGAGAGCTATCGGCAACGAATTGGGCCTGTCCCAGAAGTCGTACAATGCCGCTCTCGGCCGAGCTCAGGAGCTCGAAGAAAGAGTCACCGCCGGCAAGGGCGATTCGGAGGACATCCGGCGAGCAGCTTGGCTCGCAGCCATCCGCAAAGATGTGGCCGAGAACACTTGGCAGGACCTGCGGATTTTCCAAGTCGGCGGCCCTCTCCATCAAACCCTCGTCGACGTTTTGTTTGCCTATGCACTGTACCGGAGCGATATCGGCTACGTCAAGGGATGCAATGTAAGTAATCCCCAAACCGCACTGGCACCTTGTCCCGGCCCCGGGCCGTAACTGACGAGGCGATAGACGCTTGCTGCCCTGCTGCTCCTAAACCTTCCCTCGTCATCCGCAACCTTTATCGCGCTCGCCAACGTCCTCAACCGACCATTGCCTCTGAGCTTCTACTCGGAAGACCCCGGCGCGAAAGCCTCGGCCTACAACCTCGTCATGCAGACTCTGAGCGTAAAGTCTCCCCGTCTCCATCAGCACCTGACAAAGGACATCTCCGAAGGCGATGCGGATTTCTACTTGGGCAACTTCTTCATGGGGCTTGGCACAACTCACCTGGCCATGGACGAGGCAGCCCGGCTGTGGGATGTGTACGTGTTTGAGGGCGATGCCGTGATGGTGCGGGCGGCCGTCGCTACCCTCATGCGGAACGAGATGGCGCTCCTGGGCGTCAGGTCTCCCGGAGAGGCCAAGAAAATGATTGAGGGCGGCGCCAACAAGGATGGCCGCAAGGCCGTCGTTGGAGACGACGGCGCAGAGGACCGCTGGATGCAAGCTGTCCGGGAAGCGGGCAAGGCTTGATTGAGTCTTGCCTTTGGCCTCTGTCCCCAACACCACCTTTACACTTGAACACTTCGCATTCTGGAACATACATCATGATCCTAACTGTTTATATATAATCTCCTGAGCCGGTATGGCACCGGCGTTTACCACCAGAGGGGACCACACTCACACGGACAAACAAAACATCACCGAGCTCTCATCGGATTTGACCGCTTTGGGCCATCGATCGATGGGCATGTATAAAGAGCACCGGCGTCTGTGGCGCGATGGATATTTGTGCGGGCTGGCTTTGTAGCATGTTTCTTTCTTGGCTCGACTTACTTGTTTCTATACTCATTTTGCCCGTCCGTCGGGGTGTTTCGCAGTGCGCGGGCACCTCGGGGACGCGAGCCATTCTTCGGTAGCGCTTTGGACTGCAGATAGATACACCACTGCTGGTCGCGAGGGTCTCTTCCATGCGGAACATGGACTGCCCGGCAGCCAGTGGAAAGAGCAAAAACAAATGTTTTCCTAGGGCGACAGACGTCCTGGGTCAAGGAACATGTACTCTTGCATAGACTCTTTGTTTTATCGTCGTTGAAGTGAAACATGAGCGATTGGTTTCCGATACGATGTTTCTATCGGTCGCTTGTGATCTGCATCTTTACATTCTGGACTTTGATGCGAGGCAGGCGGTGCTTGTACGTCCAGAATGTGGTGGTCACTTTTGTCTTGTTGGATATTCTCTTCAAATCAACTGTATTGTGAAAGAATCCACCTAGTACCAACATTTACTTGCCATGGGGAACATGTATCATGCACTCTTATCAGATGCCTGCTCATGCCAGACGCAAGACGAGGGCGAAGACAGTAAAGAAAAGGGCCGAGTGATGGACACAATACAATACTCAGTATATAACCACATCAATGGCAAGTACGCACGGGGCACGCGAGCAGTCTCTTCAAATCCATGAATTAAACCTCCTTCGAAAATGCCCAAGCCTCCTCGCCCGATCGCTCCCGACGAACAATGTGAACTGGGAAGAGCTCATGCCGGGCCCCCTTGATGCCGTTTTTTTTCTTCTCACTCCCGCCCTTCATCTACGTTTTGTGTGTCAGGAACTGCGACTGCTTAAAATGCTGCTGCTGCTGTTGCGACCTCGTCTACACACATACACACCACGCACGCACACGACTGCAGTCCAACCCTGCCTTAGTTGATGACCTCCTCCGACTCCTCGAGGACCTCCTCCACAATCTCCTCAATGACCTGCTCCTCGCCCTCGTTGGCCGTCGTCTTCTTGGAGAGGAGGTAGGCGACAATGTCCTGGGGCAGGCCGAGCTGCTTGCGCTCCTCGGAGACCTCGGCCTCGATGTCCTCGCGCCACGCAAGCCATTCGGCAAGCTGGCGGCGGCGGGCCTCGACGACCTCGCGGTCGGCGGAGGCGCCGCGGTCCATGTCTTCCTGCTCGAAGACGCGGCTGTACTCGCGCAGGTTCTTGCGGATCTGCTTCTGCTCCTCCTTGGAGAGCAGCGTAGGGGGGCGCGGGCGCCAGGCCCACTGCTTGAACTTCTCGACGGGCTCCTCGCGCAGCGCCTCGCCCTTGAAGTCGTAAATGTGGTATCCGTTCTCCATCTGTTGGTTCGAGGGTCAGCATCAGTCGGGCAGGGTCATCTTTTGTACGGGTGCAACATACAGAGTGCTTCCAGGCAGAGGCCCAGGTGGCGACGAAGCGTCCTGAGGGATCCCACTCAATGTCGGTGACACCGTAGTGGTCGCCAGTGTTCATGAGCTGCAGGTTGGCCGTCAGGTCCTTGTCGGACTCGGGCTTCTCGCCCTCGAAGTCGAGGTCGAAGAAGTCGAGGTCGGAGCTCTGCTGGTTGTGGACGGTGGCGATGACAACGAAGCGGCCGCGCGGGGACCAGTAGATGGCGTTGCTGTTCTTCTTGTCCAGGGTGCGCAGGTGCTTGAAGTTGCCAACGGCGTTACCCTTGGCCTTCTCGGGGCAGAAGAAGGCGACGGACGTCTTGGGCGCGACGGCGACGGCGACGGCAGGCTCGGTCGTCGTGATGATGACGAAGCGGTCACCCTTGGGCTCCCAGGCAAAGTTGATGACGGTGTCCTTGATGGTGTCGACGACCTCGACAGGGACGCCCTTCTCCTTGATGCGGAAGATCTCGAGCGTCGTGGCCTGGGACTTCTTGGATTTGGAGTGACGGTCGACCTTGACGCAGAGGTACGAGGCGTCGGACTGCCAGTGGAGCTTGGCATCGGAAACGCTGAAGAGGGGCAGTTGACGGACCACCTCCTTGCTGGGGATGCTCATAAGACCGACCTTGGCGGGGTTGCTGCCGATTTCGGGGGTCCAGTAGGTGAGGAGCTGCTCGTACGTCTTGACTCCCTCTCTTTGCGGGGTGGCGGGGGCCCAGTCGAACTCCATGATGCCCTCGATCTTGATCGAGGTCTTGTCGAGGAGGTTCATGCGCGGCAGCTCGTAGACGGAGATACCAGTCTGGTAGTTGAGACGGGCGACGTACTTGTCGTCGGCGGACCATTTGAAGGCGGGCCAGAGAAGCTTACGCTGCTTGGCCTCGTCCAGCTCGGACATGTCGAGGTTGGCGAAGGAACGGATGGGCTTGCCGGACTCGACGCTCCAGATGACATAGTTCTTGCCGTCGTCGTCGACGGACAAGGCCGGGTGGCCCTCGTCGGGGATGGAGATGGGGCGATTGGACCATGTCACGAGGTACTTCTCGGAGGGAGACCAGTCGCAGAAAGTGACAAAGGGGTGAGGGAAACGCTTCTGCCGTGACCACGAGGCACCGCCCCAAATCTGAACACCCTGGGCGTGGACCGAGGTGAGGTAGGTACCCTGCGGCGACCACCGGATGAAGGCATCTGTCCAGTTCTGGCGGTCGACGATGTTCTCGGGGACGTCCTTCTCGTTGTTCCAGAAGACGCCGACGGTGTCGCCACGGTACATGGCGAACTGGTCTCTGCCACGGCCGCTGGGGTCCTTCATGAATGATCTCAGGTGCTCCTTCTCGGTGAACTCCTCGATGTAGGGCGGGGTGTACTCCTCCTGGATCTTGCCTTCGCGGCCGTAACGGTCGACATCGGTGAGCTTGTTGACGCGGAGAGTGTGCTTCTTGTCGAGAGGGACCTGGTCGAGTCCGCGAACGGCGGCCGCAGCCTCACCGGGCGACGAGTATTCGACAAAGGCAAATCTGCCACCAGTCAGTATTCAACCCCTTTTTTTGTTGGCATTATTGCGCGACCGGGAACTGTATCAGATCTGGATCTGGGTCTGGATCTAGATGACAGGAACCGGATCCACTCGGCCACACATACCTCAGCGACTTTCCATTCTCACCCATGGGCATGTAAATCAGGTCTTCTCTTGTCTTTCCAACCGAGTTCAACTTCTTCAACAAGAACTTGACCAGCTTGGGCTTCTGCTCCTCGTTGACTTCGGGGAGGCCATCGATGACCACGAAGGTGTCGTATCCTTGCTCCAGCTGAACCTCGTACTTCTCGCGCAGGTCGGAGATGTCAATCTCCTCCTCGTCGTACTCCTCGTCGTCGAGATCTGCCTCGCGCAGATGGTCGAAAGAAGGCGCCATGATTGCGACAACCGATCAAGGGGAACAGTCGAGGTGCGTTGGCGGGCTGGTCGTGGGGTTTTTTTTTCTCTCCTTCGGTAGGGAGTGGGAGGGGGTGCGTGTCTCTCGGTGAGAACTGCGTTTTACGATGGGCCCTCTGTGGTGGGAAAAAAAAGAGGTGTCTGTAGGTGTGGGGTCCGGTGGCTTTCTTTAGGTGGAAAAAGTGCCCCGCGATTTTTCAGTTTTTGGTAAGGGTTTCCTGGCTGCAGAGCGCTCTTTGGCTACCTATAGATTGCAGGACCTTTTAGAGGACAAGATCGGTGCAAAAAAATACGAACAGTCTTCGAAGATGTAGGTGGCCAGTAACTGTCTCGACAACTAGAACTGCGCCGGGGGGGGGGGGGGGGAGATAACCGGGGGTGGGAGGGGGGACCAAACAACTATCGCGCGCACACAATTTGGGCGTCGATTTGGAAAGTTTTCGGTCGTTGAACTGACATTCGTGTGGGCTGGAATATTGCATTGTTCCGGTTCCGGGGCGGCGACAAAAGCCCCTCGCTACCGCGAGAGTTTTGGGTCACGTGGAAAGGCGATTCTGCCCGGAGAACCGTTACGGCGGAGAAAGAGGAGGGGTGGGAAGGTTGAGCACCCTCACCGCCTTGGGGAAGGAAAGCTCCCTCAGTGCTGCCACTCTGATGGGCGTGCACTGGCCACATGCAACCCCTACAGTGGAGGATGGACGTCTCTGGAATCAATACAGCAGCTTTGCTTCGCTAATCACACTGCCTGGAAGCTCCTGCCCAGCAGCACCCCACTTCACCAGGCTGAACCCCCCCAAAATTTCGACGACGATTTTCTCGGTGAAGCTTCCCCAAGGCTGAGGAACCCGTACAAACCAGACAACCTTTGCTTCCCGCCCCCCACCCTACACCCGATTTCAGTCATCGTGTTGCAGAGTGTCTGATTGTCACCACATTCACCATGGTTCGTCTTGAACAGAAATGCTGTTCCCCCTCCCCAGGTCTCTCTGACGTGTGTCACTAATCCGATGTGCCCCTCCAGTCGTCCTTCAGCCCGACACAAATCTTCGAAGATGGAACCACGGAGGAGAAGGGAGAGAACGCCCGTCTCTCTGCATTCGTTGGTGCCATTGCCGTTGGTGATCTCGTCAAGAGCACCCTCGGTCCCAAGGGTATGGACAAGATTCTGCAGTCTGCGTATGTTGAACCCCTCCTCCCCCGCCTACCCGATCGATATTCTCGATTTCGCTTCGATCCGCTGCCATAGTTGTCGCTGACAAACCTTTCAGCTCAACCGGTGAGATCATGGTCACGAACGACGGCGCCACCATCCTGAAGTCTATTGCTCTCGACAACGCGGCCGCCAAGGTTCTGGTCAACATCTCCAAGGTCCAGGATGACGAGGTCGGTGACGGCACCACATCAGTGGCTGTCCTTGCGGCGGAGCTGCTCCGTGAAGCCGAGAAGCTTGTCGACAAGAAGATCCACCCCCAGACCATCATCGAGGGCTACCGGATAGCCAGCCAGGCCGCCCTCAAGGCCCTCAAGGAGTCTGCAGTCGACCGCAGCAACACACCCGAGGCTTTCAGGAAAGACCTGGCGGCCATCGCCCGCACAACTCTCAGCTCCAAGGTTCTGGCCCAGGACCGCGACCACTTCTCCAAGCTCGCCTGCGATGCCGTCCTGCGTCTCAAGAACTCGTCCGACCTGAGCCACATCCAAATCATCAAGAAGGCCGGCGGCAAGCTGAGCGATTCGTACCTCGACGAGGGCTTTATCTTGGACAAGAAGATTGGCGTCAACCAGCCCAAGCGTCTGGAGAAGGCCAAGATCCTGGTGGCTAACACGTCAATGGACACGGACAAGATCAAGATCTTTGGCGCCCGCGTCAAGGTGGGAACGACTAGCAAGCTGGCGGACCTCGAGAAGGCGGAAAAGGAGAAGATGAAGGCCAAGGTGGAGAAGATCAAGGCGCACGGCATCAACTGCTTCATCAACAGACAACTCATCTACAACTGGCCCGAGCAGCTCTTCACGGACGCGGGCATCATGTCCATCGAGCACGCCGACTTTGACGGCATCGAGAGACTGGCTCTGGTGACGGGCGGCGAGATCGCCTCGACCTTTGACCACCCCGACCAGGTGAAGTTGGGACAGTGCGACCTGATCGAGGAGGTCATTATCGGCGAGGACACCCTGATCAAGTTCTCGGGTGTTGCCGCTGGCGAGGCCTGCACGATTGTGCTGCGCGGTGCCACGGATCAGCTCCTGGACGAGGCGGAGCGCAGTCTGCACGACGCCCTGGCCGTTCTCTCACAGACGGTCAAGGAGCCATGGACGACTCTGGGTGGTGGATGTGCCGAGATGGTCATGGCCAAGGCGGTCGAGGGTGCTGCCACTCGCGTCGAGGGCAAGAAGCAGATGGCCGTCAGCAGCTTTGCGGTTGCTCTGCGCCAGTTGCCCACGATCCTGGCCGACAACGCTGGCCTCGACTCGGGTGAGCTCGTCGCACGTCTGAGGAAGGCCATCTACGACGGCATGACGAACTACGGCTTGGACCTTCTGACGCCCGGCGGTGGCATCACTGACATGCGTGACCTGGGCGTCGTGGAGAGCTACAAGTTGAAGAGGGCAGTTGTTTCGTCTGCCAGTGAGGCGGCAGAGGTATGTTTCGGCCCCACAATGGCCATTGTCGTCTACATCTGGGATGGGTGACTAACTTTGAGCAGCTTCTTCTCCGTGTAGACGACATTATCCGTGCGGCCCCCAGAAGACGGGAGCGTGCTTGATTCAAGACACAGCGATGACAACAGCACAGGAGGGGTTCCCGGGCAGCATTGGGAGGTCAAGCAGAGGGGGAGAAAAGTCATATTCTCATGTTGATGAAGAAGAGTGAAAGACAAAAGTCAATACCATAGAAAAGGGGATCAATCTTGGACTGGATGAATCAATGGCAGTGTCATGAGAGAGCGTCTTGCAACGCATCGTTCCGCACGTGTCTGGCAGCTTGAGGGGTCTTTTCTTTTTTCCCCGATGACTGCTGTTGGTTTGGATGATTAATTGTTGGAACGTGCCTCGGCGGATGCTCTCTGGTTGCTCACTACGCCTGATGCAGTTTGGGCAGATGACTTGTCAGTGAGGCCATTCGCCCTACCAACAACCATACGCATACAGAAGAGTGGCGCAGATTGAGCTGAGGGTGACAGCGAACACTACCTAGTTAATTCTTCCCCCGCGCATAAACAGACGCGTAACAGCAACATCAGCTAAGGGGAGTTGCACTTTCTTTCAAGGCCTTCTCCACACTAATTACCTATGTACAAACGGTAAAGTCAACTTTGGGTGTGGCTGGCCGCAAGCCACTCCCGTCCGGCTGTGCCACAGCACTCATCTTCAGGCGCTCACATCAAACGGCCTTCATCTTGGCATCATCTCATCGTCTTGTCTTTGCTTTCATGATGTGCCGACTCCAAACAAACCAGGTCCGCCGTGGTTCGCAGATCAGAATTCGTGGAGGGACGGGGTTCTACGTCCATCCATCCATGAGCCGTTTGCCAAGCTTGTGTTATGGACGCTGCTTTGCTCATCTTTATTACACCATGCCATCATCCGTAGGGATCTTTCCTCCCCCCTTCTCTCCCAGTTCCCCACATAAACACAGCCGCTACTGAATCCAGGCATAAACACACGCGTCCGCCTGAAGACGATACTGTGCACATTTGCAGCCGCGTCTTCTTTGCGCAAGCGTGGTTGGTGCCGCCCTTGAAGCGCCATCAGGGGCGGGGCGGAGCGGACCCGGGCTCCATAGACCATAGTGGTTTGCCCTGCCGCCGTCGCAAAAAAGTTGGCACATGACGGCAAGTCGTCTTTTTCGCCCTTGTCTTCTTTCTTCTCGGGTTCTGCCAAACAGCCCTCCCCAACCGAGGGCAGCAAGCCTCGCCGTCCCCGGGTTTTAACAAGCATTCCGCGCGGAATTTCCGAAAAAGAAAAAAATTACAATCCGGACCGACGGGGAGAACGGTCTGGTCTTGTGTGGCGTGGCCTGGTCTGTCTTATCTTGCATAGGTAGAAATGTATTGTTATACGTTCTACATGTACGAACATATGTGGAGCGGCAGTACGATACGGCGCAATGACGGCAGAATGCTACCCATCCAACCTCCCTACATCAATGTCCCTCACCTTGATCATAGATAGAGATGGAGATAGAGAGAAAGCGGGAGAGATCATGTGGGGGGCCTGCTGACTGCGTGTGCTTGGTTGCTGGGGTTCGATTGGAACCAAGGAAAAGGTGCTGTTGAACCAACAACGAACACAATATGTATGGGGCGTACACTACCTAGTCGCCTTCGAGCGTTGCTTAATCTCCATGTCATCTCTGTTACCCATGCCCTTTCGTCTTTCTCTTGTCTGGTTAGCTCGGACTTATCATTGTACCTGTCCAAGTCTTTACCAGCCTGTCTTGTTCCCCTGCTGTTCCGTTCCGTCCAGCTCTACACCATGCATACGTAGTAGTAGTCCGATGGATGTGTCAGTCTTGTGAAGCCCTTGTTTTCCCTTTGCGGTTGCTTTCTGCTTTTTTCTTTCTTCTTTCTTCTCTGCTAGCCCCGACCTACCTACTGTCAGATCTTGCCTGTGTTTTGTTTCGCCGTTCGCATCCGTCCTTCCGTCTCCGGGTGCCGAACCGTGCGAGTTCCCACTAACGATGGCGGCTCCACTAAAGAAACACGGCATCTTAGTAGCATGGTGAGTAAACGCCCGCATTCCTTGCTACCTTACTTTTTACCTTTTGGCCCTGTTCAGTCGATTATCTCGAGTCCCTATAGATCAGCCCTGGTCATGTCGGGCAGGACCCAGCTGCCGTGCTGCAATCCTTGCTGACTGTCGAGTCGCTTACAGCTTCCTGCTCATTGCCTGCACCGTCTGGATATCCTCACGATTCAACAGCAGCGCTGCTTTTGGTAAGATGCCGTACACTCTCGTGTAGATTTCATACCTTTTGCCTCGGAGACGGTGACTAACGTTTCCCAGAACGGCCCATACACTTCTCCATCCTGACGCTCCTCGAATCCGGTATCCTTATCGCCATCATTTGCGGGCGGCTGTCACCATGGAACGACTCAACCCACTACAGCCAGGGATACCAGCTCATTACACTCTCGAGCTCGAACCATGACTTGAAAAGACGCCTTCGAGTGGTTACTGGTGTTTCGAGAGTCTGTCGTTGTCTCTCTTCGCCCGCTTTTCTTCTAGAGAGCGCCATCGTGCTGCGCTCGCTCCTTTTCTGGCGCACGATTCGCACAATCCACTGTTCGTGGGAGAGTTTTGAGGTGCGTACACGAGAATCCGGCATGCCCTGGAAACATGGAACCCTGTCGGGCTAAACACATCTTATCCAGACGTTCTTGCCAGCCCTGATCACTCTATACACAACGATCACCCCTCCTGCGACTCAGCTACAGCAGCACAACCGCGAGCAACCGCGATTCCGATGCTGCTTCAAAGCTGGCTCCGCACGATATGTCGTCCTTGCCATCGTTTGGGCTTGTGCCACCAGAGCCACCCTCGCATTATCGACACAACCCGCCGGCGCAATCTGCCCGGCAGGTTTCCTCCGGTGGGAAAGGCAGATCCCCCTCGCACAGGTACTAGCTGTCCTTCTAGATGCGCTACTGGTGACCTGCCTTTCCATGCGGCGTCAAGATACGATGGACGATGTGGCCCAGGCTTGGGCTTTCCTATCACGTCTCTTCCTGGGATCTGCGGCCGTGTTGGCTATGATTGCGGCTTTCTCGCTCCACCACCCCCGGAACGTTCAATGGGCTTTCGATCTACATCACGTCGCCGTCAGAGATCTCTTGGTGGATAGCACTGTGGCTTCGCTCGCCATCGTTTCGGCGTTCTATGTCATGGGCGACGTACACCCCAGCACGCTGACGACGATCGTCACGGCCTCAGGCGTACACGCTCATCAGCTCTCCCACATGTTGCAGGTTGCCGCGCCGGCGGTTGACTCCTTACCATACACGGTCGCCAGTGGTTTCACGATAGCCGGCGTGTGTCTGTTGCTGCGCTATGGAAAGGACCTCGCCGGCGTACCGTCGGGGGATCCCCACCTGATGAGATATCTTACCGGGTGGTACGTGGTTCTCGTCTGCTTCCTATGCGGCACCTACCTCGTCCTCTACCCGCACTCCAACTCCTCCGACGCCCTCTCCTTCTCGGACCTGCTTTCCGTCGCCAGCGCCGAGTCCGACACCTGGGTTGCCGGAGCAAACCAGAGCAGAACCCTCGAGGATGCTGTGGGTGAGTACCGTCGCCGCTACGGCCTTGCTCCGCCGCCCAACTTCGACAAGTGGTTCGAGTATGCGGTGGCCAACGGCTCGCCCATCATGGACGATTTCACGCAAATCAACGACGACGTGTTACCTTTCTGGGGCGTCGAGCCGGGTGTGTTGCGGCAGCGGACGAAGCATATGCTCCAGGTACCGTGGCTCGGAATAGGAGGCATCCGGATCCGTGGTGGTAAGGTCGACGTTGCAAGCGGGACAGTCCCGGGGACACATATGTGGATGATGCGCTCGATGCAGGACATGATTGGCGAATTTGCCGAGCACTTGCCCGACATGGATTTCGCCGTCAACCTAAACGACGAGCCCCGTGTAGCCATCCCGTTCGAAAAGATGCAGCAACTGCAGACCACGGCCGCAAAGGCTAGAGCGAGGTCACTGGGCAGCAACAGCCTCGACACATTTGACAGCTCCAAGCCGCCGGTATGGAGCGACGACGACACCGCCGGCTCGCCACATGAGCGGTCCCCATACTTTGAAGACCGTAGTCGAGATCAGATCTATTACGATTCCATCGCCCCGTCCTGTCCACCCAACTCCCCTGCCCGGAACGCGCGTTGGTGGAGTCGTAAGGACGCATGCCACGGCTGTCTCGTCCCACATAGCATCCGCGTGTTCGAAGGCCTCGAGAGCACTGTCGTCTCCAACTGGACCGCGGCCACAGACCTCTGCCACCAGCCAGACCTGGCATACCTACACGGGTTCCTGATGTCTCCCTCGCCAGCCATTTTCACCCGGGAGCCGTTTCCCGTCTTCAGCCAAAGCAGGACGTCCGGGTTTTCTGACATGCTCTTCCCGTCGCCGTGGAACTACGATGACAAGGCGCCGTACAGCCAGGATGAGGACGTCGATTGGGAGAGGAAGGAGAACGTCATGTTCTGGAGGGGGTCGTCGTCGGATGGGTACGCGGCAAGGGGTGCGTGGCAGGGGTTCCTCAGAGCACGGTTCGTCCAGGTTGCGACCGCGATCCGGAGCGTCTCCCGGTTCCCACGGGACGAGCAGCCGGCCATTCGGAGCCCGGGAGACGAGACCGCATTGGACGTGGGCTTCGTCGGCGACTTTTCGAAATGCCATAGCGAAGACTGCCAAAGCCAGAGAGACACATTTTGGGGCGTCGGCGCGCGCTCGTCCCCCAAGAGCCCGGTCGCCTTTTCCGAGCACTGGAAGTATGTGCACCTGATGGACCTAGACGGCGCCGGGTTCAGCGGGCGCTTCCTCCCCTTCCTGCGGAGCCGCAGCCTCGTCTACCGCGCCGGGCTGTTCCGGACGTGGTTCGAGGAGCGGGTGCACGCGTGGCGGCACTACGTGCCCGTCGACGCCCGCCTGCACGAGCTCAGGGGCCTGCTGCGGTACTTCGGGACCGATGACGAAGGGGGGCGAAGGGCGCGGGAGATTGCCGAGGAGGGTCGGGCATGGACGGCGAAAGCGCTGAGAAGAGAGGACATGAGGGTGTACATGTTCCGGTTGTTGCTGGAATGGGGGCGGGTCGTGGATGATGCGAGGGAGGAGCTTGGGTTTTCGGCGGCTTGATATACCCCCCCCTTTTTCTTTTGCTGGATTCCTTTCCGAGTGAGAAGATGGATATGGTCTCGAAGTTGTTGTGTTTTTTTCTTTCTTCTTCTTTTTTCGTATGGCATGGTATCGGCGTTGGCGGTAACGACTGCATAGACTATCTCGACAAGACTGAGTTGCCGGTTGGACAGGCTACGTACGACATGAAGAAAAGTTCCATTCTGTGCATACATCTCGCTCCTGAAGAGACCCAAAAGATGCGACCTATGTCCACTTGGCGTCCAGCACGAGCTCTTCCGTGCCATCTTGCGTGTGAAAGATGTCCGCCACGCCTTCGTATGCACAAGTTTGGCTTCGTTCATGGCCCCAAGATGCCCTCTTCAGGAGATGCGAAGCATTTCCCATGTGGGCGAGTAGACTTGGGATGGCACGGAGGCGGCCGCCGGCTCGGATAGGCCACATACGCATACGCACCCACAACCCACAGATAGCGGGACCTTCGGTCCCCGTTGGCGACAAAGCGGCAGCATCCAAGACATCGGTCAGCTGAGGCTTGCATTCTCCCTCCCTCTCGCTGTAAACCTTCTCTGGGTCCTGTTACCGTGCGACGCGACTCCCGCGGCCGGTCTGTCCTTCCGTCGGGGGTCGTTCTCGGCCCGCAGCCCAACGTGAACACCGATCGGTCGAGTGGGGACTGGAGAGACACCGCGGGACGTACCAGTCAGCCCAAGCTGGCCCTCCTGACATGTCTGGCATCGCGAAGAAAGACTTTGATGAGACGCGGGGTCGGGGTGTTGGGGGTGTCTCAGCACACATGCGGTGACATTTTGTCGAGAACCACGGCCAAAGTTGGGCTGAACGACAAGGTTGGTTGATCCTCACAACATCTTGCCTCAGAAGGGGCGGGCTTGGATCACGCCCGTAAGAATCTAAAGCTTGCGACATTGATGCGAGGTTGAGGCCCGACACAAACACTTGCATTCCCGTGCGCAGCCACGGCGATCTCTGCCCTGTGAATGCTGTTTAGACTCAAAAAGAGGGTGACACGGTGGGAAGAGGGGGAATTGGGGGGGAGAAGACGCATGCCAACCCCGTCAGGAGACTGTCAAGAAAGTTGTACATGCCGTGAAAGCCCGCGGCCGTGGCTTTGATAACCCTCAAGAGAGTACTCCCTGAAGATCCGATCACTAGCTGCGCAACACGAGTTCAAATGCACGTGCTGAGGACGCTAGCGGCCGCATATGGCCGACACACCACTTGATCGCCTTTAGTAACGCCAACCTCTGGTGTATGGGCAGTTGGCGGACGGGGAAAACCTGCTATGTGGCGGCTATCTGCGAGGCATGTTTCCCGGTGGTGAATAGGGGGCGAGGAGTGGGCATCGGAGTCGAATGCAAAATCGTGGTTCTATCGGTGGCAAATTGCGGCAAGGCCAACCGTCTTTGGAACGGATTTCCCGTGCAAGAGTCGATGGAATCTCCGCCTTTTGCCTTTTGGCTGGCGACGGCTCGAGGCAGACTTGTGTGTATCTGTTTGGATCCCAACACTTGCCTGATCCAGTAACACACCGAGTCCGTCACCGTCGTCACCGTCCCCTGTTGCAAGTGTTGACAACTGCTAGGCTCTCCAGCCTCATGACGTTCACGTTTTGACACTGCTGGGTCGGTGGCTGCCACAAACCGTCCTCGTCATCGTCTACCGAGAGCCCTACAAGGCGTGCGTGGGCAAGCCGTGAGCCAGCAGCGCATGATCGGTGCTGCCACCACCCAGCCCCCCTCCTGCTTGAGAAGACATAGGTCAACTGGTCAGCGACCCCTTGAGGACAAACGCGGGTGGACGAAGAAATGCGTTCCGTCTTCAGCCGCTGGTCTGGTGATGGTGCGTTGACTCGCAGGAGACTTGCCCAAGACGGGGAGGTACAGCAAGATGCCAATCCTGCTTGTTCCCTAGGTATTTGCTTGGAAAAGCCAACCAGCGTCGGTGCTAGCAAGGAGTGGGACGGAGGCGTTGTGATTTCGAGACAGCCTCTCTCAAGATCGCCCCTCCTCTCCGCCTGAACACACCCGAATCACATGTGAGATTGTCCCTCTTGGCCGTAAGGGGAAGGACATGGCTCAAAAGGCAGTGGATTGAACAACGGGTAAGACGACACCATGACGGGTGTGGGCACGATGTGCAGGATGACCATGATGACAACAGTCAAGATGGCTGCCGGGTGTGGCATCCAGCATTCATTCCATGGACACCGTCGTCGCCCCCAGGCCTCGAGTTCGCTTTCCCGTGATGATTGATTGATTTGGCCCCTGAAAACAAGAAACGCCCCCCCGCCTCCCCCGCCCCCTCTCCCCGAGCCGAGCAACTGCCATGTGATATTTGCAGTTTGGGTTACAAGCAGGGAGAAGTGGGTTTACGAGCAAAAGAGCTTCCCAGCAAATGCTGCAGTGGTTTGACTGAGAGCGTTGGGATCGGGCCTCGAGCATCTCGATGGCCTCCGTGCCCCATCGTGCAAAGGATCCATGAGGAGCCGAATTGCTAGTCTGAAGAGTTCAAGGGACAGATGTTGTCCCAGGCCACCAAACATCGAATCGGCCGACCAGTATCGACGTGTAGGAGCCAGGTTATTTTAAGTAAGACGAAAACTTTGGAAGGTGTCTGTCGTGAAGAAGCGTCCACTTCTGGCGCTTACCGAGGTAGGTACGTATCTTCGGCGGCGGGACAGCAGTGAAGATGCGAAGGCACAGACCGGGGCTTGCATCCATTCGAGAAGTGGACTGGTGGGGAGTGTAGTGGGCCGCAGTACGTACCGATGAAGCTCTGATGCTGCGACGAGGCCTGCCCTGTCCAGCATCCATCTCAACAAATCCGTCACCCCAACAGAAAATTTCAAGGGCAGCATAATAGAGAGGGAAAAAAAAAGGAGTGTAAAGGATCACCACATTGCGGCGGAAGCAAGGCAGAGCCACGCAAGAGAAAAACCGGGGACCTTGGAATGCCACCAATGCTTCCAGAAAAACAGAGAGGGAAAAAAAAAAAAAGACGTGTCCACCTCGTCATGTTTCAGCTCTGCGCACGACTCGATCCAGGCTCTTTGCCATAGCCGTTTCGACCACTGTCTCGCGGTTTATGCCCGAGTCGATCCACCAATACCGCCGCCTCTCACACGCCTGTGGCATTCAGCATGGGGGTGGACGCTTGAGCTCAATGCGATTCAAGATTCGCGTTGCCGACGGGCAGATGCATCTCTTTTGACAATTTTGGCGACGTCGTCGTCAAACTACGGGCGGTCAATTCAAGATTCAACCCCCTTCCTCCCGTACGGGCCCATGATTGGCTAACCGTGTCAGCGGTATGCTCTGTTCCCGATTGGCCGGGGAGAAGTGGGTTCGTGACCTCGTCGTCCAATTGCGAGGCTCCAGTCTTGTCTGCCGCACCTGCACTGAATCCTCTTTCTGTGCTTCCGTGCTTCCTTCGTGGGGTTTCGATACGTACCGTAGTCCCCCCTTCTCATCCCTGTAGGACCCTGGCGAGCGTGGGGAATCCAGGTACGTATTGATGCTGCATCTAGCAATAGGTACCTAACCTGGCTACCTATCCTGTCCTCAGTGGTTCCCGAATCCCGTCAACGCATATAGACATGGCATTATCGACCGATGTCTCCTGATCTTGACGTTGTCGATTGCCAGACGGTCGAAGGCAATCGGTGGGGCATTGAGGAGGATTGCCGTGTTCCACCAGTGGACGTACAAGCTACCCAGTGACCAATCGACCGACAACGAATTACTGGATTCCGCTACTCGTGGTTGTAGACGGTATTGAATGTCGGTCTGACTCGCCCTCAACCACCCAGCCGCACGGCCGCGTGCGCCTGGAGCATGTTCGATGCGTATCTCTCGCCCCCCGAACAAGCGCCATCTTCACATGCACACAGACGAACGCCGGTATGTGCCAGACATGCCTTGGACGCCTGCGGGGGGGGACGGATGACTAGCTGTGGCTGCACGGCTGCCCAAAACGCGACCAATCGACGGCTCAAACCAACTGTCTTTGCAACAGGATAAGGTGTCAGCAGCCGCGGGTGTGGCACGGTAGCGACGACGGGAGCGGTAAGACGCCTCGCGCATGCGGGATGGCAAATCAACTTGGACCTCGACGACAATGTCTTGGAGGCTGCGCACATCATGTCTTGCGCGCCAGATATGCCCCAGTCAGGTCACGGCAGAAGGCTATCACTGGCTACGGCCCTCTAGGGCAAGAGTGGGAAAGTCTGCCAACGAGCCCCCCGAAATGATTTGGGTGCCTACCTAGTCACATAGTGTAGTTAGGTGTAACTTACGAATTAGGCGATGTCACCGACGGGCCACCAGACCTGGCAAGTGTTCAAAGGGGCTCGACGGTTTGAAGCCAGGCGGCAGACTACCAGTAGAAGAGAAAGGCGGTGAGATGCAACAATCCCAAAGGTGGCCCGCAGATGCATTGGAACATGAGCTCGACGAAGAATGCATCCCGGAGGGTCCTCGGTATCTATACCTCGGATGCACACGAGGCGAGCACAGCGGGCAGGTAAGTCTACATAGTAGACTACGTACACTGTCTACCTAGGTAGGTAGGTAGCTGCCAGGGCAGGGAGCAATGGCCAGCAAGAGGTTCCTGCTGGACAATTCCACGCTCCTCGCCACCCTTCTCGTCCCACCACTGTAGTAGTACAGGTGTAGTAGTGTACACCGTAGGGGCGCAAGGGGCTCAGGTATTGTTCTGGGACCTGGTCTTGAATGCCATTAGCCACAGCGGGGGGGCCTGACGAAGATCCAGACTGACCAAAGCGTCTCTATTCGAAAGGCTGGGCAGGCGATTCGGACATCCCAAGAGCGGCCCAGGCCTGCCAGAACCCTTGACCACCATCGCTCAGAGAAGGTGAGTCTTTGAAGAACCCAAAGTCAGGCCACCTTGCCTGCATATGGGCGGGCAGTCATACAAAGAGAGGAACCGACGAGCACGACAAAGTCATAGGGAAGCCAGCCGAATGGAAGGGGCAGTTGCAGTTGCAGCAGTTGCAGTTGCAGGGCCAAGTGTCATGTGCAGGTACCGCCAGAGCAGAGCAGATCAGGAGCAGGAGCAGAGACGGATGCCAAAGCTGAGAGGAAGGCGCTTTTGGCGATATTTTTGCACATGGACTTTCCCAGCACAATCATTTGCCTTGCATGACAGGTGCTAGCCTATACTATACTGCGTACCTACCTACCTAACTACCTAGACACCTAGGTAGGCCACCTAGACTCCGATACGTACCGTTCCAAGAGCCTTCAGACCGCCGGCCTCGTCCCAAAAGTCCATTTTCAGCCGATCTTTCCCCCTCTCTGACATGCCGCCTTCTCCAATATCATACACTGGCCAAGTTCCACAAAACCCTGTCCGTTTTCTGCCGGTGGGTTATCGTCCCTTTTTTTGTTGATTTGTTTTGTTTTTGCTTGTGAAGATGGGCAGGTAGGAACACTTGTTGAAAAACACTAATTATTTCAGGATAGGCAATTACGCAAGTAAAGCCTGCCCGAAACTTTATCAGAATGGGTCGAGAGTGGTGGTCACAGACCAGATCAGATAGGTAATTAGGTAACCTCAATGTTGGAAGGAATTGCCGGCGCTCCTGACTTGCTAACAAGACCCACTTACCGGATCCAGGCTAGGTGGTCCCTTCCGTCCAGCTCTCTCAAGTCTCGAGGCTCGAAAAAACACAAATGGCCACAGAAAGAAAGAAAAAACGATGCATTACTTGAACACGCAGGCAGGTAGGTAGGTCCTAGGTAGGTCTTAGGTAGGTAGTAATACACTAGAAGTCCAGACATTACATTCTCGTATCTCCAAACTGTCGCTCGCCCCTTCCTGGTGGGTAATTCAATCGAGTGGAAAATCCAACAGCAAAGCAGAGAGCAACGCTTTTTCGCCTGCTGCACACACCGGTAGCAGGTATTTTGATAGTGCAGTTTTGGTATTTTACTAGAGTCTAACCAGATCTAGTAGACCACACCTCAGGTACCCCAAAATATCATAATCCGTCACGCAAACTGTAGCTAACCTAAATCCTAACCCAAACCCTAACCAGTATCTTTTTTTTAACTTTTTTATTATATTATCTAGGGTGGTTAGGGTCAGGTTAGGATTCAGGTTAGGATTCGGGTTAGTTACAGTTCGCGTGACGGATTATAGCATTTTGGGTAGACTGCCTGATTAGGCTAGACTCTAGCAAAATACCAAAATCACACTATCAAATTACCTGCTACCCACACACCACCCACACACCCCTGTCACGCACTTTATCCCTCCCGTCGTCCCTGGTCTACTAGTAGCCTCCCGCGCGACCAGAGAGGCAGGCACAAGCAACGGTCGTTCCCTCTCTCCAGTCTGTCCCCAACAAAAACGGAGACGTGGGAACCGAGGAACAGCACAATTCCATCAACCACCGAGCACCAAGCACCGCCAAGTACCGGCACCACATATTCGCCGCACAGGATACCAAGCACCATACCTGGCTTTACTGCACATCACTTGTCACAAGGATTGCTTCACCATCCGTTCCGGTACCTGACCGGCCACTTGTCCATGTACTGCCGGTACGGAGCTTAGGTAGTTGTACGGATACCTACCTACCTACCTACCTGCTGCCAGCTTGGTCCCCCCGTGCAGAGACAGTTGACAACGGGTCCCGTCCGGCCCATCGTTTACTAGGAACTAGGCATTTTTGTCTTTTCGCCTTCGCCACGACCCGATACCGACCCTCGTCCCTTTTTTTCTTCCCTGTGCTTCATTTATTAGTCCCTCCCCCTCCCCCCATCCTCTTCTTCCCGTCCTCGTTCTGTCTTCCCTGCGACCCAATTGGTATTCCCTTTTTCTCTTCCTCCAAGGGCTGTCATTGGAACTTGTCCGTTGTTCCTCTGAGTGTCGTTTACCAACACTCGAGGCCGTCACAACCCACAACGAACTCGCCACCTTTCCTTCATCACCAAGGACAAACACACTTAGCCATGGCTTCAACCACATCCATGCCGGCGGCTCAGAACCCTGTGCTGCGCCGCACTGTTACTTCTACCACCGCCGAGACCGACGCCTCGGTGCCCTCGACTGCCCTCGCCTCGCCTGTTGACTCTCCTCGTCCCTCTGCTTCGTCGACATCTCTGTCCTCCATGGCCTCTGACGGTGCCGCTCCCAAGAAGGCCAACTACGGCAAGCTGTACGACACGTACGGTAACGAGTTCACCCCTCCCGATTTCACCATCAAGGACATCTACAACGCCATCCCCAAGCACTGCTTCGAGCGTTCCGCTCTCAAGGGATTCGGCTACATCGCTCGGGACATCCTTTGTCTGGCCACCACCTTCGCCATCTGGCACAACTTCGTCACACCCGAGTACGTACCCTCCAAGGCTGTCCGTGCCGGTCTCTGGGGCGTCTACACCATCCTCCAGGGTCTGTTCGGCACCGGTCTTTGGGTCATCGCCCACGAGTGCGGCCACCAAGCCTTCTCGCCTTCCAAGACGCTGAACAATGCCGTCGGCTGGGTCCTTCACTCGGCTCTCCTGGTCCCCTACTTTAGCTGGCAAATCTCCCACAGCAAGCACCACAAGGCCACTGGCCACATGGAGCGCGACATGGTCTTCGTCCCCCGCACTCGCGAGCAGCAAGCCACCCGTGCTGGCCGCTTGGCCCACGAAGTCGGCGAGCTGGCCGAGGAGACGCCCATCGTCACCCTGCTGACGCTCATTGCCCAACAGCTCGTTGGCTGGCCCAACTACCTCTTGACCAACGTCACCGGCCACGACTTCCACGAGCGCCAGCGTGAGGGCCGCGGCAAGGGCAAGCACAACGGTCTCGGCGGCGGCGTCAACCACTTCAACCCCAACAGCCCCTTGTACGAGGCCAAGGACGCCAAGCTCATCATCCTGTCTGACATTGGCATCGCCATCACCGCGACCATCCTCGTCCTGCTCGGTAACAAGTTCGGCTGGTCCAACCTTTTGGTCTGGTACTTTGTCCCTTACCTCTGGGTCAACCACTGGCTCGGTAAGTTCATCGTCAGAAGAAGCTTGATGCGAACGGCACGTACTAACCCTTCACACAGTTGCCATCACTTTCCTCCAGCACACCGACCCTACTCTGCCCCACTACACTGCCGACCAGTGGAACTTCGTCCGCGGTGCTGCCGCCACCATCGACCGCGAGATGGGCTTCATCGGACGCCACCTCCTGCACGGCATCGTCGAGACCCACGTCCTCCACCACTACATCAGCACCATCCCCTTCTACAATGCTGACGAGGCATCCGAGGCCATCAAGCCTGTCATGGGCAAGCACTACCGCTCTGACGTCAAGGGCGGCCCGGTTGGCTTCATCAAGGCCATGTACAGGGCTGCCCGTATGTGCCAGTGGGTTGAGCCCAGCTCCGGAGCCGAGGGCGAGGGCAAGGGCGTGTTGTTTTTCCGCAACCACAATGGTCTCGGCACTCCTCCCATCAAGGGCGAGGTGTTGTAGGTTGTGAAACTGAGACGAGGGAAACAAAAACGAGGGTCGCGTTATTCCCGGAGCCGATCTGAGACGGTCCTTTTTGCATGTACAGGTGTAGGATTCGGACAAGCACCAAGTCGTCGAATCCTCGGGTCTTTGGCCCAGTGGTCATGTCGTTGGTGCGCGGTCCTCCGAGGGCGCCTTGGTAACGCCGAGGCAACTACAGGACGCGGCCGTCCCACATGACCTGCAACGGTTAGAAGCGGTGATTTGAACACTGGCAAGGCGTTAGTATTTCATATACCAGTACCGAGTGGATAGAACATCCATAGACACAAGAAGAGAAACCTTAAGAGGGTGGCTTCCGAGCAATCCGGTTACAAACATATCGATTCACCCAATGCCGATGTGAGATATCCACCTAGTACCTGTATGTTGTCTGCAAACCCACCATGTACCGCCCGTCGCCGCTGTCCTCAACCGAGAGGAATTTTGACGAAGTATTGCAATGAAATGCGAACCATCTGGGTTCGGAAACCAAACCCCCATGTAGTGGGAGAAGGGGGGCGCGCGAGCTGAAGAATCGCAAGTTCGGTCGAATCCGTCCGGTTCTTGGATGATAGAATGGGTAGAATGCGGGGTGCTGTCCACGCGACCTTGGACGGACCAATGGTTAGTCGTCTGATGGTCAAAACGCGCGGAACACACGGGGTTGGGCGGGGTTGGGCGGTACAGGGATTGGAATCTACCTAGGTAGGTAGCTAAACGAGACGACTCCCGTCGCTTCCGCTGTAATTCCCCGGCATACCGGCCCCCCCCCCCCCCAACGCCCACCCGCCTCCCGGGTGGCCTGGGATGCCGGAGTGCAAACGCGGTGGCTCCCGATGGAGAGGCCAACCGGTACATCACGCCGGCTATCTGAACGGAACAGCAACACCAATGCTGGTTTGCCAGCTTTTGTTTCAATTACTCACGTCCTTTCCCTCGGGATTTTTGCCCCCCTCTCCCTTTCTCTTATGGTATGGCTTTTATTTGCAGTTTGCCGCACCGAGGTCTAGTCTAGGGCTTCCAAGAAGTTGTGCCATTAAAATTGCCTTTCCAACATCGGAGTAAGAGAGACCTCCCAGCAACATCAATGAGCAGACCATCAGCCGAAGGAACACCGGTCGCCATGAAAAATGTTTAGTTGACCCCTGAGTACGCTGCCGCCTTGTTCAATACTAGCACTTTCACTACAACAGCTTTGATCGTTTCTATCCACGTCAAAGCAGGCTGGGCTGACTGGTTTTTGATCACCTCACACGCACTGGCATGGTGGGACTGTCGGTCTACACTTTCTTTTGCAGGGGAGGGAAGCGTCACACAGAGCGTGTTAGAGAAACTTCTGTTGAGCAGATGCCCTGCAATGCGGACGCGTAAGGGGCTCGATGACCATAACAGCATTGCCAAAAGCAGTCATATTGTGGTACCTTGTGTAGAGATGGTTTACATCAGTTCAGGCTGGTGAGAGCTTGACGGGTGACACATACGGGGGCCCACGTTGGAGGTTGTGGTACACGCTGTCCGAATCTTTGCTCCAGCACTGCTGTGTGTTGTAACCGTTTTGAAAAATCCATAAAGAAGCCTCATCTATTCTTGTAACTCCAGAGATTCGAGGGAATCCCGGGATACGCCGAGGATCCCTTGTACCGGAAATCATACACTAGCGGTTCTCGACTTCAGCCGCGGCTGTTGAAGGCATGGGCTTAACAGGGGACTTCTTGCCCGTTTTCAACGCGATGGGGAAGGGGGGGCTTCATGCTTCGTCGGGCATTGTTGTGAACGTGGGAATCGCGTGAGGGATTGATGGATGCGGATTTCAGCATGGTCCAGGGGCCTAGAGTTCTTCACACGACCCGGCGGCCGCACGTGCTTTGGGGAAGGACACTCGAGCAGGGCACCTCTGGAGAGCTTTCGACTTCCCAAGTGCCTGCCTGTGCCCAAGCATCTAGACTCTGGGGACGAGCTAGGTTCTCGGCCCGAGGACAAAGGCCTGATGGGATTCTGAATGCGGGTATGAGTTAAGCATCATATTTAGCCTCACGGCGAACCAGAGGAAGAAGAAAAACAGGAAAAAGAAACAAGGCGTAATTCGGCACGCCTCACGCGGTGATAACGCGAACTGGAAGAGGAAAAGGGCCAAGTCTGCCCATTCGTGAGCTTGTGGCAACGTGGCGAGGAGACCACGTACTGGTCGCTCGGATATGCTGTGGGCGAGGGCGAGGGGACGATGGCGTTGCAGGCGGCGTGGGTGGCGGTTGTGTTGCTGCCGGGGTTTGTGTGATTCGGGACCGATTTTCGGGCTAGTTTAGCTAGAGCACCCGGAATGGTTGGTTTCCTTTTCTCTTTATGTTTTTCCATGTCTTTTTGCCTGTGTATTGTTAATTGGTCGTTGGTACTTTTTGATGTCGGTCAATAATGCCATGCTTCCACATGGCTCAACCCTATGGTTCTCGTCAGTTGCTATCCAAGACATTCCGGCGTTGGCCACGGACGTCGACAATACTGCGGCGGCCAGTTTTTTGTGATTCTGATTCGACACCGAGGCTTTGCTGACACCCCTAAAGATTGGGTGTCTAATACAGGGCAAAGGAGCAAATCCAAAGAGATCTGGAATACTTGTCGACCCTCTCCAGCAACGCATTCGTCCAAGATACACGACTTTGACGTTTTTCTTTTCTATCAAACTCGAGAGAAGGTTCAGCTAGGTTGCAATTAGCGTCTCATTATTTTACGAGCTAGTCAGTTTTCACCAGGACGACGTCCTCGCCACGTTTTGAAGCACGTTCTCCGGGCAAACCACGAGCGTCAGATGGATCTAGGCAGACTTCATGCCGTGAAGCCTCTTTGGAGGCAATTGGCACAAATTAATTGGGCGTTTTATTGGCAACGTGTGTATGTTTGTGTGATGGCGCAACGGATAGCAAAGTGTTTTGTGTGGTTTCCCTCCCCGCTCATCCAATAACAAGATCCACCGCCTCGCTTTCGAACTCGCCTGTCAGAACCCCGTCACCGAGCTGCAACATTTCAATAGTCTCTCTGCTCAGATTGTCCGCCGTCGTGGGCCACACGGTGCCCCACTTGCCTTTGACCGTCACGCGTGCCGTCTTGCCGAGTTGGTTGAGCGGCACGATGGGCTCCCTCAAGATGACCTCCTGCTCCCTGTGCTCCCCTGGCTGAAGTGTGACGAGGTCGTCCTGTGGCGGCGGCATGACCCGTCGCAGCTCGATGGTGGGTAGCTCCAAGGGCTCGCTCTTGCCCTCGGGGGTAATGGAGATGAGCCCGAGCTGTGTAGCGAGCGGATCGAGGGGGGTTTTCCAGCGGAGAATGGTGAGCGGGGCATCGTGATTGTTCGTCACCGAGAGCGCCAGCGTGGGAGGGGACGAAGACGTTTGACGGATTCGGACGGCGAGATCAGCTAGGGCGGCGCCGGTGTGCTGACCCTCTTGTGTGGCCATGGTGTCTCGAGAAGCGCTGTTGCGAATCCCCAATGTGAGGGTCAGGATGGTGATGATGACGGCGAAGATGAAGGAGCTGAAAGATTGCGGGCTTGCACGCTGCTCATGCGGTTTCTTGCTGGAAGAAAGGAATCAGAGTACAGTATCGTGCATCTATTGGAGACCAGCTTGAACTGTATGCGCGAAGGGGGAAGTTGCAGAGTAGGTCAGGTCCGACAAGCCAGTAGGGGGCAGTGAGTACGCCAAACGGAACAGCTTCCCAAGGCAGAAGATACTCCGAATGACGTCAATCTAATGGGTGTTTTATCCTCGTCAGGGAGAGAATTGCCTTCCGTTCGCCGGGATATTCCAACGTGGTAAGACAAGGTGGATGGAAGGAATCATGAACAGAGTGTGCTCACTGGCTAGTCCAGGAATGAACAGTCGTAGCCGCGGGCTAGGGATTCTCTTTATGGCCGGAGCCACGCGAGGATGGTTCCGTGCTTTCGGGACTGAGACTACGAGTGCACACTTGGAAGTGGAATGCGCCAGGAGGTGTCGGCGGCGTAAGCGCGGTTCAAAAGAGGTTAGGGCACCGATGGAGGCTGCAAAGCGGACCTTCGTACGAAAGATCCGAGGTTATCTGCAGTGCTTAGGAGAACGATTCAAGTCTAATGACCTTTTTAGTGATGGACTTGTAAGCAAGCCAGCCGAACAGCGGGAGACCCCGCACTTTTCGCCTGGAGAAAACCAGCGCCAAACTGTTCCCCGGCCCCCGGCATGTACCGTACCTAGGTATGTACCTACCTTGGCTTGGAATTTGGCTGTGCGGCAGACATGTCAGTGGGGACACCACTCACACCACCACCAATGGGGCGGCGGGACGTCATGCGTGGAGGAATCACGGCCCATTGACCAAGAAGGAAGGCCGGCGATCAATTACATATGTTCACTGCATATGCATCTGCTACCGCTATGTACCTACTGTAAGTGGTGGGGTGAAGGCCTAGAAGATCTGCGCCGGACTCCACTCCGCTCGGCGGATGCCCGTGCGTTTTCCGGCCGACGGGGCCGAGACCGCTTCCGTGATGCATCCGTCTTGCAACCGACGTCATATGGGACGTCCAAACGTGAAGAAACGTTTCCAGACCCCCGAATACCCCAGCCAGTCTCAGATGTACTGTTTATCCCACCATCTTGGGTATGGCCTCCAAAGAGGGTCTGTCTTACTTATGAAAGCCAGGCCATGTCTCGCACCCACCAAGGGTAAACTCTCGTTGCGCCAGTCTCACTCTCAGTTCTTAGTCAGAGAGACCAAACGCCCAAGACTGCTGTTACTAGCGTGGTGGGAGTGGCTAAGGGACTGGGCCTCCCTCTGCACCGGTCTTTATTCCTCGGGACCCTGGATGCTGTTTGCGTTCGGGTGGCTTGCCTGTGATGCCTGGGGCTCAGAGGGCCATCTCCGGGACCAGCATAGATCAAGCAAGTCGTCTCGCGGCACAGACGTCGGCATCTGCAGTTTTTTGGTGTTGGCAGGCAGGCGGGGTCGTTCCCACAGCCTAGGCTCGGTGCCTTGCCGAACCCGAGGTATAGCGCAGTGCCCTTAACCTGAACGACGGACGACGGCCTGCTGTCGATGGCCGCCGCAGCCAGAGAATGAGGTGAGTGAGGTCTGCGTTTTGTGGCCTACGCGGCACTATTCGAGTTCGTGGCCGAAGGAGCATCATCATCATAATCGTTTGTTTCTGGATTGCACTAAGAGCCCCTTCATTACTCTGGAGCTGTAGCTGCTCCTCGAGACAATCAAGGCTGGGTGTCCTTGCCAATCCGAGGAACTCGGCCCTCGAAATCTCGTATAGTCTACCTATCTTCGTACTTGCCCTCCCCGTTACCTCGAAGTCATTCTTCACCCATCACCCTTAAGACCTTCCCCTGTTGATCGCATTGGCTGACTTCTGTTTATTTCTCTCACATGAAGTATCTCACGCTGCTCACATTCAAGCTCGGACTCGAGGTTGGCTTGGGTGGCTTCTTTCAGTCGACCCTGGCCGCTACCTCGCCGCTGATGCAGCCGCTCTCCCAGCATGCTAGTTCGCGTGGCTTGGTTCCCGGTACCTCTTACCCTCTCTTCAACCGGATCGGGTATTAGAATCTGCGCCAAGAAGGTTGGCATTCACGACGTGGCGCGTAGTATCGGTTGGGCTCTCATCTGTTATAAAGACAAGTCTAATCGCATGTTCTGGGGGGAGGTTTCCAGTCGGAGCATTACCCCCAACCCCACCAGCATCCCAACTTCCTCACCTTCGACACCTCTTACAAGAGCCGGTTCTCAAGTCAAGATGAAATCCTTAACCGGTCTCACTCTACTTGCCTCCCTCGTGGGCGCCAACCGTGTGAATATAACCAACCCCATGAATATTACCAACCCAGCGAACATGACCAACCCAGCAAACATCACCAACAGCCCCGTATCACTCGAGGTTAGGCTTAGACGCGGTTCCGACAACACAGGGGTCACGATTTCTTTGTCAAACAGAGGCAGGAATGCCTTGAAGCTCTTCAAGCCTGCCACCGTATTGGACAAGGCCGCTGTTGAAAAGGTGGCTGTCTACTCCAACGGTGAGATCCTCTTTGCCTCTCAGTGACAACGACAGCGATGTTGACCCCCAACCGATATGTAGATACCCGGCTGCCCTTCGACGGCGTGCGACTACGCATTGCTCCGCAGGACCTCATGACGGACGAGGCCTTCCAAACGATCAAGCGCGGTCAGACCATAGAGATCAAGTTCGATTTCGGACAGATGCACGACCTTGGCGACGGCGGCGTTTACGATCTCCTCGTCAACAGCGGCATCCCCTACGCCAAGGAAGGCACAACTGAGATCGCCGGCACTATTCCAATCACCAGCAACACGCTCAAGGTCAAGGACGTCGACGCCAAGAAGGCGGCCCTTACCCGTATGGCCTTCCACCAGTCCATAAAGCGCACCATGGTCCAGGCCGACTGCCAGGACGAGCAACTGGACTTGGTAAACCAAGCGCTCGCTAACTGCGTGACGCTGTCCCAGCAAGCCGCCAGCGCCACGGACAACGACACACGAATGGCCGAGTACTTCAAAGACACCTCTGATGAGGCCAAGTACAATGTCAGCGACACCTTCCAAAAGATCGCGGCCGAGTGCTCAAGCAACATCGACGGTGTGTCTCAGCAGTACTGCGGCGACGTCTACAAGTCGTGCTCGCCCGGCGTTCTGGCATACACGGTCCCCGCGTACAGCTACATGGTCAACTGCCCCCTTTACTTCACTGCGCTGCCGAGTCTCACCACGAGGTGTCACGGGCAGGACCAGGTCACCACAACGTAGGAAGCTTTCCAGCACCCGAGGGTCTCAGTTAGACGGGTTTAGCTAACAGGTCACCTAGCATTCACGAAATGACACACTTGCTCCAGATGAAGGGAACTCTTGATTTCGGCGTCTACGGCTACGACGCAATGAAGTCGCTCGACTCAAGCCAGAACTTGAACCACGCCGACACCTACTGCCTGTTTGCGAATGGTGAGCCTGTCTTGATCTGGTTTGCTGCTCGTTTTTAGTGGTTGCTAACTCGTATTCAGCCGTCAACCTTAACGATATCTGCTAGAGAGCAAGTCGCACACGGGGCAGGCCCTGGAGACCATCGAAGACCGGAAAGCAGAACGAGACGGCACGAAGAAAGAAAGAAAAAGAGTAACTGAATTCTAGTGTGCATATTGGAAGGGCGGTCAGCCATGCTGGGGGTGCATGAGGCTCCACGTTGCGCTGGCCTACTATGACCTAATTAAAATTAATACGGCGGTGTCTTGAAGGCGGATCATGTCCAAAGTTGCAATTAACAACACCAATCCATAGAAACGATATAGATTCAACCAAGGCTTTGGGTACTTGGTACATAGACGGTGATACAAAACTCGAACAATGCTAGACATCCGGGCGGACCGCGTGAACGTTGGCCTATGCGGAGCCGATTGCCCAAGCCCAATGCGTACCAGAATGCAGACCTACAGACACTAGAAGCGGCGCACCGCTCAAACGGCACAGTCGAAGGTCCATGTTTCGACGGCGACGGCCGGTTCAGCACGTGGCCGCCGACGCATTTTCAGAACCGACATTATTGATGATCAAGGGGGCCGGCCGGCCGTCTTGTATCCGCCCCCTCGCTTTTCCATTTCTTTCTCGGGCAGCGTCTGCAGAGCGGCAGGACTGATTGGGGGGTGGGAACTGAAGCCCCCTCCCGAGCCTGTCATCAACTGTAATTTCCAATGGAGTGGTCCAACCCGGATATTGGTTCCGAACGAACTAGGGGATATAATGACGGCGGGAACCTTAATATGGGGGAAATGGCCGCTCACCGAGATGGCACGGCATCGCAGGACGGCCCCTTGCTCGAAGCAATGAAACCTGTTTCCAGAAGACAGATCCCCTCATCATGTCGTGATGGTTTTATTTGGTTTCTTAGCAGACCGCGGTTAGGCACTTCCTGAGCGAGCGAAGCTTGAAGCCCGTGCCTATGTCCACGCCCAGGTGGGAAAGGAGGTTGTGGGCCGTTGGTGGACATATGATGAGGGGGCTCAGAGACAGCATCGTATCAAATGCTTGACCTGCTGGGCCCGGGACATTGGACATGGGGAGCCGCCGGAGCTGAGATCCATTTCACGTTTTGGGTACCCGCCGAGTCCGTCCCGTGACCCCATTCGCAAGCTGGTCCACGGGGCGGACGTTATCTGGCTGTCGTCGGCATCGAGAATCACGAAAATCTGCGCCCGAGACAAGTCAGGATCTCATCGCATGCATCCCATGCAGTTGAGAACTTGAGACAGAGGGCAAGGCTCCGGACGTGGGGATTGCATGCGGGTGGAAAAGTATGTCGAGTCGGCTGCAGCTTCGTCTGTGCTTTGATTCGACGCTGGCGGACGGGCGCTTGAACCTCAAAAGAAGCAAACTCTTGCCGGGATGTTCCGCGAACCGGTGGAAACATTTCTCTTTTGAGTTTTTTTTTCTTTCTTTTCTTGACTTTGCCGTTCAGACAGTCTGTGAGTGGCATAGACTAAAAATGGTTTGCGAAGCACAAAAGCTCCGGAGCAAGGGACCAGATGAGACGAGAAGGTTCGTTTCCAAAGGGAGAACGGAGGCGATCAGCGAGGCGGAGGAGGATGAGGAGTAGGTGGATCCGTACGTTGGTTGAGGACGGGAGCCAAGACACGAGGGATAGCGTGATGTCTGGGACCGTGGTGCCTTGTCACTTGCTATGTTCCAGATGGAACAGAAAGATGCAAGTGGGTAGAGGCTGAACTGGTCGATCTGCAGAGCTAGTCAGGGAGTGGCCCACGGCGGAGCTGACGGCGAGGTGTCGACGGACGAAGTCGAATGGGTTCGACCGATGTCAGAGGTGGAACAGTCGGGCCATCCATCACCTAGCAACCTGGGATAGATACGGATAGCTAGGTAGGGTTCAGAGTCAAGAGTCCTGCCGTCCGAGGCCGAGACGGCGGGCGGACTGGGATGAAGTGAGTTGAGTTTGGACAGGCTCGGAGAGCGATGGATAGGTAGCAAGTATCAGGGGTGTGGCGAGTCAAGGCAGGCACAGGGTAGCTTTGCTTTGCCTGCTTGCTTGCTTGCGTGCTTGAGTGCTTCTACTTGGCTACGTAGTAGGGATCGTACCACGAAAACTGCGAATATGTATCCGGCGATCCATACCGAGGTACGTAGTCCAGGCGGTCCCCTCGCAGGTAGAGTAAAGTAGGCACGGAGAGAATCTTGCAATGACTGGGTAGGTAGAGAGGGTTATATGACACAGTGTGACAGGCCGGCATGGCTACCCGACTGCTGATTGCCTGTGTCTTCCCGCAGGCTCGCATTCATCCGACCAGCCGGTGACGACAAAGCTGCAGGAACGCTCGACATGATTGTGGGATGGCGGCGGCTGCTGGTAGCGTGAAGAGGCTCGCGCCTCGGAGCGTGATGGTACCGTAAGGTATCGTAAGGTATCGTACACCACGTAGCACCTACGTTAAGCGAGAACACCGTGTCTGATGTATACGATCAGCTTTGATCAGCGATCGTTGACGACGACGGCGACGACGGGACTGGCTGGCCGCATCGACAGACTCGGCCAAAGATCCGTGGCTCGACAGCCTCCCTGGACCGACGTGGGACAGGCTCCGATTTGGATGGGCCAACCACGAGTAGCGTAGTGTGCACCATGTAGCAGTACGGATAGTATACATAGTACGGATACACCGTACGATGTTAGGCCTCCCGTGCTTGGTCGAGGCCGACCTTTGCCGATCATTGTCGTCTCCAAAGGACAGCCAGCCACACCCACACACACACACACACAGGCCGTAACCCTTGGCTGTCGCGGGTGGAGCTTGAGAAACCCCCGTTGCACTGTGTGTCGACCACGCTATCACATGGCGACACACCACCGGGCACTAGGCAGTTCGGGGGCAACGGGGCCAGGCATGTCGATTCGAACTCTCGGCGCGCGGCGTAAGCAAGCGCAAGGGGGGGCTGGTCCAAGGGTTCGGGTCGCGCGGAGCCCTAATGTTTGTAACGAGGGACCCCAAAGAAGACCCTGAGAATCTTGTAAGGGAAAACATGTCGCTTACGGCCACGAGATATCGGATACACCAGTCCAGTGGAAAGTCAGCAATCAGCATGAGAACATAAGGGGGGGGAGAAAGGTCCAGAAGAAGGTGCTGCGGGTGCATAAACAAAGATGCCTCAGTAAGGTAGCTAGACAGGTACGGATAAATGGGATCCAATAATCCCGCTTTCCCCACGACTACCTACGATGAGGTACTTTGGGTGGTGGTGAAGCTGGTGGTGCGGGTGTGTGTGTGTGTGTGTGTGTGCGGGCTGGCTTGCTTGCCTCTGGCACCTGGGCCCCTAAACCCCGCGATTTTTTTTTAGTTTGCCACAGCTAGTTTGATGTTCCCAAGGGGGGGAGGGGGGGTCCTATTCCAGCCATCAACCGATACCTACCGCCTACTTGGTCATACTTGGTAAGTAGCGTACCTACATACTCGACCTCTTACCCCTTGGTGATGCAAATACATACCTGCTTTTACTATGAGTATGTTGATACCTGGTGAGTATCCGTCAGTGTACATAGTTACCTACCTAGGTAGGTAGTTAGTTAGAGTACCTACATAGTCGGATGTGGCGGTGGACAGAATGGAGGTGGCATGTGCATCCATCGTTGTTCTCCTCCCTTTCGAAACTGGGGGAACAGGGAACACCTGCGAGCTGTGAGTAGGTACCTAGGTAGGTAGGTAGGTATCTAGGTACTATTGCAGGTGGGATGGCAAATGGGTACCTACAGACACAGCGGTGGGGTTCCCAAATGCCCGTGTCCGTACAGGGCGGGCAGAATTGTGTAAGCACTGTATACTTGAGTCCGCTGTGTGTTTCCTCCCCCTCCTCCTCCCCTCCTCCAAAGCCCCCCGATCTAACATTTGACACACTGACACTGACACTGGCATTGGCACTGGGCTGGCTGCCCCCCAGGGGCTTGTGCCTCATTCATCCAGCCTGCAAAATAAAATAAAAATTATAATACAATGTACAAAATACCCTGAGCTGGCTGACTGACTGACTAGGTAGGTACTGTAGGCACCTACCTACCGAGTAACCAGTCGAAGCGAGGTGAGCATGCAAAAACCACCACCTCCCGACGAATTACTCCTCGCCCACTCTTCCATCTCCACCTCCCTCTGTCTGTCTGTCTGTCCGTCTACCCATTCTCGCCGACCACCACCATCGCCTCCTTTTTTCTTCTTCTTCTTCTTTTCCGTTTAGTGCATCCCGCAATCATCTCCATTTTACCTCCACAGCTGGCCCATCTCGCCCACGTCGTGGTACGCCATCTTTGCATCTGTGGGCTCCGATTTAGTTGGCTAGCCCAACCCACCCACATTTACATGGGAGATTCCCGCCGTCGAACCACCACCACCATCACGACGACGGCCGCAACTCCATCCATGTCTCGCCTGCCATACGGTCCTCTCCGGGAAGCGTTGATGTAAATCCCTCCCTTATCGAAAATACTCTCACCATGCTGCGACGGCCTCCAGGCGAAGGGAGGCATGCCGCCCGTCAGCGCACTTACCTCCTCGCCCTCGCCGTCCTCGTCATCTCCTGTCTCCCCTTGGCCGACGCTCAACAACAACAACAATCAAAATCATTCGAACCCATCGCTCAGATCCGCCGAGTCGGCCAACAACAAGAACAACAACAGCAACCCGGCAGCAGTCAGCATGAGGCTTTCCGCCATGTCCACCCGGACGCTGCCGCCCGCAACTGGGCCGCCACAAACATAAAGGCCGACAATGCTGTCGAGTCTCCGAGGCCACGTCGAAACTCCGTCACCTCGAGCCAACCCCAACCCAACAAACAACAACAACAACAACAACAATACCACCGTCGGTCCAACCCCGACAATATCATAATTCCTAACGATGCGAGCGCCGTCGCAACTTTGGCTCCGGCTCAGTCCGTGCGAGCACCTCCTTCTGGACATCGACCCATCGCCTCCCGTGTCGGAGGCGACGGGATCTCTACGCAGCACCATGCGCGGAGTCTGAAGGACTGGGAAGTAGAAGACTTCGTTCTTATGGCGACCGTCGATGGACACCTCTACGCCACCGACCGCGGCACCGCCACCGAACGCTGGCGTCTCGAGGTCGACCAGTCAATGGTGGAAACTAAACACTACCGCCTCAACGCCTCCGACTTGGACGACGACTACAACTTCATCGACCACTATGTCTGGGCCATCGAGCCCAACCGCGACGGAGACATTTACTATTGGGTTCCTGGTTCCAGCGAGCCCGCCCTCCTGTCCACGGGCCTGACCATGAAGCGCATGGTCGACGAGGGCGCTTCCGCTCTCGACAACCCCCCCATCGTATACACGGGCACCAAGAAGACCACCATGATCACGCTCGATGCTGCCACCGGCCGTGTGCTCAAGTGGTTCGGCTCGAGCGGCTCCCACGTCAATGAAGCCGAGAGTTGTTTGCGCCCCAACGCATTGTACGACCAAAACAATGAGGAGTGCAGCTCCATTGGCACAATCACCCTTGGTCGCACCGAGTACGAGGTCGGCATCGCCCGGAGAGACGGCCGTCCCATTGCTACCCTCAAGTTTTTCGATTGGACCCCCAACACAAACGACTACGACCTCCTCAACCAACACCACCAGTCTATCGATGCCCGCTACCATACCTCCACCCACGATGGAAGGATCTACGGCTTTGACTACAGCAAGACCAACAAAGGAGACCTTCCCGTCTTCTGCAAAGCGCAGTTCGCCTCTCCCGTCGTCAAGGTTTTCGACGTCTGCAGACCTGTCGGCCTGGAGCCCTTGTTCAACCCGGATTTGATCGTGCTGCCACAGCCCGTCCCGCCTGCCAGGGATGACACCACAGCTCGCACCAGGAGCCAACGCATTTTTGTCAACCAGACCGAGACGGGCAACTGGTACGCTCTATCAGGACGTTCTTACCCCCTCATCCTTGATGCACCTGTGGCCAAGACGTCGTCGCCAGATTGGCTCCAGCTGGCAACCCCGTGGGAAAAGATGAACGAGACGCAGAGAACCAGGGCCATGATTGGCACGCACTACATGGACGGCGCTGCAAGGGGAAAGATCTACCAAGCTCCCAGCCTTCCCGGGAGGGCCGAGACGTCCGACGCCGTCTTGGACCCCGAGAACGACTCGGTCCTGCCCACCCCAGTTCCCGACGATGTTGAGACGCCAACCATCGTGACAAAGGTCAAGTCGATCCCGCACCACGTGTCCAACAGCGTCATCGACTTCTTCTCCAATCCCGTCCTCATTGTTCTCATCGTCTCTGTTCTGTTCTTCTACCAGAAGGACCTGCGTCGATGGTACAAGACGAAGACTACAAAATGGAACCTGCGCTACGAGGCTGCCTCGGATACGGAGGATATGGCGGCCGATATTACTCCTGAGCCCACGGTTCATGATAACGTCCACCCTCCCGAACCCATTCAACCCGATGGTTTGCCCAAGCCCGATGTGGCTACGGCCGACAACACGCCAGCCCGGGAAGCGCCGGCGAGTCGGGTCGAAAAAGGGGGCGAGAAGACGCCCACCGTCGCTCAGCCCGCAGCACCTTCCGAGAAGGAGTCTACAACTCCTCCCGAACCTGGTACCCCTGAAGTCAGGAAGAAGAAGCCTGCTCATCGTGGTCGCCGCGGAGGCACGAAGCATCGCAAGGGCAAGAAGAGAGAGGAGATGTCTCAGTCGCGAGAGGACGAGCCGCCCGCGTCTGTCGAGGATGCCGTCAACAAAGCCAAGAAGCTCGGGGGGCAGGCAACCCGTCTGGAGCCCGACGTCATGACCGTCGCGAACGACATGCAAGCTGTGACGGGACCCATCATCAGGATGGGCAATATCGAGGTGGACACCGAAAACCAGCTAGGCACTGGCAGCAACGGCACTTTGGTCTTCGCTGGCAAGTTCGATGGACGTGAGGTCGCCGTCAAACGTATGCTCATCCAGTTCTACGACATCGCGTCGCAGGAGACGAAGCTGCTACGGGAGAGCGACGACCACCCCAACGGTAAGCCCAAAAAAATCGGATGTACCTTGTTCATATGCCCTAACCACTATTCAGTCATCCGTTACTACGCCCAACAAGTCCGAGACGGCTTCTTGTACATTGCCCTTGAGAGATGTGCCGCCTCTCTGGCTGACGTCGTCGAGAAACCCCACCACTTTGCTCGACTGGCTCAAGCAGGCAAGATGGATCTGCCCGGTGTCTTGTATCAGATCACCAATGGTATCTATCACCTGCACAACCTTCGTATCGTCCATCGCGATTTGAAACCTCAGAATATCCTAGTCAACATGGGCAAAGATGGCCGGCCACGTCTTCTCGTTTCCGATTTCGGCCTGTGTAAAAAGCTGGAAGGCGGCCAGTCATCTTTCGGTGCGACCACCGGCCGCGCCGCAGGAACGTCTGGCTGGCGAGCCCCTGAGCTGCTGCTCGACGACGACGCCAGGGATTCCGCCATGGATGTCAGCATCAACAGCGGTTCGGGATCCATTCTCGTCGGCTCTGACATGATGTCGAACCGTCGTGCAACCCGCTCCATTGACATCTTCAGCTTGGGGCTGGTCTTTTTCTACGTCTTGACCAATGGTCTGCACCCCTTCGACTGCGGTGATCGTTACATGAGAGAGGTGAACATTCGCAAGGGCAACTACAACCTGGCACCTCTGGATGCGCTCGGCGACTTTGCCTTCGAGGCCAAGCATCTCATCGGTCTCATGCTGAACGCGAACCCCAAGGAACGCCCTTCGGCCCGTGATGTCATGGCCCATCCCTTCTTCTGGCCTGCCAAGAAGCGCCTTGCGTTCTTGTGTGACGTCTCGGACCACTTTGAGAAAGAACCGAGAGATCCTCCTAGCGATCACCTTCAGTACTTGGAGAAGCACGCGCCGGCCATCACTAAAGGTGACTTTCTCCGCCTGCTGCCTCGCGAGTTTGTGGATTCCCTGGGCAAGCAGCGCAAATACACGGGATCGCGGCTACTCGACCTGTTGAGAGCGCTACGCAACAAGAAGAACCACTACGAGGACATGCCCGAATCGCTGAAGCGGACCGTGGGTCCCTTGCCCGATGGTTACCTCGCCTTCTGGACAGTCAGGTTTCCCAGGTTGTTGCTGGACTGTTGGAACGTGGTTTGGACGGTGGAGTGGGACAGCACTGATCGATTCAGAGAGTACTACGAGCCAGCGGGTTTATAGTCTTTTGTCAATACTGAATGGCTTTTTTTTCTTCGTTCTGCTTTGATCATGTCTCCTGGGCCGCCCCTTAACAGGAACCGACGCCCCCGATATTACGGTGATTCAAACACATTAGTGACCATGTTCGATGCACCTTGATGAACTCATACGACGTTGTCAATCGTACGCACGCGACGGGAGAGAGAGATCCGTCTCCGCCTCCGCCTCCACCGCGCGATAGTCGGACGCATCTGCCGTGCCCAAGTCTCATATCTTCATGGCTCGCCCCCGCCCCGACCCCCCTCTGGACTAGTATTCTCTCCATCATTTACGTTTGTGATCGATACGTGCAGCCTATCGGATGAGTGGCGTGGGCCACATACCTCGTTCGGTATCCGTCTATATGCAAACCATACGGCACGATCAGTCTATGCAGGGGGGGCGTTCTTCTTTCTCTTGTCGCAGATGAATCGCAACGACGCCCAAGGACGTTATGTGTTCTCGCATTTTGCTGTAACTCCCGTCCGTCACCTGCTGCTCATTTACCACTCCGGTCTGCTTTTACCCACATCTGCTGCTTCCATCTCTGGGTTTCTTCTGTCTGCTTGATTTGTCTCATCATTTTCTTTCCCTTCTCCAAACTCCGGGGCCAAGACACGACCCAACAACTCCTGAGGCTGCATTGTTCCTCCCTAACAGGACCGTGTGATATTCGACCCGACGCCATCTTGACGCTGATACACGCCCTCCCCGCTCAACCCCACTGGACAAGCACCTTCTTGCCCTTCTTCTTCTTGCCGCCGGTACTCTGGCCCGCTTCCTCGTCCTCCCTCTCCGACACGTCCTCGCTCGCCGCGCCGCTGCCCGGGGCTGACCCCCAGCTGAAGTTGCTGGTCGCGCCCCCGAGATCACGCCGCACGCCTCTGCCCGACCCGTAGCCGAAGATGGTGGTCAGAGGCTTCTGGGCCGGGGGCAGGGCGGGGAAAGCAGACGACGGCGGCGGGCGGCCGCCGGGCACTGTGCGTGACGGACCTGCCGAGCCGGCTGGTTTGCTCGTGCCTGAAGACGGGTTGTTCGGGCCGATCCAGGACGGCCGGGCCGCGCTCGACGATGACGACGACGAGGAGGAGGCGGCAGGGAGGGCAGGGAACGCGGACGATGCCGGTGGACGCACGGCAGGCGATGACGATGCAACCCAGTTGCTCGAAGCAGACGATGTCACCGGCTTCGGCCCCGAGGCGCCGGCGCGGGTGCTGTTTTTGAGACGCAGAACGCGGTTCGAGTGCTTCTGGTTGGGCGCGGCGGCGGGAGCGGTGGGAGAGGGGGACGCTGCGCTGGCCCAGCCGCTGGAGGCGGTGGTGGCACCCTGCATACCGCCCAGGCCAGGCAGAGACGGGTAGTCCTCGTTGATGGCCCTCCAGTCCTGCCAGGCTTTGTGCAGGGCCGTGACCTTGGACTGGTCCTCGAACAAGTCGGCAACTTCGCGGACCAGCGTCCCCAAAGCGTTGGACGACGTGTCGGCAAAGAGGGAGAAGAAGGCGTCGACCAGCTGAGGAGCGGTGAGCTTTCCTTTTCTGAAGTTCGAGATGTACTCGCGAAAGGCCGTCATCTTGGTCTGGTCGTGGCCAAGCAGGTTCGAGGCGCGCTCGATGACTCCTTGGTGGCGCAGCATCGTCGCACGCTCCTGAGGGGGTAGCGATGCGATATCGGTAACAGTGAGCTGCTCGAGCTCGGCAGTCGGCAGAGCAGGGGCATGAGCGGCACTCGGCGTGGCTGCAGGTGCTTGGCGCGACGACCCCGAGGGCGTCGCGTTGCCCCGGCGGGACGAGGTTGACGGCGTTGTCGCCGAGGGGGTAGAGAGGGAGCCGCCAAAGGTACGGTTGGAGACTGACTGCGCCGAGTGGATTGCCATCTGTCTTTGGAAAGCGATCTCGTCGCGACGGAGGGGTTGCGCAGAGCTCTGCGGGATGGGCTCGGCGTTGGGATCACGGCCACGACCACGACCTTGACGTCCACCAGAAGGGCCGCCGCCGTCTCTACCACCGCCACCACCCCCTCCGCCGCCCCTCCTCTCGTTCTCGTAAGACGGCCTGTAGTCGAAGCCGGACATGTTGACCACTCTTGCGTCCCTCCGGACGTCCTTGGAAAGGGATTTGGCATGCTCTGCGAGTTGGTGTGCCTTCAGGTCCATCTCGGACTCGAAAACAACAAACTTCTTCTCCAGACATTCCTTGTCGAGGCACGGGAAGTGGTCCTTCTCAAAGTGCTTCTCCAAGGCGTTGTAGTTGACAAAGTAATGAGGGTGTCGCGAGTCTCTCCGGTCGCAGAGGAAACATCTCTCGTGCTTCCCGCGGCAATGGTCGAAGAGCTTATCGTCGTCGTAGAAGCGGGATCCGCAGAAACCGCACAGCGGGTGGCCCCTGAATCCCGTCTGGTCAACCGCGCCGGGTTTGTCGTCGCCGTGCCTCATGTGCTTCTCGAGCTCCTTGTCGGCGAAAAGCTCATGCTCGTGCGTAAAAACCTTCTTGTTCCTCGTGCAGAGGTCGCACATCTTCATGTGATGCGTTGAGCGGACATGCCTGTGAAGGTCCGGCCAGCCCAGGCCCGCAAAGACGCAGTCTTCTGCAGGGCAGTTGTAGCGAAGTAGAACGACAGTGTCGCCGACGATTTCTTCGTTTGTGTAACGAATACCAATATTATTGTCGAAACTCGTAATGTCGGCGTCGGTGTAATCCTCATATCGCTTATTCGCATCTTCGGTGAATACAACAAAGGGAGAGGGCGTCTGGTCCGAGGTCAGCTCATGGGGCGGACATTGGTGGGTGGGAGGGAGAGAAGACTTACTCGACAATGGGGGCAGTCCTTGGTCTTGTACAAAGCCCTCATGCGCAACCCGCAGATGTGGCACGTCTTGTGATTGCAAGGCGCGATGGAGTGGAACTTGATCGGCTCGGCGCAGATGAAGCACACTTCGCCGTCGCTGCTAGCCGTGTCGTCACCCTCGGCGACGGTGCGGGTAAGCACCTTGTTTTCTGGTTTGGTGTGAGGTGCGCTCGAGACCTTCGACTGAGGTGCGGAACCAGCATTGCTGCCGCCTCTGCCACGTCCTCCCCTGCCTCTGCCGCGGGTTCCAGGGTTACCGCCTCCCCCTCCTCCTCCGCCTCCTCCTCCTCCTCCTCCTCCCCCTCCTCCGCCTCCTCCGCGACCTCGACCACGGTTGCGATTACCCCTGTTGGGGTTCGAGTCGCCGGTAGGCTGGGTGTCGGCCATCGGGACGATTGTCTCTCGCTCAGATAGTGGGGTTAAGAGCAAAAAGGTGCTGTCGACACTTTGATGCTGCGAGATCGATCTTGAGCTCGACGGGCAGCTGCAGTTGGGGGTTACAAAATGACCAAACAAGTCGTATTTGAAGAAAGAAAAAAAGGTAGCGAGTGAGCCGAGAGTGAGGAAGAGCCGGGTGCAGCAGGACAGCCCGGTGATTATAATCAGTCGCGGCGAAGACCGAAGGGGGGAGGTCAAAATTAATGATTATGTGTGGCTCCCTCCGTGGTACCGTACCTTACCTAGGTAGGTACTTACCTACCTACCTTACTACCTGTACCCAGAGACCCGCGGGTGGGTTAGGTAGGTAGTGTAGACCAGCGTTGGTATTGGTGGGTGCGAGGGAATTCATGGCGGGGTCCAGCAGAAAAACAGTCCCGTCCCCCTGCGCTTGCATCTGCGCCTCGCTGTTCGGGGGAGCAGATGGGCACCGGGGTTTCTCCGTCTTTCGGTGTGCGTCACTGGCCGCCCCCTTTGCTGCTGCTGCTGCTGCTGCTGCCACCGCCCCAAGCACCCACTGCCTGAGAAGCTTCATATGGCGGCTGCTGATTACATAACTCTGTGCGCTGGTCTCGGTGACATAGTCCACCCAAACAGTATAGCTCCACTTGTGCTGTGGCTCAGTGGGCTGAGTGCGGCGGCACGCCCAACGACGCTTTTCAGTGTCGTCGGGCTGTCATGATTGGAAATCGACTTGAGGAGCTCGAATGTCGTCGGCATTGTGAGTCATACATGTCATCTCCCGATATACTGTTTGTTTCTTCCGGAAGCTGCCGTCATGCACATATTGGAAATAGATACTGCTGTGCAGCAAGCAGCCTTACCTCAAACCAGTGAACACCAACCAACCCGTTGCGTAAGACTGGCATTGCGTCACGAGGTATTTGTCGAGCGATATGATGCTGATCAAGTGCGTTTAAATGAGGACTAGCGCCGGCCTGTTCCATATAGACCAAGCTACCCCAGTCCAGTCTCTTGTCCCTTTGGGGGGGGCCAAGTCTGCAGTGTCCGTGGCGGCAATGCCCGACACTGTAAGTGTGCCAGCATGTGCGGATATGTAAAGATGCCAATGCTGACCACAGACCCATCCTCGTCTACTCGTGTCTCCACGGACCATCCCGTGTCGCCATCTTCTCCTTCCGTTTGCTATCATGCCCCCCTTGATGCCAAAGCCCCCGGACAGTTTGTTGATTGACCGTCCCAAACCAGAAACACGCCATTGCCTAGATCGCCCCGCTCGTTTGCACCAAATTTGGTCCTTTTTTCGGTTTGTTCACTACTGCTCCTCGACCGGATAGAGGTGGGCACCAATCATCTTGTTCATCTGGAACATGTCCACCTTGGGTTGCTTGAAGATAGCATGCATCTTGTCGTCGCAGCGAATTTGTCGCTTGTTGTCGGGGTCCTGGAGGTCGTTCCCCTTGATGTGCTCCCAGAGCTTCTTGACGACCTGAGGGCGGGATAGCTTGGCGGGGGTTAGCAAGTGACCTCCGACTCGGGATGCAGGGGAGCACTCGACGATGCCGGGAACGTACCTGAGGCTCGCCGAGCAGCTCTGCTAGCGGCTCGCTCAAGTTGAACGGTTTCTGGAAACCACCGCCGGCCTTGCGCTTCGGCGGATCCCCGCTGTCGTCAACGTCGCTGTCGTCAATCTTCTTGTCGCTCTTCTTCCGCGGTGCCTTCTTCTTCTTGGTCACCTTGCTCGTCGCGCCGTTGCCGCCGCGCGTTGTCCGTCCTCTGGCCATTCTGTTCTCCTGCGCCTGAAGCTCGGCAGCGAGCTTGGCATCCGCGTCCTCTGACGAGTCCTCGCGCTTCTGTCTCTTTCTGACAGGTGCGACGGACACTTCGATCTCGCCGTCTCCGTCATCTTCATCGTGACCGTTCACTTCTCTCTTCGGGGCGGGACTTGCGGAGTAGGATTCGGTAATGGGGGCAGCGTCTCCCGACCCAGAGATGGCATCGAAACGTTCCTCGATGAGTGCCTTGATTGCTTCCTGTTCCCGAGTCCAGTCAGCATCAGTTGCATAAAAGTGCCGCAGTCAATCGACAACACCGGTCAAAGACACGTGCGTATGTATATGGTGGAAGGGGGGGACGAGGGGGACCACACCTTTTGATCGCTCAGGTCCTTGCCGCCAAGAGCTTTCTCCAAACCCAAACGGATCTTCTTGCGGGTTATGGTGTTCAAGTCTGCAGTCGCAAGAATGCCATCGATTATGGACGTGTAGTTGTTTTCCTCCTCCAAGCTTACTGCGCAGACAGCGTTAGCTAGCAGTGGCAGATGGGGTCAGCCAAGGCCAAAAGGTAAGAGCGTACGAGGAAGAGACATGACGGCGGTTGGTGGTTAAACGATATGCTCATAGACCGAGGAGTGGTAACTATGCAGTTCCAGGATTGTTCCGGTTCGCCCCGGTAATATGCGTGGACGGCCGGCCGAGCTGTCTTGGATCGAAGGGAAAAGTTGGAGCTTGAGGCGGAGGGAGGTGACAGGTCGGTGGCAGGTCGGTGGCAGGAGGACGTGGGGAGGAAAGAAGCAAGGGTGAGTGAGAAGGGTCGGCCGGGTGGGGTTTGTTCGGCCTCGAATCAGAGCATGTCTCTTGCAGCGATCAGAAGGAAGGCTCGATGGGCGTAGAAGTCTGGTAGGAGAAGTTCAAAGTGGAACGGCGACAGCAGGATCCGCGCCCTCTGGTCGTATCGCGGCGGCGGAGTGCATCAAACGTGCCGACGCACACAACGCACCCACGCAAGGCTGAAGGAGGACGATCGTGGGTGGGGCGTGGGTCGCAAGGAGGAGAGAGAGAGATGATGATGATGATGATGATGATGATGGGACCCGATGGAGTTGAAAATGGGCAGGCAACTAAGTGCTGCCAAGATAAGGTAGATTGAATGTACCTAAATATCGGAATGGAGGACGGACTTTGTTTCCTGAATCGCCGGCCAGATGCGACAGGTTGGAAGAGGACCGGGTTAGAGGGGGGTGGTGCGATCGAGTGGTCCGGGCGAATGTGAGGCTCACACTTCAATGTTTGGGTTGTTTGTCAGTTGTCGGTGTCGCAGGCGGTCCGCTCTACCTTGCCTTAGCAACTAAACCTGACGAATGGAGAGGCCACACGGGGGGGTTCATGTGTGCCTATGCTTGTGTGGCTGAAGGCTGGAAGGGAACATCCCCAGAGAGGGGAAAAAAAAAACAAGTGGGCTACCGGTCTCGCATTAGACGTTGGCTCGTGCTTGCATTTGTAAGTACCTCAGTACCTACCCAAGTAGGGAGGTACTGGTCCAGACCATGATTCCAAACCAATCAGACTGCCGAATTGATTCCCGGCCAATTTTCCTTTCCAAGCAACTCCACATACCTACTACGTACACACACACACACACACACACACAGGGTGGCTTACAAGCATCACGTGGCTTGACTTGGACAGCTGGGCAAGTTGCATCTTGGCTCCAGCATTGGATCTCTACCAACTTGGCCTTATTCAATTGCGAATGAATGTGTGGCAGCAGTCTCACGCTTTTTCATTTCGTACATTGCCCGGCTAGGTGTGACGGCGACTGCACGCATGATATAAAACGTCTCCAGCTCAGACTAGGGCATAAGACAAAGATGGGACTATATTGATGCAACACAGTTAAACACGAGGCTAAACTGGTGACGATACAAGTGCGGTTAACGAACTCGGCAAGCATGGCATCATTGGATGAAGAGTTTTGATGAGAAAAGAAACGAGGAAAGGGTACAAGTATATCCGTATACCTACTTACCTGGTATCTAGGTAGGTACAGCACATAGAAGGTAGGTACCTAGGGACGTTAGGTAGTGCAGATTCGACTGCCGTCAGCTGTCAGCACCTTCGCCGTTCGTTCGGCTGGATTGGCAGGTACGGATACCTTTACCTTCCTTTCGGTGTAGCGGTCCAATCACATGGCGTCTGTCCCCGGTGAACCGACACATTCCAACCATCGGCATGGAACTTTGGGTTTGTTCGCTCTCCGCTCGAAAATAAAAATAAAAATAAAAATAACAAGACGCCACAGCACTCCACTATTCTTGGTTAGCTTTTCGGGCCAAACGAGTCCCCGTTGCCCATGGCAGTGTGATCTTCAATCGGGCTGTCTGTCGGGTAGCCTGCATTCTGCAGATACTTCTAGCTTGTGTACTAGTGACGTCTACCTTCTGCCAACTCATCCATCTCCCATCCTCCATTTGAGCCTCTTGTTGAACCTTGAGTCTCTTATTGACCCTCGATCCATATATCCATCTACCTTCAACCCTTAAGGTTCTAGGGATATTAAAAAAAAGAAAATGCTCAATCCGTTCAGCATCTTCACGCAGGCCTTTCCGCCACGACCGCAATTCACCGAGACGGAGGTTCCCGATCTCTCCGGGAGGGTCAGTTGGTCGTGCCTCCATCCGCCCTTTCCTTTCCACTAGGTACCCATTGCTCATGCCTCATAGGTCTGCCTAGTAACCGGGGCAAACACGGGAGTTGGTAAGGAAGTCGCACAGATTCTCTTCTCCAAAAATGCCACCGTCTACATCACTTCTCGCTCGGAAGACAAGGGCCGTGCCGCCATCGCCGCTATCAAAGAGGCCGTGCCCAACTCGACCGGAAAGCTGGACATGCTGACCCTGGACCTGGCTGATCTCACCACCATCAAGCCCGCGGCCGACGCCTTTCTGGCCAAAGAGTCTCAGCTCCATCTTCTCATCAACAACGCCGGCGTCATGATGCCGCCCCAGGGCAGTAAGACCACCCAGGGCTATGAGCTGCAACTGGGAACCAACTGTGTCGGCCCCTTCCTCTTCACCAAGTTGCTTACGCCCACGTTGGTGCAGACGGCCAAGACGGCACCCGAGCACAGTGTCCGCGTTGTCTGGGTGTCAAGCTCTGCTGCTGAGCTCCTGTCGCCTTACCCTGCGATTGAGATGGACAACCTTGACTACTCCAAGAGAGACAGGATCAAGGAGCTCAAGTATGGAATCAGCAAGGCGGGCAATTACTTCCACTCCACAGAGTTTGCTAAGCGGCACAAAGCCGACGGCGTCATCAGCCTGGTACGCCCAATGTGAAGTCCCGCTTTGTTCCGATTGACACTTACACGCTCAGGCCCTGAATCCCGGAAACCTCTCTTCGGAGCTGGACCGCCACATCACCGCCCTCATTCCGACATTGTTCAGAAAAGCCACCACATACCCCGCCATTTACGGTGCATACACCGAGCTCTTTGCGGCGCTCTCTCCCGAGGTCACAATCGAAAAGACGGGAGACTGGGGTGAGTTGAGCTTGTGCCATGTCTTGCAGGCTTGTCCCCCCGCTAACTGTCGACCCTTCAGTGGTTCCTTGGGGTCGGTTTTACGCCATCAGAGAAGACCTCGTACAGGGCTCCAAGTCTCGTGAAGAAGGCGGAACTGGGCTCGCCGAGGACTTTTGGAAGTGGACGGAAGAGCAAGTGAAGAAGTACCTTTGACAGACAACTCGTTCTGGGGCCGCATAGGATAGACAGCGCTGTTTGATACGAGACATGATATTTACAGGTTCACAACTCCCAACGCGGTTAGTGTCTCGTGAACCATCACATATTTGGCACAGCCCGAAGACGATAGGCGGATGTTTTTACAACGTCACTGGGTGTTTGGTGGGACTCGACTCGTAGATGGAAGAGTATATTCAAAATTGAATCCGAGCGACTAGTCTCATATGCAATAAAGGTATGTACAACAGAAGTGATTCTCTCTTGTCCAAGTCCGAGCTTCAACACGGCTTCAAAGCAGCTTACTGCGAGCATCCAGGTCGTTGACGACCAGACCTCTCAGTTGAGCTTCTGGTGGTTACGGCGGCGGCGGCGACGGCAAGGGGGCTTGGCGCTCGGGGTGGCAGCAGGGGCAGAGCTGGGGCCGGCGGCAGACGCGGAGGGCTTCTCGGAGACAACGGGGGCAGCAGAGACAGGGGCGGCGCTGCTGGCAGGAGCGGCCGTGGTGGTAGGAGCAGCGGCGGAAGTAGGGGCGGCAGCAGCGGGAGCCGAGGAGGCAGCGGCCGAGGAGACGGCGGGGGCAGCAGAGGAGACGGGGGCGGTAGAGACAGGGGCCGGGGATCCCGAGTCGGCAGAGCCGGAGCCGGAGCCGACGGAGGTGGTGAGCTTGCCGTTCTCAATGTAGACGCCGGAGAAGTAAAAGTCCTCGGTCTGGTCCGGGAAACCGTCTCTGGGAAGCTCAAGAACACCGACGTGCCAATCAGCGCCGTTGCTGGAGGCCTTGGCGGCGACGGGGGCGACGACCTGGGTCAGGGCCGCGGAGCCGGTGGAGTGCCAAAAGCCGACGGAGCCGGCGTCAAAGTCGATCTCGTAAGCGACATTGTGCCAGACGTCGGCGTCCCAGTTGGCGCTCCACTCGGTCTTGCCGTCGACGACCCAGCGGAGGAGGGGGTCCTCGGTGCCGGCGGCGCCGCTCTGCCAGCCCGACTTCATCTCGACAAAGTGGCTCTCGAAGAAGGCGATCTGGTGCTCCTTGTTGAGGGAGGGGGCATTTGTGTCGGAGCGCTTCAGGGAGAAGTGGTAGTACACCTTGCCTTTGGCAATGGCGGCCGACGTCTGGGGGATCAGCTCGGTGCGGCGCATGTTCTGGCCGTTCCAGAAGGCGGTGCTGGTCAGGGAGATCTTGGCGCCCTGCTTGGAGGCCGCGTCGGCCGGGTTCTTGAAATCCTTGGACAGGTTGACGTATTCCGTCGTCTTGCCGGGGCCGTGGATATAGTACTGGTAGGAGCCAACGGGGGTGCCGAAGGACCACTTGTCGAGGTCGGTGGACGAACTCATGTCGTTGAAACGACCGTCCCAGATGATCTCGCACTGGGCGCGGGCGGCCAGCAGGGCCGCGCTGGCGATGCTCCAAGTGAATCTCATCTTCACAGGCTTCTGCGGGCTGTCGTGTACGACTTGTGCTGTGGTTGCTGGTATCGGGAAATAGATGCCTCAAAACCGACCGGGCGGCTTGGAGAAGGCTTGAGTTCAAGATTGGAAACGAATGAAAGGTCTTGGAAGGAGAAAAGAGAGGACGCAGGTTCCAGCAGTCGATGCCTTGGCCTTGCTTCAGAAGGTTCAGTATGCGTTGAAAAGAATGTAGCCAAGCTCAAAGGCCAAGAGAGGGAAGGGTTGGCACTTGCCAGACGACCTGGGGTCTTTATGCAAAGAGAGGTCTCGAGGACATGGGTCGTCTAAGGTAAGACGTGGATTCCATCCTGGCTCCGTCATCTCAGCAAAAGAAGGTGTACCTGCAGGCCTAGCTGCGAGGGATGGAGTAGAGAGACGGGCCTGCAGAGGGGCACTCTCTTTTTGCGGTGATGTTTCCTGGTGCATGCAGTGCTCTAGCAGGGCATGCCATTTGCGAGTCTCTTTTCGTAAGATGGGGCCGTAAGCGTTAGATTGCGGAGATGTTCCTGGCTTCAGGTGAGGCCATGGCTGACTGACGAGGCCACGCCGTATTGGTGCATGAACGGGATACAGGACCCAATATGGCAGCGGCAAGGGAGAGCCATCACAAGAGGAGGCAAAGAAAGTGGGATACCGGAGGACCGGGGTGAGAAAGCGGACCAACAGGTTGAAAGAGAAATTAATAGGAAGACCGGTACGGAGTAGGCGCCTGATGTTGATGAACTGTGAGTCCACACCTCGTAGGTATCTTGTATAGATGAAAATGCAGGGGGGCGCGCCTGGGCGAAGCTCTCTGCAGCTGGGAGATTTCAGACGGAGCTTATGGGGCCCACTAGACCCAATCGAGCCTGTCTTCCAAGCCCCCTTTCCGGCACGACCAGGTCCACCCTTCCTGGCCGTCGACTGTCACGGCGCCTACATCGTATCTGTCCTCCAAAATCACACTTCCAGGAGACAGGGGAGCTGTCCACTGCCAAGCTATCAGTGGCTGTCAGCCCACGGCATCGTTCCCGGTGACGCAATGTGGTATAACAAGGGGTCGTCCGTTATGTTATGTCGCTGGTTGTATTGCTAATTTGCTCAAGGACTGAAGCGGGAGATCGCCCGCTGAGACAAACACTCCCGGGTCTGTGACTCCGGTATCCCCACAGTTTGCCGTGGCTTTCGAGTCTGGTTCGACACGGGAGGACCGCAAGTCAACGAAAGAGAATAGCATCGCAGAGAATTTCGTTCTCAACTAGGCAATTGACCATCGCCCTGGTCTACGTGCAATTGATTATGATACATCGCCTATCCGTGCAGCTATCCATCCAACACAGCTACGTAGCTGGTCATGACCGAAGATATCCGCAGACACTCTTCCCATAACGAGCTGCCCCCTTGTAACGAAACATGCCAGGCGCATTGCCATGCTTCAAGCCCTCTATGGCGTCTGCCAGCTGTAGTCCGAAGCCCTCTTTCTTGATTTGTTCTATCGGCGTTAGATAGGTCTTGACAGAGAATAGGATCGCGCCGGTCTCCGGAAGTCTTGTCAGCGTCTGCAACTCCTGGCGCAAACAAGCCTACGAGCTGTGAGTAACGTTTCGCAAGGGTTGAGCCAGAAGCCTACCTTGCTGATGTCAACATCCTCGTCTGCCTTCACTTTGTCGCCGTCGTAGATGTGCAAGTCACCCGGACTGAATAGTTTATCGTGGGTTGTTACAGACCACTGCATCGTTCATCAGCATTGTTCTCCTCGCCCACGCAGAATTCGAGACATGGCTGAACTCACATTCATCCTTTTGACGCTCTTGCCCACCTGCAATCGACTGAAGAACCGTTCCATACTTGCCCCAATCTTGTCATACGACGGCACTGGTTGATGTATATCCTTCATGAGTTTCCCTAGTTTGTCGGAAGGATCAAACCCAGCTGGGTGGCAGCAAACGAACGCAACCGCACGGTGACCCTCCGAAGTCTGGACCAGTAGGAAAATGTCGTCTTCCACCGTTTCTCCTAGGGCTTGGAGTGCGATGCCCGGGTCTTGGGGTGGCGCTGTGGGCAAGGAGATATTGGTGACGTGGTTTTGGAATACAGTCCGGTCTTTCGAAAGGGAGAACATGGTCGGGTAACGCGTTGGCAGATATTGCGAGAGTAGATAAGCCCAAGTCTCATGAAGAGCCGGGATACCTTCCGGCATCGCGCCAACAACCTTTGCCGTATTCTCCTTCAAAATCTTCCGACGATTCGTTACTCGGTCCAAGTAGGCTCTGTCAAAAATGATGAGATCTTCAGGCGAACTTGTCTGGATGGCTATAATTTCTTCCGTCAGTCCCCATACATGAAAAGTCGCATTTTACCTTTGAACCTACACATTGAAATGTGATAGACCGGCTTGAAAGACCAACACTTGAGTGGGTCGTTTTGTCGCCAATCGAAATCGTTCAGAGGCGCAATATCAACTCTACATGGCTTCTGTTGACCCGTTGCTGGGGATAATGACATCTTTGGCACGCATCAGATAACACGAAGTATATGCCAAAGCGAGGGGCTGACCTTTGAGGCATATCGCCACCTCCATCTCCATGCAGAGAGCAGCACAATGGCCACAGCCACAGTCGCGATAAGATACATCGGGTTGAGTATAGAATCCGATGACTTATTGTTGCAAAAGGTTCAAGATGAGATGAGATGAGACGCTACTACTTGAGGCCGGTCGATAACATCACTCAAGTCGGAGGCTAGATTCCAAGACGGCGATGGGCCCTGATATATGCCAGCATCCAAGGCAGACCGTTATCGGCCCAGTGGATCCGCTCAGGTATGTATTGGTTTCTGTCGAGTATCAGTTCCAGACAGGAAGTCAAAGACGGCGCTGTGAATGTCGATTCTTCGGGCAATGTATTGAGGCCACCGGTAATGGTTCCAATGGAATGGTTCGTTGGCCGGTGAAATACAATGCACTTGTATGAAGACACTGTGAATTCCCAGTGTGATAAGCACAATCGTGGGTTCCGCACGCGGCACGCTTACAGATGGTAGATCTGCCCACGCGGGGCAAGCCTTATCAGAGGAAGCTTTCCCCGCACGCTGCACTGGTCACAGCAAGGGTGACTTCGGTTTTGTCCCGTGATAGGCAACGTGGACGTCCGGTGAAGGAGTGTTGAATGTTCTATACCTGGCGTCAAAGCGCCTTGAACTGTATCATATGAATTTGATGCGCCCGTTCTATTCAATTCTTGTCCTGGAATAGGTTTTTGGTACGAGTCAAGTGGATAGAATAGGGGATGATGAAGCTATGCTGACCGGCCAAACACGTCGTGTGATGCCTTATTCAAAGACTCATTGGAAGAATTGCTGAGCTACATTTTGGTGAAACCAAGTAAACGCACAATAATATCCTCGCTTTTTGTAACATAATCAGGTCTCTAGCGTCAATAATGGCGTCCACCGACATTGCAGATGTCTCTGACTTCAAACGCTTCACGATGGACAACTTGGAAACCAATCATGAGCCCCAATTTCGCCCCGCAATCGGGGACCGATTAGATAGGGAGGTTGAAGATAAGATAGCAACGGAGAGATACAGCTTCCAAGCGAGCTGACTCATCAGAGCTTATCACTAAAGCTACGTAATCACGCAGGTCCCTCCCTGCAAGGGTGAGCTCCTCATTTGGCTCCACGCCCTCGCCATCCATGTCGTTGACCAGTCACAACGCCGAAGTCGCAACCGAAGGGAACGATCGCAGCCTGTGTGCCCTCCAGATAGCCCGAAGCTCACATCCGGACGGCGATGTCTGCGCTTTAAGTGTGAAACGCCTGCCGATAATCCATCCGGGGGCCATCTTAACCATCTGCCACCTTCTGCATTGGGCGAAGGACTCGGCCAAGCAACCTCATCCTTCGGGGGCTAGGCTCCCAACCTTGATTTATTACTGTTGACTCACTTGCCATAATCTTGACTCGTTTGTCTTTTGTCTTTTCCTTTTTCTTTTTCTTTTGCTTTCTTGTCCCAATCCATTCGACCAACGCTGGATTGCTGTCAAAATGGAGTCGGAGAAGAGCGGCTTTTTGCCGCCATACAGCGCCGCGGCCGTTCCGTCGCCTTCGGGCTCGCGCCGCTCAGCATCTCAACCCAAGCGGTGGCTGCGCCCCAGCCGCAGCATGAAGCTGATTGTCGGCTGTCTTGCATTCATCGCATTTGCTCAGTGGAAGCAGCTGTCGCTGCTGCCCACTCACCAACCGTCGAGCAATCTGTCCATGGACCGCCTGCAACAAGATCTAGCAACTTGCGCTAAGCTGCGACACAAGCCGCAAGACCCAATTGGTCTTGGCCGTAAGAAAAATGCCCGTTACGTTGACGGTCAGCGTCCCACCCTTATTCGAAATGCCACGATCTGGGTTGGCGAGGCTGTCGAGGGAACGTCCCCGGAAGATGCGCGTGCTGGTAAAGGATATTCGTGGATCACCGCCGACGTCCTTGTCGACTACGGTCTCATCCAGAAGGTCGAAGCCGACATCTCACTCGATTCCCTTCCCAAGAACACCCAGATCTGGGATGCCAAGGGCCGCCAGCTGACCAGCGGCATCATCGACATGCACTCCCACGCTGGCGTTGGCGCTCTGCCCGAGCTCAACGGCAACCAAGATGTCAACGAGATGTCAGATGATATCACCCCGTACGTCCGGTCGATAGATGGCCTCAACCCGCTCGACCCGCAGATCCAGGTCATCAAGTCCGGCGGTGTCACCACGTCGCTGGTTTTGCCCGGTTCCGGCAACAATATCGGGGGCGAGGCCTATGTCATCAAGCATGCCGTTGGCAAGGCCGACGGCCGTACAGAGTTCTCGGCAGAGGACATGTTGGCCGACCCAGATCGCAATTGGCGCTACATGAAGATGGCCTGTGGCGAGAACGCGAAGCGTGTGTATGGAAAGATTGGTCACAGCCCCTTTTCCCGCCTTGGTGAGAGTTGGGAATTTCGCCATGCGTTCGAGCAAGCCGCAAGGCTGGTGCGAGACCAGGACGACTGGTGCAATGCTGCGGACAAGTCCGGTCTTGAAAGCCAGACCTCGTATCTGCCGCAGGATCTCAAGTGGGAGAGTCTCGGCGCTGCGTTGCGCGGTCAGGTGCACATCAACACCCACTGCTACACGATTCCGGATTTGGAGGCATTCGTCGACCACACCAACGAGTTCAAGTTCCCCGTGCGGGCGTTCCACCACGCTCACCAGACCTTTTTGGTTCCCGAGGTAGGTCTCGACGTTACCCGGCTCTGCTGCACTGACGGCTAATGTGAAACGTAGATCCTAAAGCGTGTTTGGGGAGGCCGTCCGCCCGCCTCTGCGCTGTTCGCCGACAATATGTACTACAAGTCCGAATCATATGTCGGCTCCGAGTACGCCGGCAAGATTCTTTGGGAAAACGGGCTTACTCCTGTCTACGTCAGCGACAACCCTGTTCTCAACGCGCAGCACGTCCTTTTCGAGGCTGCCAAGGCCTACAGATACGGCCTCCCTTACCACGTCGCCCTGTCTAGTGTAACGTCTGCGCCTGCTGAACTGCTGGGTCTTGGTCAGCGCATCGGCAAGATCAAACCGGGATTCGACGCCGATATTGCTGTCTGGGATAGTGATCCTTTGAGTGTCGGCGCTGCGCCTGTGCAGGTCTGGATTGATGGCGCGGCCCAGTTCTCCGACCCGTTTGAGTTGAAAAAGCCCCTTAGCGGACCCATCTCTCCCGACTTGACGCTGGCAAACATCACCGAGGAGACCGTGAATCTGAAGGAAGTGGTCTTCACTGGCGTCTCCAACGTCTGGCTTTCCGACGAGAATGTTGTCTCGGCCGGCGACGAGACTGTTAACGTTGTCTTCGCCAACGGTGCTATCAAGTGCATTGGCGCCTGCAGTGAAGAAGTCTCGGCCGCCAAGTCTGCATCGAAGAGCATCATCAACTTGACCAACGGCCACGTTACCGAGTCTTTCACTGCCTTCGGCTCTCTTATTGGCCTCAACGAGATTGATGCCGAGGAAGACACCGACAACGGCCGCAACCCCACTGGTTTCAGCCGCGGTCTCGACGGTCTTGTCCTAGACAACAAAAAGCTGCACGTAGCCAAGCGATACGGTGTCACCAAGGGCATTTCGGCGCCCAAATTTACCGGTGGGTTGACCCACTCTGGAACCAGTGTCGGTTTCGTCACGGATGCTTTGCATGCTCTCGAAGAGGGCGCGGTATGGAGCGAGGATGTTGCAGTCCATCGGACGTTGACGCTGGCGGCCAAGAGAGGCGATAACCCCTCCATCTCGAGTGCTGTTGGCGCACTCCGACACAGCCTCCTGGAGGCGGTTGCAGCCAACGACACCGGTCCGGACCCGTACTCAGAAGCTGCCTATCTCAAGAAGGTCGTCAACGGAGAGCTTCCCTTGGTCCTCACCATCCATAGTGCTGATACAATTGTGGCTGCGTTGCGAGTGAAGGCGACTGTCGAGGAGGCTCTTGCTGCGAAGAGCCAGTCTACGAAGTCTCCCAAGCTTCGTGTCGCCATCATCGGAGGCGCCGAGTCTCATCTTGTTGCTTCCGAGCTGGCGTCCGCCGGTGTTGGCGTAGTCCTCGCACCGTTCCAGTCGTACTCGAACACCTGGGACCAGAGGCGTTCATTGACCGGCGCTCCTCTCACAAAGGGCACCGCCATCGATACTCTTCTCGATGCCGGGGTCACAACCGCCATTGGGTTGGAGGAGGACTGGCTCGTCCGTGACCTAGGACTTCTGGCTGGCATTGCTCAGAAGAACGGAAACGGTCGGCTGGGCGAGAAAAAGGCGCTGGACTTGGTTTCCTCCAACATTTACAAGATCCTTGGCATCAAAGAGGTGGAGTCCAGCAACGGTCGTCACTTTATTGTACATGAGGGCAGCCCCCTTGACATTGCAGGAAGAATCCGCGCGGTTGGTAGCGGCCGCGACACGGTGTCTGTGTTCGTGTAATCGACTGGATTGATGGGGAAAGGCGAAGGCGGCATCACTCGGTCTGAACAGTATTGCGACTCCCAATGGTCCACAATACGTACAGAATAATCAGACTCGGAACTAACTAGCCCCGAACCGCGCGCGTTCCAAGCCCCAAAGTACTACTATACTGACGCATCTCGTGCCTGGCGATATCGTAACCAAAACCACAACGGGACGATTCTGTTACAGATGCTTACGGAAGCAATTGACTCAGCACTGTCGCCTCTACTGCTGCGGTTGTATTCACACTGGGTCGCTGGACTGTCGCCTTGTTCCCGCGCGGGTATTACCAATCCGATCCCGGATATCAAACGACGCCCGGTGAGTGGGACCAGGGCGCAGCCAACTGGACATGACAGAGGCAGCTAGTGTACTCTACAGGTTACCCAGGTACCTATATGAGGTCTCCTCCCCCACCCATCAACCAAAACCACTCCTGTGAAGGCCCAGTGAATGACTAAGACGACTATTGAACAACATCGACCGCCGACAACTATTAGACATCTTCCTTAACCACATACACTCCGCGCTGAGCTCCGAACTCAGCCAGGTCTATCTTCGCCCGTTCCCGAAAGTTTGAAACATCAGCACCCATCATGACACGCGGCGCGGTTGTTTGTATCGCTCACGGCGGAGGTACGTAGAGACACACTCTTCAAAGGTCTCCGGCCTTCACTTACAGCATCAAGGTCCCATGCCTGTCTTGGGTGACCCTGGCCACGCCGCCATCAACGCCGCCTTGAAAGACCGCGTGCCCAAGCTTCTCAAGCTCAACACACCAGAAGCCCCCAGAGCGATTGTCGTTGTGACAGCACACTGGTCCGAGGGCAGACCCACCATTTCATCGGGAGAGCGTCATGACCTTTACTATGACTACTACGGATTTCCGCAGGAGGCCTACTCACTCAAATACCCTGCCCCCGGATCACCGGATGTCGCGCAGGAGTTGAAGCAGGCTCTCGAAAAAGAGGGCCTCTCGCCAGTGATGGATTCGCGACGTGGTATGTGATGTAATAGTAGTTAGCCGTTGCGCGTACGGTCGCAACAAGCGGGTACGCCAACTTTGTTTCGAGGCTAATCTGCAAGATAGGCTGGGATCATGGCGTCTTCGTCCCGCTTCTCCTCATTCACCCCGCCGCCAACATTCCTGTTGTCCAACTCTCCGTTCTCGCTTCTGAGGATCCCGAAGAGCACTTCCGCATGGGACGTGCCCTTGCGGTTCTACGCGACTCCAATGTCGCCATTATCGGGTCCGGCTTCGCCTCGCTCCACAACATGGGTAAGCTGCGCTCCCTGTTCACGGGAGATGCATCAACAGCCAAAAGGGTCGCCAAGCAGGTCGCCGAGTGGAACAGGGACATGACGGAGGCTGTAAAGAAGGAGAAGCGCGATGACCGCGAAAAGGCGCTCTCTGGCTGGCGGAAATTCTCGCACAGCTACGATATGCACCCTCCCAACGGCGGCGAGCACTTCATGCCTCTGCTGGTATGCGCCAGTGCGGCCGAGGACGAGGTTGCTGGTGTAGATGATGCGGACTTCCACGGCGTGGACATCAAGACATACTATTGGTGAGGTGTACGTGTCTGATTAATCTAGCTAGCGTTGTGTTCGTCTATATGCCAAATCCCAAGCTCCAAGCCTTTCCCGCCTTGTCCCAAGTGCATCGTGAAGAGGACGAAATATCCCATCACTGCCTGTCTATCCCATAATACATTGACTCGTTACATCATGATTCTTCCAGTGTCATGTCCAAAACCGCCCTTCGCCGGATGCTAATGAGGAAATACAGTTCTCCAACTTCCATACGGTATCGTTGGTTGCCCCTCTGAGAGGACTCCCCCATCTAACCCCTTTTGTGAAAAGCCAAAGTGCATCCAACCTACCATTCAAGAGCAACTACTCAGTACATGTAGCTGAGGAAGCAGTTACTACTTGGCCCCGATACCCATGGCGTCGACGATATGCGACTCTTTTTCCACGACCCAGCCGGTCTGCACGTAATTGGCAAGCCAGCTGACCTCGCGGCCCCGGTGACCATCGCAGTCCCGGCACCCCCGCCTTACCATCTCGAGCCCCATGACACCATCCATGACACCGCTCTTGCCGCCCACCGTCGCGCCCAGGCCGGTCCAGCTGAGACGGCGGTTGTCCTTGCGAGAGCGCCTGGTCTGTGCATAGTTCGCCATGGCAGCCAGCTCGCGCTTTTCAGCAATCTCTCGGTCAATCATCATGATGTGGTCGAGGATGCTGTTGGGAGCGTGTGGGGAAGACGGGTCCGGGAACAGAGCCGAGAGGTAGTCGGTGAGGAGCATCACGGGGCGCTGGTCAGGCACCCAGTGACCTGAAGCTTGGGGGACCTGGTTGTGAATGACAAAGACACCGCCACAGAATCGGCTCTCGAGCTTCTTGTGGACGGAACTGAGAACGCCCATCTGCGCGAAAGGATCGTTGGCGTAGGCGAAGTGCTCGATGTGAGGGCCACGCTCCTCGACGACAGCAGAGCCGTCGTCGAAGCGGGCCGGCTTGCGGCCGCTTTCGCCGACAGGCACAACAAACTCGGAAGCAGCAGCGCCGAAGGTATAAATCTCTAGCTTTGTGAGCTTTTCGGGTTGTATATCAGAGCAGAGGCGGGCGAGAACATTGGCGACAGGGAGCGAGCCGTTGTTGTGGGCGAGAACGGCGACACGGTGGACCGAGGCATCCAAGAGGGCTGAACGAAGCTCGACGTACAGGACGCGCGAAGCCTGCGTTTGGAAAGGAAAGCAGCGTTGTATGGCCAGAAGAAGAATGTCAAAGGGTAGGCCGTAGGTTGCCATTTGGATGCCGCTGAAAGAACGGCCGAAAAGACGGGCAAGGCGAGGAATCGTGCATCGAGTGAGGTGGTGTGAGCTAGACGGATGTAAGTGACATGGCTTTGGAGGGGAGGGGGGGGGCCAACAGCGGACCCGGGGAAGAGGAGAAAGCCCACCTTGTGCCCATGCCACCGATGAAGATCCACCTCTCGTTGTCGTCGTCGATGTCTGTAGTGCTGTTGCCGAACTCGTCACAGCTGACCATGATTTCGTTCCCGTTCATCAACCAACTCAGTCCGAGAACCATACTCATCGAGATTCCCAACCAGGCGGCGAACAGGATCCCGGGCAGCACGACAAATAACGGGATGGCGAGCGTGATCATTGCAACTTCAAAGATGGCCAAACTGAGCTGGACGACCATGTCTTTGAGGTGACTCTTGGAGAGGTGTTGCCGGTGGTTGGCGACGTGTGTTCTCAGCGATGCCACAAGACCCGGCATCATTAGCCACATTTCCCGCAGGTCTTCGTGCAACATTGGCAATGATGGTTTTTGCGCCAGCGGGACGGTCCCGCAAGCACCATCGATGAGCGGCGGGATGTAAGTCACCGACGGACCGCATGTCTTGATTGGCCCACATGTGCTCGACCTTGGTGATGTGCGCGGAGAGTTGACGGGCGATTGGTACGACGGTGACCTCGAGAGCCAAGGCATGGCTGGCGAGGAGGTTGGAGATCTTTTTGCTGCTAAGAACGGCATCGGGGTCAGGGTTTCGACTGGAAACAAGGACGTGGCCCCGGGGGTGCGTGGAGAGGATATAGAGAGAGAGAGAGAGAGAGGTGCGTGGGGAGATATGGGGTCGTGGAGCTTGGGACGAAGAGCAATGGGTGCTTCAGCCGGGATACGAGGGGCGAACTTGCGATCCGTATTCACATGCAATTGGAGATCTTTTAATCTTTGTTGCGTTGTTGTTGTTGTTGTTGTCTCGTCGTGCAAGTCGGTTCTCCCTCTCCCTTATCATTCCTCTCGCCGCTCAGGCAATCTTGTTGCAGACACCGGCGCAGAGCGCTTGTTTAGTGGCGCATTCCGCCGCCAAATTCGCCCCGTGCCTTGACCGTCTAGATTATAGCGTATTCCGGGCACAAGAGTGTGAGAAATTGGATTGGGAAGTTTGTTTGGGTTCTTCTGGCTAGGTTTGTTTACTTGGAAGCCCGTCCTCCCACCAAGGAGGGAACGACGATTGTAAGCCCGAGGTTGATCAGTCGTCGTTTTATCCAAGCCCAATTGGTAATGTCTCACGCATCTGAATTCATCAGTGGCACGCCAACGACCCCAATGAGCAAGTCTCAGTAACAAGCCCATGCAACGGACCGCCCACCAGTTTTCGTCCCAACCTCTGGCACATCTCAAAGGGCATTGATCACCCCGGCAGCCCGGATTCGAGAGCCGCGTCGACCCCTCTGCGGCTAGGAGAGCTTTTCTTTGGGCGGGGGGGAGGGGGAGGGGGTTATTGAGACGAATGGTGCACCGAGCAACAGACTTTAGCTCGGCAGACCCAGACAAGACTGCCGCACTGACGGGCCTTTTCCTGCTCTTTATTCCACCGCTCGGATTCAGGGTTCTGGTGAGCCTCAGGGGACTAGAGAACCGAACGACGCTAGGCCTCGAGACGATATTTTCGTCCAAAGTTTGGCTCAAAACCCCTTTTATGCGAGTTTTCTGACGTGCACCCGTCCGTTCCCTCTGCAATTGTGGAAGCACGTTTTGAGGTTGGTAAACTTCGATCCTTCTTGGGGCCGTGGTTGAGCGTCGGACCCTAGTCGTGCTTCACTTCCGCGCCGCGTAGTTGGGATACATGGGAGACGGTGATCTCTGACACGCTAGCATGAACGATGTGGGTATTGAGTCTCCAACAGATAAGCTGAGTTGAGTTCTAGCTGAAATCCGAGCTTCTTTGTTGGTCAAGTATCTGCGGGTTAGGAATGTCAGGCCGTCTCCAGAGAACATGAGGGTGGGTCTCGAGCGAGACCTCGACAACGCATGTCTACGCAGTGCCGCTGACGTGATTACGTGCATTCCTCGAGGAGCTCTTCAGCACTCTAGACGATAGTCTTCATTGGAGGAACAAGACGGTTGGGATGAATATCTGTCTAGAATCTGCAGATCGGTTTGACCTCCTTCTAGCCTGAAGGGCCATTGCCGACTCCAAACATGAGGCGCTCACTTAGTCGGCACACGGGTGCGAGGCACGGACTACACGTGGACGATGCTTCCGATATCCGTACAACACGTGAGGATTTCTCTCGGAGGCTTTATGCTATGGACCTCTGATGAAACCAGAAGCATGTACTTCTGGGCTTTGTGGGTGATCAGGTTCTAAGATGTTATTAGGGCTGCAAGTTAGTAGACAAGCGCCTATGGGGCGTTTTCTTGATCTTCATATAGTCTATTGCATTAGTAGCGTCAGAAACCTATTTTTCCATCTATACGTTAGCAACCTATTAATATCCTTATAAAAAACCACGCTTTTTAGCTAGTAGATTTAGAAATCTATATATCTAAATATTAAGTAATCCCTCTCTTGAAGTTACCTATTACTAATACTACTAATACTAAAAGTAAGGCTATTTAAACCTATATAAGACTTTTTATTAGTTGATTTATTAATAATTAATACCTCTTAATTTTTTTATTACCTTAATTAAAAAATTATATAGATTATATTAATATATAGCTTTATTATGTATTATTATAATATATGAAAATAAGTAAGTTCTAAAGTTTATAATATCTTTATTTTAGAGACCTATATAAGGTTTTTTTTATTATTAATTTATTAGTTAATTAATAAAATCTTGAACTTTAATATCTTAAAGAAATACTATCAAGTTTACCTTAAGAAATAGCTTAATAAGAATAAGAGTAAGCTAGCTAAGCCCCCCTAAGCTCTAAAGTCTATAATATTCTTATTACTATTATTACTCTTAATTAAATAAAATAAAAGCCTTAATTAAATAAAATAAAAACCTTAATTAAATAAAATAAAAGCCTTAATTAAATAAAATAAAAGATTATATATTTAATTAAATAAATATAATAGTATTAAGGTTAAATAAAGATAAGTAAGAAAAGATAGTATAAATATTAAAAACTTTAAAAAATAAAATAAATATTAAGGTTATTAAATAAATAAACTATAGTTTATATATAGTCTAATAGTAGTAATATCAAAATAAAGTAATAAAAGAAGTAAAAGTATATATCTTAAATAAAATAAGTTATATAAAATTAGAAGTATAGTAATTATAGAAGTTATTAAAACTTCTCATATGTTATAATAACCTTAGCTTTAAAGAAATATAAGATTTTTTTCTTAAATAATATATTATTAATATTTATAAGTTAATAATTAGTTAGTAGCTTTAAAATATTAAATAGTTATTAAAATCTATTTATATTATTATTACTTAGAGAGACAAGAACTTATAGTATACCTAGGTATATACTATTTATTAATATTACTTAAAGTAATTAATCTTTGTTAGAGGCTATGAGGGGTAACGAGGTTAGAAATAAAAGATAAGAGATAAATAAGATATATATTGTTTTTAATATAATAGAAGAGCTTTATTTTTTCACCTTACTATCTAGCTAGATATAAGGGATATAAGGGGTTTATTTATACTTACTTTCTGTATATTCTAAGGATTTCTTAGATATTCTAGGTTGTTATCTAAAACACTTCGGTTATATAGTTTAGAACTATATTCTTATACGTTGTTTTCTAAAACATCTCGGTTATATAGTTTATAACTTTATTCTTATACGTTGTTTTCTAAAACATCTCGGTTATATAGTTTATAACTGTATTCTTATTTCCTAGATTTCTCCTTAGATAAATAGTTCTTGCTTAAAGGAACTATTCTTTGTGTATAGATATTCTATGTATTTATGATATATAGGCGTTTTCTAAGTAAATATATAGTTATCTAGTATATACAGTATATACAGTACTATTAATACTGTGTTATATAATTCACTTTATTATTATATATACTATCTTTTTTATATAGATATAAGGTATTTAAACCTTAATATCTAACAATCTTTATTAATAAGTTAGATATAGATAAATAAATAAGTACCTAAAAGATAGGTTAAATACTAAAAGGCCTAGTATCTTATTATGAGAATAAACTTAAATATAAATAGTAATATTAAGTCTTACTAGCTTTTATAGTAAATAGAATCTTTAATATATTAATATATCTAGATATAACTAATAGTAATAGATTTATAATATAAATATAAAAAAGAGTATTACCTAAGTATGATACCTTTTTTATAGTAAAGTTAGTTATTATAATAGATAATATTAGTTTTTACTACTAATAAGATATCTAAGAGGTATATAAATTAGTTAGTATATACTTACTATATCTACTACTATACTTACCTAACTTCAATTTTATTAAAGAGGTATTTAATAACCTTGAGAAGCTTTTTTATAAGTAGTATTCTATCTAAAATAGAAATATAAAGAATATATAGAACTTTAAGAAGCTACTTTATAACTATATAATAAAGATTAGCTATAGAATAAAATAGATAGAGAACTACTTTTACTATTCTTTTATTAACTTTAATAAGATATAGTATATATCTAACAATAAAAGATTAATTAATAATAATATAATTATTATTAATAAAGGTAAAGATAAAGTTACTTCTATAGTTAAGAAAGTACTACTATTAAGGTAGTAGTAAAGGAAAAATATATATATTATTCATAGTTAAAAGAAATTCTTTTTCAGTAATTACTTATTTAGCCTTATTACTTTATTTACTTTTTTACTCTTTACTAGTGTTGGAATATCAATATCACATGACCGTACGATACCTACTTTGGAATTATGGTCAATGCACAAAGGTCACAGAATGGATATCTAGACCTCGGTTATAGGGGAGGCTTAAACACAGTTCTTACACTTACATGACTCACGTACGAGAACAGATAGATATATCTGTTCGTACGACTGACAATCATGTAGTTAGGAAAGATAGTCATAACAATAGAATTGTGCCTCACCCCATACTTTGTTTACCCCGGTTACGATCGTACCGGACTCTCATGGACAGGAGAGAGTCCATTCAACACTGATCAGTGTTTGCTTGGACAATCACAGATTGGCAAGAGTGAAGAGACAAGGCTTGAGTCGTATGATAGATTATTCCTGAGGTTACCCAACTGCGGAAGGGTTCAAGGACTAATCTACTGTGACACCACTTGTGCTACCTTCCCCTATGTGCAACAGAACAGGGACGACTATAAGGATCCTCTCTACTATTGTACGAAGATCTGATGTAGTGTGCAGCATCTGCATAACCATCACCATCAACCTGACGTCGTACGTTACGAAACGACTACCATCATGACAACAGAATCTCCCCAAGGCAACGTGGAGTAAGACTCTTCTGACGGCTATGACTTCTCGTACGAAGACATAGCTGATGGAAGTAGTATCCCACTTACAACCTAGAGATCACAAACAACACCCCAGTACTGGACAGAAGAATGGGAGATTGACCTGATGACTATATAACAGAAGAAAAAAAGGCTTACTACATACGTAGCGTACGAGCTTCACCAGATGATCCACATGAACTAAGATCAACTCCTGTTTGAGCGTACGATACTCTCAGATTTTGAAGACTGGACCTCAGAACACTGGAGACAAGTCTATAAATCATTCATACGAGAACTTCTTAAGCAGATCAGCAAAAAGGGAATATATCTAAACCTACGTTTAGATGAGAAAGACCAGATTGTTGACCTCGTACGAAGAATACGGGAGAAGTACAACCAGGCAAATTCTTCACGCACGATAGGCACCCCAAGCCATGTGTTAACAACACCAGTACGACAACCTCAACCAGCATCTAAGTAGAACATTGCTGAACAAGCGGTAGAATCTATTGAGCAAGTGTACAACTCAACAGAGGCTCAACAACCAGCCGTACGAGACCAATCACCAGTCAGAAACATACCACCAGCCTCAAGATTTACCTAGGAGGTTGATAGTTTCCCAAAGTACCAAGGTCGTACGACACCTCTACATCAAGGAGACAATGTCTACAACCTTCCACCACGTCGAATAGTCCAGAATGGACCGTGCGAACCAAGTTTAGTTTCTGCATTCCACAAGGGATGGAGAAAGGAAAGGAACTACACAGGCAAACCGTACGATATCCTATACGACAAGGCAAAGATATTCATTAGTGTTTGCCGACGTCTTGGGATCACAGAAGATCAATATCATGCGATCTTCCCTGATATTCTATTAGGTCGTGCGGAGGAATTCTTTCTACATTTCATAGGCCCTACAAGGCGATGGGACGAGATGTACGACATGCTGGATAAGCACTTTAATACAAGCACCAACCATGCTCTGTATTATACAGACTGGACCACAATGACATTCGCACGAGTCAAGAGGGAGAATCCAGAGAAGAACAACATGGAGATCCTAGACCTTCTTCTAGACAAACTACCTATCATACAACAAGCTCTAGGATCTAACTTCCAAGGAGAAACTATGCTTCATACGCAAGTTATCCATGCCTGCCGAGGAATCCAAGAACTAGAAACAGCACTTAGTAACCTAAAGGCACACCACACGTGCGAGGAATTCTTTTCCAACCTAAGAGCATCAATGCAGGTAGCCTTAGATAGGAAACAGACTTCGCACGAGATCCTATTTGTCGATAGGCAGTACACATCCAACTATAGGGACTGCTAGAGACCATCGTACAAAGAAGGAAGAAATTTTCAGAAACCCCAGCTCAACAGAGGTGGAAGTGGACGACTATTTCAACAGAAACCATATCGTACGAACACTCCTAAGAAGTGTTTTGTATGTAAGAAGGAAGGCTGTTGGTCAACTAACCACTCAGACGAGGAACGGAATCAGGCAAGGAAGCAATACCTCCAAGCCTGTGAAGTTCTAAACCAGGACCCAGGAGACTTTACATCGTACGTTATGAGTGTTAAGGGTGAAAACCCTGTGGAAGAAGACGAAGAAGACTCGTACGATGAAGATGAACCACATGGCGATGAGGAGACATCATCATACCTCATGTTATCGGTATTCTTCCATCGCACGACAGGAGAAGACATCTTCTCAGCACCAAAGACCACAGAGGCCAGTCAATTCATGTTATAGGACCCCTATACTACATCGTACCAAGGAGAGCTATGGGATACAGGAGCAGCTAAGTTCTTGACAGTAGGGAAGCCCTAGGTACTAGCGTACTTAAGGGAGAACCCTCATGCGAGGATAGATTGGAAACCAGGATCAGCCAACGTACGATTTGGAGCTAGCACATCCATTACATCTATTGGTACGATAGAAATGGAGAGCTCCCTTGGCCAAGTCACATACCACATCCTGGATGCCCCAACACCATTCCTATTTTCATTGTACGATGCAGACCGACTAGGAGCATACTTCAACAATGTTAATAACATGATCGTACGAAAAGATGGAACACACATCCCAGTCATCCGAAAATGGGGACATCCATTCTTCAATCTCAGTCGTACGGAGTCGAGTACGTTCTTTACAGAAGAACAGCTTAGAAGACTCCATAGACGTTTTAGACACCCTCGTACGGACCGCCTACATCAACTTCTGAAGAATGTAGGACATGATAATATTAATGTCTCTATTCTAGAGAAGATCCAGAAGTTCTGTCATCACTGTCAATCGCACAACCCAGCGCCAAGGCGATTTAAGTTTTCCCTAAAAGACGAGAGTTACTTCAATTATAAGATTGTAGTAGACGTCATATGATTAAGGGATAAGAACGCACTACATGTTATTGACACAGAAACCAGCTTCCAAGGAGCCACATTCCTGAAATCACTATCCGCACAAGAAACATGGAACGCCCTAACAAGATGCTGGATCAATACGTATGTAGGTCCACCAGACCATATCGTACATGATCCAGGAACCAACTTTGCATCCGAAGAGTTCAGGAACAATGCAACGATCATGGGCATATCGTGCGAAGAAATGCCAGTGGAGGCTCACTGGGCAGTTGGAAAGATTGAAAGGGCACACGCACCCCTTAGACGTACATACGACATCCTCTATAAGGAATTAGGGCATTGTACGGATGAGGAAACAATCCTCTAAATGGCAGTCAAAGCCCTGAATGACACAGCTGGACCACACGGCATCGTACCAACTCTTCTTGTCTTTGGAACATATCCAAGGATTAATAAGGATTCACCTCCATCGCACGATATTACACAACGAGCACAGGCTATTCAAAAGGCTATGAAAATGCTACAAGGCATTCATGCGGAAGTAGAAATCAATCGTGCGATAAACACACAGAACGGCCCAAACCTCCAACAGGTTTTATCACTACCTATAGGAAGTAAAGTCCTTGTATGGAGAGAGAATAAGGGATGGGTAGGACCGTACGAGATAGATGGCATTGAAGGCCATACTATTACCGTACGAATGGTCAATGGTCCAACCCAGTTCCGTGCGACACACGTCAAACCCTATTTCAGGGAGGATACACCTGAAGAACAGGATTCAGAAGTCGCACAGCCAACCCCTCAAGAACAGCCAAAGAAGAGGGGAAGGCCAAAGAAAGGACAGAGGACTGCCGTACGAAGGTCAAATAGGACAGGTATGACATACCTATCCCAGAAGGAGAAAGACCACTATGAGCTTGCCCTAAAGCTAAGATGGGACAACATTATCACAACACCTGGACTGCCGTACAAAGAATCCAACAGGCTAGAGATTGAAAATCTCATCAGCCAAGGTGTATTTGAAGTCGTACGATACAAAAAGTCAAAGCATGGTTACCTATAGATCTACTCTACACGGATGGTACGGGAGCTTAAAGGGTTACCAGACAAGGCGTACGAGAAATCAAGACTAGTCGTACAAGGCTATGAGGACTAGGAGAAGAGATTCCTTCTCACCCAGGCACCTACAACCCAGAGAATGAGCCAGAGACTCTTGATTTGTATTGGACCTACTCTCGTACGAAGTTTTAGATGCCAGTGCGAACTAAGGGACATCACTCAGGCATACACCCAGTCAACTGACCGACTAACAAGGACAATCATCGCACGACTTCCAAAAGAACTTCAGGAGAAATATCCAGAAGGCACACTCCTACACATCCTACGACCATTATACGGACTTGCTGAATCAGGACTTTATTGGTACAAGACCTACTCAGAACATCACAAGATAGATCTAGGAATGCTAGAGTCTACGTACGACCCCTGCCTCCTATACACCAATAACAACCAGGACATGTTCTGTGTTACAGCTATGCAGACGGACGACACGTTAATGTTCGCGACACTAGCATTCTCAAAGAAGGAGGAAGGGGAATTAGTGAAGAAGGGTCTTCGTGCGAAACCAAAGACCATCCTCTCCCCAGACCAAGAGATTGATTTCAATGGTGGAAAGGTTCGTACGGATAACAACAACATCTGGTTCACACAGAAAGGCCAGATTAGTCGGCTTAAACTTATTGATCCAGAGGCGTACGATGCAAAGCAACAATTCATTTCACAGAGAGCTAGAGCAGCATATGTGGCATCAATCTGTCAGCCAGAAGCATCGTACGATATCGCAGTCGCCTCCCAGATTATGGATCCCAAGAAGGAAGATATAGAAGCATTGAACATACGAATCCAATGGCAAATCAACAACCCTGACAGAGGACTATCCTATATCCCTCTAGATTTCCATCATACAAAGATGTATATCTTCACTGACGGGTTATTTACTAACAACACCGACCTATCCTCACAGCTTGGATTTATTATTGTACTGGCTGAAGAAACAGCTCATACGACAACAGAGTTTGAAATCAAGGGAAACATTATCCACTGGAGTTCAACAAAGTGCAAGAGAGTCACACGAAGCGTACTTGCAAGTGAATTGTACGGGATGACTACTGGCTTTGACAATGGGATTTCCCTGAGCACAACCCTGAACAGAATACTTCGTACGCTTCAGCAACCAGATATCCCGGTGGTTATATGTTCAGATTCAAGATCCCTCTACGAATGCCTTGTACGACTAGGAACAACTGACGAAAAGAGACTTATGATTGACATTATGAGTCTACGGGAGTCGTACGAGAAGAAAGAGATATCAGAGGTGAGATGGATCAACGGCAAAGATAACCCAGCCGACGCACTCACAAAGAAAACACCAAACTCCACGCTAGAGCAATTGGTATCGCACAACACTCTGAGGATACGTATAGAAGCATACGTTAAAAGATTAGGGGAAGAAATCAATTGACAGTTAGAGGTCTGTTTCCCGGGCTCACCCCCGTACGACAGACCGAACTATCTATTTCCCGAAGACCAGAGGGTATCGTGCGAAAGCCAGTTCCAAAACCAGAATCAGAACCAGGCCCAAAGAAACAATCGTAGCATCTTGTCTGGCTCGTACGCCCCAACCCTCCTCAACCACAATACGTACGAGCATCAACAAGACCAATTACTCCTGAGAGTCAACGGCAAGAGGGCGCTCAGCAGTGCCATAGAGGACACGATCCAGGCCCGTACGAGCAACACCAGTACCACGAGGGCGACCAGCAATCAGACGGGGACCAGTTCCGTCATTTCCATCACCTCCAGAACCAGCGCCACCAGGAGTAATTGACATTGCGATGATTGTGTAAGGCTAGCAAGGAAAGGAAGAAGAGGAAAAAGAGGAAGAAAAAACAAACCCTTACATGGGAAGAAAAACCCGTCGTACGCCTACCTAAGTTAGGCAGAAGGTGAAGTTTAAGAGAGAAGGAGCTCACGTACGCACGTGACTTTCCAGAGCGCATCCACCTCACCTTCTACAACCATCACTAAATAAGGAAGGATACGTACGACGATGGAAACAAATAGAAGGGGACATGTTGGAGTTTGATTATTCTGATTTTTTTACAGGTCACAGGATAACAGATCGTACGAATCAGTAGTATAACTACTGAGGCGTATGTGAAGCTATTCTGAGAACAATCAGTGCAACCTGATTGGGTAACGTAAGGGATCGTACGGTTACAAAAAGAAAAGTTGTGAGTGTTGGAATATCAATATCACATGACCGTACGATACCTACTTTGGAATTATGGTCAATGCACAAAGGTCACAGAATGGATATCTAGACCTCGGTTATAGGGGAGGCTTAAACACAGTTCTTACACTTACATGACTCACGTACGAGAACAGATAGATATATCTGTTCGTACGACTGACAATCATGTAGTTAGGAAAGATAGTCATAACAATAGAATTGTGCCTCACCCCATACTTTGTTTACCCCGGTTACGATCGTACCGGACTCTCATGGACAGGAGAGAGTCCATTCAACAACTAGCTTATTATATTATTACTTATTACTATTATATAACTTTATTAATAACCTATTATTTACTACTTTAATTAGATTTTTAATTCTATTACTATATAACCTATTAATATGAAAGGTATTATTATTATTATCTTTAAAGTATTAGTTATATATAGATTAAGAGACTTATTAACTTAGGTAGAGAAGTAAAGAAGAAATAGTAGTTAGCTATAAAGATAAGAATATAAAGAAGTTAGTACTATAATAGTAATAACTAAAGTAAAGTTAATATACTATATCTTCTATCCTTAAGGTTACTTATTTTATTAGTAATAGTAGTAATAATAGATAATAAATTATTAACTTTATTACTAGTAGTATTTAATATAATATATAGTAATTTACTTTATTAATTAAAAATAATAAAGTTATATCTATACTTATAATACTATTATATATAGATAAAAGTCTTAATTAACTTTTATACCTAACTAATAAGAGTAATAGGTATATCTTTCTTCTCATACTACTCTTTTAGTATATACTAAATTACTTCTAAACTTAATAATAAGCTTTAAAGTTACTTAATTACCTTATTAGTACTATCTTTATATTATTAATATTACTTCTTAATTTTAATAAACTAATTAGTAAAATCTTTTAGCTTATATAACTATATTATAAGTAATTACTTACTATATTATAATAATAATAATAATAGTACTAGGTTAATACTTCTTATTATATAAGACGTCTATAGTAATTATAGTAATAATAGGTTAATTAATAGTTAATAATACTATAATAGAGAAAATAGCTAACTTTAGTATGGTTATTAATATAGTAACTAGAAATAAGGGCTTTTCTTATTATTATTAAATAATAATTTAATTACTATATTACTAGTAGAGTTACTTATAGTTAGTAATATTACTAAAATAGCTAGATTTTCCCTTTCTTTAACTATAATTATAAAGAGTAAGTTAGTAACTTTACCTTTTATTATTATTATTAGCATAACCTCTTTTATATACTACTAGCTAATTATAATTAATAGACTTACTAGTAGGCTTTTTAAGCTTATACTAGCTTCTTAATAAAGTATTACCTCTTATTATATCTTTATATCTTTTATAAGTAACTTATAATAAGTTTTATCTATAATAAAATACTAATTAATACTACTATTACTATAGATATAGTTATAATAAGTTACCTAGTTAATATATTAATAATACTTTATTAGATCTTATTATATATTTCTCTTTATATCTTTTTCTTAATTAATCTTCTTTCTTATTAAAGCTATTACTATTTTCTTTAGCTTATACTTTAGTAGTTAACTACTATAGTTAGTTTAAATATTATTATTATTATTATTGTCTTAGTTATTATAGTCTTATTAGTTATTATAATTATTATATTTTTTACTATAAGACTTTAACTTTATATATACTATATTACTTATTACTAAAGATATTTACCTTTATTATACTATCTATAGTATATTAAATATTAATATAATTAAATTAGTATTATATATAGGATTTATATTAAAGAAGATCTCTTAAGTCTAGTAACCTAATTAACTAAGTTAGAGGTTAAACTTACTTCATAATAAGGTTAGTTATTTTTCTTTTTTTATAGTAAAGTTATTATAATAATAAATAACTTTTAATATCTTAGTAATTACCTATCTTTTACTAAATTTTATACTTATCTATAACTTTAAGAATTAATATTACTTATTAATTTATATTTAAATATACTCTTTTATATCTCTTAATATTTACTTCTTTTATTATAATTCTATTATTATTATAGTTATTAGTTAACTTAACCTCTATACTATCTAAAAGAGTTAAATTAATAGTATTAATATAATACTATTAAATTAGAAGCTAAGGGTAAAATAAATATTTACTTTAATAAGTAGTAATAATAGGTTAGCTATTATAGTAATAGCTTATTATTATTACTATAATAGTAATAAGGTTTATAATAAGATCTTAAAGAGATTAAAGTAAAAAAATACTTATTATATAAGCTCTTTACTATTATTATTCTTATTATTATTATTACTATTATTATTATTATTATTATTATTACTTACTTTGATTACTTATAAAGGTTTTACTTACTTCTTTAGTATTTTAATAATTATTATTAACTTTTTAAGTAGTTTTATAATATAGCTTTTTATAATAACTATATAACTAACTATAAGCTAACTAACTATTATATTTCTTATTAGTAATACTTTAATACTTAATAATACTTTATAGATAGCCTTATAAGCTTATATATTATTAACTAGTAATACTAATAATATTATTTCTTTATTATTAGAGGTATTTAGCCCTTTCTTTTATAGTAATATATTAGTAATAATAATAATAATAATAATCTCTTAAAGCTATTTATAACTATAATATCTATATAAAAGTCTATAGTATGTAGCTACTTAGTAGGGTAACCCCCTAACACGGCCCTAACTAAGGTAGTGTTAGCGATGGTGTTTCTAACGCATGGATGGAAAAATAGGTTCCTGACGCTGCCAACGCAACAGACTGTAAACACCTTCCATGGATGATGTCAGAAATATGTGGCGAAAAGCCTAACAAACGTAAGAACGCCACTGGGGAGCCATAACAACATGAACCCTTTCTGGCGATTTGGGAGCTTGGGAGAAAGCCGAAGGAGACATGGATATGTTCCATTCACTTATCGTTTACCTGCGATTACCTGAGAGCCAAAGAAGTGATGGTCAGGCCCTTTCGTGGCCTGGGTATTAGTAAAGAGAGAATGAAAAGACCGGTGACACGGAGGAATCATCGGTTCTTACAGCCAATTATGCACTCCATGACCCAACTTTAAGTACCTCATGGTCATTTACAAGTAAAGTCTAGTCTGTCTCGTTGATTAACACACGTCTTGCTATAGCAGCCTCCAACCGTGATAGCAGAGCATGTTTTCGTACAAAGTCTCCGCTCAAGAGATCCTACGGTAAAACAATATAGATACATCATTCAAAGCTTATATCCGGCTTTTGGCCCCCATGAAAGCATTGCCCTGGTAATCAATATCTATTGTATAAAATCCTTCTAGACCCCCCTAGGCTGCCTAGACCAGTTCACTCGGTATATGGTAAAATCACAGTACGTTTAACCCTATATGGTAGTTAATATATTGGTGTTATAGTCAAACTTGCGGAACAAAACCGATCATCAACCAGTGCAACAACGTACCAGGTGATCAATGAGCAGGGCAATTAGTCAGCTCTATAAACGACGTATTCGAACGGCCGCACTACGCATGTTCAGGCAACATCTTTTCAGATTACTGTCTTTGAGTCGCTATACGTGATAGCTATGGCTTCAATGCGAGCACTCGACGACAGATCATTCGTCCGATGTATTCCATAGTTTGTCCAGTACCAAATTGTAATAAACACCTCCTTAATTTCCATCGAAAAGGTCACACCCCACCAGAAAGAGTATGGCAGCTAGTCAACGAAACCGACAACCCACAAATGGCTCAGGCATTAAAGGGGCTAATCATGACGTCTGTACTAACGGTGTGGCAGGAAGTCACCAATGTAGGAAGGGTTAGATCAGGGTATATGCAGGCTTAATGCTATTCAATGGATTATATACAGGAATATAGATTTTGAAACCGAGCTTAGCTTGAAGCTCTTGTCTCGAGAACGTCGCGCTAAGCAGAAGTGTAAAGAGCCTGGAGTTGCACATCTGGTGTCTTGTGGAATATATCAACAACTCTCATCGACCATCACGATTGGCGGCGCGCCCAGCAATGACCGCGTAATCTTTTGACTGCGCTTAGTAATGAGCAGAGCGGCGGGCCTTGAGGGAGCGGCGGCTCTTGCAGCCGGTGTCGGGAGCCTGGGTAGGAGTGGCAACGGGGGCAGCGGCACCGGAGCTGGCGGTAGGCTTAGCAGGAGCGGAAGCAGAGGGGGCAGGAGCGGAGCCGGAACCGGAACCGGCACCACCGGCCCAGACCTCGGGGCCGGGAATCTTGTAAGTGGAACCGTCGACGCCGAAGAGGTTGAACTTGATGCCGGGGTCGGCGTAAGTGTAGCCGGTGTTGAAGTCAAAGTTCTGGGGAGGAACGTCGGAACCGGTTCCGGAGATCTCGACCTGAGCGCAGGCGGGGTAGAACTGAGCACCGCGAGCGGGGTTGACGTCAAAGGTGGTGTCAGACTCGTGGTGGGCAATAATCTCCTGGCGGATGAGATACTTGCCGGCCTTGATGGAGGCCGGAATCGTAACGTCTTTGGACAGACCCTTGTTGGCAATAAGATTATCAACAGCCCACTTGCCGTTGGAGAAGCCCTCCTCTCCGATCTTGGTCCAGATGGGGCCAGTGCCGGCATCCTCGGTGAAGGGAGCAATGTAGGTGATGACGGGGCCCTTGTGGGAAGGGTCGAGGATGTCGTCACCGGGAGTGTTGTGGAACCACTCGAAGGAGACCTTGTCACCAGCGGCAAGAGGGGCGAAGTCCTTCACAGCCTTACCACCGTTGACGTTGCATACGATGTCGGCGCTCTTGAGGTCCTTGACGGGGCTGTTGCTAGGGGGGCTGCGGATGTACTGCTTGGAGCCCTGGCCATTCAGGGAACGACCATCGCCAATGTTCTTGCCGTTGACGTGGAGGTCGACGACCATGGTGTGGGCAGAAGAGTAGCCAACGAGGGCCGTGAGCGCGGCGGCGGTGAAGGAGAAACGCATCTTGGAGTCTGTGATGGGGGGGGTTGTTTTTGGCGAGAAAGTTGTTGGCTTGGAAGCGAATAAAGGTTGTGCTGGAGTGAGCGTGATCGAACGTCTAGTCCGTTGAAAGAGAGTGTATGGCACAGCCAACAAGAGGGAGACTTTGAGTACAGGGAAAGAATGACACCGATGTGATGATGGGGAAGGAAGAGAAGAGAACGGGTTGGCTTGTGGGATAGAGAGGCTTTATAACATGTGTGCGTACATGGACTGTTCTTGTCAACCCACAGCACCTCCTACACTGCACCACTGTATGGAAGCTGTCTCTCCTGCATGTCGAATCGTCTACTACGTAAGCCCATCTCCGGACGTGGCCCATTCTCACCAGACTCCCCATGTCAAGGTGGGCAGCCAATCTAGGACTGCGTCTTGCCTCGCCATCGCGCGGCTAGAGCTGGCGATTTCATCAGGTACCCAACTCGCCAGCCTCTCAGAGCCCCTGTATCCCCGGAGCAGCACCTTATCCAGCAAATCCATCCGTACCCTTGCGATACAACTTGTGGGAGTGGACTCCCGGAAGATACCTAGGGGTGGGTGGCGCTGGTAGGAAATCGTCCGCGATGGAGACCCTCGTCTCAACCTTCCCTCCTGCCAAGAAGTGCGGGAACGTCGCAGGGGGAGATGAGGCTGATGGATTGGTGATGTAGCATACTTGTTCGGCGGCAACCGAGGGTGGGTGTAATCAACGTAGTCGTTGCGATTAAAGTGAAGATGGGGATATGAAACATAAATAGGATAAATAGGATGACAGTGGGTCAAGACGAGCCCCCCCTGCAGCGGCGCGGCTAACCAAAAACAAACTTCTTGAACCTTGGCAACCGGGGTTGAGACATGTTGACGACCCCCCTTTGCCAGCTCTGATGGAGAGACGCCCTTTTGGGGGCCAATAATCCGTCAAGCACTCCAGAGTCCACCCCCTCGAGAAACCCGACGGAACAAATGGAGAGGTCATCTTTTGGCGACTCGCTTCTCGTTAGTGGACCTGTCAACTTCGTCATTGGGGAGCTAAATGATGGAGAGTTGGAGAGAAGGGTGCCAGAAAAGGAAGGAAAGTACCTAGTTATTAATCGCCCAGTTTCAGGCCATTGATGCAAGACGCAATGCTGGCATCATTCCATCACACCCAGAAGCCTGCAACAGACGACCTAATAGGCCACCCCGCTCATGACTGAGAAGTCTGAGCTTGAACATCTTTGATTTTGTCGCCGGGCTTACATAGTGACCGGTGAAAAGATGCTTGGGGGAGATGGCATCATATGAGAGCATTTGCAGTGCCCCCCCTCATTCGGCGGCCTCGAACCCTGTGCAGTGGCAGCCTCGTCAGGAACCTCGCAAAGTACAAGGGCTATTTCTTTTTTTGTACAACCTCCCCGTAGACAAGGCCGTAGGGCCAAATTGTGAGACGGTGAGGCAAGCGAAGCGAAATGAGTGCTTGACAAACATACATAGGATTTGCAGCAGTCATCTGCGATCGAACTTGAGAAGTCGGTCAGGAAACCTCTGTTGATCCTAGCCGTCATTGATGGATGGTCCCTTGGTCTCGCTCAGCAAGAGTCAAGACACAGTACCTATGATCCACCTCGTCTATAGACAGTTGTGTGAACCGGGATTTCGGTGTCCGTGGCGGAGAAGACTGATGGTACGCATTAACAGTGCTGGTGTCGGCAAACGATCATATGTTGCATGATCTTCAACTTTGTGCAGTTGCACTCAGATTGTGATCTTTACCAAAAACTGGCCAAGACTGTCAATGTGACCCTCGCCATTGCACCTCTGCCTGTCTGCGACGTGGGCTGGCCATTGAAAGGGGTGGCGTGTGTGCCAACAAGTCAATCTTAACCCCGGTCTGCCACAGGCCCTTGCTAGGACTGTGGAGCGAGAACAAACCGCATCCCGGCCTTGGTCGATGGCGTCGGATGGGGGACGCGGCAAGCAAACTCATTTCAGCCAGCAGAACCCGGTTGTGAAGATGCCTGGACGGCAGGATTCCGGTGATGCGGGTTTATTAGGTGGCTCACGACAATAGATGATACACTCTTGTGGGTAGTTGCCTCGTCATCCACCACTCACTGTTCGTGGTTAGAGCCGAGAAGAATTCAGGTGTGACTGCCGTCTCATATTAGCGTGTGCTTGTTCAGTTGGTTCCCAGGCGCTTGGCTGCATCGCGATAGGCCGAGTCGCCCGCGCGTTCCAAAAACGACGAGGTCCTTGGGGTGCGGACTGGGTTGGCTGCCATTTTTGCTGGTTTGTCTGAAGTCCTTGCCTACCGTTTCTGTAGCTTCCCCGAGGATTGGAAGCGCTTTCATAGTATACAGTCTTTGGGGGCAGGCAAATGGCAGCAACATGCCGTATTAAACGAACTGGCCGCTGCACATCTCGGGTTTTTCGTTGGATAGGCCTGGCTGGTGAAATCCCAGCCTTAAAATTCCTGAACGAGGTACGGCCAAGAAAAGGGGTCAAAATGAAACCACCTGTACCTATGTAGGCGGCAGTGAAATACCTAGGACCATGGCCTTGATGGAGTACCGTAGCTAGGCTTAGAGTAAAAACCGAAACGAGCAGGACGAGCGAAGTCGAGATCAAGACAAAAGTGTCGCATTTACCCTCAAAAAAAAAGATTGTCCACCCGTTGGAATGTTAATTTTGACGAAGTTGGGGAGGAACTCAAGTTTGCTGATAGGTGTCGGTACCTAGTTAGAAGGAGGGCAAGGTACCTAGGCCTGTCTGTCTGGTTTCCATCGGTAAGTTCTGCCCGTCTAGCCGACGGATGTCAATCATAGAAGCGGATCTTATGGGCCTATGCGGGGGGAAAATCGGTGCGTAATCGTTGACCGAATTTCTGGAAAACAGATGCCTCAGAGTGGCTACCTGAGTATCAAGGCAACAAACCAAGTCCTTATCTTATCGCAAACTAATTGTCGCGATGATCATTGCACCGTCAGTGCTATGTAGTTACATCACAGCAAAGTGCATCCACCGCGGACACTCTTCAATTGGCTTGACGACCCTCGCCCGAAGTCTTTACCGATACCTCTCTACCGTCGACCTTGGATTCGATCCCGATAATGTCTTCCCCCAATTCGCAAGAGCCGACACCAGGCGCACCAAACAAGATCGACGACACTTACGCCGAGAGCAAGGCCAGGTTCGAAAGGTAGGCGAGACCTCTGCGCAACAGATGCACTGGATAACCCCAATTGACACCGGGCGGCAGCAAAGCGAAGAGTGAGTACTTCGATCCTTGCCAGGAACTCGCCCAGAAGAGCATCAAGTGCCTGCACCGAAACGGTGGCGACAAAACAATGTGCGGCGACTACTTTCAGTAAGGATATCCCTTTGTGTTCTGTCGCTGCAACAAAACATCCCTGGGCGAGAACTAAGTGACAGTCCCGTAGTACTGATGTTTTCCCAGAGCATATAGAGATTGCAAGAAAGCCTGGGTTCGTATCCATGCGCCCCCCCCTCATCGTCTATAGATTCTGGGACACTGATTTCCTTCCTGGAAAAGTTTGACAAGAGAAAAGAAGAGAGGAAGAAGAACGGCGGGTGGTGGTGATAGGTCAACATTCCATCTTGTTCCGGCGACCATGGCAACAATTTCGAGACGGATCAAACCGATTCGATCATTAGAGCAATCTCAGGGAGTGCCCAGCGTGAAACTGGGGGCAGTGTACACTATGTATAATGCTGCATATACGGGAAGGAGTTATCATGCCGTTCGAGTAAATTCGGTTATGCCAAAACGAGGCACTGCCTTTACTTTGGTGGGTTTTACGACCGACTGGAAGTCCGTGGAGAGGCTTCTGAGCAAACACCGGGTCACGTGGATGGATGCCTTCACCCTGTGAAACATAGTTTCTTTCAAGGTGCCATGATCCCCGAACTCAGACAGCTATCGGCTTTGGCTTCTTATTACCCCTCCTACGGTCGTGGTTCTTGCGTCCAGCTTGTTGTCGAGGTAGGAGGGACAACTGTCTGGCGAGACGTGAAGACGAAAAGGTGGAGAATGAGATGCGGGTATCGGAGAAGAGGTTTACCCGGTCAGCCAATCAGCCATTACGGCATCATCCCTAGACGTCCAGTTCCCGGTGCTGTTGCACCTTACAGCGCGGTGCCCCTCCAAAGCCAATTCTGCCCCGCCATCCGATCAGAAGCATCAACATGTCCTGGAATAGGCCTCAGCTGAGGAGCGGCACCGATCTGCAGCTGCAGTCGGCCTTTAACGACGGACAATGGGCCAACGTCATCCGTCTTGCTGATAAGCGATTTCGGACTTTCAATGATCCCTACTTTGAAGTTTGTTGTCTCACCTCGCCTCCCCTGCCCAAACACAGACTCGACCCAAACTGATCACCCCACGTAGGCCGTGAGGATATGCGCTGAGAGCCACCTAGAGTCACCTTTGGAGAAGGCGTCGCCCCTCATTGCGGTCCAGAAGCTGGTCAAAGACCCGTCCGCTGTAAGAGATGTCGATTCTCTTGAACTGCTGGAGTGGGCGTCTGAGGGTTTCATTAAAGACCAAGGCTTCGCAGCAACCTTTGGACCCCTAAAGCTACGATATGTGAAGGCGAACCCCAAGGACAAGAACGGCGGAACAAGATGTCTCGAATCTTGTCTATTGCACTGGGACTTGGTTAGCGCGCAGCAGGTCAGTGGCGCTCTTATAGCAAATGGCTACAGCACCCTAACACAAGCCCACATAGATTGCGGCTGTTCTCGACAGGTCCTTTCCCCAAGAAAGAAGCTTCATGTTCTGGAACATTGCCATCACCCACCTGCTTGCGGTAAGCCTTTCCAGCTGCCAAGTTACTACAGAACGTGGCTAATCTAGGCACAGACCAGTGACCAGTGCCCCGCTGGCAAGAAGCAGCTCTACGGCATGCTGGCGTTGAAGCAGATGCAGCGCGCTGCCCAATTGACTGAGCAGGTAGGACACACGCCATGGAGCGGAATGGCTGGGGTGGCTGATTTGGCTTCAGGCAGGCACCGTGAAGGACGGTCAAGTGGCCGACCGAGCGATCAAGACGGAGGAAGAAATTCTTCTCTTTTACCGCTTACTCGAAGCTCACGGTTCCGATGCAGAGTGGGACGCTGCCCTTCAGGGCCCAACTCTAAAACCTGTCTACCAGTTCAAGGCTGGCCGCAAGGATCTCTTCCTCCAGACTATTGACGTGCTTGAGCGAAAAGAAAAGTGGAAAACGGTGTATGACCTCTGCAGAGAATGTCTTTCGGCTACGGATGACAAGGGTCAACTGAGTCTTCTCGCATGCGATTGGGCTGTCTGGAAGAAGTTCCTGAATGCTGCTGGCCGAACAGGGGAGGCTCACGAGTAAGTGAAACAGAGGTCGGTCAAAAGTTTCGTGTCTGATCAGTCGTAGTGCTTCGACTGAAGTTTCCGAACTTGTCAACCGGTTCTTGGCACAAGAAAACGTCCGCTTAATCTACAAGCGAAACATCCGGCTGGCCAAGGTTGAGGCGGCCTTTCAGTTCCCGCAACCTACAAGCTCCGAGGCGAGGTCAGGCGCGTTCGAGGAGCTCTGCCGGTATATCGATATCGAGTGCGAATCGCCCGCTTGTTTCGACGATGTCAAGGCCTTCGTCGAGCGTCTCCCCCCGCAGGAAGTTAAGCTACTTGCGTATGAATACGTCATTCGCCTAGCAGAAGAGTCCAAGGAGGTTGCTAGGTCGGCATCTGTGAGAGCTTTGGCTTTTAAACTACAATACCTCGGCCTCTCCACCTCGAAAACGATCGTTCGCGTCTCGAACGAAGACCCGAAGAAGCCAAGCAACTGGAGATGCATCGTGTGTGCAACCGCCAACAAGGCACCTGTCTGTACGAGTTGTTTGCAGAGTTTGTTGGAGTCCACATTGACTCTGTACTCGACCCTCATCAGCTCTTCTGAGATCAGCCCATCCCTCGACTGTATACCGGAACTGGTCATTCTCGCAGCAACGTGCTGTATACGCCTGAGTGGCCTCCACCAACGCTGCGCTCTCGATCCTACCTCCCCGATGAAAAGCGACAGATATGATCGTGTGCTCCAGGCTGCCCTTCTCATCGAGAACCAGCTCACTAAAACCCCGAAGCATACAAGATTGACCCTGGTCCTGGTGCGCATCTACCTCGTGCTTGGCTGTGCATCTCGAGCTCGTGAGGTGTGGGACACAGCAGACGTAAAACGCACCATCATTGACTCGCTGGGCCCCTATTTCTTTGATCGCCTGTCAAGCATCGCCCCTACTTTGGTCCTCCCCCCGAACAAGCCCGAGAAGAGCCTGATGCGAGGCCTCAAGGCGCACTATAACACCTCGCTCAAGCTGAGAATGCCTAGAAGGCTGGCAGATGCTTTCGAAGCCGAGAGTTACACTGCTATTCTCGACATCCCGAGTTACATTGAGCGTCTCAGATCAAGTTGCACGTTGGTCATGGGCTATGTCGAGGAGTCGAGAGCTGCGCGAGCTCTTGGCATCCGTCACGATTCAGTATTTGACGAGCCCGCGATCGGTGAGTCATCCCAAGGCTTTTCAAGCCAGTAGATTCACTGACAATGATCGCCAGAGGAAATCACCGACGACACCGCGCTCAATGAGGTTATCGACTACGGATCTGTTCCCAACTTCGAGGCGGCGACGAGCCGGCCCATCTATGACGTCCTGAGACTTGGACCTGATCCATCGGTATGAAGTCCCCTCGTACATAAATGACACAGCACTAACGGGAAAAAACCAGAACCATCGTTCTCACTTGGCGCTTGTCACAGAGAGGTTCTTCGACATCCTTTCTTTCAAGCCTGCATCTTCTTACAAAGTAGCCAACGTTGCCCAGACGACAGCAGCGGAGCAGGTCTTCGTCTCGGAATCCCTACAGCGGCTCGGCAACTCGCTAAACACATTTCTGCACACTCGAGGAAACGTTCTTACGCAACATGAAGAGTTGTACCACGAGATCATCTCCCTCCTTAGCTCCTTGGTACCCCTCGCCCTCGTTGCCAGTCAGAGCCAGCCACCCCCGGAACTCCTGTCGAGCATCGTCTCGGGTATCAAGTCTGGCCTCGAAGCTCTTCGAGCCCAGTCCCTGTCGAAGCCGGCTAACGAGGACGGATTCAAGGCACTGCTGATGCTGAGCTCGCTGCATGGTCTGTTTCTTCTTCGCGACGCCGCTGCGGCCGTGAAGCTGGCCGTATCGCATATTGTTGCGTTCAACGAGCGGGAGAAGGAGAGGGACCGTTCTGGGCAGAGCAATGTGCCCAAGGAAATCATGGCACAAGTCAAGGCCTTGGATGCTGCCGCGGGCACCGCCATGACCGAGGGAAAAGCGCGAGTTATCCTCTTAAAGAAGGAGACCGACAGCTTGGGCGCAAACGAACTAAGCTCCTGGACGTTCGAGACGGATCCGGAGGACAAGTCGGCAGAGCTAATTCGCGCCGTGGCCGGATCTCACTTTGGTGTTTGGTCGCAGAGGGTGACTGACAGCTGGCGGACGAACTTGAAGGGCTGGGAATTGGTGCGATGGGAGTAGACGCCTAATGTCATTCACGAATGTGGCTAGCATGCTCGCATGTTGCAGCCGAGTGCGATAGATAGTCCATTAGCCACGACAAGGCGCCCGAATAGAGAGAGAGCCTCGTGCAAGTAATTCCTACAAGCTCTTGATTGAATCACAGATGATCCGGGTATAACCCTTTCATGACGCCGTCCTCCTGACAATCTCACATGAGGCATGCCGGGCCAAAATGGCAGCCGGATGTTCCCCTTTCTCAGCAAGTCGTCCCATATCAAAGGACAGGGCAGACCTTCTGCATTAGACTGTCCAGGTACAAGATTGAACCCCTCATTACAGAAACCTCGTATCACTTTTACTGGTTGTCCCTCCGATTTCTCTGTTTCTTCTGGAACTGCTCTTGCTCCTCGCGCAGCGTCATCCAGACCCAGAACCAGCAGATCATTTCGAGGAACGCAAAGGTCAAGAACACGCGGTTCTTGAGGCCATCGCCGCCCCAGGTCGAGGGCGTGTAGCGCGGGTTGTTCACCTGTGCTGACGGGTGGGCAAGGCGGGTACCGTCGCGGGTCGAGCTGCCACACAAGGGCGACGAGGGGCCGAAGAGGAACGTGTAGATGACAAAGGTCATGGACAGGAAAAGGCGGAAGGGTGCTGATGTTTGAAGTTTTAGCTTAGCTGGGACACTGGGCTATGCAAGGGAAAAAGACGGCAACCTTACCCTGAGTCCCCCAATGGTAGATGAGCCAAACCTCCTCCGGCATACTAAGGGTGACTAGGTCGCTCAAGCCCAGCATGCCAAGAACGGCGGCCAGGAAGGCCAGGGCGGGTGATTTGTTCTCGAAGCTCCGCGCATGGGGCTAGAAAAGGAGGCATGTCAGACTCTGGAAATACACGGGTGTCGGGGGACAGGTCGGGAACTTACCATGCCCATGGACTCGCCCAGGATGTACACCAGACCCTGATCGGCGATAGTAGACGGGCTCGTGATGAAGAAATAGGCGAGGGTGATGTGAAACAGAGAGAGAGAGCTTATGATCGTTTTCGCCGAGATGAGAGCCATGTTCGCAATTTCCAAACCAATCTTGTGATGGCCAGACAGAGGAGCTTGCGACAAGACGCCAGTGAATCAATTGCTAGTGATAGGGAGGGGGGGATCGTCGCAGTCGTTCAACGCAGAAAAAAAAAACACAATGGAATGGACAGTCAAACCGGTCAATGTCTTATCAGAAGCAAGGAAGGGATTGAGCTACTAAGGAAGGCTTATCGAAGCAGAGCTTCTCATTCGTCCCACCCCATGCGGCCACGCGAAACTCTGGCGGTCTTTCAGTGGCCTCCTTCCCTGCTAGCGCAATGGCAGCTCCCCCGTTTCCGAGGACAGCTTGGGTGGGGGGTGGGGTTCCTTTGTCTGGTCGTATCCCTTCCTGGAATGAAGCCTCTCCAACGGCCGGCAGGCAATGTCTGTCTCTCCTTCAGTGAACACCTAGACCCCGGCGACCTCACCAATCTCGTCGGATGCGCTGCAGCATCGAGTGAATAACGGCAAAGATGACAGCCGATACCACTATGCCGCTCGAGAAGGCGCGCCACATCAAGTACTGGCAACGCTGTCACAAGACCTTCCTCCCGCACCAGTACACTTCCTCCGACAGCACGCGCATCGCCTTGAGCTTCTTCATCCTCGCCGCTCTCGATATCCTGTCCCCGACCGAGCCGTCGAAGGAGGACCCGCATCTCCTCACGCCCGCCGATCGAGCGGCTGCGAGGAGTTTCGTTCTAGGACTCTACCACCCAGGCGGCGGGTTTTGCGGCTCCCCGAACCACGCCCTGCCGGCCGAGCTATACACGGACTGGGACTTTGGGAAGGGCACGCCTCGGACAAGGAACTCGAGCTCGGCAAACCTGGCGTCGACGTACTTTGCTCTATTGGTACTGGCCATCGTCGCAGACGGGCCGGAAGCGGCGAAGAATGCCTTTGCGGGCGTGGACAGGGCTGCGACGTTGCGGTGGTTGAAGCGATTACAGCGGCCGGACGGGAGCTTTGGAGAGCTCGTCCTGGACGACGGAAGCATAAAAGGCGGCGATGATATGAGGTTATGCTTTCTGGCTGCCACCGTACGGTGGGCACTGAGAGGCGATGCGAAGGAAGGGGACGCGGATTGGGTCGAGGACATCGACGTCAATGCGCTGGTCAAGCACATCCGCCAGAGCCAGACCTATGATGGTGGACTCGCGCAGAGCTCCCACCGGAATGAATCTCATGGTAAGTCTGTGAATTTCGGAGTCGTATTTGGAGAAGTGAAACCTGATGCAAGTGGCTACCAGCCGGCTACGCGTGGTGCGCGGTGAGCGCCCTGGTTCTGCTCGATCGACCGCCTGAGCAAGGCGCGAAGCCGCACGTCAGCCAAGCGCTCAACCAGGGCGTCCCCGACGTATCGCTTCTGATAAGATTCCTCGTCTATCGTCAGTTCGAGTACCTCGACTCGGATGACGACTCGGGCGACCATGACAACGCCAACTTTGCCCTGCCCGAGTCACTGGACGGGCTCTCGCTGGACCCCAACCTGCGGTTTGTAGGTTTCAACGGAAGATGCAACAAAGTGGCGGATACGTGCTATTGTTGGTGGGTTGGCGGGACACTACAGGTACGACTTGGATGGTTGTTTAGAGTACCAGCGTTGACTCGGAAAATGCCTTGCAGATGCTTGATTGTGCCGGCCTCATCGACGCCGCTCCGTCCCGCCGTTTCATCATGAGCAAGACACAACACCTCATCGGCGGCTTCTCCAAATATCCCGGTGGCCCGCCGGACATCTACCACGGCTTCCTGGGCCTGGCTGCACTTGCCATCATGGGCGACTCGGCACTCAAGCCGTTTGACGCGTCCGTGTGCGCAACCCAGGAGACGATTGATAAAATTGTGGCGGCGCGGGAGGGCCTTAGACATGCGGCCAAGTCAGGGTCGCGGTAACCAAGCTCGACATCTGAACCATGGTAAAAGCAAGATGGGGTGCGCTCACTAGCCAACAAACCCAAGTTTGGAGACGACAGGAGAGCCAGCTACATCACAGCGTTTTTGAGTGGAGATGAGACTAGCCAGCACCAGCTAAATTCAAGGTGGATGACACAGTATCAGGGCCTATGTTTAGTACAAGGTATCCTCTACGTATTATACACGTCGCCTAAGTTTGGGGTAAAAAAAAAAGAAGAAGAAGAAGACCGTAGGAGCTTGTGCCTGTGCTCGTTTTGCCAAGCGTGGACGATGAAGCTTGTCCTGTACATTTCATCTCAAGAAGAAACAAAACAAAAAGTTGGGCATCCATAATGATGCCATCATCGCGGCATCGAGCTTGTCGATCATGCTTGGGCTGGCGGGGCCGTCGTCTTTGGCGTAACGGGAGCAGGGTTGGGGTCTGCTGCTTTGGCTTGGCCTCCCGTGGCCTCGGTCTCGCCATCTTCAATGATCTGCTCTTCAATGCGCTCGCCCGGTCCTCCAACAACGGGACTGAAGACGTCCACTTCCTCAATTTCTTCTTCGGCTTCTTCACCTTCCTCCTCTTCTTGTATGGTCACCTCGCCAGACCGACGCCCCATGCCGGAAGCACTTGCACTCCGTGAATGACTGGATCCCGTATTTCGTGCGCCGCTCCCACCGCTGCCGCCTGCAGCACCAGCAGCAGCAGCAGCGCCGCCACCACCACCACCGAAGTTTAGCATTGGTCCCTTGAATATGTTCCGCTTTCGCTTGGCAAATTGAATGCCCCCTCCCTGCGAAAAAGGGTTCGGTGAGCCGGGAGCTAGCGCCCCCGATAATGGTCGCGAGGGCATACCCTCATTGAACAAAGCAAGGGGAGCCGGGGGCCCGGGTCCCCGGACGAGACGGATGTTTGACGGAAATGCCATAGCAGTCGGCGTCGCGGGGAGGACCTTGACGGAATGGTGAGGTGACTGTCCGCGTTGAAGAGTGTTTTTGGACATTGAAGTCGACACCGAGCCGTTCGAGCTTGTTGAAGAAGCCTTGGAATGAGAGTGATGGTGATGGGGCATGGATCGAATAGACGATACGGACGAAGAAGTTGATTTACGGCCTCTCAGTCCTGCTGAGGAGCGTCGCATCGTTGTTCGAGGGGTCATAGGAGACGGTGACAGTGACTGTCGCTTATATGACGTCGTTATCCGAGACGGGAGGCGCGACGGCGTGGAGTCTCCTCCCGATGCCGGGCTGCTGAAACCGCCAGACCCTCCATGACTTGGAAGGGCCTTGTTTACGTGGCCATTGACTACCGCCCCGTGAGGTGATCTGGTCTTGACCTGCGCCAAGACATTGTCCGTCGTCGGACTCTTGCCCGTCTGCGGCCGAGGACTACTGTCCTTTGAGTGCTTGCTGCTGTTGCCCGCAACGCTGCCATTCTTATCGACCAAGCTGGACGTTGAGTGGCTGCCTCTCTTACTTGCATGCTTGCCCCTACGGGCATTCTCAAAGAACCAATGCGTCCAGTGCTTCCAATGGGCAATGATAGCCTGCGACGGCTTCTTTCGGACTTTTTGTTGCTGATCAGGGAGTCGCTCTGGCGTTCTGTTAGCCGCCAAAGCTTCCGAAGTAGTCACTAGGTGAAGGGTCGAACCGCGAGATCTCGCGCTGCGGATCACACCCTCCTTAGGGGGCGGAACTGGGCGACGATTTCTAGACGTGCTCTCAGACCGGACCGAGTCCTTGTCGATTGGAGGTGGCGGCGGTTCGTCCGTGACCGGACCACCGTTCTCCTTGGCGTGTTCCGGCAGCCCCGGCAAGTCTCCAAAATCCGAGTAGTGAGCGCTCCTCCTCTCTGATCGTCCTCTCGTCCTTGGGGTTATTAGTGCATCTTCGAGCCTGATGAAGCGGTTTGTCAACCCGCCATCCTCGTCGACCTCTTGCAGCACCGGCGAAATCCGCTCCAGTCTGCTTGAGGCCGCGGATAAGCGACGCAGACTTCTGTTTTCAGCCTCGCGTTCGCGACGCTTCCTCTCCCTCCGCCGCACTTTTCGCTGCTCCTTTTCGATGAGGAGAGTCCACCAGCCAGCCAAAGCATCGCAACGCTGAGCCAGAACACTCTCTATGACCGAGTCAATAGCGACGCCCGCGCTCCGCATACGCTGAAGAGTCTCCTTTTCCAAATGTGTCGAGAATGGCGCTGGCCGTTGCAGTTTCAGAATCGCCTGCTGTGCTGGTGCGTGCTCGGCGAGGAAAGGGTTCGTGAGAATGTCAGGGAGCGAAGGCCGAAGCAACGGCCTTTTGGAGAGGAGCGACTTGATTAATGGAATGGCGGCAGGAGGTAAATGGTCGGGAAACTTCGGTTCCTCGTTGAGAATTTTGGTCCGCGTAACGTTGTCGTCGTCGTCGTCAAACGGCAACTCTCCGCATAGCAAGGCGTATAGAATGACACCCAAGCTCCAAACGTCAACCTTTTCGCCAGCGTATTTCTCGCCCTTGAGCATCTCGGGCGCCGAGTAGCATATCGTGCCACAAAACGTCTGCAGATAGTTGGACTTGCCCTCGTATTCTCTCGTGAAGCCGAAATCTACCAGTTTGACATTCTCGTGCTTGTCGAAGAGGATGTTTTCGAGTTTCAAATCGCGGTGGACGCAAGACTGTTGATGCACGTATGCGACGGCGCCGACGAGCTGAGCAAAGATCTTTTGTACTTTGTACACAGGCAGCGGACCGTGTTCGAGGAGGTAGTTGTAAAGCTCATCGCCTGGCGAGGGGCCACTGTCAGTTGCGCTCATACGTTGAAGGTAGAGCGAAGCTTACCAGCACAATATTCCAGAACCAGCCACACCAAGTTTTCCGTAACTATGACCTCGTACAATCGTGCGATGTGGGGATGCACGAATTGTCGGTGGTGATGGATCTCTCGCGCGAGATTCGAGTCGCCTTTGTTTGCGGACTTGAGGACGACCTGCAATCATGAGTGTTAGCAGTCGACTGAGGAGACGTTGGCCGGATGCTAGTCGACCGACGTACCTTGGACCCATTGGTGAGCTTGTGGGTGGCCAAATAGACTTTGCCGAAAGATCCTTTTCCAATGAGACGGCCGAGGGTATAGTTGCCAACGGAGCTAAGATCTTTGTTGGAGAATTCACTGCCAAAGAATCAGCGTATGTCGGGCATTGGCAAGGAAGAACAGAGGCAGTGGGCGGAGAGACTCACTCGAGAAGTTCCTGGTACGAGCGAGCAAGCTATCGCCGGGTTAGAGTCAGAAAGACGATCTTGTGCATCGTGGTAAGGGGGCTCCGGACAAGCGGGCAGTCAAGCACTGCGTCGCAAACAATGCATTACGGGGTTATCGTGGTGACGCACCTTGGCCTTTCGACCCAGGGCCTCGGCATTCCCTCTGTTCGCCTGCATCCCTTCGCAAGGCAATGACTGGCGCGTCAAGGCCGGCCGGAGCGAAGCCCGGCGGACTGAGTGGATTCGAGCAGGATACGCGGTAGGTCGAACGAAGACGGGGTCGGATTTGGGGGCGGGCGGGAGAGCGTGAGGAAGGTCAGGATGAATTTGTCGGAAGCCCGCAGTGGCGCGCAAAGGATGCCAGCTGCATCTAGGAAATCGACAATGTCAATTGTTGTAGTCGATGATTGAATACGCGTCGTCGAGAGCCGTGACGAAGGCGGTGATGTTGCAATTGAAACTGTTTATTTGATGAAGGTCAAGGCAGCTCCCAGGGTTGTAGGGGGCGAAGGCTGGGGAGGTTGCCGAATTCACCAACAGTCCCTGTCGGGCCAGGCGAGGCGAGAGAGAGAGACAAGGCGTACGGACTGACTGGCTGCCAGGCACGGTAACTACCTGGATACCTTCCCGCAGTGCAGCTGCGCTCCAATCCCAGACGGGCAAGGAGTGGCGGTGGGTGGAGTCAGTGGGATAATGAAATGGCCCGCCCAATAGTGTACCAATTCGTGTACTGAGTACCTAGGTACCTAAGGTAAGGTACCTAGGTACCTAGGTAGGTAGGGTAGCTATGTACGCGATCAGCAGGTCTGGGGAAAGAATGGGCGGGCGCAACAACGCTGTCAACCCACTGTGCCACTGAAGCCCGCGTGCCCGCCTGGAATCGTTCGCCTGCATGTTCGCTGCATCGCTTTGGGCTTCCGTCATGTCAAACAAACCTTGGCAGAATACTGTGCCTCGGGCTGTCTGAGCTGAAGGTCCTTTGACTCACTCCAAAACTATCTTTCCTGGCTTTGGGTTGGCTCTGCCCCGGAAAGAAGTACACAACGAGTACGGATAGACATATCAGCTGGCCGTTCGCAAACGACGCTTGGGACCCAGTACCATGCCGATCTGGTTTACAGGCCAGGACTCCATGTCAATGTTTTGTTACGCGGGATGAATGAGATATGTCTCTACCTGGTCGAGGAAACCACCGATTTGATCTGGAGCGCCGTGCTGCCGACATGGTCAACGACTTCTGTCATCGTAGTGTAGTGTACACATTTTCTCCCTTGCCGAGTGAAATGTCGCCACCTGCGCATGGCTAGGTAGAGACTGGTTGATCTCCGAATATGTTTTGGCATCTCTCAAGTGCATAACACGCAACAGTCAGTGTAGGTACGTACACGAGTTCGTCCCGGACTGTAACTCCGGCCTTTCTGAATTATCAATGATGTAACTGCCACCGATTGAATCAACGGTTTCCACTCGAAGATGCATATTCGACAAGTGAACCTCGGGTTGATTATCAGTCTGAAACGCGAATGAAGATTCCCCCCTCTCTCACTAGCAGCTCCCAGCTATGAGGGAAGGAAGCTTGGATCATCTCACGAACATGCCTAGGTGAGTAGAGGTAGTGTACCAATTAATATGTATACCTAGGGGTGGCTGATACTGCATCCATCCATGTATGTGGCTAGGACCAATGGCGGGAGCTGGGGAGGATATGACCTCATCCACCGTGCTCATCTCCCACCCTCGTTCCATGCATGCCTCTTCATCCGACACCGCTCCGTTCGCAAAATTAGACAAGCTCCGGCTAACCCCTCCATGCCGGCCCGTCCTCAACCCGAGGCGCACCATTTCACCTATTGAGTGTGTTACACTTTCGATTGACCTTTCTGGCCGGTCACCTGAGGTCGAGACCGCCAACCAGCAGCACTATGCATATCTCTCAGTTCCTCGCCTTGGGCTCTGTGTTGCCTTTGGCAGCCAGCTCCCGCATCCAGCAACCTCTCGCCGCCAATTCTCCTCCGCCGACGCCTCATGGCTTGGCCACAATTTCGGGCTTTTTCTCCGCCCCCGCTTGGCGCGATGACCTCTTGTCTTTGCACCGCTCGCTCATCGAAACCCCATCCATCTCGGGCAACGAGAGTGCTGCAGGAAGATTCCTCGTGGACTACCTGACTGGTCGCGGTTATGTTTCATCTCTCCAGTTTCTTCCTCCGCGCAACAACAACTCGAATGAAACGCCGCGTTTCAACGTCTTGGCCTGGAAGACGAATCAACGCCAGCCCAAGCCTCGTCTTGTCGTTTCGTCTCACTACGATGTGGTGCCGCCGCATATCCCATATGGAATCTCTGATGAAAAGGTTACACCCGACACCCGTATCAGTGGCAGGGGGAGCGTGGACGCCAAGGCTAGCGTTGCTGCTCAGATCATCGCCCTCGAGGACCTGTTCAGCGCTGGTAAAGTCGACCCCAACGACGTGATGCTCTTGTTCGTCGTCGGCGAGGAGGACACAGGCGACGGAATGCGATTCTTCTCCGATTCTCTGCAGGAAGCTGACCCGCCCATGCACTTTGACTCCGTCATTTTCGGCGAGCCAACAGAGGGCAAGCTAGCTTGCGGCCATAAGGGCGGTCTTTTTTGCGACATCACGGCAAAGGGTGTCGCTGGCCACTCCGGATACCCTTGGCTTGGCAAATCCGCCAACGAGATCATGATCAAGGCCCTGGCCAAAATCATCACGACTGACCTCGGAAGCACCGAAAAGTGGGGTAACACCACGGTCAATGTCGGCCAGTTCAACGGCGGTGTTGCTCAGAATGTCATTCCTGCAGCTGCCTTGGCAAGGATCGCAGTCCGCATTGCCATCGGTCCTGAAAAGGATGGTGGTAACATTGTCAAGGACAGAATCCAGAAGATTCTCGATGAGACTGATTCTGAATCGCTCGAGATGACGTGTACCCATGGTTACGGCGTTGTGGAGGCCAATTGTGAGGTTGACGGTGAGAAGAGATACCCGTCTGTTCAAAACGAGGCTTCGAGTTAACATGCAGTAGGCTTTGAGACTCTCGTGGCCAACTATGGCACTGACATCCCCAACTTGAAGGGCTCGCACACTCGCTACCTCTACGGGCCGGGCACTATCTTGGTTGCCCACGGCCGTGACGAGAACATTACAGTCGCCGAGCTCGAGGAGGCCGTCGGAGGCTACCAGAAGCTAATCTTGCATGCTCTACACGGCTCCGCTTAAGCTGGATTCCCATTGTGGTCTTGGTAGTCCATTGTCATTGCGCCATATCCTCTATAGATCGTCTAGTCGTGAACCACCCTCAGACCGCAGGTGACGCGTGCGAGGCTGCTCACTTTTCAAACAAGGCAATTGGCCCGCTAATTACTGATCAACCACCCTGGCCCATCTTTCTGGCATGATGTGACGGAAATCAAAGTTTCCCTCTGCGTCCTTGACCACTGCGCCGTTCTCCGTGACGACAGCGTCGATCAGGCCGTGCGGCGTGACATCGAAAGCAGGGTTCCAAACATGGATGCGCTGATCCGCCACGGCGACGCGAGTGGTCTGCGCAATGTCAACGCTGCCATCAGGCCGAACGACAGCGCCGGAAATCTGCGTCAGCTCCTCGCCTTTGCGCTCTTCAATCTTGATACCGGCGCCACTTTCGGTCTCGAGGTCGATGCTGGTGGTGGGGGCCGCAACGATGAACTTGATACCGTGGTGCTTGGCCAGAACAGCCAGCTGATACGTTCCAATCTTGTTCGCGGTGTCGCCATTGCGCACGACACGGTCAGCACCGACAATGACGGCGGCAATGTTCATCTTGTCTTTCTGCAAGTTGAAAAGGGCAGCGGCCATGGAGTCTGTCACCAGGGTGCTAGGAATCTTTTCGTAGACGAGCTCGAAGGCTGTCAGCCTGCTGCCCTGGTTGTACGGCCGCGTCTCGGTGCAGTAGGCATGCCGGAGGAGGCCGTTGGTCCAAAGAGTTCTGATAATGCCGAGAGCGGTTCCATGGCCAGACGTGGCCAGCGAGCCGGTATTGCAGTGGGTAAGGACGGAGACCTTGGAGTCGGATGACGCGCCAGCAACCTCCTTCAGCCATCGAGCTCCATGGTCGCCGATGGACAGGTTCGTCTCAAGGTCCTTTTGCAGGATCTTCTCAGCCTCGTCGAGATAGGCAGCGATGATGGACTTGGCATCATCCTGAGGAGCACTTCTGATGCGGGCTTTCAGCTGGTCAATGGCATTGGTCAAGTCGACAGCGGTCGGTCTGCTCTCCTTCAGGTAATCTAAGCGCGAGTCGATGTAGGAGACAGCGTCCTGGGGAGAAGACGCCGTGCAGCTTCCGTTGTGCAGCTCGACAGCATGGGCGAGGGCAGCGACGATGGCGATGGCAGGCGCGCCTCGAACCCTCATCGACTTGATGCAGTCGAAAGCCTCTTCGCTGGTGGAAACCTTGTCATAGTGAAACTCGTGGGGAAGTCTAAGTTGGTCCAAGACCTCAAGGGAACCCCGAGTGTACTTGACGGCTTGAAGTCCAGACATTGCGCGCAGCGTTCGGATCGACAGAGATAAAGAGAGCAATGATGCAGAGGGAGAAGAACAAGGGCATAAAAGTATCAACGGGGTGATAGTCTTAGATACCGAATTTAAATATGGATTGGGCGGAAATTCAAACCCAAAACCATGAAACCAAAAACCCCGTTATTGTACCTGGACGAGGGGCAACTTCTTTATTAATTACTCAGTTCCCAAAAACCAAAAGTTCTGCCGTGTCCCCCTCCATTGGCGCTGCACCAAACAGTGGCGCGCAGGTTGGTGTGCGGCCTTTGGCCAATGGATCCGGCGGGTGGAAACACACCGCCTTCGGTAAATCATCGGACGAATGGGAGCTGCTGCTGCTGCTGCTGCTGCTGCTTCAGCGAAAGCAGGAACGCTGAAGGTCGACATGCTCCACTGAAGCTTGAACCTCGCCGAGTTGTACACCTAAACGTCTACCTCGCGACTGTCGACTCCCCAACGGACCATGTGAATTTCACATCCACATGGGAGGAGCCGTTCAAAGATGGAACGCCCTTTCTCAACATCGAAAGTTACCGGTATGTTCACCCCTCCCTCAACGCCCGCTGTACCGGCTGATCGAAGCGACTAACCTAAGCATGCGCTTCGCAGTCGAGTACTTCGATCCCCACGATGTCTACAAGCTTGTAGCGCCTGGTCTCGTTCCCCGACTGCCTCTTCGAAATCTGCATTGGCAGTCACATGCTGGTCCTTTGCGATCCATCGACACCCTCCACATTGAACTCATACCCGCTGGCGGAGAGCCTGGCGCCCCGACCTCACCCGCCGTTTCTCCCTCGCTGAGCCGCTCTGTCAGTTCCAGCGCCAAGGATGATGGCTTCCAGACACAGTCTATTGGAGGCAAGCCGGCGTCTTCAGATGCTACCGAAACGCCGACAATAGCGGTGCGACAACCTGGCAAGGAACGACGCCATCAGATTCCAGGTCTGAGACGGACGCCGTACCTCAAGGTCTTGCTGGTTCGATGCGACGATGGTGACACTTACAAGTCCCAAACGAGAGCCGAGATCCGAGAGTGGATCAAGACAAACACCCCCCCATCGCAGTCAACGCGGAAGCTGAACACACAAGAAAACCATGACGCCTTCGAATTTCTTATCGTCCACGTTGTAATACCAAACACCTTTGCGGCCAACCAGCCCAGACTCAGTGGCAAGGGGCCTGATGCTACAGAAAAATCAAGGACATCGAGGTGGGGTTCGGGCTCCTCGACGCTTCTCGAGAAGCTTCGGTCCGACTTCAATAGCTCCAGCAAGAGCGCGATTGACCGTGTTGCCCAGATTCGGATCGGCATTAACGATGTGCCCTATGACGTTCTTCCCCGGGTGGTGCCTGCTACCCCGACTGGCTACACCGAGTCGCGGCAGGACGCTGAAAATGCCTGGGAAGACTTGGTTGGCAAGTTCAAGGAGCTAATCCTGTCGTCCTTTGACATGCGGGTGTCTCAGTACGAGGAAGACATCAAGGAGAAAGATGCTCAGCGAGTCCTCCCAGGGTGGAACTTTTGTACCTTTTTCATTCTGAAGGAGGGTCTGGCGCGTGGTTTCGAGAGCGTGGGTTTGGTCGAAGATGCTCTTGTCGGCTATGACGAGCTCAGCGTTGGCCTCGATACCGTTGTTCAAGAACAGGCCACATCCGGGGACCCTCAGACACATGGCGGGTCACTATTGAGTCACACAGAGGATCTGATGAGGCGCGCTGAAGCCGCCGTCGCTGTGTTGGGTGACGAAGGTGGATCTATGGAAGATGAACAGCCGATTGATCTCCAGGCCACTGAAGCGCCAAAGGCCGACAAATTTGACGACATTCCCATCAGTTCCACGAAGAAGCCGTATCGTGAGATGATCGTTGCCAATAACGTGTCAGTCTATGATTTCCGCTGTTACATCTTCGCAAGGCAAATCTCGTTGTTGCTCCGCCTTGGCAACGCATGGTCCACGAGAGAGGAACTCCTCACAAAGCTTAGGGAGCAACAGGAGTCGGTTCTCCATGGTGTTGCCCCACGAGCGCCGCCACCCAAACAGACAGAAGAGACTGAAAACCTGACAATGCTGGCCGAGATATGCCGCAGGACGTTGGAATTCATTCCCGCCGTTTCGCAAGTAATGAGGGCAGACATCTTGGCAGCACTGAAGAACAAGCTCACGGAGGAGGACTCGCCCATTCTCAACCCCATTCTGGCCGAGACTATTGACAACCTTGTCGCCTCTTTTGCTTTCTCGGTTGCGCAGCAGATCCTTGCTCAGACTTCGACAAAGGCACTCCCTATCCCTCCATCCACTCTCACTCCTACCGACGGACATGAGCCCAAGTCATCGATCCCGGAGCTCAAGACGATAATGCATCCGGTTCGAAACTCCTCTCTGCGCGTAGGGACAAATTCAGATACGAGACAGCCGCCCAGCCCAGGTATCTTCCCTGGCGCATCAGCGTCCAATGAGGAAGATGCTGCAACGCCTACTAACGCTCAGTTTCTCAAGGCTGGCTTGGAAGAGCTTGCGGCGCGCCGTGCTGAGCTGTACGCACTCTCTAGAAATGTCCTGCAGGGCAGTGGGAGGAAGCGTGGCTGGGATATCGGATGGACCTCGGCGCCAGTGATTGGGGAGATGGATGGCAATGACTTCGAAGACATTAACCTTCAGGGTAATGATGAGGAGAGGCCAACCTCAGGCGAACCAGAGCCGCTATGCATCGGACTGGCCGGCATTGAGAACGGCCTCTTGTATGCCGCTCTTGACGACCGGGATGGCTTCTACCGCCTCTACGAAACCCTGACCGATAAGGCTTTGCGCCATTACACGGTTGCAAACCATACTCACGCTGTCAAAACTAGTATGGCTGACCTAGCTGTCTTGAAGTATCACTTGGGCGAGTACGGGCCCGCGGCGTCATTCTTCTACATGACAACGCCTTTTTTTGGAGAGAACAGCTGGAGTTTGCTGGAGCTGTCGATGCTCGTCATGTACTCTCGATGCCTCAAGGAGCTCCAACGAAAGGACGAGTTCGTTCGCGTGGGACTAAAACTTTTGACCAAAGCAGCCGCGGCAGAGAATGAAAAGCTGCAGCGTAGAAAGTCGCTGTCTCTAGCAGCTCGCTCGGAGGTTCAATATCCCGATAAAAGCGTCATCGCTGGTTTCCTCGACGACATCCTGGGTGTCGCGAAGACACTTTCCAACGAAGTGAGGGTGCCTTTAGGACATCTCTTCACCCAAGTTGAGGTTGTTGGACACCCCGAGTACCACAATGGGAGAGACTGCTTTTCTCTCACCATCAAACTATACAGTTTGCTCATGGATGATTTGAGCTTGGAGAAGGCTACAGTTCGTCTATCAAGAACCACCCCAGGAGGGGCAAAAGAGGTCTGGCTCCATACCCCAGAACCGACCATGCTGAGGCCTGGTGTCAACAAGCTCCTCTTTACCAGCACGGTAGGTGACTTCTATGGGAGTAGTTTAGTAAACGTATGGCTGACATGGTGGTAGACAAATGTTTCCGGGCACTACAAAATTGACCGCGCAGATCTGGTATGTAACAAAGTCGATTTGCACTGGGAACGAGACGTAAACCAGACACCGAGCAAGAATACTCAAATCTTCCGCATGTCCGATATCGAGCTTTACCGCCCAGCAGGTGGTTTAAGTTGTCGTTTAATGGCAGCAAGAGATATTCAGCTGGACAAGAACACCTCGGTGGATCTGGAGCTTTCTACTGGTTGGAATTCCATCAAATCCTGCGTCCTCTCTGTGAAGCCATCGACTGGTGGTCTGAGGATCATTTCGACCGAAGCGGAGTTCCTGGGGCCGGCGTTTGAGTACGAAAAGCCCTTGGAAGCAGGTCTCTTTCGCTTCGGAATCATCGATGCATCGTCCACTATGAAGATGCGATTTCCGTATACGATTGAACAAGACGTTCCCAACATCTCGGTCAAAGTCGAATTGACTTACACAACAGAAGACGGCACCTATTACTACTCCAGTGCCTTCGTTGTCCCCGTTGCGCTCTCATTGGGGGTCAACGTACAGGACGTTTTCAAACACAACGCACTGTTTTCCCGGTTCAGCGTCTCGACCGCATCTTTTAGTCCGTTGAGGCTGTTCAAGACCGAGCTGATTGACTCGGAGGTCTTTGCCGCTCATTCTGCTGCTCCAGCGAATAAATCAGTCATGGTGTTCCCGAGACAGCCTGCCAGCTTGCTCTATAGAATCACCCGCAAAGCAACCGGCACCATATCGCCAAAGACACAACGAACAATGTACCTGAAACTCTACTACAGTGTCCTCATGGATGAGATTGTTGCCCTCGTCGAGAAATCACTCACAGAAGCTATTCAGCCCCTGCCGATATCATCGTTCTCGGGCTTAGTGATCAGCCGAATTATCGCGGAGATGCAGTCTGGCCTGTTGAGCCACGATCTAGAGCGTGCCGCGTTACTGGGGGAGGTTTCGACGTCGTTTATTTCAAGCTTCCTCTCCCGTCATGTTTTTAAAGGACTGGGATCGGTTCCTGGAAGCGGCGATGATGCCTCTACAGCGCTGAAGCAATTCCTCCGAGACTGGCAATCGACACATCCCAAGTTAGCCATTGAGGAGACCGAGTCGGCTAGTCGCTCGATTCTCATCCCTGTCGACGTGCCCTCAATTCCTGTCTTCCATTCAATTGACATCCAGCTCCCTCCGCCTGAAAAGCATATCGTTGGCTCGACAGTAGCTGTCAACCAACTTCTCTCTGCCAATCTGCGACTGCGGTGGACCAGAATCTGGGACACGGCCGTGAGCGATGGTAAGGGCATCAACAGAGACTACGAGTTCAGCTACGATATCACCGCTCCCGGCGACACCTGGCTCATTGGCGGCCGAAAACGCGGGAACTTCAAGAGTTTGGGCGTCGATAAGACGGATGCCAAGTTTGGAGAGTCGGAGCTGGGTGTGCCCGTTCTGATTTTCCCCCTTCGCGAGGGAAGACTTCCGTATCCCAATGTTGAAATTCGTGAGGTCAAGAAGGATGATAATGAGGAGACGGCTGGGCATCACGAAATTGATTATCAGAACATTGGCGAGACGGTCCGGGTAGTGGCTGACTTGCAGCGGGTGACGCTGAGTCTGGATGCTAGCGGCCCGAGTGGCGGTCCGCTGGTTCTGGAGAGTGAGCGGCGGGAGTTCGAGCATCGCATTTTGTTGTAGACGATAGATGGGCAATAGATCAAGACGATAAAAGTACAATACCTAGTCATTGAATGGCATGACACTGGTCGAGCATCAAGGTTTGATCCCATGTATATCACAGCAACTCAACGTAACTGCCCTTGTCAGTTTTTGAGCAGTCAATAAAGGCCTTAGGCGCCCCATCTTTGGGGCGCAGGTCCATCAGTCGGTGTCCCTGTGTCGTACCTAGCTGCCAAATTCGGACATCGCTCTGTTGCCCGGCGAGCTCACGTATGACTGTCGCTCCACTTGGACCCGTCTCACCGCGTCAAAAGCGTGCAAAACACAAAGCTCGACGCATCGCCAAGCTGTTGGCCTTCTTTCATGGCTCCGTAAAGAGTTGATAACGGGGGATGGACCAACCAGATGCACGATGGTCAGCTGGAGCCTAGCTTGAGTTTACGCGTCTTTTTTGCTGCGCCACCTCAAGGCATAATACCCAAATGTAGGTCTGATTGTTGTAAGTAACTCCCCCTGTAAGCGACCCACCCCTATATCCGAACCACCCGAAAATGCCGCATCCATCCCCTTCCATCAACATCACCACCTTTTTCAAACTATCACAACATTACCCATCCGCATCCAAACAACGCCATTTTTTCAGAATACCTTATTTATTATACTATGAAGCAATATACCGAATTTGAGCTTCAACGGGCGCTCCGTGATATCACAGATGGTTGCAGTATCCACCAGGCTGCTCGTATATGGGGTATACCATACGCAACCCTTCGGCACCGATTCCACGGCAGGCAGAGTAGAAATATTGCCCATATTCATAGGCAACAGTTATCCCAGGCCCAGGAGGATAGTCTGGCAGCTTATATATCCACTCAACAGCAACTAGGCAGAGCCCTTACCCATCAACAAGTCAAGGGACTGGCAGAGCGCATGATGGGCGATAGTCAACAACAGCTAGGGAGGAAGTGGATAGGGCGATTCCTACGGCGAAACCCATCGATTCGAACGAGGCGATCTAGAGCAATGGATGCCCGGCGATGGAAAGCCCATTCGCCAGAGGTTATCCGCGATTTCTTCCAACGTATAGATGATATCCCTGTTATCAAGGATATCCATCCTTCCAACCGATGGAATATGGATGAAACCGGTATTATGGAGGGCAAGGGAGCCAATGGGCTGGTGCTGGGAACTGAAGCATCGCGGCAGATACAAAAGTAGCAGCCAGGATCCCGTCGATGGATATCCATCATCGAGTGCATCAATGCCACTGGGACCTCCTTGGATCCCCTGGTTATATATAAGGGAAAATCAGTCCAGGCACAGTGGTTTCCAGAAACCAACCTATCCAACTATGTCAACTGGCGATTCAAAGCATCAGAAAACGGCTGGACAAACGACGAGACTGCCCTAGCATGGCTGAAGGAGGTCTTTATCCCTCAGACTATGCCCAGCGAACCAGAGGCAACCAGACTGCTGGTTCTTGATGGGTATCACAGCCATATAACTGTTGACTTTATGTGGGAATGCTGGAGGTAACGTATATATCTCCTTTTTCTACTGCCGCACTCGTCTGCTGTCCTCCAGCCCCTGGATATATTGGTCTTTGGTCTATTAAAGCAAGCCTATTGTAAAGGGGTTGGATATCTGGATGACTGGATAAGTGATTCAACAGTGGCTGGAAAAAGGGCATTTCTACAGTGCTATTACGAGGCTTGTAAAGCATCTATTATGAAGGAGAACATCAGAAGTGGCTGGAAATGGGCTGGGTTATGGCTAGTTGCTAGACAGCGCCCTCTATCTAACTCCTTGGTATCAAAGGTATCATTATCATCATCCAGTCAACAGACCAGCTAGCAACCAAGTAGCCAGCAGTGGGATGAAGCTGTATCTATCGTTCCATGGTCAACACCTCATCGGTCTGCTGATCTACGGCGTCAACTATATCACCTGGGTTAACTATGCAAGGATAGGTTGGATATCCATACTATTCGTTACCTATCTAGAAAGGTACAAAAGGGGTATGATGAGGAGGCATTACAAAGGACCCTTCTAGAGAAAGAAAATAAGGCACTGAAAGCCCAGCTGGACGACCTTCTGAATCGCAAGAGGAAAAAGGTCCCTCTATCGCTGAACAGGACCTTCGTAACTATATGGGATATCCAGCAGGCGCAAAATCCAGCCAGCGATGATATGGATACAACAGACGTATCCAGCGTATCCGAATTATCCAGTGAAGCCGAAAGTTGCATATGGGTGGGAGGAAAACCTGATGAAATAGCTGGTGATAATATGGGGGATGGCAGGTGATGGAGGTGGTTCGGATGTGGGGGTGGGTCGCTTACAGGGGGGGGAGTTACATGTAGACAGTCGCGTTTTTTTATCCTTCATATAAGACAGCATATCATGACCCTCTCGCTGGCGAATGACCCTACTCAGCCCTGCTTTCGAGAACTCGTGATCAACCAAAGCGTTTTCAACCCCGAGATTTTTTAATACGTTGAGGGCAATTTTGGCTCCAAACTTTGGCCTCGACGCTCACCCTCCTCCTCTTCTCAGTCGAGTGATCAAGTCTTTGCAATTCAATTTGGAAGCAAGTCCTTGCAACAAATCATCATGTCCCACCAAATTTCCAAGACCGAAAGCCAAGCTTCTCTTATCAGACACGACACGGCCGAAACAACACACACCACAGCTGCGCAGAAGGAAAAAAAGAAGTCACTCTTTCAACGACTCCAGAGCCAGAAGAGAACCGACATTTCGGATGAAGACTTGCTGAAGTATACCGGCATGACCAAGGACGGGCTTGCGGAGTGGGCCAAGAACCGACCTGGTGTCGGTCAAAACAAACGCACCGAGGGTCCCCCAGAGGCCGCGGGCGTTATTGGCTACGGCTGTTGAGTCTGTACTTGCGATGAAGTACAAGGACGAAGGTTTTGGGGGCTGGAGAGATAAGCGTTGACTCTGGACAGAGGGACAATCACCTAAATCATTTCAAAATATATCAAATCAAAGTCAAACATTTGCAAACCTCTTGTATGATAGGACAGACGTCAATGTTATGCTTGTGGAGAAAGGGGGGGCCGTGTTATTTAGTAACGCGTTGTTAGAGTTAGATGCCTTAGTATGATATTTAAAAAATTTACTCCGTATCACCTATTTCTTTTTCTTACAACAAGCTTGTTTTTATAATAGCATCTTACTTTACATACAAAAGAAAGAGGTGTGTTGTATTTAGACACTAGAAAACCAGACACAACATAAGAAGAGAAATAAGCTACTTAACTAGGTATCTTTTGATGACGCTCTGGGTAATAACGTTAATTAAGTTATGCATAAGTCGGAGTATGGATGCCGTTACAGGGAAGCTCCTACACATTCTCCGACTTATCAGAGAAAGTATCTAGTGGACTAGCCGGTTTAAATCTCATAATCTTCAAGGGTTCATTACATTTATCTAAGTATTATATGATCATGATACCTCGATAATCTTATTCTAGGAATGATATAAAGACTAAATTGGGATAAAGAACGGAAAGTTATTGGGCTCTTAGTAACATGAATCGGACATCATTCGTTAGGAGTCCAAAGCATTAAAGGGTTGAAGAGTCTATCTGTCACCAATTAGAGTATACAGCAGGGCATACTAGAATAAGGGTAAACTGTATCGTGAAGCAGTGTTTATGTAAAAGAGTGATCCCGTGTCTAGGCGAATTGTAGGAGCAATGCAGGTTGCACACGTGGGCGGGTACGTGTCACGGCAAGTGTCAAAAGCGAGTAATGTATGAAGCTATCGTGACACTATCACTATGGCCTAAGTACCTCGCACCCATGAACGAATAACAACGCCCTTAATGAAGTGGTAAATATTGATATCAATCACAATCCGCCCAGAATTATGTGTCTGGCTCTGGGAAGAATAAATGTAAAATATCAGTGGGGAAAGGGACAGTTTCAATCGTTATTTGTCTAAAACACCCTTATACACCAAATGCCGATTCCCTTTTTTTTTTAACCCTCTGCCTTGTTTATTGTCGGAAGAACTTCAGCCTCTTTCATCAATCAGCTGCTGTTGTCGATTTCGCAGGTGGTGCTGATCATGTCGAATTGCCCCTCAATAGTAGTGACCTGTTGCAGGGCCTGGACGCTACCACTACATTGTACTGTTAGTATGCGTCGATGACCTATACGGGCTATTGAAATAGGGTTACGTACGCATCGGTGCCGTTAAGCATGCCCTCGACCTGGATAATGGTGTTTGTAGTGGTCACGAGCTCAGCGTACTTGATGCCAAGAGTAAGCTTGTTGCGGCGCTCCCAGTTGTTGTCGACAGTGTCCTTGGCGCCCTGGAGCAGAACGGTGGCGGCCGCTGGTGGGTTACCGTTGTTGGCCTGAGCGACCGCGAGAATGGCATTTGACAGGTTGTCGATGATGTTGTTGAGCAGTTGGTTGCAGAGAGCGTGGCTAATAACGCCAGGGACGGGGCCTTGTTTTCGAAGTTAGCCTACGGAAGTCTTGGCAATCGCTTTGTAGAATCCACTCACTGGCGACAACGCCCATGGCGCCCAGGGCAGTAGCAACGATGAACTTGGCCTGCATGGTGAAGAGGTTTTAGAGATAATATATCAAGAATAAAGAATGTAATGAGGTCGGATGTTAAAACGAGAGACGAGATGCTTTGGGTAGCGAATGTAGGATGTGGGTGAAGAGTGGATTAGTGGCAGTTGGGGAGTACTCATGATCTTATATGCAAAAGTTATTCAGGCAACTTAACAGTTAACAGGTAGATAATAAGACTCTCTGTTAACCGCTAACCTGTTATCGGAGGTATTATCATGTAACGTCGATACTACCCTTGTTAATTATGTTCTCGGTCTTTGATAGAATAGTCTTCTATTTTAAGCAAGAGGCTTAGTTTACCAATCATAACCCAGTTTTGTAGCAAGGGTCGTCATGTCATGGTGTTCACTCCGTAGTCCGTGCTTTCCCCCCTTCTGTTGCTTGTCGTCTCACGCCGACCGATCAACCCAGGTAACCCGTGCCTGTTCATCTTATCAATCATGATGTTATCGGGTCTATAGTGACTGAACATGTCAAGGAAATGGGTTTTCGTCATGCCTGGGATCAACATACTGTTGTCCTCAGAGACATCAATGAAATGAGTGACCTTGAGCAACCCAAGGTACCGGGAAGCCCATACGCCGCACGCACTCATCGAGGGCTCGGAAAAACGTAAGTTACATCACGGCCAAAGAAAGCGGGGAGGGGTTCCGACCGGATAGGTCGGAAATATAATAAGTCTATGGAAATCGATTGAGCGGGGTTGACTGACTGAGAGCGTGGGGGAGTCGCGTAGGTTCTGTCATTAAACTCAGGTTTACGGCATAGCCGACATGAAGAAAACTGGGGAATTTGTAAATCTACTACGATGTACCTAGAAAAGGTTGCGTTCATGGCATTGATTGTGCACGGATAGCCTACGCGGGGGGGCCGTGCAGGGTCTTGCGACGTAACTGCGTGATTAATGGTCACTAAGCACAAGAACGACTCGGATAATCTTATCGCAAAGCTTCTCTGAGTGCTGTGCCGAATATGCGACACCTCGAGTCATGGCAACCGAGAGCCCACGACTATGCTCAAAACAAGTGAAATAGACCTGTTCAGGGTTACCGGTAGATTGACGGCCCCCTTTTGGTCGGTTGACGGTCTCTAACCGCTTTTGGCAGGCATTGCCACTATAGCCACAATAGCCACAAATTCCATATACCATCACGCCAAACTGTAACCAACCCTGACCCTAACCACGAACCCTAACCTGATCCTAACCGCTGACTTTTAAAACCAGGAAAATCAGTAAAAGTCAGCGGTTAGGATCAGGTAAGGGTTCGTGGTTAGGGTCAGGGTTGGTTACAGTTCAGCGTGATGGTATATGAAATTTGTGGCTAGATTAGTAGCTAGAGTGGCCGCACTTACTAAAAGGGTTAGGTGTGCCCGATATGGTTAGAGACCGTCAACCGACCAAAAGGGGGCCGTCATTCTACCGGTAACCCCTGTTCAGAGTTCAGACGACAAACACGTTTGCGCCAAGCCAGCCGTTCGGTAAATAATACGGAGTACCTAGAGGGTAAACTGACGGCCTCCTCACCCCACCACTGCATCGCCGTCATATTACCTGAGCCTTTCTCCGCATGCCTAATTATGAAAAACATGTTCCGTCACCAGAACCAATCCACATAATAACCTAAATCCCAACCTTGAACCTCACCAACACTATCTCAATAGCCCAGGGTTAGTATCGTTATAGTCTGATACTTACGTACTGTCAGATGCGGTTGTACTACCGATTAGAGGAGTCAGTGGTTAGGCAGTTGGGGGCCACTGGCGACTGTCATTCCAATCTATCCCTCTAGAAAACTCTGAAGCTATCGTGAAACCCTCTTTTGTGTGTCCAACGGCGTAACGTTGTTCCGATCTGGGATGCCCCGGATCCCCACCCAGTGCCCCGCCGGCCCTGTGTCCGGCATCTCTCTTCCGGAACCTGACACATACTAATAAAGTAGCAATACCTAGATCTAGGACACAAGGGCTTGAGAAGTCGGCCGACCCCAGAGCTTAGTAGGAGACTTTTAGCAGGGGTCGCTGTTGAGGGGGATTCCGCCTCGCGCGCCTGGACTTTTTTACATGTAAACAAACGGTTGTCAAAGCTGATGGCAGCGTGACGTTCCAGCGCACCTATTTAATTAGGGCGGTGCTGGGGGAAGACAAGGCAGTAAGTGATGTCAGTTCGTTGTTCTCTTGCCACAATGACCTATGTGCTTGGTCTGACTGAATGATATCGGGTTCACTAAAACTTGTTCGCAGCGTAGTTCGAAACAGTCATCTATATCGCCATAGAGCCACTTTGTCAATTTCTTGTCGGACAAAGCAAAAGGTGAGTCAACTCGGCACTGGCGGAAGGCAGCGCAAGTGGCTCCCGGCTTCCCATCAGTCGGGGGCTATGTAATTATCAAAACAGAGCCGAATATGGGCCCTAGGGTGGCCACGAGCTCGTTCTGTGCCCCTCATCAGGAAAAGAGTCTTGCCTACGGACCAGCCTGAGAGAGCTCCACGGGAATTTGATTGTCAGGGAGTGCGAGGTCTCGGGGCGAGCATCCAGACCGGCATCACCGGCCGAGAAGCATCCTCCTGATATCATAACTCCAATTGCTATTATACACAATGATTCACGCAACGTATGGCTCATCTTTCCGCATGATGTAGATTTCGCCAGCGAGGACTGCGCACCCAACGGCCGTGGCAATCCCAATGATTGGCGCGTTGACCCGGAAGAATTCGATGCGGCGGACGACGACGCCCTTGGAAGCCAGGATGTCTCTCCAAAGTAGGCCGGCAAGCGAAGCGCAAAAGACGGATCCAAAGGCGCCAAAGTTGACGCCCAGCGCCATGCTATAGACAGCGCCCCAAAATGTCCGGTCGCTAATAGTCCGGCCCTCGCTCTCTGTGATTTGCACCCATGCCTGGATGATGCGGCAAAGGAGAATTGTGGTTCCGATGTTTGTGCCGGTAAACTAGACGGTGGTTAGCATTCCGACCAGTTGATCAAGTTACCTCGCAAGATTAGGACGGAACAGTAGGATGCAAACGTACGTTGGATAAAAAGACGCCCAAGAATCCCATCCCGCTAATGGCACCCATGATGCCAGTCTTCTGCACCCACTCTTCCCACCCGTACGCGAAGAGCGACACCCACCCTTTTCTCACAAGCGCCTCGACCAGAATGAACATGGCGAAGGCGAACGGCACCAGTGCGAAAGGTAAACGCGAGAGGACAATGGAAGCAGCGGGGAACGTCTCGCGCCACCAGGCGTATGCCCTGCGCGCCATCGACACCAACGTCGTCGGCTGCGCTGCCTGGCGTGCCTGCCGCTGGTTTATCTCCCGCTCTATGGCCGCTGCGCGCTCCTCGTCCGGCATCGTGTGCCACGGTAAGGATTTCTTGGGCTTCTCGTTGGAAGGATCAACCGCCTTCGGGAATCCTTCAGAGGAGGAGCGGGGCGCCGAAGAGTCGTCGTCGTCGTCACCGCTACGGCGGACCCTGCCTGCTTCAGACGCCTCGAAAGCCGCGCGCAGGTCGCTCTCAACGGCGTCGCGCTCGGCCAGGATGCGGCCTCTCTGGGCGATGGCGCGAGTCGTGGCTCGGTTCCGCCAGCCCGTGAACAGATCCGCGCAGAGGCATAGGAAAGAGGCAGGCATAGTAACATACATGACGGGCGTGGGGTGTCCGCCGCGGCTCGCTGTGATAGCGTTGATCAGAAGGACTGAAATCAGCGTGAGGAGCATGATGCTCACGCTATAGGTAGCGTGGCGTCGGTCTAGGTAGGGGTTGAGGATCTCGCCGACCGGGGTGCGGTCCTCGCCATAGCCGGCATAGGGCACGTTTGGGTTGACAGGATCGCGCTCTCTCTCGGCGTCGGACAATTCGTGCATGTCGATGGCGCGCGGCACGTACTTTTCGTTGCGGAACACGACAAACAAAAGGCAGGGGAAAAGCACTGCGGCAGTGATGATGACGGGCACAATCATGTTGGCCGTGTAGTCAATGAACTTGATCTGAAAGGCGGCAGCCAAGACCAGGTTGGTTGGGTTCGACGATACCAGGATGGCGGAACTGATGTTGGCAACAGCAAACTGCGAGAATATCCAGGCCCTCGCCGAAGCTATGTTACTCGAGGCGCGGATCATGTATGCTAGAAAAGCCGTGCCTGTACGGACCAAGGTTGGCGGTGAGCTACTGTACTAGAGATTGCGCAGACCGGCGTGACTGACCAGATAGCACGATGGGGTCGTTCCCGATGGCAGTGCCTAGGCTAAAGAAGAACCAGAACAGATACAGGAACAGCCGGCGGCCATGCGCCCCGGCCTTTTTCAAAACCCTAAAGGCAAGGTATTTCAACAGGCCAGAGGCGTCAATCGAGATGGCGATGTACGCGAGCGTGATGAAAAAAACCATGACGTCGTAGGGTTCAATGTTGTTGGAGCCAACAGTGCCTGCAGTGCCATCACGTCAATGATCATCTCCCACGCGAAAATGAGCGGGGCTCCATAATACACACCATCGTGAACCTCGTCACGCCCAATTGCCAGTGTTGCAAGCAGAAAGAGGCAGGCGTAGACAGGTGCCATAATGGTGCTTATGGGCCACTTCAGTATCTTCCAACGACTGCGATCTTTCTGAGGCCCTGGGTGGTGGTCCCCTAACGGGATGACCCTCATTTTGGCGAGCACCCGTAGGAAACCATTCCAGGCCACCCTCGGCACGGGAATGGGAATGTGGAAGGGGAAGCTAACGACGGTGTCTTGCGGTTGTTAATACTACTATCGTGAGTGTGGCCAAGCCAGCAAGACCAAGAAAGGAGAGTTAGACTTGCTCGTGATAATAAAGACGATAAGAGTCAGTATGGAGCGCCACTCCCTGATCTGGCTCATGTCAGGCGGCGGCGGCCGCTCGTCCATGTCCATTTTGGTATGACAGGAGAGGGGTTAATTTAGGGATGCAGCCACAGTCAAAAGAGACCCGCTCCGCATAGAAAGCCACAGGGAGAGAAGGGCCGAAGATATGACAGAGATGCAGTCGTCCGATGCTGAAGTTTGGGGGTACTGATTCAGTGATTACCATGTCATCATTCTACGAGACATATCCTCTTTTATATTAAAGCGAAACACTAGCAACTGGCTATCTTAGAGACACGGGGTTAGCCTCCGTTCGGCGTAGTGCCAACGGTCTAGCGCCTGTCAGCGAAGGAGACGCAGCCAAGGCGACGTAGCCAAGGCTGGGCCGCAGGACAACAGAGGCCGCATGTTGTGTACATGTAGTTCCATCGTGTATGAACTGACCTTTCCAATTTTCACCCATTGCCATCGTCCCCTGGCCAAGCGAGAAAAGCACCTGGTAAAAGAAGCGTGATGCCTTGGTGTACCATAGAAGGTTATAGACAACTACAAACACATAGATGCACTCAGGGGTACCCATGCCGCTCATGGAACGGGAAAAAGAAACCATCCGTGTCAGAGTTCTCGCGTCGCTTGCAGCAGACAGCGGGTAAGTCCGGTGAAAGTTGACGGAAAAAGCAAGTCTCGTATGACGAACAATTGTGCCAGAGATAACATGGTAGTAGTGTGTGTTCACTCGAAAGAAGAGGCTGTGAAATATGGACTGGAAAAGAAATTAGCAGTAATAAGCGACCTCTTAATGACCTCTGATAAGTTTACCAGTGGCCCTTCCTGGCGTCCGTTTACCCAGGAGAAGCTCTTGGCCGCTCGAAGAACGTTCCGTGAGACCTGCATGTAAGAGGTGTGCCACCCCCATGTAATGGTGCTCCAACGCTGGTTGAACACTACCGGCAGTTGGGAAACTTAAGCTTCCATGCGTGACAACTGACAGAAACATGTTCGGAACGTGCCAACAGTTTCAACAGAGTAGTACTTCTCGCTAGCAGATGGCCTCCGGAACGTAACCTACTGTGCCACCACCCTAAGGCTTGGTTTGCAGGGGGTCTCTAGGCATATTCGTGCATCGGTGCCTTGGATTTGAAATTATAGAAACCATAGAGGGAGAGGAAAAAAGGAAACAAAAACGACTTTCAGGGCTGCACGGTGTCAGTACAACTTGGCAAAGCGGCTATGACAGTGGGAAACGATCTTGGCCGAGATAGGAGAATCGTCGTTTCCTAATTCAAGTGACATAAGTCCCGAAGCTAGCCCAGATCCACTCTAGATACCAGTGAGACCCTGCCGAGGTATTCTTCTCCGCTGATGATGGGGGAGTCAACAGATTGTGTCAATAAATACAAGAGCAGTTGATGCTGTTCTTCATGTTATGCCAAGTACCTCTCCGCTAGGCGCTTCTTTCTAGACGCTGAGGGTTTAACAATCTTCCATCTAGACCCAGCAATAATCACCTATTTGAAAGAAAAACTGAATAAACATCTAAACATGTACCTGTCCAGAAGCCTTACGTCGCGCCCCTCATTGGATGTATTTGATCTCCCTTGACTGAAACTTATTCCGCCACGGACCACGGTGTATTGCAACTCGCAAATGTGCTGACTGAGAGTCGCTGAAGTCTGAGTCTGAATCCAAGAAGCATGGAAACTGACGATTGCCAATAGTCTCAACCTTCTTCCGGTAGCACTGCCCTGTGAGTAGGCTCGGTAACTCCATCTCTGTTCAGTGTCATCACACAAACCCAGGGCTTGGTTCGAGTTAGTCAGCCAAGCAAGTGCCCAACTTGAGGAGCGAGACAGGCACGGTGATGAAGTTGCTTTTCTGAATCGGTCTCTTGTTGATCCTTGCCCGCGGCTTCGAGAAGGACAGTGTCTGCTCCTCGGACCGGGCCCTGTGCCGGACTACAAGTCGGATTATTTGTGGGATCACGATCGTTGTGAGGATCGCTCCTTTCCGCCGGAGAGCCTCGGTCCTTCCTTGCCTACCTAACATAATATCCTGGCCGTCAGTCAATGGGCTTCGTGTAGGATTTTGGCTTGCGTACCTGTGCGGATTCGAGAGGGATCGCCTGGACTACGTACCTCAGTGTAGCATTCTGGCTTGGCTCGCAGCAGGATTTGTCCAAGACACACAAATCAACGTACGTGAATTAACTGGAATTGAAATTAGCCAAGAGCTTTTGTAAGCCGTTACACGCATAACATAATTTATCGTGCGACAACTTCCAAGAAACACCAAGTCCTCGCGCTTGCTTTGCCGGCAACCCAGCTTTTAGCCTCTCTCATCGGAAGCCTCTACTCCTGATGATACCAAGTGCCGAGTGGCAATACACAGAGGCCAGCTGTATATTTCATATGATATCATGACTATGTGGCGATAGTCTGGTATAGGTACTCGAGATAACCTCTTGTGACGCTCAGCGTCTTGCCATGAGTCTGCCAAGACGGCATACCATCGACTTACAAAACAAAACCGTCCTGCCCTTCCGATTCCATCTTCAGAAAAGTCACCTAATGGATGTTCATCCCAGCTATCGCTTGTGATTCTTTACTCACCCACCCTTTGACATATCACCATGTCGCGACTCCCCTTTCAGCAACAGCAGCAGTCACAATGGGTATCAGTAGGTGACGATAACCCAGGTGCGGCAGCCACGAGGCCACTTGGTTCCGATTCAGACCCCCCAGTCGAGCGAGGTCTCGACTGGCGCCACCATGCTAGTAGTCCCTCGGATCGAACAACCGCCTCTCCCACGTTTGTGGGACTCCGGGACGACGTCCGGTCCCGGAGAGACGCAATCCAAGCCGGCATCAAGATGCCTGCCTTCAGTGAGGACGCACTCCATCGTAGAGCCACGCAACCTGAGCTGCCAATGCCGTCCGCCCAGCCCGGTCCCTACCGGCATCCGACCGTCGGTCCCTTTGAGGGGGAGAGCCTCACTGGGCGGGTCCCAGTTCAGCAGGCCGTTCGAAACCGCTCGTGGTCGACGTCTTCTCGCATACCGCTGCCAGCAAACCCGCAAGCACTGCTCGCCGCTCGTTATGACCCCAGGACGACACCATCTCAGCCGTCGACGACCCCCTACAAGGCACACAAAGCTGCCAACAACACACAGCCTTCGCCGCCGCCACCACCACCGCCTCCAGGGTCGTTTGCCCCTTACAGACCTCCTGCAGTGTATACCCCGGTCCAGGACTCAAGAACAAGCCTCATAGGGCTGGAAGAGGGCGAACATGGGGACCCAAGGGTCCGGGCACTCGTTGACGCCTTGAGGCTGAATCCACCCACACCACTCACCCCACACACTCCCACCGCCCAGGAGATGAGACGGCCTGCCGAACCGACCAGGCAGGCCAGTCACATTGAGTTGGCGACAATTTTGGACGACATCCGAACCAACCCTCAGCGATGGTCTAATTCCGCCCCGCCTCCTCCCGCACAATATGCAAGATCTCAGCACAGGAGTCCCAGCGCCATCGATCAGCGCGATGTTCCCCCACCCCTGCACGCCAGTCCGGGGAAGTCCGGCTCAATTGCTGCTGCGGCCACCGCCGTAGACGGCAGCGCCACGTCCACGATGAGGGGATGGGAGAAGCAAGACCCGCAGCTGCCCACCATGCGTGACGACGGTGGTAGGGGTGGCGGGATCGCCAATGCGAGGAACAAGCCCGCTGGGGTCGTCGACTTGGACGCGGATACCATCGTCACCTGGGACGGCCCGGACGACCCCGCCAATCCAGCCAACTGGCCTATGATCAAGAAGTATCAGACGTCGCTCATACTCTCACTATTTAGCTTCATCGCCCCCTTTTCTGCAACCATGGTGGGCCCTGCGATGGACGCCATCGGCACCGAGCTCAACATCGCACCCGGCACGGAGCAGCAGCTGATCCAGGGCATGCAAGTCCTCGCGGCCGGCATTGGGCCCTTCTTCCTAGCCCCCGTTATAGAGCTGTTCGGCCGGGCCAACGTGATTCGCTACGCACATCTTTGGCACTTCATCTGGAACACAGCATGTGGTTTCGCCACGTCCGGACCTCAGTTGCTCGCCTTCCGTTTCATCGGCGGCCTCGGTGCTAGCGCGCCCCAGATTGTGAGTTTGTCTCTTTCACGCGAGCAGCCAGACGCGAAGAGCTGACCTTTTGCTTTCGCATTCCAGTTGGCACCCGGCCTCACCGCCGACGTGTATCCAGCCCCGATGGGGGGTAGAGGCGACGCGGTGCACGCCTACCTGCCCTTTTTTGGCAGTGCCATAGCTCCCATTTTCGGTGCCTTCGTCACCCAGGAGAGCAACTGGCGCTGGATTTTCTGGGGCACATCCATCGTCAGCGTGTTTGCACTCGCGTTGGCCTTCTTCGTTTTGGACGAAACGTATCACCCGCTGCTGCTAGAACGAAAGGCCGCCCGGTTGCGTAAAGAAACGGGCAACCAACAGCTACACACGCCTTTCCACGACCCGAACCAGTCAAATAGCGACCGCATCTTGAAAAGGGCTGCTGTTCCTTGGTTCATGCTGGTATCCCATCCCATCGTTCAGCTACCGTTTGGCTACAGGGCCTACCTCTTTGGCATCATGTATTTTGTGTGAGCTGACACAGAAGTTACCACATGTACAAACTGGCATTTACGGAAGCTAACATCGAGATCAGAATCTCAACTTTTGACCGCAACTTTATAAACGTATACGGAATGGACAGGGGTAACGCCAGCCTGAACTTTCTCTCGCTTGGTATTGGCTTCGTCGTTGGGCTGCACATTAGCCGCTATGCCATTGATGGGGTACGCTCTTTGACGTGGAATGTTGAAAGTAATATACGTCAATTGCAGGCAAATGCTAACAACGCCCTTTTCAGTTCTCGGCTTATTTTCGCAAAAAGCACAGTACCAATGGCCATCGCCCTGAATGGAGACTTCCCGTCAACAGCGGCGCGGCACTTTTTCTTCCACCGGCCCTTATCCTCTATGGCTGGGGCCTGAGAAACGAGCTGCATTATATGATACTCAATATTGCCGCCTTCTTCCTCGCCATCGGCCTTATTCTAGGTTTCTTTAGTCTGCAGCCGTACGTGACCGAATCATACGGGCTCGAATACGCCGCAAGCGCGCACTCGGTCGGTGCCTTCCTGCAGCACATCGCCGAGTTTGCATTTCCGCTTTTCGGACCATCCGTCACCAGTTCAGACCTCGGCTTTGGCTGGAGCTACACCTTGCTGGCCGCACTAACGCTAGCCATCTGTACCATGATGCCCTTGATTCTTTGGCATTTTGGGCCATATATCAGGCGGATCAGCACCAAGGGCCTACCTGTTGAGCCTTCAGGTCGACGCTGAACCCAGACCCTACCTGAAGTGGTATATAATATTGTCGCTATGCCCTCATGGTCGTCACGCAGTCTCACATGTCATATGTATCGGTTATTCCGGCCCACCTAGGAGGATCCACTCTAGGATGCGTATTTCAACGTTTTACTTCAGGCGAACCAACACTAAACAGATTCGGTTTTTTTTCCTAACAGTATGCACATTTCCACTCTAAGGGTGACTCTGTGATAAGTATCGACAAGAATTCAAACAGTGTATTATACGTTCGATTAGAGAGTGTCAAACTTATACCAAATCTTACTACTTCGTTAGTATCTTGAATAGTGGTTGTGATAAAGATGCTGTATTATACAAAAACCTGCGTTCATTTGCCCCATTATTCCCAACGAGTAGCGCCAATCAGGGAGCCATGAACAGCTAGAACCTCCCGCATATGATTCAGATCTTGTTAACAGGAGTTTTATAGAGTTTTGCCTTAATACAAATAACAATATGGGTTAGTGTCGCGGGCAAAATGTAACGAGGCTATGTACTGTAAAGGGGCTTAGCCGCCTGGCCATGTAGTTGTGGGCCTAGCACTCCACATTCATAACGATCGGTGACTACTGTTTGAGGACATTATATGAAAAAGCGGATGTCAACTATGCTTTTTCTTTACGTCAGGGAATAGGAGGACTACTCGGAGTCTACAGCGGTCGGGCAGTGGCTAATATTGTGCTGCATAAATCTACTGCGAGATGGTTATATTGAAAACAACAAGATAGACATAACGTCACGATATAAAGACTACATAAAGCTGCCCGTTTAGACAACACTAAGTCAAACATCCAACACCACATTGACCAAGGACACTCAACTCAGCTCACACCTCATGAACATAGCTGTTAGGGTGCTATTCATTATTGCGGATATCGGGTGGACTCGAGCTGACGGTTACATACAACAGTATATAACCCACTTCGGCCTTCTCCCCTATATCTATAGTCCAGCTAGTTAGCAAAAGCCCAGTGACTTGAGGCAATACACATACGGTGACATCTAGACTAGTGCGATTTTGAGACTTATTGTTAAGCACTAAGTATTGTCAAATACATGTCGCCACCCAAGCATAATAGGAATAATTCTACGGCTAAAAGAGCGCCGGTTCAAATCATGATGCATGAGATTATGTACGTGGACCTGATTGTGCATTTATCAGTTTAATGATAAATGTTGAGAATGTTCCTGTCTTGAGAAAGTAAGTTCGAAGTCGGCTTAACTACACGTATTTCTGAATGGCAATGCCCTTTCCTTTCACCAGGTCGCATTCATATGCCAGAGACGAGGATAAAGTGGGTTAATTTGTAACAACTGCAGATAATAACTGTGTACGAGAATCGAAATGTGATAGGGGGTCGGCTGTGTTTTCCATCAGAACCAACAGGACGGTCAAAGCTACACTTGTCCCATCTCCTGTACTCGCTCAAATGGCTTCTTACAAGACTTGATTCAGTCAAAAAACCTCTCATCAAACACACTGGCTGTACCACTCGTTAGTTACCTTGCAAGTCCCCTGCGCACATGTCTTGGGACCAGTCCATCCTGTGCCACCACACTGGCCGTAAAGTGGAGCACCACTCCCGCCACCCGATGACGGAGGGGGGGTAGATGGAGGAGTGCTAGGGGGAGGGCTGGAGGACCCATTGTCAACCCAGACCTTGGGGCCAGGCATGATGTACTGGGCAGGGTTGTTTGTCCACTTGTTGTATGCAATCCCTGGGTCGTTAGCCTTGTAGACTCCCGGAATCTTGACAAGGGGACCTGGAGTGCCTCCTCCACTGCCGGTAATCTTGAGATGAGCACATTCCATATAGAATTGGGCCTTGCCAACATGAGCTTCATGAAGACCGATGTGTTCAACACGAACAAGGTAGTCGCCTGGTGGGATGCGGTTTGGGATGGTGAACTCAATGCGGTCTTTTTGCCAAGTGCACCAGCTACCATCAACGTTCGGCTGGCCGCCGCAAAGACCAGTCTCATAGACCTTGAACCAATCCCCAGATCTTTAGTTATAAGTAGTGTTAGCTGGTACTCTTGGTGTTTCGTATGTAGAAACCTGAAAACTTCTTACCCGTCGTAGCCGTTCAACGAACCGGAGACTTTGGACATGTACACGAAGCCCGGGCCAGGATGCTCGATAAATTCATTGTACCAGAGTTTGAATCCAACTCTGCTCCCGGCTGCTACAGTATAGGTCTGAGCAGTTCCTGTAGTGGCGCCTTTGTTGCAACGTAACTCTGGAGAGTTGATAATCTCCGAGGTGAAAGATGGCTGGTAATTGTTGCTGTTCTTGCGCATATAGGTGTAATCGCCACCGACAGCTTGGCCATTGACGATGAGCTGACTAAAAATGTAATGGCATTGTACCAATGGTACCGCAAGAACGGGGAGGGCAGCGGAGAGCCTCATCTTGAGGGCGGAAAGACAAGAGAAGTTAGATGGAATAAAGAGGTTTATGGGAAGATGGAGACCATGGTGGAATGAAAGAAAGGTGTTGTAGCTGCGCAATCGCCGTCCTTATAACATGTCGTTTGGAGACCCTTAGAATAACTACCTTCTTCCTAATCTAGACATCTAGAAAAGATGGTCAATCCGTCTTTCGTTAGCTCCGTCGTTAAGTGTTACGTATTAGCCGTACCATAACACAAAGCACCTCAATCCTACTCTGCGGGAGTTGGCATTGCGTCACGTGTAGACCTGGGTGATTCAATCTAAACTTCAATATATAATTAGGTGTACTATTAGCCGTTTTTGGCTACCTCTTATAGCACAAGGGCTATATATGTAACCAGTTCATCTACTAAGCAACGACTCCCAAGTCGTATCCTTAGAAATAATACTTATGGTTCTGTTCCTAATTGGTGCGATTTCTACTCCGTGGTTCATCTACAGAGCTACAGTATAAATGAGATGAACCACAATGTTGAAAACGATGTGCTGGAATCTGTAGCAACTTTGCAATGGCCAAGATATATAGATTAACTAGGCTACCAATTGCTGGTGTGGTAACTCGCCTCGCCCAATGGTGTTCATATAGAGCTTTTGTCCTATTGGCGACGAGGAGTCCGAACGGCTCGCATGAAGACGAGTTTTCCGAGTCTTGCCGGAGAATTCTTGAAAACTCGGGGCCGTGGTATCGGATGTAACGTCTTAGCATCAGCCACCAGCGTCTAAGGCTTGACGGTGCGTTGGCCAGCAAATCAATCTCAGCTTAAAGCTTAGGAGGTCGTGCAATCATGACTAAATACGCCAGCACCGCATCTACAAAAAGCCACAAGGCTGTGCGCGAGATGGGCAAGAGGCAGCGCCACCATACTCTGAGCTCGCAGGGTACGTCTCTATCTTTAATTCTTTATCAAGAATGGGGGGTAATGGTAAGATATCCCATATGCTAGGGAGGGGGTTGAGCAGTGCTTCTTGGAGGGGGACTATCCGTCACAGCCGCTTTCCAGGCGGCTGTGATTTTGCAAACCCGCAAGATGGCCCTGGTGGAAAGAAGAATCGACAATCTCCGAACAGAGCGCAGAGAAGCCCCTTTCACTGTTAGAAAATTTTGCTACCTGAGCCCGTGGCTGATTCTTCAAGCTCAGGTGCAACACAAGTGCCTACGCCGTGATAATTTTCTCCTTGCTGACGCCCGGCTTCTTCAGCTTGTTACCCTAGTGGGGGCTTTCTAGGTACATCTAAGATAGTTATAGAAAGTCCCAGGAGTTACAGTATGCACATAACGCTACAGTCACTGCGCCTTGTGTCAGAGGCTGTGTAGTACCAAGTAAAGGAGTCAGTGGGAGGGCAGTTAGAGGTCACTAGTAACTGTTATTCCAATCTATCTCCTCTCTAAACCTTAATACTATTGTAAAAACCCCTTTTATATACCCTTCAGTATAACGTTATTTCATTCCGCGGTGCCCCCCAGGCCCCACCTAGTACCCCACCAGCCCTAAAGCCAGTACTACTTTTAGGAACCTAATACGATCCCCCCCCCTCTAAGGTCCTATCCTCAGGACCTAGTAGTTAATTAATCAGCCCCTCTATTAGTACCCCAGTACCCTACCTATAACACTACTTATACTTTAGTGAAGTCTAAGAACTCTACTAGGCTTAGTAAACTACTAGATAGGTAGTTATCTCTCTAGCTAACTACTTACCCTTAGCCTTACTCTTATTCTATAGTATCTTAGTATAGCTAATAGCTTCCTTAGTACTTTACTAAGCCTAGCTATCCTATACTTAGGGTATAAGTCTTAGGCTCTTATTACTATTAGTAAGGGGCTACTTACTCTACTATAGAGGTACCTTACCTACTTATAGTACTACTTTAGTTACTTACTTCCTTCTCTCTCTTATAGCTTAGTATCTTATTATCTATAAAGTAGTTTAGTTAGCTTTTATTACTTATACCTTTATTTCTCTAGTAGCTAAGCTCTAAGTTATATTATTCTTAATATAATAATAAAAGTATACTTTATAGTAGTAAAAGAAGTACTAGTACTCCCTTAGTACCTCTTACCTCTCTTTCCTTCTAGAGGTATTATTATTTCTTTATAAACTAGAGTTATTATTATTACTTACTTATATATATATTACTTAGTAGAATAGCTAGGTCTACCTTCTCTTTTTTACTTTTTATCTATTTTCCTTCTTTTTCTTCTTTTCTTTATAATATTCTTATATTATTATTATTTTTCTATTCTTTATTATACCTTTACTACTATAGTAGTAACAATAGTACTAGTAATAGTAATACTAGTAGTAGTACTAGTACTAGCTGCTCCCCTACTGCTGCTATTATATCCTCTATACCTCCTATTAATCCTACTATCCTAGGTAGCTCTAGTACTCCTCTTAGTCCCCCCCCAGTAGCCCTCCCTACTAATAATAACTATTCTAATACTTCTAGTATTATTAACCTTACTATTATATATAAGGTCTCTTACTATTACTACCTTTAGGCTATAGTAAAGTAGTAGCTTAATATAAAAGATACTATTACCTATCTTTCTTACTATATTAAGACCTAGAGTATATACTTATCTCTCTAGTACCTCTCTACTACTCTTTACTATCCTAACTATTTTAGTTACTAGTAATAAGTACTCTTACTATACTAGCTAGTATAGTAAGCCTTATATCTCTATAAGCTTATCTCTCTCTCTACTATTATTACTTCTATAGCTATTAATCTACTACTAACCTATAGTAGGCCTTATATATTACTACTACTACTACTCTTACTCTTAAGGCAGTTTTTAAGGACCTCTATAAAGAGGCTAACCCCTACTCCTACTACTACCTTATAAGTATATATATACCTCTATACTTCTCTAGTACCTCTCAGCCTAACCCTTTTTAGAAGGAGATTAAAAAGGCCTAGCTTATAGGCCTAAAGGCCCTTTAGATAAAGGCCTCTAATGTATTAATCCCTAATACTAAGCATAAGGTAGTATAAGAGAAAAAGGAGTAGCTTCTCTACTAGTATAAGGTCCTTACCCTTAAAAGCACCTGCTCTACTATAAAACAGTAAGCTAAGTAAGCTAAGTTATTAGCTAAGAGTACTAAGATTGTTACTACTACTACCTAGAACTAAGTTATTATACTCTATAAGTAGACTAAGGCTATTAAGACCTAAAGTACTCTCTTTTCTAACTAGACTAAGTCTTATACCTATATTATATATCCTTCCCCTACTCTAATACTCCCCTAGTACTCCCTTATAGTACTAATAATAGCCTCTAGCATACTAGTAAGATTAACTCCTAAGCTAGTAAATCAGATCCTAAAAAAGGTACTACTAATAATAATAAGAAGAAGTCTAACTAGTAGGCCCTAGTACCCCCTATATACCTCTCTAGTACCTTACTAATACCTCTATACTATTTATTTAGTTAGTTACTTATCCCTAAGCTTAGAATACCTAACCCTTAGGCCTCTCTACTCCCTAGCCCTAGTACTAAAGAGATAATAAAACCTAGCTACCTTATAGCTATATAATTATTAACTTAGTTTCTCTCTAATAAGCCCCTAGTAATCCCCTATTTATAATCCTACTATAGTTTCTTTACTATATTTTATTATAGTTCCTAAGAGTTCTCTTTCTCTCTATACCCTTACTACTTTATTAAATACTATTAGTTTCTCTAGGGGTTCTTATATATAACTATTCTCTCTACCTAGTATATATCCTCTTCTTCTTCTTTAATAGAGACTACTTATAGCTCTACTACTATTCTATAGAACTTCTCTAACTATAATAATAAGAATATATTATAGATATAGTATTGTATCTCTAAGTTAAGCTTATATACTTTTTCTCTACTAACTACCTATATAATTATAAATAGCTCTAGATACTTATCTAAGAGCTTCTTTATAGAATACTTTTACTATATAAACCTTACTAATAGTAAGACCTTTTCTCCTACCTTAAATACTACTATAGATTACTTTATATTATACTACCTCTTATAGTTCTTATTAGCTATCTTTAGTATCTAGAGGATTACAGCCTACTAGCTCTATAGCTACTATACTTAGTCTCTTACTAATAAGACCTCTATTAGTAAGGCCCCTTCTAGCTTTATATTATTTATATTATATAGTACCTAGCCTATTAGGGCCTCTGCTAGTACTATCTAGATTATACTGTACTAAGTACTATTATAGATAAACTTAGCTATTAGTAGTTACTTTACTTAATTATCCTACTCTAAGCTATAGAAAGCCTAAAGGAAGTACTTAATATTCTAGTTTTATTACTCTATCTAGCTATCTATCTATAAGTAATAGGCTATACTTAGCCTCTACTTAATAGCTAGTAGGTAGTATACTACTAATTAGAAATAGCTAGTAAAGAGAGATCCTTAGTTAAATACTATTACTACTAGGATACTAAATCATAACAATACCCTTTTAACTAAGAAGGATACTAACTAGTTTACTATTAAGGTCTCCTATATAGGTATATATAATATATACTTTATAAGTTAGTCTACTATAACTAAGATACTATTATAGCTCTCTCTAGTAAATCCTTTTAACTTAGGTAGCTTAATAATAAAATCTTGGGTAACCTATTCCTATAGTTAGCTAGGTAGTAGTAGAGGTACTAGTTCCCTATAGAGTAAGTAGTAGCATAGCTTTATCTATTAATAAGTTATATATATCTAAATATACTCTATTATATCCTTCTTTATTAATCTTTAGAAGAATATCTATCTAATCCTTTTAAGTATATAGGTTACCCTTGGGTACCCCCTAGCTAGCTTATTATAAAATACTACTATAATCTTTATCCTTAGTATATACCCTTCTAGGATAACTACCTTACCCTTATACCTAAGGACCCTGTTCTCTCTCTCTAACTAGTTATCCCCTAGCTTTTATTACTCCTTAGAGGTAATTACCTTATTAGCTTATTATACTACTATAGTTTCCTTCTCTAGGCTTAGAGTAAGTTCTTCTAGTAGTAATAGGTATACCCTTATTAACCTACTACTAATAATTACTACTACCCTCTAGGTAAACCTACTTAGAAAGCTTTCTAGGAATATACCTCATACCTCTTAGTCTTCTATACCTAAGAGCTAATAGTCTAGCTACTGTAATAGCCTATTAGCTACATTCTCCTTTTCTAGCTAGTAGTTAATCTTAAAGTTAAAGAGAGATAAGTTTTAGAGCAACCTTACCTATTAACTATTAAGCTAAGGCTTATTAGTAAGGTAGTAGTACTCTAGGTAGTCTATTAAGAATATAATCCTACTCTAGGTATATAGAAGGTAGTACCTCTAGTATATAGCTACCTCTTAGATTACTAGTAGCTTAGACTCTAGTATACTATATTATAGTTTAGTACCCTTTAGCTTTCTAGATAAGAAGGTAATAGAGTACTACTAGTTCTCTACTAGCTATAATAAGATAGCCCTAATTATAAAGTTTAATATATCTATCTCTACTTATATTAGTAGTACTAGGTTAAAGTACTGTAGAATAGAGGCTTAGGTAAACATAACTTAGAGCTTATAAAAGGCTTTAATTACCTTCTTAGTTATTACCTTCTCCCCTACTACCTTAGCTATTAGTTAGTTTATAAGAGAGGTATATACCTTAAAGTAGTTCTTAATAAAGTACTAATAGAACCCTATAAACCTAAGAAAGACCTATATATCTTTAATACCAGTAGGGAGCAGTTACTAAGTAATTACCTTTATATAGTCCTACTCTATAGCAATACCCTCTAGAGATACTACAAACCCTAGAAACCTAATTATTTTAGTATAGAAAATACACTTCTCTAGGTTAGTATACAAGCTAGAAGTATCTAACTAGCGCAGCACCTCTTTTACTACTTCTATATAACTAGCCTTATTCTTAGTAAAGATTAAGATATTATTAAGGTATATAATATAGGTAATATCTACTAGCCTAGCTAGGGCATTATTCACATATACTTAGAAGGTTACTAGCGCATTAACTAGCCTAAAAGGCATAATACAGTACTTAAAGTACCTATACTATATCTAAAATACTATTTTCTACTTATTACTAGTATAAATCCTTACCTAGTAGTATATATCCTTAAGGTTAAGCTTAGTAAAATACTTTACCTCTTCTAAGTAGTTAAGGATCTCTCTAATTAGTAGTAGTAGTATATAGTTCTTAACTATAACCTTATTAAGTCTATAATAGTCTATATAAAGGTATAACTTACCCCCCTTCTTTAGTATAAACAGGATCAGTACCCCCACAGGGCTTTATAAGGGCTAGATCTACCTCTTACCTAGTGTATTATTAATATACTTCCTTAGCTCTTCTAACTCCTTCTCTATAAGAGAGTAGATAGAGCTAAATAGTAGTTCTACCTCTAGCTTAAGGTTAATAGTATAGGAGTAACCTTTATCTCTAGCTAGTTTAGCTACTAGGTTTATATTAAATACATATACCTATTCTTAATATTCTTCTAGTAGCTTAAATCCCTTTATCTTCTCTCTCTTTTCCCTCTCTACTATATAAGGTAGTAGCTCTAGTACCCCCTTAGCTCCCCCTATACATAAGTAGTAGACTAAAGGGTTATATACTAGTATTACTACTACCTCTCTTTATACTTTCTTTAATCCCTTTCTTCTCTAGATAAGTTATAGGTAGCCTTCCCCTAATAGGTAAGTCTACCTAATTATTACCTACTTAAGATTTAGCTATACCTTTTACTTCTAGAGGATCTCTAGGATAGTATTATATATATTTATATTACTTACTTAGTAGGTATAGGACTATACCTTTCTTACCTCTATATTATCTATTATTTCTATTACTAATACTACCCCCTATAGTTAAATACCTTATCTCTTTATATCTCTAGTAACCCTACTCCCTCTCTATAGACCTCTAGTAATACCTCCTTATATAACATTCTCTAATATATAACATTCTTATCTACTCTAGGGTTAATTAATACCCTTCCTTTCCTCTATATACTAGCTACTTTAATATAGAAGTCTACCTTAAAGTAGTAATATAGTTCCTCTCTTTAGGGGATCTATATACTATTAACCTCTATAGCTACTAGCTAGGCTGCTAGTACGCAGCGCCTACCTATATAACAAGGCTAGTTATACTTATAGTACTTCTTCTCTATATACTTTGTTAATATATATTCTAGCTTACTATAGTTAAAGTATATAGGAGAGCTCTAGGAGTACCTTAGGGGTTATCTATACTCTCTTTATTCTTACTTAACCTATAGCTTAGATATAAGTATATATATAGCTACCCTAGGTATTAAGACTAACTATTACCTTTCTAATTTATCTAAGAGGGTAGCTAATGCTAGTACTAGGGTAATAGCTAGGGTTTACTAGTTTCTTCTCTCTTATAGCCTTTACTGGTCTTCTATTATTATCTTAGTATATATCTTTATAAGTATCTCTACTCTCTTTGCTATATTATTTAGCTCTTAATAAGTAGCTAGTAGTTTATATACTAGTATATAGCTTTATAAGTCTAAAAGTAGTTAGTTTAAGATATAGACTACCTACTACCTCTCTAGTTAGAGGTCTAGAATCTCTACCTTAACTATTTTATATTAATTAATAAATTACTAGTATATTTACTTAGGTTTCTATTATATCTTATCTAGTTTTATAGCCATGTTAAAGACCTATGTATTATTATTAGTAATACTATTATAGAGCTAGGCCTCTATCTGTTTCTAGGTAATTAGACTAATATTACTACTATACTAGAGGTTAATATAGCTTCTCTAGCTATATAATAGGTTACCCTCTAGGTAGGCCTCTATAAACTAGACTTTACTCTTATTAGCTATAGATTCTTCCTTAGTAATAGAGAATTAGCCTTATAACTTAAAAAAGAAGTCTTTAAGGTTGTTTTAGTTACCTCTCTTATATTAAATAGAAGCTAACTACTTAATAAGGGTATTAGTATATAAGTACTTAAGCTCTAGCTAGGTAGCTATAGGTCCTCTACTAGCTATATATATATTATTAATAGACTCCCTATTTCTAAGAGCTACAATCTATTTAATTATGTTCTTCTTTCTTACTTTAGCTACTTTATTATTAAGAAGGGCTCTTAGCTACTTCTCTATTAACCTATTAAGGTTAGTTATATACTACTTCTCTACTACAGTCCTATTAGTATCTAGTATAAGCTATTGTATTACTAGGCTACCCTACTAGGTAATAGATTAGGATTAGGTTAATTATACTAGTACTATTACTATTTTAATAGTTAGTATACCTATAAATAGAGAGAGATTAAAATATATTAGAGGCTATATAGTACCAAGTAAAGGAGTTAATAGGAGGGTAGTTAGAGGTCACTAGTGATTATTATTTTAATCTATCTCTTCTCTAAACCTTGATGCTATTGTGAAAACCCCTTTTGTGTGCCCTTTGGTATAACGTTATTCTGTTCTGCGGTCCCCCCCGGGCCCTACCTGGTGCCCTGCCGGCCCTGAAGCTGGTACTACTTTTAGGAACCTGACATTTGTGCTGGCGATATGACTATTGAGAAAATGGATGAGGCGCATAAGATAACTCCTGTTGGATCTGGTGTTAATAGGGCGTGTAAGGATTTCGATATAATATATAGTGAAATCCTTTGTTGGGTGTATCTAGACTGTTTGCTTTCTAATGTTGAAGTAGGCTGCGGGTTAGGAGACTGTTATAACCTAGGAAATCTGTTAGTGGCTAGTGCAGCCTGAAGGGCCCTAGTTAAGACCACCAGACAGTGAGACACTTAAGGTACAGGAGTGTGGCATAGCTAGCGGAATGGAAGAACTAAGGAAGGTTATGTGATAGATTAATAGGATTGCTAGTGATCTAAGCTAATCCCTTACTAGGGATTAAAAATATAAAATACTAATCCTATACTAAGGATTAGGAAAAGTAAGTAGTAATCTAGAAGTATATAATAAGATATAAGGATATTTATTTTACTTAGATAGATTACTTTTTATAGTTTTTTAATAATTAACTTATAAAATATCTTTAAATAACTTTTAAACTTCTTATATCTATTTATTTTTATAAATTACTTCTTAAGCTATATAAGCTACTACCTATCTATTAATTATCTAATTAATTACTAAGTAACTAATATATTAGTAAGAATACTAGTAAGTATAATACTATTAATTATTATTATAACCTTAGCTATACTTTAGTAAAAAACTTACTATTAGAAATCTAGCTATAATACTTTAATTACTTCTATTAATAAGTTAACTCTATAATACTAATTAATAGTAAAACTATAATATCTTCTCTTAAGATTAACCTATCCTTAAGTATCTCTAAGACTTCTAAGTCTCTAGACTAGAAGCTTGCCTAAGCTATAGATCTTAATAATAAACCTATAATACCTAAAGTTAATTTTAATAAAGATGGTAAGGCTATTCTTACTATAGACTAGTATATAGCTATATATAAGATAGTTAAGAGAAATACTAAATATAATAAATAGCTAGCTAATATTATTAATAATAATATAGCTTAGATAGAATAACTTAAGGGGATTAATAACTATAACCTATAATAAATATAATCTATTATTAACAATACCCTTATTAAGCTAGAAGCTAGAAATAGTAAAGCTATTATACTTAGGTAAGAAGTTAAGATACTCTAATCTACTACTAATATTATCTTAACCCTAATTAAAGGATAAGATAAGCTTAAACTTAACTCTCTAGAAACCTATAATAGTAAAAGTAGATAGCTAAAAAGATTTCTAATCTAAGTTTATACCTATTAGATCTTTTATATTACTAACTTCTATAATAAGGCTAAGAGAGTTATCTATACTAGTACCTTTCTATATAGTAAAGTACTCTTATAGTTTAAGCTATTTTAAAAAGAATTCCTTATAAATAATAAAGAACTAAGTATATACTCCTATAAGACTTAGTTAATCTTTAGAAGTATAATAGGGTTTAAACAAGCCCTAAAGTTACTATTCTAAGACCTTAATAAAAGATAATAAGCTAAGTAAGACCATATAAACCTTAAGTAAACTAAGGCTACCTTATACTATATAGCTAAGTTCTAGTAACTTACTACTAGACTTAATATTATAGATAAATCTTTAATCTTTATGTTCTACTAAGGACTTAAGGAAGATATTAAAGATAAACTTACTAAGATCATTGGTACTTTAGAAGATTTCCTAAGATATATTAAACTTACTATTAAGATTAATACCTGTTTCTATAAGTAATAAAGAGAGAGAGGTAAGAACAGGTAATTAAATACTAATATAGATCAGTACTATGCTTGAGGACTAAGGAACCCTAGTAACTACTAATAAGAAAGGAATAATAACTAGTATTAACTACAAAATTAACTAAGTATCCCCTATAGATACTATATAGGACCTATAGATATTAGTATAGCTAGGAAATAAGAGAACTAGCTACCTAAAGATACTAAAACTATTAAGTACTATAACTATAAGAAAATAGGATACTATACTAGAGACTACTAATAACTAAAATAACTCTAGAATAAGGTACTAGTAAAAGGTAACTAATAAGTAAGTATTACCTAAAAAAAGGTCTTATACCTATAACTCTTATAGACTACCTACTATAATAATAGCTACCTAACTTACTAGAATAGTAAGAAATAAGTAAGCTAGTATTCTAAAGAACCTAAAAACAAGACTATTACTATAAGTAAGAAAGCCCTATATAGCCCTAAGATACTATAAGCTATTAATATTATATAGTAACTTAAATATTAAAACTAGGAAAAGATTATATACTTAATCTAAGCCTAAGATACCCTAGAGATACTTAAAGATAAGATACTTTAGGACTAAGAAGTTATTAATATAACTAAAGAATAACTACTTAAGTAAATTTAAGTATAAGGTAACCCTATCTACTAACTTAACTTAGAAAATAAGTTTAACTAAGCCTTTGTTATAACCTAATAAGTTATAAGTAATAATGCCCTACTAATAGATAAGGTAGGATATAGGTAGTAATATATTTATATAGATAATAGGATAGAATAAATAGATAACTCCTTAGATATAGAAGAACTATGGTATAAGTTATATAAAGATAAGATAAGCTGATTACTCTATAGGTCTATTAATTAGTTAGTAGATCTAGGTAATTAATTAGTAGAGGTAACTAATTAATTAATAGATTAAGAAAGTAATTATAACTAATAGGCTAATATAGTTAGGCTAAGAGAAACAAGATCAGGACTTATATATAGGATAGACTTAGAAGTACTTAAGGATAGACTTCTATAGTTCTCTAGTAATTAACTTATAAAATATTCTTAGATAACTTTTAGACTTCTTATACCTACTTATCTTTATAAACCACTTCTTAAGCTATACAAGCTACTACCTATCTATTAACTATCTAACTAATTACTAAGTAACTAATACATTAGCAAGAACGCTAGTAAGTATAACACTGTTAATTATTATTACAGCCTCAGCTATACTTTAGTAAAAAACTCACTATTAGGAATCTAGCTATAATAGCCTTATATAAAGATATTATTAGATCCTAAGGAAAACCTTAATAAGTTATTACTAGAATTATTACAGTAGCTAGAAAGAGAAAGAGAACCTCCTTCTCTCCTTCTTGACTTTATTACTATAAGTTAATACCTAAGAGTACTATTGAAGTATAGAGAACTAGCCCTAACTAAGAGAAAGAACTAGAACCCTCTCTAGATAAGTTTATTCTACTAAGTAAAATAGAATAATATATAGCTAAGTAGCTAATTAAGATAAGTTATATAAACATAACTGTTTTTAAATAGACTAGTACAAACTAGTATATTTAGAACTAGGTAAATGATATCCTATTCTTATTACTCTTACCTATATTAGACTACTAGTATAACTCTAATAAGTCTCTAGTAGCCTAGACCTATATAGACTTTTAAAAAGATCTACTTGTTATTAAAATAGAAGAAAAAGTATAGAAAACAAGATAACTAGAAATTAGTAAATATAATAATAAATAAGAAGTATACTTCTATAGAATAGAAGATACTAACCTTAAGTACTACCTAATAATACTAACTAAAGAAGAACCTATATTTAGAGATAATAAATAACTTAATAAGAAGGACCTTCTATACTACAAGGTATTTTAAGTAGATTATATCTATAATAAATACTTAATATATTAACTAAAGAAAAGGGAATACTCTTTCTTCTTATGATAATACAATAATAAACCTATTCCTAAGGTTTATAAGAACTACAAAATCAGCATATAGGAAGTCAAGGAGTACTGCTAGCTATAGCTTATCCTATAGCTAAGCTTAAAATACCCCATGCCATATATTAACTACCTCATAGAACACTAGTCTAACTACCTATTTAATAAATATATATAATACTATAAAGGGAAAGTATAAACATAGAGAGAGTAAGTTAAGAAAGCTCCTAAGGGGTTAAAAAACTCCTTATACTACTTATAAGAAAGGTACTAATAGCTAAGAATAATATAAAAACCCTTTATATAATAACTAAAAGAGATAATAGCTATATTATCCTTACTATTTTAATTAATAGCTAGCCTACTAAGGTTATAATTAATAGTAGAGTATAAGCTAACCTTATCGTACCTAGGGTAGTAAATAAATGAAATATTAAATAGGTATATAAGAAAGACCTATATACCCTATAAATAGTTAAAGAAGCATAAGTTTAGTATAGTAGAGAAACTATTAATAAGAAGACTATATACCTCCCTTTAGTAATCTATAGCTAATACTAAAAACTTAACTTTAATATTACTAACTTAGAAACTATAAATATAATTCTAGAAATCCTATAGCTATAAGAATATAACCCTAATATAAACTAGAGAATAGGCTAACTTTAGTAAAGAGATTTAGCTATAAGGCAGCGTTATATACTATAACCCCTAGGTGAACTCACGTAACTAAGGAAGTATATTGCTTATATTAAAAGGATTAAACCTATATAAGATCAGAGTTCTATATTTATAAAGATTATAAATATAATAGATAGGTAGAATAAACAAAGCCTAGAAAAAGACTAACTAACATTAATACCTCTTAAATACTAGTAATATATATAACTATTTACTAAAGAACTAGAAATAAGACTACTAAAGTATAGATTATATAACTATAAGATCTAACTACTAAAAGAAAAATACCCTAAGCTTAAGCTAATTTATAGACTTAACCTAATAGAACAAGAAGCGCTTAATAAATAGCTAGATAAGAACTTAGTAAAAGGTTATATCAGACTATTAAACTTACTAGTAGGATATCTTATCCTATTTATACCTAAGAAGAATAGAAAACTATAACTATATATTAACTACTAGAAGCTAAACAATATTATAAAGAAGAATAGCTACTTATTACCTCTTATCTTAGAACTATAAGACCTATTATATAACGTAAATTAGTTTATAGTACTTAACCTTAAAGGTATCTATAACCTTATTAAAATTAAGAAAGGAGATAAATAGAAAATAGTATTCTAAATATATAGAGGACTATTTAAAACTCCTGTTATACCTTTTAGACTTACTAATATACCTACTACATTCTAAATAATAATTAATTATATACTTAGGGAGTATCTAGATATCTTTATTATTTATTACCTTAATAATATCCTTATATTCTCTAAAGACCTTAAAGAATATAAGGAGTATATATATAAGGTACTTAAGAAGCTCTAAGAAGCAAAGCTTTTAGTTAAACTAGAGAAGAGCAAATTCCATACTTAGAAGGTGGACTACCTTGAATTTACTATCATACTGGGAGAAATCTAAATATAAGATAAGAAGGTTGAAGTAGTTAGAGACTAGCTAATACCTACTAATATTAAGGAAATTTAATTATTCCTAGAATTTATTAATTTTTATTAATAATTCCTTAGGAACTATACTACCTATGATAGAGGATTATAATAACTTATATATAAAGATATAGAGTTTAAGTAGATAGAAGAATATAATAAATCCTTTAATAGAGTTAAGAAACTTATCATATCTAAACTAGTTACTAAGATTCTAGACCTAGACAAACTCTTTAAAGTTAAGACTAATGCCTTAGACTTTGTAATAAGAGGATAACTTAGACAATAAGATAAGAAAGGATAACTATACCTATATACATTCTACTTAAAGGTATTTTATAGACCTAAATTAAACTACTAGATCTATAATAAAGAACTTATAGTAATTATTAAAGTATTTTAAGAATAGAAGCCTTATCTATTAGAAATAAAGTATTAGGTAATTATATATATAAATTATAAAAACCTTATATACTTTATAACCTCTAAAGTCCTAAATAAATAATAGATTTAATAGTTAGAATTTCTATTGGAATATAACTTTAAGATTATCTATTGCAAAGGAATAGAGAATGGAAGAGCTAATGCTCTTAGCTAATAACCGGACCTTGAAGTCCTAGTACTAGAGGAAACACAAGTCATCCTTAAGTATAATAAGAACAGTAATATTATCCTAGTATAGAAACTTATTATAATTAGTACTTATACTAATACTAGTATAACTAGAAGAATAATAGATAACTAGATACATAAGATATATAGTACTAGAGCATATAGATACTAAGGAGTAATGAAAACTTTCAAAAGAATTTAATAATACTATAACAAGTAAGTTATATAAGAATAAGTAGCTTTAGCAATTAAGAACTATAAGCTATGCAAAAAGAGTAAAAATAGCCCTTACAAGCTATACAGGTATATTTAACTATTGCTAGTACCTCTAGAGGTATAGTACTTAATCTCTTTAGACTTTATTATTAAATTACCTAAGTTAAGAGAACTACTTATAAAGATATAATATAATAGTGTCCTTATTATTATTAACTAACTTATAAAGTATACTTACTTTATCCTATATCTTAAAGCTAGTATAGCTAAGGACCTTATATATACTTTCCTTAAGTATATTATTAGTAATTATAGCTTACTAAAAGAAATTATATTAGATAGAGATAAGCTATTTACCTTAAAGTTTTAGAAATCCCTAATTTTATAACTTAGCTTAGACTACAAACTATTTAGCTCTTTCTATCTATAAACTAAAATGTAAATAGAAAGAATTAACTAGATACTTAAATAATATCTCTAATATTATATTAACTATAACTAAGACAATTAGGTACTACTGCTGCTTATAGCCTAATTTACTTATAATAGTACTGTTAGAGAAAGTACTAGAAACTTATTATTCTACCTAAACTATAGATTTAAACTAACTGCTTATGGAGAACCTTATAAAGGACTATAAGTACTAAAAGCTATAGCTAACATTACTGAACTTAGAGAAATTTAAGATAAAGTAGCTCTAGATTTAGAATTTGTTAGATAATAAATAAAGAAATATACTAACCCTTTAAGGATTAAAGGACTAACCTTTAAAGAGGGGGGTAGTATATACCTTATATACTAAAATATTAAAACTAAATAGCTTAGTAACAAACTTAACTATAAGAAATTAAAACCTTTTAAAATCCTATAGAAAATTTTAGATATTAACTATAAACTTAACTTATTAGATATAATAAAGATCTACTTAGTCTTTTATATTATACTACTTAAACTAGTACTATAAGGATTAAATATAAATAACCATATTATTATTAAAACTAATAAACTAGAGTATAAAGTTAAAAGAATTATTAATAGATACTATAAAAATAATAAAGAACAATATCTTATTAAATAAAAAGGATATAAGTATAAAGATAACTTATAAGAACTAGTTAAGAACCTCTAATATTACTAAGTAGAGGTCTAACAGTACCACAAAGGGGACTTAGTAGACCTAGATCTATAAACTCAAGACCTACCCCTAGTAAGCTCTAGTTAACTATATTACTAGTACCCTAGGCAGCTAAGTCATTTTTAACTCTAGCCTCTATCTCAGCTACCTCACAATCCTTAGCCTCTAACTCATCTAAAGATTGCATGCTCTAATAAATTAACTCTAAACCTCTCTCCTTTAGAAAACGCTTCTACTTCTGTAGATAGAATAAGTAACCTAGCGCAATAGCAAGCTAAGTCTAGAGAATCTCTATCTCCTCCTTTACTTTTTGCTTCTCCTCCTTTACTTTTTACTACTCTATTATATAATAGTTTACTAGGAAAAAGATTAGTAGTCACAAGAATAATAAAAAAGAAGAAACACTTATAAGCATTTATTATATTATTTCTATTATACTAGGTATAACTAGAATAAATATACTTACTATATTATAATAATTCTTTAGTTATTTTATAGACCTTATTTAACTTAAAATAATAAGTATAAAGTATAATATTAACTCTATAGTACTTAACTGCTTTAGTAAGAGAATAGTATTTATAGGTTTTCTAAGAAATCTTAGAATCTACTTTTCTTTTACTTATATAACTAAATATAATATTAATATTATTAAGAAAGTATAATTAATAACTCCCTAACCTAATAGAAACTACCTACTTATAGTAACCTTAGGGATAAGGCCTTTTAAAGGGAGACCTAATATTATAACCTAGGAATCTATTAGTAGCTAGTATAGCTTAAAGGACCCTAGTTAAGACTACTAAATAGTAAGATACTTAAGGTATAGGAGTATAGTATAGCTAGTAGAATGGAAGAACTAAGGAAGGTTATATAATAGATTAATAAGGTTACTAGTAATCTAAGCTAATCCCCTACTAGGGATTAAAAACATAGGATACTAATCCTATACTAAGAATTAGTAAAGGTAAGTAGTAATCTAAGAGTATATAATAAGATATAAGGATATTTATTTTACTTTGATAGATTAACTTCTATAGCTCTTTAGTAATTAACTTATAAAATATCCTTAGATAACTTTTAGACTTCTTATACCTACTTATCTTTATAAACTACTTCTTAAGCTATATAAGCTACTACCTATTTATTAACTATCTAACTAATTACTAAGTAACTAATATATTAGAAAGAACGCTAGTAAGTATAATACTATTAATTATTATTATAGCATTAGCCATACTTTAGTAGAAAACCTCCTATTAGAAATCTAGCTATAATAGAGATAGCCTATACTATTAAATTAACTAGTAGCTAGTAATAAATATTTATTAATATATCTTTAAGACTTTTATTAAACTTCTAATTATAATATAATTTACTAAAGTTATCATAGTAATATAATAGGTAAATAGATTTATAAGTAAGAAGGGTTTTTAGGAAGAGTATATATAAGATAAGAAATCTAGTAAAATATCTTTAGAAGTTTTAATTATAACTAAATAGCTTTCTATAAAATCTAGTTTACTTAATAATTTAGTAGATCTCTAACTATATTATATCTTTTTAGTTTAATATTATAGAGTTAGAGGTATCTATTAAGGATGTAATAGATTCACTAGAACAACGGTGGGGCTGTGCTAACATCACGTGACTTCTATGTCACGTAACATCCCTCCTTCCACAGCTACCTCACTTCTTTCAGCAGCGCTAGCAAACGCTAGTAAATTCCTTCTCTTTTATTTATCAATAATATATAACTACTTTACCTACTTAGTTAACTAACCTTACCTATAATACTAATACTAATTAGTAGTTAACTTTATAGTAACTACTACTATAATAACTATAGATTAGTAAGGATTAGTAGAAGAGATAATAATACCCTTACTTATTTACCTAACTTATAGAGGGCTAGTATATTACCTAGTAAAAGAAAGGTTAGTAACTAAAATAAATACCTAGTAAAAGGTTCTTAAGCCTAGTATCTATTATATAAATATTACTTTTTTTAACTTTATTACTTTTTAAGAAGTTATTACTTATAACTTATAACCTTATTAATTTTATTACTTTTAACTTATTTAAGAAAGGTAATAGTAGCTTCTATATTCTACTTCTTATAACCTCTTGTTATTATTACTCTTATTCTATCTCTACTATAGTACTCTTACTAGTATTATTTTTTATTACTACAAATAATAAAGAATCCTATCTTAATAGACTATTAACTAGCCTATAAGCTTATATATTAAATAGAGCTTATCTCTTTATAGAACTTACTACTATATCTATTTCTAATATTATAGCTAGAAAGAGTTAATAAATAGAAAAGTCTATTTCTATAGTCTATTAACCTATTTAACTTTACCCTTTTCTACTTTATAATCTTTTCTTATTAACTTTAGTAACTTTATCTACTTATTTAATTAGTAATAAAGATATAAGTAGTTAGAAAACTTTATTTACTTACTTATGTAGTAGATAGTCTTTTATACTCTTTAACTACCTATCTTTTTAACTACTTCTTCTTTCTTTATAAATAGTACTTACCTTTACCTTTCTTACTCTTTTTTATTACTCTTTTTACTATTTATTATAACTCTTAAAAATCTATTACTTCTTTTCTCTTTTTATTTTGACTGTTATTACTTTATCTACTCCTTCTACCTATTATCTATACTACTAGTAGTAATTCCTCTAATATATAGATTTACGTCTAAGCTTATATAGTTAAGAGTCAGTACCTATATTTATAGAGGTTATAAGGCTAATAAAAAGTAATAAAATCTATTCTTATACAATTACTACTATTATAGTCAAAGTATTTAACCTAGAGTAAATTATTATTACTATAGCTTTTAACTACCTAAAGTAGATTATTACTACTATAATCTTTAATTACCTAAAGTAAATTACTACTAGGGTTTATTATAGTACTAAGAGAATTTCCTGAAGATAGTAAAGTATACTTTAAAAGTATTACTTATTCTTACTATATCCTTAAGGTAAGCTATAAGATTATTATTCTCTTATTATAAGGTATTACTACTCTATTAAAGTTCTCTAATAACCTAAGTATAACTCTTTAACCCTAAGCCTTAGCTACTATTATTAACTTTTAAATAGTAAGGTATAGTATCTTATAATAATAAATAAGTATAACCCTATAGTAAATAGCTAAGGATAACTTTAAAGAATAATTACTTATAGACTTTAAATAAGCTTATTATAATACTATTAAGGATTTTTATAACTTTTTTATATAAAGAGATATCTTAGTATCTACTTTATTAGAAATAATAGTTACTGTTAGTAAGTAAGGCAAAAGGGGTCTGGTAATAACCAGCAGGCAACAAATAAGAGGTCTTAAAAAGGGCTAATTATGTGTGAAGAAGTGTAACTATCAAGAGGGCCGCCAGGTTGAGCTGGCGGTGAAAGTGGCTGCTGCAAGTGGGCCTGCGGACGAGCTTGGACCGGTCTCACGTGACCAGTGGGATTGGAGTTAGTAGGTAACTCCAATAGATCCTGATGATGGGCTGGTATTGTAATACTGGTAACTCTTTATTGTGGCTAAATAGTCACTAGCTAGCCCTTGGTCTAAAAAGCTTAAAAATACAATAAAAATCTAAATTACAAAGTATTTAACTTCTTGCTACTGATGTAATATCTATATATCATATATATAAAACCTATCTATTTATTTATATCTTTATCTACCTAGTGCTGATGAGCTCCTCTAGTGCCTTATTTGGTAATGACTTTGTGAAGCTATTAGCTAGGTTATCTATGCTATGGATCTATTATACCTTGTGAATCTTGTGGTGTTTATATAACTGTTGAAGAGCTATGATATCTATTATGAGTTGCTTTTCCTTTGTGGTGCCAAGTTTTACCAAACACTTATATAGTAAGTATGAATTAGTGCATATAGTTATAGGGATCTGAGGAACCTTGAGGCGGTTAGAGACTATTACTAGTGTAGTCCTGATTGCATAGGCTACGTCAGCTCTAGTAACCATTGTATATATCTTAGAGGTAAGTATGCTGCGGGTGACTCTTTTGCACTTTATAGAGCTGAAATGGATGATGTTGCCTGTGAGGTTGAAAGCGGTATCTCTGCTGGTGGATGGGTGCTCTTTGTTGTTGCTAGACTTGTTAGTAAGTGCAACAATAAAGCTAAGTTACAATGTTAAATCACTATTATTTGCAAAAGAGCTGTTAATAAATATGAAGAGTTTGGTGCTAGTAAGATCTAGTGGTTAAAATCACAGCCTGCGGTTAAGGTTATCTATCTGCTACTTAACTTACTGGTTAAGGTCCTTGATTTTGGCTAGGCTAGGTGACTGGTGCTGGGCAGCAATTGAATAGTTAAAGGCTACTTCTGGTTAGTAAATAGAGGCAATATATGCGCCTTAGGTATGCTGCTTGACATACTGCTGCTTTGCGTTAGGCACACTAGGGTTAACTAATTGTAGCTTCTTACCTTAGTCCTTTTAGTAAAGGGTTATCTTACTATTATTACTAAGGGTTAATATACTACTATTAAAAGTGATAGGCTTGTTAACTTTGAGAAGTTACTTAGGTTTAGCTATAAAAGCAGCGCTTTATTTAGAATAACCAACCCTATTTTAGCCCCTCAGTTAATTAGTTAATTTAAGGTTATCCCAATAGTTAGTTAGTTAGTTAGTTAGCCTTTTTTTATGATAGTTAGTTAGGTTAGTTGTATTTAGTTAATTAGTTAATTATCCCATAGGCTATATTACATCTATATAATCCTATTTCCATACTATATAAAGGTATCCCCTATCCCTATCACAGTAATTCTTTTCTTCTCCCCATTACAATTGATCGTGTCGTCGTACGACAAGTATTGTATGATGATACAATTAAGATCTATGTGTGTGTGTGTGTGTGTGGTGGTGAGGCTATTTACAACTATCCTATCTACAAATTCTACCTCAAAACCCCCCATATCCCATCTATTATCCCATCTCTCATCCCATCCCTTATCCTATTTATATCATCATAGGATTCATCCCACCCTTCATCCAATCCTTCAGTAGCTCTATAGCTTCAACAGTATCCATATTCATCACCTACCTTTGCAATATCAACAGGAGCTTTGCAGAGCTGAATTCTCTCTCACAGTCTGCTGCTATTGCTGGGATGGCGAGGATATCCAAAGCTAGCTAACTAACAAGAGGATACTGCTCACGATGGTCTATCCACCACTGCTCTGGTGTTTCTGTTTCAGCTATAGGGGTATCAAACCACTTCTTTAGCTTATTATTAACCTGATTTAAGCGCTAGGCCTACTGCTGCTTGTGTCTCACAGAATTTAGAAACTGCTAATATCTAGAGTCCTCAGCTAGCATAGTAACTAATAGGATAATACTAGGAGTAGGGGCTAGTGATAGTAATGCTAAGGATAAAGATATAGAGCTCCCTTAGCCTTACTTATACTATTTGTTGAAGTATTGTGTAATATTACCTTTCACTCTCCTTACCCATCTAGACTAGTCTTTAGAATCCTAGACTGCTTTAAGGTATGCTATGCTATAAGATAGGTGAAAAATAATAGAAGCTAGGTATAAAGGTAACTTATAGAGCAGTATATAATACTTATTAAGTTTATCCTATGCTAGAAGAATTAACCTATGTAAATAGGTCTAATAGTTAGCTCTAAGGTCTCTAAAGGAGGAGGTTTCTTTAGCCTGACTAAGATACTCCCTTTAGGTATAGGTAGGAAGAGCATCTTTATTAAACCTCCTCCTTCTTAACTGTCTAACTCTCTCTATTTCTACCTCAATAAGAAGAGGGTTAATTAACTAGGTATAGAATAACTTCTAGTCCTCCAGGTATTAGAGGAGATACTCTATCCCTATCTAGATCTTAAATAAGTAACCAGTCTAGCTACTCTTCCCACTGCCTTAAGTCCTCATAGTTATTATATACAAGGGCTCCAGTATATTCTGAATCTCAGCAAGGACTTTCTAGTTATCTAGAGATAGTATATCTTTAGCTAGGAGCTAACAACCCTTGTGCTTATTAACCTAGCTCTAAGTAATAAAAGTGATAATCTCTAACTACTTAAGAATAGCTTGTCTAATTATAAGGAAGGTAGAGTTCTATCAAGTGTTATTATCTTAGATAACCTAGAGCTTAACTATTAACTAGTAGTATAGATTAAACCTATCATTATCTACCTCTCTTACTAGGTCATGAAACTTCTAACTTTACTAAGGGGAAGATCTGATGAAGCGTACAGTGTTGTGAAGCTTGCCAATTGGGCCTCTTTTTCTCCAGAGCTAAAGCTCCCTCTCATACTCTCTAGTTGAGCTATATATACTAGCCTCAACGTCAAAAACCTCTTAGTCTTTGCCATATATGAAGGCACAAGCCACAGGGTTGAGGATATAGCCAAAGCAGCGAAGGCGGTGCTCCTTACAGTCCTGCTCATCCATAGATGGATCAATGAGGGGATAGAGATGCCTCACACAAGCATTGTTATTGGAGGCATTGTCGCAAATAACAGAGCCCAGCCTTTCAGTAATTCCCTAGCTCTAAAGGACCCTATAGATAGTTAGAGCAAGATTCTTACTATCATAAGCTTCTAGTTACTCCTTTAGAGCAAGGAGATATTTCTAACAGTGCCCTAGGGGATTAAGGAAGTATGAGGTAATAGCTATGAGTACCTTGTTATTAGGTAAGGTCTAGAGGTTAAAGTAGATATAGATCTTAGAGATAGACTAGATTAGCTATTATTAGATACTCTTTTTACCTTACTGATATAGGCGTAATATTCTCTACCTTATCTTATTTCTTCTCTATAGTACTTAGGCAAATAATGCCCTATTATGATACTGAAGTAAGCTCTTTAGGTATAAGTCCTTAAAGATATTTATTAGAATGTTTTATAATACAATAAATACAGCAGCAAGGTTTTAAATAGCTTTAACCTTAGCTATAGAGATAGTGCTAGATAAGACTTTGGGATGCTTATATGGTGTAGAGGTAGTGTTATCCTCTTTATCTATATCAGTAGATATAGAGCTCTCTTTTGTAATCATTGGACTTTATAAGATACTCTGAGGTAGAGGTTGTTAAGGCGATAGAAAATATCTCTAGCTCTCCCTTCTAATCACATATCCTACAGCACCAGAAGGATCCCCCTACATAGAGTGGGCTAGGATAGGTAAGGAGCTCTACAAGGAAGACTCCATGGTCTTTGATCCATGAGGATCGACCTCTGCCTCTCTTCTTTGCTAGGTGCTGCTCAAGAACAAAGGACCTATTACGCTAATATATAACAGGCAGGTCTTGAAGAGAGGAGGAAGATTGGATAGTAGCTGAGTAAGCTCTTGTAGCCTGGGCCTGGATACTTTCTGCTGATTGTAGGCGTGTGAGGGCATTATGTGTAAGTGGTATTGGCATCTTGAATAGCCTCAAGAAAAGGAGGAGGATATGGGTGAAGAAAAGGATAAGAAAGAGAAGGAAGAAAAAGAGTAAGAAGTGATAGGGGGTATTAAGGTATAGGGGGTCATGACTTGTAGTATATATCTATAATAATATCTACTATATACCTATATAAACACCAAGAATAGCATCACTAACAGGGATATATATGGACTATGGAATGGGAATATATAGATATTCCGTATCCACTTTGTTCAAACAACCAACCCCGTTTTAGCCTTGAGGTTGGTTAGTTGATTTGAGGTTATTTAGAAAGTTAACTAGTTGGTTGACTAAGTTGGTTGGTTGGGTTAATCTAAATAAAGCGCTGTATAAAAGTGGCTTCCTTTAGCGCGCGGTTTTTGCGGTTAGAGAACGATTTATCTATAAGGCTAATAGTATTGTCTGTTTATATACCTATTATTGCAAAGTTGTTATTTTTAGGTACTAAAATAAGTAGGTAAGGGTTAAAAGTAGATAAATCTATCTAGAGGCTCTTTCTGTGGTAGTTATTATATATAGCCTACTAATGAGTGCCTACCTCTAGTATACTATAAAGTAGCTGTTTAACCTCTATAATTATATCTATTATATAGAGATAGTGAATTTTAAGGGGAAGTTAGGTGAGGATAGTATGTACTAATTTAGTTACTAACTGGGTATATACTTACGTTATATTATATAACTAGAGGATATAACCCTATTATAAAAGTGATAGTGTAATAGAGAGTATTACTTACTAAGCTATTTATTAGATAGTTAGTAACTAAGTTAAAATTATAGCTTTACTATTATCTATATAACCTTAGATAACTAGTTATAATTTCTTATAGAGCTGCTTGTTTTTATTCTTAACCTTGTATACTAATTATAACTTAAAAATCTATATCCTATTATGCTTTTGCTTATTGTATTTGATAATAAAAAACACGCTGCGGTCTATAAGTCCTTAGATTTTACTAGTATCTAACTATTTAAATAGCTTACTAGGTGTGGTTATTATACCCTTCTTATATAGCTTAATTACTAGTATATAGTTAGTATCCTCTTTTGTAGTAAAAACGTAGTTAATTATAGGGACTGTAGGTATGACTTCTATAGTGAAAATTTGAGCTAGATTCTTCCTTGGTTGGCCTGGGCCTCTTCTTGCTGGTGGCGGCTGTGTGGTGACTATGATAGAGTCGCGTTTGATTGGAGTATTTATAGGTGCCTCTGCTGCGGTGGTTGCTAGCGGTCTGGGTTGTGCGTGGTTAATGGGGTTCTCTACCTTAGATAGGTTGTGCTATAGCTTAATAGTAGTAATAGAGAATTAGCGTGGTCTCTGTGGGGTCTTAATAGTACTACTAGTGCTGTTATTAGTAGTCAATTAGTAGGGTTCTCTCTAATCTTTGCCTTAGTAGTATACTCTAATAAGTAATTGTAGAGGGAGGGCTGCGCTTGTTATAGTGTTAGGTCTGTTATGCGTTGTAAGTGCCTTGTTAACCTACCTTTTTACATAGATGTTGTAAATCTCCTCTATTACCTTTTATATGGCTTCTACGTGCTATAGGGTTAAGGGTAATAGGGCTGAGTCATTATTAATATAAGGGTATGTACTGAAGACTAACAGTATAGGGATAAGGCCATTAGGGCCTGCGGTGTTATTAATTGCTTTCATAGTAAGTTACAGGGTAACTTTAGGTTCAGCCTCTAACTCTGTATGGACTATCTTATATGCTTGGCATAGTGTTGTGTGGTACTGTTTAACCTTGTTAATGCTGTGATAGGCCTTAATAGGGACCTCTTTTACCTTGATGGATAGTGCGCGGGCGGCGTGCTTGAATTTGGCTATGTGAAAATTTAGCTTAGTGTTTGTGATAATCTAGTCTAGAGGGCTGAGATATATATTAATCTAGTATATATGTAGTATTTCTTATGTATACTCTATAGTGATAGAGTATAAAAATTATACTATATTAAAGGAGGTTGTACTATTAATAATATAGAGTACTGGTTTATTACTATCTAAGTATATTATATTAATAAAGACCTTATAGTTAAAGTTATAGTTATTATAGAGGGTAAACTTAAACCTTTTAGAAGCCTTTAAATTTAGCTAGTAATACTAGTAAAATTTATTAATCTTTTTGATGTTTGAGATTGCTGTTGTGTGGCTAGCTTGCTGGAGTACTTTGTATAGTTAATAGACTGAGGGGTGACTGAATTAGTAATATATTTACTGTAGCTTTGTATTAGTAAGATAGTGTTATACTATGCTACGCTCTAGCTACTCTAAAAGTATCTATAGGTAGCCCTATTTATATATTATTAGTACTATAGTTATACTCTTAATAAGTATATTAGTAAGGTTGTTAAATTATATGCTGTTAGAGTCTATATCTTTGAGGTATAAAAGAAATGGGGTACTAGAGGTTATTATATAGAAAGTGAGCTTGCTAATAGAGGTAGATATAGTAATAGCTTTAAGAGAGTTAAATAAATTACTGCTGCTGAATTTAATACTTGCTTTACTAGTGTGGCTTATATCTAGTGGTAATTCTATACTGAGGTACTTGTAAAGGGCTATATATTGTTAGTAGCCTGTGGTTAATACTTAGGCTACCTTAGTATTTAGTATGATGCCCTGAAAGGTTGTAGTGGAGTATTAGTTATTAAGTATAAAGACTTTGCCTAACCCTTGCTCTTGGCTGGGGTCTTATGTGAAAGGGTCTTCTTTTGTTAAAGCATGTAAAGTGGCCTGGTTGCGTAGTTACATATAGACCTTCTAGCTATTAATACTTTCTTTGCTAAAAAATACTATAGATGTGAAGAAAGTTATATCCTTAAAGAGCTCTTTGCTATTATCTGGTATATACTTGTTATTGGTTGTATTGCTGAGAGAGTTAGGCTCTTTGCTCTTGTAGTTAAGAAGGTATTGTTTAAATCTTTTAGTAAAGTAGCTCCTTTGGAGCTGCTTATGAGAGGTGTCTCTTTTCTCTTTTAAGTATGTTGTTAACTAACATTCTTTCTTGTTATAAATAAAGCACTTTTTTACTTAAAATGCGCTGCTTTGTGGGTGGTTGCTTTGGGGCCTTAGACTATACCTTTGTTGTAGTAGGTAACTGCTATATTAGCTGTTGTAGTAGTGGTTGGTAAAGTGCTGCTAGTCTGGCTTAGGCGGTCCTTCTATAAGGTATTATGCCTTTTGCTTGTGTATGGCTGCTGCATTGCTTACGCTATTTCTTAACTATGTATAAAGTGTGTTATAAGTTATGGGTGGATTAAGTAGGGTAGCTGCGTACTTAGGTATGCTCTAGTAATAAGTAAGTAGAGTATTATAATAGTTACTATTAGTAGGCGTACCTTGCTGTGTTATAGCTCTGACTAGCTTTATAACTTTCTTAATAAGTAAGTTTAGTACTTTAACTCTTGTTTTACTAGGTAATTTATAAGTAACTTACTTATAACTAAGCCTTTATAACTCTATGTTATATATATAGTAGACTTTATCCCCTTTAAACTGTGATTTAATATTTACTATAAGTATATTAAAACTAATAGTATAGTTATAGAGGTTGTTAGTATAATACTCCTATATACTACCTATAAGCATAAATAAGATAGTAGACCTGTAGTAGTTACTAGAGATACTAACCCTTACGCAGAGGTTATAAAAAGTTAGAAGCTTTAAGTTAAGGGTCTTATAGTTACTACTACTATATTTTAATATTAAATCATCTAAATATAGCTTGATAAGGTTAGTTAATTAATAAGCGGTTAGCCTATTAGTTAGAGGAGCAGTTGTGCTTAGTAACTGCCTCTTGACTATGGTGGTAGTTATAGGTGAACTTGGTATGAGAGAGGTTTTGTTGGTTTACCTTTTAAATAGGGGAGGTTTAAATAAGGGGTTACTATATAAGGTATATTATTAATAATCTAACTTATTATGTAACTTATATAAAAAGTCTATACTTTTGTAGCTGTTGTGTACCTTGTTAATTGATAGTAAGAGAGTGGCTTATGGAATTTGTTTAATATTTTATATAAAGTTTAGGTTATTAAGGTAGTTATAAAAGACCTTATACTTAGCCTCTATTTTATATATTATCTCATTATCCTACCTTAAGAAGTGCTTGTTATTAACTAGCTTCTTTAACCTTATACTAATAGTGCTTTTAATAGGCTCTTTTGTAACCTATATACTATAGCTAATAATAAAGTTATAGAAGGTAGTTATAACTACTCTTAAAGTAGTATTAAAATCTATATTAGATTAATCTTTAAATTTATTATAGACTTGTTATTATAAGTCTCTACTATAGTAGCCTTGCTCTTTATACTTAGTTAAGTGGTATAGGATAATTATATCTAGTAATTTAATATAGTTAGAGAGTAGGCTGCTCTCTGAGATTTTATCTAAGTACTTAATGCTTTAAATTAATAGGTTAATAAACTTGCGGTATCTCTTGGGTATGGGTTTGTGATACCTGTGCGCTGCGCTGGTTGCGCGCTTGCTTGTGCACTTGCTTGCGTGCTTTTTAGCAGCCTTAGAGGCACACTCTATGGCAGTTGCTTCTTCTTATGTTATTGTAGTTGCCCTCTGTTAGCCTGATAACCTCTTGAACATGGGCATTTCTTCTGGCGGACCAGAAGGCGTATACATATGTTAGAGGGATTACTGCTGGTGGTATAGGCAACTGCTTGGTTGATGGGGTCTTGCTTGCTTTCTTTGCTAATAACTTAGTAGCAGTATTACCTGTTGATGTAGGCCTTCCTCCTTTGCGCTGAACTTGCTGCTTGTTAAAAAGAGCCTTTTACATAGTCTTATTATAACTCTTATTGCTTGTTAAAAAGAGCCTTCCTTATATAGCACTTGCTGCTTGTTAAAAAGAGCCTTCTTTGCGCGGGCTTCCTTAGTATCAGTCACTCAAGGGTAATTAGAGGTATATTTTAAGGAAGAAAAAGAGTATAAAAAGGAGAGTTAGAAAGAGAGAAAGAGTAAAAAAAAAATCATAGAAGTTAGAGAAGAGGAAGGGGGGTCTATTATACTCTTATAAGCCTATTAGACTATTAGGTTATTTAATAGCCTAGTAGAGTTACTTTTTAAGTAACTATAATAATAGTTATAAGTCTAAAGTTAAAGTAATAAAAAGGTAAAGTTAATAAGGTTATATTAAGGTAGTTAATAGTGAGTTATTAATAGTTATTTAGTATATAAAGTATAGGACTTTGTAGTCTTATAATCTAATGATTTTTTAGTAAAAAATTAGTATCTTATAGGTTATAGCTTCTTATAATGCAATAAAGTTGACTTGTGTAAATCAAGCTTGCGCACTTATAGTGCCCTTTTTAGGGGTACTATAAGTCTACTGTAATAGTATTCTAAGCTAGTTATCTATACAGGAGAAAGCATAGAACTATCCTACTACCACTATAGGGTTTAGAGTAGTTCTACCTCTTCTTGACTAGCCTTGCTAATCTACAGTATTTACAATAGTAATTTAACCACTAATTAGTATTAGTAAGCAAGGTAAAAGAGGTCTAGTAATAACCAGCAGGTAATAAATAAGGGGTCTTAAAAAGGGTTAATTATGCGTGAAGAAGTATAACTATTAAGAGGGCTGCTAGGTTGAGCTAGCGGTGAAAGTGGCTGCCGCGGGTGGGCCCGCAGACGAGCTCGGACCGGTCTCACGTGACCGGTGGGATCGGAGTTAGTAGGTAACTCCAATAGATCCTAACGATGGGCTGGTATTGCAACAGTTACTAAATAAGTATATAATATACTTAAAAGTAATATACCTAGAGTATAATCTAAGACCTAGATTAAGGCTTTTACTATTAAGAATAATAACTTTAGAAATAAGCTAGTTAACTCTAACTTTGTTAATAATATCTTGGGTATTATACTAACTATCTTATTTAATTAAAGTCCAACTAGACTACTAGCCCTAGTACTAGCTTATATACCTATACTAGCTCTAGTACTAGCTTACTTAGTAACCCTAGCCCTAGTAGCTTTAGTATTAGCTTATATATCTATACTAGTTATAAACTCTATAATAACCTACCTCTTTAATAATACCTCTTTAATATATTAGATTACTTACCTTATTAAGATATACCTAGATAAAGTGAAGTATAGAGAAGGGGTATATAAGTTACTTAAGTTAAAGCTTACTATTTTCTATAACTAATATAAAAAGATAGGTATCTCCTAGAAATACTATATAGGTACCTTCTTTATTATACTAAAAGGGGCTATATCTAACTTTTATACTAATTACCTTTATAACCTATTTCTTACCTTTAACTTTTATATAATAGTCTTTTAAGTTAAGGCTAACATTAAGATAGAGGAGATATACTAAGTATATCTTTTAGAGTTATAGTAGACTAACCTAGTTACTATTATCTATAATAATTCTAATAAGAGTAAGACTAAGACTCTAGAGATACTTATTAAGAGAGTAAGTATATTAGTAAGAGTAGTTACTTAAATTAGTATCCCTACTAATAGTATTCTTTAAGATTATCTTATTAATAGTTACTAAGGGGTTAAGAACTATTTATTAGCTCTCTATAACTCTTCTAGTATATTTACTAAAGTTTATAGTTAATTATAATTAGCTATTAGTAATATAGCTAAATTTAAGTAGCCTACCTATTAGTATATAACTAAAGAAGATTTTACCTAGTAATAACCTTAAGGTAATAAGGCTTTTTAGACTAATTATACTTATAATAGTTAATATAGTTATTAGTAGAGGTATAGTAGTAGTACCTATTAAAATAATTATAATAAATATAATAACTAAGGCTTATATTACTCTTTTAATTGAAACTATAATAGTAGTAGTACTTTTAAGAAGTACTATATTTATAGTAAGACTAGCTATTAGTTAATAAAATACTTAAAAGAGAAATAATAATAGTTATACTATAAGTATAAGAAGCAATACTCTATAGAATCTTCTCTTAAAGAATTTTACTACTTTATAACTAACTTTAAAGGATTTAAACCTTTTAAATTAGATAATAAAATTAATAATAAACCTAATAGAGTTAATACTACCTTTTTTACCTTAGCTACTTACTTTAACTCTACTATAGTTAATAGTTTAATACTCTTTAATACCCTTTATAATTAGTTAATTACTTACTTTATTACTAAAGAAGATTTATAAGGTAATATAACTAAGGAAGGTACTATAGTAGGAGATATCTTTATACTTAAAGACTAATACTTAGTAACTACCTTTTAAGGTATTATACTAGATTGTAGAGTAGTAGAATGTTTAACTATTGGTTTTAATTAATACCTTACCCTATAACAATTCCTCTACAGCTAATTAATACTAAATACTAATAATACTAGTTAAGTAAGAATTTAATTTAGTAATAGTAATTACTTTATTTTAAAAGGTACTATTAATATTCTAATACTATTAGGCATCCTTATATTCTATATAATACTAATAAATATATTATTTCTTCTATACCTTATAAATGTAAACTATAATAGTATATACCTTAATAACCTAATAAATAAGCTTATCTAAAAAAAGACTATTATACCTATTATTTATAAATAGAGTTATATATAGATACTATTAAAGTAGCTTATATAAAGTATAGCCTAGTACTATCTTATAAATACTAAATTATAAAGAGTCTACTAATAATTTAGCTACCTATTAGTCTATAGACTTCACAAGGTACTAACGCAGTCTAGTAATAATATTAAAATTACTACTTTAGAGTAATTAATAGAACTCTACTATTATTACTAGATAAACAAAAAGTTACCTAGCTACTTTAAGTTTACTCTAAGAGATAATAACTATAACTTTAACTATAAGATTATTATTAATATAGTTTACATTTATAGAAACTACTTTACCTTATATATTATTAATACTATTATATTATTTTAAGTAGCTTGCTTTTTTAACTCTATTACTATAGAATATATATAGAAAGCTCTATATATATATTAGATTAATATATATCTTAGCTTACTAGACTAGATAGTTATAGATACTAGCCTTAACTTCTACTCTTTTGAATTTAAGAAGTCTACTTAATTACTATTAATTAAGGTAAAAGAAGTACCTATTAAAGCATACTATAGTATTAGTAAGGTAGAAAGATACTATACTTCTTTATAGCAAGCCTATAAGATACTTTATAATAAGATTATCTTATTAGAAATTACCCTCTAACTTACTATTAAGACTATTAATAATACTACTAGCTCTAATAGCCTTATTCTAACCCTTCTTATTTTTAATATATACCTATAGATAATAGATAATTTACCTCTATTACTAACTATAACTAAGAGAGCTAAAGTAGTTAGAAAAGTAATAGAAGCAGTCTACTAAATCTATATAAAATAGTAAGTTAATAAAGTAGTTAGAATATATAATAGTTCTAATATATTATTAATTCTAGTACTACTCTTATAGTCTAAGGTCTATATATAGTATAAAAAGAGTAGCTAGTAAGGCCCTTTTTAACTTATTAGTATTAATAGAACTAAATATATTATTAACCTCCCCTATAGCTTATGAACTTTTAGATATACTATAGTTAAACTATACTATTATAACCTTTCTAATAATAATATAAGAGACTAAGAGTAGCCTATTAATATATTACTAACTAAAGTAGCTAACTAGAGTCCTCTAGAGACTAATAATAATAATAAAGATAAGCTAGCTATTATAATTATGAATAATAAATAAGGTATTATTATTATTAATCTAAACCTACTAAAAAGGGGTAGAGGCTACCCTCATAAGTACTATTTCTTTAATAAGACTAGGTAGTAGTTAACTATAACTTACTATATAGTTAATACTCTATTAGTTACTACCTTTCTATCTATAAAAGAAGAAGTAAACTAACTACTAGTAATTAAACTATATAAAAAAGGTATTATTACTACCTTTAGTAACCCTTTTAAATACTTTAATAAACTTAAGGTTAAAGCCCTTCTTATTTATAGTATATTTTACTTTATTATATATAATAAAATAAAGTATACTAGTATATAAATCTTTAAACCTAGAATAATTAATAAGGTTAAAAGTAAGAACAAAGTACCTTATAAAAAGTCCTACCTTATTATATAAGGGTATACTAATAATAATAAAAAAGCTATTCTAACCTAATTATTAATTATCTAAAGAGCTAGCTAGTAACTTATTCTAACCCTTATTATACTACTAATATAACTTTATAGATTTTAGCTATGACTAAGAGATATTACTTAAGTATACCTATAGTTTACTACCTAGCTAGCTTAAACAATTCTTATATATCTACTACTATAGATCTAGTACCTCTACCCTAAGAGAACTATTATATAGGTAATCTAACCTCTATATTGTATTATAGAAGTAGGTACTTACTAGTAGGTAATATATAGTACTTACTATAAAGAAAGGCTTTAGATAGAATTATTAATATATAACTTATACCTACTTATCTCCTTAATAGTAAATTTAGATTTTATAGTTATTAGTATATAGATTGATAATATACTTAGCCTTTTAGATAACTAATTTACTATATATAAGAATAAAGAGCTAACTAAGGTAGACTTTATAGCTAAACTAAAGAAGAGACTAACTATTAATAACTTACTTATATTTAATAGAGAAGTTATCTCTTTAACTAGTAATAGAAAGCTAGTCCTTAAGTAAAAAGGCTAGAGTAAGAAGCTATAACCTATTAATAGTACTACCCCTAAGGCTCTTAAATAATATATTAAATAATAGTCTTAAGGAGCTTATATTATATTAGTCTATTAGCTAGAAGTATACTTTAACTACTCTAATACTATATAGTATTAAGCTCTAACTTAAAAAGATATTATAACTCTAAACTATTCAATTACCTAGTAAATAAATAACCTTAACTAAGGTCTAACTTTCTACCTTATTAACCTTACTATAGTAAAGCTATTTATCTTTATAGATAGATTCTTTATAAATAATAAGGACTTTATATTATAATTAAGCTTCTTTATTATCTTTACTACTAAGAAAACTAGTAATAATAATACTAGTAATTACTTTAATATTATTAGAAGTATTATATACTTTAGCTTGATAAAGTATAAGTATATTACCTATAATATATTAGTAAGTAAGATATATAAGATAGGAGCTAGAGTAAATATAGTATATACTATTATAACTACTCTTTAGTAAGTAATAGATTAGATAAAGATATTAGTAATTCTAACTATTTTATATATAAATTTATACTTCTTATATAAATACCTTATTAAATTAGGTACTATAAAAGAGAAGTAACTTATAATAAATATTATAGCTCTTAGGTAGTTATATAAGAGATAGAAAGTTTATAAGATATAATAGATTAAGAGAACTAATAACCTAGTAAATAGATTTACTAAATTAGTACTAAATAAGGTATTAAAAAAGCTAGTTAGTAATAGAATAGTAATAATTAAAATAGAAGGATAGGTTTTATAAGCTATATAATAGATTATATAGATTTAAAGTATTATAATACTTTTAGATTTAGATTTTTATTATATTTTTAAGCTTTCTAGTAAAAAACTAAATTTATATAGTAGCTAGGCTACTATAGAGGAATGCTATTACTTTAGATAGTTACTAGTGTTGAGGATGTGATAGATCTACTAGAACAACGGTAGGGCTGTGCTGATATCACATAACTTCTATGTCATGTGACATCCCTCCTTCCACGGCTGCCTCACTTCTTTCAGCAGCGCTAGCAAACGCTGGTAAATTCCTCCTCTTTTGTTCATCATCAATATATGACTACTTCGCCCACTTGGTTGATCAACCTTACCTGTGATACCAACAGTATCAGAAGGTGCTTTTTTAAATATTTGATTTGATAGACGCTTCACTTCCTCAATATAATCCTACTCTCTAATAGTTTATCCGCATGTATTATTTATACTAACAAGTACTTATATTATTTCATTCATTTATAGAGCACTGGCTACATTTCCCGGGCCACCAGGACAAGGTGACTACTTACTAATCAGATATTTGTTTCATTTAGGACTCTATCTACCTCTTTGAGGGATCCGATGTAGTGCAGAATCTAGCTGTCTAACGGGTGAATATGGTACTGGCTCACGGGGACGCCACGTACTGTGATGAACCGAAGTGTCTATTACATTGACTGAAATAGTAGTCGCCCTTTATAACTTACATATCACACGATTTTCATCCTATAAATCATAGTCTGGAGAGATTTGTGCGGTTGGAGAGCCTTATCTACGTCTAGTATAAGTCTCACGAATCTGTCCCAGCTTCACGACGTTTAGCAATGGTCGGAGAGGCAGGCATGAGTTGATCTCCAGTAGTACTTTTGTAAGCTCCCATGAAAACGGTTCTGATTGTCTAGTTCTAGTAATGTCGCTTTGTCACACAAGACAGGTGTCAGGATATTCGATTGTTTATAGCTCTGCAATAGAGAGTTTTCGAGTTAGTCCTCAATGCCAACAAGCGTATTCGGCATAGTCGCCTTACTCGTAATTTTCGTTAGTAGTGATACCAGCACGCTGCTTTCTGTTCACTGTGCACCTGGCCAAGACGTTGGAGCGAGTTGCTACGAGGTGGTGCCGTAGTCAAGGGTATAGGTCTTACAGCCAGCACCCACAACATTGATTGCTGGTTAACTATTCCTTAGCCAGTAAAGTGGCTTCAGCAGAGTTCCTCATTAAAGTCCGAGGCAAAAGGGGTCACAGAAGATGCATTAGTAACGAGGCATTGGAGCAGAGCTTATCTGGGAAATTTAGCGCTCAACATCCGTTGACAACCTGGCGGCTCTCGAAGGTAGGAGCAGCTTAGGCGCCAACCGCTAGGAGGGAAGTTATAATGAAGGTAAGAACATGCATTCTAAGATATAGAATAATACGTCTAGCTAAAGCACTGACTTGTATAGAGGAACGGTTGACTGGCTAGGCCAGCTGATTCTTATACCGAGATACTATGTTTGCCGACCGCTCTACCAGAATTTCCAGTACAAGCCTGTCGTCAATTATTTACTTCCTGACCGCCCTTAGATGTCACGCTCGTCGTTAAGACTTGCCTATTCTATATGCAAATAAATAAAATTCTTTGGGCGGCAGAATTTGCTCGACTGTGGCCCATCGTATTCGTAAACCGGAGTCTGTTCATTTAGGGGACAGATTCACTTCGAGTGGGTAACAATCAAATGTTGGCCAGTTGCAGAAAAGCCAGTTAAATGCCCTTGCCTATAACGCCTGCCTAGATATGCTGAAGTGTACATAGATCTTCTACTGTAGCTTTATCGCTTGCAACTTCTATTCTACTCTAGTCGCTTCCCTCTAGTTCATTCTCTCTTTTAATATTAACAGTCCATCAGCACGATAGCGCGCCGTCATCATTACTGATACAGGCATCTAAAGGTGAATGTTAGTAGGTGTAGGTAGAGTATATATATAAGGGATCTATAGCCTATACTTACCGAGATCGACATCGTTAGTAACCTGTTTGCCAGTGTTATCAGGACAGGTGCAGCGCGCAGCAGCCACATCGGTCTGGCTGCATTTGCACCCAGAAATGCCTCCAGCGCCGCAGCCAATTTTCCCGTCAAGTGCGAAGAAACATTTGTTGATATCCAGCTTAGAGGTGCCGACACTGCCGCCTAGTGCGCCTTCACATTCCGCTGACAAAGTGAAACCGTCCAGAGAGACAGTGTTACAAGTTGCCCTGAAGCCGGAAGCAGAGACTTGGACGGAGACAAGGCCCAAGATGATTGAAGTAATAGTGGAGATCTGCATATTGAGGATTGAATTGGAGGATGAACAAGGAGTAGAAGAAGTGGAAAGATTAAATAGACCAGCTATAGATTGAGAATGAGATTCAGAGATTGGACACGGCACTTCAACGTCAGGCAAGGTAGCCTATTATATACAAAATCACAACAAGGTGAAGCATCTGATATTAACCCACTACCATTAAGCTATCGGTTTGACGCATGGTTGTAAAAGTTAAAAGGATGTTCAAAGCGTCTATCCGTACAGTAATTACCTATAGATTAGACCCTTAGCGCCAAGGACGCCAAGCTCTCTGATGCAGTTGGTTTCTTGCTGAATTGGTAGAGGCATGACTCGACAAACCAATCACATAGGCTAACAACTGACTGGAACGACCACTGACCGAGTCTCTCCACTAGCCGAGGCTCCTTCCTAGTCTCAATAAAGCTGTCACGAACGTCTTCTGAAACTATATGAGACGGGAGTGGGTACTACTAGTACATTCATACCTAGTATGAATCAAGGCACGTTAGTATATCAACTTAACCAACGGCTTAAAATAGCAGCCAATCACGTATCAAAAGACTAGAAATTCGCACAGACCGGAGGTAGTATTTATTATGATACATTTACTGTAATACTTACTATCTATAGGTGGAATTAGTCTAGGCTGCCTACAGTAGTCTAGAGTAATCATGTTAATGGATAGTAGCGAACCTGTTATTATGGCTATAGACTAGGCCTATGTCTAAAACCTCAGTTTCCCTTAATACGTATCCTCTTGATATATATTTCTTAGTCTAAGGTATGTTTGTATGGCAACGATTCTGAGTACTGTGCACTGATTAATTGTTGTTGTCAATGTGGGCTAATACAGGTCTGGTGGAGGCAGCGTACAATATCCTGAGCTATGACGACGATGTCTAAGAGCTTTCCGCTCTAAGCTTAATCGAATGCCATCGAAAGTGATTAGAGCTTTTTCTTACCTACAATGACAGTCGTCGGACGTTCTGTGGTCTTTCTATCTAGTTTTGCCGTCTCCTTAATTCTGAAAACTCCTGTTGGGTCTTTCCACCCTGCAAATCATGAGCTGCCAGGTGTAGACCAGATTTCCAGAGGTTGTCGTGCAGTTATAATCGTAAAGAGGCTAAAGGGGTTAGAATTTGAAGAAGACAATCAAAAATGCTTGAACATACAGTGGTTGTCATAATGATTGCGGCTGAGCACCACAGCCAAGTCATCTCTTCCCATGAGGGCATACACTTATCATATTGCAAGGTGGCGATAAACGGTCCGCTTTTCATTAAGAAGTAGCAGAGGTGACGTTGACTGAGCAAGGTAGTACTTTGTTGCCGATCGTCAAGCCACGTGACAACATAAACCATTGAGCCTACCATATCTCAAGTGAGCTCCAGCGAGGTCTGTTCTGCAAACCCATGAAGGCGGAAAATAGGCTGAAAATTGAGACTCGGGTGTTCGGATGGAGAATCTGAGATTTTAGTGGAAAGAAGAGATGAGACTGCAGATGCACACCCTTTTCGTACACTCCTTTCGCAAAACTCTTCTCACCATGTCAGAACAACTTCTCTAGGACTGTGATACTCCGATAAGATTACCAATACCAAAGAAGCCAACGAACACAACAGCTCGGCAGAGAATACCACAGCCTTCTACATCCAACCAATATATGACCACTGTTTCGTCGGGGAAATCTACATCAGCAAGAGACTTAGAAGTGAGAGAGAAGCGGTGTTGGAAGGAAGTAACGTGGCTTACCGCCCGGCAGACAATCCACACTTCACTTTTCCCACCTTCCACTTCAAATATAGCATCACCGTCAACATGCAAAACGACGATTTGGAACTAGGCGCCTGGCTGAATGCACCTACCGATCTAATCTCCATACGATGACATGCCCGGAACATATGCTCCATGAACTTCTTAGCCCAGGAGCACAATATGGTGGTAGCTGAGTGGAGACAAAGATTGAACCATCTTCCCATCTCGAAGCAGCCTGTAGGCATCCCATCCCCGTCTCGGTTTTCTACGAAACAGTACTAATAGATTCAGCAGTTAGCTGACCGAAAATGGGTTCTTCTTTTGTTACATTCGCTTCAGAGCAAGCGGCAGTCCCGCCTGCGTCCATGGCAACAGCGAAAAAGCTTAAATGGCCGATAAAGCTTTCTCATTCGACTATGTCATTTAGCAGAACAACCTGCATCGGATACGCTTGAGTCATCGCGCCAATCTCCGGCCCATCTTCGTCACATTTTGAGAAAAAATGGGAAACCTTACTACAAGGCCTCAGGCATAGTCCTGAGGTAGAAGTAAGTGTCGTCAATGGCACTCAAAAAGGCAAAGTTAGGGTCTGTTTGGGGGCTGGCGAGTTGCTTCAATCCAGTAATGATCACCTTCCTTACCATCCGACCTTCCCGAGAGAGCAATAAGAAAACATGACCTGGCAATACGCAAAGATACAGAGTGAACATCACACACGATTACGTATGGCTTATTGGGTATCCGTACCGCATTGAAAGAACGAGTTGGAGCACACAGCAGGGCACACAAGAGTGAGGGTGAAAGTGGCTTACTTTATGAAAGAGAGAGTATGTAAGAGAGTGATTCTAAATATAGGCAAGTAGCACGAGTAATGTAGGTCGCGGTCGTGGGCGGGCACGCGTCAAGGAAAATGCAAGAGCGAGTAGTGTATGAAGCTATCGTGACAAGACTTCTACGCGGCCATCTTCTCAACGATTGGCCCATTTCCGTCGTGGAAAATTTCCTTCCACCACTCCTCGTGCCCCTCTGATCTACACAGGCTCTCCCACAAAGCCTCTGGTAGGCCCGTTTTGTTCAGGTCTTCTTTCTTGAAAAGCCGAGGGTTTCTCTTCGTAGTGTCTGCCTTCGGTGCACTGTAGGTAAGGCCATTAATCCTGAATAGAGGCTCTACGGATTCCCTTGGTTGCGATTGTAGCTCCATCAGCTGTCGAAGATACGGAAAAAACCAGTTAAGTTTCCACCAGTCTCGGAGTCTTTCCTCCTTCAGACCGTTGCGATGCGCATTATGATGCACCATTACCGGCACTGAGGTACTCCAAAGATCTGTGTACAACGGAAGTTGATTCCAGCTCATGCGGGTGTCGATACCGGCTTCTTCAAGAGGACTGCGCATTCCTTTCAGGTCCTCGGGAACGCTGTTGACCCTTGGGGGTTCAATGCCTCTCTCTGCTGACGCATCTCGAAGTGTAGAGCCTTCGCCCAAAACAACGCATAACCCGTCATCTTCCTCAAAGACAGTGGGCGTGAATAAGTCTTGAATGTAATCCAAGCCAACACCAAAATCGAATTGACTCGCTTCTCTGGCAGCATCCTCTGAATGCTCAGTCTGGTTCTTGATCCACTCGGCTTGATTGTCCCGTTTGGAAGCCCGCCAGATCTCCTGTTCGCCGAAGATTTCAGCAAAGATGCCCTGGTCACTGAAAATGTCGAGGCCCGCAGCGCGCTTTTCGACAACCTTTTCTTGGGCGCGACGAAGCATACGCCTCATCTCGCTGACGGGACCTAGAATACTGCCGCTGTTGAGATATCGGGGGCGGAGGTCGTGTATTTGCTTTGGGTCCTCGTCCGTATGCGGTCCATACATGTCTTTTCTCGCATTTGACTCTGGAAGTGCGGTGCAGTGCGGATCGGAGCCGAGACTGGCATCGGGCCAGCATTTCTTCTGGGTGGAGATAATGATGGATTGCCGTGGTCTAGTAGTCTCGCTGTTCTCCGAGGAGGGCTGGGAACGTGACATATCCCACTCTTTACGAATGCGCTCATCGGCAGCGTTGTTCTGCGCCAGATACCGCTGTATCAGAATAGATGGCGGGAGCTGGAACCAGAGATCGTAGGCGTCGACAACGATCACAAGATCGTTTGGTCCAAGGCGCTCGTCTTCAGGGGAGGCGTCTGAGGTGATAGCGTCGAAGAAGTCGAGGGCGCCGTCAATCTTGCCTAGATGAGAACCGCCAAACCAACCGGGGCTTTTGTGGAAGTTGCGACCCCAGTTGACGATGACAGGGCTGGGATAGCCGCTGCTAACGGCTGACATCAGCATCTTGCAGAGGTTGGGTGACGGACTATCTGCCGGAACGATGATTCGGAAGCGCCGAGTTTCTCCATTCTCTACTGTTGTATGATGGGACAGTGCGTTTCCTAGCAGTCTTGCGTGATAACTTATCACATCTGTTTGGCTCTATTGACGTCAGGGACATGCCACGTTTCTGGAGAGACGATAGTTACGTACGAATGTAAAAAGTAGGCCTGAAACGAGTAGTAAAGGGGCAATGAGGGCAAGCATGGCCCTAGGCGAGATATCGCGAAGTCTTCTTGAGAGGCATGTTCTCATGGGCGAAGGCTGAGACCTCAAAGCTTCAGCGTCACCATCAATTTCTAACTTGCTGTAGATCGGTGAACGCGGGGCATGTACCCATGGCAAGACGCCGGCCGCTTTATCTTCGACGGTTGACATCTTTGATAAAAGAGGACCTGGTGAGAATTATCAGATAGTCAAGAACCGGGGCTGAGCATGACAGATGAGTTCATGGGGCACGAAAACACAAGCAACAATGGGCCTAAGCGCGCCTGACGTATTGAGTTGAGGTAGGACGGGACTGGCCTTACTTTATTCAGCAACGCTTTGTAGACATGATGTCTGTTCAACACGTACAATACATATTCCTCATGCCCCAGAGGAGCCTCAGGGTCACAAGGCTGGTGGCTGGTTTGAAGCTCAGAAAGTTGACCAACGCACCAGCTGATGCAGAGCGTTTGCCCTGCGTCTGAACATAAGACACATTCAGCCGAAGGAGATGAAACAGTGAGTCTAGAACCATTTTTATCAGCTGCGTCACATAGTTGGCCACTTAGTCTTGCCAAGAACTTCTAGCTTCTCCCGAGTACGGCTTTAGTGGTATGGCCATGAGCGAAGGGCGGAAACGAGGTGACGAGATAAGAGATTCAAATTGAGAAACGATGTCGCCCGAGGGCTTAGGGCGCAGCGACGGATAACGGCAGTCTTCCACTTGGCGAGGGATGGTCTCCTAATCTTCTTTGGCGTTTCTTCTGAAGCCCACCCTTGATCGGCGTTGTGACTCGGCACAGTTGTATGGGTGTTATCACCCCGGCCACATTAGACACCGGGATCCAACCAACTCTTGAATGGGGAAGTCGTGAAAAAAAGATCTACACGAATCAGTAGAAACGGTCCAGAAACCGATTATGAGATTGACTGTGATTCGTTCCAAAGTTCTGTTGTATGTGATGAAATGTGCAAATCACCATGCCAGTTGGGATCTCAGCGGCGCTTCTGAGCACGTACGAGATACGGCAGAACAGCACATCCACCAGAAATCACAATGCACAGATTGCATCGATGTTGCTTTTTATTCCAATCTTGAGGACTCTTGTGCACCTTGCTTGATAAGCTTGTCGTGAATTGGTTTAGCTCCTCATCCCTGCGCGAATCCCACCCAATTGTGCGACAATGTCTCGGCTTTTCCTCGAGTGCCTCCCCTCAGCTCAGCAGGTGGATGCAATCTCTTCTTATTGTTTATGAGTACAAGATCATAAATGAACAAAAAAGCTTTTTTTAAAAAAGACCTGGTTAATTCAGATACTGATGCCTGAAGTCAGGACCAATTTGCTGTTGGATCATTGCCCGCTTGACCTTGACCGAAGCCAAAGCCGTAGGTCTCCGGTTGTAAAGGCTGAGATCCAAGCGGACTGCCAGGTTTTCCACTCTCAAGTGGAGTGCCAAGAAGATGAGCGAGTCTCACTATGAGATGTTGGTCTCGGTTCGGCAGATTGCCCACAAGTCCTTGGACGAGGTACATTGGATGAGTTGCAGCATGAAGAAGAGACTGCAAGACCTGTGTATCAAATTGTCAGCCGTGGTCGGGGCATAATATCATAGTTTGGGTCCTACCTGCGCGTCCTCACTAAGACCAAACCCCGTTATCAACGATCCACTACCGCGGTTGTTGCCAATCAGGTTCGGGGTGTGCATCATGTGTTGAGCATTGTCTGCGGCATATTGCGCGGTTCTCTGTAGGAAGGCCAGTGCTTTCAAGACACGCGCCAGATCACAGCCCTCCGACTTTTCAAACTTTTGAAGAAAGCACGCAAAGTTTCTCGTTGCCGCCACGTCGTCGCGGACACGGGTACAGCTGGTGTTCTCTAGCACGTTCGTCAAGAGGGTCATGACAGCGGACAGCGGATAGCATAGCATTCGCCTGCTGATGTTAACGAAGTGACTCAGACTTGACGGTTTCGCGCAACACCTACCAAAGGTCTGCGTACTGCGGCGTGGAGATCGTTTGGAATAACTCCAAAGTTGCGTGTGCTGCCATTTGGCAGCGCGAGGAGGAAAGCTGAATATAGGGCAGCTCTAAACCGGTTGATGTCCCTGTGAGCATGGCTGCGTATTGTTCATGCCGTCTTGCAGCCCAATGCACCATCATTATGCATCTGTAAAACGCCAAGTGCAGGCTCAAAATGTCTGGGGTGATGTCAGAAACTGTCGACGGGGATTCGTACGATGGCCGGAGCTCCGCAGGTAAACTTGACCTCCACTCTTGAAGCAGAGCATCAAGGTCAATGATGGCTTTGCACAGGGCTTCATCTGCAAGTCGAAGACCTTTCGCCGTGTACAGCCGTCTCCGAATAGAGGACTCCACCATGGCAAGCTTGGCTCTCAGATTTAGTACATCGACGCCGTCATCCCAGCGACTTGGCAACTCCGTCTCGATGTCGTCGTCGTCTTGTATCGAGTCCAGTCCATGATTCAGACCCATCTCTTTGTCGAGGATGTATGCGGCCCAGAACACTCGACTTCGCGCTTCCACATCTTGCGCACATATTGACATCATGGTGCAAGGCTGCCTATGCAGTCCGATATTCTGCGATAGCCTCAGCGCGGCGAATGACAGCATTGTCGCCGTTCGTGTGCAGGTCGTTCCTTGCATGAATACGGTCATGGCTACCATGGCTTGAACCGATAACAAGTCGGTACCCTTGACCATTAACTCAGACAGCACAGAAAAGGCATTTTTCAAAAACGGCCAAGCTAGTTGGCAGACCTCTTGAAATGCACCGTTGATGGCCTTGAACCGTGTGCCAAGGGCAATAATGCAATTTGCGTACGCCCAACCCGAGGTGCTGTGGAAAGTCTCGTCGGCTGTAGACAATGTCTCGAAATGGCGGGCAAAGCAGTGAAGGTTGAGAAGGGAATAGTTGCTGGTGACGTCATCGTTCAGTGGCATCATAATCGCGATGGCCTCGTCTCTCTCAAGATGAGGGGTAAAGACCTGCCGGTTAAATGTGGAGCAGTAAGAGGCAGACTTGACCGCTCTCATACGGCTTGAAATCATAGCAAACACTGGCAGTTTGCCTGACAGCTGCTGTGGTGGGTCAGACGTCCGACCACCACGGTGATCTGACCGTTCGCTGGGGTTATGGGATAAGCCAGGGACTGTTGGTCCTGGTCCATCGATCATCTGACGGTCTGTTGGTACTTGGGCGAAAGATGCTTGCTGGGCGTTAGCCTTGGCCATCAGTGATGTGGCCGGGCCAGACTGCATTGGCGGCCCGGCGAACACGGACATGGACGCGGCATCAGTCTCTGATGGAGATAGTCGGGATAGCGGCGCACCCGGCCTTGGGAGCCCAGCTTGGTTCAGAGCAGCCTCCATATTTGAAAGCCGTTCTTCAAGAGATTTAATGTACGTTTTGCTAGGGACAAGTTAGTCGAGGGACATGGCCAATTCACACGCCATGCAAGACGTGTCACATAGCTAAGGGTGCCTACCTCCGTCCTGGACCACGCCGTCTTTGCACCTCCTGGTATGTACATTCATTGTTTTTGTTGACACAGGGAGTGCAGGACGGAACCCTTCCATCACATTTAACCTTTTTAGATTTACATCTGACACAGGCCTGCGTTGCGAGTGTGTTAGTTTTCGAGCTGGCACGGGTTTTGTGGATATCTGTCACAAAAACGACGCCGTTAATTGCGGGTAGCAATCAGCCTTGTATTCCGTGACGATATCTCACCTACCTGAGGAACGCGTGATGCTTTGTCCTGCGAATGTCTGCTCTGGATAGAGTCTGTATCCATGTTGTCCAGGGTACGTGTGCCTATGTGTGGCCTGCCCACCTGGGAGGAGGGTTCCGGGCTGGTCCCTTCCGAACTGTTTCGGGGAGGTGAACCGAACAGTGTGAGGCGGCCCACTCGAGGCCGATGCGGCATCACGGCTTGACGACAATGGTTCGGCCCCGAAAAGCAGCCAGAAGCCCGCGGCTAATGAGAAAAGCGAGCTGGAACTGACCAACAGTCTTGAAATCAGGCCAATTCGCCAAGGCTCCGCTTCGCATGTAGATAAAAGGTGAAGAGGAGATGGTTTCATGATTGGCCCAGTCAGATAATGTCCGGAAGCAAAATACATCCGTGCTAAGCATTAGGTAAGGTTGGTGGTAGCCCGCGCAGTCCAGACTAGGCAAAGGCAGTTAGTTCCGTGACGGAACACGTGGAACAGTGCACTTCTGTTCTGGCCATATAGGTAGCTCCGCTTGTGGATCTGTGATATGCTGGGCTGTGGGATGCATTTTGTACCTAAGAAGACCTGTTTTCCTTGACATTGTTGCACAAAGGGAACTGGGGAAGTCTCCAGGAAACAAATCGGCTCAAAGTTCGATATATGTAACTTACGACAGTGTCGAAAGCTAAGGATTGCCGCGTCCAGCACTATGCTTCACATCTTGACCCTCGGAATACCGATCCAAACAGAATCACAAGTGGCCAGATCCACGCCGTTCGAATCTTTCACCATCGCCCTGAGAAGCATCCTCTTCCCGCGGATCTCTCTGATTTGCCCAACCCCAAGCACGACTCCTGGCGTCGTAACCGGCTTGAGGTATTTGATGTCCATCGACGAGGTCACCGTATTAATCTTGAAGATGGCGTTATCTCGGTCCAACTCCATGTTTCTTTGAATCAGAACGCCCAGCACCTCGTCAATGAGAACGCCAATCAGCCCCCCGTGGGCGATTCCGGGGTAGCCGTCGACTCCCCGCGAGAGCGCGAACAGTATCGACAGCTCAGTGATGACGGACTTGCCCGGGCTCTCGGGATGGAAGCCGACACATGCCGGGATGCCATCCGAGTGATTGAGCGTCTTGCCGAAGAATCTGTCGTGCGGGTTGGTGTTCTTCGGGTCGCGCGATTGCGGGGTGAAAATCGTGATGCCGGGTCTCTTGAGGATATCGCGGCACCATGGAAGCGCCTCGAGTTCGCCCGGCGTCTGCGCCAAGTGGCCAACGCCTGACGTTTCGCTCATTTGGTACTCTTTGTTGGGCGTCTTCTACTACGCGCCCAATCGGGTGGGCGATCACGGTGCTATTAAATGACGGGTGTATGGCGAATGCCAAGTCGTGCAAGCGGATTGAACCTCGGCACAAAACCCTCCACGTGTTTGTTCATTGGACGGAGAGCAGGTCTATGCCGCCCCCCTCACAAAAAAGGTCATCCGTCTACTTCTCACTTCCTGGCGTCCATTGTAATTTGTAGCGATAGTTGGGCAATCTTTTATCACCTCAAAAAATATCTGCGATGCATTCATATAGCTCTTGAACGCAACGGCTGGTAAAGTCCTGCACGTTCTGCCCATTGGGCACATTGCAGGGATGCGGCCTGCAACACCACTTCCGTTTCCTCTCGGTCAAATCATCTCCGATGAACGGTTGGTCATTGATAATTATACGGTTGCATACCGTTTCGTCTATCTATTTCTTTATCCTTTTATTTTTGTCTCTCCCTTTTGGTTCCTTTTTCTTATGATTGCACAAGGGTGCCATGTATGCCCCAGCCCCCGATCTGAATACGCTGACATAGAAGCTAGGACAACTCCTTCAAATTGACTGTTTGAGCGGGATCGGGAACAATAGCCAAGACAACTTCATAGCAGGGGCGGTCTGCTCTGTATGCTAAAATCCGGTCGTGAGTTCGAACGTTACACAACATTGTCATGTCGAGACATGGAGAAACCTACCAGTGTTTCCGGGAGGAGAGTACCTAGCTTCGTGTCTCTCCCCAGATGCGCTTCGGAAGCAAATGAAACCGCCTGGAAGGGCAGCTCTGGACACGAAGTCGAGCTCAACTTGAACAGCGTCCGTCTCCGGATTGCATCCGTATACTGGTTGGAAGAAGGCTTTAGGATCGCTCCGTTCGGTCATGAACATTTTGGTCGTGTTGTCGTCTGCAGTGTACTAAACCCGAAGTCAGAGGCTGATTGCGCTTCGAGATGAACGGTGGCTATCTACCTCGCCGTTGATTACTGCGTGGATGATACCCCTAGAGATAACCCCGTTCACGAGAGTCAAGTCGAATGCAGAGTCCCCAGCTGGCGAAAGGTAAAGATGCTGATCACCACCTCCCGCGGACCAGAGATTGATGTACCGGTTATGTATTATGGGAATCGAAGCATTCTGAATTTGGATGCCAAACCCTTCCAGGATGGTGTTGGTGAGGGGCTCAGTTGGAGGGATACATGCTGACACCGCGGCGGCCGCCGACAGAACAACGACGAGAACAGAAGTGAGCATTGAATCGGTTCTGGTTGATTCGGAAAAGGGTTTAGGAAGGATAGGCTCTACATGGAATGGGGGAGCACTCTCATGATATGCCCTCGCAACTCTCCATGTCGTAAACTTGCAGTATGTGCCAAGATGTAGACGAATACGAGATGCTGCAATACTGTAGCATCGCGCTGCTGACAGGCTACCCGACGTGTTGAATCAGCTCTGTGGTGAGATACGTTGCTGCAGCTGACAGGTGTTACAGGCGGCGTGAATGGTCCTGATGGCTCTGTGATATGCACTGCGGTTCTGCCTGAATGTTCGGCCCTGTTGATCTTACTTTCAAGACTTAACATCCTGCCTAACTCGGTACTAGTAAGCCGTGGACGAGACCGGACCGAGCAAACAAATGCGGGCACTAGAGACGCGGCTGCAACGCCAACAGGATCCATACCCCCAACCTGCATCAGAGAGTAAGCGCTATCAGAAGCATTGTTGATCCGGAGACTAGGGCTGTGATCGGAAACTTGGATAACGGCGAAATGTTGGATAAGAAAGGTGAAATGTTCGAAAACACCAGCCACAAGTACCCCCTGAACTCAAATCATGTCGCACTAGGCTAAAAATGGGATGGTACATCATGATTACAGTTTGGTGCTGCAGAACTCTATGTTTTCGAACATTGGGCCTGTACCTTATTAATTAGTGACTTTTTACTGCCTGATTTAACGTAATTCCCCTCTTTTCCCATACAAATTCTCAAACCACCTTGAGAGGTGGTTTGAACTTCATAAATCGCTATCTAAGTTCACTTATAGTAGGCAATAGTGGGCAACAGTGGGCCAGTGGGTAACAGTGGGCAACAGTAGGTAATAGTAAATAATACCCTATAACTATAGTAGGTTATAGTAGGTAGTACCCAATGGTTATAGTGGGTATACCCTATAGTTATAGTAGGCAAGGATTCTAGCAGTACATCTATCTAACTAAACTTTCCCCTGGCAGATAACTATAAGTAACCCTAACCCTATGTATTTCTTATTGGAGTTACCAGCGTTATCCAAGTTTTATCCAAGTTGCCGATCACAGCCTAGAATGGAAAAGCCAAGCCAAGAATGTCCTTGGATGGTTCTTGGACATGATTGATGCAGTCTGCTTGCGAATTGCCCATTGCACTTATTCAATTCTATTGGCGCATGGGAATGCCCGCGGGCGGAGAGGGCACACCGCCCCGGTAGTATTATTCCCAACCACCATATCCGTATCCACCCCTCCATTATCATAACCCCCCCCCCCCCCCCCCACTTGTAGGAGTAACAACAAGAACAATTACGGATACTTTCGATTGAGAGATTCGGCATGGCAAATGGCCAGGAGGAAACTGTTCCGCAACGGGAATATGGAATCCCCCAGTCACCCCCACATCATCGCCGCTGCTGCTTGGCTGTGAGAACATATGATGTATATGAGGGAACTTTCGTATAGGCGATGACCTGATTGACACCGGCAAACTAGCGAATGTGCTAGTAGCCGTTCTTCTTTTCCTTTGATTGGTTCTCCCCACTCCCCAGGCCAGGCGAACATGTTTGCAGTTTCGGCCCCTTGTTCGGATACGACGCCCTGGCGGCTGGATTGAGGTCCGGGCGCGTCAGGGGGCGTGCCAAAAGCTTGTTTGATGCCGACTTCAAGGCACACAGACTTCTGGCTCTCAGCGGGGATTAAACATCCTGTAGTTGCATTCGCTGAAGCTCCATGTCGGACAGTTGCAAAGTCATTGTTCCATTTCTTCTTGCAATGGTGCCTTGAGAGCTCCAATCACATACCAGGGGGGCCCTCAAGACTCCAAAGGCAGTTGACTGAACACAAGGTGCAAAGACGTTGGGACTGTGAACTCTAGGAGGGCCTCGCTAGATAGCCGTCTGGCCCACTTCAACGGTATTCCCCATCAATGTGATGTTTGGGGGCGACGCCCACCTTTGCCTGTCCATGCCACACCACACAAGGGGTGCCCTGTCGCCCGGCTTATTACTTTCTTTTCCTCGGCAGCGCGATTTTCATAGCGGCAGAGGGGATTTGATCACAATTTCTGGCATGCAAAGACATATTCTCACGGATGCTGTGGGGTTGGATAATTGTTCATCTGCCAGACTCAGCACTTTGTATTTTTTATTTCAGTCGTTGAAACCGTCGCTGAAATCATTTCCGCTCGCTAATTTTAATTTTAATTTTAAACCTTTCAAGGAGTGCCCTGCACACCCCGAACCATGACCATTACTTCACAACTCGCAATCAAGCAGAGTCGTCAGACGTCTTCTCGAGGCACTCGGCCTTCTGGCCTGGCTTGTCGCTCTCGAACTCCTGGGGCATGGCGATGGGTCGGTTCTTCGCGAACTTGACCGTCGCAAACACGGAAGGAGAATCTCTGAAAAGGAGTTCGATCTCCTCCAGGTTGCGGCCCATGGTCTCGGGGAAGAGGAAGTAGACGCTAACAGGGATACACGCCGCGATAACGGCGTAGACAATGTAGTATCGCCAGCCAATGGTGTTGAAGGCAACAGGGGTGACCATGACAACGATGAAGTTCCTAAAAATGCAAGTTAGTTGATGGTGCTTATCATCGACCAGAGGACCCGTTGTTGTGACTTACCAGAGCCAGTGGTTGGCGGTGGAGATGGAAGACATAGCCATTCGGAGACGGAGGGGTGCAACCTCAGTGCAGTAGAGGAAGTTGGCGCCCAAGAACCCGATAGGGACGAAGGTGTTGTACAGGTAGATGAAGCAGCCGGCAGCGATCTGAGCAGCCAGGTTGTCCTTGGGGAAGGATGTCGTGATGGCCAAGCAGGTCATGCAGGCACACATGCCAAAGCCACTGAAGATGAAGACAGCGCGTCGGCCAAATCGGTCGATGGCGAAAAAGGCCAAGAATGACGAGATGAACTTCCAGGTAAGAGCACCGCCGGCCAGAGCCTTGGACTCCTCGGCCGCCATGCCGAGATTCTGCTGGAACAAGATGGGGGCGTAGACGGAAACGAGGTTGCTTCCGGACATTTGCTGGAAGAATTGGAGCAGGATGCAGAGCCCAAAGCGGTAGGCGAGCTTGTCATTGCCCATCTTGAGCATGTCGGTAAGCTTGGGAGCAGTCTGGGTGGTGGTCTCCTCCAGAGAGTGCTCAATGCCGGCAACTTCGGCCATGACCTCCAAGGAATCCTCAGGCAGGCCTCTGAACGCGGAAATGATGGTGCGGGCTTGCTCGGTACGTCCCTTCATGACGAGCCAGCGAGGCGATTCAGGAAGAAGGTAGATGCTGCCCATCATGATAAGAGAAAACAAGATGGCGATGGCGATGGGAGGACGCCATGTGACAGGACCCGTCTTGAATTCCCAGAAGCCCAGGTTGATCCAGCTCTCCAAGACGTAACCGACACAGGTGAAGAGACCAGTAAGGACGACCTGGCGGCCACGGTTGCTAGCACCGGACGTCTCACTCTGCCAAACAGGCACAATGGAGCTGAGCTGTCCAATGCCGAAGCCAACAATGACACGGCCAACAATGAGCTGCGCCAGGTGGAAGGCAGAACACTCGAGGATCTCGCCAATGAGGCTGCAGATGCCGGCGAAGAAGATGACATTGCGGCGACCGTAGGCGTTGCCGGCCCAGGAGCAGAAAAGGGAACCGAGGAGGGCACCGATGGTGAAGGTGGCGACAACGAAGCCCTGCAGTGTCGAGTTGGCCTTCTTGGTGGCGCCTGTGGTGTGGACCGTGTCGATTTCGGGGAAGGTCTTGACCCAATCCTCCGTGGTGAGCAGACCGCCGAGGCCGGCCTGGTTGTATCCGAAGAGGATGAAGGCCGGGCACACAACGAGGGCGATCTGCGCGACGCTCAGGGCATTGCCCGTGAGTCCAAAGTAGAGTTTCGAGCCCATGGTCCAAGACGTGGTGTTGTCTTGTCTACGCGTGAACGGAGGTTGCCCAAAGTCCTCGGATGGGAAAGGAAGTTCAGCCTACAAGTGTGAGGGGGACAGACAGCCGGCGAGAGAGAGGGATGGAGGAAAGAAGAAACAGTCGACAGCGAAGAGGCGACGGTCACCTCGTTTTTAAGAGGAACCCGCCGACCGGCCGCGTTTACGTTGCTACTATAATCCTTGTGGGGAGATAAATGTTTGCGGAGACCCCGCGGGATTCTGGCCGCCAGGGTAGATTCATATGATTAAACCGCTCAGATCCCCGTTCCGTAAGAGTCGCTCGTGTGGAGAAGCAAAAGATGGAGAAGAATGCGTCGGAGAAGAGTGTCCCTTCAAAGGTGGCACGACAGACCCGTCGGCGGGCCTGTGTCATCAACGCCGAACGCTCTCCGTTCGGCCAGGGCTCACGTCGGAAGTCGACCGAACCCGCCACACCAGTCCTGTTTATCTGACGGCGACAACTTCATCAGGTCTGCCCCCGTGGAGCGCTCAGACGGTGTGGTGGTCCACCAATTCGTCTTCACACCTGAGGGAGACCCTCCCAGGTCCCGCCTTGCTAGTAAAAATCCCTCTTGTCATCACCCAGAGCTGCGGAGCCAGTGTTTGCAGGGTGAGGGAGGGAGGGGCTGGAGGGCCCAGCAAAGACGGTCGTACCATGCTACATGCAGGTCGAGAAACGGCCCGGATGCAATGGATGATGTTTCGGTGAGGATAAAGAGTCATCCAGAGTCCCACTGACATGCATATCCGGTATGATGTGCTGATAAAGTGTTGGACACCTGAGGGCGACCAACCAGCCATGCAAGGAATCGACGCCATGCATTGCGGCGAAAATTAAGCACGAGGGCCAAGACGGCAGCGAACGTTGCCAAGGCACCAACGTCGCCAAGAGTTGCCCGAGTCGCTCGCTACCCTTCGATGGACGTATCCGTGGTATCCGTACAACCTGAACGAACCCCCCACGTCACGAAGTCCTGGCTGACTCGCGCTGATGAACGGTTCGACCACGAGAACGGTGAAGCATCGGTGACTTGGTCAAAAGATGCTGGGTATTGCATACAACAAGGCGCAATTGCGGCGACATGAGGTTCATGCTTTGCCGTCCTGCCGGTTTCTTTAAGGGAAAGGGGGGATGTTGAGGAGCGTTTAAGCCTCAAGGCGCCCCCCGTGTTCTTGAGCTCGCCAGGCAACCCTTGTGAACTTCGCGACAACGCGAGGAGCCGATCGACTTCGGTCCTACCTTTCGTGGCTAGCATTACCCTACCCTGCCGGCGGAGGCCCTTTAGTTACGGCGCCTGGGATTGGGTCGTTCCCTGCATCCGAAATTCGGTGATCCATCCGCACCCTCGGAGGTTTACCGAGTCCACCTTTGTATGCTTCAAGTCCGCGCTGCTCAGTTGAGAGCACACCGAGTGCACAAAAAAACGAACGATTAAAAAAAAGTAAAACATGAGACGGTCGACCCAAGAGGAGTATTGATCAAACCGAGACGACTGACTGTAAACAATGTGTCAATCATGTGCCATGCTCCACCGTGTTCGTCCACAGCTCTGGAGTCGACGCCGGAAAAGGAAAAGAAAAAAAAAAGGAAAGGAAAAGCAAAGTCCTCGTAGACTGTGCGACGTGCCCCGAAGTCGCTTCCTCCCAACTTCATCGAGTTGACGCATGATCTTCAATCTTGACAGAAACCTACCCTACTCCAGCTTTCCCCCGGATGACCGTTTCGAAATAGCCCTTCACTGACAAGTCCGCAATGCGCCAGAACGCGGGGGACGAACCCTGGTCTGTGACGCTCAGGTCAACTCAAAACCACGTTTTCGAACAGCGCCACTGGATCGTCCAATCTCCTAGCGTGACTTACGTTCCGTCTAGTTTTCGTGATGCCCACTTGCCCACGACCAACAAGACGAACATGATGGCCCCGAAGAGAGGGATCCCCGCGGGGTAAATCGCTCTCCCACGATGAAAACTGGTGAGACATGACCACAGAGCCGGTAGACGCGCCCCCCCCCCAGACGTCTGGGATCCCTGGATATATCTTGCGTCATCGCCTATTAATCGGGTCCATGTGAAGCTGTTCGAAAATCTTAATAAACACCCGATGCCATTCCGCGTCACCATGCACGTACCCCAGCATAGAGGCGAGCACCCGCTGCACCGCCCTTACCTGATAAACAGCACGTTTCACCTCGTTGGTAAAAGCCGCTGGTTGAAGACTGGTGGCCCCCATAATTAGGCAAAGGCCAAAGTAAGATAGATGACTTATGGTTTCGGGTTTCCACCGGTGATGGTAAGGTAGCAGTAGTATTGACCGGAATAGCTCGCACCTGCTAACGACGACGTGGATGATGAGAGAAACATACGGGAGCTTCAAACACTTGGCATGTTTCGGGGTGGTACTTTAACTTTCTCTCCAGCTTGGCACAAGGAAATGTAGATACGCGCCTGGGATCCAAAGTATACCCAGAGAGACGTGATGCCTTGCGTAAAGCAGCTGTACGGCGTCCCAGCTATCATTGCCCATTCTATGGTGGGTCGAGGTTCGGATTCCTGTGGGTTTGCTGCCGTGTAGTTGGACGAAGTGAATACACTGAAAGGTCGGGCAAGGAAAGACTAATGTTGCCTTGGTGCCGGCCATATGTTTTTTCTAGTCATCCTCGCCGGAGTTAACGGGGAGTCTGTAGGTCATTTACGAGTCACTCATCTATCAGCAATTGAGAGTGTTGAGCATAATAGTTATACCATGTATCCGACTGTATGAGAGCATCACTGTGTGACTATCCTTTGGATACGCACATTACTGTGCGAGTCCCTCAATCTGATCAGTTCGCAAAGGATGGATGGATTCTAGCGCTACCCTTGCCGTGCCGTGACTTCAACAGAAAAGCACAACATCGAGTATATGGCGGAGGGGAAATTACGTTCGACCGGGGGAAAAAAATCAAGCAGCATACGTCATGGCGGCATTTATCCTGGTCACCGGACGTGCGCGCCAGAAATCCCAAGTTGTCATGCAGGTCTGACTATCCCATCTTGGCGCTTGGCATCTATAGAGCGAGCCAATCAAAGACGCGAAGTCCATCGCAGATTGGATTTTACAGATCGACGAGTTAACACAAAGACCCCTTGTCTGACAAACTCCTTCGTGATGTGGTTGGCACGGGAAGGGTACAAATGGTCCGTCAGTCGCCGTATTCACAGCCCGTCAATGGTATTATGGAAGACACCGTCAGGAGCATGTCAATGTACACTTGACAAGTCGCCTCTTGGGAAAAGAAAATAACACTAAGATCTTTCTACATATATTCAGTGCGTTTCGCAGTAAATATCGATTGTTGTTCGTAGACTCGTTGTTTCTGAAAGGAAAGTAATAAACTAATAGTCCAAGATTGTCCGTGGTGCTAGCAGAATACTCTTGGTCATAAGCATGTCCCGTTGAAACTAGAGAACGACGAGTACTCGAGTGCACAGCTTGGTATTATTTGAAACTTCAAGATACAACGCTAGACGCTTGCTCTAATTCTTCTGAAAACGGAATAAAATGATGCTGCGCACCCACACACCCCCTCCATCACTTTCCCGCGTTCTGAAAGCAGTTCTTTACGAGGTGCCAGTATTCCCGCACCGATCTGCCGTCAACCAACCCTCAAATCCAGTAAGGTCAATCCACTCTTGCTTACCAGGCCGCCTTGCCAAGAAAACCGGTAGGCCACCTGCGTACGGCGAACTTCCTCGCCTCGTCGATAAGAAGAATGCCGAGGCCAAAACACATGGGCAGGAACCAGTACTCAACCGGGACTGGGGCCGTGCCAAGCGTGGACTGAAACTCGGGGACATAAAGCCAAAAGATGGCCATGAGAAGGGCAAACGCAATAGCCGGGAACAAGTACAAGTTCTGCGTCTGCTTGTTGCCGATCGGCGGGTGTTGGAAGACGGACAAACGACGGGTGCGGAGGACCATGAGGTTGAACCACTGCATGACGACGAGGTTGACAAAGTATATGGAACTCGCGACGTTGAGCTGCTGCTGGTAGTAGTCCGGGTCAATGTTGGAGGGAAGGTTGCCGAAGGAGAACCAAATGTCGCTGAACTTGATGCCTCTGCGCTCGAGGTACCAGTATGACATGGCGAACGAGGACAGTGTCTCGAGCATGCCGACGATGCCGTATGCCTGGACGACAAGCTGCCAGTCAACGAGACGGTCCTTGCCAGGAACACGAGGCTTGCGGAGAAGCACATCCGCCTCCGGGGCCTCGTAGGCCATAGCGACGGCGGCGACCGCGTCGGTGAACAGACAGATGATGATCATGAGGAAACTGCTCAAGATCTGGGGGATGCCAAACAACACGTTCGTCATGACGGGCCAGAACTCGGAGAAGCTTCCTGCGGGAAGAAGATATCTAAAGTCAGGGTTAGTAAACTGATACTACAGGGTTATTATTCTCAAGCTTACGCGACGGTCTTTTTCAGATTATCGAACATCATGCGTCCATAGCGCACCGCCTCGACGATACTGGAGAAAGATTCGAGGAGGACCATGTCCGCGGCCTCGATGGCGATGTCGCTTCCGGATCCTATGGCAATACCGATGTCTGCGGCGCGCAGGGAGGGGGCATCGTTGACGCCGTCGCCGGTCATGCCAACGATCTGGTGACGGGCCTGCAGCTCTCGGACTATGCGGAGCTTCTGCTCGGGCGTCGTGCGCGCAAAGACGATCTCCTGGTACTGTGCCAGCTGGTCCCATTGTTCTTCGTTGAGGGTGATCAGCTCGGGGCCAGAGAGGACGATGGCTTGGCGCGGAGAAGATTCGACGTCGTCCGTGACCTGCTTTATGGACGGGTCTACGTGTGTCATGCGCTGGAGAGCTGTGATGTCGTCGATCTCGGAACGGGGTACTTTTATGATACCGCACTCCTCGGCGATGGCGCGCGCCGTTAGCGCGTGGTCGCCAGTGACCTTTTGTAGGCTCCATTAGTATCTTTTGGGGGGGGGGGGGGCTCCATGTCCATTGCGAGATGATGAACCCACCATGAAGATGCGGATGCCCGCGCCACGAAGAGTATTAACGACCTCGGGAATCTCGGGGTGGGGCGGGTCGACGATGCCAACAAGGCCGACGAGAGTAAGGCCGGACTTGGCTTGGTTGTTGATTTCCATCTCGTACGAGCTGTCTGCAGGACTTCCCTTGAGTGCGGATTTCGAGATGACCTTGCGGGCGAGCAACAGCACACGCCGCCCCTGAGCTGACCATTCATCCCTGATCTTCTCGATGGAAGCCCGCATTGAGGGGTCCAAGTCAGCAGTGTACCCGGCGGGGTTGACGTATTTGCTAAGTCGAGGCATAAGAACGTCGGGGGCCCCTTTAATGGTTAACAAGCTACAGCACGCGTTAGTCCTCGCTCTTACCCAGGAATGACACGTTCGGAGGTCTCTTACACGTCACCTGGCTGGAAGAACGAGGCGGTGTCGGAAGGCAGGGCGATGGACAAGCCGTCGGGGTGGGACATGCCCAGCACGCGGATCATGTACTTGTTTTTGCTGTTGAAGGCGAGCTCGTATTTTGTCTGCCAGCAGCGGCGAAGCTCATTAATGCCACCGGACTCGTCTAGGCTCTGCGAAAAGCGAAGTATAGCCTTGTCGGTTGCGTCGCCGTGGATGACACGCTCATGGAGAGGCAGGCGGATGGTGGCGGCGTCGAACTGGCCCGCATTGCAGAGGCCTGCTACAGCGCGAAGTTGTTCCAGAGAGTTGTTGTTCGGAGCGTTGTGCCTGTTGAGCGTGAGTGCGTCCCGGGCACCTTCGGCGGACATCTTCTTGGTTCCGATCGCGGCCTCGGTGACAACCATCTTGTTCTTTGGCAACCGTCAGTATAGACTCTCGGCACCTGAATGTGACGGGCACCGATGTTGGCTTACTTGAGTCAAAGTACCGGTTTTGTCGGAGCAAATGACCGAAACACTGCCCAAAGTTTCTGTCGTCTTCAATGACTTGCACAAGATCTTGTTCTATAATCTTCTTTAGCTTACATACTATACCGGAGCTTATGTAGCCAAGTATTGCACGAACCTTGCGCATAATGTTTGCGCTAATCGTCATGCTAGCGGTCAAGGCCACAGGCAGGCCCTCGGGAATGAATGCCACAGCGACAGACACACAAGAGATGATCAAGTTGGGAACGTTGATCCACTGAAGCACGCGTTAGTTCTTGCTCTTTTCATGAAACGACACGGTTGAGAGATTTCTCTTACATTGGGGTACTTTGGCCTTAGCCATGTGCCCCTATTCGTCAGATGCCATTAGCCACTGTCATTGTTCAAAAGAGCATCTTGCACGTACCACACAATCAGGACGATGACGATCATCACGAACATGATGGAGCAGATGATGAGTACGAAATGCAAGACCTCGCGTTCCAGAGTCGACAAGCCCTTCTTGGGCTCGTTCGTCAGCTTGGCGATGCGGCCGAAGATTGTCCCATCTCCAGTAGACACAACCAAGCCCGTGCAGGTACCAGAAACGCAGTGAGTGCCCTGGAGGCCAATGCATCGTGTCTCGAGGTAGTTGTTGTCAGTCGAGTCAACCGAAGCAGGCAGAGGAACCGATTCTCCTGTTGGGTTGTACCTTGTCAGTCGCCTCTATATTACCACCGACAAATGTGCCGCAAAGGTTTTGCAACGCGTCAAGAATTGGAACGTGAGGAATTGAGAAGGGAAGATATGACTTACCCGTCAAAATGGATCTGTCGAATTTTGCGTCCGAAGAGACTTTGAGGAAGCGCACGTCGGCAGGCAACTTGTTTCCGGACTTGACGATAAGAATATCTCCGGGCACGATCTGATCAGCTAGAAGCTCGACCTGTTGTCCATCGCGGATCACCATGCAGTTCTCAGGCAGCATGGTCTTGATCGAGTTCATGACGCGCGAGGAGGACCAGTCCTGCCACATGTTGAAGGCGGCCTGTATGAAGAAGACGGCCAACAGCACAATGGCCAAGGCCAGGTTGGCAACGGCGGGCGGACTGCCTAGTGGCTTCCACGCGATGAAGACAAGGATCGAGGCGACCAGCAGGACGGTACCGAAACCCTTGAAGAAGTATCCGAGTATGCGCTTCGTGTGATTTGTCGGCGCGGGCGAGGGCGCGTTCCTGCCGTAGTGCGCCATGCGACGCTGAACCTGGTCCGCGGAGAGGCCATCGACGAGGGAGGACGACTGACGTCTGAGGATCTCGTCGACGGAAAGGATATGCCATTCGAGTTCCGATAGCTCTACAAGCCACGAAGGCGGCCATGTCAGCTTCTTCTTCATGCAACTCACATCTCTATCAACGCGGCTGCTGCGGCCGGGGCTTTGCGTCTTTTACGAACCCGTTGCGACATTCTTGGCCTTCTTGACGGCTTCTGTCTTTGTCTTGTATTCCTCTATCTCGAAAGACCTTTCCGACGGCAATGTCAGCACGGAGGAGTAGGCGCGGTGGTTAGTCGGACTGGTGAGGGCCGCTCTTACACCGTACGGTACTGGATGGGCAGCTCGGCAGTCGCATCGACGGAGTTGCGTCTCGACCTGATGGAGTGAATGGACATGGACGTGTTCGAGCGGGCACGATGCAGGGCGGGCACAGCGCTGGACCGGTGGGCTCTCCTGCCGGCCTCCTCGTCGGCGTCCCAGCGGATGCGCTCGCCGGTCGTTTGGACGTGCGACTTCTCGGGCTCGTCCATGACTGGTCTTTCTCAAGAGATTATGTAGGGCAAACTTTTGCGGTAACTTGGGTATGAGGGCTCGTCGGGCCAGGTAAGAGTTCCTTGTGTGCGCGAGTAAAGGTAGGAGGCCTCACAAGGAGGAAAGCAGAGCAGGAGGGAGACAGGAGAGGGAGGTGAGAAGTGAGAGAGCCTGAGCGTCAATTTGCAACGGCCTGCAACGCATTCAGGGTCTTATATACAGAGTAGACTACAAGGCCACGAGACGCGAGATGGGACCTGGATCCGGGATGGTGATGACGGGTGAACCGTCCTAACAGGATATCTATCACTGGCCTTGGCAAGTTCCTCTTTGCAGATGTTAACAAGACACACACACACACACACACACACACACACACACATCAGACGCAGACCCGGCCTCACAATGCACACGCCCAGCCGTATGGTAACCGTTATGACGGAAATTACGGCCTCCGCATACTTCCATCACATGGCAAGGGCTGACTGTCGACGCTTTGCTTCACTTGGGGATGGTGTCAAGTAAGAGAAACTGAACGAACCTGTCTTTTATTTGCTCTCTCTCTCTCTCCCTCCCCTCCCCTAGCGGGGGGTGTGGTGGTCCGGCAGCGGTACTGGCAAGGGCAAGCAAGCAAAAGAGCGCGCGGCTTTTTTTGTACACCTCAGAGTTTGAAGGGGGATGGGACGGATGGGTAGGGCGTAGAGGGAAGAAAATGGAGAATGGGGGTGCAAGTTGAGATCCAGGCCAAGCGTCATCATCGAGAGATGCAAGTAACAAGGCACGAGACGGCGGAGGCGGCGACGGTCGCTGCGCCAGCAACAGTATATGAGCGGGAGCAGGCGACGACGTGCGAAGAAGGATGGAGGCCAGTCGGGCGTTGTATCTACGAAGCCAGGAGGCGGTGAGATGGAACTGCGAGGCCAACGTGCTGGAATACTGTGGCAGACGAAACTCGCGCCCTCTTTCTCCGTCTCCTTGGCCGGGCAGTCCAAGGAGCAGGAGCCGGAGCGCTAAGCCAGGCCGGGCAAGGCAGATCAGAGTGTTTTGGAATTACAGGCAGGCCACCGGGAGGGGAAATTATGGCAAGGCCCAGGGCAGTAGTCACAGTAGCAGTGAGAGAGAGGGGGAGAGAGAGGAGGAGAGGGAGAGGGGGGGAGAGAAAGACTGAGGGCCGAAAGGAGGAAAGGAGAGTGCCACAGAAACGACGTTGCGGGCGGCGGCACGAGGGAGGAGGAGGAGGAGGAGGAGGCTGACTGAGCTCAGTTGCGCTTGAAAGAGGGAGGTGGAGGGGGGCGTTTGGGAGGAAATAAAAATGAATAAAAATAAGAGTCATGAGCCTGGTTGCTGTAAAGGAAGGTCTAAGAAAGGAAAGAAGTATTGAAGGAAATAAATCGCTCATATAGAAGGGAAGAAAAAGCGTGTGTGCGGCGGTGATGAGAAATTACATACTGGCGAAGTCGAGCGAGCTGGATATCCAAGTATCTCTTGGCGGCGAGGAGGCTCTCCTGGTGACTTGGCCAGTGACAACCAACCAAGGTTTTGGCGCATCCTGGCCCGTGCTGCGGTCCCTAAAGCTCGATACCCGTCCATCGGCAGCCTAGGTACGGCCTGCATGGTACGGGCGTGGCGTGGCATGGCGTGGCATGAAGGGTATGTATGGGGGGAGGGGGAGGGGGGTGGTGATGTGAGATTGTGAATGTGAATGTGAATGTGGAGATGGAGATGGAGAGGTAGTTGGGGTTGGAGTTGGAGAACTAGTTGGTCTTAGCTGGTTGGTCCGTCCTTGTGATGGAGTTGAAGGTCTCTCCCATGTGAGTCCAACCCAAGTCTTGTTTGTCTCTTGTTGCTCCCCCGGAACAAGACACACACACACACACACACACACACACATATACACCGGGAGAGGATGGACGGAGAAAGACGTCTCTCCCCCAGCCTGCCCGCCCTCGTCCACGCCTCCTCCCTTTCCTCTGTCCCTCTCCCACTGTTGATGCTCATCTAGGTATTCAGCCCTGAATCGGGTCTGTTAAATCCTTGCATCTGTTTACTGGGCGAACCATCGATTCGTCCGACGATCCTACTCTCTCTCTCTCCCTCTTACTCTCTCCCCAAACCCTAGCTTAGCCACTAGGATCAAGCTTTTCTTAGCTCTAGTCTGTAAAAAGGCTGGAGAAACCAGAGCATCTCAGGCCGGAAGTTTCTTGAGTCTTCCTCCCCCCGATCGTCTGCGCCGACCGCTCGCCGTCATCTTGCACTAAGGAACAGACGGATCGGTTGAAGGGTGTGTTGACTCGCGTATTGTATGCAGTACGGCACGGCGCAAAGAAAACAAAGTTACCCTAGGAATGGGGGTCTCTCTCTCTCTCTCTCTCTCTCTCTCTCTCTCTCTCTATCCGGTATGGCGGCCGGCACTGCCACAATCCGTCCCCCCGCCCCCCCTCTCAGCACTCTTTGTTTTTGTTCTCGTCTTCCTCTTCGCTCTTCTTCGCCGCTACCGCCAGAGAGGGTGATTTCCCACCGCTGCCACGTGGAGAGAGGGAGAGGTTGCCGCAAGTAGTTTAGCGGGGGACCATTCCTTCGTATCTGTCCTGCTTCACCATCGTCCGCTGTGTACGTAAAAGAGCTGCCGTCTCTGCCACGCGCGGCGCGAGTCGCATGCTGGGCCAGACAGCCATGCCCATCCATGTCCGCGTCCAACCGGGGAAGGGAGATGTTATCTCGCTCTCAGCATGCGCCTTTTGCCCGCGCAACTGTAATTATAGACAGATCAAACCCTATAAGCCTCATCAAAACAGTAAAAAAAAAAAAAGAAAAAACCTCGAAACCGGCTGACCAACTGCATCCCCCCCCCCCCCACCATCGGTCACCGCGTTTGATGTCGGTTGACGGTTGATGTCTCATGATGACTCGGAGAGTTGCCTCTTTTCCCGTCCTGCCAGCCATCGTCAGCGAAAAGCGCGCCGGCCGCTCGCCGCCCATGATTGGTCCTGCTCCCGCTCACGCCCGGGCCGTGGCTGGCTTTTTTACCATTCTGGCATGTCATTGTGCTGTACTTGATCGATGGGTTTGCCTGCTTATACGTCTTGCCTGCCGGAGGGGAAGTATCATCCTGTGCATTCAATGATGCATCGGAACATCCCTCTTTCTTTCTTTCTTTCTTTCTTTCTTTCCTTCTCTCTCTGTCTCGCCCCTTTTCCCACTGTCCATTGGCTGTACTGACAGTAAAGTACATTGCCACTTCCAGTGCTCCTCTCTGCTCGGTGGCGCTCTCGGTGTCATCCGGGAGAAGATCAGTCTGCAAAACAAGATTTCTTCACATACATGCATGATTCAAAAGTGGTCTGCCTCGCCCGCCGGCCTGCAATCAGCTTCAATAGGACACTGTCACCAGCTACCAGTCTGGGGCTGTGGTGTGGTGTGTAATTCCAAGGGAGCAGTCTGAGCCGAGCCGACGGAGCCTATTTCAGACCCCCCCGGCGCCGAATGAAGAATGAAGACCCCTCTCGCCCTGGATGCTCAATTCGATATGATAGTGTGCGCTGTTAATCGCCCCCTTACCATCACCCCCTTCCCCCCTTACTACCTACTAAAGGCAAAACCGCTGGCTTAGCGCCGATCCCATCACGCGCACACCAGACTTAATAGGTCCCAGCAGGCGGCCTCCGGGATTTCACCATGGGTCTATCCTGGGACTTTTCCCATTCGCTCTTGGGGGACGTTATGGTCGTCTGCTACCACTCACCCCCATCGGACTTTTTTTTCGTTTTTTTTTTTTAATAAACCCCTCCCCCCCTGCTCTTTAGACAGAAATTCCCGCGGCACCTATCGTTTTCTGATTTGTTACCACCCCGCAAAGGACCTTTTGGGGAGGAACCCGCCTGCTGGGTCGATGTTCTACCCTTTCTCTCTCTCTCTCTCTCTCACACACACACATACACATGTGAGAGCTAGCGAGCAAGCAAGCAAGCGGCGAGGGGCACCCGCTCCAGTCTGTTGTCTGTGTCCATGCGGATATCTGTCACCGCAGCTGTCATCCTACAGTACAGATGGATATGCTTGGAAGAGGGACCTGCTGCGTCTGCTGTGATTTTATTACTGTGCCGAGTACGGGGTATGTATCCCGCATAGTGCAGAAGAGCGAGCAAGAAGGAGACAAGTGTGTGAGAGTGTGAGAGTACAAAGGGGGATAGGCCCAGTAGACAGGAGGAACTAGGCTGCCAGGGCGTGGCAGAACCAGCCCCTTACTAAAAATAAAATAAAACAAAATAACAACAAAACCAAGAAAGGAAGGAAGGAAGAAAGAAAGAAAGAAGGCAAAAAGACGTGCTTTACCTAGGTAGAAACCAGAAGGCCCTCCTGACGACGCCCCCGGTGCAAGCAAGACCCGGGCCGACCGAGGGCGTGGCCAGATGCAGCCCACGAACAGAACAGCCTGGCCTGGACTTGCTTGCCGTCCATATCTGGCCTCTCTCTCTTTCTTCTCCTGTCACCTACTAGAAACGGTAGAAGGGGAAGGGGGCTGGAAGGGGGGGGCCGTAGAGCATGCTGGTAGAGAGCACGTCGCTCGCCCACGCCGCCAGACACACATGCAGGCGTACCCCGACTCTTCCTTCATGTCAGGATGACAAAAAAAAACGGAGCGAGGGTAACTAACGATGGTATTACTACCTAGTACCTACTACTATTTTCTGAATCCCCAGGGGACGTGGGACCAAGGACGGAAGAAGTTGCCGAAGAAAGTCTTCTGGCTCTGCGCCGCGGGTCACAGCTCTAAATCTAGCTCGGCCGTCAATGCCGAGTGTTACACCGTGTGCTCGTCACTGTCGTCGTCGGCCTCGTCCTCGTCGTCGTCCTCGCATGGGCATCGAATCCATTGCAATTCGAGTTCCAGACCAGTCTCCAACATATCGCACCGGCAACCAACACCCAGGCCCAGACACGCGGGCACATGCGCACACGCACACGCGTGCATCCATCCCCCTCCCACCCCCCAAGTCCCCCCTACACTCATCCCATCTTGTGTCCGCCCCCTCGAATCGAGCCAAAAGAATTGAGGAAGGAAAAAAAGTCTAAATCTCCCCCCAGTGTGTTTCTTCGGTGGCGCGCACATACACACACTGGCGGTGCCATTTATCCGATGTGCACCCCCCTCCAGAGGAATGGGAACGAACGGCAGCAGCATGCACCGGATCCCTCTCCTCTCCTGCTGCTGCCCAACTGCAAATTCCATTTCCCCTCACTCTCTATTGTCTCTCACCGGTGTCCTCTAGTGTAGGCCTTTATAATATTCTTGTATTAATTGATTGTTTTTTTTTTATAGAAAAACTTCTCACGTCCCCCCTTCTCTTTTCTTCTCTTCTTCCTACTCTTGCTGCTACCGCCGAACCCTCCCCCATCCCAGATGCCAATATAGTACCACTGCTGCTGCTGTTGCTGTTACTACTGGCTCGTCCCCTCGCCAGTTGAATGACGTCGCTGGTCAAAGGCCCGGCTCCGCCGCCGCTGCAAGCTGCACTGCTGCGCCTCACTCGAAGCTCGAATCGAAACCCCGACTTTCTGTGGTGCTTTGCTTTGGTGCCATTTGCCTTTTCCGACTAAAATTTCGCCCTCCCACGCCAAGACCAGCTCCCACCTTTCTTTCTACTGCTGTAATAGTCAGTGCTGCTCATCGCTGCCACCCATCAACTGCTGTCGCCTGTCCGTTGGTTTGTTGCCCGTTGTTTGGTCGCCCGCCCCGAACAGCAACAGCAGCAGTAGCAATCAGCAATAGTAGCAGCTAGCTCGCAGCAGCAGCAGCAGCAGCAGCAAGAGTCTCTCTCCACTTTGCCCCCCCTCTTTGTGCGACACTCACCCAGTACATTCCACCGAGTATATGTGTGCAGTGCAATCTCTCTCGTTCATTGTACACATTGTACACGTCGCTTGCAATACCAACTATGGCTGTCGGATTGCTCACCGTCCCGAGGGAAGTTCGCGACCTTATACTCGACGAGGTCGTCTTCCTGCCCGATCGCCCACCTCCGCTTAATCCCTCAGTCAGCCAGGACCGCAAGAGGCGCGAGTACAAGGGCAAGGGATTTCTCGACGGGCACGATATTTGGGTAGAGAAGCAGATCCGCGCCCCGCCTTCGGGCTCCCCCAACAACGCCATCCTCCTCGTCAATCGCCAGCTGCACGACGAGGCCAAGATGCTGCTCGCCTCAAAAGGGACTCATTGTCGTCTCGATGTCATGTACGTCAAAGAATGTGGCCTGTGGCCGACTTGGCTCGCCGTGCCAAGATCCACCCGCCACGCCGACAGTGTCCACGTCCAGTTCCGCATTTTCGATCCTCCTGCCGACGTTAATCCCGACTGGAAAAACGAGGAGCAGTTTCGCGGCGGCGACGGCGGCCCGCCCTTCATTGTCTGGAACTTTTACGCCATGCTCTCCGGGTACCTGCAATACGGACCGACCGCCTTCAGCAGTGTCGTCGCTGACCCGTCAAGCTTCACCATCAAGAGGCTGGTGCTGGACGTTCTTCCGCCCCCGCCCGAAGAGAAGCACGACCGCCTCGTATCCGGCGGTGCGCGGCCGCCGCGTGCACATGACATGTTTGAAAGATTCACCACCATGGTCATGGACGAGGAGAAACGTGAGCGCCGAGGAATCACTTGGCCCCGTCCGCCCGATGGCAAGGAGAGTCTCATACCAGCCGAGAAGCTTGCTTTCTTCATGTGCTGCCAGATTGGGGGTCTTTTGTCCATGTACAGAGACTGGGCCGACTTCGGCGCCGTCCTGTACCAGGGAATTGGGAGCATCGAGATCCGCGTCAACGGCGAGCCGCGACGCTACTTTGACCTGGACGAGATGCTCGACAGGTTACCCATACAGCCCATCGCGGCCTGGAACGAAAAAGAACAGCAAAGGAGACAAAGGCGCTTCGACGAATGGAAAGCGCAGGCGATTGCAACGAGAAAAGGCTGGAAAAAATCATGACAAGGAAACTTGGATGATGACATGAATAGCTGTTTTTTCTTTGGGGTTGGCTCGTCAGCCATACTGACCAACAGAGGATCGATCCCCTCTTTTTTGCATTGGGCGGCAATACCACCGGATAGATGGGGTTTTCTGGGAACGGAGGTTTCTTTCCAACGGAGCATGGAGCATGGCGGTTATGCATGGTGCGTTGTATGGTACAACCAACTCGGAGGCGGTCGGTCTCGGGACCGGGAATACTCGGCAGGGTCTCCGGGCCGGAACTGGTTTCGGGGATAACCTTTTTTTTTTCCTTATCTTCTTTACTTTTTGCCCCTTCAGCGAGATAGGCCCTCGACCGCGGTCCGGAGCCGGGCAATATCAGAATGGCTTGCCTTGCAGCACCCACCCACAACAATCTGGTTCCACAAACCTCGAGACTCGGCGTCAGCAACAACCTGAGAGAGTTGCGCCTCCCACGGCGTGACAGGGTGACGCGATCCACTAGGGAGTTCCCATTTCTGAGTCGTCGTATTATAGACTTCGCCGTTCGTGCCGTCCGGATAGAGGATCAAGGCCGGAGCCTCGGCGACGGCCCCTTCCTCGATGAGTTCCTGGACGGCCGATTCGTAGCTCTTGATTAGAGACTCGAGTTTCCAAACCTTGGTGCAGTTGATGCCGATGCCCCAGGGCCGGCTCATGGCAACGTCGGGGCTAAGCATGGCTGTCACGGCCTCCTTGACGGACGAGCCGTCCGGCAGGCAGTTATCCTGTCGCGGGAAGAGGGTAGCGATCCAGAAGGGGATGACGGGATTCTCGGTAGCAAAGAGGCCGACTTTGTCGAGGGCTTGCCTCACAGCCTTGATTTCGTCGACGCGGGGAATGGTCTCAACTGCAACATAGCTAACGGGGGAGGCAAAGGCGCCGGCGTCTCTGAACAGGTTCAGACGCTCGAAATGCCAGTCGCGGAGCTTCTCGAGCGAGTCGTGGGCGGGGTCATAGGCGCCGCTATACTCTTGTCCGGGGATCATGCAGGCGCCATAGGGACCGATGCTGAGAGCCGTCTTGGTGCGGCGCGCACGTCCAGCTTCGTGAGCAATGCGGATGGCGTCCTGGATAAAGTTGCCAATCATGGCCCGGTCGATACCATTGGGATACTTGGCAGTGCGGGTGTTGGCAAAGCCGTGGATGGACAGCTGGTAAGTGGCAGTGAGGATAATGTCGACTTGGGCATCGCCGAAATCTTTCTGACAGGCAAACAATGTATCCTGGCCATCAACAAGGAGGTGAGTTGACCAGAGAGGCGTGATGGCGGAGTCGAACTTGACGCCGTATTTGTCCTCGAGCGAGGTGCCGAGGCCTCCGTCGAGAACGAGGACCCTGGGGCTTTGCTTCTCGGCGCCCATTCTTGTAAATGGAGTAGTAGTAATGCGAAAACCCCTGGGGATGAGAAGGAGGGAACCGCGCAAGCAAGGTTTGAACCATCCGATACGTCTGATAAACAATAGGCTTCCCAATTCAGTGAATGAGAGAGAGAGAGAGAGAGGGAGAGGGGGACGGACACAAGACTAGACTTCTAAGATGGGATGATACGAGGGAGAGCGACGCGCGGCGGGCGTTGAAAGTCTTGGGAGGGGAGAGAGAGAGAGAGAGAGAGAGAGAGGAAGGTCTTGGAATCTTTGACGGGTCTTGGAAGGAGAATTAGTCTTGGGGATCTAATTGCTTGGGGGAGTGAGAGGAGGGGCTTGAAAAGAGGGAGGAGGAGGGGAGGGGGGGGGAGGGGAGACCAGACAAACCAGCAGTAGTGGCAGCAGTAGCAGTAGTGGCAGCAGTAGCAGTAGTGGCAGCAGTAGCAGTAGTGGCAGCAGTCAGTCGTAGATAGCAGGGCAGAGAGAGCGACCGACCAGCGCAACGCAACGCAGACAGTGAGTGACTGGAGGGGGGGGGGGGGGGTTCCACTCTGGTGGAAAATTTTGGGAAAGCATTACGACGACTTCGTGATGACTAAGGGAAACACGCCCTATTTGCACCAGATGCCAAGAAACCAACGGCAGCATCTTTCCGTTTGTCTGCGTCAATGCACCTTCCTCCTCTCCAAGCCCCTCTCTTTCCCTTCGTTCCTTCCATAGGCGGCGGCGTCCAGTGATGCCAAGAAACAAACCGAACCGGAAAGAAGGCAGTACGATGGACAAGTCACGTGGCGAGAAGGAACGAGGCCGAGAGAACGAGAAGTACTTAGGTAGGTAGGCAGGTACCTACAGGTAGGTAAGGTACCTACCTACCTAGGTAGGTAAGTGAATGTACTCCGTACTGAGGTTCCCACCACCGATGCCAAGACGGAATGCGACATGCTCGGATGAGAATACCCGTATCTCCCAGCTTCACCTGACACACAACAAAACCGGTCAGATGGGCTTGTCGGCTACCTGTTCTATCAGTGACAACGTGCACCATTCGAATGATTGTGACTGGGCTCGGTTAAGCTTCCATCATCCCATGTCGGTAAGGGTGGGCATCGTGATGTACTGGTAGGTACCTGATCTGACTCTACCGCTACGACAAACATGTCGTATTTCGAATTGGATTTATCTACCTTTTTGTCATTCTCGATTGCTACCTACCGCTTTGGCCGCCAGGCAGACGTGTAGCAGAAGACCTCACCGACCCAGACTCAAGTATACCAGCATTGCTGCTTTGCCCTCATGAATCCCAATGGCACTCGACCCAAGCAACAGCATTTCTTACTCAAGTCGGCCAAGCCTTGTTCGTAGTGTGCAGAACAGCTCACTGGCGGTTGGCTTAGCTCCCGCTCCTCCCATCGTGTCTGGCAGGGATTCTCCGTGGCCGTTGCTCCCTGTCCACTTTCCGAGCGGGATTGAGTTGCTTCTTGGCCTGATGCAACGTCATCTACCCAACTTTAATCTTCCCTCCCCCCGCCGTGCGCCGTTCGCCGTGTTAGGTATCCGCCGATCCCGGCTTCTTCATGACATTGACCCATAACCGACCGGAGATTTAACTACTGGTCCCTACCTACCCTACCTACCTAGTGTGGGGCGCCGCCAAGAACCCCCCGCCGAGCCGAGCCAGGCGCTAGTGTGAGGAGAGGATGATTGATGGATCTGGAGACCTTGTCGACGGAAGGGCGCCATGTGAAGGTCGGTGGGGTCCAACAGCGACATGTTTTCCCATTCACCTTTGCCGTCGAGTTTCTTGCCGTCGACACGCATGATGATAACAAGGAACAACAAAGCTTGGCTTCACCGGTTGGTTGCCTTGAGCATTGGGACCCAACACACTCAACAAGAAGCTGCCGTACCTGAGCCGTATTTACCACCACCATGACCACAACGACGGTAACGGCTCCCGCCACGCCCTCGGCCTCGACGTCCGGCATCGAGCTCCGGCCCCTCCCGAGCCAGATGGCCCCAAAACAGTATCCCGTTCCGCAAACCCAGCCAGCAGACGACGGCGACCCGATCCTCCGCGCCTCTCGCGAGGTCGACTCTGCCGTGCCCGAGGGCGGCTACGGATGGGTCGTCGTGACCGGCTGCTTCGTCGTCGTCTGGTGGATCATCGGCACCTCGTACTCGTGGGGCGTCATCCAGAGCGCCCTGATCGACGACGGCCTCGGCACCCCCGCCGTGCTCTCCTTTGTAGGCTCCCTCGCCGCCGCACTGATCTCGGCCTTGGCCATTGTCAACTCGCGCGTCATGAGACGCATCGGCCCGCGCAAGACGGGGCTGCTGGGCGTCGCACTGCTGGGCGTCAGTGAGCATCTCAGCAGCTTTGCAGTGAAGAACGTCGGAGCCATGTTCGCGAGCAGCGGCATCCTGATGGGCTTGGGCATGAGGTAGGTGAATTCGGGGCTGGCAACTGCTTCCGCGCGACGGTGGGTTCTTTTGCGCTGACTAGTCATCCAGCTTGTGTTTCTCAGTGAGTATCGACCGTTGATCGCATGCTGCTTGCTCGCTTGCTTGCTTGCAATGGGAAGATCACTGACAAAAAAAAGTAAGATTGTCTCTGTGGTGCCAGCACAATACTTCAGTCGCAAGCGTGGCCTGGCGAACGGTATCGTCTTCGCCGGCGGCGGTCTCGGCGGCGCAGTCAACAGCTTCGCCTTGGACGCTCTCCTCAGTCGACTGGGCTCGGCATGGGCGTACCGCGTCCTCGCCCTGGTCACCTTGGCCACCGGGCTTCCGGCCGCGTGGCTCATCAAAGAGCGTGTCCCCGTTAGGGGCTCCGGCTTCGTTGAATGGTAGGCTCTCTCGCCCACCTCGTGTCCTCCGCTCGAAGCATGCAGCAACTCATCGGTCCACAGGCGCCTCTTCAAATCCTTGACTTTTCTCATCATCTTCCTCGCCGGCGCCGTCGGCACGTTCCCGCTCTTCGTCCCGCCCTTCTTCCTCCCTTTGTACTCCAAGTCCATCGGTCTCTCTTCGTCGACGGGCGCAGGTCTAGTCGCGGGCTTCAACTTCTCCTCTGCCGTCGGTCGCATCTGCTGCGGTGCCCTTTGCGATACCTTTGGCGCACTCAACGTGCTGTGCGTCTCGCTAGCGTTGTCGGCCGTCAGCATGCTGGCCACCTGGCCTGCGTCGACGACGCTGGGCCCCATGGTCGTTTTCGTTGTGATCAACGGCATATCCAATGGCGGCTTCTTCTCGACCATGCCCACAGTGGTGGGGAACGTGTTCGGATCTGCGAGGGTGTCCGTTGCGATGAGTATGATTGTTACCGGCTGGGCGGGAGGATATCTCATGGTAAGTCCTCATTTTGCCCCCGCCCCCCCCCCCCCCCTCCGGTAAAGCTCAGGGAAGCTAATGAGGGGTCGTCAAGGGTGCCCCGATTGCTGGTTACCTCCTCGAGGCATACGGGGGCGCGGATGATGGTCTCCAAGCGTACCGTCCTGCCATGTTCTACGCTGGATCATTGTCACTGGCGGCATCGGGGCTTATCGCTCTGGTTAGGTTCCGGCTAGACCACAGCATCCGGGCAAGGATTTGAATGCGGGAATGGGAAAAAAAAGAAAACAACACAATGAATCGGTAATCCTATAATCCTTCGGGTTCACGGTTATAGACCAGAATTCCCCAGAAAGTTGTGAATAGGCCAGCTTCGTTCCAGAACGTGTTGGGTATTAGTCGAAGCGGCTGCTGCCTGCTCGGCAATCTCAACATTCCAACCCAAATAGGTACGCACTCTTGGCGCCTCATCGTCCCGTCTGAGTCACGCCGAGACGCCATGCATCCTGAAAAGCCAAAAGAAAGCCGCGCGCGTCGATCCTCTGTCCGCCGTCCAATGCACGTGTCGTCGTGCCTCTTTCGCGCTCTCTTCCCCTCCCTGGCGGAATCCTCCTCTGCTGCCGACCGACGCGCAACAGCGAGCTCGGGTTAGACATCGTTTTCCGTGAACCGTATACATTATCCTCTCCCCTTTCTTTCCTTGACCCTTCTGGTTCGTCACATCCACACATCACCATAGATTCAGAGAAGCAAACTCCAGCAATCCGTCAGCCTTCTCCCCAGGCCAACTCATCTTCAGACCAAATACAAACCCCTCCTTGTTCAAGACACACACGCACCCCGGCGTCTCACCGCCAAACATGTCCCTCGATCACATCGGACTCTTCGTCCCCGCCTCCATCTACAAGGAGACGGTCGACTGGTACCTCGCCGCCCTGGCCCCCATCGGCTTCAGGAAGTTTCTCGAGCCTAACGAGTACGCCTGCGGTCTCGGCGTTCACCAACCCGACTTCTGGATCGCTTCCCACAAAGCCGACAAGGCCAACATTCCGCTTCACGTGGGCTTCAAGGCAGAGAGTAATTTTTTTCATCTTTCTAATTTCCGGTGCCCCCCCTCCCCCTCCCCACGTAAATTCTCCCTCTCGCCCCTCATTGAACAGACGAGGCGCCAGCTGACACGAGATGGAACCGCAGACCGCAAAGCCGTCGACGACTTCCACAAGGCCGCCATCGCCGCCGGGGCCAAGGACAACGGGGGGCCGGGGCTGCGCCCGCAGTACCACCCCAACTACTACGGGGCCTTTGTCATCGATCCCTCGGGGAACAACGTCGAGGTGGTTTGTCACATGCCAGAGGTCACCGAGTAGATGCGGACGAAGAATCGTGCCGACACCGTCCGCACCTGCGTGGCCGGATGGGCATCAAGGTCCAAGCTGGGCGAGAAGATCAAGGATTTACCGGGGAAGCGGGTTGGACATCACGGGAGAAAGGGGAAGACGAGACATGACTCTGATACGTTCGGAACATGGCTTGCGCGGGAAAACTCGGCAACGCTCGAGTTTTAAACCGCCATACACAAAAAAAGCACATCTCGCAACATAGTGCGGATGAGAAATAGAGAAGGCCGAATTGAGCCCGTCAAGTTCCCTTCGTTATAATCCTCCCATGCGTCGACCAGCCAAATATTGTTTATTCAATGCCAGCTTACACAGAGCTGCCAAAGTCCGAACCGCAGCGTCCCCCCCTCTCAACGCTCCGTCCCGTCGGTCCTAAATGGCCACCGGCGAGTCACTTACCACTGTTACGGATCCAAGTTGGGGCCAATGCAAGTCAAGTCAAGGCGTACAAACTATGCTGGATGTGCTCCCCGCCCTCTCCTCCAAATGCTAATGTCACCCAAATGACGAGAGAAAGTGGCTACGTAACGTAAATCCTTCCATAATATATACATATCTACTAGAATTGTAAGAGGTTGGGAGGCGTGCCAGAAGTCGGGCCGTCGCAACATGGAAGAAACAATCAGGGAAGCACCCAGTGATAAACTTACACGCGCCAGTACATCACTTCTTCGCAGCAATGTTAGCGTCCCCAGCGAGGACACCCAAGTCCCCTTTTCATCACAACGCCGCTGTTCACATCACTTTCATACAAACAACATGGCAGCAGATTGAACTCGCGTATTCTGGACATATCATTATGCTCGCCATCTATGTCAATCTCGGAACACCAGACGCCTCGTCCCATCATGCATGCGCAAAAGTCTAGAACATAACGGAACGTGTAAGTGTAACATGATCCAGACCCAGCCTGTGTTGAATATACCTGCTCTTCCTTCTCTTCATTCTTGCCGACAAGTCGTTCTGTATATGCGCTCAAAAGCCATGACTACAGCAGACTCGGCACATGGACGAAGTCGCCATTCCATGGGCCGAATCCGGTGCGTGTTGCGCCGGAATATTTCCCAAGCGTGTAGGACCCCTCCCTCGCGAGCAAGCCAACACCTCTCTGTCCGGGTATCAAATCCATGAAAAATCATGCAGCTACCCGTCCGTCGACTGGCACATTGCTCGCCCAACGCAATCCTGAACCTCATTCAAGGGTAGGTGGGCCCGCATCGTCCGTTATAGATGAAAACACTGCATCGAAACCTGCGATTCCTTGCCCCTCGAACTTTGGCCATTGTTCTTGTAATCTCGCGCGCAACGCAAGATCAGAGTATTCGAACCGTTGCGACTCGGACCCGGCATGAGAAGCTCCAGCAGACCAAGCCCCAAAACTTGGTGTATAAATCAGGGTATCAATCTCGTAATACTGCAAATAAAGTGACTTAGGAATCGCCGCCGGCCGTAGGACGTGATCGTTGTTCCACCACTTCTCGAGCATAGAACTCCACCAACATTGTGCCGTATGCCTCAAGGTCCTCAACAGCGACAGCAAGCCGGAAGTCGTTCAGTAGGAGAAACTGGAGTTCGAGATGATTCAGCTCCGCCAATGGTAGTCCACCGACCTAAAAGTTACATTAGCGACGAATGCTCATTACCGAAAAAAAAGGCGGGATCGGCATACCTTAGCGTATCTGGAGTTGGTGTAGAAGACGTCCGAGAAAAACTTGCTCGCGCATGTCACCCCAGCGATAATCAGCCGGTGGATGTTGAAGCTGTCGACCACGAAGTATGTCGCCGGGGCGCCGGGAGTGGTTGGCTGAGGCACGATGTTTCCGGCACTTTCACTCGGTTTCGTGCTCTCCCTGTCCATATCGTCGTCGTCGGCAAGATCCGAGTCGCTCTCGTCGTCCTCGTCGCGCATGTCGACGTCAGCCGGCTGTGGCTTGGGCGTTGGCTGTGAAGTTGAAACTCTCCGCGCTTCCTCGTGCTTGACGACCATTTCATTCACGCGTTCCGTCATGCGGTCAAAGTATACCAGCAAACTCAAAAAGACCTCGTACGTAGTGGGGCAGTACTTGTGAATTCGAGACAGATAGCTGAGAATGGTGATGGCAGGAATGTTCTTGCCGTGGAATGCCAGCACAGATGTGCTCAAAGGGCTCATCTGCGAGCCGTTGCCTGACTCGTTGTTCTGGCTTGCTTGCTGCTGATGCGCGACGTTACGCTGCATGGCGTCATGTTGCAGGTCGTTGGTGGTTGTGATCTTGGTGAGCAGAGCAGCGACCATCTCGATAATGTCGCCAATGGGCATGGCGCTAATCTCGTACTTCATCGTCTGTAAGGGCGGGTCGTTGAGTATGCCGGGGCCGTTACCCGATAAAAGGTCTGCCTTGGCAAGACTCTGGATGTGGGCCAGGTCGCGAACATGGATAGTTTGGCCCTGGGGCTGCTGGCGAGGAGACGAGCCATCGGAGAGGGTGTCTGAGGTCGGGGCACCGGTTACAGCATTACCGTCGGACGCGGGCGAAGGTTGCTGCTGGTGCTGCTGGTGGGTCAGCGCTGAGGCGGCCCCCTCCGTGGCCAGACTGGAACCAGCATGGCTGGCATCACGAGTGTCAGTTGCCATGTATGCGGGGCTATCGGCATGCTGAGGCCTCGCTCGGGTGGGCGACGAGGAGGACGGGGGCGAGGGGAAGCGAGACGCTCCTCCACTAGGGGGCGCGTGCTTGTCGACCGAATCCCGGTCAGGCCGCTTTTGGCGCGTAGGTGGAGTATGGGTAGAATGCTGGTATCTTGGGCTCGTGGGGTGATGAGCGGCGGGCACGTCTCTCGATCGACTAGCGGATCGATAATGGGAATCGTGCGAATGCTGGTGCGAAATGCCAGAGGAGGCAATCATAGTGTGAAAACGAGAGGGGTCAGAGACGAAGTCACCGATCACAGCTGCCATAGCATCGTATTATTCCCCAAAAGATATGAGACGGTATTACGATTAGAAATATCGGAGGCGGCAACTGCGTAGAGCGAAAGCCGAGTTAGCAGATGTTCAATCCAAGTGTCGCAACGAGGTGGAGGGAAGCCAAGCGGTAGATGTGACATGGGAATACAAAGACGAGGACGAGTGTGAGCGGGACTCGTCCTACTGGGCTGCCCGCGCGATGCCAGCCTACTCAGGCAAGAGTCATGGCCCAAGCCAGAGCCTTGTCTGCAGTTGAGGGGCGGATCTCATTGCTGGCAAGCGCGCGGGCGCAGCGACTCAAACTGCAGCCACAAGCAGGCGAGCAATAGCAACACACCAGTAGCGAGGCAGACGGTGTGGTTCGGTCCCAGAAGGAGAGCTGGCCGGCATGCTGGCCACAAGGCGCCAGGATAACCGACGTCACAAATGCGCGTCTCGAGACGGCGGAAACGGATCCAGGTAATAGGCACGTGTTGGGGATGGTGATGATAGCAGATTGAGAAAGGACGAGAGAGCAGACAAGCGCGCAAATGTACCAGACAGCACTGGCAACTCACCCAAGTGGTCCAGCGGATAGATGGATGGAAATGCCTATCGCCTCTGTGATAGATGTTACTGGTGGGCGAAGCGGCTGGAGTTGCGACGCAATGATGCAGCAACAGTGTTTCGGAGGATGTGTCTAGTCGGAGGGCCAGCTCGGAGGCGATGCAAACAAGCGGCAGGGTGTCGAGTATGATATCGTAGGTTGATTAGGTGGGATCGGATAGAGACGCGTTGTTGCAGTCGAGACCAATGCCGGAATGTTGACGGGGAGTGAGGTCGAGAAGGCGATGGTGGCTACGAGAAGGAGAAGGAGAAAGAGGAGAGCGGAAGGATGGAGGCGGATAAAGGTCGAGAAACAAGGTGTCGGTCAAGATGGCGTCCGACTCGGCGACTCGAAAACTGTTTCTGGTTCGTTTCGCAGGGCGTCTACGATTTAGAGTACCGGACCGTTGAATATGGATAAGGGCGGTACTGGAGTATCGGAGAGAGGATGAAATGAGAAACAGCAGAAAGACGACGCAGACAGCAGCGCCCCCTTCGTAGGAAGTATCAAGTCTGGAGGAAGACGAGACTGGGCCTAGATAGAAAAAGCAGACTGGGGTGGGAGGAAGAGTCGGTGGGGGAGAGGAGGAGAGGAGAGGGAGGAGGGCAAAAAGATGGACCTACTCGCCAATCTCCCAATCTTAGCAGATACCTAGGTAGGTAGGTAGGTAGGTAGGTAGGGTAGGGTGCTAGGTAAGGTACCTATCTCTGGGTACCTACTTACGTAGTAGACATGTAGGTAGGTATGTACCTAGGTAGGCAGGTGTGGACAGGGAGAAGACGGTAGCGTGTGCCAAAAAGCGGGAAAGGCACTGATGGGCAAGCGCGAGGGACGACGTGGGTGTGTGTGGTGAATGGAGGAGAAGGAGGAATGGAGCGGGGGCATAGCGAACAGGGCAGGACTGAGGGACCAGGAGACCTAGGTAGGGTATGAGGAAGGGACTGACAGCGACAGAGGCCGTTGGCCTAGTGCAGAATTCGTGACCCGACCCAGTGTGCGCGCACCATCAGGACAGTGGAGAGCGCAGCGGACGGATGGACTGGGCTGGAACGCTCGCTAGCCTCTAGGCGCCCCCGACTGCGAGAAAAGAAAGCAATGAGCGAGCGTGGTGACCCGTTTCCTCCTTTTGCTACTGTTTTCATTATTTTTTATTTCCGTCTCTTGTTTTCATTTTTACAGCACTGCCAGAGATTTAGCCGCGTCTAGAAGATCTGTCTGTCGGGTGCTCTTTCGCTGTCTTGCGGTCGGCAAGAGATCATGGACTGGCAATTGATCATAACTGCAATTGAGGTGAGGTGAGGTGACCTCATCTGATCTGGGTGACCTCATTCACCCGGCCAGTTCCCTTTCAAGATGCACATCAGGGTGGGATGGCGAATCCCGAGAGGGCGAGTGAGAGAGAGGAGGGGGGGAGGGCCTGGCTTCAGGACCCTGCCTGAGATTGGCGGTCTAGTGGAGACGGATGAGGTAGATGGCGAAAAGATGGCCGACGAAACGGGCTCGTCTGGGTAAAGTACCTTGAGGCGGCTGAGGGGCAACCGCACGAGATGACGGCAAGGCGAGAGAGAGAGAGAGAGAGAGAGAGAGAGATAGAGCATGATTGATACCAATGCACCGAGATGACCGATGGCGCTCCCGTTGTGGCTGACGGGTTTCGAGCTTTCTGTGCTCAGGACATCCCGTTGCGATGGGAAACGCCTATTGACCTTCTTTTTTCACGCGTTAGCGATGCTGCTTTGGCCATACAGCCCCTTCTGCTCTGCGTCGTCTGTGAGTCTCTGGGGTTGCGTTGCTTGGTGTTACCAAGATATACTGGGTGCGTGCTTCCATGCGGTAGTCGTACATGGATTACCTCTCATAGTGATGGAATCTAATGAAGTGGTCATCCATCTACTAGGTAGTCATGTTGATCCCCCCTTTTTGAGTGAGCTGTCAATGTGTGCGTCTCTCTCTCTCTCTGTCTCTCTGTCTCTCTGTCTCTCTTTCTCTCTTTCTCTCCACATGTCTTGCTTGTGGCGGGATGGCGAAAAAAAAAAAAAAAAGGTGAGCACCCCCCGAAACATGTGATGACATAAACATCCGCGCTAGCTAGTCAATCGTCCCGCCAGGCCAGGCCACTCGACACCGTCTGCTAGTCCTTCGCTACTACCTAGCCTCCCACAAAGAAAATCCAAGGGTCCATGTTCCCTCGTCCTCCCGAATCTGCTCGTGCCATCGTTGCAACTCCAAAGTGGCTGCATCCCGGTCCCGGTTCCCTGTCGTGCCACGACCTGCATCCCTTCTGACCGTGCCCAGTCGCGGGAATTCCTCAGCTGGCGGGCCCAACCGAATCTAGCACAGCCTCGCTGCCATTCCCACGATACGAACCACAGAGCTGTACCGACTACACTGCCATGATCTTGCGCCGAGGCTCTTAACACCCACCACGTATCAATGCCGGGGCCCAAAGCTATCTCGGAACGAGCGAGATCACGCTGTTTCGAGATTCCTTGATTTTCCCATCTGGTTCTCAACATGGGCTTCTCACAATGCTGCCCAATGAGGGAATTGTAACAGACGGTGGCTTTTCGGTCCCGGGCATTGTTTTCGTTTTCCCCGGGCCCACTACCTACACTACAGCCGTGCGACAGCCTGCGCGCCTCTTCCTCGTCCTCGCTAGGCGGAACGGCTCGCAGAAACGTCTAGCGAAGGAGGGAAAAGTAAAGAAAAAGGAGCGAGGTAAAACAACAGAGCCCGGCTGCATGGAAGAACCATAAGTCTCAGACCACAGGACCGATCGATTACCGATAGAAAGGCTGGCAAGTCAATGGCCCGGACTCGAGGGTTCAGAGAACAAGGAATCTTGTCGCGGAAGAAAAGCAGGCGATTGGATAGTAAAGGTGTGTTCATTCTGCATTCTCACTGGCTGCGCCGATAAGCGACAGCGCTGATAAGATACCTTACCAGAATCCACCTAGGTAAGGCATGGCATCCTGGGATCGAGCTCGGGTTACGGTACGTATCCTCATGGGTCCCGACCTCCACCTCCCTTTCTTTCTTTCTTTTTGGCTGCCCGATGGCAATGGCCGCACGCTGACCGCCGCATCAACGCTGATAATGACACCATCCGTACACTACATAATCCAGTGCGGCGTGCGACAGGCGACATGGAAGATGGGCAGGATGGCCCTCGGAACAGTTTTACGGGCTTCTTCCATCATGAAGATCAATGACATAGAAGCGTCTCTGGCCCTGATTAAAGGCCAATATACGATAGCACACAGACCGTATGCGCATTCTGTCCGAACCATCCCTGCCGCGCATCGCCGTCCCCCGACCGAATTTGGACCTCGCTCCCGTGCAAACCTGGCAGCATCGTCTTCGTGACTTTCGCCCACGGCTTTCAGTCACGCTATTCTCCATCTTTTCCCCCTTTTGCCGGCTGGTGTAATCCTGTTTGGCGTTGCATCTTGGTCAAACCAAACCCCATCAAGAAAACAGGACACGAGCTGGATGGGAAAGCTTGCCACCCGGCCTCTGTTCCGTTCCGTGGCTGTGTGTGTGTAGAGAGCCCCCCCCGGTCCCGTTCATTACTCATCAGGGACCCGCGCAAGCAGCCATCACGATGAGACGCGGGATTGGACGTCGACTAGGCGGTAGTTTAGACGAATTAGACACCCAACCGGCTTGTTGCATCATGGCAAAAAAGGAGACTTGATATTTGGTCTGCCGCGCCTGTCAAAAGCACAAGCGACGCCCACGACCCGTACGTTCCCGCTATCTTTCCGTCTGACGACATTGCTCGCTGCCAACATTCTTCCGCAAGGAAGAGGACACGGGGGGGGGCATTTGGAACAAAAAAAACAAGCTTTCGTTATCAACAGATCCAAACCCATTCCACGCCCAGCTCCTAGCGGCCCCCAAGTTCCAACCACCACCACCACCACCGCCTGCCAACCCATGCTGGCTGGGCCGGGCCTGGCTGCCATACCCCTCTTTTTTTTTTCCTTTTCCCCGTCACCCCGGCCAGCACGGATAACATCCGGCCAATGCCCGGCTTCCCCTCCGGCACGAGGTCTTCGATCCTTGGGTGCAACTCGACGCAGACGCCCATGCAGGAGTTCAGATATGGGGACACAACCCCTCAATCCAATCTTGCTAATCGGCGCATAACTGGCACACTATGCAGTACACCTCCCCTGGGGTTTCAAATGTTGATAAACGTTGATCGGCGTAGTGAATCGACTCGACCAAAAGGGTGTCTTCCTCAAGATCTTGTAGGAAGTATGGATACCTCTACAGCGTTACCTGCCCTCTTCAGTATTTCGCCAGAGAACGCTTTGTATTTGCTCTAACCAGATGCTATGTAGGAACAGTGTCTGTTTATGCTATATTGGTATATGGTGCACAAACCAGGCTCACATTTACTGAAAACCCCCGGCGGACTGTTATGCTGCGTGAGCTTACTTTCACCGCAACTCGTATCCCACTCGAGGGTGAAGGCCACTTAGAAAATGGGAAAATGGACCAGAACCAGGCCTCGCAACCGACAGGTTTCGAAGCATCGTGGCACGCCGGATCTCCAACAACCCGTCCCCACGTTCCGCTCCACCGCCGTTCCTGTGGCACACGATTGGCCACCCTCCTCCCCCTTCCCCGTCGCCCCCCGTGTCTACTACGTTGGTAGTTGCAGTGGTCTGGTTGACTACCCGGTCCTCTACGTAGTACCTTGCGTACAAATGAAGATATGCACCGCTCTCTCGAGCCAGAGCAGCTTCGGCCCTCGATGTGCGCATACATAGATAGACAGCCAGCCCCGAGGGGCTTACCCGGACCCGGAGGGCCCTCGTCGCAGGCAACTCAGGCTGGACGACGGACGAGACCCAAGACGCAACGCATTCCCCCGTCCACTAGACCTCTCAGCACCAAAATGCCAAACGGTGAGAATCCAAGGCGGGAGATGACTTCCTCAACGTTCCGCCTTGATTCGCTACCGCTCCTCGTCACCCGCAGAGCTGAGCAACGCTAAAAGCCCCTCCCCGCGCCCTTCCTCACCGCCTCCAGATCTGAGCCTGGCCTCGCTCGCGAGCAGACGCTTATTTCACGTCCTCCCTGCATCGTGCACACGCGGATGGGAGAGCTCGCGTGTCCCCAGTGGTTTGTTCTCCGGGGCCGGGGGGCCGGGCCTCCGGCCGCATGGGGCCTGTCGTCGCGTCGCACGTCGCGGCGGAGCGCTCGTCGCCTTCCGACCCCTCTTGACCACATGAGCCGCCGAGCACCTGTTTTATCGTGCCAGTCTCTCCTCGTCGAGGCCTCAGCGAGTGCGCACATCATCCTCTAGTCGAGAATCTCTCGTCTTGCGGGTAATCTATTTTATTGTACATTCATTGTTTCGTACGCCAAGCTTGAAGTGTGTCGTCGCCTCGGTATGAATGCCCTCCAAGGCTCGTTCGTAACTCGTGGCGGACAGCCTGTGTGATGCATTACTCGCCCCCTTGGACGGCGAGCGATTTCAGCAACTCGGCAACCCATTTGTTTTCTCCCCCTAGGACTCGTTCCCCGCCCTGTCTTCTCCCTCGCACAAGAAACGCACACCCTCTAGTGCTTCACCGTGTAGTCCTCATCGGGAAGGTACAGATGCCTCTGGGCGCCCTTGGCAGTCAGTACGACCATGCGAATGACACCGCCGGAGCTGCCGTCCCACTTGATGGCCTCCTTGAGCGACCCCTTGACGAAATCGACCGCCTCCTTCTCCTCCATACCCTCCTTCCAGTGCTCGTCGCAGTATCCGTAGATGTAGGTCGAGCCCGAGCCGCCGATGGCGTACGACTGCTTGTGTAGGGAGCCGCCGAGAGGAATCGAGTAGACCTGACCGCCGTGTCGCTCGTCCCAACCGGCGATGATGAGGCCAGCGCTTGAGGGGGAAGACGTCAGTAATACAGACACAGAAACGAGGGGACGAGGGGCGGATGGGGTCATGGAGTGGGATGAGAGAAATAGCTGGGGGGTGGACACTCACGTCAGGCGGTCCTTGTTGGCATAGCAGACCTCTTGGAAGATAGCGGCGGCGGTTTGCGTCATCGGGGGCTTTCCGTTGCGCATGGCGTACAATCCCAGCTGGTACTGGACAATGTCGGCGACGGCCTGGGTGTCGGCAGCGGAGCCTGACCGGCAGCACCAGATGGTGTCGTGGACCTGTGTGAGCTTGTCGGTAACACGGTTGGCAATGTACGCGCCCGTCGTTGTCCTGGAGTCGGCACCTGGATGGTTGTCGAATGTCAGCGATCATTTCCGGCGGGCGCACCCGAGGTCTAGCTCGAAGGCTGCAGACTATTGTGACGGGAGAACCCCATGACGTACCGAGAATGACACCGTCCTTGAAGGTGACTGCCATGCTGTTGTGGGTGTCAGTTGCGTCCGAGAAGAAGGGGATCCCGAAGGCGGGTGACCGAGGGGTAAGAGCTTACATTGAGGTTCCGAGGCTGCGAACGTCATTAGCTACACTTCAGTGAAGAGACACCCCTAACATCATGAGGGGGAATCACTCACTTGACCTCGCCCTTCTTTAATCTCTCCATATCGATGTGGATGCCATCTGTCCGCGCGCAAAGGTTAGCTGACAATTCTCCCTGCTGTGCTGCCCATGTTCCCCGTTGCGGTCCCGCACAGGTACATTATCGAGCTTTCCCGCCAAAAGTGGCCCGTACCTTCGTTCAGCATTCCAGTGTTGGTGAACTCCATTATGGTTTGCGTACGAATATCGTCTGTCGGTTCAAATCAGATGTCTTCTCTTCGGGGTTGAGAGGTTCGGGAGTGGGATTCGGCGGGGTTCGTTTGATGTGCAGTCGGTGGAAAGGCGGCGGCGGACGGTCTGTTGCTGAGGGAAAGGCTGGAGCTTGACGAAGCTCAGGCAGCTCCAGAACGCGTGTGGCCTTGCCCGCCCGAGGGGAACACTGACCATGTCAATCACGTGATTAAGATTACATAAGACAAAGGAATCTTTGCCGCACCTTGGGACTGATGATGGGTGGTGCAATGACAGTGGTGTATGAGATTCTTAGATGGGATAGTGCCATTTGAAGTCATTTGCATCTTTGGTAGAGCTCAATGAGGGCCAGTTGGCCCAAAGTAGCTCAAAATGGCCAGAACGTGTGGTAGCATGTCATTGCCGGGTGGGATTGGAAGGTCTCCCCACTTTGGGACAGATCCCCACGGGAGCTTCTTCCTCAAGATACTGCCCATCAAGCCTCAGCTTGAGGGGATTTACTCGTAGAATGGGTCGACTAGTACACACACCAGATGGAAATTTTGCTTTCGCCCATGTCTCACACTTCCGGTGGCACGTCATCACGGGTGCAGTCGCTCCAGGATCAACATTTCGGCTGGGTTCTGGTCGTCGGGCACGGTCGTCCTCCACAACGCCGGCCTAGAGATAAAATCCGTCTTTATACAAGTCTTGTAGATGTGTGATATGTTACAGCGCTGATATGTCCAAAATGTGCAAAATACGCTTCTCGGTCGGCCCATGATGCCGGAATCTTAAACCCCCCTTGGTCAGACTAGATTAACTGTCAGCATCTCGTTTCGTTCGCGGGACGTTTCGAGATGGTTGACCTACCGTTTCTCTCCAGCTCCAAGCTGGGCTTCTCTTCGGCCTCCTTTTTCTTCTTGTCATCGTCTCCGCAGCCGCAGTCGTAGAAGTCGCCAATCTTATTGCAGTCAAACTGCTCCTTCTTCAGGCGCATGTTGACCTCGTTGTGGACGAAGCAGGCCCAGCCGGCAGCGGCATTCCGACTACTTGTCTGGGGCGGGTACTTTGCCAGCAGGGTGCGGAAGTGCGAGGCGCAGTCGCCGCAGGGGTAGAGACGGGCGAAGAGCTGGATGAACGTCTTGAGGGCAAGGCTGTCATCGGGGGTGGGCTTCTCGGGGAAGCGAGCCATCATCGTGTGGAAGAACTTCCACGAGGCGCGACCAAGCTCGGCTCTATAGGAGAAGGGGAGTGCGGTTAGCCAACTGATCCAACGACCTTTGCGGCCTTGACTGTCGAGTCCACCGTTGCGACCCGGGGATCCGGTAGGGTGGCGGGCGGGCGGACGGGCGGGGTGTGGGCGCATGCCGACGGTGATGGCCTTCGGGAGGTGCCTGGTCACGCGAGGAGGGGACCTTACTTTGCCGTCGCATTCTCAAGCTTCGGAGCGATGGACTCGCCCGAGAGAATGCTGCTAGAAATGTGACCCAGGTCGGGGATGTCGGCGCTCGAGGAAGAGTCGCCCTTGGCGGGAGCGGCGACGGCGGGTGGCGCTGGCGACGAGGGTTCGCTTGGGCCGCTCGAGAAGAGGTACGAGACGCTGAAGAAGGCCACGACGGCCAGCAGGACCATTAACGTCAGGTGTTGTCGTCGCGCCATGGTCAGGAGTATGGCTCCTTTGGGAAGAAACTTGGTGAAGAGAAAGAGAGAGAGAAACAGAGGGGAAGAGAGAGAGAAATACAGAGACAGCAGGTTTTAGTTGTGAAGCCCACTGGGAAATGAAAGGAGTGGTGCAACGCTCCGCTGCGTCAAAAAGGAAGAGGAATCAAGCTTCGGACGAACTCTCACCCGTTTAGCGATCAGTCCTTACTTCCTACCTACCTAGGTAGGTATATATATGTAGGTATGTAGTCCTTTGCCGATATCCCGCAGATAAACCCCCCTCCTCAAGACCGAACAGATACGCAGAGAGATAGTCACATAGACCGGCGGCTACTGGAACAAGAGCGGAAGAAGGCGAGAGGCCGGGTGATGATTTGGTGTGGTACACTACCTGGGTAGGTATCCGTAGGTAGCTAGGCTTCCCACTTTTGGGGGGGGCAGGGGACTCGCTACAGTTCGTTCGGGCTACCCTGCCACTGACGGCCGGCTGGTTCAGCGCCCCTAGCGGACATCCCAGGGGACCGACGCCCAGCCCTGTGGGATCCTTGGCCCGTGCATGGTGCTACCCCTTAACTTTGGTTCCCTTCTTACTCCACTTCGACGCCCCCAACCTGAAGCTGATCATCGACCTCGGAGATCCTTGTCGCGTGGGCCAGACGGATATCGAAGAGTTTGTCGAGTGTGCACAGTCCGGTTTGTTCGACATCATTGAACCCTTGAAGCCATCCTTTGCTTCCCAGTCTCTCGAGAAGTATCTGTTGCCATCTCGGTATTGGTGCGCGAAGCAATTCGACCATGTTTTGGACTAGAAACATCTGAACATCTGGTTAACCCGCGTTGAAGGACCTCCTCTATGCGATGGCCAAGCCGTCGTATTAGAAGGCGACGGTGCCGATCTCGCTGCCGGCTTAGCTCGCCGAGCAACCGAAGCCCATTTCTGTCCCGGTCATGGCCCGTCGCAACGCCGAAACATCGTAGCCTGCCAAACTGGCTTACACGAACGTCAAGCCCTTGTTCTTGAAAGGAATGAGGGCCAGGATGACGGCGTGGTGGTAGTACGCAGTCCGGTCGATAACGCCGTCCGTCAACAGCCCGACCGACCCTTTGCTGCTCCTTGTGTCCGTCTGCCCGAAAACGAGGTTGTCCGCGTCCCCCAGCTCCATCCCTCGACGGAGGCAAGCAGCCGTTTCCTCGGGGAGGTAATATGCCGCCGTGCGCGCCTTTCCCACCCGGCCCTGGCGGTCGAGCACCACGATCCAGGCAAAGTTCATGATCGGCCCCTCGCGCTTGTCAGACATGTCGATGCCCCCCTCAATCCCGACCCAGTAGTCTGCCTCTTTCTCGCTGCTCTGCGCGCCGCGCGCCCGGTTGAGGGCGCCGCGGAGCGTCTCCTCGTCCGTCAGCGGCTGGTCGGGCACGCCCGAGGGGATGCTGACCCCGCGGATGGTGTAGGGGCCCGGGATGGCCGACTGGAAGCCGAGTTGCGTTGCCCGAACCTTTGTGGGGTTTTTGGATGCGACGACGATGGAGCTGGTTGCGGTTGCCATGTTGACGTTGGTGTTGATATTCATGCCAGGTAGGACGCTCTTGATTTACTTGGCGCTGAAAAGGGGGGACAAATGCGGTGGCGCGAGGGAGAAAAGGAAAACGGTAAAGACTATGAATGATGTAAAAGGCTGTTCAATTTGAAGACAGGTATCACCACTTATCAAGGCGGTTGCTTGGGGTTGGGAATCGGATATGACTCATTCGGCGAAGCGCCTTTTCCAACGAGAGGCAACGTGGCTCCATTCGGCTGTCTCATCACGGCTTGCTCTCTGCCCTCTTCCCATGTCACTGGCTTTGTCCTCCCATGATTCCCACGATGAACCATCACTGACGGATTTCCGAGTGAGCGTAAATCGCCATTGTCTCCTGGCATACTGAACCTCCATTGGAATGCTGCGTGTCAATAGCCATTACACAGACAGTGATCATGACTCTTGTACCGCTCTCTCATCCCGGCCTCTCTCTATCAAAGGCTTGCTGTGGTTTTTCGGTGTCTTTGAATTCGGTGGAACTATTGGTTTGTCGGCAACCTGGCGGGATTACTTTGACCAACTCCGTAACCAGCTGGAACCATGATTGCCTATGAATCGTCAATCTCCATTGTCAAACGACTCCACGGTTGGGTTTTCCGAGAAAGAGAGGCTATGGAAAAGAGTGCGAAGCTATTACTGCTCATGGCTCTGGAGCCATGAACAGCCCTCTCCGATCGCCGAGGAACATGCTCCCATTATCAGAAAGCAGTTTTTGTCATTGTGTCAACTTCACAGGGAGTCGGACGAGTCTCTGCAGTCCGGTATCATATCACGGATCAACAAAGCACTTGGAACAAAAGACGGGATGCATAACGGCAGTTTCTTATTCCTCGGCTACTTCTTTAGGCGAATTCATCAACTTCTGATGTAGAGACGAGATATGGTCTCGTGGGTAAACGTCGCAGGCAAACCAAAAGCCAAAGCGACATACCAGTGTTCAGGGACAGTCGATTCTGGCCTGCTCCAAGCCCTTCCGAGAAGGGACTTCCGGGCTGTACAGCTGCGAATAGTGGACGTGGCGTAAGTGACGACGTGTCTCGTCTCTGCGCGACCAGTCGCCGTGGCACTGGTTGCAAGGCCAGCGAGTTCTGCCCCCCCTGTCGAATGCGAGGCCCGGTGCAAGGTTCAGCGCACGAACTCTGGCCAGGCCAGGGATCGAATCGTCTTCTTCATTGGAAGAATCATCCGACGACTCCTCATGGGAGGAATCGCCCTCGGAAGACTCCTGGCCCGAGTCCTCCGAAGTCTCCTTATGGGCTCCTTGGCCAGTGTTCGAGCCATCCTGCTCATGATTGGCGCGCTCGTTGGCAGTATCGGAGGCCTCAGAAGTGGTGGAGCGGCTGGAGTGGGAGGCACTGTCGTGACTTCCGGCGGCAACAACGCCGCCACTGTTGTGCTTGATGACATATGCCTTCGAAGCAGCCGCATCGTTGACAGCAGCCGGGATGACGGGGTCAAGCAGCTTGATGGCCTCGTTGTGGATGATCTGAGGGGAGCCGGCCAAATGGTGGACAAGCTCTGCAGAGTGGGGGCACTCGTCCTTGATGCTGGAGGGATCAGGGTAGGCGAGTTCAAAGGCTCCAGTAGGAGCAGCAGAAGCGAGCGCAGGGACATGATGAGGCTTTTCGATTGGATTACTGGGACCAGGGTTGACAAGTATGAAGCTGTCGACCAGGTTGGCTGGGATTCGAATGTTGTTGACATTCAGTGGCATGGTCGGGCCTTGAGCAGCGACATCAGTGCAGGCATTGGAGGAGCCGCCCAGGGCAAAGCCCTCGGGGATGCCCTGCAGTTTCTGTCCAAGAAGAGTATTGTGGTTGTCCTCGGAAGGGCGGGCGGGCATATCGTGATTGCCATTGCGGGGTATGCAGCAGTTGTTCGACTCGTGCTGGATGATAGCCTCATTGACAGAGCGAACGTCCTTATGCAGCTGTATAGCGTTGTCATAAGAGGGCTGAGTGCCCAGGGGCTTTCCGTCAATAGGAGCAATAGAAGTGTACGGTCCAAGTGGCCTGAGTTTGTTTCTGTTAGAGATTGCCTACAAAGGATGTAGAATGAAGACGTACTGGAAATATTTATCAACGCCTTTCATGCGCTTGGGATCTTTTCCATTGACTGCGAAGGAGTGCTCTGTGAACATGATCAGTATTTGGTTTTGCCGTGTAAATGAAGGCGAGGATGGATGTGAGTCAAAGGCCACTGGAGGCAGTGTATTCCTGGATTCAATCGGCCAAGAAGAACAATGTAATCCGTAGTCTTGACTCTTGAAGAGGAGCTGGTCTCACACGGGCTGAGAAGCACTCGCCCCCATCTAGTTCTCAAGAGAAAGACTCTTCTTCAAGAACAACAAGCAGAAGTTGAAAGGATGCAGATGATGGGCGAGTGAACTTACGCATAATCGCCATCTTGTTCTTCTTCATCATCACCTTTGTAGGACAGGTGTTGACAACCAAGAAGCTTGGTCTGATGGGCAGACCTGGTGGTGATGTGAAAAAGAAGGAAAGTAATGAAGAACAAAAATGTGGGAGGAGATGAAAGGGTTTATATTGTTGTCCCAACCCGAGAACCTGCTGTGGAGGACAGATAAGCCGGTTGGACTACTAGCTAAGTAGGACAACGGGCCATACATTCACGGATAGTACCCGGCAAGCATGATCAGGTAAAGGCAGGTGCTCAGGTTGACAAGAAAGAAAGAGAAGGGCAACATCAGGTGAAGACGGGATTTATTGATGCATTCATAGGTGAAGTGCCTCTCAAGGATGGGTTAGCTTGGTTGGCTCCTATGAGGGTACTAAAGCTTTATAGCCCTGGACACTGCTTAGATCAGATATAAGCATGGTGAAGCTGCTGGAACTAAAACAAAGGTAAACAGTCTTTTTATAATTGATTTTTATTCATAAACCCGGTCTTTAGGATGATTTATTCTAATATTAGCTAAGAGATTTAACAGTATTCTTAAATATTTATCTTCATATAGTGTAATATAAACCTACTAGTAATAGTAGAATGGTAGAGGTAGAGGCAAATAACAGAAGGAGCTAAGAAGGCCTCATCTTGTTGTTCATAGTTACAAGGCTGCTTTAGAGGACTTGTAAGATAGCTACTTACCCCCTCTCCCGGATGATAGGCCATGTAGTAGAAAGTACCCTCTGATATGTATGCTAAGTGAAGAACGGTACTACTGATAGTAAGTACGAGAGAAAAAATAGAGGTAGACGGTGAGGAATTTTCTTGTTACGGTCACCGGTGAAGCGGCTGTGAAGGAAGGGGTAGCTTAGTCACCAATCATAAGGGTCTACAGGCTTCAAGACAACGGACAGTGTTCAGGGCAGGAGGAGATTAGAAAAGGCAGGAAGTACCTACCTACTGTTGACTTGAAAACGTGAATGAAGTATCTGACGAGTCTACGTATGTAACTAGGTATGTACGGAACACAGATGTATCTAGGTAGTGCTATGATGGCAGAAATTGACGGCTCGAGCAATTAATCCCTAGCAGGGTTCCGACATGGATGATGGGTTCTCATGCCTCGAGGTAAAGCAAGCCTCAGTGAAGGGGGAATGCTGACGAAGGAGGGGAGACGGAAGACATGCGGATCTTAAAAAGACAAGACTATTACATTTTCATCAAGTCCCGAAGAAGTGTGGTCAATGGATGGTGATGTGCTTGCGATGGCTCGTCGTTGACAGGTGTGCCCGGATTGGGGCGGAGGCGCACATTCGCGTCGCGTGTTCAGCGGAGCGGAGGCGCTCGGAGCGGGATGGATGCACTCACTCGCTACCTTACCTTGGGTACTTGGTTACAGGGGTAAGTCAAATGCCCCATATGATGTAGTGACCCACACACATAGCCGCGGTGGCAGTTATCCATAGTGATAGTTAATAGCGATGGATAGGAAGGTTGCTGTCTGGCCGGCCGGCTGGCTAGCGGACTAGTTAATGGGCTGTCGGGCTGGCAGCTGGCTGGCGGGCTGGCGGGCGGGCTGGCTGGCTGGTGGGCTGGCTGGGGTTAATGGGCTGGCAAGAGGTTAGTGCGGTACCTGAGAGGGGGAATTTGAATTCGGCCGGAAACCATAGTACTTAGCTCACGTGCTTACCGACTTGTGTCGTGCAGTGGGTAATCAACCAGCCACTCGTCGGTCGATCTGGCAGGCTTGGCAGGGCAGAGACGAGGGAAGCTGGCATCCCCTGCGAGAGAGAGACAGACCATGACCACATTAGCGCCCAGCCTTAGATCGACGCCTTTGCCCGGGCTTGCCAGTTCACATCAGGGTTTTAACAGCAGGCTAGACTTGTTCTTACGTACGGGCTATGGTTCTTGTGTGCTTTTGGAACTGGAGAGGGCGGGGGGATAGACGGTTGGAAAAGGCTCGTGATGGTGAAACAATGAGCCATCGGGGGGCGAGGAGGCAGGGTACATGCGGAAAGATCCGGCCAAACAGGGAATCTACCTAGGTCCAGACGGCGAAGAGGGTGGGACACGACACGCGGCGGCTCGAGCTGACAAGCCACACCCATAACTTCTCGGCACGGTTTAGCCGTAGCTTGTGCAGAAGATGGCCAAAGGTTGATTGGCAAATGACGTCAGCCGGCAGCGCAAGTTCGAGAGTGCTTGCGACGCTTTGTTGATCGTGGCCGTGGGTGGCAGCGTCGAGGGGTTGTGTTTTTTTTTCATTCTTCATCTTTTATTTTGTTGCACTACTCTTGTTTTTCCTTTCCCGCAGGGGGCCCTACCTAGTCCTAGACAGTACAGTACCGTACAGTACCCACCTGATGGGTATTATCTCTCCCGGCCTGTGATCACCTCGGACCCTTTTCACTCCCCCCCTGCGTCTCTCGTCTGCTTGTTTCCCATTTTAATCTCTCGAGAGACTGTCTTCTTTTCTCTCTTCACCCTCTTCTTCCCCTTTCTCAACCCAAGCACACCGTTCGAACGGAATACCCGGGGACCCTATCCCGTTGGGAAAATACTCTCTCGCCTCGGTTGCCCTCACAAGCATAAGCATAAGCCCACCCGCCCTCTTACTGTAACCCGTCAGCCAACGTCCAGTCCGCCCGAGCGATTCACCCGTCAAAACAAAAACCTCTTTACCTCCTCTGGTGGCAGTCACGGACCAACTGCTAAACTTTTCATCCCCCAGTGCCTGTACACATCATTGGACATCGCCGCAGACTTGGCTACACCCCCCCCAGGGCGGCCCCCCCCCCCTTAAAGTGATCGACCCTGGTGTCCATTGCGGGTCGGGTCTTGGCAACGGCAATCACTGTGCTGCAGAGTGTGTGTTGCTGACAGCATCTCCCGCTATCTGCTCTACCGTACCCCCACTTACCTAGGTATCGGTTCTCCCTCCATCTCTGCACTGGTCTGCCTCGGCCACCGACCTCGCCAATCCATCACGGTTGACCGAGGACGCTTTGCTTGCCTCTAATCAGTCCATCGCGTTTCTTTGTCCAACCTGAGAGCGACTGTCCGTCGACTGTACTGCCTCGCGACTTGGCAACCAGCTCCGCCGACATGTCCACCATGGACGATCAAAGACCCAACGGGCGCCCACATTCCCCGGATCATCGGCCAGAACCCGCCGCCGCCATCTCCACCCCGACGGCGCCTTTGGTCCAGACTTCTCCCGTTTCGCCCGGGCCGCCGCCGCCGACGACGACGACGACGACGAAGACTGCTGAGACGGGTAGAGGAGCCAACAGCGATGCCGTCAACGGGGTGGCGGATGGCGCCACACCATCCGACGGTCATTTAACCAACGGTATCTCGGATGCGCCGGAAGCCAATGGTCGCGCAGGGAATGCCGCGACACCCAACGGCCACTCGTCGAATGGCGTGACCGCCGAGAACCAGTTCACTGATGGCACCGTCCCATCATTATCATCATCAAATGGTGGGCCATCAACCAACGGGAATGACTTGGCCCGGCAGAACTCGGAGGGAGACCTCGAGCACAAGATCCAGGGCGTGCAGAATCCCGAAGCTAACGGTCACAAGCCACCCGACCAGAAGCCGCATCACCACTCCGGCGATATTAAGGGGCTGTATGTCGATGGCAAGGAAAAGGTCAAGGACAAGGCGAAGCCGTCCGGCGGCTTCGACACGACCCCGCTCCCCGATGCCCCTCCGGGATACACCGTGAGGTTCATCTTCCACAGAGCAAGCAACCTTCCCGCCGCGGACATCGGTACCAGGTCGTCCGATCCCTTCATCCACGCCACCCTCAGAGCGGCCGTGCCAAAACGGCACAAGGAGGACCCCGACCTGATTCACCGCACCGAGACCAAGAGGCGGACCACCGAGCCAGTGTGGAACAACGAGTGGGTTGTGGCCAACATCCCCGCCGCCGGATTCATCCTCAAGTGTCGCATTTACGACGAGGACTGGCCGGACCACGATGACCGCCTCGGCAATGTCACCGTCAAGGTCCCCTACGTTGGCGAGGACTGGAAGGGGTATCCCCCGCCCGGTCGTGAGTTCGTGGCCAAGAAGCGCATGGGTAGTAAACGAGCCTACCTTGTCAAGGCCATCACCAGCCGCTTCGACCCCCGGACGGACATGTCGCCAAGGCTGTGGATCAGCATGGAGGTTTTGGGGAAGTCGGACCCGCCGTATGCGCAAATGTGCACTCTCGGTCCTACCTCGTACTTTAAGCATTTCAGCCCCATTATTGGGCGGCTCACCGGAATCAAGGTCAACAGGGACGAGGAGGCCGATGCCCGCTCCGACTTGTTCGACGAGGCCCAGGACGAGGACAAGAACAACAAAAAGACGAAGAAATACGAGTGAGTAGAGTGCTTCCCGCACCAAGATTGAAAGACCCCCTCGTTAACGTCACCCGCAGCTTCCAGTCCAACGAGATGCAACTCTCGGGGCCAGTGCCTCCTGAGCTGTATCACCGCTACGTCGAGTTTAGGCCCATGATCGGGTTGATGTTTGCAAAGAGCGGTTTGAGAGGCAGGATCCTCAACAAGGCGTTGCACAAGCAGCACAGCAGAGTCTACAACTTTGACAGTTCGACCGAGTACGGCGTCTTCAAGGCCCGCTCCGAAGAGGCTGCCCTGCAGTTCCTCAAGCTGGTGCACTTTGACGAGGGGGGACGGATATTCACTTACGTGCTGACGCTCGACGGCGTGTTTCGCTTCACCGAGACGGGAAAGGAGTTCAGCATCGACATGCTGAGCAAGCACACCATGCACAGCGACGTCGAGACCTACATTGCATGCTCGGGCGAGTTCTTCGTCCGACGGCTCGAGAAGCCTAGCCGATCAGACGACCCGGAGCCGGACCAGAAGACACACCCGAACGAGGAGATCCCCGGCGGGCCCCCAAACAGCCACCCTCCCCACAACCCGTCGTACTACCAGCTGTTCATCGACAACGATTCCGGCACGTACCGGCCGGACCGATCCATTCTCCCCAAGCTCAAGGAGTTCCTGGAAGCAAACTTTCCCGGCCTGGGCATCGTGGTCATGCACTGCGAGGACGAGGAGCTCCAGAAGCTCAAGAAGGAGCAGGTGGAGGCCAAGAAGAAGGAGGGCAGGATGGTCAACATGGTGCTCGCCCGCAGCCCGAGCACGAGCTCGATGAGCTCGACCGAGAGCGCGCTGCAGGCCATGGAAGAGGCGGGCGAGAACGGCGGGCCGGTGAAGAGCACGACGCAGAAGGCACTGGACGCGCTGGAGGACCCGAGCACCTTGAAGCAGATGCTGAAGCCGGGTGACCACGGCAAGGGGAAAGGCCATGATCACGCGCATGAGGCGGGCAACAGTTCGACCGCGCACTGATGACGAGTGGCCAGAGCGGGTCTGTTTGCTCATTTTTCATTTTTCATTTTTCGTTTGTGGTTTGCTTTTTTTCTACCATTTGATACCTTTATGTTTACGCTGCTCCTATGAGGCATTCCCCATTAGTTCGACGCCCCCAACCCCTATAGGATCAGCAAGCAGGAATATCTGCGGGATCGACTCTAATTCATAGTTTAATCAAGTTCGCACGATCTGCCCATAGCTTGGATGATGCCGTGTGCCCCATCTCGTGTTTCCGTCTCCGGAGTTGCGTTCGTAATGCTCGGTCAGACAACCGGATTCCGTGTGTCAGGTTTTAAATAGAGATTTCATCCGCACATTCACCCTCACAGTCACAGAGAAGATACCAATGACACCAAGACCACCATTGCTTAGGCCCTTGAAGCCGATGATTATCATTATTTTCTATTGTACCACGGAGACCCACATTGGGTTCGCCCGCCCAACATCCGTCAACGCCTTTCAGCTCTTCCTCTCCCATGAACCTTTGACGACTCAATGCCTACAGGCTATCCTGGCTTCCCGGATTTGGGTTGTAGTAAGCTGCAACCCCGATAGCGAGGTAGACAATAATGCAAAGGAACCCCTCAAGGTAGTTGCACTTCTGGTTGCGCAAGAAGTTTCCGACAGTCAATATCGCAAGGATAAGCATGGTGACGTCGAACACGTCAAACACAATGTCCATGTGCTTATCCAGCCCCCATGCAATGATGATAATGAGCGGGCCGTTCAGCAACGCTGTTTGCAGCGTCGCGCCTAGCACGTGGGAGAGCGCAAAGTTCATCTGGTTATCCCAAGCCTCGTTGACGGCCGTCAGGTGCTCGGCAGTCTTTTCGACCAAGGGCACAAGAATCAGACCCATAAAGTGGTCCGAGACGATGCTGTGCCTGATGACGATGGGATGGATTTGCTCAACGAGGTAGACTGCCATGAACGTTACGAGGGTGACGGAGACGACGAGGGCGACGACACACTCGGTCAGAGTCAGCCTGGGTCTATCGACGCGCTCACAGCCTTTGTGTTCACGCTGCTCGTCGTTCTCAAAGATGGCGTCATAGATGCCGTGGTGCGTGTGGGCCTGGAAATACACGAAGACGCTGTACGCTATAACCTGCAAAACAGAGACGACCCTCGAAATGTGGAGCGTTTTGTCATGGAGCTGGTCGGCAGTGAGAGATGTGGCCATCGAGTAACTAAAGACGGCCGGAACGGCCAAGGCGACGCCTCTGTTCGCACGTTGTCAACCTTTTGCCCAGCTGATTCTTTGATGGGAAAGCATCCACTTACGCTGTCAAGAGAAGACCAGTCCCGGCTTCGCTGACGGTCTCACTGAACTCGGCTTCGTCTCTCCTCGTACCGCCGGCAACAAAGCACATACCCAGGCACAAGAGCATCGTCGCCAATATCGAACCAAGGATGGCGGCCTTGATTACACTAAACTGGTTGTTCTGCAGCAAAACTACGAAGAGAATGACTTCGACAATAGAACCAAACCTGTACGAGTGTCTGTCAGCAAGGGACGCAACACGTATGCTGGCAAAACACAATGGTAGCTCACATTGTCTCGATCAGTACGCCGGAGACATGGTTGACCTTGCGCGACAGCTCCCGGCCCGCAAAGCCAACCATGTTGGCGCAGGGAATCATCGCAATGTAGGTCAGGATAAAAATCAAGACGTTGCTGTCTGGGCGTACATCTACATCCATTTCCGTGTAAGTCCAACTTGCATCCAGAATCGCGGCTTTGATTCTTCTTTTTTAAAAAAAAAATAGCTTACTGCGAACGATAATAGCAGCAGGCACCAAGGGCCAGAATATGTTACATAGCCTGGACGCTCGACATGATGACATCCAGGTAATCCCGAGAAACTTCAATGGGTGAAAGCCCGAACGTCCGCTTTCCCCCGAGGGCTTGATCCTGACCATGTTTCGCCGCGAGGTGGCTTGAGTAGAGGCATTGCTATGGAAGGGTAGTTCCCCGCGGGCTGGATAACTCGTGCGCATCTTCTCGAGAGATATGAGGGAATATTCTGAATCATGTCGCCGTAAGCCTGTCGACTGGAGGTAGGCTTGGCGGTAGGGGTTTCTGGAGGACGACATAGTGGCGGGCCGCAGGGGTGTGTGAGTGAACAGGATGACGCCTTCGTCGAGTGAAGAATACACGCCTCAAGTCTCGGATGCGGATATTCAGAGGTCTATGTTTGTGAAAAACCAACTGGTATTGCCGTGGAATGGGGCGGAGAATTCGTTCAATTGTAGCATTTTATCTGGGGGATACAGCCAACAACAGTGAAAGTAATGGGAAGCATATGGAAAAAAGGGGGGAGAAACCCATGTCCGCTCTTGATCGACAGATCCAACTTATTGGGTTTGAGGCACTATAGCACACCTGGTTCTGGCCAAGCCGAGTATATGCCTGACGATACGCACAAGGATTCCTCGGCCTCCTTTGTTGCAGGAATCAGGCCTGACACTCGGCAAGAGAGATGGTCTCTCCCATGTTGCTACTATGGAATCGGCACGCCGATCTGCCAATCCGAATTAAAGGAGGCTCTAGAGGCCCCCTGGTAAAGGGGGCATCGGCGGGCGCGTGCGCTTCGGACGAACGCGGCGCCCATGATTCAAGGCACAGCCACGACGCCTGATGGTACGCTCCCCCCCTTGGGCAGTTACAATCTATCCGACGGCATATGGGCATACGCGTCTATAGTACCTGTGCCTTATTATGTGGTGCCCAATCTTTTTGGCTTTAGTGCCGTTTGCCGTTTGCCGTTTTCCCACTGCGCTGCTGCTTTGACGTCGAGTTTTAAACGACAGAAGTTTTCGAGCACGGACACCTGGGCAAGGTAGGGTGATAGTTGGGCAGCTATATCCGTAATCGAGTAGCCAGCTCGGCCTAGCTGCCGAGTCGGGCAGAGCTTGCGTTGGCCGTTTTCACTTTCAGCCTTGCACCAAACATCAATAGCTTGTCTTGGCGTTTAACGTGCGTCTGTGGTCCCGACATCGTCACGTTTGATGCTGAGTATTCTTGTGTTGTTATCTACAAACTGGGAGGCATTGGCTATGTAATTAAACCCCCAAGGATTCGGGCGACGACTGGAGCACGAACCCGACGCTCGAATAGTACAAGTTGGAGATGCGCACGGCAGTGGCCCTGTGTTACTGAGGGGCGCCTCCAATTGTTCCCTCAGAGGTGGGGCAGGACTCTCGAGTCCGTGAACGCCCACAGAAGGGGAGAGTAGTCGGAGCACCAAGCATTTCCGGTGTAGTAAGTGCTCCTCTTCCCCTGAAGTGCGTAAAGGTCACGGTAGAAACCTGCCCTGACCGCCTCCGGCGACACGTGAAGCTGGAGATCCTTGTGCTCTTCCCACGCGCAGATGTCGACGCCGGTGGTGGAAGTTCCGTTGGTAGAGGCCTCAATCTTGTGGACAGCATCAACAACCAAGCCCCGAGCCTTGGAAGAGTCGGGCTCGCCAATGACCTTGACCGTGTGATACCCCGGCACGCCGACCGTCTCCATGCGCCACACAAAGGGCGTCTGGGGAAGACCATCGGGAGCGGCGACGTCGACGTTGAGGAAATTGGTGAGGTCGGGCAGACCGCTCTTGGAAACGACTCCAACGTAGTAAGGAACGTTTTGCCATTGCTTGAAGACGGAAGTCTCGGAGTCGTCGAGGTCGAATGGAGCGAGATTCTTCACGGTGGGGGGTATGGTAATGAGGAGCTTCTTGGCTTTAATGAGCTTGCGCCCAGTGGCAGAAGCAACGACGGCCGTGACACCCTCATCGGTGCGCTTGGACTCGATCACGACGCTGGAGTACAGAACATCGCTTCCGAGGAAAGCGCCAGCCTTATCGTAGACTTGTTGGTTACCACCCGGGGCATAAAGATACCCGGCAGAGAGACCCAGCAAATGGGGCTGTCCGAAGTTCTGCAGAACGTAGAGAGTTGGCGTCTCCAAGAGATTACCGACGCCCTGGGCAAAGATCCAAACAACCTGGACGACGTCGGTCAGGTTGTACTTCTGGACGAACTGACCGAACGGCAAAAGGAGGTCTTCCGGAACATCTTTCGGGATGTCATAAGCACCCTCGGCCAGGAATCCGAATTGGAGGGCGGCGAATAGATAGCTCGCCAGAGGTCCGACCATGGTGCTTGGATCGACGGCTGTGGCATTGGGGACGACGAAGCCACTCTTGAAGTCGACAACCTTGCTCGGGAAGGGCGACAGAACAGAAGCGTTCAGCTGCACACCGAAGCGCTGGAAAAAATCGACAGTTTGATTGTTCTTGATATATGCTTGCACGCCATAGTCGATGGGTGCACCGGTTGCGGCGTCTCGAAAGGTGTCGACGTGACCCCCGAGCCTGTCCGCGCGCTCGACGACGGCGACGGACTTGTTCTGGTCCCGGAGGCGGACAGCGGCGTAGGTTCCGGTGGCCCCGCCTCCGACAATGAGCACGTCGCGTTGAATGATGTCTTCGGGCTTGAAAGAGGATTCGTCACAGGAGTCGAGGCCGAGTGGGGACGCGTTGATCAGAGATGCGCCAAGCGCACAGAGCGACAAGAGTTGAGAACGCATGGCGAATGGAAGCGGTGGATAACGAGTGACTGGAGACCAAGCGAGTGACGGATGTAGAGAGAATGCCGATAACCGGTCTGCTAGGGAGTGGGAAATAAAACAATATATATACATATATATCTATATGCTGCAGAGGAGTCTAAGAGATGAGGAGTCGAGTGCCGGCTGAGCCCGGCAGACTGGTAACAAATCAAGTCCAATGACGAAGGTAAAATTGACTCAATCAGGCAATGAAGTCTAATTAATTAACTGGCAACAAACACACTTTGGCTTGGCAGGCTCCACAAACCGTAAGACGCCCATCGCCCGCGCCACGCTGGACGAAGCCGCCCATCGAGTACACATTGCAGGCCTCTCTCTCTATGTTGTTGCATACTTTTTTTTGGGGGAATGCGACCTTTGTCATGCACAGCGAAACTTTCACCTGTCGATTGAGAGGATCCTCATGTCGATGTTCTTCGTTTCGACAAGTCATGTGCGGGAGAAAAAAGCCCGAGGGATCCGGCAATTTTGGTCGCTCGTAAGACAGGGATGAGGTTGCTCCGGATTCTGTCAAGGTTTTCCGTATCAACCAAATAGAACCTCGTACTTCCAACGGGCGGGCTTGGCCAAACTTTAGCAGCTTTCGGCGCCAATAGTGCATACCCGTCGCCGAGTCGCCTGCATCAGACCTGCAACTCTTGCTCGTCACTGCACCGGCGATGGAAGCTTCCACAATCCTGGCAGAAATAGCGTTGCTCAACCTCCTGGTTGCAATGACTGGAACCCGGTGTGTCTTGGAATACTTGCGATGTGGCTGATGCTACTTGCGGTGATGCGACCTCTCAAGACAGAGGACACAAAGCTACCATAATTTACAGAGTTTCTGGCGTACGAGACCGTTTGCCATGGCCAATGCTCGACGTTCACAATAATGAAATCAATCTGCAGCTCTTTAGCTGAGGGCCCCGAGCCGGGCCACGTCGTATTGGCGATGGACGAGGACACATCAACTGAGAACCCAAGTCAGAAGCTACTGTCTACTCAAAACCAGGGGCACGAGGGTTAAAGCTACTGCTTTCAACTGATTATGAAGCCCCAACCTTTTTCAGTAATTGACCCTGTTATTGAGGGCAAAAATAGCAGAGTCTAAGATGAGGGAAATGAAGCCCCCACTCGGTTCAATGCCTGCTGGGGGCACTGATTCGCACCTCACGTCTTCTGCAAAGCCGACTGAGACCCTGCTATGTAATGTCCCGTCAGGCCTGATGGCTGTTGTCGTGCTGTCAAACGTTAAATATTAATACAGGGGAGCAGTTTCGGGCCCGCACTTGTAAAAGTAAACATTCGTCCAAAATGCCCGTGTCCGGGCGCCATGGACTGATTGTTCGTCATACAGAGTATTCTTATGTTGGGTGGGATCCCTAGCCCACACACTAGTTGACACCCGGCTTGACAGAAGTTATGCACGTTCTGTCTCTGTCCTTTTTACAGAAACAAACACTAATCAGTTCAAGGTCGGCGTGGCCCCATCGTCATCAGCGAAGTGATGGCCTCGTTGCCTTCCGAGCTCATTGAGCAGATATGTTCCTATCTTTGTTTCCATTGCCAGCATCATGGGGCCTTTCCTACAACCGACTTGATTGACGCTCGGGTTTCAAAAAGAACGCTGTCACACCTCTGTCGGGTATCTAGACGCATCTACGGCGTCGCCCAGCCAATCCTTTTTCACTACTACACCACAGATAACCTACCACGAGGACATCGTTGCCGCGACCAAGCCCGCGTAGGCGACATCCCCAAGGAGAATGATAAACTCCCCGAGTTTCTACGCAGCATCATCAACCGTCCTGATCTGGCATCCCGCGTGAAAACGCTGCTGCTTGTGGAGACCGACGAGGTCGGCGGTTGCACTCCAGACTTGGCCCAACTGCTCAGCAAAGCAACCAGGAGACTCGGCGCCTCAGAGCATGCCCCGACGCAAGAGTACCTGCAGACGAAGATATGGCATGGTCTATCAGGCCAACCGCAAAGCTTGATGCGCATCCAGCGACGGAGGATTCACCATTGGCTTGAAGAGCTCGCGGTTCTCCTTTCGCCCAACTTGGAACGACTGTTCATCGCGCGCGACAGCTTTGTTCGCTATGAGCACATCCGAGACAGCGGGGCCTCATTGCCCGCACTCAGAACCATCGCCATCAGTGGTGTTAGCAAGAATCAGCATGTACACGAGGCCTCTGTTCTCTTCAAGGCCGCGCCGAACCTCGAGAGCCTCTACTCATTACAATGCAGCCTCTTCGACGGCTTCAGCCCTTGGACTATGGCCAAGCCATGGAATCTCAAACTGCAGACCGTGCGGAAGCTGATACTGAACGACATCGGACCGGAAGATTTAGAACTTTTGGTCCAGTGTTGTCCCAGTTTGCAGGAGTTGGAGGTCTTTGCAACCAAGATCCATTTGACTTCGGGAGTCGGCTACTGGAATGTCGCAAAACTTTTGCAGGCTCTAGAATCAGTCCGACACACACTAAGGAAATTGAGGCTTTCCTGTTCGCCGAATCAGAAGCATGCGGAAGACTCCCGGCCGAATGTTGGCGGAATAACATCCCAGTCTTTTCGCCAATTTGATCATTTGGAAGAGCTATGGATTGACCAGACTGCTATCGAGAGCCTCTCGCAGAAGACATCTATCGAGGACAACCCAGTGGCTGATTGCAGCTTGATAGAGATATTACCGCCGTCAGTCCGCAAAATCCAGCTCCTCCAAGTGGGAAAAGATTTCATTGGGAGCTTGAGGCGCCTTTCTAAGGGCGTCCATTTCTCATTGCCTTACTTAAGAATCGTTCACATCAACTTAGCAGAGGGAACGGACAAGAGAGATATTGGATCAAAGAGCATGGAATCCATTGAATCGGCCTTTCAATCGGGGGGTGTACGGGTGCACTGGGATACATCTTCTGCCGAAGAATACCTCTTGAACATGGAATCAGGTATATCATCGGAGTCGAAACTAGACCCGTTGCCCTCGATTAAGCTAATGATACCGAGTACGGATGGACTCACAATACAATAATTGATTTAATTACGTATTGAAGCCCCAAAGATGTTGTTCCCAGTCTGCCTTTCTGACCGACTTCAAGGATAAGCGAGCCTTTGCCAGGCTCTAGAGTAACATCGTTCCCTAGGGCAATCGGTACCCTAGATTCACATACCATTAACTTGGACTCGGTAAACTGGGTTTGCACCTGGTACTGAATAGAGCCGGCCGGTAACGCGTGTGGTCAACGGGTACGATGTCGAGGACGAAGAACGCTAACAGAGACGAAGCACAATCCCCATCCACGCGGTGTATGTCAGGCAAGCCGCTTTGTGACGCATAACGGAAGACAACGCAGGGTTTCGCATGCATATACCAGTGTAACTGACAATGTCAGGTCGGATCATTTGTTTGTTGGCTTGCCGAAGATATCAGTGGAAAATGTCGGCAACCGAGGTCGGTGCACGTCTTTCATCAGTCGCAGCTCACTGATTATTCTTAGAGGCTGAGCTCAATTCTGGGATGGTCTGATGAGTACAATTTGATACGACGCTGTCTCGGATGAGCCGCATCAACGGAGCGCCGCTCGTTTGCCGCACTCCCTGCAGGTGGGCCGGACAGTTCTACTACCGAGAAAGATGACATCCCTGTTGAAACGTTTGTGCCTTCGTCCCCAGCATGGCTTTGACGACCTTGTTCACACATGGAAAGACAGAGCTAGTGCTAGATAGGGGCAGGCGAGCGAGAGATCAGATTTGGCCGAGAGATCGAGGAGTCTAGGGCATTCGACAGCGCCCATGAGTCATGACTTTCAACTCCCGAGACATTCTCAATCTGGGTATCAACGTTACACCAACCGCCGATAAGATTGCAACAACCACCGGTGTAAGGACTGGTCTGACGCCTGTCATCCGAAGCCGAATCGGTTCACGAAGCACGGCAGAAGTGGTGGCGACAATCAGATGAAATCGGCATAGTGAGACGGCACAGACCCTCGTGGCATACCCCAAGGGCGGTATATAAGTTACACGAGCCAAGCTTCAGCACAAACTTGCAGTCATTGTGCTTTGCATTGTTATGGGGAGGCTCAGTCGTCAGATATTATGATACTTGCACCCCATCAATGACGAAAAGAAGCCAGAATTTCGGTGGGCAACAGTGGGTGACGGAATTCCGCCATCGTCTTCACAAAAGCATGTCGTGTTGACCTAGTCGCAGCGCCGACCCCAGCTTTCAGACGGAAGAAGCGTGGCCACCGTTACTATACAACTTGTAAAGATAGGGCTAGTGAGGAGGTAGTAAACAAACATCACTCGAACAAGAGTTGCCACTTTATTGGTTGCACTGTATTGTCGTACAGCGGGAACGAATGTAACTTGACCTAGTGTGCCAGCCAACCCAAGCAGGCGGGGAGAGTACCCAAGAGCACAGAAGCCCCGCGAAGGCGACGAGGGTTGCACCGGCAGCTACCACAGAACTGGAGTCTCTGCCAATCGTTAGACAATACAATGCTGGGTGTCGAGTATGGTGGTGCAACAAGATCTGGCGGGGAACAGGGATCAGGGCATGGGTTTGTAGAGTTCCATTTGTGATGTTGGAGATGCGCTGAGCCATTAGAAAAAGCAATTATTTACATAGAATAGAGCCATGGGTTTCATTGTCATAGTCCTGTCAAATTTTATGAGTTACCGCTCACTATCGCTTCATTTCAGCACTTAAAGCTTTGGACTAAGGAATATATATCTTGTCTGAATAAAAAAGATAGGTTTCGGGTAATAAACAAACACCTGTATTTGTGGCGTATAGAGTGTCTTACTCACGGCTTGGTAGCTATGACTTCTCTCTGGCGGCGGAACACAAGAGCTGGACAACAGGACCGTCTCTCATGCATCTCCCCTCTCTCCACCACTTATGCCGCCTTCCGTCTTCCCCGAATCTAGCATAGCCAGTCGATGACGTTCCACTTGTCGCTGCTCATAGTCTAGTAGGTTGGCTTGCATCGAACACGAATGGACCTTCTCCCTGCTGGTTATGGGTACAGGAATGAGAAGACAGGGCATGTCGACCAATATTCGTATAATTTGTATCTCGAGTCATTAAGACTTTACTCCAAGAAACACCCACCTTGTTCAGATTCTATCGGCCGTTAAAATCGCATGCTTTGAAGCAACTTGGATCACGACTAGTCAAATCCCACAAGCGAGGCTAACTTAGATGGCAACTCAGCTCCCTATCAAAGGACCTCCTTATGTACAACCCTCTATGAGCCGCCGGTTAGCGTCAAACAGCTACCCAAATGCCAACCAGCATCAGCTTCATCATTTTGTCCCAAAGTATCCTGATAAGCCGAGAAAATGTCTCGGGGAGTTACTTTCTATCTACTCGCTTAGGGTAAGCATTGTTCCCTGCTTCCGATCTCATGACCCGGGTCCACGGCAAGGGCATTGCCAGGGCCGGATATCATGTATGGCTGACACGTTCCAGAGGCTACATAAGATGTCCGTGTTCTTCATTCTAGTTTTACTATCCTACCACCGGGACAGAGGAAAGCTTTCAGGAAACTGACATTCTTCTAATAGCCCGCCCTCCCTGATTCGTGTTACCCCCCTCAACCTTGAGCACCTGCGTCCTGCCCAACCCCCATCTCGACGGAACCAGCCGTCTTGTTATCAACATGTTCGACGCTCAGTCTGTTTCGGCACCGCCTGTATTGACAACTCCAACGTTTCTGCAATCGAAAGCTTCCACTCTAGCACCAAGCGACTCGAGCTACGATGATAATATGGAAAAGGAACTGACCATCTCGAGCTCCGCCCCATCTCTGCAGAACATCCATACCAATCACACATCACTGAATCCAGAGTCAGACACAGCACCCGCTCAAACATTCTTCACTAGATCGGGAAAGACGTCGACAGTGAACGGCGAGAGGGATACGGAATACCCAGAGGGAATGAAGCTAGCACTGATCGTGACTGCGGCCTGCTTCAGTGTGTTCCTGATGGCCCTTGGTAAGTAAGCTTCCCCAAAATCAACGTGGCCTCGCTTACCATGCCGCCTCAGACAATTGCATCATCGCAACCGCTATTCCCCGCATCACGGACGAGTTTCATAGCCTAAACGATGTCGGCTGGTACGGCAGCGCTTACCTACTTACCACGGCGTCGATTCAGCTGCTCTTTGGCAAACTATACAGCTTTTTTAGCATCAAGCGGATATACCTCATCGCCATCGGCATCTTCGAGCTAGGCAGCCTGGTCTGCGGAGTGGCGCCCAATAGCATTACCCTCATCATCGGCCGTGCTATCGCGGGACTTGGCTCGGCAGGTATCTATGCCGGAGCCCTCATCATTCTCGCCCACAGCGTTCCGCTCGAGAAACGCCCCATCTACACTGGCATCGTCAGTAGCATGTGGGGCATATCCTCCGTCGCTGGCCCGCTGCTTGGCGGTTTCTTCACTGACAATTTGACCTGGCGGTGGTGCTTCTACATCAACCTCCCTGTTGTAAGTCAAGAATCCGAAACGATGTTGTCTGTGTCGTCCTCCTGACTTCTCCGTAGGGGTCAGCAACGGTCCTCGTCATCATACTGTTCTTCCCGGATCCCGTACGTTCTGTCCCGCAGGAGACTTGGCGTACTCGTCTCGTTCAAATGGACCCTCTCGGCAACCTACTATTTATGCCGTCAATCATATGCCTTCTTTTGGCTCTCCAGTGGGGTGGCGTTGTGTGCCCCTGGTCCTCTACTCGTATTGTCCTTTTGTTCCTAGCGTTCGGCATAGGGGTACTAGCGTTCCTGTATTTGCAATATCGCGGCCAGGAGAACGCCACGATACCACCCCGTATCTTCAAGAAGCGCACTGTCTGGTCTTCCTCACTCTTCTCTTTCAGCTTGGGTGCTGCATTTCTTCTATCAGTCTATTACCTGCCCATCTGGTTTCAGTCCGTCCAGGGCGTCTCTGCCGTCAGTTCGGGATTCAGAAACCTACCTATGCTAGTCGGTAATCTCGTCTTCTCCCTTATTGCCGGCTCTGCTGTCACACTCTGGGGGTTCTATACACCCTTCATGATACTGAGTTCTGTCCTCATGAGCATCGGCTACGGCCTCATAACCACATTTAACCCCGAAACGCCATCTGCGATGTGGATCGGCTATCAGATTATTGCCGGTGCCGGAGTGGGAGTCGGTATGCAGCAGCCCCTCATCGCGGTACAGGTTGTGTTAGACATGGCAGATGTCGCAACAGGGACAGCCATCGTTATATTCGCCCAGCAGATCGGCGGCGCCATCTTTGTTGCCGTTGGGCAGACGGTATTCACCAACAATCTAGTCGAACGTCTGCCACTGCTCATTCCCACCCTTAACCCGCACTTGGTCGTCGCCACTGGTGTCACGGCCATCCGCAAAACGGTCGATGATGAGCTTCTTCCTGCCATTGTGCATGTCTACAGCGACGCATTGGTACAAACACTTCTCGTCAGCGCCATGGTGGCCTCTGTTACTATTGTGGGTGCCGTGTTTGTTGAGTGGAAGAGCGTCAAGGGAAAGACTGTTCAGACCAGCATGGCGTAAAGTTGAAGTGGCCTGACTCGAGCTTTTGATTGAGGTATCTAGCTTTATCAAAGAATCCGCCATCTTCCTAGTCCTGTTACTCAGTGGGTCGGCCCAGCCTCTTCAGCACCGAACTTTGTGGTTCAGGGACCTGGCATCACCTCATTATGGTGTTGTGGCCCTGGACCACCGCGGTAGCCTGCGCTCGTGGCTTTGGCAGCCGGTTCAACAGTTGGCAATTTCGGGGCTACCGTCGGGTGATTTGGGTGAAGTCGATGGATGCGTGAAAACCCAGATCGAGATTGTTTTGGAAATCAACGACAGCCGCAACTGGTTCTGGCCGCGATGATGATCGTGCAAACTTAGGCGACTGCCGATGGGCCTGGAGGTGATAGCAATGCTGCAGGTAAGACCTCTCACAAACAACATAGTTATGCCATGAACATTCGTTAGAGCATTTCCTTCTACACGACGAAGAATTACTTCCACCACGGTGACCGAGTCGGCAGAGCCATAGACTGTAAATCAAGGAAACTACAGGCCAAAACGTCGGAAAGAAATTGGAAGTTCAGAGCAAAAACCTACAAGGGAAAATAAAAGCTGACGACCGAAGTACAAGGTGATGGGGTCGAGTCAAATACCTCCAGTTATGTATTATCGCCACATAGTCCAGCTCGCTAGGCTGATAACCAGTATTGCAACGCATGCCACTGAGATAAGTAGAGGGATGAGTATTAAAGTAACATGCCTGATAGGGGAGCATCTTATTTACGTCCCATTACAACCGTTTATTGAATTATTTGCTTAATCCCTGTCCCTCAACCCGAATGACCATCTTCTTACCGCGAACGCTTCCGTTCTGCAACCCCTTCAGAGCGCGCTCAACGCCCTGCAAGCCCTCGACCACTTCAAACGGGTGCGCCTTCATCCATCCCGTCCTCAGCCCCTCGGCGAACACCCTTGCCCAGATCAGTCCAAACAGCCGCCCCTCTCCCTCCTCCTCGTGCACGCGTCCAACCGTCGTGACGACGACCTCGACGCTCTTATCAATCGCGTTGTAGTCCTTGCCCGGCAACACCGTTGTGACCCTGGGCTTGAAGCCTGTACCCTCCTCGGGCGGTCCCGCGATCGCCTTGCCGAGCATCTCAAACGTCCCGTTCTCACTGACCGTGTCGAAGACGCGGAAGCAAGGCTGTCCGGTCTCCTTGATGACCTCCCTCAGCTTCTCCGCCAGCTTGTCCTGGGACTCGAACTCTGTGTAATCCACAAACACGTCTCCATTCTCTTTCTCTAGCAGGGGCGTGACAAACGCGCTGTTCTTGCTGCCCACGGCGATGAGTGGGCGCACGCCTGCTTTCTTTGCCAGCTTCACACCGAACGCGCCGATCGCTGTGCTCGCGCCGTAAATGATGACCGGTGTCTTCTTTGCCCTCGCCCGATCCCACGGGGAAGGCAGTTCGAGCGAATGGAATAGTGCGGTGGCAGCCGTGTACGCCGCTAGCGGCACCGTTGCCGCCTCCTCGAAGCTCACGTTCTCGGGGATGTGGAACGCAGAGAACGCGGGGACGATGGCGTACTCGGCGAAACTGCCATGCCTGGAAAGCATGACGTGGAAGCCCGCCACGCGATCTCCTTTTGCAAACTCGTAGACCTCGGAGCCGACGGTCTCAACTACTCCAGCAACGTCGTCGCCTGAGTTCGAGGCTTCCTTGAACCAATGGGGAATCTTCCAATCCTTAGGGTTTGTACCGGAGACAACAACCCTGACGAGGAGCTCACCAGGCCCCGGGGTGGGGATGGGGGAGTCCTTGACCGTGACCGAAATATCAGGGTTGACGATCGCTTCTTTCATATTGGATGTGTGCGTATGTGTGTTTGTGTGTGACTTGGTAACGATGTGTTGTTGTTGTTCGATGGCCGGATAAGTTCTGATCAATATTCTTCCGGGCACTGATATATTAAATTCAAAAGCTGTTCTCCACAGGAAAATGACGTCAAAGATATTTTGACGGCCTGGGATCTTCTCCTCTTGACACAAAGTATTTCCATGCGTCACGCCACCAGAGAAGAGGGTTCCGTTCTTCTCCACGGACAAGTGGTGGCTCTAGCACCATCTAGCTCTGTTCTGTCGTGTTCCCCGCCAATCAGATCATCACTTGCCTCGGAATAACGGGGAGAAACCTACTGGTAGGTCCGGGCAGACCTTTTGATGTCCGCCCCGCCTTTCGCCTTGCCGGGACCCGTCCGGACCATGGTGATTACAAGTAGTAACATCAGATGAGGGGCGAGAGACATGTCCGGAACTTACAAATCCGAATTTGGTCTTGAGCCAAACGTACCAGGCAAGTTTGATCAAGTCCGTTGCTCTATTCGCTAGTGCGAACTGTCAGTCATTGGCCACCCGGCAATCACACGCAAGGCACCAACTATGCGTTAAGTTTGACAAGTATAAACTCCAACTCAGCTTAGGTTCCGCCTATAGAAAGTGAGCGCAATACACCGAGACATCCGGAAGAAATGAGATGCGGACACAATGCCTTATCGAAGGTGACATCTTATGTTAGAAGACAGGTCAGACTTGGCAAGTCAAGGGTTGGCGCGAATTTGTTGACTATACTCTTCACCCGCGTTTCCGTTCAGGCAGGCTCTTCTGATACACCGTGCCGAAATCGGCCTTGACCTCACCCTAACCACTTTTCCTTTTCTCTCCTTTGAGGACGAAAGGGCTTAAATCAGAATATTGATTAGACCGGCTGCTTAAGTCACATCTTGAGACAGCATAACGTGGTATTTGATCATCTCAGGTGTGGCTAGCTTTATAATCAACGAAAGCACACGAATAACCGTAAGGAAAACAAAAATCTTCCATATGGAAGATGGACGCTTGAAGCTCTGATCACTGCCCCCCTTTCAGGACGCCCCCCCAAGAGCCCATGTCAATTGCTGGCCCTCGCCCCATGTACACCCCTACTTACCCTCCCCACCTCACTTCAATTACCACCAGAGAATATATAAAGCGACCACATCGAGATGATGAGGTGACTGAAGTTATCGCGTCTTAAACATGTAATTGCGTTCCACCCGCGACTCCTTGAGTGACAAGCGGCGTAAAGTTTCGATCACCCGGGCCTCGCTTGGTTGAAGGTGCAGTCCTTTGGTTCACATTGTTTGCCACAGTTGCACCAAGCGATGCTGACCGGTGAGAGGACTCGGGGGCTTCAAGAGGCCTATGAGAATGTATTTGCAGTGATGGTTTGCGGCCGGCAGTGGTTGTATTCCCAATCAAGGCGAACACTGGTTCCGGTAGTGTGTGCTTTGCGTCTGGTTTGATAATATTCACTGTCGAATTAGTCAACGACGCTGGCGGTCCGATAGCATGGAGATTCCGACACTCCTTTCGTGATACAACTTTAGTTGCAGGTAGCATGGCGTTGTGCATTCTTGACAACAAAGAGCCCGGATGATGGGGTGTAGACCCCGGACTTGAGGCTCTCGTTCTGGGGTAAGGGGTACAGTGTGACGATTTTAAGTTGACATCTGTCGATGCTCAGCTGTAGTTCAAAGTCTTGTAATAGCGATGCCAGCTTACCTGTCGAATGACTGGAAAGATTGTCTGCGGCTGCATGGGTGTTAGTGTGAAGCCTAGAGCGGACTCTTTGACCGCACTGCTCTTCGAGATCAAGATGGGTCTGACCAGCAAGGCTGAATGGCATTTCGCAAGTGTCCGAAGGCCAAGTTAAGCCGCCAAAGTGGGAAGAGGTATGGTGGCTGCTGCTTGTGTCCGTGGATTTGTACAGGTTACGTTGGATTGCTATTTCAGGTGCTGTCTTAGCCGTCACATCGAGGGCACCGGAATGATATGCGCCAGGACAAGCACCAAAGTCTAGATCCACGGGGGTAATGACAGAATCGGGAGAGCAATCGCGGGCTAAGCGGCCTTGGGTCGAGGAAGGATTGCTCTCCTCGGCTATTGTTGGCGATTGTAGGCTTGCGAATGTAGAAAACGCCCCATGAGAATATGCGGTATCTTTGGCAGTGTTCCGGTGAGAGAGACTAATAAGGCTCTGGAAGTTGGGCTCTGTCAGTTCTGGTCTTGGAGGCATGTTGTTCGAAAAGACACTCTGCCACATAGTTGGGTTTGGCCAGGCAATCGCAGAACTCTCCAGAATGTCTGTCATAACCATATAGTCAGTGGATCTGCAGAAGTACACTGTGAACCATAATTTCGCACGCACCTAGTGGAGCGTGTTGAAAGGAAAAGGCGACAACGTTCTTGACACGCTCAAAAGGCATAGTGACCGAGTCCCGGGGAAAGCTCTCCGTCATGCTGACCTTGATGCGGCCGAAATCATCGCCAGGGTTCCAAAAGCGCTGCTGCAAAATCTCACCACCGTGGAAGGCTGGGAAACGGAGGGAGTCGATTTCGCCGCTTTTGTTCAAAACTGTGCTGGTCCATCAGTAAGAGGCGCCTGGCTACCTTCGACCAGCGAGGCCGCATGTAACGTAAAACGCACCAAAGCTGTGTTGAATGGAGTAGGGGCCTGTCATGTTCTGGTCGAGAATGGCTGTGCTGCATTGTCCGTCAGCAGAACATCTCGGCGTGCACAAAGATCATGCTTACGACACCAGGCATCCATCAATATAAACGTGGAATTCGAACAAGACCAGCTCGGGGTGGTTACTGTATGATCTAGTTGCTTGACTGACAGTTGGCTTCCCCCATGACAAGATAGAGATGGAGAATGGGCTGTTGTAGTGGAGGCTCGGCACGAAAGTGTTGAGAGTTGGCACCCCGAACCGACTAAGGGGGAGGGATTCTGTCGAAATGGTGTTAATGACGTCCAAGAGTTGTGTGCCCAACTAACCTGGATCGGGAATTACGTGGCATTCCGTTCTGAACTCCTTCAGCGGTACATGGTCGCCGCCGGGGAACAGGAGAACGTCCCAGTTTTCGTAGCGCATGTCTGGCACTGGGTGTAGGTAGGCATGAAGCAAGGTGAGGAGACGAATGCTGAGTTGTCGAAGGCCGCAACCACTAGCAGCTGGTCGGTCTCGAGTACGGTGTATAATTTCTCGAGTTTGCAACGTATGGACAATTGTCTTGCCTGCGTGGTACGGAGCTTCATCGGGTGGACGTGGGTAGTTTCTCTCGGACCAACACAAATGCGATTTAGGAAGCGATGCACAATCGGGGAGCCGCCTTCTTCTTCACGGTAGATGGCAGGTTGTTGATGGATAGGTAGGTAAAGTAAGAACAAGCAAGCCAGAGAATTCTATGGGACGAAGGGGTGAAGGATCGAGGGGGTTGGTGTGGTGGGAAGTAAGAGATGGCGGTGAGCAGAAGCAGGACTTGCCTTGGTAGTCCATCTGGTCCGACATCACTGGCTTGGGCTTGAGAAGGCACATTCGTGTTGCGATGCATACACGTGTCTTGGGAGTGACCCAACCTGCTTGCCTAACAAGCTTCACGAGGCGAAAGATAAACATGGCTGGAAGGTAGGCAACAACAAACCGCAGGCAAGTGACAATAGATACGCCGCCGCAGGAAATGCCGCAGGACCAATGTGTGGCACTTGCCTCTCGACGGTGCATCCTTGCTGTCTGACTGTCCACTGCACCAAAGGCAGCAGCTCGTAGTCAATAAGAAGATATGCGGTAGCGCCCTCGAATTGCAGCTCAGAGCACCGGGAACGCAGTTCGTTATCTTCCCAGCCAAAGGTACATGCGCTATAACGTGCAGAATGTGGCACTGGTCGCATCCTTCTTGGCGCTCTCCAATATGGTCGAATGAGACGACTTGGCATATGAAGTCTGTTCCAAACGGGGCGAAGCTGCTCGCTCAACGCACGGCGTTCTGATGAGTCGGCATCGTGCTCAAACTCCAGCCAAAACAATCCGCATATAGGAATACCATGGCTGAGAACATAGGAATGTTGTTACTAGGGTCCGTCCGCCCAAAGGATTGCATCTTCTGCTCTAAAATGTACACGTGCTTTCCCCGTCGTAAATCCGTCTTGACCCGGTCCTTTCATGGGTCGGCATCGCCAGCCATTCTTGCCTATCATCTTGTCAGTATTACTTGCCCCCCTCATCTCGTTGGGTCCCATGCCGATGCTTACTCGCACAGCGCTGGCACCTCCCAGCTCTCGCTCAAGCCCACCAGGGTATTCTCTGGGGTATGAGACTCTGTCGGGGTAGTTGGCGGCAACGACGCCGCAGACGCCGAGGAAGGCCGCGACGAAAGCTCCGATCTGGAGCAAGCCCTTGCCCGTGGTGGTCCAGGTGTACTCGTAGGGCGAGAACATACCAAGCAGGTCGTGGTCCTCGTGGACGGGCTCGCCAAAGTTGCGGCGCTCCTGCTTGTCCCACCAGTTGGCGTGGGGGTCGCGGAACTGTCTCTTGATGAAGGGAGGGTTGATGTAGCCGCCGTTCTGCGCGTCCCAGGGTTAGCCATGACATCCGGATGTCCATTGAGCAACTGCGCCATCACTGACCATGCCGGGGTCCTCCGCGTCAGAGAGAGTTGGGTAGTCGGGGTACTTCTCCTCAAGGACCTTGCGGTCGTTGAACTGAGGAGGGAAGAAGGTTCGTTGCTGGACAATGGGAGTTCGTCGGGCGGCCTGGGCGGCGGCGCGGATCGTCGAGATCCGCGCGAATCGTTGGGACAGCATCTGCAAAGACGAGTATATCAGTTTGTGAGTCTTTTCCGAGGCCAATTGAGTGTGGGAGTGACAGTACCGTGGCCGAATTGGTGGGTTCCGACGCAGCCCAATTTGCTTAATCGTGAATGTGATGTCGTCGCTGGTCAGAGCAGTGCCGAAGCTGCACTTGGTCAATGATTTGCTAGCCAAATCCCTCGGCTCTGGTTGGCTGGTGCGGGCCACATCAGGCCTGAGGCATCGAGGCAGCACCTTGGTCACCCTTCCTGTTGGAGGGACCGCTGCCACGCGAGCAATAAGTGGGTCACTGTGTGTAAAGGGACACTGACGGCGCGTTCCAGCCGGTACTTACTGGCCTGTGGAATTAGTCACCACCTATTACCTGCCGCTAGGTGCATGCCTACCTCCCTAGGTAAGTAGGTAGGTACCATAGCATGGTACCTACGTAGGCAGGCAGGTAGGTATGGTACAATGCCTGAGCCCCCGTGGCACCACCAACACGGCCTCTTTTCGGCTAGCCCAGGCAAGGCCGAAGCTGCACCTTTGCAAAAAAATCTATCATCAAACTTTTTGCTGATGACGCTGGTTTTGCACCCCTTTTCCTTCGCAACCGGCCACCCAGACGTGTCATCATGGTCAAACTTGAGATTAGAATTCATTGAGCATTGACGATTCCGTAGACGTTGATTCGGATGCTTCAGATGCCTTGCTCGTTGAGATCACGGCCCCATCTCGCGTCCGCCCCCCGTTGCTATTATGAACAAGACCGCGTCGCCCGAGCCCGCGCACGCAACTTCCGAGGCCATCGACCCCCAACGCGATGAACAAACCGCGCCCCCCGTTCAATATGACACCGATCCGCCCTCATCGCCCCTCGAGTCCCTCGGATCCGACGATTTCAGGGATCAACTGACGCCCAACGGCAATGACTTCATCGGCTTGGGCCTGCGCTCCCCGACACCACCGCCACCACGATCATCCTCCTCGTCCCCATCACCTCCGCCTCCCGATTCTGCCAGCGAAGATGAAGACAAACGTCCCTCGAAACGCCGCCGCGTCTCGACGCCCCCTGCCCCTGGCTCCGGTCAGAAAAAGAAGTACATCTCTCCGCCGTGGAAGAAGGTCTCTGCCGACGGCCCGACAACCTTCATCGACAACGGTAGACGGAAGTCTGGTCGCATCAATACCATCCCCCTCGAGTTTCATCCACCATCCGGCAAGCGGATTACGCGCGGGGCTTTGCACAGCAGCCCTCCCTCGAAGAATAAGTATGCTTCAACCAACGGCCATGCGACGGCACCTACACCGAACGGAACATCCAAGACTCCCTCGCGGAAGGCGTCGGCGACTAAGCCCCCACCCCCGCCCCCAGCCCGAACTTCCAGTCGAAGGTCGACCGCGAACGAGACAAAGCCAACCCCGCGGTCGACGCGCAAACCATCACCTTCCCCGCATACCCAACCAATGAGGCAATCTGCACGAACAAGGAGGGGCCGCCGCAGCTCCGTCGACGATGCCACGGCCACGTCTCTGGGCAGCCTGAACTGCACTCGAATCAAGCTACGTGGGTGCATGACCGAGCTTCCCATCGTTCACCCCGGACAGGTTGCCAAGCGTGAAAGGATTGGACCCAGTTTCGGAGAATACTGGGAAAAGGCACAGACAATACCCGTCGAGGAAGGCGGCGTTTTTGTGCCTGAAGATGGGCCAAGCTACACGGACGAGATGGCCCAAAAGGATGCTCAGGTCATATTGCGTGTTGAACAGGCTGTTGAGCCCGGCGGCATCCTCTCACAGGAGCGTTGCTCCTTGTTTGTACCTGAGGCCGAAGAAGAGCCCCCCCGACAATGGGCTCATACTGACCATATGGTCAAGGCTATGGCCAACTTCCGAAAGCTGATGGTCGCAGAACAGCAGAGGCACCGAGCCCAGGCAAAAAAGATAGCCGAAGCTTGCAAGGATGCCTGGCTCCGGCGTCAACCCAAGTCAGCCGAAGAACTCGAAGCTGAGGCTAGGCTTATATGGATTGGTCGTTACAGAGTGGTGGTCAAAAGCATGTTTGGCACCTGGGAAAACGTCCGTCATGAGATCAATCGCCGACGAGTGCAGGAATGGGAAGCCGAGGAACAGCGCCGAGTCAAAGCCGCGCTTCAGCAGGCAGTCAACTTGTCAGAACAGAAGCTGCAGGCACGGCGTGCCCAAGCCGATTCCGACCTCTCCGATGAGGACGAACTCGACGACGACGAAGACCTCGACGAACTCGATAGCGATCTGGATAACAGCCAAGCCATGTCACTGGATGCGGACGATGACGATTCGGGCACTGAGAACGACGACGATATGTCATCCTCAGAAGGAGAAGAAGGGGGCGAAGATCATACTGGGGACGTAGGTGATGCTGGTGACGAAATGCTCACGCAAGAGCAACTAATCGAAAAATACTCAAATCTCCCGGACGTATCTCCTGAAGATCAGGCCGGGAGCACACTGGCCAACGGCGTGGAGTCAGCCGCGCAATCCACGGCAGTCACTACCGATGCTGGTGAAGATACCAGCGACGAGTCTATTGACATGGACGACGACATGGGATCCACGGATATGGATGACAGCGACGAGGATTCCGAAGGAGCCGAAGAGTCTGAGGACGAAGATCAGGACGGAGAGCCTGCGGGACTACTGGGGATGCTGTTCGGGAAATCCGAGCTGCAAAAGATCAAGAACGAACCGCCACCCGACAACGGGCAGGTCAACGACAGCGATACCCTACTTCCAACAACGTCCGCGCCGTCACCTAACGCCGAGGCCTCGTCTAACTTTAGACTCGATGTGGTCGAAGACGAGGACGAGGATGAGGTGTCACTGATCCAGCATCCAGGTGTTTTCGTGGACGGCGATGAGATGGAAATCGACGATATGGAACATGCGAATGCGGTTGTGCCTGCGACTGAGGCTACGACCATTGCGGTAAATGGTGCCGATGAAGTTATTCCCGAGAAGCAGACGGGCGTACCATCATCACCACCGAAAGCAGTCCAAGGATCGGTCAACGGTGCGGACGAGAACATATCGGCAGCCGAGACAGCGGAAATGCTTTCCGCTACCGATGTGGCGGACGCAGATGTCGCCACCCAAGACGTTCAAATGGCGGATGCACCGCCAGAATCGGCGGATATCCCGAACTCTGCTCCGGCATCCACTGCACCCGCAAACCCAGCAGAGCACGTCACCCCCGATACGGACATTATCACCGTTCCGCCTAGCCCCGAGCAAAGCCATTCGCCACCTACCTCTGACACCAAACCCTCGGAAGTGGACACAATATCCCAGGCAACACCAGGGGTGAAGGACCTCGTCAGTCGATCAGCCTCGCCGCACCAGCAACAAGCCCGAAAGACGGAAATCCCGTTCCTCCTCCGTGGAACACTTCGAGAATACCAACACGACGGTTTAGACTGGCTTGCCGGATTGTACGCAAATAATACCAACGGTATTCTCGCAGATGAAATGGGCCTTGGCAAGACGATCCAGACCATTTCGCTTCTCGCCCACCTCGCGTGCCATCACGAGGTTTGGGGCCCGCATCTTGTCATCGTGCCAACGAGTGTGATGTTGAACTGGGAGATGGAGTTCAAAAAGTGGTGTCCCGGCTTCAAGATCCTGTCCTATTACGGAACGCAAGAAGAGAGAAAACGAAAGCGTCAAGGCTGGAACAACGACGATGTGTGGAATGTGTGCATCACATCGTACCAACTTGTCCTTCAGGATCAGCAGGTCTTCAAGCGCCGAAGGTGGCATTACATGATTCTTGACGAAGCTCACAACATCAAAAACTTCAAATCACAGCGCTGGCAGACCCTGCTTGGATTCAACACCCATTCCCGCCTTCTCCTGACGGGCACGCCGCTTCAAAACAATCTTACAGAGCTGTGGTCGCTTTTGTTTTTCTTGATGCCCGCCGAAAATGGCGTGGGGGGCTTCGCAGACCTACAAGAATTCCACGACTGGTTCCACAAGCCCGAGTCCCAGATCCTGGAAAACGGCCGCGAGACGATGGACGAGGAAGCCCGCGCCATCATCTCCAAGCTGCATAAGGTTCTGAGACCGTACCTTCTCCGACGGCTCAAGGCAGACGTCGAGAAGCAGATGCCGGCAAAGTACGAGCACGTAGAATTTTGCCGCCTGTCGAAACGTCAGCGCGAGCTCTACGACGGCTTCTTGGCCCGGACCGAAACTCGAGAGACTCTCTCCTCCGGTAATTATCTTTCCATCATCAACTGTCTCATGCAGTTGCGGAAGGTCTGCAACCACCCTGACCTGTTTGTCGATCGCCCAATCATGACATCTTTTAGGATGCAGAAGTCGGTTCCGGCAGAGTATCAAGTCACCGACCAGTTCCTACAACGGTCTTTGCTCGCAGTAGAGCCAATGTCCACGGTTAGCCTAGGAGTTCTCAACATGATTCCAACACAGCATGAAAACATGTCAAGCACGACAGCAGAGCGAATCTCGCAGCTCAGTCTGCACAGGGTGCTTATGGAGTCGCGGGAGGCTCAGAACACCAGGGCACACCTCGCCCGGACGAACCTCGATCCATCGACTGTTCAGTCCAACATCATGTACCTGGACAGTCTCGCTCGATGGCGTCGGTTCGAGGAGCTGCAGCATAGCGTCTACTTGAACGCCCTCCGGGGCCAACGACGGCCAATATATGGCAAGCGGCTGGTCGACTTTCTGACGCTTGGGCTGGACGCCCGACCCCGAAAGCCCAAGCCAAGAGTTCCCAATCAGATACTGAACTGGTTTGCAGAAGACTCCGACTTCCTCCGTGCCGTCATCCATACTGCGGACGAACGAGCCGACTCGATGCAGACAACCATTCAGAAGTTTGCATGCGTCACACCAGCTGTCATTACTCGCGACATGAACGAGGTCATCTTGGGAAGAAAGGCTGCACAGGTCTTTACGGACGAAGATCTCAAGTTGTCTGCGCCAGTTCGGTGGGCCCCATTCATGCCCAAGCAGGCGCCCATCGATCCCTGGCATGAGTCCCGCATGCGTCTCAGCATCCAGTTCCCCGACAAGAGACTGCTGCAGTACGACTGTGGAAAGCTTCAAGCTTTGGACAAGCTGCTTCGCAAGCTTCAGGCTGGCGGCCATCGCGCTTTGATCTTCACGCAGATGACCAAGGTGTTGGACATCTTGGAGCAGTTCCTGAACATCCACGGGCACAAGTACCTCCGTCTTGACGGCGCAACAAAGATTGAGCAGCGGCAGATTCTTACGGACCGATTCAACCACGACCCAAGGATCCTCTGCTTCATCTTGTCGACGCGTTCGGGTGGGTTGGGAATCAACCTCACCGGGGCGGACACAGTCATCTTCTACGACCAAGATTGGAATCCAGCCATGGACAAGCAATGCCAAGATCGATGCCATCGTATCGGCCAAACCAGAGACGTGCATATCTACAGACTCGTCAGCGAGCATACAATCGAAGCCAACATCCTGCGCAAGGCATCACAAAAGCAGATGCTCGACGACGTTGTCATCCAAGAGGGTAGCTTCACCACGGACTATTTCAACAAGCTATCCGTACGCGATGTTCTCGGCACGGAAGGCGACAACCTGGTCGACGATGCCGCCAATGCTGCTATGGATCGTCTCCTGGGTGGAGTCGATAGTGGGCCATCGAGAAGCGTGGGCGAGGACCTCAAGCAGGCCGAAGACCAAGAAGACGTGGAAGCCGCCAAGGCCGCGGAGAAGGAACTACAAGACGACGACGCTGAGTTCCAGGAAAAGAGCGGGGCACCCTCGGGGGCCTCTAGCACTCGACAAGGCACACCGCGGGACGACTTTGCCGCCCAGCCGAACGGACCCGGCCCCTCGGGTCTGGGCCGGTTCTCGGAGTCTGCTGCTCCCGACGAGACTGCGGCGGAGATAGAGCATAACGCTTGGGCCGAGCGGATTTACAACATTGACGAGTACATGCTGCGGACAATGGCGGAACAACTCAAGGGCACGGCGCTCGATCTGCCCAAGGACAAGATGAAGAGTAAGAAGAAGGGCCGTGACACACGCAAGCGGTAGATGCTGTTGTGCGTGTTCGTCATTACCAGGTAATAACCGTATTGCCCGGTGTTTTTGAACATGAACTTCTGGGAGGTAGTGTATAATACGGCGGTTGCGCATTGGAACATACAGATGGTCTCGAGTATGGCTAGACCTCGCATGTATTGACGAGAGAGAAAAAAACGGCGCTCTGGTGGTCAGCCGTGGTGGTATGGAGTTTGAAAGGGGCATCGATACTGGTTGGAGGGTCGGCGGTCTGGAGCATAAGGTAGACATGCACACAGTTAAATAAGATGAATCTCCAAGCACCGGCAGTCTTTTTTGCACCAAGCTCGCGATCACGATTGGACAAGTGCTTCTTCGCCATCACCAACTCATCATCATTTCAGCTTTCTTCCGGGACCGATCGATCAAACCGATTCCACAGTGCTCGCGGCCCGCTCTTTCGCCGCCTCCTCGGCCCACGCCGTAGCCTCCCTCCTCAGCTCGCGGCTCACATACCAAAACGTCGCCAGCGCCCACAGGCCCGCCCACAGAAAGGGCAACGACCAGCCGATTGTGTAGGCGACGTCGCCGGGCATGGTGAAGATCAAGGCCGTGCACAGCGCGGCGCAGGCCTCGGCGCCGACGGCCCAGAAGATGCCCAGCCTGCGCAGCATGGCGCGGAAGATGTGGCTCGCCTCGTATCGCCAGTCGAGGGCGACGCGGAACTCGGTACCGCCCGAGCCATCGACGGCGCAGATGTCCTCGATGAGGGAGTAGACGCCCGGGCGGAGCTGGGCGCCCTTGGGGATGGAGGAAATGCGGCAGGGGGCGGGAATGCGGAAGGCGCGGCTCACATCGACGAGCAGGAGCTCGGTGCCGAAGACGAAGAGCATGGTGGCGACGGGCATCGAGAGGAGGCGGATCGGGGGGTGTTCCGGCACGGTGCCGCTGGGGAAGGCTGCGTCAGTGGCAGTATGGGAAAGGGCGGAACTCGAGAGAGGAAGGCCAGGGGAGACGACGACTTACACGACGAGCTCGATCATGACGACGATCCAAGCAAAGGAAAAGTTCCAATGGAACCAGTCGAGGTACCACCGGTGGGCGCCGATGACGCGGCAGGTGCTGGCCTTGCGCCAGAGGCGCCAGAAGCGGACAAAGTACTCGACGATGCTGGCACCGCCGACGGCGGCGGTGACGATGGAGAAGACGGCGTTGGGGCTGAGCTTCTGCCTCTTCTCGGTCGGGGTGTCGGTCCCGGGCCCCACGCCGTACCAGAGGCCGAAGTAAAGGGCGATGGGCGTCACGATGGAGTCGAAGACGATGAGGGCCCAGAAGACGACGATGGCCCTCTTGCGGGTGCGGAGGGTGTAGTTGAGCGGCGGTGGTGTCGGTTGGTATATCGGCCTGCCAGGGTCTATTCCTGAGGTGTCGACGGCTTTGGGAATCGTCTCGCCGGCCGGGCCACGGCGGCTGGGGGAGCGGGCTGTCGACCGGGAGCTGCGAGGGGCTATGGATAGGCTAGGCCGGCCGAAGGGCCCGTCGTGGCGGCGGTCAAAGTCGTGGCTCGGGCGGGAGAGCCGTTTCGTCGACGAGGTTGCCGGGCTGTGGTGCGGTGCCGACTTTGGGCGTTGGGCTATGGCGAGGTCGCGGGACATGCTCTGGGACTTTCCGTCCTGGGTGCGGTCTTTCCAGGCATCGGGGACGTTGAGAGTGCGTTCGGGCGTATGTGGTTGTCGGCCGGTGACGGGAGAAGCGGCTGCGGGTCCTTGAGGTTGGGCGATCTGCAAGCTGTGCCGACCGAACATCGTGTGGTCTCTATTGCGAGTAGCATGGAGCTCACTTTTAGAGTCATCAGGTTGCGCAAGGGCCGGGCTCGAGGCGTTGTCGGTCCCAATGGTACGTTTCTCGTCCATGTTTTAGAGGGCGAGCAATCAGGGTACCGGCAAAGTTTAGCGGGAAGGAGATATTGTGCAAGTGGTCAATGTTCAAGCAGGTAAAACACAAAGTCCGTTTCCTTGAACGACGGATATCATGGATTGTTCAGCTATGGAGAGAGAGAGAGAGTTGTTGAGTATCAAGAAGTTCAACTGGTATAGCGGGTGCCGCATCGCCAAGCCGAACTGGGTGATGATCATGACTTTCGGGGCATGGAACGAAAAGGTTATGGTAGTAGTACAATGTAAAGGCATACATACCTAGGCCGATCAACGGGCAGAAGACTCAACCAGGCAAGGGGACCAGAGCATCATTGCGGAATACAGGCATACGGTGGGTGTTACAGGTAGGAGAGGCTCCGCCAGGCATGATGTCAGGATGAATGGATACTGTGGCGAACTGTTATGTTGCCCGCGTAGAGAAACGGGCCATCGGCGGTTTCGACTCCACCTTCGCATACATTCCCTGATACCTCCCCATTCAAGGTATCTATCTACCTACTTGTACATTGGATATAGCCATGTTAAACTAGGTACCTACTCAGTCACGTGCTGCGTCTGGAAGCAAAGAGGGAAAGAGGGAAAGGAGGAAAGGAGGAAAGGAGGAAAGAAGGAAAGAAGCAAAGAGGTGAGAGGAGAGGCCACGCCCGTCATGACCCGTGTACCTTCCACGACGTACAGGTACATAGGTAGTACACCTACCGTTGGCACTTTCCTCAAGTTGATGTGTGAGTTTGCTGAAGTCACTCGAACCTTCTCCGCTTAGTCATGTCCCGCACTGTCCACTTCATGCCCTGTCAGTTTCCACACACACCCCACACCCCCCACCCCCCACCCCCCATCCGACCGCAAGACCCCTCATCCCAGATGTGGTGGTCCACCTTGAAGTCATGAACCTCCTGATCAAACCACATAGCGCCGTCGTTTTCTTGCGTAGGTATCTTGTGCAGAATCGGCATCACCCACTCGGTGGTCGCACAGTTGATATACCAGCAGGCATGCGCCTCATCAATACCAAGACCTTGGAATTTGAGGAATTCATTGATCACACCCGCCTTCCACCATACGCCATCTTATCCCACACTTGGGGAGATGCCGAGATAACACTTCAAGAGTGGCCTGACCAGCAAGCCAGGACCAGGAAGAACGAGAGTCTCTTCAAGATTCAGTCAACCTGTCGGCAGGCGCTATTGGATGGCTATAACTATGCCTGGGTAGACACCAATTGCATCGACAAGGCTAGTTCCGCCGAGCTTTCCGAGTCCATCAACTCCATGTACAATTGGTACCGGGAGGCCAGTATATGCTACGTCTACATGGTAGATGTCCCCTCTCATGCCATCCAAGAAGACTACTGCGACCCAGACAGTCACTTTCGCAAGAGTCGCTGGTTCACTCGTGGTTGGACCTTGCAGGAGCTGATTGCCCCAAGCCGAATCAATTTCTATACCGCGACCTGGTCCATGTTAGGCACCAAGCGAGATCTCGTCGACCCCTTAGATGTTGCCACTGGCATAGGAAAATTCTGTCTGAGCGGTAGCCTTGACCCTTCCGACTTCAGCATCGCCGAGGTCATGTCATGGGCGGCAGCCCGCGTCACGACTCGCCCCGAGGACCAGGCCTACTGCCTTCTTGGCCTTTTCGGCGTCAACATGCCCCTTCTCTATGGCGAGGGTCGTAGGGCTTTTGTGAGACTGCAGGAGGAAATCATCAAGGTCTCGGTCGACCAAAGCATCTTCGTTTGCGACATCGAAGCACTGGCCATGACGGCTCCTCTGTCCACGGAGCCTGCCTTCTTTGCTCGGTCCAGGGGGGTCGAGCAGCGTTTATCTCATTTGACGGCCCCTACGGCAACCATACCGCCCTTCTATTCTATGACCAACGCTGGCCTTTTGATCACGCTGCCCCTTATCAAGACTCTTTCACCTAGCTTCGTCTTGGCCGTCTTGAACTGCCACATTGTTTCAGAGCAGCCAAGCGGCCCTGTGTGTCTCCCGTTGTCATCCCACGTGAGCAACTACCGACACCAGTACTGTCGAGTTTCTTTGCCCGTCTCTTGGATCACACTAAGCTCGGCCTCGATCAGGCCCAACCTGCCCTGGTATGAAGAGAACGCCGCGCAGCCTGAAAACTGGTCTTCTAGCTTTATCCCCGAGGCCTCTACAAGCATTATAATTTCTCAGCCTCACAGACATGACTACGACTACCTAACCAAACGCATACTAGGCCCTGTGCAGCGTATGGGTGCCAGGGTATTCTTCCTCATCGTTTTCCCCCACGGGCTCTCTGGCTACCGGCTGTATGCTGCTGACCCGCCCGAGGCCCTAGAGGAGCGGACTAGTATGCTGGCAATGGTCGAACAAGACAACGCAGATGACATGGGCCGTGGTTTACTCGTCTTCAAAGAGAAGGGCTCCGGGCGCGGGGGTGGGAATTACGTCGGCGTCTATCTCGAGGCTGCACTCGGCCACGAGGGTGCCACTTGCGATTGGCCTCGAGCATGTCAAACCTTCCCGAACTGGCAGACCAACCATGGTCTAAGTACTGTCGCCACATCCAACAAGCAGTTGCCACGGGGCCGTGCAAGCTGGGTTGGGGACGTGTTGGTGACTGTCAGGACGGCGGTTTCGGTGGACTCACCATACCTGCCAGGCACATCCGTGGTGTTTCTGGCAGAGATTGTATTTGATATGAGACCTTACAGCGCTCCGCGTGGCCGAAAAGGCTCCGTCAATGGTTCCAACTTGTCTATGCATCACAGCTTAATGCTGAGAGACTCTGACGAGTCAGACGGAGGATGATCGGACTACCACTCCCGGGTACATACGCCAACTTTTCTCAGAGGCGTAAATCACTACCATGTCACCATGAGGACAGAGACCAGATTTCGAGTTTCAAAATATCGTGTTCAATTAAAGAAGCTCCGCAGCACAGCTGCTCTGGCAGCCCAGCCAGTCCTTTGCATGCCCGCTATCTATACACCTTGCCGAAACGAACCCGCTAACAATCTTCATTTAATCATCAGATGCTAAGGGCGATCGCCGTGCCCTACCTATGGTGATGACGGGGCATTTAAGCAATGACCTCAGCGTGGAACTGCTGCACGGCAGCGGCGGGGGTAGCAGGGGTGGCAGGGGTGGCAGGGGCGGCGGCGCCGGCGGCGGCGCCGCCCTCAGAGAGCTTCTGAATACCTCCGTCAAGAGAGTTGGTGACCTGGTCAACGGACTGCTGGGCAATGCCCTGACCGATGGCAGGGATCTTGGAGACGATGGCTGTGCTGAAGTCACCGGCAACGGCCTTTTGCTGCTTGAGCTGGTCGACGGCGATGGAAGTGGCCTGAAGCTTGTCAAGCTCGGGCTTCTTGGCGACGAGGTCGTCGACTGAGGTCTGGACAGCGCTAGTCAAACCACCGGCAGACTGCTGGAGGGTGAGGGCATCGCCGATGGAGAGCTCCTGCGCTCCCTGGATCTGCGTGGTGCCCTGCTTGAGCGTGGCCTGGACCTTGTTGGAAGCGTCGAGCAGGTTGGCAGCGGAGTTAGGGTCCGAAGCACTGAGAGCCTATATCGTGGGTTAGTCCTGGGTCTGCGCCACAGCTGTCAGTTGAAGATGGTACCTTGACAGAGGTGTCGAGCTGGGTGATGGAATCCTGCACGTTCTGGAGAGCGCCCTGGATAGTCTCGAGTTGACGCTTGCTCTTGAGCGAAGCGGGCATGGCAATGGCGGAGCCGGCAATCAAAGCCTGAACGAAGACGGTGGAGAAGTGCATTTTGACTGTTGGTTGATAAGCTGAAGCTCGAGATGTTTGTTTGACTGGAGTAGAAGAAGTTGGAGTTGGTTGATGGGTGATATAAGGCAAGTGTTGGATGCTGATGGAAAAGAAGAGGAGACTGAACTAGAGCAGGAGTTTCATCGGCCTAATATACCGATTTCGAGACGTCGCACATGAAGTACAACAGCGTTCGTCACTCGACTTTACAAATGATTCATCCGAACCGCTCCAGACCGCCACGCCTAGGAGGCGTCGAAAACCGTACGAATCGTCACCCTGCACCCTCGGAATTCCAGATACGCGGTGCGCAGAACCGGCATATTCTCACGCCCGCTACCAGGAAAGAAACATATCCGCTGCTGCCAAGATCGGCACCTCTGGAGCCTCGTCCGGCTTGTGCCGCGGTTGCGGCGCGAGGACGTACCCTTGAAACGCGCGCAGACGGCTATCCCGTGCGGTATGCGGGTTCGGCTGACGCGGAGAGACCATCATGGCTCCCCTCAACCTCCAGACGAAACAAAATATCGTTCCACGGACCCCTATCCGCAGGCGCCAGCTTCTCCAGCCTCGAGACTGGGTGAACGCGATGACGGGCTTTTACTGCGAGCTTACGTGGGGACCCTTGCGTTCGTGGAGGCGATCCCTTCTATTTTCGTCTCCCAGCACTGGCGGTGTTCGTCCGCCGCGGTCTACAGGTTGGTCGTTGCTTCTCCCGAGAGACGGCCGGTTGTTGCGGTGCCCACCCACGCCGTTCGGATGGCACGTGGTTTGACTGAGCTCGAAGCTCTGTATTTGTCACTGTCCACTATCCTGGTGCACCAATCGCGGCGGGTGAAAGAGGATGATCTGGAAGGCTGGTGCCATGTCGACGCAGACGCAGACGGGTATTGTCTGCGCCGCTGCCTAGACATACAGTTGTGGTGGTGTTGGTCACCTGTTGCGCATGCGTTCACATTCTTCTCCTAGAGACCAACGCATCAGGCTTAGCTGGGTCGTTTTACAGGGACGAGGACTAGTTAGTGACGCATTTCATGTTGAGTTCACTCCTGCAGAACCTCAAGCACTTGGGGTGCGGGAACGCCAACACCGAGCACCTTGGGGTGTTCTGCCTGCACACGTGCGTATCGTTATTTTCCTAGTTACCGTTTGAACGGGATACAATCGAACTAATTTTTCATTCTGCATAGAAGCTGCTAGTGCGGCACTCAGAGACATCGTATATATGCGTGGCGACGCCGTAGTCACACCTCAACGCTCCCCGCCGAATGACATCAGCAATAGCAATGTAGGGCGGCTCGACTTCTACCTAGGGGCTCAAAGAACAGCGCACTCGCATTCGACTCATTTCACCCTGCGGATTGTCTTCCCATCCGAAATGATGACACACTTGAAAAATGTCGTAGACCAGGTGTCACATCGCCGCAGGCACCCTCTCTGCGGCAAGGGTCCGTGCCAGGCGCGGCTATGTTGTTGTCGTGGTGTTGCTAGGACCTTCAGTCCTGCAGCCATGCCAGCAATCCGATGCCGTGTATGTAGAGGGGTTTATCGAGCTAGGTGGAGGATCCTCCTGACGATGGCGGAAGAGGGTTTGAATCTGTCACCACCGCGACAGCGGCGCATCGTGGTTCCACTGTCCTACCAATGGCTCGGGACCGTCAGATGGCTCCGGCTCCACGGGCGTCGTGGCAAATAGCATGACTCGAGGGCAGTATGGCGGTCCTTGGAACGGAAGGTATGCGGGCGGGACATCTGACGACTTTCGCTCCATGTCTGATGTTGTTAGACAGGAAGGGGAGAGGAGCACTGTGCTCGCCTTGGCAGCTTCACGAACCCTGACAAACGACCAAGACCAAATCGGGCTCAGGCATCGAATTTGTCACATCCGAAAGCGAGTTGTTCTACAACCAGCTGTTCTCCTCGTCAGGGAAATCAGCCAGAGTTTGTTGAAGTTCCTTATCCGGACTATGACAATTCCGGATCATCCAAGAGGAAGCCCCTGCACTCAACATAGGCCGCCCAAAGGTGGGCATCATCCGACAATTACCTGGCCACCTTCCGGTCCGGGGTTTGGACTTCTGAGAATGGACATGGCTTCTAAGCCGAGAATTCCCTAGAAAGGCTACTTGGAGCCTCCATCTTTGGACGAATGCCAAATGAGACGCCTCACTTTTGCATAGAGCCCGCTTTGAAGTCGTGCCGTGGGGCATGTGGAGTCTGGAGTATCTCGGGAGATCGTCCGCTTTACGTGGAGCGGTGACCCGGTTTGGTGGGTCACGGTTCCTCGGGAAGCAGGGGGATACCTAGGGCTGCTCTGTTGGCGGCCTCCCACTCAGGTCAAATGCTCGAGGACGCAGTTGACTAACTGCTGAGATTATTCGGTTCAAATAGCTCAATGAATACTCGCCTGACTTGAAATGTCAGTTGCGGCTGGCTGTTGGGTTTTGGATGACAATGGAGGCGGCCCAGTCTTAAAAGGGGAGAGGGAACATGAAAAGAAGACACGCATAAGATCAGAACAATGTCTCTCGGCTGAGTCACTGCGGTCATATCAACCATCGGACAACATGGTAATGTTCTACCATAGTCTGTCAACATCTTTGCGAAGCATTCGACACTTCAACTGTTCTAATCGTCATTCCTAGTCTTGCCAAGCGGACCCTTCAGCCCATCGATCTCTGACCTTCCTACGAAGGGCCTGTATACGATGAACCTTATTCACAACCTTCGGCCCTTCATATTAGGGTTATCATGAGGGTACGGATGGACGCAGGTCCTGAGCCAATCTCGCCGAGAACTGAGGTTGCCTAAAGAGGCCGTCGTCGCACCGAGCCCGAACAATTAGAGTTCACCTACTCGCACTCGCAAATAGAACTCCCGGTGGAATCGGACTCTACCAGTGTCGAATGCCGACCTGTTTATATGCTATAGCAACTGTCATATCTGCCCTTCAGTCCAAGCAGGCCAGAGACCTTTCTGTCTGAAGAGATCTCGGCTGGTTTCTGTACCCCTGATTATTTCCTTCTCGTCATCAGTCTTCAGTAAATTTATCTTCTCTGTGTTTCTCGTTCCTTGTCAGGTTCCCAAAAGTAGTACCGGCTTTGGGGCCGGCGGGGCACCGGGTGGGGCCTGGGGGACACCGCGGAACGGAATAACGTTATACTAAAGGGCACACAAAAGGGGTTTTTACGATAGCATCAAGGTTTAGAGAGGAGATAGATTAGAATAACAGTTATTAGTGACCTCTAACTACCCTCCTACTAACTCCTTTACTTAGTACTATATAGCCTCTAATATATTCTAATCTCTCCCTATTTATAGGTATACTAACTATTAGAGTAGTAATAGTATTAGTATAATTAACCTAATCCTAATCTATTACCTAGTAGGGTAGCTTAGTAATATAGTAGCTTATACTAGATACTAGTAAGACTATAGTAGAGGAGTAGTATATAACTAACCTTAATAGGTTAATAGAGAAGTAGCTAAGGGCCCTTCTTAATAATAAAGTAACTAAGGTAAGAAAGAGGAAGATAATTAAATAGATTATAGCTCTTAGAAATAGAGAGTCTATTAATAATATATATATAGTTAGTAGAGAACCTATAGCTACCTAGCTAGAGCTTAAGTACTTATATACTAATACCCTTATTAAGTAGTTAGCCCCTATCTAATATAAGAGGGGTAACTAGAATAACCTTAAAGACTTCCTTTTTAAGTTATAAGGCTAATTCTCTATTGCTAGAGAAGGATTTATAGCTAATAAGAGTAAAGTCTAGTTTATAGAAGCCTATCTAAAGGGTAACTTATTATATAGCTAGAGGAGCTATGTTAACCTCTAGTATAGTAGTAATATTAGTTTAATTACCTAGAAATAGATAGAGGCCTAGCTCAATAATAGTATTACTAATAATAATATATAAGCCTTTAGTATAGCTATAGAACTAGATAAGATATAGTAGAAACCTAGGTAGATATATTAGTAATTTATTAATTAGTATAAAATAGTTAAAGTAGAGATTCTAGACCTCTAACTAAAGAGGAAGTAGGTAGTCTATATCTTAAACTAACTACTCCTAGACTTATAAAGCTATATTCTAATATATAAGCTACTAGCTACTTATTAAGAACTAAATAATATAGTAAAAAAGGTAGAGATACTTATAAAGATATATACTAAGATAATAATAGAAGACTAGTAAAGGCTATAAGAGAGAAGGAACTAGTAGACCCTAGCTATTACCCTAGTACTAGTATTAGCTACCCCCTTAAATAAATTAGAAGGGTAATAGTTAGTCTTAATACCTAGAGTAGCTATATATATACCTATACCTAAGCTATAGGTTAAGTAAGAATAAGAAGGGTATAGATAACTTCTAAAGTACTTCTAGGGCTCTCTTATATACTTTAACTATAGTAAGCTAGAATATATATTAATAAAGTATATAGAGAAGAAGTACTATAAGTATAACTAGCCTTGTTATATAGGTAGGTACTATATACTAGTAGCTTAGCTAGTAGCTATAGAGGTTAATAGTATATAGATCTCCTAGAGAGAGGAACTATATTACTACATTAAGGTAGACTTCTATATTAAAGTAACTAGTATATAGAGAAAAGGAAGGGTATTAATTAACCCTAGGGTAGATAAGAATGTTATATATTAGAGGATATTATATAAGGAGGTACTACTAGAGGTTTATAGAGAGAGAGCGGGGTTACTAAGGATATAGAGAGGTAAGGTACCTAACTATAGGGTAGCGGTATTAGTAATAGAAGTAATAGATAATATAAAAGTAAGAAAGGTATAGTCCTATACTTACTAAGTAAGTAATATAAGCATATATAATACTATTCTAGAGATCCCCTAGGGGTAAAAGGTATAGCTAAATCTTAAGTAAGTAATAATTAAGTAGACTTACCTATTAAGAAAAGGCTACCTATAACTTATCTAGAGAAAAAAGGTATTAAAGAGAGTATAAAGAGAGATAGTAGTAATACTAGTATGTAACCTATTAGTCTACTACCTATATATAGGGGGAGCTAAGGGGGCGCTAGAGCTACTACCTTATATAGTAGAGAGAGAAAAGGGAGAGAAGATAAAGAGATTTAAGCTACTAGAAGAATATTAAGAATAGGTATATATATTTAATATAAACCTAGTAGCTAAACCAGCTAGAGATAAAGGTTGCTTCTATACTATTAACCTTAAGCTAGGGGTAGAACTACTATTTAGCTCTATCTACCCCCTTATAGAGAAGGAGTTAGAAGAGCTAAGGAAGTATATTAATAATACACTAGGTAAGGGGTAGATCTAGCCCTTATAGAGCCCTATAGAAGTACTGATCCTATTTATACTAAAGAAGGGGGGTAAGTTATACCTCTATATAGACTATTATAGCCTTAATAAGGTTATAGTTAAGAACTATATACTACTACTATTAATTAGGGAGATCCTTAACTACTTAGGAGAGGTAAAGTATTTTACTAAGCTTAACCTTAAGGATATATATTACTAGGTAAGGATCTACGCTAGTAATAAGTAGAAAACAGCATTCTAGATTTAGTATAAGTACTTTAAGTACTATATTATACCTTTTAGGCTAGTTAATATACTAGTAATCTTCTAAGTATATATAAACAATACCCTAGCTAGGCTAGTAAATATTACCTATATTATATACCTTAATAATATCTTAATCTTTACTAAGGATAAGGCTAGTTATATAAAGGTAGTAAAAGAGGTACTATACTAGTTAGATACTACTAGCCTATATACTAACCTAGAGAAGTGTGTTTTCTATACTAAGATAATTAAGTTTTTAGGGTTTGTAGTATCCCTAAAGGGTAATACTATAGAGCAGAATTATATAGAGGTAATTACTTAGTAGCTACTTCTTACTAGTATTAAAGATATATAGGTCTTTCTTAGGTTTATAGGGTTCTATTAATACTTTATTAAGAACTACTCTAAGGTATATACCCCCCTTATAGACGAACTAATAGCCAAGGTAGTAGAAAAGAAGGTAATAACTAGAGAGGTAATTAAAGCCTTTTACAAGCTCTAAGTTATATTTACCTAAGCTTCTATCTTATAGTACTTTAACCTAGTATTACTAATATAGGTAGAGATAGATATATTAAACTTTGTAATTAAGGCTATTTTATTATAGCTAGTAGAGAACTAGTAGTACCTTATTACCTTCTTATCTAGAAAGCTAAAAGGTATTAAACTATAGTATAGTATACTAGAGGTTAAGCTACTTATAATCTAAGAGGTAGCTATATACTAGAGGTACTACCTTCTATATACCTAGAGTAGGATTATATTCTTAATAGACTACCTAGGCTACTACTACCTTACTAGTAAGCTCTAGCTTAATAGTTAGTAGGTAAGGCTGCTCTAAGACTTATCTCTCTTTAACTTTAAGATTAACTACTAGCTAGGAAAAGAGAATATAGCTAATAAGCTATTATAGCAGCTAGACTATTAGCCCTTAGGTATAGAAGACTAAGAGATATAGGGTGCGTTTCTAGAAAGCTTCCTAAGTAAGTTTACCTAGAGGGTAGTAGTAATTATTAGTAATAAGTTAATAGGGGTATACCTATTGATACTAGAAGAACTTACTCTAAGCTTAGAAGAGGAAACTATGGTAGTATAGTAAGCTAATAAGGTAATTACCTCTAAGAAGTAACAAAAGCTAGAGGATAACTAGTTAGAGAGAGAAGATAAGGTTCTTAGGTATAAGGGTAAGGTAGTTATCCTAGAAGGGTATATACCAAGAATAAAGATTATAGTAGTATTCTATAATAAGCTAGCTAGGGGGTACCTATGGGTAACCTATATACTTAAAAGAATTAGATAGATATTTTTCTAGAGATTAATAAAGAAAGATATAATAAAGTATATTTAGGTATATATAACTTATTAATAGATAAAGCTATACTACTACCTACCCTATAGGGAACTAGTACTCCTACTACTACCTAGCTAACTATAGGAATAGGTTACCCTAGATTTTATTACTAAGCTACCTAAGTTAAAAGGATTTACTAAAGAGAGCTATAATAGTATCTTAGTTATAGTAGACTAACTTATAAGGTATATACTATATATACTTATATAGAAGACTTTAATAGTAAACTAGTTAGTATCCCTCCTAGTTAAAAGGGTATTCTTATAATTTAGTATTTTAGTAGTAATAGTATCCAATTAAGGATCTCTCTTTATTAACTATTTTTAGTTAGTAGTATACTACCTACTAGCTATTAAGTAGAGGCTAAGTATAGCCTACTACTTATAGATAGATAGCTAGATAGAGTAATAAAATTAGAATATTAGGTACTTTTTTTAAGCTTTCTATAGCCTAGAGTAGGATAATTAGGTAAAGTAGCTACTAATAGCCAAGTTTATCTATAATAGTACTTAGTATAATATAATTTAAATAGTACTAGTAGAGGCCCTAATAGGCTACATACCATATAATATAAATAATATAAAGCTAGAAGAGGCCTTACTAATAGAGGTCCTATTAGTAAGAGACTAGGTATAGTAGCTATAGAGCTAGTAAGCTATAATCCTCTAGATACTAGAGATAGTTAATAAGAACTATAAGAGGTAGTATAATATAAAGCAATCTATAGTAGTATTTAAGGTAAGAGAGAAGGTCTTACTATTAAAAAGGTTTATATAGTAAAAGCGCCTTATAAAGAAGCTCTTAGATAAGTATCTAAAGCTATTTATAGTTATATAAGTAGTTAGTAGAGAAAAAGTATATAAGCTTAACTTAGAAATATAATACTATATCTATAATATATTCTTACTATTATAGTTAGAGAAGTTTTATAGAGTAGTAATAGAGCTATAGGTAGTCTCTATTAAGAAGAAAGAGAAGGATATATACTAAGTAAAGAGAATAATTACATATAAGAGCCTCTAGAGAAACCAATAGTATCTAATAAAGTAGTAAGAGTATAGAGAGGAGGAGAACTCTTAAGAACTATAGTAAAATATAGTAAAGAAACTATAATAGGATTATAAATAGAGAATTACTAGGGGCTTATTAGAGAGGAACTAAGTTAATAATTATATAGCTATAAAGTAACTAGGTTTTATTATCTCTTTAGTACTAGGGCTAGGGAGTAGAGGGGCTTAAGGGCTAGGTATTCTAAGCTTAGAGATAAGTAATTAATTAAATAAATAGTAGAGAGGTATTAGTAAGGTACTAGAGAGGTATATAGGGGGTACTAGAGCCTACTAGTTAGACTCCTTCTTATTATTATTAGTAATACCTTTTCTAGGATTTAATTTACTAGCTTAAGAGTTAATCTTATTAGTATATTAAAGGCTATTATTAGTACTATAAGAGAGTACTAGGGGGGTACTAGAGTAGGGAAAGGATATATAATATAGGTATAAGACTTAGTCTAGTCTAAGAAGAGAGTACTCTAAGCCTCAATAGCTTTAGTCTACTTATAGAGTATAATAACCTAGTCCTAAGCAGTAGTAATAGTAATCTTAGTACTCTTAACTAATAACTTAGCTTACTTAGCTTACTATTTTATAGTAAAGTAAGTACTCTTAAGGGTAAGGACCTTATACTAGTAGAGAAGCTACTCCTCTCCCTTCTATACTACCTTATACTTAGTATTAGAGACTAATATATTAGAGGCCTTTATCTAAAGGGTATTTAGGCTTATAAGCTAGGTCTTTTTAATCTCTTTCTAAAAAGAGTTAGACTAAGGGGTACTAGGGGAGTATAGGGGTATATATATACTTATAAGGTAGTAGTTAGAGTAGGAGTTAGCCTCTTTATAGAGGTCTTTAAAAACTACCTTAAGGGTAAGAATAGTAGTAGTAGTAGTATATAAGGCCTACTATAGGTTAGTAGTAGATTAATAGCTATAGGAGTAGTAATAGTAGAGGGGGGGATAAGCTTATAGAGATATAAGGCTTACTATACTAGCTAGTATAGTAGGAGTACTTATTGCTAGTAACTGGAATAGTTAGGATAGTAGAGAGGTAGTAGGGGGGTATTAAAGAGATAAGTATATACTCTAGGTCTTAATATAGTAGAGAAAATAGGTAATAATATCTTTTATATTAAGCTACTACTTTACTATAGCTCAAAGGTAGTAATAGTAAGAGACCTTATATATAATAGTAAGGTTAATAATACTAGAAGTATTAGAATAGTTATTATTAATAGAGGGGGCTATTAGAAAGTGACTAGAGAGGGACTAGAGGGGGTACTAGAGCTACCTAGGATAATAGGATTAGTAGGGGGTATAGAGGATATAATAGTAGTAGTAGAGAAGTAGCTAGTACTAGTATTACTACTAATATTACTATTACTAGTACTATTATTACTACTATAGTAATAAAGGTATAATAAAAATAAAAGAATAATAATAATATAAGAATATTATAAAGAAAAGAAAAAAAAGAAAAAAAATAAGTAAAAAGTAAAAAAGAGAAAGTAAGCTTAGCTATTTTACTAGGTAGTATATATATAAGTAAGTAATAATAATAACTCTAGCCTATAAAGAAATAATAATACCTCTAGAAGGAAAGAGAGGTAAGAGATACTAGAGAGATACTAGTACTTCTTTTACTACTATAAATTATACCCTTATTATTATACTAAGAATAATATAACTTAGAGCTTAGCTACTAGAGAAATAAAGGTATAAGTAATAAAGGCTAACTATATTACTTTATAGATAATAAGATACTAAGCTATAAGAGAGAGAAGAGAGTAAGTAGCTAAAGTAATACTATAAATAGGTAAGGTACCCCTATAGTAGAGTAAGTAGCCCCTTACTAATAGTAGTAAAGGCCTAAGACTTATACCCTAAGTATAGAATAGCTAGACCTAGTAAGGTACTAGAGGGGCTATTAGCTATACTAAGCTACTATAGAATAAGAGTAAGGCTAAGGGTAAGTAGTTAGCGAGAGAGATAACTACCTATCTAGTAGTCTATTAAGCTTAGTAGAGTTCTTAGACTCTACTAAAGTATAAGCAGTATTATAGGTAGGGTACTGGAGTACTAATAGAGGGGCTGACTAATTAACTACTAGGTCCTAAGGATAGGACCTTAGAGGGGGGGGATTGTATTAGGTTTCTAAAAGTAGTACTAGCTTTAGAGCTAGTAGAGTACTAGGTAGGGCTTAGGGGTTACTATAGAATAGAATAACGTTATACTAAAGGGTATATAAAAGAGGTTTTTATAATAGTATTAAGATTTAGAGAGAAGATAGATTATAATAATAGTTACTAGTAATCCCTAAGTACCCTCCTACTTACTTCTTTACTTAGTATTATATAACCTCTAATAATCTTAAATATTAAAGAAATTAATAAATTTTACTAATACTATTAACTAAATTTAAAGGCTTTAGAAAAGTTTAAGTTTACTCTCTATAATAATTATAACTTTAACTATAAGGTCTTTATTAATATAATATACTTAGATAGTAATAAACTAGTACTCTATATTATTAATAGTATAACTTCTTTTAATATAGTATGATTTTTATACTCTATTACTATAGAGTATATATAGGAAGTACTATAGATATACTAAATTAATATATATCTTAGCTCTCTAGACTAGATTATTATAGACACTAGGCTAAATTTTTATATAGCTAAATTTAAGCATACTACCTATATACTATCTATTAAGATAAAATAGGTTTCTATTAAGGCTTATTATAGTATTAGTAAGGTTAAACAGTACCACACAATACTATACCAAGTATATAAAATAGTCTGCGTAGAGTTAGAGGCTAAACCTAAAGTTACTCTATAACTTACTATAAAAGTAATTAACAATACTATAAGCTCTAATAGCCTTATCCCTATACTATTAGTCTTTAGTACATACCCTTATATTAATAATAACTTAGCCCTATTACCCTTAATACTATAGTATATAGAAGCTATATAAAAAGCAATAGAAGAGATTTATAATATCTATATAAAAAGATAGGTTAATAAGGCACTTATAGTACATAATAGACCTAATACTATAGTAAGCATAGCCCTCTCTCTATAATTACTTATTAGATTATATAAAGGCTAAAAAGGACTTTACTAATTAACTACTAATAATAGTACTAGTAGTACTATTAAGACCTTATAGGGATTATATTAATTCTCTATTACTACTATTAAGCTATAGTATAACCTCTATAGAGTAAAGAACTCTATTAATCTTATATAACCTAGACTACTAGTAACTACTATAGTAGAAGTACTTATAAATACTTTAATTAAATATAACTCTATTATAGTTACTATATAACTACTACTAGTAAGAAGAGGCCTAGGCTAACTAAGGAAAAATCTAGCTTAAACTTTTGCTACAGAAGTTATACCCACCGTCCCTATAATTAACTATGTTTTTACTACAAAAGAGAATACTAACTATGTACTAGCAATTAAGCTATACAAGAAAAGTATAATAACTATGCCTAGCAAACTATTTAAATAGTTAGATACTAGCAAAATCTAAGGACTTATAGACTGCAGTATGTTTTTTATCATTAAATATAACAAGAAAAAGCATAGTAGCATATAGATTTTTAAGTCATAGTTAGTATATAAGATTAAGGGTAAAAACAAGCAACCCTATAAAAAATCATAACTAGTTCTCTAAGATTATATAGATAATAGTAAAGCTATAATTTTAACCTAGTTACTAACTATCTAATAAATAGCTTAATAAGTAATACTCTTTATTATACTATTACTTTTATAATAAGGTTATATCCTCTAGTTATATAATATAATATAAGTATATACCTAGTTAGTAACTAAATTAGTATATACTATCCTTACCTAACTTCCTCTTGAAATTTGCTATCTCTATATAATAGATATAATTATAGAGGTTAAATAGCTACTTTATAGTATACCTAAGGTAGGTACTTATTAGTAGGCTATATATAATAACTACTATAGAAAGAGCCTCTAGATAGATTTATCTACTTTTAACCCTTACTTACTCATTTTAGTACCTAAAAATAATAATTTTATAATAATAGGTATATAAATAGATAATACTATTAGCCTTATAGATAAATTATTCTCTAACTATAAAAGCTGCGTACTAAAAGAAGCTACTTTTATAGCTAAATTAAAGTAATTTCTTAAAGTTAATAAGCCTATTACTTTTAATAGTAGTATATTAACCCTTAATAATAATAGTAAGATAACTCTTTACTAAAAAGACTAAGGTAAGAAGCTATAATTAGTTAACCCTAACATACCTAATATAAAGTAGTAGTATATTAAGCAGTATACCTAAGGTATATATATTACCTCTTTTTACTAACCTAAGGCATGCTTTAACTATTTAATTACTACTTAGTATTAGTTACCTAGCCTAGCTAAAATAAAAGACCTTAACTAGTAGGTTAAGTAGTAGATAGATAACCTTAACTATAGGCTGTGATTTTAACTACTAGATCTTACTAGTACTAAGCTCTTTATATTTATTAATAGCTCTTTTATAAATAATAGTAATTTAATATTATAACTTAGCTTTATTATTACACTTACTAATAAGTCTAATAATAATAAAGAGTGCTTATTTACTAGTAGAAATACTACTTTTAACCTTATAGGTAATATTATCTATTTTAGCTTTACAAAGTATAAAAGAGTTACCTATAACATACTTACCTCTAAGATATATATAATAGTTACTAGAGCTAATATAGCCTATATAATTAAGACTATGCTAGTAATAGTTTCTAACTACCTTAAGGTTCCTTTGATCCCTATAACTATATATATTTATTTATACTTACTATATAAGTATTTAATAAAGCTTAATACTATAAAGGAAAAGTAACTTATAATTAATATTATAGCTCTTTAGTAGTTATATAAATACTATAAGATTTATAAGGTATAATAGATCTATAGTATAGATAACCTAGCTAATAGCTTTATAAAGTTATTACTAAATAAGGTACTAAAAGAGCTTATTAGTACTAAGTAAATAAAGATATAGATAAATAAATAGGTCTTATATATAGGATATATAAATATTATATTAGTAATAAGAAGTAAAATACTTTATAATTTAAACTTTTATTATATTCTTAAGCTTTTTAGACTACAGGCTAGCTAGCTACTATTTAGCTAAAATAGAGAGTTACTAGTATTACAATACTAGCCTATTATCAAGATCTATTAGAGTTACCTACTAACTCTGATCCTACTAGTCATGTAAGACCGGTCCAAGCTTGTCCGCAGGCCCACCTGCAGGAGCGCCTTTCACCACTAGCTTAACCTAGTAGCTCTCTTAATAGTTACACTTCTTTATATATAATTAACTCTTTTTAAGACCCCTTATTTATTACTAGAAACCTAATACCTTACTTACTAATAATAAGACTTCTTACTACTATACTTATTTCTAGTATTATTATTAAAAATAAGAGTAAATAAAAAACTCTACTCTTATTAACTTAAGCTATATAATAATTTATTACCTATTACTTTATTATTAAGAGCTTTATTTACTTACTTAATTAATAGCCTAGAGACTACTTAGTTCTATTATTACCTCCTTTTTCTTATTATTAGATTCTTTATTCTTATTTTTATTTAATATATTATCTGTTCTTTTACCTCTCTTTTTATTTTTATTATTATTACTCTTTTTATTCCTTCTTTTATCTATCTATTTATTTATTATTTATATTACTAATAGTAATTCCTTTAATATATAGATTTACCTCTAATACCTATAAATAAGAAGTAAGTACCTATATATAAGAGGTTATTAAGCTAATAAAAGGTAATAGTTATATATACCTATCTCTTCTTAAATAACTATAACTATTATTATATTACTAAGATAGATATAAAATAAAGTAATTAAGTAAGAGAAAAAGCTTCTAAAGTAGAAGAGTTATTTACTAAAAAAGACCTAGATCTACTTAGTTTATTTAAGAATAAAAAACTAAAGATTACTTAAGAGATATACTTATATAATATTACCTACTTATTTACTATACCTAATTATAGCTAGAATATAATTATACTATTATTATAGAGAATAACTGATATTTATAATTTCTTCTTTAGTCTTAATAAAACTAAGCTTATATTTACCTTAAATACTATTATTATATACTAATAATATAAGTATTTTCTAATATAATACCTTAGTTATTAGATATAAGCTATATTATATAAAGACTTTAAAAAGTAAATAGTTAAAAACTTTAATAATACTATTATTAAATATATATAGAAATTTAAAAATTATATTTAATAAAAAAATTATAAGTATTTAATAAGGTTAGTACTAGTATTACTACCTATATCTATAAAATAATTAATATAGATATACCTATTATATAAATTAAGAAAGACATTTAAAAGTTTAGCCTTAGAAATAAGAGTTTTAGAGTATAATATATAGATCTAGACTTTATCTATAATATTACTAGTACTTCTTTTAAGGTAGAGATACTAGCCTTAGCTATTATAAAAATAACCTAAGTAATAATACTTATAAAAATAAATATACTATAGAGAAATATTAAAATAGAATTCTCTTATAATAATTCTAACTTTATCTCTCTATTATTAAGGTTTATTGATAGGCTCTTATTATTAATTATAAATATATTAATAATAGTAATTATATTATAAGCTTATTATATTATAAACCTTATTAAGATATATATTAATAAGCTTAAGTAAAGTAAAAAGATATATAAGTCTCTTAAGTTAAAGCTTACTATTTTTTATAACTAATACTTTAAAGCTAGTATTTAATAAGAATACTTTATTAATACTTTCTTTATTATACTTAAAGAAAAAGTAACTAAGTTTTATACTAACTACTTTTATAATTTATTACTTACTTTAAACTTTTATATTATAGTTACTAAGGTTAAGGCTAGCTTTAAGATTAAAGAGATATATTAAGTATATCTTATTAAGCTGTAGTATACTAACTTACTAAGTATTATCTATAATAACCCTAATAAGACTAAGCTTAAAGCTCTTAAGATACTTATTAAGAGAATTAGTCTTCTTATAAGAGCTATTATAAGGTATAGTACTTCTTTTAATATTAAACTTTATAACTAGCTATTAAACTTATATTATAAAATTAAGAAATACTTACTTATCTTCTTTAACTTATTCTTAATATATCGTAATATCTATAGATAGTTATACTTTACTATCTCTAATATAGTATAATTTAAATAGTAATAATAGTAATATATAGCTAATACTAAGCTATTAAGTTTATTATATAGAGATAAATAATATTAAACTAATTATATCTATAATAATTAAAAGTATTATTAATAACTAAGTAATAGCTTCTATTACTTATAAGATAATAATAGTCTATAATACTTCTTTAACTATAGCTATAGCTAAGACTATAACTATAATTACTATAGCTAGCCTAGCTTAAAGAAGTACTATATCTATAGTAAGCTTAGGTATTAATTAATAAAATACTTAAAGAAGAAATAGTAATAGTTATTCTAATAATATTCAAAGTAATACCTAGTATATACTATACTTAAAGACTTTACTTACTTTATTATTAACTATAACAAATATAAGCTTCTTAAATCTAATAATAATACAAAAGAACAATACTATATAAACTATAAGAATAACTATATTAGCTTTAGTACTACCTTCTTTAACTTGATACCTCTTAATAGTTTAAAACTCTTTTTATTATTACATAATTAGTTTATATTATACTTCTTTATAAAAAGAGACTTATAAGAGAGTAATAATATAAATTTAATAGATATCTTTATACTTAATAATAAATATTCTATAGTAGCCTTTTAAAGTATTATATTAAACTCTAGTATAGGTAAGTATTCTATAACTAACTACTAATAATACCTTACTTTATATAATAACTTTAAAAATGACTTATTACTAAATATAATAAATACCAATTAAGCTTAGATCTAATTTAAAAGTAATATATACTTTATATTTAAAGATATTATTAATATATTAATACTATTAGATAACCTTATATTTTATATAATACCCTTTAATACTTTATTCTTACTCTATCTAATAAATATAGATTACTATAGTATCTAATTTAATAACCTTATAAATAAGCTAATCTAGAGTAATACTATTATATTAATAGTCTATAAATAGAGCTACCTATAAATACTTTTAGACTAGCTTATATAGAGTATTACCTAGTATTATCTTATAGATATTAAACTTAAAAAGGTTTATTACTAGTTTAGCTATCTATTAGTTTAATACTTATATAAGGTACTTTAATAGTTAAGTAATAATATAGAAGTTATTACTTTAAAGTAGATTATAAAGTTTTATTATTATTATTAAATAAATATAAAGTTACTAAGCTATTTTAAGTTTATATTATAAAATAATTATAACTTTAACTATAAAGTTATTATTAATATAGTCTATCTTAATAGTAATTACTTAGCTCTATATATTTTTAACACTACTACCTCTTTCTAAGTAATATACTTTCTTAATAATATTATTACTAACAATATATAAGAAATACTTTAGATATACTAGATTAATATATACCTTAGCTTATTGAATTAGATTATTACTAATACTAGCTTTAACTTCTATTTAGCTAAGTTTAAATAATCTATATAATCTCTTTTAATTAATATAAAAGAGATATTAATTAAAGTATATAATAGTATTAATAAGGTTAAAGAATACTATATATTACTTTATTATATATATAAGATTCTTTATAATAAAGGCTTTACCCTAACTTTTACTCTTTAATTAGTAATTAAAGTAATTAATAATATTACTAGCTTAAATAGTCTTATACTTACTTTATTAATCTTTAATATATATTTATAAATTCCTAATATATTACCTCTATTACCTTTAATTACTAAGAGAGCTAAAGTAATAGAGAAGGTAATAAAGGTAGTATAGTAAATCTATATAAGATACTAAGTAATTAAAGTAATAGCTACTTAAAATAGCTTAGATACCTTGGAGACCATAACTCTCCTATTTTAATCTATAGTCTATATTTAATATAAAAAAGATAGTTAGTAAAACCCTTTTTAACTTATTATAAATAATAATATTACTTATATCTTTAGTCTTTTATATAGCTTATAAACCTTTTACTTTATTATAGGAAAGCCTTATTATAATAAAGTAAGTAATATAGTAATATATCTATATTATCTAATAATAGTATTAAAAGTAGCTTAAGAGAGCTTTCTTAAAAATAATAGTAACCTAGCTTTAAATAGAAATAATAATAACTAAAGCTTTTTTAAGAGTAATAAGAATGATAAGCTTATTATTACCTCTACTAATAAGATATTAAATACTACTACTAATAAAGTATACTTTAAATAGGCTACCTATCTCCTATAGTAATATACTAGCTTCTTTAATAAAACTAGAATATACTCTATCTTTATTAAAGTATATATAACTATTATAGCCTTTTTATTATATTAAAGAAAGAGATAAATTATTTATTAGCTCTTAAGGCTTATAAAAAAGGGATTATTACTACCTCTAGCTATCCTTTTTAGTAAACTAATAAGACTAAAATTAATAAATTTATTAATTATAATACTTTTTACTTTATACTATATAATAATAATAAGTATATAAGTATTTAAATCTTTAAGTTTTATATAATTAATAAAGTGAAGAATAAGAATAAGATACCTTATAAAAGGTTATATCTTATTATCTAAGGATATATTAATAATAGTAAATAAGTCCTCTTTACCTAATTACTAACTATTTAATAAGCTAATTAATAGATTATTCTTACCCTTATACTATTATTACTTTATAACCTCAGATTCTTACTATAGCTTTAAAATATTACTTAGGTATATACTTAGTTTACTACCCCTTTAAATTAGACCATCTTAATATACTTATTAGTATAAATATAGTATCTATATCTTAAAAGTATAATAATATAAGTTATTAAGCTATTATATAATATTATAGAAATAGAAACTTATTAATAAGTAATATATAATTACTACTATAGAAAAAAGCTTTAGATAGATACTTTAATATTTAACTCTTATCTTCTTATTATAATACTTAAAAACCTAGACTTTATACTTATTAAGATATAAATAGATAATACTATTAGCCTTTTAAATAGATTCTTTTCTATATATAAGAATAATAAGCTTAATAAGGTAATATTTATAACTAAGAATAAGTAAACCCTTACTATTAATATCTCTTATAACTTAATAAAAGAATAGTCTCTTTAGTAATTAATAGAAAGCTTAACTTTTAGTAAAAGAAATAAGGTAAGAAGCTTTATCTTATTAATGTTATATTACTTAATACTATTAAGAAATATATTAAGTAATAAGCCTATAGTATTTATATTATATTAATATACTAGCCTAAAGCTTACTTTAACTACTCTATTATAGTATAGTATTAAATCTCTAATACTAATAATATTATAGCTCTTAACTACTATATTAAGTAGTAAATAACGAAATCTAACTATAGCCTACTTTTTTACCTATTAAACTTATTTATTATAAAGCTTTTTATTTTAATTAATAGCTTCTTTACTAATAATAAGGACTATATTAGAGCAGGGCTGGGGTTATAGCATTTATAGTTTAGAAGATAATAGTTAGTAATTTGTTTTCTTATTTTTCTTTTAAAGTATTTATAAGTTATAGATACTTACTTAAGTATCTATTAGAAAAGTATATTTAGATAGAGATAGTATACCTTCAATTAGTATATAATTAAGTACTCTTTTATATACTTATTTATCTTTTAAATTATACTTTAAACTAAAGCCTTATATTTTTATTAATATTGTTTAGTATAGTAACATAAGTAATAGAGAGACCTTTACTATATTTAATCTAAGAATAACATATTTATTTAAACCTTAAAAGCTTTAAATAAGTTATATTTTCTTATATTAGATTAAATATAGAACCTAAGTTACTTTGAGTAATATAGTATTATTATATTTTTTTATATAGCTTTATTATAACCTAAGTCTTAAACTATACCCTATATACTTTTAACAGTCTTTCTTTCTAAAAAAGAGTATTAATAATAAAGATATATCTAAATAGATAGTATATAAACTACTAATTATAGCTCTTATAACTTCTTTCTTCCCTTTTCTTTACTAGTACTTTCAGAGTATCTATTAAAATAGATATAATAGTAAATAATAAAAACTTAAAGATAAGAAAAACTTAGATTTAGTAATAGTACTAGTAAAATAATACTAATAAAATAATCTTAGTAGTAAATAACCTATAGGTTTTTTAAGTAATCCTTAGTATATAAAATAAGAATTATATCTTAGAAAAAGAATTACTTAATAGATATAAGTAGTATTTAATTAGGTTATTTTAGCTTCTTATATTAATTTTAATAATAAGTAATACTTAAGGTACTTATAACTCTTAATAAGCTCTATAATATAAAAAGCTATATAATATTACCTAAGAATAGAAAATTCTATATTAGAAATTAGTAATAATCTTTATAAAAAGTTAGATTAAAGCTATCTTCTATTAAAAATCCTTTATTTAGACTATAAAAACTATTCTAATAACTTTACTCTAGTTTATAGAATAGTCTTTAGCTAGTCTTATTTATAAATACTTAGAATATAATAATTATAAAACTATTATAAGAATTATAAACTTTTTAGAATTACTTCATACTACTTTAATATTAATTATAAGTAATTAGTATATATCTTTTAAGACTAAGAGATCTTTCTCTCTATCTTTAGTTAATACTTTTCTTAATAAAGAGATTAATTAATATAAGCTCTTTAATATTAACTTTATAGTTCATTATAATCTATTTATTACTTCTAACTTAGATAATAATAGTAACTTAGTAATTAAAACTAGTAATATTAAAAGTATACCTTAATAAGATATCAAACCTAGAACTTAAGCTTTAGTTATTACTATACCTTAGTAGTCTACCTTAGTAACTACTTATTTAGTTTCTTTCTTTATAGAAGAATTTCTAGAGGCTATTATAAAATAACTTTAAACTATCTCTACTACTTAGTTAGCTTTATATACTAATTCAAATAATATTTATAATTTTTATAAGCTTTTTATACTTAGTTAAGATAGAGCTTCTACCTTTAAAGGTAATAATATTATTAAGTTCTTAAAAAAGTTTAAGAACTAATATAAGATTACTAGAGTTCTCTATTATTATATAGGTATTCTAGTTACTTATTCTATAGGTAGAGACTATTAGACCTCTATTAAGAATACTATTAGATCTCTCTTTTAGATTAATAGAAAAGCCTACTTCTTTACTAAATTTAGATAATAAAATACTAATTAACTTTTAGATAAAAAAGAGTAAATTAAAAAAGTAACTAAAAAACCTATTATCTCCAATTAAAACTTGATTATTACTTAGAATCTTTTTATTAAGATTAATAATATTATTATATAAGTAAAATACTAAAATCTTTATATTATAATAGATTAAACTTTAATTAAGACTATATATAAGTAATTTAAATAAGAGACTATTAAAGATACTATAGATAAGCTAGATATTACTTTTAATACTTTTATTTAATAAACTAGTTATCTAGTTTTTAAATTAGTTTTATTAGATATAATTATTTATAAGAAAGAGTACTTTTCTTTCTTTACCTTTAATTCTTAGATATCTATATTAAAGCCTACCTTAGAATAGTTTAAATAGATAATTAGATATAACTTATAGCCTTAGTTATAATATTATATTCTAATTAATATTAAAATCTCTAAGCCTTTTAGTACTAAGCTTAATCTAGCTACGAACTTTGTTAAACTAAAGATCTATTATTAGTTAACTTATCCTTGCCTAAGTATATAAGTCTTTTTAATTAATATAAATAGATTAGACCTATATAAACAGGTTAGTAAACTAAAGAATTAATATTAGTATTATTAGTTTACTTCTTATACTTGGATCTAAGAATATAAGTAGTATATAGTAGATAAAGATATTTAATTTCTCTTATTAGTTTAAGGTTTATAAAAATATAGATAATAAATAAGTAGTTTACTAATATCTACTATTCTCTATACTATTCTTAATAAAAGCTATAGCTAGAGATATATTAATTAAATTATATTACTTATTTATATTTTAAACTTTAATAATAATCTAATTCTTAAATAAATTACTAAGGAGATCCTTAAATACTAAATAGGATTACCTTAATAAGTATAAGCTAATTTCTTAGAAATAATATTTTCTAAGTTAGAACTTACTACTTAAGCTATTAGATACCTTCAAGTAGTTATTCTCCCTTCTAAATAGTTTAATACCTCTTATATTTTTATAGTTATAAGAGATAGCTTTATAAAGGTATTTAAAACTATAGCTTAGAAGTATATATAAAGTTTATATATAGTAAATATAAAAAAACCTATAATAAATATTATAATTAAGACCTTAAATAAGAAGAAAATTACCTTTAAAAAGCTTAAAACTATAAATATTACTAATTAAGATAACCTAACTTTATTTTTAAAATTAATAAAGCCTACCTCTATATATATAATCCTTTAGTAACCTTAACCTCTAAAGAATATAGCTACTAAAGTCTCTATCTCTCTCTTTAAAAAGCTCAAGAATATATTAACCCTTTTTTTTAAATAGTTTTAAAAGCTAGATTTTATTTAAAAAGCCTACTATTTTATAAAAAAAAGCTTAATATCTTAATCTCTTTACTTACTAAACTTCTATATTAAATATAGCTTAAATTTAATAAAGCTATAATGAATACTCTAAAGAACTATAAATATAAAGTACCTAAGCTAAAAAGAGTTTTCCTTTTAATACTAGCTTTTCTTATTAACCTTATAACTAAGCTTAGTTAAAAGTTAGATATTAAAAGCTTAATTAGAGAATATAATTAAGTTATTAAAGTAGAAAAACCTCTAGTAACTAAAATAATAAGAGTAATCTATACTATACCTCTCTTAGAGCTACTAGAAATAGTTATATTAAGAGCTTACTTTTAGCTTAATGTAAGGATTATATAGCCTAATAAAGATATTACTACTCTAATAATTAATAGTATTTTAGATATAGAAGTATAGGTTAATATTTTAATAAGATAATATATTAAGAAAGCTAATATTCTCTTTACCTATATAATACTTATAATAAAGATTTATAAAACTAATTAAGTAGATTCTTATTTTAAAAAGTTTTATTATATAGATATCTATATTAATAAGTATAAGGTTTAGTTATACTTCTTTATTACTAATAAAAACTATATTTTGAAATTATTATTTTTAAGTCTCTTATTTATTATAGATAGTTAAATAACTCTGGGTTAGTTTAAAGAACTAATTAATATAAACTTTACTATTAATAATACTTTAATATAGATTTCTATTAAAGTAATTTAAGAAAATACTAAAGTAAAGCTTAATTATATACTACTTAACTTAAAAAGTTATATATAGATAATCTTTAGAGATAAGAAGTTAAAAAACTAAGTATTAATAGTTACTTTAAAACTATTACTAGCTTTTTATACTACCTAGACCTAAACTATAAGAATAGAGATATGGTTCTAGTAATTCTAACTAATTAAGAAGTAAAAGTCTTAATAACCTATATAGTAGAAGATCTTATAAGACCTTATATAATAGTAATTACTAAGATAGTAACTATTATAAAAAGGTACTCTTATATAATAGTAGTATCTAAACTACTATTACTTAGAGCTATATTACTTAGATAATAATAGTAATTAGAGACTTAGAAGTTCTAAAAAGAAATTTAAAAGTAATTATATAAATAAAAGAGATTAAGAAAAAGATTACTTATACTATAAAAAAGATTACTACTACTAAAGTCTTTATAATATATAAGAAAAAGAGAGTAAAAGTCTACTCTATAGATAACTACCTCTTTAATAGATTAATCTTAGATAGTAACCTATATTAAAAGGTTAAAAAAGTTAAAGCCCTTAGAGAAAAGTTTACTATTCTTACTAGACTCTATAGAGATCTAATTATATTAAAATTCTCTAATATTAAAGAGTATTTCTAACTTAAGCTAGAAAGGTTAAAATAAATTACTAATTAGTATTTCTATTTCTAGCTAGAGAAGCTTAAGCTACTAGAATAAGTCCTAGTTAATTATAAAGCTATATTAGCTTAGAAGTTTAAGAAATATAAGTCTCTTAACCTAATAGTTATATTACTCTGGGTTATTAAGATAGTCTTATATAAAGTATAGTAAATAAAAGAAATCTCTATCTTAAAGGTCTTAGTTTTTAAAGCTATAGAGGTTCTCTATAAGTAAGTAATTAGAGGTATTATTGAAGAAGGCTATAGTATATATAGAAACCCTTAATTTTTGATTCTAAAGAAAGATAGTAACTTATAACTTATTAATTTAGTAATAAGATACAATAAAGTTACTTTTTATAATATATAGCTACCTCTTAAGGTAGATAAATCCTCTAAAGATTTTATTATAAATTAGCTTATCTTATTCTTAGACTTTTTCTTAAAATATAATTAGATTCCCTTAAATAAGAAAAGCTATAATTTTATAATATTTATTATATTATTAGATTTATTTAGATATTACTATCTCTCTATAGGTATTACTAACTTTATTACTTAATTCTATTATATTATTACTTAGATCCTTTATAATCTAATCTTGGACTACTATAGAGATTTTATAGATAATGTAGGTATTAAGACCTTCTATTTATATTATAATAATAAGCTAATTCTAGAATACCTAGGTATTTAATAATTTATATATAAATACTTCTATAATATTAATTAAACTCTTATAAATATAGAGCTCTTAAAATATATAATCTTAAAATAAAAGTCATAATAATACTAAGAGTTAGTAGTAATTACTAGATATCTCTATAGAAAATTAAAAAGATACTTAAATTAAGCTAAACTTCTAAAGATTTTAAAATAAGAACTTTATAAAGATATTAAAAATATCTAATTATTCTTAAGCCTAGTAATATTTTATAAGTCTTAGGTTCTTTATTTTACCAAAGTAGCTCTCTTACTTATACATTTACTATAAAAGACTAAGAAGTTCTCTTAGGGGGTATATTAAAAGCTAGTAATAAATACTCTTAAGACTAATCTAACTTTTAATCTAGTTTTAATTATTCTTAATTATAAGCTAGATATTAGTTAGATTATTCTTACTATAGATATAAGTAAAGAAAAGTAAAAATATACTTTTAATTAAATAGTTAATAATAAGGTTATAATTATATAATATAAGAGTAATATTTAATATAGACTAAAGCTTAATTATAATATAAAGAAGCTTAAAGTATATATAATCCTTATAAGTTTAAAGTATCTTTATAACTATCTCTTTAGAGTTTATTTTCTCTTAGAAATAGATATAAAGGTCTTAGTAGCTTAGATTAATAGTATAGTAAATAATATCTCTTTAGTATTAATACCTTATTAGTTAATATAAATTAAACTCTTAAATTTTAAAATTAAGTATATTTTAAGCTAGAAGAATTTTATAATTAATAGCTTATTAAAGAAACCTCTAAAACTATTTAATCTAAAAGAGATATAGAATAAAAAAGATATTAAAGACTTTATTAATACTACTGTTGCGATACTAGCCCATCGTCAGGATCCATCGGAGTTACCTGCTAACTCCGATCCCACCGGTCACGTGAGACCGGTCTGAGCTCGTCCGCGGGCCCACCCGCGGCAGCCACTTTCACCACCAGCTCAACCTAGCGGCCCTCTTAATAGTTACACTTCTTCACGCATAATTGACCCTTTTTGAGACCCCTTATTTGTCGCCTGCTGGTTATCACCAGACCCCTTTTGCCTTGCTTACTAATACTGATTAGTGGTTGAACTACTATTGCAAATACTGTAGATCAGTAAGGCTAGTCAAGAAGAGGTAGAACTACTCTGAACCCTATAGTGGTAGTAGGATAGTTCTGTGCTTTCTCCTGTATAGATAACCAGCTTGGAATACTGTTATGGCAGACTTACGGTACCCCTGAAAAGGGTACTATAAGTGCGCAAGCTTGATTTGCGTAAGTTGACTTCGTCGCGTTACGAGAAGCTGTAACCCGCAAGATACTGATTTTTCGCTGAAAAATCGTTGGATTGCAAGACCGCGAAGTCCCATACTTTGCGTGCCAAACAACTGTTAATAACCCACTATCGACTACCTTAATACAACCTCATCAACTTCACCTTTTTATCACTTTGACTTTAGACTTGTGACTATTGTCGCGGTTGCCTGAAAAGTGACTCCACTGGGCTGTTGAACGACCTGACGGTCCAATGGGCCTATGGGAGTATAATAGACCCCCCTTCCCCTCCTCTAACTTCTATAATTTTTTTTACTCCTTCCCTCTTTCTAACTCTCCTTTTTACACTCTTTTTCTTGCTTAAAATATACCTCCAATTGCCCTTGAGCGACCAACGCTGAGGAAGCCCGCGCGAAGAAGGCTCTTTTTGACAAGTAGCAAGTGCCGCGTGAGGAAGGCTCTTTTTGATAAGTAATGAGAGTTATAACGAGACCGCGCAAAAGGCTCTTTTTGACGAGCAGTAAGTTTAGTGTGAAGGAGGAAGGCCTATATTGATGGGTAATACTGCTACTGAGTGATTGGTGAAGAAAGCAAGCAAGACCCTGTTAACTGAGCAGTTGCCTGTACCACTGGCAGTAATCCCTCTAATGTATGTATATGCCTTCTGGTCTGCTGGAAGAAATGCCTGTGTTTGAGAGGTTGTCAGGCTAACGGAGGGCAACTGTAATGATGTAAGAAGAAGCAACCGCTGCGGAGCGCGCCTCTGAGGCTGCTGAAGAGCATGTGAGCGAGCGCGCGAGCGAGCGCGCAACCAGTGTAGCGCATGGGTATCACAAACCCATACCTGAGGGATACCGCAAGTTCGTTAACCTATTGATTTAGGGCATTGAGTACTTGGATGAAATCTCAGAGGGCGGCCTGCCCTCTGATTGTGTTAAATCACTGGATATAATTATCCTATACTACTTGACTAAGTATGAAGAGCAAGGCTACTATGGTGGAGACTTGTGGTAATAAGTCTATGATAAATTTGAAGATTGGTCTGACGCGGATTTCAACACTGCTTTGAGGGCAGTTATGACTACCTTCTATAACTTTGTCATCAGCTGCGGTGTATGGGTTATGAAAGAGCCTATTAAAAGCACTATTGGCATAAGGTTGAAGAAGCTGGTTGATGACAAGCACTTCCTGAGGTGGGATGATGAGATGATATGTGAAATAGAGGCTAAGTATAAGGTCTTTTATAACTACTTTAATAACCTAGACTTTGTGTGAAATATTAAATGAATCCTGTGAGCTACTCTTTTGCTATTAATTAATAAGGTGTGTAACAGCTATGAAAGTACGGACTTTTTATATAAGTTATATAATAAGTTAGATTATTAATAATATACCTTATATAGCAACCCCTTATTCAAACCTCCCCTGTTTAAAAGGCAAACTAATGAAACCTCCCTTATGCTAAGTTTGCCTGTGACTGCTACCATAGTCAAGAGGCAGTTGCTGAGCATAACTGCTCCCCTAACTAACAGGCTAACTGCTTGTTAATTAACTAACCTTATCAAGCTGTATTTAGATAATTTAACATTAAAATACAGCAGTAGCAACTATAAGACCCTTGACTCAAAGCTTCTGATTTTTTATGACCTCTGCGCGAGGGTTAGTATCTCTAGTGACTACTATAGGTCTACTATCTTGTTTATACTTATGGGCAGCGCGCGGGAGTATTATACTAACAACCTCTGTAACTGTGCTATTAGTTTTAATATGCTTATAGTAAATATTAAATCACGGTTTAAAGGGGATGAAGTCTACTGTGTGTGCAATATAGAGTTATGAAGGCTTAGTTATGAGTAAGTTACCTGTAAATTACCTGGTAAAATAAGAGTTGAAGTGCTGGACTTACTTATTGAGAAAGTCATAAAGCTAGTTAGGGCCATAACGTGGCAAGGTACGCCCGCTGACAGTGACTATTGTGACACTCTACTTGCTTGTTGCTAGGGCATACCTAAGTGCGCGGCTGCCCTGCTTAATCCACCCGCAACTTACAACACACTTTGTGTGCAGTTGAGAAATGGCGTAAGTAACGCAGCAGCCATACGCAAGCAAAAGGCGCAGTACCTTATAGAAGGACCGCCTGAGCCAGACCGGCAGCACTTTACTGACCGCTACTACAACGGCCGACGTGGCAGTCGCCCGCCGCAACGAGGGTACGGTGGATCCACGGCACGGATAACCCGGCTGACGGCTTCACAAAGTCATCGCCGAACAAGGCACTGGAGGAGCTCGTCAGCACTGGGCGGATGAAGATATGGATGAATGGATGGGTTTCGCGCACGTGATGTATGGATATTACATCAGCAGCGAGAAGTTGAATACTTTGTGATTTGGATTTTTATTGCGTTTTTGAGCTTTTTGGACCAAGGGCTGGCTGGCGACTATTTGGCTACAATAAAGAGTTGCCAGTGTTGCGATGCCAGCCTATCGTCAGGATCCATTGGAGTTACCCGCTAACTCCGATCCCACCGGTCACGTGAGACCGGTCCGAGCTCGTCCGCGGGCCCACCCGCGGCAGCCACTTTCACCGCCAGCTCAACCTGGCGGCCCTCTTGATAGTTACACTTCTTCACGCATAATTGACCCTTTTTGAGACCCCTTATTCGTCGCCCGCTGGTTATCACCAGACCTCTTTCGCCTTGCTTACCAACAACTATACTTTATTATATAATAGTAATATAAAACTTTTTCTTTAAAGTAAATAGCTATTTAGACTAAGATTCTAAACTTAAGAAATTTAATCTACCTTTAGATATTTTCTTAAACCTTTTAAATTCTATAGAAGAATAGTTAATATACTTAAAATAAATTACTTACTTCTTTCTTATACTTAAATAACTACTTAGGATTCTAATACCTAAGTTTTATTAATTTAAGAAAATAGTACTATACTTTATTATAAGAGATAGAATTCTCTTTAAGAGAGGTACTTATAAGACTTCTGACTCTCTTAGGGTTATTAATAGATTATCTTAGTAATAGGTTTTAATTAATATAGTATATAATAAGATTAAATACTAGAGATATAAGGTAACTTACTTTTACCTTTAAGATAAATACTTCTAGCTAGAAATATATATAGATATTAAAATAGTAATTTAAAGTTATAATACTTATTAAAAAGCTTACTTTGCCTACTTAGATAACCCTTATATCTTAACTATATCTTATATTAAATTATTTTAATATATCTTCTTAGATATTTAGTATATTAGTAAGTAAAAGATTATAGAAGTATATTATAACCTATTTAAATAGCCTAAAGTATAGATTTTCTACTATATAACTTTAATTAATATTATAAAGTTTCTTTAGGAAGATATTATTTATTATTATAAAGTCTATAGAATTTTAATTATAGATAGAGAATAAGAGAATAAAGGTTATATTAAGGCTTTAAATAAGAAGATTCGAAAATATAAAAAGGTTATATTTATATACAACTTAAGAATAAATAGTATTCTTAAGAAGGGCTATTAAACTATAGTATATACTTTATAAATATAGTTAGACTAAGAGAGAAAGGATATTAAGTATATATTACTTATTATTCCATTTATCAATTATATTACTATCTACTTAAGCTATAGTATAATACTCTTTTATATTATTATAAGGTATAATATAGTTATATTAATTAAGAAGAAGCTTATAATATAGTAAGTCTTTAATTAGAAAAATATTTTAATAGTAGAGAAGAAACTCTAGCTTTAGATTAAAGCTTTCTAATAGTTTATAGAGAATAGATAAAAATCTACTAATATAGTTATAAAGTATTACCAAAAGGTTATAGAGTACTATAATAAGTAATATATAATAAAGTACTACTTAAAAAAGCTATATATAAAAGACTTAGTACTTATCTTTAATATTCTATACTAAATTAATATATCTTTAACTTAGAAGACTAATTACTATTAAAAAAGACTATTTAATATTTACTTAGTTTTACTGATTAGCTTATTATATATTTTAAAAACCCTTATAAAGAAACTTTTATAGAGGTAAGATATAAAGCTAATAAATTAAAGAAGTACTATATAAATATTAATAGTATTCTTTACTTAGTAAATAAAGACACTATTTAAGGTAATATTTCTATAGATATTAAAAACTTCTTTTACTAATTAACTCTTACTACCTCTTTAGTTTTATTTTAATTTTCTTTATTTTTATACTTATATCTTATTTAAGTACTTCTACTATATTTAAGTTTTTTATTATTAATATTTCTTTTATCTAAATTTAGCTGATTAATATTTTTACCTCTTTTTAATAAAGTATATTATTTTTTATATAAAATAATATAGAGAATAAAAGATAAAAGACTAAAGATATATAAGAAAATTATATTATATAAAAATAAAATAACTTAGATTAAAGAACTTTAAACTATTATAAACTAGCTAAGTATATAATGCTATTGAAAAACTACTAATTATTACTAAAGCTTAAAGTTATAACTATCCTTATCTTTTTTTTATTATTAAAACTATACTAGCTTAATAATTCTATTAAGGCTTATAAAAAGATACCTTACTTAATAAACTTAATAATAACTAATAAAACTTTAGATATATCTAATAGTTATTTAAAGGTTCTAATAGTTAAGAGAGAAATTAAAAGCTTATTTTAAAAACATATAGTTATAATCTCTATCTTTTAATACTTGATATTTAACTAGTTAGATACTTCTAGAATAGATATAAAAGAATATAATAATACTATATTACTCTAAGTAACTTAGGTTTTATATTTAATTTAATATAAGAAGATATAACCTGTTTAAAGCTTTTAAAGTTTAAATAGATATATTATTTTTAAATTAAATATAATAAAGGTCTCTGTATTACTTAAGTTATTATATTAAACTATGTTAATAATTGTATAAAGCTCTAGTTTAAAGTATAATTGTAAAAGATAAATAAGTATATAAAGAAGTACTTAATTATATACTAATCTAAGGTATACTATCTCTATCTAAATATACTCTTCTAATAGATACTTAAGTAAGTATCTATAACTTATAAATACTCTAAAAGAAAAATAAGAAAAGAAATTACTAACTATTATCTTCTAAACTATAAATGCTATAACTCTAGCCCCGCTCTAATATTAAATAAACCTAAGCTAATAGTTATATATTCTAGTATATAACCTACCTTAGCCTCCTCCCCTATATCTGCAATCTACCTAGCTAGTAACTTTACCTTCTTCTTTTTTCTCTTTACTATTATATAATAATAGTAGTAATAGTAATATACTCTATTTCTAACTGTTATACAACCCCTATGATACTAATAAAAACCTATTAAAACAGGCTTGTCTAGCTATAGCTTATATTAATAACAGTTATTCATAGTAGTAGTCTTTCACTCATGGATTTCAGTTCAAGGTTTTAAACTAAGTAGCTAAGTAGAGAGCGGTAAGATATCACAGTATCAGGCCAATATATAGTATAAGCTCTTGAAATAGTATCTATAGTCAAACTTTAAAGCTATTAACACCTTCTTAACAAAAGGATAAACTCATATAAAAGACTACATATGCTTTACTATAACACCCAAAGTATACTGTAACATCCACAAGGCTATATTCAGTATAGTTCAAGGCATCTCAGAAACCACATTTGATTGTATCCCTGCCCTATTCATGGGCACCAAAAGCTAACAGCATTCCTACTTCATAATACAGACGTTTGATCTTATTACAACTTGTTACCTGGCTGCCTCATTATTTTCCATACACCGACACTCGCAGACAGTCAGCCATCAGACGCCGTAATAGAATGGAACTGATACCAACCGACTAAACTCTCAAAGCAATCTCCACTTGAGGCAGTATAAAAACGAAACATTGCTACTCTCTCACGCACCCAGTCATCCAAGCTCAACAACTGCAGACTATCTATTGCTCTTGTCACATCGTCAGGTCCTGCCCACCACGGCGATATCAACATACGCTGCTGCCGTGGCCCCTTGTGAAGCTACTCATAGCTGTCATTGCTTCGTAAAACGCTGCCCAGTGCGCGTTCGACAGTACAGCAAAGGGGTGTAAAGACATCATACCTCTATCGCCTCCTGACACGCTTCATCTTGTGCGGCGGCCGAGATGCATTCGAAGATGGCCCGGCGACGCCCGACGAAGGGGAATGACTCTCGTCCTGCTCAAAGTCCGTCCTCTTCCGTTTCCCTTGTCTGGCCGATGCCCTGGATAACTCTTCGTCGTAGATCTCGGGAAGCAGGATCGCATAGTTGTCTGATTCTGCCTCGGCTATGGTCAACTCCGAATGCAGAGGCCATAGGTGCCTCATCTCGTTCATGCACCGGAACCCTTCGTCTCTGACCCATCCCAGATCGGGGTATCTCGTCTCGAACGCCTCCCAAATCTGCTCCGGCGCCGAAACCTCACCTGTGCCGTTGTCGTACTCGACTCCAGGGCGGAGAAGGGTCCTCACTTTCAAATATTCGGACAGCAGAGTCTTGTATTTCAAGGTCATCCCCCCTTTTGTGAAGTAAGGGTTCAGCGTCCTCATGGCGGGCAGTATCTCTTCCATGGCCTCCTTCACGACGGAGTGGCGCTGGTTGAACAGCACGCCTATGTTGACTTGCTTGTGGCAGAGTTCGAGAAACCTCGCGAGGTTTGTGACAGACCATAGGTCCTTGGCGCCTGACGGCGGCCTGTCAGACGTCTGCGAGCTCTGGCGGCGAGAGCTCGACTGCCGCCGCAGTGGCGGCGGCGACGATGGCGAAGGCCCCGGGTGCGAATGAAGCCGGGAGCTTCTGGAACTCAAAGATCTTGAGGCGCGAGTGTTTCTGCGTCAGCTCTCCTCCACCAAGAGTCTGGGCTGAAAGGTTTACTTCTTAGAGAGCGTATTCATTGTTGGCGTCGCATTCTGTTGATCCCTCATGTGGAGAGAATTGCAGACGGGATGAAGGCTGCGACCGCCTCTCCAGACTGATTTCCCCTCATCTTTAACTTCGTCGCGGGTCAAATCCCGCAAACAACGAGAACAGTGAAAAAAAAAGAAAAAGAAGAAAAAGGAAAAGCTTTAGTGAGGCCGAGCAGACAGTCAAAAATAACTTTGACCCCAGATCGGCAATGCACCCTCTTGCCGTAGGTTTGGAGGCCCGAAGCTTCACCCAATCCCGTCGGCACCATTACTAGCTTTTCGATGGGATGATTGGGCTGTGAGAGGGGGCAAGGTTGCGGTCAGCCCTGAGGGGGGGCGAGCTCAACTCGGTGGCGCGAATTTATCAGACACGAAGTGCCTGAATTGACGGGAATTCTGCCCATTGGGCGCGAGACACCACACCAACCAATGCGCGACACAGAGCATGGATTAATGCCTAGAAAACAAGACTGACCGGGTTTGTAACATCCCAAAGTTAGATTCGGCAACATTCGATTCATCCGTGTAGAAAGGAGTAGTATTAGGTGGATAGAATGGGGCGCATGAGTGACAATAAGGGAGCATTCGAATTCCCAACACGAGCTATAGGTGACAATACAGAAAGGAACAACAAGTCTCGTAATGAGAATCAACTTGATCAACAGAGATGAATGCAAAAAATGCGCCGGAAATGTTACATTGATCCTAAAAGAATGCTGTCACCTTGTGGGTATAATAACCTCTTCTTGTGAGCACGAAGCTGTGATCCCCCATTACACAAAAGAAACATTACACACAACGCCGACATACCAGCGGACATGGCACCAACCGTCCAACCCACACCTCGTAGTACTAAGGAAAGACTGGCAATATACATGGCAACCGGTTTGCGATACCCGAGTACTGCCACCGGACATGCAAGTGATCAAACTTGCAATGTCTTCCTTTCTCGCCACCACGGGACCCTGTTTGTTTATTTTTGTCTTGTAACAATGTTTAGAGTCCGTTGCTAGGCCCCGCGGAGCCAATGTGACCATGGTCCCCGTCGTGCTGTCCGGGGCGGTTCTTGGGCTGGCCCGGCTCACGGATGCTGAGGCCCAGCGCCGTGGGGTCGATGTTCCTGTGTCCCCAGAGCAGGACGAAGCCGAAGACGGGCTTAGCCAGCACGTCGAGGATGCCGTAAAAGACGGCCTCGGAGTCCGGGTGGATGATGTTGCCGCCCTCTGCCACACCCCAGGCGATCGGGTACAGGAACCACAAGAAGATGGTCATGACGCCGCAGTTTCGGTACGTGTTGCTCACGTGGCCGCCGAGTGCGGCGGCGTGCCGGCGTCCGTCGATGACAAGCGCGTAAATGACATAGAAGAAGGCGAACATGCCGAACACCCAGTAGCCCCACTTGTAGCTTGTGCTCGTGAGGGCGCCGACGAGGCCCGTGACGATCATGGCCTCGTCGGCGAGGAGGGCAATCATGATGCTGGGCCAGGGCAGGCCGGCGGTGAGGAGGAGGTCGAGCAGCAGCAGCGGCGTGGTGATGGCCCAGTCAATGTACCGCACGTAGAAGATCTCGCGGGTGCCGGTACCACCGGGGCCGAGCATGTCGTTGCTGCGGGGGAACTCGACCTGGACGGGCACGCGGCCCAGGCCGGCGCCCATGGAGAAGTATGATATGCAGGCGACAAAGGTGATGGACGCCGTGATGTAATGGAACAGGCGGTGCGTCTCACGCTTGGCGAAGCCCATGCCCAAGAAGGCGAGGGTGGTCAAGGCCATGATGGCGCAGACGGCAAAGTACCAGTCCGAGCCACGCGTCGAGATGCCCAGGTCGGCCTGCTGGCCAACGCGGGCGTTGGTAAAGATGGCGTTGTTGGGCATTTCGGCGATGGCGGTTTGCCTGGCTCAGTTGAGTGTGTATTGTGTCGGAGCTGCCGGGGAGTCTGCTCGAACGACTGTTGATGCCGGGTGCAGTTGTGGTGTCTGTCTGCCTTCCAACTGGGGATGGCTAGCTAATAACTGCGAGTGCCTGGGTAAGATAAAAGTCGGAAAGGAAGATGGGCCCTGGTAGATGCAATATATCTCATCGCTTTGTCTCTCGACAGCTCAGACATGGCCCCCGAGCGAGGGCGATTCCAAGAGCCCCTGCCGGTTGATCCGTATCTCGCCCCGTCGCAAGATTTCATGGAGCATGTGAGGGGAAAAGCAAGAAAAGGTGGCTTTGAGATGGGCACGAAATCCAGATGACGTTTAGACTCGAATCAACGACCAACCGTGAGCCGGACACGACGGGCGATAGGCCAGCCGACGATGGGGGTCGGGAGGCGACACCACCACCATCATCCCCCATCTGGCAGCAGCAAACAACAGCTCTCCACGGCAGACCGAAACAACCGCCCGGACACCCTCTTGGATGAGACTTGGCCAAACGCAAGCTAGGACGGGCACTACAGATGGGGTCGAAAGCTTAGCTGGCACGCGTTCCCTGTCAAAACGCCCCGGAGTCGCTAACGAAATGTTTAGATCATGGTGCAGCGCAAAGGGATTTTCCTGCCTCGCATTAGCCTGGAAGCGGGGTCAGGCGAATGGGAGCCGTCGAGTCGACCCTCAGGCCGTGCAGCTCTGAGGTGAGTCCATGATGACGAGAGTTTATTTAGACAGCCCCGGTTTCTAGGTGCGGAGCGGAGAAAACGACGACTAACTGACTGACTGATTATACAGCAAGGGCAGCAAAAGCGAAAACGACACCAGCGGGGCTGTGATGTCTAGGCCATTGTTGCCGTGTTCGCTGATGGCATGGAGTAGCAACAATTACACAACGGTAAGCACAATGTGGAGAGAGATAGAGAGAGGGAAGCGAAGGGGAAACAAAGACGGGAAACAAACAAAAAAAACTGTCTTCATGCTCGATGAAGTCATCACTTTCAAACGGGGTTACACCGAATGCTTACGGTATTCCCGGCCCCACAAGGCCGGGCCTAGCGCTGGCAAATGACTGGCAAGACCCGAGCAGCAGGACAGGCTAGATGATGCCAAGTTGGCCGTCTAGTTTCTTTTGATACAGCGGTCCGAAGGCAGGCTAGTCGCGTTTGGATCCCCTTTAGAAGCTGTGGCAGGCTTAGCAAAGTAAAACCGCCTGCTATATGGTTTGTCGATCGCCAAGCCTTGTGCCCGATCTGTCTCGCATCCGCGGCTTCTTCTCCCACCCCTTGTGTCAAGATGAGTCTGGTGACCACATGGTTTGCACTAGGTTGTACATCTCCTCCAGCCGAACTTGCGCCTGAAAGTTTCCTTCTCTCTCTCTCTCTCTCTCTCTCTTTGTGCGGGGAGAGTTGGCTCAAGTGTTGCGGCCTATCCTTGTATGGAATTCCAGATGGCCATCTCCATTGCGGTCACCTCTGGCTAGGCTTTCCAGTCTCACTCTTACGCGGCCAGCTAAAACCATTTCCAAACCAACCATGAATGAGCTGGACAGTACACTAGTTGTGCGCTGGTAGGTTGATTGGGGAAAAGAATGCCCGAGCACCTCCGAACCCCCGAGCGTTGCTTCGTCCGATGCCGTCATACTGCCAACACCACTTAGCGGAAACCCCGCTGCCAATTCTGGTGTCGTTACGGTTCATGCTTTTTCAGGCTGAAGCTCTAGATTTCTACGCAACCATTATATCAGGTTTGCCCAACCACAATGGGAGGGTAGCTATTGCCCAGCTTGGATACGTACCTCAGCTTGCGGTGGTCTGGTCCGACATGTCCGCTTTGCGCAGCTGGCCTGATAGGTTAACTAAACATGGAAGCCTTTCGCGTTCCTGCTTGATTGTATCAGAACACCGATATTATCTCCTGGTCGCTAAGGACGAGAGCCGCATGTCGTGACAACGGTCCTGCGTAACTAAGCATTGCTTCTCGACAACACAATAGTTATGGATCCTCTCATCGAAGAGGTAGAAGCAGCAGAAGCGGTAGAGACACGGCACCCGTAAGTATTCACTCTGCTATGGCCTAAAGCCCAGCATCGGCACCCCGGGGCTAACAAGTTCCTCTGATAGCTATCTGTCAGGCAACTTTGCGCCAATTCAGTCATGCCTACCTTTGACACCATGCTCATATGAGGGCACGATACCACTGGATCTTGCGGGAGGGCAGTACGTCCGCAACGGCGGTAATCCTGTAACAAATGACGACCACAGCCGGGCTGCGCATTGGTTCGATGGCGACGGCATGCTGAGTGGCGTTTTATTCCGCCGTGTTGGCGAGAAAGATGCTATAATTCAGCCGGAATTTGTGAACCAGTACCTGTTGACCGACGTTTACTGCCATGCGAGGAGCAACAGGTACCTGCGGCGGCCTGTTGTGCCAAGTATTGCGACGTTGGTAAATCCTGCCACGAGTATGCTTCGCATCATATTCGAGGTCTTCCGCACCGTGTTTCTGGTCATGATCTCCCGCCTTCCTGGATGCGGTCGTCCGATCAAGAAGATTAGCGTGGCGAACACCAGCGTGTTATTCCACAACGGGCGCGCGCTTGCGACTTGCGAGAGTGGTCCGCCCCTGAGATTTGCGTTACCGAGCCTCGAGACCATCGGCTGGTTCAATGGGAGGACGGCCGAGAACGAGCCAATGCAGGACAACGAGAGTGGGTTTGGTGGCACAGGCGTCAAATCCTTCATGAGGGAATGGACGACCGCACACCCCAGGGTCGACCCGTTGACGAAAGAGCTCATCACATTTCATGCGACGTTTGTCAAGCCGTTTGTTCGTTGCTCCGTCGTGCCGCCGACGTCAAAGCCCTCCACCGGCTGCCAGCCTATATTCGACGCGCCAGTTCCGGGAATCGAATCGCCAAAGATGATGCATGACTTCGGGGTGTCGAGGCGTCACACTGTCATCATGGACCTGCCGCTCTCTCTGGATGCGATGAACCTGCTACGTGGGGTTCCTAGCTTGTCGTATGATTCCGCCGGCAAGTCGCGCTTTGGGGTTTTCCCAAGGCATCGACCAGACGCCGTTGAGTGGTTCGAGACAAACCCTTGCACGATTTTCCACACTGCCAACTGCTGGGATACTATACTACCAGAAGGTGATATCAACAACCCCAGAGTGTCAGTGAATCTCGTTGCGTGTCGCCTGACATCGGCGGCCATGGTGTTCAGCGCTGGGAACCTACCAACGCCTGAAGTGAAGCCTGTGCCTCCTGAGTATGTCGAAGAGGAGCAGTGTCGGCTATATTATTATAACTTTCCATTGTCCAACAGCTCTGGCGAACATTACAACATCAGACACCAGTGGGCTCTGTCCGCCATTTCCCTGGAGTTTCCGTCTGTAGCTCCGGCACATTCAATGCAGGAAGCTCGGTATGTCTATGGGTGCTCGACGGGCAAGGCATCTTATACCGTGGCCCTCGGCAAGGCAGCAAAGATTGACCACTTGGCCAAGCTGGATGTCCGAACGCTCATTGCACGGGGTCTAGCAAAGCCACCGCAGCCTGTCAAGGGATGTGTCGACACGAGGGACGTTGGTCAGATTTTGGCCAGTGAAGACCCGAACGACCCCATCAAACTCTTCCGAATGCCCACAGGATGGTACGCTCAAGAGCCGCGCTTCGTTTCTCGAAAACGACCTCAGTCCGAAGACGACGGGTGGTTGTTGGTATACGCGTTCGATGAAGCCCAGCTCGACGAGACAGGGGAATGCCTCCCGGATGCTGTCAGTGAGCTATGGATCATCGATGCGAAGAATATGAAAGAAGTGGTCGCGCGCGTCAAGTTGCCACAACGGGTGCCATACGGCCTGCACGGCACCTGGTTCAGTGAGGATGAGATTAACGAACAAATGCCGTTTGACAAGACGAGGGGGATGGCGCAGCAATAGTCATTGTGTGTTCTGCAATCCGACCAGGCAATACCTGAGCAATCAAGTGGACTTCTTGGACGTTTTTGCGCACGATACCATAGTCTTGTCCAGTAATAAGTTGGGGGAAAAGTTGGTCCGTGAAAACTATCCTGATAATATTGTATGGTACCGTTCAACGTGGTCAGCCCAATCGAGTTCGCCTGTAGGCTTCTCTGAAGCTCTAAGCACTCCATCGTTAGTTGCGAGATATTGGGACGAAGGTCGGGTAGCTCGGTCCTCCGATCTGTGATCTAAACCATCTCTCACGTCGTGGCAGGCCAAGGAAACGGGTTCAATAGCCGGCCGCGCTAACAAATCCCGGTGACCGGGATGCCGCGGACGTCGCCCAGTAGACCACTCATCATGAGGCTTCAGGGCAATAATCGATCTCATCTGTCATGTCTTTCAACTATTAAATAGCTCCGCCGAGATAGCTTTGGTGGTGCTGGAATACCCAAGGAAGTATTTCGCTTAATGCGCAATTATCGGCTCGTCTGGTCCCGCTAGTGATATGAAAACGAACACTTGGCTTGGCTCACGATATATCGTGGCTATGCCTGCTTGAGGTGTTCGGATGACATGCCGCCTGCTCTTATAATCAAGCCGCCGACATCAGCACCATGAAGACTATGCCCAAGACGCGGCCAGTGCATTGGTCCCTGAGCAGGTGGCTCGGCTATACGACGAAAGGGGCATATCAGATGTGCTTTGTGTTGTTTCGGCCTACGTCAGTCAACGCCAAAAGTAAAGCTGACGATGGCGAGCTTTCCCCCCCAAGGCGAAACGTCATCAAGAATCGTGTATGCTGTTACGCCAATTTTCCATCCCTCTCGCTTTTGCTGGGTACGCACGAGGGCTTCTTCGCGTTGCGGGGACATTGTCGGCTCGAGGCTAAGCGTCTGAGACTTCAATGGAGGGAGAGGGCCTTTTACTGCGCAAAGGCTGGCGGCATGCCCCTCACCGCTTCTGCTTTCCGGCAACAGGGCATACCTATCTTGTTGCCCAACGGCCCGGAACACGCCCCTCTCGCCCTTCTTTTCGCCTCCCTCCCCCCCTTCTCCTCTCGCGGCGGCTTGCGCTGCGGAACCCCTCCCCCCTCGTCGATCAGACGTCGAGCCTCACGGGCGGAAATCGTCAATTTCAACAACGTTCCTTGCCGTAGCCGCCGGATAGCTTTCGGTACGACTTCTTCCGACGAGGGGGGGCAGTTGTGTTGATGCATAGACATTATGTGTGCGCCGAGAAATGACTCCACAGGGCAGTGCGCTGGGCGGCAGCGACCATCAACGCAAGGCATGGCGAGAATCCGGCGTCCGGATCTCATCTTTTGGCCTCCGAGACGGCGAAAGTGTGCCCGGACCCATCTCGGGCTTTTCCCAGGCCACCGCGTTTAGTGAGAAAGCGTGAGGTGGACCGCAGTTAGTAAGACGCTCCCCGCGTCTTGCCGGGCGAGATTCATTTCCCCTCTTCATCCCCCAGGTTCTCCCCGGCATCTCGCAGGGCCCATCGTTCGTGTGAAGGCAGCACGAAGCGGCCGGTGCCCCTTTTGGCCTCTCATCCTAGCTCTATTTCCGGTCATCCGAGCCCTTTGTGGGAAGGTTTGGCGAAAGGGTGGTATGGGGAACCAACCCCCCACACTTGTCATCGTGCGGCAGACAGATCTAAGCTCCGTGGATGGAGCCGACAGATTGGCGCAAAACTTTGGGCCAATTAAGCTTAGCAAATGCAAGACGGGGCTGCTGCACGTGCGGATCGCCGATACGTGGCAGAATGGCGACTGTCGAAAACAGGAATGGCTGGCAGACGAAAGAAGTGCAAAGAGTTGTACACCGCGCCTCATCGCATGCGATTTCGTCCTTGGCCACGAAGCTGTTACTGCAGGAGCAAGAAGCAAGCAGCGACAACGGTTCGTCATGGTCGATCTGTTTGTGCAGCACAGCGAAGTACCGGAATACTTGTTGTGTACGTCGACTTGGCTTCTCTGGAGTCTTTTCACGGGGCAGCGCAGTGGCGCCGACAGAGTCGCGTCGCAGTGTCTTTCTTGGCTAGCCATCTGTCAGGTTCCTAAAAGTAGTACTGGCTTCGGGGCCGGCGGGGCACCGGATGGGGCCCGGGGGACACTGCAGAACAGAATAACGTTATACTAAAGGGTATATAAAAGGGGTTTTTATAATAGTATTAAGGTTTAGGGAGGAGATAGATTAGAATAACAGTTACTAGTAACCTCAAACTACCCTTTTACTAACTCCTTTACTTTGTACTATATAGCTTCTAATATATTTTAATCTCTTTCTATTTATAGGTATACTAACTATTAGAGTAATAATAATATTGATATAATTAACTTAATCTTAATCTATTACCTAGTAAAGTAGCTTAGTAATATAATAGCTTATATTAGATATTAATAAGATTATAGGAAAGAAGTAATATATAACTAACCTTAATAGATTAATAAAAAAGTAACTAAAAGCCTTTCTTAATAATAAAGTAGCTAAGGTAAAAAGAAGAAAGATAATTAAATAGATTATAATTCTTATAAATAAAAAGTCTATTAATAATATATATATAGCTAGTAGAGACCTTATAGCTACCTAGCTAGAGCTTAAGTATCTATATACTAATACTTTTATTAAGTAATTAGTCTCTATTTAATATAAAAGAGGTAATTAAAATAACTTTAAAGACTTTCTTTTTAAGTTATAAAGCTAATTCTCTATTACTAAGAAAGAATTTATAATTAATAAGAGTAAAGTTGAGTTTATAAAAGCTTATTTAAAAGGTAATCTATTATATAGCTAGAGAAGCTATATTAATCTTTAGTATAATAGTAATATTAACTTAATTACTTAGAAATAGATAGTGGCTTAGCTTTATAATAGTATTAATAATAATAATATATAAGTCTTTAGTATAATTATAAAGCTAGATAAGATATAGTAAAAACCTAGGTAGATAGATATACTAGTAATTTATTAACTAGTATAAAATAGTTAAGGTAGAGATTTTAGACCCTTAACTAAAGAGGTAGTAAGTAGTCTATATCTTAAACTAACTATTTCTAGACTTATAAAGCTATATTTTAGTATATAGGTTACTAGTTACTTATTAAAAGCTAAATAAAATAGTAAAGAGAGTAGAGATACTTATAAAGATATATACTAAGATAATAATAAAAGACTAGTAAAGGCTATAAAAGAGAAGAAACTAGTAAACCTTAGCTATTACCTTAGTACTAGTATTAATTACCCCCTTAGATAAATTAAAAGGGTAATAGTTAGTCTTAATACCTAAAGTAGCTATATATATACCTATACTTAAGCTATAGGTTAAGTAAGAATAAGAAGGGTATAGATAACCTCTAAAGTACTCTTAGGGGTTTTTTATATACTTTAACTATAATAAGCTAGGATATATATTAATAGAGTATATAGAGATGAAGTATTATAAGTATAACTAGCCTTATTATATAAGTAGGTATTATATACTAGTAGCTTAGCTAGTAGCTATAGGGGTTAATAGTATATAGATCTCTTAGAAAGAAGAATTATATTACTACTTTAAAGTAGACTTCTATATTAAAATAGCTAGTATATAGAGAAAAAGAAAGTTATTAATTAACCTTAAGGTAAATAAAAATATTATATATTAAAGAATATTATATAAGAAGGTATTACTAGAGGTTTATAAAAAGAGAGTAAGGTTACTAGAGATATAAGAAGGTAAGGTACCTAACTATAAGGTAGTAATATTTGTAATAAAAGTAATAGATAATATAAAGGTAAGAAAGATATAGTCTTATACCTATTAGATAAGTAATATAGGTATATAAAATACTATTCTAAGGATTTTCTAGAGGTAAAAGGTATAGCTAAATCTTAAGTAAGTAATAATTAAGTAAACTTACCTACTAGAAGAAGGCTACCTATAACTTATTTAGAGAAAAAAGGTATTAAAGAGAGTATAAAGAGAGGTAGTAGTAATTGTTAGAGGCTATGAGGGGTAATGAGGTTAGAGATAAAAGATAAGAGATGAATAAGATATATATTATTTTAATATAATAGAAGAGCTTGTCGTTCACCTTTTTATCTAGCTAGATATAAGGGATATAAGGGGTTTATTTATACTTACTTTCTGTATATTCTAAGGATTTCTTAGATATTCTAGGTTGTTATCCAAAACACCTCGGTTATATAGTTTAGAACTATATTCTTATACGTTGTTTTCTAAAACATCTCGGTTATATAGTTTATAACTTTATTCTTATACGTTGTTTTCTAAAACATCTCGGTTATATAGTTTATAACTGTATTCTTATTTCCTAGATTTCTCCTTAGATAAATAGTTCTTGCTTAAAGGAACTATTCTTTGTATATAGATATCCTATGTATTTATGATATATAGGCGTTTTCTAAGTAAATATATAGTTATCTAGTATATAAAGTATATACAGTACTATTAATACTGTGTTATATAATTCACTTTATTATTATATATACTATCTTTTTTATATAGATATAAGGTATTTAAACCTTAATATCTAACACCCCCCCTTAAGGTGTATATAATTTATTATATATAGCTTATCTATAAAAACCTTTATAGGAGAAATTAAGACAGCCTTTTTTATTAAGTATATATACTTAAATATATACTCTTTACTATACTCTTTAAACCCTATATTTATAGGAAAAAAATAAGAGTTAGTATTTATATATTTCTTATTATTATACTATTACTTTTCTTTATAAGTCACATTGTATATATATATATATATATGTATATATTTATTATAGTATCGTTTTATTTTTATTTTCTATATATTTATTTTGTTTATTTATGTTTTCTTTCTTTTTATTATATTCAGGTATAGTATCTTTATCTATTATATTTATAGTATTTATTATATTATTAAATAGTATTTTACCTAGAGGTTTAGTTAATATATCAGCTATATTATCTTTAGTATTAATATGATATAGATATATCTGTTTACTTGTTATAGTATCTCTAGTAAAGTGATATTTTATATTTATATGCTTAACTCTTTTGTGAAATTCTGGATTTTCAGCTAACTTCTGAGCTGCTTCATTATCTATTAAAATCTTAGGTTTATTTAATTCTATAAATCCTAGATTTATTCTTATATAGTTATAAGTATTATATAAATATATAGCTTCTTTTATAGCTTCTGTTAAAGCCATATATTCAGCTTCACAGGTACTTAAAGCAACTATTTTCTGTTTAATAGAATTCCAGCTTATAAGGTTATAATATCCATAAGTAAATATATAACCAGAGGTAGACCTTCTATCATTAAGGTCTCCAGCCCAGTTAGAATCAGTATAGCCTATTATATCAAAATTATCTATATTATTACAATTATAATATATTCCTAAATTGTAGTATTTATTCATATAACCCCATATTCTATTAAGGGCTATAAAGTGTTCTTTAGAAGGATTACTCATAAATCTAGAGCAATTTATAGTAGGGAGAGTTATATCTATTCTTGTTTTTAGTGCTAAATATATTAAAGCACCTATTTCTTATTGATATTCTAATATTTCTTCCTTAGTAGCTTGCCCTTTATTTTCATATAATTTTATATTATTATCCATAGGCGTATTATAAGGGTATAATTCTCTTTTATTATATTTAGTTAATATCTTATTAGTATATTTTGTTTGATGTATATATATACCTTTATTAGTTTAATCTATATATATTTCATTTCCTAGAAAAATACTAGGTTCTCCTATGGATTTTATTTTTATATATTTTAATAATATGTTATCAAATAGATTATCTATAAATTCTTTATTATTTCCTACTACTAACATATCATCTACATGACATGCTAATATTACTTTATTATTATTTTTATTATATATAAATACAGCCTCATCATAAGGTAGTATTTTAAATTCTAGTTTAAGAAATATATCTTTTAAGTGTTTATACCATAGTCTAGGACTTTGTTTCAGTCCATATAAAGCCTTATTTAGCTTACATATATACTCTTTAGTATTATATAAAGGGTTATTATTATTAAATTCTAATTTATTAGTATTTCTATTATATATATAACCAGTAGCTAATATAGTATATATATCTTTATCAATATATGCGTGGACAAAGGCATTAGTAACATCATATTGCTGCATATACCAGTTATTAGAAACAGCTAAAATTAATATATATCTATAGCTTTCTGGCCTGCAAGTAGTACTAAAGGTTTCTAAATAATCAATACCTAAGTGTTGATTAAACCTTTGAACTACCCACCTAGCCTTATATATATACTCTATATTATTATTATTTGATTTTTCTTTTATTTTATATATCCATCTTCCTTTTATAATATTATAGTTATTATTATTTTTTATAATATTCCAGGTATTATTATTTTCTAGTTCTTTAATTTCTTTATTCATACCTTCTATCCAGTTATCTTTATTATTATCTTTTTCAAAAATTGCTTAAAGGTAGAAGGTTCAGATAAAATATTAGAAGATAATATATAAGAAGCCTTATTTTCACTTCTATTTAAAGGAGCTAGTATATTAATAGAAGGATAGTCTTCTATAGTACTAAAAAGATTATTATCTTCTTTATATTCTTTATATTCTTCTTTATTTATTTTAGGTATTTCTATTATTATATTATTCTTAGTTATATTATTATTACTATTATTAGTATTATTATTACTTATAAACGTATTTTCTATAACTAGATTATCTTCTAGATTATCTTCCTTATTATTAGTTATAAAATTATTTTCTAGAATAGTAATATCTCTAGACCATATAGGTCTTTTCTGTATTATATCCCATATTTTATATGCATTATTGCCATAGTTTATTATAACGCCTTTATTAGCTCTTATATCTAGTTTTTTAATATTAGGGTCTTTATTTTTATAGTAAAAATACTCCCCAGACCCTTATATTAGATATATCAGGTTTTATATTATATCTTTTTCATAAGGCGTTTTATAGTCTATAGAGAATGTGGGATTCTATTATATATATATATAGCAGCTAGAAAAGCTTCTCCCCATAAATATTTAGGTAAATTAGAGCTATATAATAAAGTTCTTATTTTATTTACTATATTTCTTATTATTCTTTCTATTATTCCATTAGGTTCATGTGTATAGGGAGGTCTTATATTATGTATTATTCCTTCATTTGCATATATAACTTTTATTCTTTTATTATCAAACTCTTTACCTCCATCAGTATTAAATTCTTTTATTCTTTTATTATTATTATTATTATTTACTAGATTTTTAAAGCTTTCAAATACAGTATATATCTCTTCAGCATCTTTAGTTTTTAAGAGATATCCCTAAGAAAATCTAGTATATATATCTATAAATATAATAAACCACCTATATTTATCATAAGTTATAGGGGTTATAGGTCCACATAAATCAGAAGCTATAGCCTCTAGATATTCTTTTATAGGCCTATTATTATTAGCTATTTTATTTACCTTAGTTATAAATTTTCCTTTTAAACAGGATTCACAAGTATTCTCTATTTTAGGTATATTTATATTATCTTTATTACTTAGTATAGTAGACTTATTTAAATAAGGTAATAAAGAATAGGCAGAATGACCTAGTCTATTATGCCATAGTATAGCTATATCTTTATTATTACTATTATTTATAGTAGTATTAAGTATAGTATTATCTTTATTATTATTATAGGGTATATAGAAACTAAAGTAATATAAGCTATTTAATTTCTTTCATATAGTTAATAGTTTATTTTCTTTTATATTATATAGGATAGAAGTATTTTTATAGAATATAGAAGCTATATTTATTTTATCTAATTTATTTTGACTTAAAAGATTTAAACCTAGTTGTGGGATATAATAAATATCTTTTATAGTATAGATAGTATTATTTATTAAGATATCTATATCTCCTTTATAATTAGCAGTTAAAGATTCTGCTTTTCCCCACTTTATATCTTCCTTTATAGATTTAATATTATATAGATATTTAGTATCACTTATAGTATGTATAGTAGCAGCAGTATCAAGGCAAAAAGTAACAGTTTTATTATTCCTAGATACATTCTGTTTTATTTCCCCTAGTTTTTCCTTGATTAAATCACCTAGGGTTATATTATTAGTATTATTATTATTATTATTATTATTATTATTATTATTATTATTATTATTATTATTATTATTATTATTATTATTATTATTATTATTATTATTATTATTATTATTATTATTATTATTATTATTATTATTATTATTATTATTATTATTATTATTATTATTATTATTATTATTATAGGTTATACTTACATTTTCAAAAGGAATATCATTATAAGCTAAAGTATTATAAGCAGGAGGAGTATTTCCTCCTTCAGAAGAAGTAAGACTTATATCTAAGTCCATATCTTCAGTATTAGTAGTTATATTAACTACTTTTTCCTCCTTTTTATCCTTATTATTATTCTTATTATTATCCTTATTTCTCCACCATATAGGAGCTTTTTCTGGGTGAAGAAAAGCACAGTTATTTTCCATATGGTTGGTTTTCTTACAGTTACGGCAGAAAAGGCCTTTCTGTTTTTTCCAAGGTTTTTTATTTACCCTAGAATAGGTATTTGCCTTAGTTAAGGCTATAATAGTAGAACCCTTTTTTCTTTTATACTCATCTAAAAGGCTAGAAAATAGCGTTTCTAGATTATAAGAATCAGGGTCTTTTCGAAGGCTTTGGGTTATATTAGTTATAAAACCCTCATAAGTATCGTCTAGGTTATTTAAAACCCAGGCAATAATAACCTTCTTAGGTAATTCTAGCTTATTATTAGCTAGATTATCTGTTAACTCCTTTACTTTAGCAAGATATTCTTCAATAGTATTAAAATCCTCTAAAGAGGTATTAAAGAATTCTTTACAAGTAAGGAATTCATTTGTAAAACCCTTAGGTTCATATAAATCAGCTAGCTTTTTCCAGGCATCTGGGGCTGTTATAGAGTCTTTTATAACTCTTAAGGGCCCATCAGAGCAATATAACTGGATATAAGCTAAAGCTTTATTATTATATTGTTTGTTTTCTTCAGAAAGTGGATTCTGAAGATCAATATTGATATCTTTGGATATAAGAAGGGCTTGGATTCTAACTGCCCAAGTGGTATAGTTAGAAGTCCCCTCAATGCGTGGAAGGTTTATCTTTGTATCCATTGGTAAAGGTATTGCCTTTAGTAGAAGGCGTATATCTTGGTTGAGTATATTGTTGTGTTGAGAAAAAGGCCTGAAAAGGCAGAGGTTGGGGGTTCAACTCTCGTTAAAGGCGTCTTTTTTATTTAACTTTTCTTAGGTCTTAGAGCTGGGCTCATAACCTGTTAGAGGCTATGAGGGGTAATGAGGTTAGAGATAAAAGATAAGAGATGAATAAGATATATATTATTTTAATATAATAGAAGAGCTTGTCGTTCACCTTTTTATCTAGCTAGATATAAGGGATATAAGGGGTTTATTTATACTTACTTTCTGTATATTCTAAGGATTTCTTAGATATTCTAGGTTGTTATCTAAAACACCTCGGTTATATAGTTTAGAACTATATTCTTATACGTTGTTTTCTAAAACATCTCGGTTATATAGTTTATAACTGTATTCTTATTTCCTAGATTTCTCCTTAGATAAATAGTTCTTGCTTAAAGGAACTATTCTTTGTATATAGATATCCTATGTATTTATGATATATAGGCGTTTTCTAAGTAAATATATAGTTATCTAGTATATACAGTATATACAGTACTATTAATACTGTGTTATATAATTCACTTTATTATTATATATACTTTCTTTTTTATATACATATAAGGTATTTAAACCTTAATATCTAACAGTAATATTAGTATATAACCTATTAGTTTACTACTTATATATAGAGAGAGCTAAGGGGATACTAGAGTTACTACCTTATATAAGAGAGAGAAAAAAGAGAGAGAAAATAAAGAAATTTAAGTTACTAAAAGAATATTAAGAATAGGTATATATATTTAATATAAACCTAGTAGCTAAACCAGCTAGAAATAAAGGTTACTTCTATACTATTAACCTTAAGCTAGAAGTAAAACTACTATTTAGCCTTATTTACCCTCTTATAGAGAAGGAGTTAGAAGAGCTAAGAAAGTATATTAATAATATACTAAGTAAGGGGTAGATCTAGCTCTTATAAAGCCTTATAGAGGTACTAATTCTATTTATACTAAAGAAGGGAAGTAAGTTATATTTCTATAACTATTATAGCTTTAATAAGGTTATAGTTAAGAATTATTTACTATTACTATTAATTAAAGAGATTCTTAATTATTTAAAAGAGATAAAGTATTTTACTAAGCTTAACTTTAAGGATATATATTACTAAGTAAAGATCTATATTAGTAATAAGTAAAAATAGTATTTTAGATATAGTATATGTACTTTAAATACTATATTATATCTTTTAAGCTAGTTAATATATTAGTAACCTTTTAAGTATATATAAATAATACTTTAGCTAGACTAGTAAATATTATTTATACTATATACTTTAATAATATCTTAATCTTTATTAAGGATAAGGCTAGTTATATAGAGGTAGTAAAAGAGGTACTATACTAGTTAGATATTACTAGCTTATATACTAACCTAGAGAAGTATATTTTCTATACTAAGATAATTAGGTTTTTAGGGTTTATAGTATCTCCAGAGGGTATTACTATAGAGTAGAACTATATAAAAGTAATTACTTAGTAGTTACTCTCTACTAGTATTAAAGATATATAAGTTTTTCTTAGGTTTATAGTGTTCTATTAGTACTTTATTAAAAACTACTCCAAGGTATATACCCCTCTTATAGACTAATTAATAGCTAAGGTAATAAGAGAGAAAGTAATAACTAGAGAGATAATTAAAGCCTTCTATAAGCTCTAAGTTATATTTACCTAAGCTCTTATTTTATAGTACTTTAACTTAGTATTACTAATATAGATAGAAATAGATATATTAAACTTTATAATTAGAGCTATTTTATTATAGCTAGTAAAGAACTAGTAATACTCTATTACCTTTTTATCTAAGAAGCTAAAAGGTATTAAACTATAGTATAGTATACTAGAGGCTAAGCTACTTATAATCTAAGAAGTAGTTATATACTAAAGGTACTACCTCCTATATACCTAGAATAGAATTGTATTCTTGATAAACTACTTAGAGTACTACTACCTTATTAATAAGCCTTAGCTTAATAGTTAGTAAATAAGGTTACTTTAGGACTTATCTCTTTTTAACTTTAAGATTAATTACTAGCTAGAAAAGAAGAATATAGCTAATAGGCTATTATAGTAGCTAGACTATTAGCTCTTAGGTATAGAAGATTAAGAGGTATAGGGTATATTTTTAGAAAGCTTTCTAAGTAGGTTTACTTAGAGAGTAATAGTAATTATTAGTAATAGGTTAATAGAGGTATACCTATTACTATTAAAAGAACTTACTCTAAGCTTAGAGAAAGAAACTATAGTAATATAGTAAGCTAATAAGGTAATTACTTCTAAGAAGTAATAAAAGCTAGAGAATAACTAATTAGAGAGAGAGAATAAGGTTCTTAGGTATAAAAGTAAGGTAGTTATCTTAGAAGGGTATATACTAAAGATAAAAATTATAGTAATATTCTATAATAAGCTAGCTAGAGAGTACTTAGAGGTAACCTATATACTTAAAACAATTAGATAGATATTCTTCTAGAGATTAATAAAGAAAGATATAATAAAGTATATTTAGATATATATAACTTATTAATAGATAAAGCTATACTACTACTTACTCTATAGGGAACTAGTATCTTTATTACTACCTAGCTAACTATAGAAATAGGTTACTTTAGATTTTATTACTAAGCTACCTAAGTTAAAAGGATTTATTAAAAGAAGTTATAATAATATCTTAGTTATAGTAAACTAACTTATAAAATATATACTATATATACCTATATAGGAGACCCTAATAGTAGACTAGTTAATATCTCTCTTAGTTAAAAGGGTATTCTTATAATTTAGTATTCTAGTAGTAATAGTATCTAACTAAGGATCTTTCTTTACTAGCTATTTCTAATTAGTAGTATACTACTTACTAGCTATTAAGCAAAAGCTAAGTATAGCTTATTACTTATAGATAGATAGCTAGATAGAGTAATAAAACTAGAATATTAAGTACTTCCTTTAGGCTTTTTATAGCTTAGAATAAGATAATTAAATAAAGTAACTATTAATAGCTAAGTTTGTTTATAATAATACTTAGTATAATATAACCTAGATAGTATTAATAAAGACTTTAATAAGCTATATACCATATAATATAAATAATATAAAGCTAAAAAGGGCTTTACTAATAAAAGTCTTATTAGTAAGAGACTAGGTATAGTAGCTATAGAGCTAGTAGGCTATAATTCTCTAGATACTAAAGATAGCTAATAAGAACTATAAGAGGTAGTATAATATAAAGTAATCTATAGTAGTATTTAAGATAAGAGAGAAGGTCCTACTATTAGTAAGGTTTATATAGTAAAAGTATTTTATAAAGAAGCTCTTAGATAAGTATCTAAGGCTATTTATAGTTATATAGGTAGTTAGTAGAGAAAAAGTATATAAGCTTAACTTAGAGATATAATATTATATCTATAATATATTCTTACCATTATAGTTAGAGAAGTTCTATAGAGTAGTAATAAAGCTATAAATAGTTTTTATTAAAAAAAAAAGAGAAAGATATATACTAAGTGGAGAGAATATTTATATATAAAGGCTTTTAAAGAAATTAATAGTATCTAATAAAGTAGTAAGAGTATAGAGAGAAGGAGAACTCTTAGAAACTTTAGTAAAATATAATAAAGAAACTATAGTAAGATTATAAATAGAGAATTACTAGAAGCTTATTAAAAAGAAACTAAGTTAATAATTATATAGTTATAAGATAGCTAGGTTTTATTATTTCTTTAGTATTAGAGCTAAGAAGTAAAGAGGCTTAAGAACTAGGTATTCTAGGCCTAGAGATAAGTAACTAACTAAATAAATAGTAGAGAGGTATTAGTAAAGCACTAGAGAGGTATATAGGAAGTACTAGAGCCTACTAATTAGACTCTTTCTTATTACTATTAGTAGTGCCTTTTTTAAGATCTAATTTACTAGCTTAGAAGTTAATCTTATTAGTATACTAAAAGCTATTATTAATACTATAAAGAAGTATTAGAAGAGTACTAAAGTAAAAGAAAGATATATAATATAAGTATAAAACTTAGTTTAGTCTAAGAAGAGAGTACTTTAAGTCTTAATAGCTTTAGTCTACTTATAGAATATAATAACCTAGTCTTAGGTAGTAGTAATAGTAATCTTAGTACTCTTAGCTAATAACTTAGCTTACTTAGCTTACTGTTTTATAGTAGAGTAGGTACCCTTAAGGGTAAGAATCTTATATTAGTAGAGGAGCTACTTCTCCTTCTCTTATACTACCTTATACTTAGTATTAAAGACTAATATATTAAAAGCCTTTATTTAAAAAGCCTTTAAGCTTATAAGCTAAGCTTTCTTAATCTCCTTCTAAAAAGGGTTAGGCTAAGAAGTACTAGAGAAGTATAGAGATATATATATACTTATAAGGTAGTAATAAGAGTAAGAATTAGCCTCTTTATAGAGGTTTTTAAAAACTACTTTAAGGGTAAGGGTAGTAGTAATAGTAATATATAAGGCTTACTATAAGTTAGTAATAAACTAATAGCTATAGAAATAATAATAGTAAAGAGAGAGATAAGCTTATAGAGATATAAAGCTTATTATATTAGTTAGTATAATAAGAGTACTTATTACTAGTAGCTAGAATAATTAAAATAGTAGAGAGGTAGTAAAGAAATACTAAAGAGATAAGTATATACTCTAGATTTTAATATAGTAAAAAAAATAAGTAATAGTATCTTTTATATTAGATTACTACTTTACTATAGCTTAAAGGTAGTAATAGTAAGAAACCTTATATATAATAATAAGGTTAATAATACTAGAAGTATTAGAGTAGTTATTATTAATAGGGGGGGGCTACTAGAGAGAGACTAGAGAGAGTACTAGAGCTACCTAGGATAGTAAGATTAGTAGAGAGTATAGAGAATATAATAGTAATAGTAAGAAAGTAACTAGTATTAGTACTACTACTAGTATTACTATTACTAGTACTATTATTACTACTATAGTAATAGAGATATAATAGAAAATAGAAAAATAATAATAATAATATAAAGATATTATAAAAAAAGAAGAAAAAGAAGAAAAATAAGTAAAAAGTAAAAAAGAAAAAGTAAGCTTATTTATTCTATTAGGTAGTATATATATAAGTAAGTAATAATAATAACTCTAGCTTATAAAGAAATAATAATACCTCTAAAAAAAAAGAGATAGAAAGTACTAAAGAGGTATTAATACCTCTTTTACTATTATAAATTATACTCTTATTATTATACTAAGAATAATATAACTTAAAGCTTAGTTACTAAAGAAATAAAAGTATAAGTAATAAAGGCTAATTATATTACTTTATAGATAATAAAATACTAGATTATAAAAAAGAGAAGGAAATAAGTAACTAAAGTAATACTATAAGTAAATAAGGTACTTCTATAGTAAAATAGGTAACCCCTTGCTAATAGTAATAAGAGCTTAAGACTTATATTTTAAGTATAAAATAGCTAGGCTTAATAAGGTACTAAGAGAGCTATTAGCTATACTAAGCTACTATAAAATAAGAGTAAAGCTAAGGGTAAATAGTTAGCTAGAGAGATAACTACCTATCTAGTAATTTACTAAGCTTAGTAAAGTTCTTAAACTCTACTAAAGTATAAGTAGTATTATAGGTAGGGTATTAAGGTACTAATAGAGAGACTAACTAATTAATTACTAGGTCCTAAGGATAAGACCTTAGAAGGGAAGGATTATATTAGGTTCCTAAAAGTAGTACCAGCTTTAGGGCTAGCAGGGCACCAGGTGGGGCCCAGGGGACACTGTAAAACAGAATAACGTTATACCAAAGGGCATATAAAAGGGGTTTTTACAATAGTATTAAGGTTTAGGGAGGAGACAGATTGGAATAACAGTCACTAGTGACCCCTAACTGCCCTCCCACTGACTCCTTTACTCAGTACTACACAGCCTCTGACACCATCGGACCGACGAATGGAAGAGACGGCCAAGCTTGCCGCCCATGTCAGCCAGTCAGTTTCAGGACATTTTGACCTTGGCAAGTAGAGTTGCCAAAGGGAAAAGCAGCGTCAATGATGCCTGTGGAAGCCCACTGTTAGTGCTGTTAGTGGTCTTGGCCGCGTTACGCAATGCGATTCAATGAGGAGTTTCAATATCACCAAAAAACAAGAAAAGGGGGTCATGTGCTGTGATGCATTCTAGGACCATGTGTCCATGGCTTCTCCCATTCGACATGTTGACCATTGCCGATCCAAGGCCAAGACTGTGCAAGTATGAGGTCCGGGGGGGGGGGGGATGGAGACGATGATTCCGGGATAAATGCGCATCGCGGTGGACCATGACAGCACCAGATATGCGCCAGCACGACGACGCGATCCAGGCACTCGCTTGGCTCTGGGGGAAACGCATTGGAGAGAAAGAGGGGAGTGCAGCGGCAGCAGCCAGTGGGTTACCAGCTATTATTGGAAGCGATGGGCTAGAACCAATTCCCTGAACAAGGCCCTCTTGCTGGAACCATGAAGTTTGGATTGACTGACAAGCCTGCGCCATCGAACCGAAACAGGCACGGTTTGGTCACCCGGTGTAGGTGGTGGTGGTGGTGGTGGTGCTGATGATGATGATGAAGGCGGCGGGCGATTGAATTCCCGACGACTGTCTGAAGATGAGTGACAGCGCCTTGGGCAAAACCGGATGGACAAGGAGCGAGGCGAGACGAGGGGAGGCGAGACGAGGGGAGGCGAGGCGAGGCGAAGCGGGGGGGTTGCTCCGATGATGGAAGGAGGTCATCAAGGCACGAGGGCAGACCTTGTCGGCATGATGTCGACGGTCGGTCCGTATTCGTCCATCCGAGGCGACGGATGAGCAACGAAACAATACTGAGTAGGTACCGTAACTACTCACCTACTTAAGTAGAGGAGGGGAAGGTGCAACAAGGGTCTCTCTCCTGCCGATTGATAAGTTACCGGTTATCTAAGCGGGCTGTGGGGGAAGGAATGTCATCTGATGTGTTTTGAGCAGGTACAAAGGGAGGAAAGTACCTACTTACCTAGGTACCTAAATACCTAGGTACCCAAGTATACGACGAAGCAAAGAGGTACTCAGCATCTACTAGGTAAGGTACCTGCGATATAAGAAACATGCAGCGATATGTAAGCGTGCTTTGTTTGGCAGTCTGGAGCTCTCCCAAACCTGGATGACTGATGTGGAAAGCATTTTGTTGGAAGGCACTTTCCTTCCCGTCGTTGCTTGGTTCCTGTCTGTGTTCTGGAACGGATGGTGGGGGTCAGGTCCAGGAGGAAGGAGGGGGGGAGGACGGTCCTAGCGCAGTCCGCCAAGAGCCGCTTGTCAGTAACGGTACGACCAATTAGATAAGGCAGTGTTTGATGACTGATCTGGCGAATCATCCATCAAAGGGCAATGGTTGCAAGCAGCGCTGAAAAGGATGATAGTAATTGTGCACAATGCAACACCGATACCCAGCAGGCAACATTTAGGTGATGCCGTACCTGGGGGCTTTGGGTACACTACCGGCACTCCGTAGCAGCCAAGTGCCCGGTTTGGCGGCCGGTCTGGAGTGTTTGGACGAGTGGTCCGCACTGCCACTGTGGCCGCTTCCTCCTATCAGCTGGCCAGAAGCGTCCCAGCCCCCTGCCGCTTCGGGGTCCCATGATTGGACGGCAGGCTCCCTCCTTCCCTGATGATGACGATGAGTCCACTCTGGCCGGACACCGGTGCTTCTTGGCGGCGGCGCCGCTGGACTTTCGTCTCCACCTCTCTACCGTGAGGTGTCGTGTGTCCTCTTCCAGCGGGAGCGCTTGTTATTTTGCCAGAGTGAATGAAGCAAAGCAATTGCCAGGGCGCTGTTAGCGGGGGCTGTGACAGCGATGCGCCACAGTGGTTTGCCTCGTTGCGAACGCATTCGGCAGCGTCGTCGCCTACCTAAGTATGTGTTTGGTGTGTAATACGCCACCTGGGCAGGTTTAGGTAGACAGACAGTCATCCATTCGGTATCCTTAGTTTCCAGTGACTGACTGCGCTGCACCAACGGACCGGGGTTCAGAACAACTCACCAGGGGCGACTGAGTATGTAGGTAGGTAGCAGACGACGACATCCGAGTCTGACAGCTTTCTTTCGACCGGTTCGAGGTTGCCACTGCCCACGTCTTCTCTATAGGTAGTTTGTTCTTTGCCTATTCCATCAGAGTGATAGGATTGTACCCAAGGTAGGTAGGTAAGTAAGATGGGTAGGCAGGAATGGGGGTTTGCTAATCTGCACCTGCCTGCCTGCATCGCATTTGATACCTGGCAGAAAGATAGATACCTTATTGCGTGGGTACGTACCCACGGGATACACACTATCACCTACCTGCCTGGGCAGGAACCCAAACAAGTGTTACCTACCGCGCCTTCCCTTCCGTCTCTGTTGCTTCCGTTTGTCTATCTGACTGCCTGTACGGATATCCCCCTCCCATTCCCTCCCAGCGCACGATCCACGTCAACGTGACGTCCAACGGTTACCAACATGGTTTGTCGCCATCATCCTCTCCCTCGGCAACAGTCACCCCCGTTTCGGGTTGCCTTTGTACCTGTCAAAACCATCAGCAAGCAACTCAAGACACGCCCAGGAATAGATCGAAACTTTGAAGCAATCGAGCACGTCCGTGTTGACTGCCAAGCCTCCTGTTTCCCCCCTCTCCACAACACAAGACAGATGGGGGCTGCAACATGGTACCGCAAATGCTGACGATGATCAACCTTAGTACACTACCTACACACACACACACACAGAGAGAGAGAGAGAGAGAGCCATGGGTTAGTTGGCAGGGTAGGTATCGAGGCTGGTTGACGAAGCCCCGGATTGGGTACTTTTGTCTTTGCGCTGTAGAACCGCAGTGTTGTAAGTACAGCCGCTGGGGGGCTTGCATGCTTCAGATGTACCCTGTCCTCTTGTCAGCCACCCGTTTGCCAGACAAGCAGGGCCTCTCTCAAGAGGTACGGATATATCAAATCACACCATTCGAAATACCATGCAAGCTGCACCCACTCATTTCTCTACCTATTCATCCCATCGCTCCCTTAGCAACGCTAACAGGTGCGGCCCCCAGCCCGGTACGGACAACGACAAGCCAAGACACACAGTCGCCCAACGGATGTCCTTCGGCCCTCACTTCTTCGGCCCATCCACTCCCAATCCCGTTCGGTCGGAGCTATTTTCCCACCACCGCACCCGCGCCCGCGTTCCTGTATCATTGCATCCCCCGATACGCCTGTTTCCATCGTCTTTCTCTCACTGTTCCTTCGTCTGCCAACGACACACACACACACTCTCTCTCTCTCCCTGTCGCCCCCCTCTCTCTTGGCATCCATTCCACCCGCCAAAAGTATAACTTGACACCTTCCTCCCGCCACACTCTACCTTTCCCCTCTCTTCTTCTTCTTTTTCTTCTTTACCACCACCCCAAGCTCTTAGCTTGCACCTTCTCTCTTTACCAACCCCTCTTAACCAACAACAGAACAAACCAGTGTTGGTCTTCACCAAAGTCACCAACGCCCACCCCCCCTCTCCCGGATCCCCGAGCGCATTTTAGCAGTACCCTACCGATATCCGATGGGAGAACCCGAAGCCGTCAGGCGTGGTGAACACAGCACAACTGCCGCGGAAGTCAACCCCGAGCAGGACGAGCCGCCGTCTATACCGCGGCCCCCGCCCATTCCCAATCTCCTTCCTCATCGCCCTGCCCATAGTGTCTCTGTCGAGGACCTAGGTCTCCTCTGCCAGACCAATCTTGAAAATGGTCTCTCAAAGGCCGAGGCTTCTGCCCGTCTCCAACGGGACGGGCCTAATCGTATCGACGGCGCAAAGGGCCTATCCGTTTGGGAGATTGTCATGAGACAAATTTCAAACAGTCTGACACTCGTCCTTGTGATTGTCACGATTCTATCCTTTGCCATCTCAGATTACATTGAGGCAGGTGTCATCACCGCCGTCATCGTTCTCAACATCGTCGTGGGGTGAGTTCTTCTGTTCTGTCCCTTTTCCCCACGCCATCCAACTCCACGTCCTGTCTTTTTTTTGCTTCGACCCCATGCGCCGCCTCCTTTGCTCCGCTTGTCCGCATTCTATTTGCCGTCCCTCTCCGTGCCTCCCTCGGCTTGCCTGTTTTGTTGGGCCGCTCTACGCTGTGTGGTTGGTTGGCCAGTTGATTTGCGTGGCGGCGGCACACTAGGTACGCCGCCCACCCCTACCACTGGGTTGGGTGACCTTTGACCGCCCTCGTGGCACCGCCGCCCCCCCTCTCTTCTGTAGGGATCCGTGGCCGGACCTGGCGGGCGCCCAGCGCACATCCCCGAACCCCTGCCATTATGGCCTGTCCGTCTTTTGGCTCGGTCACCGACGACGTTCCCCACACACACTCTCTCTCTCTTTTGTCATTCAACAACACCACAAGCATCAACAGCCATCGTGAACCATGACTGACGTCGTCACAGCTTTATCCAGGACTACAATGCCGAGCAGACCATCCAGTCTCTGTACGCGCTGTCCGCCCCGACATGCAAGGTCATTCGCGACGGTATCGCGGAGACCATCGAGGCCCATACCCTCGTCAAGGGTGATCTAGTCATGATCGCCGTAGGCGATGTCGTTCCGGCCGACCTCCGACTTGTCGACGGAATTAACCTCTCCATCGATGAGGCCCTCCTTACTGGCGAGTCGCTGCCCATCAGCAAGCATCCTGAAGCCGTATTGGACGACGCCGATATTCCCCTCGGCGACCGCATCAACATGGTTTATTCCGCCACTACCGTTACTCGAGGACGCGCTCGCGGTATTGTCACCACCACCGGCATGGAAACCGAGGTAGGCAAGATCGCAATGATGCTCCGCACCACCCGCAAGCGGGACGAGAACGCCTCTATGCCCACCCGCGTCCTCATGCGCGTCAAGGCTGCCGGCAAGAGCATCCTGGGGCTCGAGGGCACCCCCCTGCAGATCAAGCTTAGCAAGTTTGCCCTTCTGCTGTTCGGCTTGGCTATCCTCCTTGCCATCATCGTCTTCTCCGTCAGCAGGTTCCAAATTGACGACCAGGTTCTCATTTACGGTATCTGCGTCGGGGTGGCCGTCATTCCCGAGTCACTCATCGCCGTCCTCACCATAACCATGGCCGTGGGCACCAAGGCTATGGCCTCCGGTAATGTCATTGTTCGTAAGCTGTCTTCTCTCGAAGCCGTCGGTGGCGTAACCAACATCTGCTCCGACAAGACCGGCACCCTTACCCAGGGACGAATGATCACCCGAAAGATTTGGCTGGCCGACGATACGACCGCCATTATCGAGGGTACCACCGACCCTTACGACCCTACCAGCGGTAAGGTGCGTTGGCCCGGTTCGGCCACGTCAAGCTCGGCCTCTAGTGGGACGTCGACTCCGACCGCCGAGAAGACTGTCGACACTATCCAATCGTCGTCATTCGGCGCCTTCCTAAAGGCCATTGCCCTCTGCAACAACGCTGCTGTTACCGATGGCAAGGCCTCCTCCCCTACCGACACTGAGTCCATGACTACCGCTACCGAGGTGCCCATTGCGTGGTCCGCCATTGGCGAGCCCACTGAGATCGCCCTCCAGGTCTTCGCCATGCGTTACGGAAAGGGGAAGAACGACCTCGTCTCGTCTGAAAAAACAAGGATGGCGTACGAGTTCCCCTTTGACTCGTCTTGCAAGCTCATGAGTGTCGTCTACGAGTTCCCCGGAGCACCCCGTCAGGTTTTTACCAAGGGCGCCGTCGAGGTCATGGTCCAGCGCTTGGCTGAGCCTGAAGCTACCAAGGCCAGGATCATCGCGAAAGCTGACGAGCTCGCCTCCGAGGGCCTGAGAGTCCTTTGTGTTGCACAGAGATTCCTTGACGACACCGACAACGCTGGCGAGAGAAACGAGGCTGAGTGCAAGCTTCGCTTCTTGGGTCTCGCGGGCCTATACGACCCTCCCCGTGTCGAGACTATTGACGCCGTTAAGCAGTGCAACACTGCTGGAATCTCCGTACACATGGTTACCGGTGATCACATCAAGACTGCAACTGCCATCGCCCACGAAGTTGGTATCCTCCGCGGCGGTGAGCGGCCCACAGCCGTCATGGCCGCCGGCGTCTTCGACGCCATGTCGGACGAAGAAGTCGATGCGCTCGAGGCCCTCCCCTTGGTCATTGCTCGATGCAGCCCCATGACCAAGGTCAGAATGCTGGAGGCCATGTATCGCCGGCAAGCCTACTGCATCATGACTGGCGACGGCGTCAACGACTCGCCTGCCCTCAAGAAAGCCCACGTAGGTATTGCCATGGGCAAGAGAGGCAGTGACGTTTCCAAGGAGGCAGCGGACATGGTCCTCACCGACGACAACTTCTCGTCCATCGTCACCGCCATTAGGGAGGGTCGTCGTTTGTTTGATAACATTCAGAAGGTATGTCATTTATATCCACCGCCGTCCTTTCACGAACAGTGTTAACAAATTGGTCTAGTTTTTGCTCCATCTCCTCATTTCCAACATCTCCCAGGTCGTCCTTCTCCTCATCGGCCTGTGCTTCAAGGACAGAAATGGCACCTCCATCTTCCCTCTGTCTCCTTTGGAGATCCTCTGGGTCAACCTCATCACCTCGTCGTTCCTCGCTATCGGTCTGGGTCTCGAGGAGGCGCAGCCCGACATCCTGCTCCGCCCGCCCCACAGCCTCAGAGTTGGCGTCTTTACTTTTGACCTGATCCGGGACAAGATGATTTACGGTTTCTTCATGGGCTCGCTCTGCTTGGCCGCCTTCACGTCCGTCGCGTACGGTCCTGGCGGCGGCGACCTCGGCCATATGTGCAACGACGGATGGAACCCGTCTTGTGGCGTCGTCTTCAGGGCTCGCTCCACCGTCTACGCCACCCTGAGTTTCTTGCTCTTGGTCACTGCCTGGGAGGTCAAGCACTTCCAGCGCAGTCTGTTCAACATGAACCCCGAGTTGTGGACCGGCCCCACCGCCGTATTCAAGACCGTCTTCAAGAACCGCTTCCTCTTCTGGGCCGTCACTGGTGGCTTCGTCATGACCTTCCCTGTCATCTACCTTCCTGTGGTCAACCGCATCGTCTTCAAGCACGACATGATCACTTGGGAGTGGGGCATCGTCATCGCATGCCTGGTTATCTACGTCGCTCTCATCGAGTCTTGGAAGGCCGTGAAGCGTCACTTGGGCCTTGGTCTTAATGCACGCATTCCTAACGAAGCGGTCTAACCCTGCATATCAGAACGATACCGTCATTCATGCTGCAATGCACATGGTTTTTGGGGGGAAACATAAGGGAGAGGCGGGGGGGTGTACAGTGTGTTTTCTCAATGACGCCCTCGGTGTCAATTACCTGGGAAGCATGTCCGTAACCAATACGGAAAATGAGACAGATTGGGGCTATTCAACATCAGCCTGGCAGGCTTTCGGGCTTTGGTGGTAATTCACTTTCACTACACTCATTTATAACCTTTTTTATATATCTATCCATCAGGCTTAAAGCTGTTGAGTATTTACTCCAGCCACAGTAGCAATAGATCGAGAGCTCTTCTCGCCGAATCCAATCCACACCGCCCTGTTGATGTTCCTTGCTTGCTTCGTGATGTTTCCGCCGGTGGCTGTGTCCTACTAGTTGCTGTTCGCAGCATGCTGCGTCTCCCTCTCGTTCCTTTCCCGCTCAACCTGTTTTTTGTACTCGACCCAATCGTCACTGCGCGGAAACGGAATCTCGGGCACGGCAACGCCCAGCATCTCACACAGGGGTCCCCACCCGTCGCCTGGGTGGTACTCGAGGAACCTCCTCCCGCCCGTCGCGAGAGCGCGCACCTCCTCGCCGTGCCTCTCGAAATACGCCCTCGCGTTCTTTTCGAAATCTCCATCCCAGCACGCGGCGTGGTACGCGTTGGCCAGCGCCTCCATCGGCGACCTCGTCTCCGGGTCGCGATGGCGGTGCGCGTGGACGAGGGTGTCCCTCATCGAGGCCTCCCAGGCCCCGAAGGGTCGGGTCGTGTGGATGACGAGGCTGTCGGGGTAGGCCTCGGCGAGGGCGGCGGGGAAGAGGGAGGCGGGGAAGTCGGAGACGGCGGCAAAGCCGGACAGGAGAGCGTCCCACTGCTGGCGGGACCAGGGGCGCGGGGGAGAGTGCGCGGGGAGGTTGTCGGCGATGGCGGAGACCCAGAGGTCCTGGTGGGCGTTCTTGGCCACCTCGCGCATGTGGTAGACGGGGGAGATGGACAGATGGGCGAGGGCGTCTGCGAGGGCTGGCGGGAGGGGAGGGGGTCCATGAGTGTGAGCATTGGATCTCAATTCAGAGTATGTAGAAACTTCCACAAGTCAAGCTTGTGCTGGATGCGTACACTGGGTCCCCGTTCGGGGAAGGCCGAGAACGAGCACTTTCATTTCGGGCATGGCGGGCTAATAATGTCGGATGGCCTACGGGACCGGGTGGGCTTGGTTGCGGATGAGGTGTGGTGGTGGGAGAGGGTTCTGGACTCGAATATAAACACATTTGAAACGGACCAGGCTTACAACAGGATAGAAACAGAGCCTACGTGTGCGATGATGGGTTTGCTGCAGTCAGCAAGAAACCCCTTCCACCGGTTCCAACCGTCCGACTTGTTCCGCGCCTGAGTGTCATAGGACCTGCTGGATTAGGCAGCTGGGACCGGAGCGGAACGGGTGGGAAAACTAGAGCATCCGGGGCTCGGCGCCGCTCGATGACTCCCTCCCCCCTCAACCGCCCGGATTGTGTGGGCATCCCCGAGGCACCCGCTTATGTCACAGAGGCGTCTATGGGGCCTTATACATGAACGCATCATAGGAAAATTTCGGGATTTTCATCCATCGAGAGTCTCAGTAGTTGGCTGACTTTGTGTTATTTACGGGCTCGTCTGTCTTGGTTCCACGTTGACTGCGCTTTCGTACTTTTCTTTCTCGCCATGTCGTGCACAATATGTGGATCGGAGCCCGTCTCCCTTTTGGGTCAGCTTGACGTTCCTTTTACCTTGAGATGGTGAACCTCTCCATGCAGTCAACGTGGCATGGCCTCGCTGAAGCCTGCGATACAGGATGCAGACGTGGCGGAACCCTTCTTTAGGCCGGTGTCTCGCTATGGTCCGAGTCGCATCCCAAGTGAACCACTCTCTCATGGAGGTGACTCCGATAGAGACTAGATAATCCCGCGTATTACCCTTCAAGGATGCAAACGCGTCGAGTCTTGTCACATAAGATTGACATCCGTATCTCCATATTATGTTGATCTTCACTGCTGGACAAGGTCGTCGCTGATTGAATTCTACCCAATTGATTCAGCCGCCTGTTCCCCCCTTTGTCTTGTAAATCAGATGTCTAACCGTACCTCGATCGCTATATCTGAGCCTCGTGGCTAGAGTTGAAGCTCATGTCTGCCCAGAAAGCATCATCCATGAAAGTTGCTTCGTTCTGTTCGCTGCTGCCCATAATGGCATCTGCCAGAGCGAACTGCGTATTGTAGGCAGCTTCTGAGCCGCCGTTGAATCCATGAAAGCTTTGGCCCGCGCCATCCCACATGAAGTCTTGACCGATGAAATTCATGAGTGGACAGAGGTCCTGCCCAAGAGTCTGTTGCGGATGCACCGATGCATTTTCCGCGTCCCTTCCGGCCAGCGTTGCCAGGTTCTTCCGGTCACTCTGGGGCAGTGAATTCGGGATCCTCTCTGGGTACTTTTGGTAGAGGTACTTGATGAGGTCGACCCTCATCCTGCAAGCCGGCTTCCACGACGTCGACAGCTCGCTCAGGATGTCCAAGCACGCTTCAATGTACAAGGTGCAGCACGGTCTGCCGGTATTCGCGAACTCGGGGTCGGGTCTCGCGTACTGGATGAGAGCCAGCGTAGCGGTCAATATGCAGTGCGTGGCCGAGATTGGGCTCTTGCGGAAGCTCCCAAAGACCTGCCTGTACTTCTTGCCGGCGTGGCATATCCGTTTTGCCGATTCGACGCAGAGCTCTTCGGCTCGCCTGACGGTCTCCGTCCTCGGTGCTGCAGGCGCGTCTTTGGGCCTGATGAGGAAGGACTTGAAGAGGAGAATGCAGCAGGTGTGGTAGACCATGTGCAGGGTGTAGACTTGTGGCAGATCGTTGGGTCTGTCAATCCTCAGATCGGCCGGGAGCTCGTAGAACCACGTCTTGAGCTCAAGGGTGCACGACTGGAGGAATGATATTCTCTGCGGCCCTTTGTACAGAGGTTTCGGGGCGTATCTAAACTTTGGTCGTCAGCTTCGTTGATTGCAAAGTGCCGCCGACGGTGTTATGGGTTAAAATCTACTGACAGAGCGAGCAGAATATTTTCCAATATGCGACAAAGTCCAATCAGTCCACGGTGTACGAGAATCTTCTTGTTGCATCGCACCATGTCGCTCGTGTCGCCAGCTGCCGCGCTCATTTGTTCCGGAGTTAGTGGTGACGGAAGATTCACGGCACCTTGGACATCCTGGGTAGTTGGAAATCTCATCAGCATCACCGGCCCTTGCTTCGGCAACTGAACATAGGATTATGGCTTACCAGGAGGCTACAAACCCGTCCAGTGTAGATGGCGGCAAGCTTGTCGTCACAGTACAAGGACCAGTATACTTGCCGTCTCAACTCTATCTCTTCACTCGACATGTGAAACGTGCCACTCAGCGATGCGGCATCGAGATTGAGCCCCATATCGAGGGCGAGTCGATTTGCCATTCCCTGGTGAAGCCATCCTGCTGCATCACAGCCGTAAGCCTTGAGACTAATCAGCATATCGCAACATAATCTTGTCTGCTTCCCTGGGATAATGACTACGTACCACATAGACTCCAACCAGAATTGACATTGACTGAAGTGTTGTAATGGTCGGCCGTTTCATGTCGTAGTTTAAGAGCACTTCGGCTTTCTGCATGAACTGTTTGCCAGCCGTATTCGAGTCGGTGGGATCCGAACGGATGTCAACCCTGTCAGAGTAGCGTGATCCTAGAGCAAGAATGCAGTTGAGCAGCAACGGGCTATAATAGCGACCCTGCGTTTTCATGCTTTCTCTGAACAATTTCTCGTTGACCACCTGACACCAGGGGCTCTGATACTCGAAAAAGAGGTCGATCAACTCTGTTTGGAGATCTTCCGGATAAACCTCGGCTTCTAATGGTAGTATGTAGCGATTTGTCTCGCAAGCTCTTGTGGTCGTGAGGCTGTTCCCATGCTCCTCGTCTTCAGGCGTGGATTCTCCAGCAGAGAAAAAGAAAAGTCAACAGCAAGCTCTGGCCATAATCCGTAGTGGGGGGAGGAGACGGGAAATGAAGCCTACCGCTCTGGAACTCCAACCGGCCACTTGAAGGCCCGAAATACCGCATTTCGCCATCCTGGTCATAGTTTACAGCCTCATCAAGGGAGAGGGCCCCTTCAAACGTCGCACACAGGTCATCAAAGGCCGAAGGGCTCAGGCCAGCATCTCTGCCGCTTGCCAAAAGATTGATGACGGGTGGCTGTTGAGTTGCTGCCCCTGCGGTGGAGAGTTGAGCGACAGAGGCCTCAACATCAATAGAGCGGGATTGCAGTACCGCTTCTAGCAAGTCGATCCTGTTCCTCAGAAGCTGCACATATGACTTTGATGCAGGCTTGCGGCCGTCCTCTTCACTTCTGTAAAGGCAGTTGAGGGAGCGTTCGGAACACCGGGCGCAGACAGGTCGTTTGCCGTCACACTAGTTTATGTAAGTCAACACCAGACCACCGCTTGGGAGTAGGGCAGAGGAAAATATGTTCCGCCTACCTTGGCTCTTCGGCGCCGGCACTCCTCACATGCTTTCGAGGTATACCTGCGCTTTGGATGGCCGGCAGACTGCTCCGATGACGGTTGGGGCATGGCGCGACAGATACTAAGATGATGCAAGGGTTTTTATCCACGGACTAATATATCACGTCTCGAAAGCATTCTTGTGCAGAACCTTGGGTTCAACAAGGGATATCGAGGCAAGCAGACTGAGATCGCAGATTGTCGGCTGACAAATGAGGTTGAGATGGCATATACTCTGCGAAGCCAATCACATAGGATCACAGTGGCTGACTAAGGAGCGGGGAAGGAATTCATATTCCGCCCTCTGCGTCATTGGCTCGAATCGTTGCTGGCAAACTCTATGAAGAGGTGGAAAATATTGACCACGGCAGACTAGAGCATAGAACTCTTGCGGCACCGCTCATACTTTGGACTGTTGTCGGAACATGAAACATACAAAGCGATAATGCGTTCCAACGGAAGGATGGAAGAGGAAGAGCATAACGGATCAAAGGGCCTGCACCTCCGGAAGTAAGACGACTTGAACTGTATGCGGCGTAAGAGGGTTGCTATGAGCCTTTGAGGCAAATCGAGCATGGGAGAGAACAAGGCTGGATACATGCACAGTTCAGACCCGAGAGTGAGACCGCCTCAAGTCTTGGCCCGGAGATCAGATGGCAAACAGCTCAAAATAGCAACCGAAAGGGATGTCCGTGCGGATTCACTCCGATGTGGTTCATCCTATGCCGACTCGGCCCAGCCTATTGCGTACGCCGTATTGACTGACGGACATCAAACGTACGGCAGCCAGCATGTAGAAGGTCCCTTCACCGTCGCCATTCTACGCCATTGCGTGACTTGGGCGCTAATATATACATTGATCCTGGCACCTGGACCCCTAATCCCATGAGTGATGCATGCGCGGCTCAGCTGCACGTATGCGGATGTGGTGTTGCGTGTCCAAAATTGACGTCTGCCATCAAAACTACCGCGTCACCGAGCGCCACGGCCGAGAGACACGGACAGACAGTGGGTCCGCCTCCCAGCGTGGAGACACCGCACCGGCGACACCAAATGCTGCTCTGGACCAGTCAGAAAGCCAAGTGTAGATCAGCACGGCGATGTGACCTCACTCTAGGTAGGTAGGTACCGGTGCCGAGGCTGCTATTCTGAGGGTTCCAAGGCTGAACAGCCCTGTTGACCAGGTAATGCCTGGCCTTGTCGGAGGTTATTTCAAACTTACGTGCGGGCGGGCGGGAGAAGCCGGTGATACTCGGCCGCAAGGATCACAGTCCAATGTCTTCCAACCACTTCAGGGGTCGCGGATCAGCAACAAGATGAGCGGAAAACCGGCTAGCATCACATTGGGAATCTCTTTCAGTTACATTATTAGCAACTGACTAGCCTCGACCGGTGACAAAAGTAGGGCGCCATGTCTGGCCCTGGTCCCGCGCATGTGCCCGTGCTGTGTGGTTGGGATGAAATGTAATTAGGGGTTCCTGGGCTTGCAGAGACGTGAAGGGTAATGAGCTTATGTAGGTACCAAGCAGTCTCCCGCTTCACGGTACAGCCTCTGCAATTAATTATGCAATGGTTGGCAAGGAGATGAAGAAGAAGTCACCCGCCCCCAAAAAAGACCAGCCGACTATACAGGGCTCGTGCGGCGAAGATGCATGTCTCGGACGAGGAATGTCAAGTGTCGCAGCATTATGAGTGTGGCAGCCCGCAACTTCGGGACGCAAGCAGCGGCTTTGTGATGGCACAGCCAAACTCGATGAAAGGATGGCCGGATTGAAACATTTCCAAACAAAACATGTCTACCCTGAAAAAGAATTGTTCGGCTCTGCTAATTTAGACAAGCGCCACAAGCCAGTGCAATCTGTCTTACCTGCCACCATACAAATCCCCCGAATCTTACTATATTCCTTTGGCGGACTTCTCCACGGACACCCGCCCGCCTCTTGCTCAGAGTGAAAAAACAAAGCCGAGCCTGTTAGCGCGCAGCTCCAGGTCTCTTAGCTCGATGCTCCGACATCCGGCTGGTCGGGAGCACGGTCGGGGCACGGCCGGCCCGGCGCGACTTGGCCTCCCCAGCCTGCGTCTCCTGCAACTTGTCCCCGCGAGCCAGACCGTCCTGAACCGTCAGTGGCGCAACGGCCAGCCACCCACTTGGGGGGACGTCCCCAATGTTGCTAACCCTGGCCCGTACACTATAGGGGGAGGGGTGAGTTAGTTGCGCAAAGAAATGAGAGCTTCGAATCGTCCGAATCCAACAGGCCATGTCGGTCTAAGCGAAGGGAGGGGGGAGACGAGACATCTATAAGTAGGTCCCGAGAGGTCTTTTCTCAACGTCGCATAGCCAGCTTCGTTTCCTCATCACATACCACAGCAGGTCCATACTCATCTTCTACACCAACAAACTCACCCACAAAAGAGAATCACAGCTCTCCTCACACCGTCAAAATGGCCACCACCGTCGTCTCCACCCCCATCCCCGCCGGCGTTGACAAGTCCGCCGTCATCACCACCATCCACAAGCACGACCTCATGGTCAAGACCCTCTGCCCGTCCCTCATCTCCTACAACCTCGAGTCCGGCTCCGTCGGCGTCGGCCAGTCCGCCACCTACTCCGTCACCGACAAGAAGCCCATCGGCCAGACCACCTACCAGCTCACCATCACCAACCTCGAGGACGGCGTCGACACTCTCGTCAACGCCAAGCCCCCCGTCGGCACCCTCATCATCTCCGGCAAGTGGCGCGTCGTGCAGGAGAGCGCCGGCCTCGTCCTCCGCGAGGAGGTCGAGATCGACGCCAACATGCTCATGAAGAAGATGGCCAAGGGCAACGTCGAGAAGACCCACCCCGAGCAGCACGCCGCTCTCCTCGTTGAGGCCGGCAAGGCATAAACGCATGTCAAACCTATATACCCCCCCCCCCCCTCTCCACCGGATGAGTCTACCACCTCTAGAAAGCGAGTGGCGTGACCGGCGTTTCATAGATATTGGATCTTCACAAAAGACAAAACCATACTTGAGAATTTTACAACTTTGAAATCACACATGACGGCGCCTCTGCGGAACCTTGTTGTGGGTGTCTTTTTGCCAATATCCCTCCCTTCTTATATAACATAAAGTACTACTTTCCATATGCTACAGTTACGTATTCAAACGCATGTCTCAACGCCATCTGGGTTCATGGGGCAACAGCCTCACACTTCCATGCGCATGTTGGTCTCGCTGAATCACGTCACTTTGCCAGATAAGGTCTCTGTAATTCGACGTCCGTTTGTTGAAGATCTTGGCCATGCCGTCTAGAGCTTCGTCGTTGATCGGGCACATGGGATGACTTCCCGAAAACATGCTCCCAACCCCCTACCGCCGGCGTCTTTCAAATTCAGACGGATATTAACAGCCGCTTCGTCAGTCTGCGTGTTGACCCCTCTCTGCAAGATTCACCCGTCGTTTCGTCGTTGTCATGCTACGGGGACGACTTTCCTGCAGGTGGGCATCTCGAGTGTACGCCATGCTCAAGCTAGTTCCGAGCTTTGGGGGGCTTATAGAGAACAGTTCCGGACATCTGGTCTGGAACTTGATGCATTCTAGGCGTGACGAGATTTGTAACCCGTCCGCATGTATGCTGCTCATCTCTTGCTGGCTTGAGCCGAGGAAAATAAATGCAAGCATGACAAGTTCACCGGTCGAGAGATTTGTCACACGAAGCAGACGCAGCAAGGTTGGGAGAGCAAAACAACACTTCTTCCGCTATTCTTGATGAGACTTCTACGGTAATATGAGGGTTGCGCCTCATGTGACTGACGACAGGCTGGTTGAACAGCACAAACATTGAACAGAACCCGAACAAGCACAAAGCAGACGACGGATCAAAAAGCAGGAAAGCAAAAACACACGCCGAGGCGTGGAAGCGACCAGCCTCGAAACACGAGAAACCCCTTTCCTTCCCTCGCGTCTCCTCAGCAGGAGCGCCCCTCACCGAGCACTCTGCTGTTCTCTCCCCTTCACTCACGCGTGGCCTCACCCCTTCAGAGCAGCACCAAGTTGGCCACATTCATCGCCGTTATAACGACCCAGACCAGGACGGCGAAAATGGCAGTAAACCACGAATTCGCCATCTTAACCAGCCCGTCGGTGCTTCCCGTCGTCTCTTCGTCAGCCTGGCTGCGGAACCGAGCCGCGCCATCGCGAACCGTCATGTACTTGTCCCGGCAGGTGAAGTAGATCAGCGGCGCAGTGATGAAGGGTAAGACAACGCTCAGCACGACCTGCGAAGCATTCAGCGCGTCGCTCACGCCTTCCCGACCGATGGCTCCGGCAATCACTATGCTCGGCGTGACGCTGATGCTGCGAGTCACGAGGCGCCGCAGCCAGGGACGCATCTTCCACCTCAGCGCCCCTTCGCTGACCATCTGCCCGGCGATTGTGCAGACGATCCCGGCTGAGACGCCGGAGAGGAGCAGGGCCAGGGCGAAGACTGTGCCAGCACCCTTGGAGATGGAGTCTGTGAGGAGCTTGTGGATGCTAAAGATGTCCGCGTCCGCGGCGTCTGTGTTGCCGTATATCGAAGCGCCCGCCACGACCACAATTGCAGAGTTGACAAACAGGGCGAACGTGAAGAGGGAGAACCCGAGCTCGGCTACCGAGGTCGCGAGGCAGTGTTTTATGGCCTTTGCCGACGGGATATAGTGGCCTTTGTCGCTGTTATCGCTACTGAAGGAGGCCTCCTCCGTTTCGGCGGGGAGAAGATCGTGCTTCGTGTCGTATTCCCTGAGCCGGGCCTGGACGATGCCAGAGCCGAGGTACAAGCTATGCGGCATCACAGTCGCTCCAAGGATGCCGCAGGCCTGATATAGACTGCATACCGTCAGAAGGGTTTTTTTTAGGGAACATGAGAGGGAGCAGATACCCTTGCGACTCGACGACAGCATGCGAAGGCAGATAGCCTCGGAAGACCTCCCCCACTGGCGTCTCTTTGATCAGAGAGAGCTGGATACAGAAACAGACAACCACAGCCAGCACCAGGCCCATGACAAAGAACTCGAACATTCTCAGGCCCTTCATGGTTCCGTGAGGCCTGTAGAAGATGAGGATGACCATAACGTCGAGGATTGAAATGGCACACCCCGCCACTAGTGGTATGGCGGGAATCAGAAGGTTCAAGCCGATGGCAAAGCCGATTACCTAGGACACCTGTCGTGTTTAGCGTACGACTACATCACAATAAATTCTGGGGGACCGCACCTCTGCAATGTCTGTTGCGATGATGGCAACCTCTGCAAAGGCATAGAGAACATAGTTCAACCACCGCGGCAGGAAAGCCCGACAAGCCTCGGCCAGGTTGAGCCCGGTAACGGTGCCGAGCTTGGTACAGAGGCTCTGGAGGAAGATGGCGAACAGGTTGGACAACAGGACAACAAAGAGCAGCCTGAAGCGGTAGGTTGCTCCCGCGGCGACACCGGTCGAGTAGTTCCCGGGATCAACTATTTACACGGGTCGGACGTCAGTCAATCGCGGTCTCCTCGCTGGACGGGCGGGTCATGCGGCCTACTGTACGCGACGGAGATCATGAACCCAGGCCCGATGAAGGAGCCGAATTTGATTACAGCGCTCTTTACATGCTCAAAGATGCCTGAACGCCCCCGGTTCTCGTCTCTGTCATCACGGGAAGAGCGGCGTGAGTGAAGGGCAGGGAGAAGGGCCGCCGTGGACCCCTCCCCCCCAGGATGGCCAAGTCTGACTGACTTGGCTGGCGAGGCGTCGCCCGCCCCAGAGCGAACGCTGCGTCCCCCCCAATCATCGTCGGAGCGTAGTATCTCAATGTCAGCGGCCCCTGGCGGGGCTTTCCCGTCTTCTCCCGGCTCTAGCACTCTCGCATTGACAGTGCCGTTGAGGTCCTGGTTGGTGGTCAAGTCGTTGGAGAGAGGGTTCGGGCTCTGATTGTAACCTTCTCCCTCGTAGGGCTCGTCTGTTCTGGACGGGCGGTTCATGGTTTCGTCGTGGCTTGTATGCCTGTGGGTTTTGCAGGAGGTTTGTTATGTGGTTTCATACGCGTTGTCGTCGACGTAAGGTTCCGGCTAAGCGGCAGCCAGGACCTGACCATGACTAAGCATATGTACCTACGATAAATCCACGGACCCATCGGGCTTCAGTGTCGTACCTAGACAAGATGGCCAGCTCCTGAGTTCAGGAAGTCGGCGAGAGTTGATGGACATTGAGAGAGCCAAGTGGTCGAATTTGCCTATTCGGGCAAGTGGGAAAAGACTCAACCCACTTCGCCAAGCAGCCAAGCTTTATTCAAAAGCCCGTCGATTCATCAAAAGACCGGTTCTTTTTCGTCTTCGTTCTAGCAACCCGTCAGACTCATCTCTGTATTGCTCAAACCATATGTTTTGATGGATTAGCTCGGCTTTTTTTTTCTCATGGGCGACGAACGACAGGTAGCAGACTCGAATGCATCTTCAGCGCGTCGTCTGCTGATTGTGGAACTTGGCCAAAAGAGTGAGAGAGGCCAGCCAACGTCCATAACAGCAGGCATGCCTGGAAAACTGCTTTGGGAGAAGCCGAGAGTCTGCCTACGGGTGTAGAAATTTGAACGGTATGTGTAGCCGAGAACAGTACTAGCAAGGCCGGACGGACACGAATGAGCGTAATCAAGCGCGGGTGTCCGACATCCAGCCCAGCTTGTGTAACATGGCCAGTCATATGTCAGCTCACCAAAGCAGCCGCGCATGTAACACCTCGTCACAGGCGCAGAATCGCGGTAGTACAAGGTATAGGAGGGCTTAGCCGATTGGTTCAGGGAAACCTGGAGCCGTATCGGTGCATGCAGTCGAAGACTAACCTTCAGACACATGCGAGTTACGATGACGCTGACCGACGTGTCGCAGCCAGACCGACACCATTCCCCTATAGTTGAACTCCCCCCATTGAAGCAATCCTCCACACTGGCGCTGTTGTTCGGAGACACCCCCCCCTCGCAAATGCCAGCATACATCCCTCAGCATGTCGACGCATTTCCCTCAAAGGAAGTAGCAACACTCCTCGCTCGTGTTCCATTCAAGTGCATGCAAAATGGACCTTGGAAGCAATGGAAGGGCGTCCGCGTTGACGCGCGCCGAGTTTCTCGCGGCTTGCGGCGGAGCAATGAATCGACGACAACCACGGTCATCGGTTCCTGTCATCGGCCTCAACTGACCACATTGAAGCCTTCTCGGATCAGCTCTCTTGGTGGGCGTCGATTGGTTTGCGTGCGAAGACATCTGTTGTGGCCATGGCCGTAGTTGCCCATTGACCTCGAATATGTAATGCGTCTTTGGTGTTGGATGGGCCCTTTGCCCATGCCGCTTCCCGTACAAAGCCACCGAATGTTCAATAGGTGCTCTGCTCAGGCAGACAAATTCCGCGCATCGTATGTTGCGCCGCTGGGCAAACTCCATCACGTAGTCGGTTTGCTGAACGAAATCGGCATATCGGTGGCGAATGACGTCGGCGTACGCGGTGTAGATCGTAAGCTGCGGATCGTCGAGCGTGGCGCGAAGCAGGTGGGCCACACACTGCCAAATCGTATTTCGATCGGAAAGAGTTTTCACATTGGACAAACTTTTTCCTTGCCAATCTGGCCATGTAAAACAGCGACTGATAACTTCACCTAGTCATCAAGGGATCCCCTGCTGTAGTTGTGCGGCGACACAACTCCTAGGCAGGACGACTGCAACAATGCTATGTTGTTCAATTCAAGACCAGTAGTTCTTCTCCCCTGCCAAAAACCCGAGGTATATACACAATATGCGAACGTAAGACCAGAGGCCGATAAGGGGCCGTTACCGAAACGCCAATACTGTCCAATGCCCAATGTCATCTGACTGTATGTCAAAACCCCCAAATGATGATGTTAATGATGGCCGTTAGTATACAAGTCGCGATCCGATGCAAGTTTGTTTTTTTCCACTCCAAATACCGTGTCCGTGCCGTATGCCATAAACGAGCCAAGTATAACGCTATAGGCCAGCTCGGCCACTAGGGGGTATCATGCCCTGCGCGGGCGGTGTCCGATTATTGCTGTGTAGAGAATGCAATGCTGTGTAGAGAATGTCCTGGAGATCCATATCCCAGGAAAGGGTTGAGGCCCCGGACGGTCGTCAGAGTCCGAGTGTCTCGGCGGCGGAGTTGAATCGTGGCCATGGAATGGTGCAGCGGCCACTCCGTCACAAGCCGAGCTGTAGAGTGTCGCGTCATGCCGGCCACAAGTGCGTGGTGGGCGCGATTAATAATATATATCATGTCCTTCTCTTTGCACCAAGTGCGGGAAGCTGTTCATTTCTTGCCCTTGCTTGGGGCGGCGGTGATTTTACTCGTCGTCATAAGGTCGCCAATGTACTTCTGGAGGAACTTGTTGTTGTTATCAAGCTTATCGTGTTCTTCTCTGACGGCCTCGATGCGGTTGAAAATGGTCAGGAGGGAGTCCTGAAGAGCCTTTGCATGCCTGTGACGGGGGTTCGGTTAGTTTGTTGAAGCACGTTGGGGCGATTGCAACATGCCGACTAACCTCTTCAACTCTTCCCGGGCTTCTCTGCCGAGTGCTTCGATATCCTCGCTGGTTCGCCGCGGGCTCATGGCCCTCACGTCGTCGGGTCCAAACTCGGCATCGACGGGGCCGACGGCGGAGCTATCCCGGGGCACGACCAGCGGACCGCTGCTCTTCCGGCTAGGCAAACGAGGGCGGATGGGCGTCGGCTGGTGAATCTGATGCTCGTCGTGATCGTGGTCAACGGAAGAGGAGGATGAACTCGATTGGGAGCGTTCGATGTGGGGCGGCAGGTGCGATTGTTCGCTGTACTGTGCCTGATGTTCGTTGTCCATAGTTGCGGTAGTGAGGGCGGGTTTGCTTGCTGTGAGAAGCGACGTGGAATGTCGAGAGTGCGAATGTCGGTGAGGGGTGGTTTGCGTGGGAGCGGGTGCGGGTAGGTTTTGGTGGAAAAATGAACCGTCTTGTGGTGCCAAGCTATGTGGTAGAAAACTGCCTGCAGGAGGGCGAAAGGGTGGCTTCAAAGGGCAAATATGGGATTGAATCGAACGGGACTTCCGTCACCAGGCTGAAGGCTGAGAAACGGGGTCCTTGCCACCATGTAGTGTAAACAGGGTCAAGGCTCTCTTGGGAACCGACAAGCAGTGGCGGAGAGGAGTCGAGGATGGCGGGAGGAAAGAGTCAGGTGGTGGTAGGTGGAGGTATACTTTGTATATGGGAGGAGGAGGAGAGGAGGAGGGGAGGGGAGGGAGGGGCGTGGACTATTATGGAATGCAGGGGGTGGGTTTTGTTCCGGAAGCAAGTAGGGTCCTACCGGTCTACTCAAAGGCAGGGACAGAGCCGACGTAACGGGAAGAGGAGGGTAGGGGAACAGAGCGAGTGGAGTAAAAGAGAGCAAAAGAGCAAAAGAGTAAGAGAGAGAGAGAGAGAGAGAGGGAGAGAGAGAAAGGTGCGGTGGGCCGTAAAGGGTAATTGCATCGAAGGACGATTATTTTGAATGGGGGTGATTGGGGGTTAGAAGACGGGATCTCGTGGGCGTGGGTGGGTTTTTGGGCAGCCTTTGGACTGAGGTACGATGTACATAGTCCAGGCGGTCCCTCCCCCCTCCCCTTACTTCTTGTCTATTCCTCACTACACGACGCGCTGGAAATCTTTTACTCTATTGCCAGGTAGTCACTTGGCCTTGAGGTGCTATCGGGATGGTTAGTGGTTTGGAGGTGGGGGTGGTATGGCAATCGGAATTTGACGAGGGAAAGAGAGAAAAGAGAAGAAACGCAACCCAAAATATCAGGCGACGGCCATGTGTGGGAATGTCGTGGGAGTAATAACATACACACAGGATTGCCATGATACGGTGTGGAAGCCGTGCATGCGCGTATGCGTCGTACGTGCGTGCGAGCGAGCGGTTCATCGACGGTCATCGTCATAATGGTGACTGTGCCTGCCTGCCGCCTCTAGGTGCCTGGGTAGGTAGTGTACACTACAACCAGGGTTGAGGAAGAGGGGACTTGATGTGAGGGTCGCAAATGGCTGTGGCTGTGTGGTGTGGATTCGACGTCTACAAGCGGCCATCTTGGCCGCGATCTGCGGTACTCGGAACCACTTGACACTTGTAACTCGCGATGGCCTGGGAGGGGGGAGGGGTCTCTATGGGCTGCTCGTTATTGGCTCTTTGGGTGTCGATCGGACGGCGGGCTTACCCTCGCAGTCTCTTCTTCTCCTTCTTCTCTCGCCCACGATACACTACACAGGGTCAGTGACTGGGGGAGGCCTGAGTCCAAGGGTGGTACAGGGTGTGAGAGGGCACGACAGGGGTATGAGAGAGAGGGACGAACTCGCAACAGGTTTGCTGACAGGATGAGGCGGTGTGAAGCGGAATGATGTTATCGTGACCGTTTTTGTCACTGGGTCTGCGTCGTTGGCAGTTCTGCTTCTGTAACTTTGTGCCTCATGCGGCAACTGGGTTAGTCGGTGCTTTCCGAAGAAGTTGACTTGTGTTGTTTTGTTGGCCCGTGTAGGACGGAGCGAAGCAAAGATGGTGGTGTGCCGTGTGTTTTCGGGGTGGAACAGAGAGAGAGAGAGAGAGAGAGAGAGAGAGAGAGAGAGAGAGAGAGAGCATCGTGTGCATGGCTGTGGCCATGTGGGAATGGAATGTGAGGAGAGCGCGCTATTTTCGTGCGTCAAGGACATGGAAGAAGGCACCGCGCGCGTGGTGATTGATTGACCGGGCCCAATTGTATTGTTTGATGAGTCGGCGGGGGGGGGGTGGGATTGGATCAAGCGGCGGACAGTTTGCCGGGCGGTGGGAGGTGGGTACCGGTAGTAGATCGTCAAAGTCTCGGACGAAGATTGGTGGCTTGCAAAAAGTCGCTCCTACTATGTAGCGTATACAGGCAACACATGGTGAAGCTGAGAAGCCCTGGAATGGGATCCTAGAAGTCGGGTTTCCTCCATTTTTCAGCAGAGAGAAAACCGACCATGCCATGTGCGGTCAAGAGAGAGAGAGAGAGAGAACAGTACGTACTGGGTAGAAACAGCTGGGCTGGATGGAATTGAAGTTGACGACAGCCTCATCTCACGCGCAGGCAGGGCGCCCAAGCAGACGATGCGCCTTGTGTATCTATGTGTGAATGTGAATGTTTGCGCCTGAGACGGACGGAATGCCAGACGGCGGGGAGTCCGCGTCCGTTTGTGCCCGTGCATCCGTTGGCACCCGTACCTAGGAACCTACCTAGGTACCTACCTAGGTAGGTAAAATAGCTGGTGCCTGGCTTGGAAACCCCGACGGGACATTCCCCGCCCTGCTGCTGCTGTTGCCAAAAACGTCCAAGAGCCGGGTTAGAATACGTAGCAGAAAAGTGCCCGCAGGAGGCTGGCTGACACACTTTCTAGTCTAGTGTACTACGACAAGGATGAGGACAGAAAACGGACCTCGGTGGAGCGGAAAGAAACACAGGGTACTGACTGGTACAGTACCAAAGTACCTACCTAGGTACGTATATCGTAGCGACAGACCCAACAGGGAACATTTCCGTTTTGGCCGAGATTGGAAGCCTCGATGCGTACAAAGTACCTCCATGGGGCGGGGCGGGGGGGGGGGCCAAGAGGCAATTTGGTTCCAGGACCTGAGGCATGCTTTGCTGCCCACATGTCGCTCTTCCTCTCCCCACAGATTGTAACGCTGGAGTGTCGCAGAGAGAAAGTATCGGTACTTTCTCTTCCGGATACTGATGTCAGGTAGATATCTAGATGCTCCCCCCCTTCGACATACATCGCACAGGTACAAGGTCCACCATCTACAGTACGTACTGCCAACCTTTGGTAAGGGAGGCATGTACGAGCACATGTACATGTACATGGGCGACTGGTTACGTCTTCGACCCCACATGTACGGTACGATGGCACTGCAAAGTTTGGTTTAGCACTTATTCTCCTTCTCTTCTTCTCTCCCGTTACCGGTACGTGGGTACGTACTGACCAGCCTTTACCATTGGTTCTTGGTCACTCTTGGAACATGGGAGAAGAGCAGCAACCACCTCCCCAAGGTAGAAGGTGGAAATGTGGCTGACGGGTCTCCATGTGTGTCGCATTGGCCTATCCAACAAAAACGAAAAAAAACAAAACCTTTCTTTTTCTTCTCTCAATTTCCCATCCTCTGCTTCATGTATGCAGCATACTGAGTTGAGTTTACAGATACAGCAGTAGCCTCCATGTCATGCCGGTTTATCAGCGAATTCTCTTCTCATCTCGATTGCCTACGTGTACACTACTAGGTTGTTTGCCCTTGCCGTACTGTAGTAGTAGTAGTATACATAGTATACAACCGTTGATGCCGCCGATCCTCCAACTCCTCTTCTACCCGATGCCCCCCCCCGTTCATGTTTCAATACGGACGTGACGGACGGCGTTGCGCATGAATGGCAAATTGGGAATGACCTCTGCCAGGAGCACGAAAAATGAGTTGCCCCACCGCGGCACTGAAGCGACAACTACTGTACTACACCGACCTTGGCATTGATCCCACTCTCTTCTCCACGTCAAAGTCTACTTACATAGTACACCACTTGGGTACATACCAGTAGCACGATGTCCACACATACTGGAGGTTCCTTCGGGCTTCCCTTGGCAGAACCATGGATTAGGTAATGTAACAGCAGCCTTGTTGGCTTCAGAATCCCAGGGCTACCTACTAGGTATATAATGTCGCGAAGAATGCCCAAGGAGAAGCTGCAGCCCGCAAGCAGCCCTCCAGCTCCTGCGTCTGCTTCCGCGTTTCTGTGCGGATGCCGCAGGATGCATTCTAAAAAGCATACCATTGTATCCGTCCAAATCCGTACGTACACGCTAAAAGAGAGAGAGAGAGAGAGAGAGAGAGGTACCAACACAATCTCCATTGGCACACTCGGGTACGTATCCCCCCTCCTGCAGAAGCTTACCCCCCTGTCGGAACAGCCTGTTGCTGATCAACGCCTGTGACGCCATACCCTCCAAGGCAAGACTGGGATTCCCGGTCCCCTGCCATTCACGTCGAAATGACTGCGAACCTCACCTGAGCCCTTGACATCAGAGAAATGCGCCGTGCCGCCAAGTACAGTGCTCGTCTTCTGACTGGTGCGTGAAGCTCCCAATCGTCCACTCCCGGCAAATAGCGGCCGGTTAGGCGTCTTCGGGGCCCCCTCCCCTCCCAGGAAAGACGGTATACCATGTACAAACAGCGGGTTGTGACGGGGCCTCCTCCTCTTCGACCCTCATGTTATCACGCGGGAGGAGCAGAGGGCTCCTCCGTTGGGCATCACAAAGGAATCACACGCTAATACCTGACGCTAAAATGGAGGAATCGGGTTGAGGGTTTCTTCTTCCTCTCGACCGCACAGACGGACAACGGTTCCTTATTGCGCGTGAGTTGGGAGCCGAGTACGCCATGTATCTGCTGGCCCTGAGGCCTACAGTACACTACCGTGTAAGTGGAGGGGCCTGCTCAGTCATCAATGTTTTGTGATCATGGCATGAGATGCTGGTCTGTCTCCGATGCACTGAGCATCGTTTTGCGATCCCCAGCCATCAATGATATCTCAAGAGCATCAATGCTATCCGAAAAGAGGTTGAGAGGTCCGGCTTTACGGCGATGCAGTCATGGTACATGTACATGCGCGCGTACGTGTACCATGCTTCTGTATCCGTCCCGTCGTCATGTACCGCCGTTGTGTGTCACCAACGTTCACCGGCAGCCACGATCTCGTCTCGTCATAATCTGGGATACCGCTGTTTGGGAAAACGACAGAATTCCCTCCTCCCATTCATCATCAAGAAGTATCCGCACCTCACGCTGTAATTATCCGTACCCCCTCTCTGCCCCGTTCCTACATACATACTGCAGTAAGAGTTAGCCGCTCAACCTTTTTCAGTTCACCTGTAGCCCTCCCAGTACTCGTACAAGTACGCCTCCTCTACACTACAGATGCACTCGGTGCAGTTCGACCGTACACGCTACTACATTAGGCTTGTCCAGCGCCGCGGGTCCGTCCGGAAACGGGACAGGGACAGGCAGGGCAAGGAAGGCCAACTCAGGCCGTGCTGTCTTGGATGCAACGGAACCCCCAACAAGCCCAAGATACGATGTAGTTTACTTTTTGAAGGATGTCTGCTGCTGTGTCTCCAATGCAAGGACCCTGGATCGTAACCCTGCCATATTGTGAGCATTACTCGGTTGGTTAGTTTGTTTTTGTTTTTTTTGTCTTTTTTGGTGTCTTTTCTCTTGGCTTCGCGCAAATCCACTCTCCCTTGTTCGTCTCTCGGATCTGAACTCTCCAAAACCATCATTCTGTGGATTCCGTCAACAAACAACAATACCCCAGGGACAGACTTTACCTTTTCGTCTTGAGACTACACTAATTCTAAACCACTATCCCTGCGCCCCGGGATGGAGGTCCGAACCCTTCCCATTCGGCCTCCAAGATTGACGACGGTTAGCCGGTCGTCCCTCCATCATTTCCCATCTGCGCCTCCAGATTGATCCCAGCGCCACAACCGTCGCATCTCACACGCTGCAAAACCCTCTTTCTGTGCAACAAATACCTGACACACACACACACACGCGCGCGCGCGAGCCCTGACAAGGTACTGCTACCCTGGGGCCCCTGATATCGGCTGAGTGATGTCATCGACTTTGACGGCCGAAACCCGTGTCTCCAACCATCCGTTCCCTTCATTTTTTGCCTTCCGCCCTAGTGTAGAGATAAACCGTCTGTCAACGGGATATGCCATCTCCGTAAAAGTCACGACTCACTTCAGACCTTCCGACTGAACCTGAACCCACTCTGCCCCGCGTCCCTTGTCTCCCCCCGGTCCGCTGATCACGGACTTTCTGTCGCTCACGCTTACCGTCAGCCCGTGCATATCACCAGTTGTCCGTGATCCTGCCACCAGCGCCGTTTCACCTCTTTTAAGTGCCTGGGGGGGAGGAAAGACCTTATTAGTGCGGACGGGCATTGCGAGAGCCAGCCAGGGAAGACTCTCCGCATCCATGACAACGGGCGATCTCTGCACACTACACTACTCCGTCCACGGCCCCGTCCGACCTTGAACATATTGACCCCATCCGCTATGGCTTGCCCCGTTGCTTTGGGGCCGACCGAAAGCAACTGGTTCATTAAAGATTCGCTCGACTGTGTCGCCGGAAACATGAGCGTCCTCTACTAGTCTGCCCGCTACTCCCGCTCGTCCCTGCAGGCCAGGACCAGATCTTGTCCGTTCGCTCAGGCGGCGCCGACAGTAAAAGGCCGAAGGCCGTTTTCCCGACCTCTCCGTTCGTCGCGTCCGGATCATCCAAGGTTGTGCGCCGGAGACGGCGTGAGCGGGCAGCAGGCGGCCATCGTTACTTGAATTATATTCCGTTCCATGGAAACACGGGCATTCTCATGTGCTGGCGATGGGTCGCCGCCGATTGGCAAATGGTTTGATGAACGGCCCCCCTCTCCACCTCAAAAGTCCAATCCACTTCTCCATCACACAACCTCCGGGTGGTCCCCATCCCGTTCCATTCTTGACTCTTCTAACCATCAACGGTCGGCGTTTCCCTTCTGCTTCTTATTTCTGTTGCCTGACCCGTCAGCCTCTCCTTGTTGTAATCCTCGTCCAGCAATCCCAGGCACCCCCATTCATGTGCTCACCTACCCGAATTATAAATAAAAATAAACCCCCCAGTAGAAACAAGCATGTATACAAATACACATTCTCAACGTCACGTAAGACACCCGTCCCAACTTCTCGACAAAACAGGAATGTGAGAATGGCATTTTGCAAATGCCCCAAGGCGCCCCGGGGCTTTCCTTCCCTTCTGTACAGTATTTCTGCGTCTCAATGTCCCGTGGCCCTGCGCCAAACCGGTCTCGTTTTCCCCCCTCTCACAGGTTTTCCGACAGAGCAATGACAAACAAGCGATCGACAGCGCCTAGCATTCGTGAGCAGCAGGGCGACGATCCCACAATAAAGGCCGAACCGACTTAGCCGATGCGTCCCCCCGACCAATGGCCATTCCAAGCACGACTGATCATCATCAAACCAAGGATGGGCAGTGCTGTTTCTTGCGCGGGTTGGACTGGCGGACGGTTTAGGGGCCGATTGGAATCGCACTTGTCGCTGCAACCTGGACTGACACGCCAGCCACACGCCCCCCTCATCGCCGGACAATCCTCACATATCGACGTGAGGAACATCACGCACAGCGCGTCTCTGCTCGTACCGGGGCCCTGAGCGAGAGGAACCCTCCTTACTGCGTATGGCCCAGCTGCCCCCTTCCCTTACCTCGACGTCCCATAATAGCGTCTTACCCGCAGGATATCCCGAGGCTCTCCCCGGCGTGGGCAGCGGTTAACGTTGTCAGTCAGGCGGTGGGATCATGGCCGTGGCCGTGGCCGCTCCGTGCCGGGCTAGCTCCCTGCAATGTGCCGCATGTGCCATGCCTCGTTCGTTCCAGTGAGTAATGTCGTTACTCACCCCTTCCGTCCTTTCCCCGCTTGTGCGACGAATGTCCCCTTATCACACGCTCTTAGTCACTCCCCGAGCCCCCACCGTCGTCCATCCCAGAACCCAGCATTCTGCAGCTGCGGTGCCCCGAGATACGCCCAATGGCACACAGAGCGCGCGCGCACATGGCAAACGTCCTTTTCCTGGACGGCATGAACGCCCGGGCCACGGAATGAATCAGATGAGACCGGATGGTCACTTTTGACAACCATTGACGCGCAATCACTTGATGTACATTGTATCTCGTTCTTCATGAGAATCGAGATAAAAAAAAAAAAACGTCCCAGCCTGCCATCCAGCGAACGCCGTGTATACGCGGCGGGGGATGCTCCTTGCACGGCTGTTGTACGTCTCCTTTGCATCACGGACTGTTCGCCATCCGACGCCGTATACGTCTTGCTCTACCTCTTCCCGCCCGTTCCTTTGGCCACAACGTGACGGATCATGATCTCGCACCGCCGCACCGGTTTGGCTCTTCTGCCCGCCAAGGGACGTCCCAACCAGCCTTACCCCAGTGATGCCGTGTGTGGACAGTGTGGTAGGCCAGCCGCATTATCCCGTTCATCGCCGATTTCTCTGGCATGATGTGGTCGTCATCTTCGGACCTACTCTCGGCTTTCCGGGAGTTGCGGTTGACGGCCACGTTAGCCGCTGGCGGGCTCTTAACTCCAATCCACCACCGGATTCTCCCAGACCACCCCCCCCCCCCCACCTCGGCGGTCGTCCGTACTCCCCCCCCCCCCCTTCCCCTAGGGCTTGTGGACAAGAAAGGTCCGCATCATTGGGACGAAATTCCGACCCTCGTTAGCGCCTCGGAACTTCGTGTTCTCACGGAAACCCGGCTTAGTCTTGCGAATTTGTGGGGGCGGGAATGGAGACCGAAGACGGGAAACAGAGGAAGGGAGGGAGAGGGAATGTCAAGTGGAGTTACAATGATCCACGTGGGATGGATTATCACAACCGCACAGTACTACCTATCGAGAACCTGGAGTCACAATGGCGGTTTGGGTACTAGATAACTTTCTTGGTAAATGTGCCCGTTCCCAACACAACACAAGCATAATAATACAACCTTCTACAGCCCCCTGTTCCTGCTGTAGGCGACGAAAGGTTGTTGCTTTCCAAGACGTTAGGAACCGGTATGTCACCCCAGAACCCAGCGTTGGGAGATGCCCGGTTCGCAAAAGGAAAACCTTGGATGGTGGCCGCAAAAACCCTGTGTAGTGAAGGCGAAAGCTTGAATCAGCTCCCAAAAGAAGCGCTGGCCTAATTTTTTCTTATCGTCCCAGTTATTTTAGAGCACCATCGGAAGTTTCCCTCCCCCCTTTTTAGTTTTGTTCCTTGTAACAAAATTGTTTTTCGCCAGGAGACACTGGAACCAACCGAGTGCATGCAGGGGGGAAGCTTCCGCGGATCTACAGCGGACGTGGTCGACACCATTGGCTGTGTCGAACCAGCATCGGACACGACACCCCACGCTATATGAACATAGCCAAGGGGGTAGTCCAACGTAACTTCATGTACAAGGATGTGGATGACCCCGCAGCGCTGGATTTCGTTTTCAGTTTCGTGATGAAGTGGAGTTTCGAGACGAATCGAGACCAGTGCGACACCGGGAAAGGTGTTGAGTTATGGTCGATGTCAACGACGATGTTTCCGAAGCTGAGGCAGTGTGCGGCGACACTGGGATCGAATGGTGTGTGAGGTGTGCGCGATGCCGAGTAAGAGAGATTGAGTGAAATGCAAATAGAAGTCATGATGGCACCACTCAGTCCATGACGTCCACACCATCCCGTTTGGTTTGGATAAAAAGGGAGGGGCGATGTCTTGTCGGATCGTTGAGCTTTCGACCGTATCTTGGAGCTCGAATGGCGGAGAAATCCGATCTCCCGATGAAGCTCAAACCTTCTCCCGCCGGAGTAAACTCCTGGGTTACCAGGTTACCAAGGGCCTTGGTTGCTGACCTGTGAGTGCCGGGGCTGTATGGAATCCCAGGATGCGAAATCGGGACGGGAACGCGGTGTTGAGCCCGACTTGAAGATGGGGGAGGAGGGGGCGATGCTTAGTGACGGCAAGTTGTAAGACGATCGAAACTTACAATCCTCTTTCGGATGAGGGATTCTTTCCTGCACTGACTTTGGAACGACGGCATCGATGTAAGTAGAACAGCACCAACACCTTTAACTCTCCGTATCCATGCAGGTGGCGTACGTACATGTGACGTCGACGACGTCGACGACGTCGACGCTGACACTGACGCTTGCTTGCTTGCTTGTCAGGCGGAGTGCGTTCCGTCGAATGATTCTTGCATGCACCCCTTGAGTCGTACTTTGGTCTAAACCCGCTGGACAGAGAGAGGGAATTGATCTCCTCCAGTGACCGGACGAGTTCTTTCCAGGCTATGAAGCTGGACTCGTGTCTTTGCAAGCATGGGACTAGTTTAGTTGAAGCGTGATTCTGAAAATGGTGTGGCGATACGTAGGCAGCCTTTGGAACTTGCGATAGATTATCGGATAAACTATCGGAGCTTCCGGCCGTAGGCAACTGCACTCTAATGAAAGCAAGCCTACGGCTTGATTCAAACGAATTTCACGAGATGGTGACAGGCTGAGTAGTTGAGGCTACATACTCCTTACCCTCAAGAGTTCTGGTGATAGCCAAAGCAACCTGGTGTAGGATATGGAAGGGAAGTTGACGACGCACATGTTGGCGTGGCTGACTTGGTGCTTCGTCCCACACTAGCTATGCATGGAAGACCCGATGCCGAGACTTGAGAACCCGTTAATGATATAGAGACACTTGACTTGTGCCGTCTACTGACGCCGCGTTGATCTTGTCGTTGTAAAGTTCCTCTACGCCACGTTATCGCCACTTAACGAAACACAAAATCGTTGTCAGTCAACCTGTGCCATCACATTGTTCGCATTCGTTTGGCTTAGTGCATGAAACAAGACTCAGAACAGAGGAAATAACCACAACCACCAAATTCCACTGATAAGCGCTAAGAGCGGCTGGCTTTAGAACACACACTTACTCAAGTTGAACTATTTGGCACAAGGATCCCGGTTCCCATTCACTCGCTTCAAGAGAGTGGTTGGGAACTGCTCACGGATATTACAAAATTATGAAAAGCTGCGAGAGTATGCATCACAATTGCCCGGTATACACATCGTAATCATCTAATAACTTGCCTTTTTTGCCTCGTAGTCTCAAGAGCCACTCCTCGTATGTTTGCTGGATAGAGAAATATGCTTCTCATCACAAGACTACGTGCTACTCCACCGCCAGGTCGTCACAGAGGTGTCAATATATAGGATGGTCTACCTTGGCCCTCAAATCGAGGTGACGATATCATCGGTGTGAAGTCTTTTGTACTCGCAAAGCCGTTCACGATCAAGGAGGACGCGCGTGCGATCTGGCGGCATAAATGTTAGGAAGACATGGAGCCAAGAACAGCCAATGACATAATCAGGCGTCAAAAAACAACTTTACAGTGTTTGAGTTCAAGGGATGTTCTATGGTATGGTTGTGTTATTGCTGACCTTATAACGTAACTAGAGGTAGTCAAGGCTGAGCTTTCTTGCGCATACCGGCGTACTGTAGATACATCATCAGGCATAGCCTTGTGTCAAATCCGCCGAATCTAACGACAAGCCGTGTAGCGTACAGTGGGAGAGCACACCGTTTTGGTCTACAACGCGATCGAGGGCACTTGGACAACACCGAATCTGTCTCTTGATCCGCTTCCTGGAAATATTTTGTCACATCGAGACACATTCACGTCGCTACCGTTTCCTGCATCGTGCCAAAGAAGATCTCGCGCCTTTAGTTTTACTCGATAGTAGAAATGAACCATCATCTCGCGTTTCTTTTTTGTTAAAAAGCACAGTCAGGGCCTTCAGCCTTCAGGCGGTACTCTGGGTATCGGAGTACGCTGACTCGAGTATTAGAACCTGCCACGATAGCTTCATGCATTATTCGGCGATAATATCTCACTTCTCATCAGCCTTGCCATGTGCCAAATCAGGCGAGCTAGTCTCCTTGCTTGCAGCACTTGCCTGGATATGAGACGTCTCTTTCTTCACTCTCATATAATAAGCCACTTTAATTCCCATCCCCATATGCCATACCGGGTGACACATCTCGTGACGAAATCTCTAGTCCAAGGCCAAGTATGGGTACTCACTCTATGGTCTCGGCGTAGCCACCAGCTTTCTACTTGTTCTAGTTGTTGATTATTATGCCTTCGCCCTTTTGACCTAATCAAGACCTGTGCATGGTCTTCCGACGAGGCTGGCAAACTACTTCTCATCACGTTATTTAGGAACGGTCTCTGGAATGATTTCGTCTAAAAGATCCTATTCTCACAAGACTCCCACCAGTTCTGTGACTACGGCTTCGAGGGGCATTCAATGACGTAGGGTGTGGGGCTTTCACATCGCCTACTTACTTGCCTGGTTCGGACCAGAAAGCTTTTTACTAGTGTTGCTTCATACAAAGACAATCACCAAGTCTATAAGGGCCTCGTGCTATGACTACATGCCATCATATGTATGCCACGGGATTATTTTCAATGTTGATTATGCCTATAATGTGGACTTTATTTTTTTGGTTTCCATTACTGGAAAAGTTGGTGTTCATCTAGCCGGAACACCCGCCGTGATGAATTACCTCTCCTCGGGCCCATCTTGTCACATATGCTTCGGCTTAGGATGCTCGGCATCTTTCCACGTCCGTCATATTCACCACAAATACCTTTCGTTAAAAACGTATCAGTTTGAATCTTCCAAGGAACAAATCCAGTTCTATATCTTGTCACAGCACGCCTCCACCGAATCTGCGATGATGCGAGCCGCAGAAGAAAACAAGCAAACATCATGTTTTCGCTTTCCATTGAGCCGCCGGCGTAATGGTAAGTCGCGTCATATTCTGGCGTCCTCCATGCTTCTGGCTCTAGGACTCGTTCCGTCGTCATCTTCAATCAGACTCTTTCTGAGAAACGTCAAACTTGAGACAAGGCAGGCCTTGGTTAAGTAGCAGAGCAAAGAAGAATCCTATTCGCTTGGCTTTTCTTCACATCCATTTACACGAGCTGAAACATCTGAAAGGTTGAGCTTGCCCTAGGGCCAGTCCAGTGATTGTGATTCTCTCATTTGTCAGACAAAAGCTGATCGGTTCAGCTCTTGTTCTTTAGAGGATAGCCAGGATTAACTGATGTAAGCTCTATTTGGTTCAGGTTAATGGGCTGCCTTGCACTCTAGCAATCTCTTTCGCCTTCAAAACTTGGTAGTAGCGGCGGCCGTGCCGCTTATAAAATCCAAGGGCGGCAACCCCGCTGGACCAATGACGTTGAGGAATCTAGACCTCCTCATTTGAATAAGTGACCTTATGTCCTGATAAGTTCTTGTCCAAACATTAACCCGGCAGGCCTCATGATCGAGCACACTGTTACCAAGCGCGGCACCTCCGCCAGTAACAAGTCCACGATAGATGGCTTGATGGAGTCCATAGGCGTTTCGTCAGCTGGGGATACAGATACGACGGGGAGAAAAGACCAGAGACCGCCACACGCCATGAATGATAAGCAGTGCTGTCAGGCACCACAGACAATAGCGAGCCTCGTAAGGGACCCTGTATGTAACCTGGGAAAGGTAGACCCAGGAATGGAAATGAAGATAAGTATGTCTCATGGGGAGATTGCCCGCCCGAATGCACCTAGTTAAACCCTGATAAACAATGGAAACAGTGATAACGAAAAGAGGTAAAAATGAAAAAAAAAAGACAAATGTGCCGTGTCGTCTCGTTAAACCCAAACGCTGATATCCACGCCAGTTGGTCCCCTGCTTTCTGCTCTTGAGATGCCTCTTATCTGTTATCTCTCGTCTTGGTCTGATCGTCTCTCCTCTTTTTGTTTTTCTTCTACAAGTCGTTTGACGCGTGGGGTTCATGCATGCGACTCTCATTGCACCTCCTTCTCCTTTCCCTTTTCATTTGTTGCAGCGTCGTCTTCGTGATACAGACCGTGCTCGTCAATGTACTTGATTACCTCGGCAGGGATGAGCTGTGTATTGTTAGCAACTGGGCCGCTGGGAGGCCAAGAGGGAAAGGCAGGTGGACAAGAACTGAAAGAGCATGTTGGGAACATGGGGAATAGAGTGTGTGTGGGATGGATAATTGAAAGGGAGAAAACTCACATAGTCAATGCTCATATTTCTCCTCAACAGCAAGCGAATCTTAGTGCTCGACACGTCGTTAGGGACGACCTGCGGGATGTAGTAGATCTGGTCCTCGTATTCCTTCAGGTTGCCGAGGGCCTCGTCGATGTTGACGCCGGCCCTCTCGAGCACAAAGGCGCCAAAGTCGCCGAGGATGTGGCGCAGATCAGAGGGCGACCAGACGCCCGGCTGACTCATGGTGTTGATCAGGTCGGCGCCGGCGAGCACGGCGATTTTGACGCGCTTGCCGTTGCAGCCGCCGCGCTTGACGTTGATCTCGTATTCGAAGTGGTCGAGGACGACGGCGGTGGGAACGTAGGCCGTCTGTTCGGCCTCCCATGGGTCTACCATGAGGAAGCGCGAGGTCTGCTCGGCGGCGATCTCGCACATGCGGCGACGGTGGCAGGCGGGGGCCAGGCCGCGCTTCTTGTAGGCATCGGAGACGGGGGACATGTAGGAGCCGATGAGCTCAAAGTTGGTGTTGTAGCGGACGTAGTCGGCGGCCATGACGGCCATGCGCAGGTGGAGGAAGGTGATGGGGCTGTAGGAGCCCGGGGCGACGAGGACGAGGGGATCGCGGTCGGGCTCGGACTGCTGCAGGCGGAGGCGGTGGTCGGGGAAGGTGTAGCCAGGAGGCGTCATGGCCTCGATGGTCTCGGGGGAGGCGACCATGGTGATGTTGTTTCGGGGGGCGGGGGCGGTGGTGCAGTTGCGTGGCGTGCCGAGACGCCTGAGGAGATGAGGGGTCGGAGGGCGGGACGCTAGCGAGGACAGAAGCCGAAAAGAACCAGCTCGCATCAACTGATTGCCGCTGCTCTCAGTTGTATTGAGGTATCTTTAAACAGAATACCGGCGGGAGGGGGGAGGGAACGTGTTGAATCGATTTGAAGGAGCCAATGTGTATGAGTCGGGTAGTCGGGCGGGGGTGGAGGATGCTCCGGTCGGGTTCCTGTTGTGGAGGGGGGGAAAAGAGTTTAGGTAATTAGATGTTGAGCGAGGATAGGTCGGTTGGACGGTTTCTTTCTGAGACACGGCTGTCTATAGGTCGGTCGGTGGGCAGGGACGGGGAAAGACGGGGACTAACAAATGACTGCCGTCTCGTCTTGTCGTGGTCTGCCAGACGAGAAGCGTCAGCCTTGCGCCATGTACGTCATGCAACGAGTTGTCGAGAGGGAAAAATGAAGGGTCGAGGGACAGCAGCCGTGGTTGACAAGACGTACCTTTTCTTTTCCGTTTCTTCTTTCTCCTTGAGCTTTCGAAATGTACGGGGAGGGTTGTGCCGATCAAGTTGGGGTCTGTTTTTTTTATTTTTTTCAGTTTGGGATGGTTGTTTGCCGAAGGGTGTGGTGTGGCTGATGGGAAAGGATCCGGATTTCGGTTTGGCGGATTGCGTGACTAATGCTACCGATAACACCGAGACTTGTGATGTACCTAGGCAGTTAGGTAAAGAGAGGGGAAGGGAGACCATGTTATCTGCATGTGTGAAGGGTGGAGTTGCGGTGCCGCCATCGTTTGCGTGCATCGAGGGGTCGGTGGGGTCGTTGGAGAGGTTTAGTCAGCGGAGATCCACATCAGTCATCAGTGCAGCATGTTGATTGGAGGGAGGAGGTCGCAAGATGGTGGCATCGGAGAAAATCCGGGTCGACAGCGGCGCAACTGCAGTGTTCTAGGCCTCCGTCTTCGGGCATTTGTATGCCTGCCTACCTACCTACCTACCTAGGTAGGTACCCTTTGCTGAACCCGATGAGCTTCGCCAACGTATAATCAATCTTCACCAACAACCTCCAGCAGAGCGCGGTTCGCGTCCAAAACCCCCTTTCTCCAGCCGCGAGACCCCTAGCAGTCAACCTTTCTTCCCGTCGTTCGATTTATCACTCTCGCCTGTTCACCGTTTGGGTGTGTTTCAGCCCCTCTCAAAGCCTCCTGAAACTCTCAACAATGCATTGCTGCTGGGTTCGCCCTCGGCTCGGTCCCTGGATAATAGGGCGAGGCGCAATGGCCTCTCGGGGACCCTGGAAAATTGACTTGCCAAGTTTCTTCGGCCACTACAATCCGCCGCGGCGCGCGGTTGGTTGTCTTTTTAAGACCTGTCTCACTCTTAACATGACTTCGTTGAGTATTGGTCTCACGCTTCACCCACGTGACTCACTCAACGGCCTCTGTCTCCGACATCGCCATTCCGCCCCCCCCCTAGAGCTCCTCCTGGGGGGTAATAATAGGTCATCATTAGCGCCCCAATGCCTTGTGGCCATACTACCCCCCACTGCACCCTCACCTGAACCAGACGGGTCCCCAGGCTTTTCCTCCGGCAAGAATGATCCAGCTTATTTAACCACGATCTGGGCGAAAAGATCGATTGCCGGCTGATAGTGCAGTAGGTGGTGAATGGGTCGGCTCTCCCTCGAGTGTTGAATCCAATGTCTTTCTGCGGGCGGCGCTTGTGCAAGGAGCTCAGTCACATGGGGGAGAGTCACTGCACTAACCACTCCACCTGTTACTGGTCACAGCATCTCAAGTGAGATCGGATGACAGGCCGACTTTGATGTTGACTTCAATATGAGCCTACACTGTCGTACCCAAGATAAGGAACGGCATGAGGGATATTTATCGAGAGTTTGTTTGCTTGCTTATTTCCTACGGCGCACAACCCAAGTAAGCGGATGGCACCAGTGGATATGTCAACTGATTTGACCGACGATCGCAAAACTCCTGCTCTGCGTGATGCCATTTCCAGCTCCCCATGCAGAGATACAGAGTTTGCCAATTGCATGATTTCATGTTACGGTCACGGGAACAAACACTTACTTCTTACGTATTAGTGAACCAACCACGCGCCTAGTCTCGACAATGGCCTCCGACAGATGAGAGGGTTGTCGGTCTGTCGTGGCTCCGCCGCCGCTCTTCCGACCCCCCCATCTTCAATATCCCTCCGCACAACCAACTGCCGGGGATTCTCCACACGTGATGCCTTTTGCTGGACAGCACTTCTTGCCATTCCCACCAATCGCCCTCGTGCTCTTCGGCTGGCATATATTTTGTCCCCAAATGGAGTACATCTGTCTTCTCCAAATATTACAGACATACGAAATGAGAATGGACGTTGCCGGTCTCATCAAGAAAACGAAGGGAGAGCAAAACAGTGGGATATCGCTCACTCACTATCAACCCCATGCTAAATATGCTCGTACGAGCGTGTTCCACACCGCAGCAGCAACACCGTTCCGCAATTCCAATACTGATCCATTCCATGCAGAACCCGGCACCATGCTGACCCCGAATCGCAAGTAGATCCTTCTTCCGTCATGGCCGAAAGAGATGCGATTGCAACCCTCCGAACCAAACCACACCACCCGTTCCGGCTGATCATCACCGCGAAAAGGCGACATCTTCCAGCCACGATGAGGGTCCTACCTACAAAACCGAACCCACGACACCCGTCCATCATGAATGCGGCTCCCTGCTCTCTCCCTCTCTCGCGGTCTTGAGGTCTCTGCTCTGTTACGCGTGCCGTTCTGCCCCCTCGGCTTTCGGAGTCACCTTGGGTGCTTCGGACCGTTACGCTTCTTTTGCCATCCGACCGAGCCTTCTGGTCTCAAAGCGGGTTGTTGGTATTGCCATATTCCGTTTCGTTTCTCATCATGAAGGCCTCCGCGACTCTCCTGCTCGCCGCCCTCCTCTTCTATCGGGGTGCCGCAGCTTATCCCTGCAAGGATGCTTCGTGAGTGCCACTCGTTTGTTCCTCTCAGACAACTGGCGACTTGGAAGATACTCTGGTTCACATCGGTTTCTGGGGTTGGGCTGAAAAGCAACAAACAGGGCGTCTTGTGCTGCCGTCAGCTGGGGTGACGCCACTCCGGCCAAGGTCGCCGCCCGCGCCGATGCCGTCCCCTCTGCCTTCCCTGGCGCCGAGGGCTTCGGCCGCAATGCCGTCGGCGGCCGGACCGGCAAGGTCTACAAGGTCATCAACCTCAAGTCAGTACCACATGTCATCGTCCATCCTGATCATTGTCAGAAAACATATTCACATATCGAATCCCAGCGATTCCGGGTCCGGCTCTCTTCGTGACGCCGTATCCCAGCCGAACCGCATCGTCGTTTTCGACGTTGGCGGCGTCATCAAGATTGGATCCCGTATCGTTGTGTCCAAGAACATATACATTGCCGGCCAGACCGCGCCCGGAGGTGTAAGTTGGCCCGGCCCATACCACTTTTCTTGCCCCCCTTGTACCACCCCCGCCACCAACACCGTCGGCTCACGTCGAAAACACTGACAATTACCCCAGGGCATAACCGTCTACGGAAACGGCTTCTCCTGGTCCAATGCCAACGATGCCATCGTCCGTTACATCCGCATCCGCATGGGCAAGGGCGGTGACAGCGGCAAGGACGCCATCACCATCGCCGACGGCAAGAACCTCATCTTTGACCACGTCTCCGTCTCCTGGGGCCGCGACGAGACCTTTTCCATCTCGGGCGACGTCACAAACGTCACCGTCGCCGACTCCATCATCGCCCAGGGCCTCGAGACCCACTCCTGCGGCGGCCTCATGCAGACCGACGGCGGCGTCTCCCTCTTCCGCAACCTCTACATCGACAACAAGACGCGCAACCCAAAGGTCAAGGGCGTCAACGACTTCCGGAACAACGTCGTCTACAACTGGGGCTCGGGCGGGGGCTACATCGCCGGGGACTCGGCCGGCGCGAGCTACGCCAACATCGTCGGCAACTACTTCATATCCGGACCATCCACCTTCGTCGCGGCCTTCACGCGCGGCAACGCGAACTTCCGCGGCTACGTCGGGGACAACTTCCACGACGCGGACCGCGACGGGAGGCTCAACGGCGCCGCCCTCTGCGTCTCCGCCGCCTGCTACTCCGACCTCGCCATCCAGGCCGCCCCCTTCGCCTACCCGCCGCCCGCGAGGCTCCTCGCCCCCGCCGCCGCCGTGGCCCACGTCTCGGCCAGGGCCGGCGCCTCCACCGCCCGCGACGCCGTCGACGTCGCCCTCCTGAAGGAGCTCGCGTCCTACGGCAAGTCCGGCAAGCTCATCTCGGACCAGGCCTCCGTTGGCGGCGTCGGCACCGTCGCACCCGGTGCGGCCAAGAGGGACACGGACGGCGACGGCATCCCCGACGAGTGGGAGGCGGCCAACGGTCTGAACCCCAACGATGCGTCGGACGGCATGAGGATTGGCGCCGGTGGATATGCCAACCTTGAGATCTACGTCAACTCGCTCATCCCGGCTGTCTACTAGACGTGTCTGATGGGGGGGTGTCTGTATTGTACTGGTCTTGGATGGATAGATGGAGGATGGAGGATTTGTGGCCCATCTGGACAGCTAGGAATTGATGAAGTGCGCAATGCGAATGCGAGCCACGCGGATATAGACAGCACGCACTTGCACCGTTTCTTGTGTACAGCATTCATCGTTGGTCTTCCCGAACAGATACATATTCTTCAGAGGTTGAGAGGTCAACAAAGACTAATACACGCTAACCACTTTCTTCTGAACGATGAAGACACGTTCAGGCTCCTGATAGTTGAGATTTGTACATGTAGCTCGTGTCGTGTTTGCTTAGATTGGGAGTCTACAACAGCAGTCTGTAAAGCGAGCGATCACGCCGTCGTGTGGGCGACTTTACGAAGCTCGCGGCAAGTGCAGCCACAGCTGCAGCCGTACCACGAAGGTCGATTTAGGAGGCCGATATTCGGCAACAGTCGCATGGTCAACCCTGAATCAATAAAGATGATGGGGGATTCGGGGTGCTGAAAGCAGACGGGGTTGAGAAACCAAGCCAACTATCTTGAACCAGATTTGGAAGTCTGATAGCGGAGAAGTGCTAGGGTATTATGGGTCAAAGACCTGGGGGCAGCAGAAAGATTGCCCTCGCAAGACATGCCCCATGGGGTTCAGGACCAGGTCCACTTGATCACGGGGAGAGATCGGGGTACATGAGATGAGAGCCAAGTGAAAATAGGATGGGAACTCAAGATCATCTAATCTGAACTGAGACAAACGCGCCAATGGGCCGATCGATAGACGGCTGGACTAAGGGCTTGAGAGATTCCAACCCGATTGGGGAGCCGGTCCTCCTTCTCTGTTGCCAACCGCCAGGAATCCAAATTCCCGTAGTGACTAGATTGTCTGCTCGTTTGTTCCGCAGCTAGAGCGTCGGCCAGGAGAATCCAGACAGCCTGAATGCAGTGATGGGAATAGGTGATGGTGGGCAACAAGCCAACGAACGCTCGCCAGAGATTGATTACAAGCAGTATGAACTCCGACGAACCGGCATGCGAAATTCGGGTAGCAAACATGTCGATTTCCATCGACGCCGGGGACCCATTGGACTGGGGGACTGGGGATAAGATGGGGGGAAAAGGACACCGGAGGGCTAGTGCCAACGGCGAGCAAACAAGGCCTCTCACACCTCCAGGTCCAACCAGAGTGCGGGATGCGTGGCGCTGTCGTTTGCTGTCGTCATGCCCAGGCATCCTTGTATGAACGAATCGTAATCTGGCGCGAGATCCGGATATAGAATGTACATACCCTGCGTGGGGGACCGCCTTGACTACGTACCTCAACACCTCAGCTAGGTAGGTACCGAGTCGACAAACTTGTCGACAAACAGCCGACCGAAGACTCTCGCGAAAAGCTCCCGGCCGACCGGTCGCGCCTCGAGGGATCGGGAGACGCAGCAAACAACGCCACATGAGCCCCGTATTCGTCGACGCCTCCGGAGCGCGTCCCTGATCTGACCGAAAAGACGGCGGACTGCTTAGGCGGATGCATATGGGAAGTGTGCATTGCTGACGACGGACAACGGTTTGATGATGTGGCGGCCAGTCACATCCAGAAGCGAACGCAGGCGGCTTCGATGATGCATCATCCATCGGCCTTGTGAACTGGCGGTCAGAGGAGGCCGTGGGAGGCGGCCATCTGCAGGCGGCCTATCTCACCACCACCACCACCACCACTACCACCACTACCACCACTACCACCAACAACAACAACCTCGCATTAGGTAGATAGGTAGGTAGGGTAGAGGGGCAAGGCCTCTCTGGTGTTCGTGTCGCACTTTGCGTCGGCGTTGGACTTGGGGTCATGCTCGAGCAGTCCAGACGGTTAAGGTGCTCCAAGGGAGAAAAGAGATGTGGAGAAGCAACGGTAGCAGAGATAGGTAGGTAAGGTGTCTATTAAGGCTATGCGTGGGGTGTAGGGAGAAGTTGCGAGGCAGAAGGTGCAGCCAGGCAAACACGCCTTCCGACAACATCACATTTGTACAACGTTCTTTCCCCCCTCATTTCCTTTGCATCCCTCCCTGCCTAGGTACCTAGACAAGGTATCTGTCTACCTACCTACTCAAGTAATCTTGACTTTTCGTCCCTCCCCGGGATCTTACCTAGGTACCTACTACCATATCTATGCCGTAATATACTTGGACCGCGGAGGGGGCAAAATTGGCTGGTCGATCTGCTCCAACTCACGTCTACTCAACAAACCAGTATCCGTTTGTAGAACAGAATCCAGCGCCGAGTCGATTTGTTGTGTGGAACTAAGAGAGCCGCCTCCAAGTCCTGTCATGTGGTCGTTGGGGCGGGATGAGTAAGACGCGCCATCTCACCCACTTTGGAGTACCTACCGAGTCCTCCTCAGAGATACGCATCTATCTACCTACCTACCTCCTCACCAAGCCGTTTGACAATGACGATGGCTTTTCATCCATCTACCTTGTCTAGTCCCGTTACCGAGGAATTGGAACTCCCTCCACCTGCAACTCATTGCCATCTTCTCGCCCAGTAACGTTCATTCCACCTATCCTCGTTGCATCCTAGCCGACATGCCGTGAAAGTCATATCCGCCTGTCTAGACCCCTCGACCAGGGTTTCTTTGTTTGTCCCGACGTCGTCTAGCCGGATGCCCCATCGCCCAGCCCTGCCGAGCCCTGCAAAGGAGAGAATCGCATAGACGTGCATCGAGGTGTGTGCCGCAAGTACGCAAATGCCCAACCGTCGGGCCTGATTGTCCTGCCCAGTACTGTGCGGCAGTCATGATCGTGGGGAGGGAAAGGGCCGTACATATCTTGGCTTTTTGCTTTCCTCACTGTGCTCGAGATATTGCCATTCGTCTCCCATATTGTGTGCCCGCCATGTACGTCCTCATGACGATCCGTTATCTCCCATCATATCCTCATACCTACCTACCTACCTACATTAGGTACCAAGTAACTCTTGCTTGTAGCTTTTACCCCTAGGTACACAGGCATACCAGCTATATTCTACCACATCCCGCGTTCCCCCCCTTTCATGCAAACATCTGGCAACCAACGTTTTTCCCATCGGTCTGGCTTGGCCACCCGGCCACTTGCCCTGTCTTGCCAAGCTGTGATCCGACTTGCCGTGTCTTTTTTCGTTTTCTCTCGCGAGGACATCACATACGCCCCTGCCGTATCTACCTAGGTAGGCTGGGCAGGTCCTCCTCTTCTTGCCTCCATTTTCTCCACCCCCGCTTCCTTCCTCCTATTCCACTTTTCTCTCTACCGGGGCCTTCTCCTCCACAGTGCTCTGTTTTGACTTCATCTCATGGAAATTGCCTCCAGGTCTCGCTCCTGCCGTCCTCACTCCATTTTCGATCGTCCGGGCGAATTCTTCCTTCCCATCTCTCCTTCTTGGTTCTCCCGGGACAAACTCTCCTCATCCTGGAACCTCGAGTCACCCAATAGCTCTTCGATTCTCCCGTTCGTATTGGTATCGCACAGTAAGCCACACCCTTCTTATATTGCCCCCCGGTTCTAATCCAGAAAAGGACGTTGTTGGGTTGGCGCCTTCCGTCGTCTGGCTCGATTCGGAGAGCCTTGCCGCCTTTGGACTTCCTGCTTCTTTTCAACCTGCAACACATCCTTTCAGTCTAGTATCCCGCTGTCGCCTACTCTACACTACTTCCTAACCACCCCCCAAATCCCCCCTGCTTGAAGCTCCCCGTGTCGCTCTTGGAGGACATCACCTTCCATCCCGACCCCAGTCTCCATCGATACATCGCACTTTTACCCATGCAGCCTCCGCTTCGAACGTTCTCGTCCGTGTAACCTCCTCCTAGCTTCGCAGTTTCTGCCACCTCGTCCCAACGACCGACATCCTTCTCTGTCATGCAGCCCCTCGATACTCTATGGCTACAGGCCTGGATTACCAGAGATTAATACACGACCTTATCTGCCATTTGTTTTCCGCCTCTCTTCACTCACCTTCTCTCGCGTACGCCTCCATCATCGACACCCCCTTCAACACCCGGCTTCTCTTGCACTGCAGAGGCCACTGGGTCGTCGTACAAGCCTGTCCCCCGACGCCACATCATCCTGATCCGGTCTTTGAGTCTTCGAACCCTGTCCCGCCCTCCCGACAGCCATCTCTATCCATCGTTCCAACTCGACTATCTAGACCTCGTTTGTACGACGCTGGCTGTTTGTGCTACGATCACCGCCAGGCCTGCCAGACCTCCACTGAGCCTTTCGGGCCTACCTGATATACACTGGCTCGGCCGAGTCTTGAGGATTTTGGTCTGCACTCCAGCTTCCGGGACACGGAGGTGGGTGAATATTCTTACTTGTTCCCCCCATTCTGCCCTCCATTTCCCAGCACACCAGAATGAATAGCCCTGACCTTCCTTCGCAGCGCATTCTCGTCGAGTTGTTATACCCAGATCCGGCTTATCGCCAGCTCCCCCTAAAGCATCGCGGCTCGACCATTTTGATCCCAAGTCATGGCTACGGCTCTTAGCCAGTACGAGATCGACGTTGTGGCCGGTCTTGAACGAGTTGGGGCTACACTGTCACTGATTGGCGTGAGCTTGATCTTTGTGACCTACTGGAAGTTCAAGCGCATTCGAAGCGTGCCAAATCTGTTCATTGTCTTTGCCTCCATCGCCAATGTCGGTGCTAGTGTGGCATGTGCCATCGGCTATGATGGAATTCGCATGGGCTCCGACTCTGTTTTATGCCAGACCCAGGCGTTCTTGCTCGAAATGTGCATTGAACCGTTCCCAAAATACCCTTTCGTGTCACTAACCCCTTTTCTCGACAGGTTCATGCAATCTGATCCGTGGTGGTCTTTCGCCATGGCCATCAACGTCTACCTCGTCTTCTTCGCTGGCGCCACCCCCGCCTCCTTTCGTCGCTATCTCTGGGTCTACTGCGTCGTCTGCTTTGGCTTCCCACTGATTCCCGCCCTGACCTGCCTCTTTCTCCGCCCCGGCTACCCCACTGACTATATCTACGGCGACGCGACAGTACGTACACGATTGCAACTCATGGCCGACATATCGCCTCTGCACAATGCTGACTTGATCTAGTTATGGTGCTGGATAAACAAGAAATGGGGCGAGCTTCGTATCTTCACCTACTATATACCCATTTGGTTCTGCGTGCTCGGCTCCTGTGTCATCTACTTCGCCGTCGGCTATCACGTTTTTCATCACCGCAACCAACTTCACAATCTCACGTTCAGCAACGCAGAGCGTGGTGCCAGGGATATGAATTGCTCCAACGAGCGCGACTCTGCTGAAAAGGTACCCTACCTATCGCGCGAAAGCACTTGGGATGACCGTCCCCTCGTTGACACCCATCAGAACCTCACAAGCCGCACCGAGTTTTATGGCACCGCCGTAACGGAGGTGCAGATAACCACCATGGCCCCAAGGCCGTGGACACCCCACTTGTCCCCCGCGACCATCGCAGGAGGAGCCACGGACGAGCAGCCCCGACGCCAGCGATCATGGCGAACAAGCGAAGACGATTGCTCACCGAGTCCACGCTTCGAAACAACTTGTACATCTGAGCCACCTCCACCAAAGCCGCGGCGTTCCATATTTCAACGGATCAGAGCTGTTGGGACAAAGTTCTCCAGTAGGCTAGAGCGCCTGGATCCAGTGAAGCTTGCATATCTCCGAACCAGTTTCATCTTTGCCATTTCTGTGCTGGTGACATGGACACCAAGCTCGATTAATCGGATATACAATGTGGTCAACCGCGACGAGTACAACTTTGGTATGAATGTCGCCAGCGCCACGGTCCTGCCACTACAGGGAGTCTGGAACGCCGTCATCTTTTTCATGACCAGCTGGCCAGTTTTCAAAGAAGAGTGGAAGGAAATGCGCGGTCGCCACCGGGTCCGGCTCGGCAGCTGCGGCGAAGACGGCCTGCATGGCGCCGGCAGAATCGACGTGTCCCGGGGCGATCAACAAGATCGCTTCAGGTACGGCCGTTATGGACACACAAAGGCACTCGGCAGCGACCAAAGCGATGTTGAGCTGACAACCCCCTCAGGCGGTGGAAATGTGCGAGCGATGCAAGGATCGTTTAGCGCTTGATCGTCCAGCTGCTTGTCTATACTTTGTGAGGCTGCAATCAATTCCGGTATGACGTCTTGTAAGGAGACGTGGTATGACCGGGTCGGGATGGCCCATGGTATTTGCTTGACTGCTGTTTGGGTGTCGGCAAAAGCTTAGCACAAAGATCTTTTTGGCAGGAAACACTGCTATGTTCATATGTTTTGGTGGGGAATCTTGGAGGTTGTATAATATCCGGATGTGTGGCGAGACTCATATACACTGACCCCCTATTTGCACATTAATCACTTCAATGAAAGCACCGATTTCGAGTGTCGACACATGTAGTCAAGCTTCCATGATCGTTCCTTGCAACTCGAGCCCAAAACCAGCGTTGGAACTCGGTTCGATCATTGTTTCTGCAAGCCACCTCCCATTTTGAGGACCTGCAAAGATGGACGTCCGAACCATTATCACCGGTCAGAACATCGCCATGGTGCGGTAGGTCGTGTCGTCCGCCGTTACCTGGTCTTTACCCTCCAAGCCAAAAACGGTGCGTATGTCATCAATGATCTCTTCAACGACGTTGACGCCATCAGATCAATATGGTAACGGCCCGATATCTTTGGCGACATTCCTGCCAGCTGCTCTGATCCAGCTGAGAAGTTCCATGATTCGCTCGAGAAGGTAGGTTCTGAGAGCACAGTAGTGGCTCTCGGCAATCCCGCCCGACGTTTTGTCCGATAGAATGAAGAGCCCGTTAAAAACCGCTTGTTGTTGACGATGGCCGGCGGGAACGCTGGGGAAACCAAGGAAGGCGATTGCCGCATCTAGTTCTCTGTTCACACTGACGCCTACTCGCAGCAGTTCCATGACTTCTTCTGGCGGTGTTTCCATTAACTTTGGGTTCTCTCCCTCGACTCGGACCAGGAGGTCGAATGCCTTCTTGAACTCGACAACCTGGCGGACAAGGCGTTCGAGGATCGGACCCCTTGCCTCACGGGGTTTCCACTGTTTCCAGGGCCGGTCAAAGTAGTGTCGGACGGTTTCGTTGGATGAACGACTCCATCAGCTGGTCGCCAGCCTGTCAGCTTATATTGAAGAGCGAGCGGGCGTTAAACTGCACGTGAGAATCAACCGCTGCATGGCTCTCTGTTGCGTCCTCCATGTTGATACCCACGAGGGGAGGTTCGCGGTCGTTCGTGGTTGGAGGAATCGAGCCACCTTGCGCGTCTTTGGCTTGGGCTTGGGCTTGGGATCCGTCTCAGGACCGGAGACTTGACGCTGGTGTCCCGCGTTAAGCATTGAGTAGTCTTGAAAAGATGGCGGCCACTGCGGCACCTTCACGTACCCGTCCCCCACCCGTGAGCTCGGTGTCTGCGACTGTACCTTTATATGCTTGTCTTCCTCCCGTAAACGGATCGGCGGTGGTTTGACCATGCTGGACATGTCGATCGGATCCGGCCAATGTTGTAGTTATGCTGAGGCTCAAACGGGTTCAGTGTTGTGGAACGTCTGCTCGGTCGGCGGATAAAGCCAAGGACTTCCGCGGAGCCAATGTATACAGGCAAGGCGAGACTCTTCGGGACGAACCCTCGCCGTAAGATCCCAAGAAGTTCAAGTTAGCAGCCATGAATCACATATAATGGGATTGGTCAGTCGTATTTCACACTGGATAGTCCGACAAAGCTATATGAAGCAGTCCCCCCCTAGACACCAGCCGGCTTCTCTGGCAGCACACCAATCTTAATCAGCCACCTCTCCAGGTTTCCATTGAATTCCTCACTCTCGAGCTGGTGAAACCAGTGTCCTTTTCCCTCGACCAATACGATCTCGTCTAGCTTCTCATCACCTTTGGGCAAGTGGTCGCGGTCAGTAGCAACGTACCAATCGCTTGACCCGAACGTCATGCGAGGACATTTCAGCTTGCCTGCAAAAGCCTTCACCGCGTTCTCGCGGGTGCCAAGGCCGTGCTCCGAGTCGCCCCACCCGCCCCAGCACTGTGCGAAGAGAACAGCCTTGTCAAGTTGGGCCATGCGCCGAAGATGCCATGTCTTCTGCCAGGGTGGGCAGGCGGGCGTATAAGAGAATGCGCTAAAATACTCGATTATCGCCGGCAGGGCGGCGTCCTCGGCTCCAGGTGTCGTGAAGAAGTCGGCATCGCGTTCGCGGACGTCTTTCGGGAAGGCCGAAAGAGGGTCCACGCCGACGGACGCCTTGACGAGGTCCGGGCGGGCGGTGGCGATGTAGTAGCCGGTGCAGTCGCCCATGGAATGTGCCATCACGACGACGTTCTCGCTGATGCCCAGGCTTGCAAGCAGGGCGATGATGTCCTCGGCGGTGGACCGGGGATAGTACTCGACAACCTCCGGGCTGGCGGATTTCTCCACTCCAGGCCAGGACGTGATGTTTGGCGTGGGCTGCGGGGCGGAGGATTTGCCCTGACCGCGGCCGTCGACGGAGATGACGCGCAAATTGTTGGCGAGGAGAAAGGGCACCTGCCAGCTCCAGTCGTGCATTTCACAAGAGAGGCCCGTGATCAGTAGGACGGTGTATACGGACTTGGGGTCCCCTTCATCCAAGTAGAAGAGGTTGAAGGACGGGTTGCGAGAAAAGTACGGCATTCTTCGTTTGTGCGGGGCGTGATAATTATACCAAGAACAAGTCGATGGGAGAGTAACGTTTTGCGAGTATTCTTCAAGCTTTTGACCCGGGTCCTACACTAGATATTTATCATCTATCGGTAGGCAGCTAGATATCAATAGCGTTAGAACCAGCCAAGACTGTGAACTTGAGAAGACAAATGACGGGGCCTTGCCAGCTTGAATGTGTGGGGGGGGGCCTTCGGACTCGGAGCTGCGGGTCGCGGATGACGCTATCCACTTTCCGGAAGGGGAAAAAGGGGCGTCGTGAGGTCCGACCAACCACAGATGGCGGCTGCCAGCTTTGTAGCAGTGATGAGATGTTTGGCGTATTACAGAGGCGTTTATCAGGATAGTGTCTCGCACTTGATATGCAATCCTCGCATCCTTTTCCTGCAGTCATCCATCTGTCTGTGGGGCAAGACGGGCAATCCGTATTTATAGCCAATCATATTCTACTTTTGATATTCCAGTCTCATGATTCTGTTATAAAGTGCCGGTGAATTCATTGCATGTTTCTCATGTTTCTCATGCTTCTCAAGAAAAGAAGCTTGGCTACGTACTTCGATGCGTTTACAGTCCTCAGGGGTGTAAAGAAAACAAAACCAACATTCAAGCTGCCCCTGCAGCTGCGGCACCAGCGCTAGAAGAAGAGTTGTCCTTCTTGCCATTCTCATCCTTCTTCCCTTTCTTGCCGTCGTCCTTCTTACCCTTCTTGCCGTCGTTGTTCTTTGACTTTCCATCGTCAACCACTGTGCCATTGTTGTTCTCCTTGCCATCGGTGGTTTTTCCGTCTGCTTTGACGTTGTTCTTTTTGCCATCCGTAGCCTTTCCGTCGTTCTTCTTGCCATCATTCGCTTTTCCATCCGCTTTTCCGTTATTCTTCTTGCCATCCGTAGCCTTTCCGTCGTTCTTCTTGCCATCATTGGATTTTCCATCTGCTTTTCCGTTGTTTTTCTTGCCATCTGTGGACTTTCCATCTGTGGTCTTTCCATCTGCTTTCCCGTCGTTCTTCTTGCCGCCATTCTTTCCATCGTCGTTGTTTTCGCCTAATCCTGTAGCCGTGTCAGTAAGTTCACCTCTAATGAGCTATGGCCCTGGACATATTAGAATCCATACCAGTTGGCTCATCCCTGGCTTGAAGCGGCACGTACTCCCTAGGTGCTTTGATTGTGTCAACGTTCCTTGGGACAAAGTCGTCTTGCTCGTCTCTCTCATCGAGAGAGAAATCTTCAAATGCAGCATCGTTGTCATCTCTTTCGACGATCCAGGAGCTTTCTTCGACAGATCCAAAGCTTCGAGCAAAACTATTCCTAGAGGCAAGTAGTCCAGATTCGATAACAGCTGCAGAAGCAAGGCTGGCGAAGAAAAGAACCGAAACAGCCTTCATGGTGTTGAAGTAGATACAATCAGGCCGGAGGTTGCAAATGTCTTTTCTTTTTTTTAGTCACACAACCCCAAGAATAAACAAAAGAGGAGGAAAAGAAATGACTTTCTGTAAGAAGTTGTCAGTGAAAATGGATCAAAATGAAGAAAGTGCCTCGTTCAATCAAGAAGTCCGGCTCTTGTTGCTAAGGTTTCTGGCTCCAAGACTCATGTATTCGATGAAATATTATATTATTTATAGGGAGATGATCCTTTTGATGAAGGTACAATTCAAACTACTTGACTTGGTGGCGATACGGATAGCTGCGAACACTCTGATCTCCGTGGGAAAATAGGGAAACTGCGCGGGTATTTCACCCAAGTAGGAGTACCTAGTATACAACGCGGGGCCGCAGCGGTGTTCATCTGGTGCCATGTGAGACTGCCATCCCTTTTCACGGATAGAGTATGTGTCGCAAAAACGACGCCGTTAATTGCGGGCAGCAGTTAACACCTTATTTCACTCCTTGTGACACACCCCCCAAGATCGCAGATATCCAATACATGTGGTCTGGACTCTCTCTGCCTACATGATCACTGAGTTAACAGGGAAGCTCATCACCCCCCCTAATCCGTACCTATTAGTAAGAGATTCTAGTCTGCGACTTCTCATAGTCTGGCTGACATTGCTAAAGGCCCATAGGATTGTTCCTGGTGTTTGTGGGATTCGAACCCACAGGGTCTATGACGCTCAGATGTGTTGGAAATATTAGACCGCTCACTGGTCACCAAATGGCCCACTCTTTTGATTCCAACAAGATGCTAATCTCTGGAGCTGTACTATACTGGCACCAGAGCGAACTGGGCTCATAACTGTCGCAAAAACGACGCCGTTAATTGCGGGCAGTAATTAACGCCTTGTATTACTCCTTGTGACAGTATGCGTGTTAATAGCTCCGTGGGCGGAACAGGTTTTGAGAGATCTGCACTACAGCAGATCAGAAGAATAAACTTGCCTAAATACGACAGCAACATCCCGGATAATCTGATTTGACTTGAGCACTATGGAAATTGGGTTGGGTCTATGACCAGTAGTCTAAACATTGGATCACATGGCTGGCCACCGGCAGCCCTGTGCCGAGTTCTTCAGCACCGCCCCAATTCTTCGAATATACCCAGAAAGACAGTAGGTATGTATCTATGTGGAGCTTTGGCCACCTGTCAGTAGGGCCGTGGTCCGCGGACAAAATGCGTGGGGGCTGAGGCCCGCGGTTTGAGACATTTAGAGTTGCGGGTAAATGACTTTGGCCGATTTGGTGGATCACTAGTACAAGTCAGCCCTGACAACTCATGACAGAGGGCTCGAGAGAAGTCTTCAACTCCTTGTTTCGCATGTTGGAGCACTCCGATACGATTGAAGTTCAAGCCTGACCCATGTCGACGAGGATTTTCTGTGTGCAACTGTTACGGCTTGACTCAGACAGACGGAAGGTAAGATTGCAATTCCGTAACCTGCCAGAGATGTCCGTCTGAAGTGGTTCGTTCATCTGATCTCTAATAACCATGCGATTCTCACCGGGCCTCCCTTCGAGAGCCTCGGCTGCAAATTCGCAAGTACAAATCCAAAATGCATTCAACGACACGGCCATTACCTTATTACCTGAAGACCATTTGTAGTCTTACATAGTCGTGTTTGTCATAAACCCACGTGGTCTTGTGTGGCATAAGAGGATAAGCCGAGCATCGACCCAAAGGGGATGTCCGCTAGCAAACTGACCAGAACGGGGATGACCGCCAGGATCGCCACCTTTTCCGGGCCCCGTACCAAGATTGGACCTTTATTCATTCGGAGATACCCGAGAATACGTCGTTGGCTGCTGCAAGGCTTGTATGACGATTGCCGAGTCTGACTCTGTCTAAGGACTTTCCAACCCACTTTCCAACTAGCACAAAACGTAGTGAGTGGACCCCTTGTATCCCAAAGCCGAAGTTATTCTAGCAGATAGTGTACGGGAAGATCAGAAGAGCTTTTCTGCCGGTCGCAGTATTTCTGCATAACAACTTAATCCAGCCGATGGATTCCCTCTTCGCCAAAAAAAAAGAAGGGCCGGGCTAGCAATACTCTTCTCACGATTCGTCGTAACACCAATATCCAAGAATGTTGAACCACCTGGGCTGAACAGCCCCATCACGCTTCCTTCCCACAAAGGTCAATGCCTCAAGTGCGATTTCGTGTTTACAACGCTATGGTTCACGTTTCCAGCCTTAGAAGGAGCCCCAGTCATACTGTTTGCATGCGTATTCATCATTATAGCTGCTATTCCTGATAGAAGCTGCTAGTCCTGATACACTATATCTTGACATTGCTGACTTCGAACGTCTGTGTCATGTTCCCTGCGAAGGGCGCCGAGAACTTGGTTCCAACCATCTGCACATCCGCGGACTGGATATATTGGTCTCCCGACCCAATCATTGTCCTCCACCGCGTGACCACAGCACCATCCGTTGAGGCCTGCGCGAATTGGCTCAGGTCAAACTCGATGTTCTGCGGATCGCCCCAGTTAACTGCAACGATGACCAACTTCGAGTTGGCGCCGTCGTATGCTGCCACGACGTTATCAGCGCCGCCATCCAGGATCAGCATGCCTTGGCGGATATGGCGTGAAAACTGCGCTAATATGAAGTATTTCTGATTTACTTCTCCCACTGTGCCGGCATCATTGTCGGCATCGATAAGACCCCAGCCCCCGCCATCGAGGACCTGCCAGTACAACCAGCCCGTTTGCCTCAGCCACCGGAAGTCGAGAATGAGGTTGCTAGCAAGGCGCTGGCCAGTTCTGTCGTTTTCACCGTACTCGCTGTTCCATAACCGTAAGGCGCGTTCCATGGCAATCTGGACGATTCCGACACGATCGCCCTCACCATACTGGTATCCATGTACGTTGATACCCCCAGTCAGCTTGAGTGCGTCATCGCTTAGCCCCTGAAGGGTTTGGACGGCCTGGTCGTAGGTGCTTTCATCTGATGAAGAGACGAATGTGGTTTGCAGTCCACGGTTGTCAAGCTCTGATCTCAGGGAACGAATCATAGTGTTTTGGGTATCCCAGCTGATATGGCAACCCTCTTGTGTGGCATCGGCCTTCCACCAGTCTGCCGAAGGCTCGTTGAACGGTTCAACTGATTCAAAGGTGATGTTCCAGTTATCCTGTGCGTATTTGGCGATAGTTGCTAGATAGACGGTATGCAACGCAATGTTCCATGACTGGATGTTTTCGCCCCCATCTGCAGCTCCAGAAGGGTTGTGATTGTAGAGCATCCACCACATGGGCGAGTTGGAAAAGAGCTCGAACTTATTGGCGCCCCGTTCATGAGCCTTTTGCAACATAGTGCGTTGTTTCAAGTCGTTATTCCAGTTCCAGCTGTCCGACGCTGGGTCGGAGCTGAACCAATTGAGCCAATAACCAGTGACTTGCCTCGAGGGAAATATGTTCGGGGAGGGAACCATGCCCTCAGTGCCGATTGGCGTCGAGCTGGAGCCGCCGGCATTATAGCGGGCAATGTTGAAGCCGAGACCTGGAAGACTTACGCCGCTGAAGTTGACGGTTTGAGTGGTAAAGAAGATGTCGGCGAGGTCATCGCGGTCTCCGAAAGCCTTTGCCCACCACGCAAGAGAGGTTCCCCATCCTTCCCATATACCGTTGTTGGACCCGGCATTGATGGCGACAGTCGTGTCGGCGACGACAGAATGAATTAGTGCAAGGCCCAGTGTCACGGTAGACAAAAGCTTGGACTGCATCCCTAAGATTACCAACGAAGGCAACGAATGAATGTAATAAGCGAATGAATGTAATGAATGTAATGAATGTAATGAATGTAATGAACGAAAGTGCGAGAAGCGTAGGGCTTGTCGAGTCTCGATCATGAAAACTCGCAAACAAGCACCACTACTTGTATCTTTTGATCAATGATGATCAAAGTCGGCCGGGTCACAAGTTGACGCAGTCCATGTCGTGTCAGCACCCCTGACCCCGTGTGTCCACTATGGCGCAGCAAGTTGGGGATGACTCGAGACTACGGGGAACGGGGAACAGGCACACTCGAGCGGTTGATTAATTACGGTGTTGTTACAGCCATGCCTTCTAGTGCTTAGAACATAGGCCTAGGTGTTTGCGTCAGACACCTTTAGAGCCGACTCTCATTTCCCAGGCCGATATAGCATAAGTAGTAATGGTAAGTCACCCGGGTACTGACTGTAGCTGGGCTGCTTCACCGATGGGTATTTTCTTTGGAAATTGGGGGGTATGTAGATTGCCAGGGGTCTTTTGAGTTTCACATCGGACCAGGTCGATTGATTGAACCTCGAGCCGAAATTGCCGCCAATGTCCGCTAGAGAACTAGGCAAAGAATCCGCATATTTCCAAGACGGCCGAAGTGACCATCGTTTAAGTGGTGAAAACGACGGCAAATGGGAATAACAATCTAAAAGGCGCACATGACTATGATGAGTGTTTGCCTGTGTTTTTTATTCTAAACACTAAATGTGTTATCTGCCCCCCAAGCTTGACGATGCCTCCAAAGATAGCCGCCAATCGCCGCCAAGAGCTCGGCATCCTGAACCTGCAATCAAAGGCGAGCTTCTGCATAGGAACGGTGGAGCAGATTCAATGGATAAGCGCGCTGGGCATCAATCACGCCTTTGAACACGTGGGCACAATAATATAGTACACTTTCAAGGTACTTTATCATGGCTAGGCTCCCGGATTATATAGTCTCCCTCGTGCTGCAATCCACTTTTCTAGTTGCCTAACCCAACTAGGGCACAGGGAGAGAAGACGTCTTTGTGTTGCTGATGCTGTATTGCACCTTTGGACTTGGACATCTCGAGAACCCGAAGTTTATATCGAGTTCTTTTACTGATTCGGCCACACAAAGTCACTGCTTTATCGTGAGAACTATAAGACGCGGGCTAATATTGCATTCTTAGCTCGACGCTTTATCACTGTTCCAGATAAGTTATAACTGGGGATGACTGTGTCGGAAAATCTCAAACTCGCCGAGGATTAGTACTCCATACGTATCAATTTCCGGTGGGCAGATGTCCATAACCAGACAAGAATCATAGAATGGTTTGTTCATCCTCTTTGCACCTCGGAAATTGAGTCGTCTAAAACGTCAAACTTTCTCGTGTTTCCGCAGTCGACTCGGGCTCCAACAGAACCCAGATTCTCTCACTAGTTTCTCGGAGCTTAACCCACCCACCCCACTTCCGCAAAGCCCCCACCTCCGCAAATGCCGAAAATGCCGCATCTATCCTCTTCCATCAACATCACCACCTTTTTCAAACTATCACAACAATTGCCATATATCGCCAAACAACGCCATTTTTTGAGGATATCTTCTTCAACCCATCATGAAGCAATACTCCGAATTTGAGCTCCAACGGGCGCTGGCAGATGCGCGAGATGGGCGCCCTATCAGTAGGGCTGCCCAGCAATGGGGCATCCCATACCATACCCTTTATTATCGGCTGAAAAGGGGTAGGCAAAGTAGGAATGCTGCTTTTGCCGATATGCAGCGTTTAACCCAGTCCCAGGAGGATAATCTGGTTGCCTATATATTAACCCAGGAAGCTCTGGGCTGCCCTATTTCCCATGGGCAATTGAAGGGCCTGGCAGAGCGTATGCTGGGCGATGGGCAGCAACCTCTAGGGAGGAAGTGGATGCGGCGATTTCTGCGGCGAAACCCATTAATCCGGACCAAGCGATCCAGGGCGATAGATGCCAGGCGCTGGCGAGCCCATTCGCCAGAAATCATCCAGCAATTCCTCGATCGTCTGGATATCCCAGAGATCAAGGGCATCCATCCATCCAACCGATGGAATATGGATGAGACTGGCATCATGGAGGGCAAAGGGACTAATGGGCTGGTGCTGGGCTCTGCCGCATCGCGATATATCCAGAAAAAACAGCCTGGATCCAGGGCATGGATCTCACTGTTGGAATGTGTGTCTGCTGATGGGCAGCGCATACCCCCATTGGTTATATATAAGGGCAAGTCCCTCCAGACCCAGTGGTTCCCATCCAACCTATCTAGATATGAAGGGTGGCACTTCACATATACTGATAATGGCTGGACGACTGACCAGACTGCCCTTAGATGGCTGGAGAAGGTCTTCATCCCATATACCCAACCCAGCCAACCAGGGGCATATAGACTGCTGGTTCTAGATGGGCATCACAGCCATATAACCACTGACTTCATGTGGAAATGCTGGCAGCATCGCATCTGGCTGTTATATCTGCCGCCGCACTCCTCTGCAGTCCTCCAGCCTCTAGATGTGGCTGTCTTCAGCCCATTAAAGCACGCCTATAGGAAGGGGGTTGAATCGATGGATGATATAGTGACGGATTCAACAGTGGCTGGCAAAAGGGCATTTCTAGCCTGTTATTTAGAGGCCAGAGATGCGGCAATAACCAGCCAGAATATAAGGGCTGGCTGGAAAGGGGCTGGGTTATGGCCGGTCTCTTCAAGGCGCCCCCTATCCAACCCCCTGGTATCCAAGGCATCCAACCAGCCCATCCAGGCCAGCCAGCCCATCCAGGCTGGCAGCCAGCAGTGGGATGAATCCGTATCTGTTATCCCATGGTCAACCCCTCGCCGGCCTGCCGAACTACGGCATCAACTATATCAACTCCAACAGTTGGGTAAGGATGGGCAGGATACCCATACTATCCGTCACCTATCTAGAAAGGTGCAAAAGGCGTATGATGAAGAGTTCTTCCAGGGGTCTGTTATAGAGCAGGAAAACAGGGCATTAAGGGCCCAGCTAGATAACCTGCTTAACTGTAGGAGGAAAAAGGCCCCTACATCCCCCAACAGTCGATTTGCAGCCATACGGCAGAGCCAGCTATCAGGAAATACGGATATCGGCAATATGGATAGTCCGGATGAATCCAGCGCATCCGAATTATCCAGCGAGGCCGAAAGTTGCATATGGGTGGGCGGCAGACCTGAGGAATAAAGTGGTGATAGTGGTGGTGTTGGTGGTTATGGGGATTTGCGGAGGTGGGGGCTTTGCGGAAGTGGGGTGGGTGGGTTAACGTTGATTTTTTTTGCTAAGAAAGATAACATCAGATAGGTTTGGACGGTTATCATTCGCCTGTTGAGTGATCATCATACGTTGTCACGATAGCTCCAGGCATTACTCGCTCTTGGCATCGGCCTTGACACGTGCCCGCCCATGTGCGCAACCTGCATTACTCGTACTACTTGCCTGCATATAAGAGCACTCTTCCACATACTCATTCTTTTGTAATATGAGCCACTTCTACCCTTTTTCTCGTATGCCCTGCTCTATGCTCTGACTCGTGACGTATACAAAGCGAGCGGCCAAGATTCACTTGTGCAGAGGATCCGCTTCAATGCACATCGTGCAGAGAATAATGGCTCTACTGTAATATGTAAACTTGTGGAATAGTATCAAGAGTGCCTTTTAGGCGTCATGTTGATCTCTTCTACCTAGCCTTCGGCCCTTGTATTGGCTTATTCGCGCCACGCGAAACATCTTTCTCTTCTGCATAAAGTTCTCATGAGTTCATTTTGTTAGATACAAATGTGTACCAGGCGTTTTGGGCCCTGACGCTATTCAAACCCCGTTCTGCGCTCTCTGATGCTATGGGATAGCTTTGTTATTGCCTTAAGGGTCTTGTACGAATAGGTACGTTTCTGCATTGTATTCAAAGTGGAATACAAGTCCTTGTGGCGCTTGGTCCTAGTGCCCTGTTTTGAGTAGAGAAAGCCCAGATTGTTGACTGTTTCGAGTGTTGAACCGTGATTTAGTCCTTGTACCTTCTTGCATTGAGGAGCGCACTTGTATGTTGCCTCTGGTTCCTTAAGTCGGCCCTGTCTGTAGTAGATCGAGCATGCCTATGCTCTAAAACATCTATGCACCTTATTTCTTGTCTCATCTGTTTTGCTCTCCTTTTTATGGATGTATTGGTCCGTATGTAGTAGAAGTCATTTTTGTACCATCTAAAGCCCTTACTGATCATCGCTGGGGATATATAGTACTACATATCCTGCCACTGTCCACGATAGATCCTTATCTACTCCTATAGTTAGCATGTATGTTATCTATGCGTAGATATATGTATGTACGCTGTATCATTGTGCGTCTATATTAGACTCTTTGGGCGAAGGGATCTGCCCCTTCTTGTCTATATTCGTAAAGGACTGCTGATAATGTGTAGAATTGAGTTTGTCGTTTGAGATGTCTTAAAGCTAAACCGGCCCCTCTAGCCCTGTCCCCTATAGCAGCTTATGCTATACGTGCTTATTATCAAAGTGTCACGAGGACGACGGTTATTAGGCATGGCTCTCGGCAACAAGGATCCCATTTGATGATGTCCACATATAGCTATATAACAGGGATTAATATGCGCACTACAGCATTTGCGCACGCGATATAGACTCTGGAAAAACAACGTACTATTGGTCTAGTAAATAAAACCCGTGGTTTTTTTTAATATAAAGTATGTTTATAGTTAAGGTAGTACAGCTGTTAGGCCCCTACTTTACTACTAAGTAAGTTTGAATAAGACTCTTTAAGTAGAATATAATGCCTAATTGTAATCTAATAGTGATAGACTCTCTATGTGTAAATGTAGCTATGATTTGTTATGTAACTAGATATACTTGGTATCAATAGGAAGACCTAGCTTTCAATAAGACCAGTAGATAGAATACTATTAACTGGCTATGCGAGCGTGTAAAAGTAAGCATTAGGATTTGCAGACCCTGGTACAGAGAGTAATTAGCTAAAAGAAGGTTACAAGACTGGCAAAAACGGATTGGGCCCTAACCAGGGATCGAACCTGGGACCTCTCCCAGATGAGATTGTCATGAGGACAACCCAAAGGGAGAATCATACCGCTAGGCCATCAGGGCTGGTTGGATTGAGTGCAGGCTTGCTGCTTGTTTGGTGCCGAGCCCGGGATTGGAAATATGTTTCTGTGTGGGGATCAGAACGCCAGTCAGCCCCACAAGACAGAGCCGAATCATGAGCAACAACCCCACCGTCATCCACACTGCGTTGATTATCGCCCATCACCCAAGTCCTTATATAACACGCATTTAGTGTGCCCGTATGGACTAGACCATGCAGGACAAACTACAACCAGGCAGTGGGTTGTTGGCCTGGTTGGTCGTTACACAGCCTGTGTAGAGTCATCACGTCGTGTAATATTACCATCTCTGCAGTCTTGCTTCTAGCACTTACATGTGTTCCGTGTTGACAAGCTATCACGAACTAGTCCTATTTTCTGATTGAATTTCAATACCCCTAGGCGTACGCAGTGTATTATACGTGTCCCCCCCAATTGCACCAATCCTTGCTCGGCCGCTGACGGACCAATACTACAGGGTGTACAGGAAATCAGGTCGCTTGTCTCCCAGTGCCTCAATCTCCTTCTCGGATCTATTTTCTGCCCAGTGATCCCTCTTTCCCTCACTTCTCTTCCCGTTCTCTATCCTTAGCAGCGTGGTCATGAGCGCGCTGCCGAGGCACAGAAAGACGGACATGTAAGCCAGCACGACACCGTGGCCTTCGAAGAAGCGAGGCTCGCGAAAGTAGACGTTGGAGCTGACGATGCCGTTGAGGTTGCCCCACCCGATAACGAAGCCCAGAACCACGCCGCGCTTGTAAACCCCTTCGACGTTGTTCGCGACCCAGGTGATTGTGTTGCTGATGCACGGGTAGATGCCGAGGGCTCCCAGGAAGGTGCCGGCGTACTTGACCTGGGGGCTCTCGGTGGCTATAAGCATTCCAAAGCCCACAATGCCGATCAGGCTGACAAGGATGTTGCACAGTCCGCGTTGCTGGGTCCTGTCTGCCACCCAGCCGACAAAGACCGTGAAGACGGCCGCCACGGCGTAGGGCGGCACGGTCATCAGCTGCGATCGGACGGTGCTGGTATTCCAGCCGAGCTCGTTGACAATGGTGGGCAGGAACAGGCTGAAAGCGTACAGCGGCATATCGCAGCCCATGTATATGACCATGCCCAACCACATCTTCCAGTCCTTGACGGCCTGCCAGAAGAAGAACATCTTGAACTCCTCGTGGTCGGCTGAGGCCTGCTGGTCCATCTTGAGCCGCCGGATGACACGGACGCGGTCCTTCTCTGACAGGAACTTGGCCTCATCGGGGAAATCATGCACCATCCAGAAAGATGCAACCCCGAACACCACTGTGAGTAGTCCCTCGACTATAAACACCCAACACCAACCAGCCCGTCCGCCGACGCCGGCCATCTGTTCGATTCCTGCGGCGAGGGCACCGCCAAAGGAACCCGAGATGGCGGCCGCGGAGAAGAAGATGGCCTGCACGGGTACATGTAAGTAGGAGAACTTTGGCGGGGATGACTATGTGCTGAAAAACCTACAGCGCGAATACCAAACTCGGATCGCTTGTACCAACAGGACAGGTAGTAGTTTACGCCTGGGAACAGCCCTGCCTCCGTGAGACCCAGAAACCATCGCGCGGCCATCAGGCCGCTCCAGTTGTGCACGAAACCCATGCCGGTCATGGTGGCGCCCCAGAGAATCCTGCGAGGGTTTTTAGAAACCGGGGTGGGCTGATGAGCGGGCTTAGACTTACATGATGATGGGGATGAATATCGATGGACGGAGCCGTTTGAGGAGAATGTTTGTCAACGGCTCGAAGACGGCGTATGAGACGAAGAATATGGTGAGCGACAGGTTGTACTGGGAGCTGCTCAATCCCAGATCGTCATTCAGGCCGGCGATCTTTGCGTTCCCGATGTTTGTTCTGTCAAGGAACGCCAGTAGGTAGAGTACGCAAAGCTACGGGATCGTCAGCCGTGCTTCCGTGAAGGGCATGGGACACGCAATCTACCCATGGGATGAGCATCCAGTCAAGCCGTCTGACCAACTTGCGGTCCTATACGTGGACCTGTCAGCAATGCGAACACTTCCCGGGGTAACAGATGGGGTACTTGCCACATCCAGTCTCTCTTCTTCATCAAGGTGGGCATCCGGGTCAAGTTCATCAACCCGCCCCCCTTGGTCTGACAGATGTGAGGCAGGCGCCTTTTCGATGTTGCTCATTGTGACGTTCCGCTAATGTGCTAGGTAGAGTTGAGGTCTTTGAAAATCGACAGTAAGCGTGATGGAGAAAAATGTAACAGAGAATAGCAGGTGCCGTTGCGGGATGGGGGCCAGACTTGATCCAGAGTTTGGACTACCCTCGGTATCGGGGGTAAGATGGGCGAGAGTGCGATCATGGCGAAAGCCGGACCAGGGCTGAGGCCAGCGGGAGATTGGTCAATATAAGGAACACCGAATGTGCCCTCAACGGTGGCATGTGCGGGCGGGGGCGGGGGAGCAACCATCCTTTACGGCATATGAGACTTCGGGATACACTCGGCAATGAAGCCGCTGCAATGGAACGTGCCGCCTTTTCAAACCAGACCCATCGAAACGACACAGCTTTCGGTCGGCAAACATGACCCGCCATCAACAGGCGTGAGGTGGCAACAATAGGAACAACTCTGCGGAGGAACCGTGCTCGGCCAGGCATTTCAAAAAACAAAACCACTGGGTTGCTTTGTAGTTCCAGGCAGGACTTGGACGAGGGTATCAGTATCGACAGGTCAGGGTACGAGCCTGGGCGGTCTACCTTGTCATAAACGTGCAGTTTGCTTGCATCGAACTGTTCATCTGTGGAATAACCGAGCCTCGACTGGCTTCCAATGGTTCGAGAATCGAGCGGATACCGAGAAGTACGCACCTTGAGCTCTGCATCTGACGCCCGGGACATCCAGGTTACGCCACCTACTCGCGCAACTCATGGCCACGGGGAAACTATAGGTCGAAACCCTGTCTTGGATCCGACATTTGTTTCAAAGTGGCGTTTCCCGTGAGTGGCCAGAAACACACTGGCCTGTTCGGCGTCTCAAGGGAAGGGAAGTCTGCCAAATGTTTATTTTCCGATAAGGAAGCTTTTTCGGAGATGGAGAGTACTGTTTATTGAGGCAGGAGTGCGGGTAACATCACAAGGTCACCAGAACTTGGAGAATATCGCAGCGAGCCTTAGCCCTGGCAACACCCGCGGGTGCAAGTCTAGTCTGTTAGTCAATGGCAGCATAACTGCTATGCAAGCCAGGCGTCTCAACATTGGTTGATTGAACGTGGGCGGCAAGAGCGTGCTGCCAGTCCAACAGGTGCCCAAGGCCATGATCCCAGGTGATGCGTCGTCGCCGCCGCCATGAAGCAAACCACCAGATGGGTTGTTCTGAATGCGGAACAGGCTAGCGGGATTCCCGCACGGATGTTGTCCACGTGAGGACAAGGGGCGGTGACGCCGTTGTTCGAGATCTGTGTTACGGTGACACGAGGTGGAGGGGTGAGGAAGAGCAGCGCTGGGCGAGGCCACCGTAGCCAATCGCACATGTCGTTCGGTTGAGACCATACTGCTGTGTGCGACCGAGATACTATGTAGCTGTCCGCGAATTCAAGTACTGATCATCCAGACGAATGCACCCTGCCGAGCAGTTTTGGTATTAGGTGGGCAGCCAGTTTGAATGAGATCATACCGAATCCCCGTCCTCATCGGAAATTCTCATTGAGAAGCTCCTGGCCAAGACATGACGAGCGAGTGTGGCAGGTCGGGATTTGCAAAGCCGAATTGTGCATCTGCATGAGCTGTGGTTGGTTGGTATCGGTTGGCAGGCTGGAAGTGGTAATCTTATCCTCACCCTCACGTTTCCCCGACGTAACAAACAAGCCCGCGCCAGATGCAGCCAACCTGACCGGGAGAACTGGGAGACCATCTCCAGGGGCCACGGCCACCACCCTTTGAAGACGGACGAGTCGTCCGAAAGGAGCCTACAGAGTCGCTGCAAGAAGCCGACAGGGACCCCGGAATTTGGCAGAGAGGGGCATCTTGGGCCCGTACCGGCCGTAACCGGGAACCCGAAGCCCTGGCTTGGCGACCCACGGGAATGCTAGCCAGACTGACGGTGGGATCCCTCCGTCGGGAGATGACAGATATGGGCAATACTTCTGTCGCGACCCGGCCTTCCCTTGATGACGGGTCTGTTTCCGAAAAGAAGACAAAAACAACCAGAGAAGGGGGAAAAGAGCACCCGACCAAACCACCAGCTGGCGCCTGTCCGTCGGCGCTGGCTGACGGCCTTGGCGGGTTTGGGCCTCGGAACTGGCTGCTGACTCATAAAGGGAATAGCGCCGGTCTCACAGTCGGCGACGAGCCCCCCACAATCACCACTAAATCCAATCGACCACACCGCACGACATGGAGTCTTTCAGCGGCGGCGTTCTGACGTGAGAACTTGCCGTTGACCCCCCCCCCCGTTCGTGTGAACTGACGACGTTCTGTATGTGCTGTCTGTCTGCTGGTTCTTCATCCAAATATTGTTGGCTTAGTAGAATGAGACATACTGACTCATTCACAGCTCAGTCATCCATCTCAACCTCTCTAGTGTAGCAGCTCTCGTCCGGCAAGGATAATCTCATAGTGAGGCGCATCTCTCTCTCTCTCACCCACAGACAAATACACTCACTCACATACACAGACACATCCCGTCTTCATCCCAAACCACCCCTGCCGACAACTCGTCATGGCCAAACGCGTCTGCATCGTCGGTATGGACCCCCTGCAAACCTCCAGCATCCGGCTTCTAGCCCCCCCCCCCCGATCTGAGCTCACCCTCTCCCCTTCTTCCCCCTCCGTGTAGGCGGCGGCCCCTCCGGCCTCGTCGCCGCCAAGACCCTCCTCCACAACGCCCCCGCCGGCGCCTTCACCGTGACCGTGTACGACGCCCAGCGCCGCGTTGGCGGCCTGTGGCCCACCCGCCCCGGCGACGTCGACGGCCTCGTCCACCCGCTCATGGCGGCCAACCAGAGCCGCCACACGGTGCAGTTCAGCGACCTCGCCTGGGCGCCCGAGGACCCCGAGTTCCCGCGCGCCTGGATGGTCGGCCGCTACCTCGAGCGGTACCTCGACCGCTACGGCCGCGGCGCCGAGATGAAGCTCGGCCGCCGCGTCGTCAAGGCCGACCTGCAGGACGACGCGACGTGGCGCGTCACCGTCCGGTCGTCCGACGGCGACGGCGACGGCGACGGCGACGGCGACGGGGAAAGCGAGGAGGAGACGCGCGTGTTCGACTACCTGCTCGTCTCATCCGGCTTCTTCGGGAAGCCCCTCGTCCCGGACGTCGGCGCCGGGCAGGCCACTGTCCCGGTGCTCCACAGCAGCAAGTACCGTGACCTCGGGGGGCTGTTCCCCGACGGCGTGCGGGACGGCGGCGGCAAGATCCTGGTCGTCGGGGGTCAGATGTCGGGCGTCGAGATCGCCGGCACCGTCGCCACGCACATCTCCGCCGCCGTCAACGCGCCGGGCCCGAGCCCCGTCCCCGGCGCCGACAAGCTCACCGTCGAGCACCTCGCGCAGCGCCCTACGTGGGTGTTCCCCCTCCACACCACACCCAAGGTAAGCAAGCCCCAACTCCCTTTTCGTCCAACTTGGAATCCAAACAAACCCTCCGTACACAACGTCGCTGACCCGGTCCAACCCCGCCTCCCCCCCAAAAAAAGCCCGGCTCAACCGCGGCCCCTTTCCTCCCCCTGGACTTGTCGTCCTACAACCTCAACAACCGCCCCCGGCCCCTCACGAACAAACAAGGCCACATCACCCCCGATGCCGCCAAGGCGACCCACGGCCTGTACACGGCTTCCCTCGGCCAGGATCAGTCCGAGTTCTCCCCCGCCGTCGCCGTCACGCCGGACCACCACTCCGAGCCGGCCTACCTCGCCACGGGCGACAACTACATGGAGTTCGTCCGCGCCGGCCTCATCTCCGTCTCCAAGGGCAGGCTCGCCTCCGTCACCGGCACCACGGCGACGCTCGCGGACCCCTCGTCCCCCAAGATCGAGAACGTCGCCGCCGTCGTCCTGGCCACCGGCTTCGACCCGTCGCCCTGCCTGTCCTTCCTCCCGCCCCGGGTCCTCGAAGCGTTGAGCCACTCCCCGCAGCACCCCAGCCTGCCGCTCGCCCTCGACTTCCACGGCACCCACGTCAAGGACTTCCCCTCGCTCGGCTTCGTCGGCTTCTACCGGTCCCCCTACTGGGGCGTCATGGAGATGCAGGCCCGCTTCTTCGCCGCCCTCTGGACGCCGTCCTCGCTCGCCCCGAGACCCCCCAAGCTCGAGGACGCGCTCCTCCGAGACGCGTCGGGCCTCAGCACCGCGTCCCTGCGCGACGACCCGCGGGTCTCCCAGTTCCCGATGGGCGACTACGCCTACCTGATGCAGGAGTTCTCCTCCGCCCTCGGCATTCCCATCGCCCCGCCGCTCGAGCCCCCCACCCCCGCCCTCCCTCACAACGACCAACCCATGGACATCCTCACGCCGGCGCGCTACATCTCCCCCCTCGCCGACGAGGCCGCCAGGGCCGAGGCCGCAGAGTCGCTCCGGCAGACCCACTCCACCGCCGTCGCGGGCCTGACCACCAGCCGCTTCGTCCCCAAGGCCGTCTTCCGCAGCCTCCTGGGCACCTGGAAGCTCGAACGCGACCTGACCAGCAGGCTCCCCAGCCACCCGAGCGGCCACTTTAGCGGAACGGCCCGGTTCCTCCTCCGCGACAGGACTGCCGACGGCCTCGAGTGCGTCTCGGGCTCCGCCCCCGCGGACGAGCCGTCCAGCGACGACCGCGACGACGGCCTGGCCGCCGAGTACCTCTACGTCGAGGACGGCGAGTTCCGCGCCGACAACGGGCTCGTCTTCAGGGCCACGCGTCGCTACGTCTGGCGGTACGACGAGAAGAGGGACGCCGTGAGCGTTTGGTTCGCCAAGACGGACGACGCCAAGCGGGCCGACTACCTCTTCCACGAGATCGAGTTCCTCCCCCCTCCAGACGGGGACCAGAAGCCGTGGCAGGCCAAGGCCGGCCACCTCTGCATCGATGATTACTACGACGTCAAGTACGACTTCGCTTTCAAGGCTGTCAATCTCAAAGAGTGGGACATCCAGTACACGGTCAATGGGCCCAAGAAGGATTACACGATACATGGCACTTATAGACGTTAAAAAAAAAAGAGAAGAGACTCAGTCGCAGAATACAGAGAGTTGTTGAGCAAGGCTGGAGACGTCTGTGCTCTTTGAGACCCGATTCCTGTATCAAGATTGAACAAGTTGATAAGAGGTACGGGGATTAGGGCAGTTTGTAGGGGTATTGTGGGCTATTGGTACGTGTAATCATTCTTGTAGGTTCTGCTTATGCATACTTTTCTTGCATCCATTCCTCTTCTCTTCCATCGGCGCTTCTTCTGCTTCTTCAGCGAAGGTCAACATCCAATCTCGCCACACCCTGGATGTTCTCAAGGAACCCCGACCTCACAGCATCCTGCTCGTTTCCACGTGTCGTCAAGCCATAATACATGTATGACAGAGGGTGGTCTGGAGACGGACAGGCAGTCGCGTTCGAGATCTCGCCATCCAACGTCAGCGGCCTTGATGCAGCGGACAAAAGGCCTTTCGACTGAAGGTTCAAAACCGCATCGTCCATGAAAATGTCTCCGTCTTCATCCATCGCCCGCATGCTTCCGTCTCTCAGAATGGCCATTCGTCGCACCTGTTTCGCATCTCCGGTGTTGAGTGCCCAGCAACGAGTCGATCCATTTCCGCCAAATGCCCATACTAGCATATCAGGGCCCGGGTCTAACGCGAGATCGACGAGGCCGGAACAAACGGCAACAGGCTGTCCGTGAACATGAACGGGATATGATGGTCCGCCGCGTAGGGGGTACGACGTGTTGGAGCCAACGATCACGGCAGCGTCTTGAAGCCCAGACATTGGCCACCATGCAGCCCAGTCTGCCGTTGGGCGATCGAGCATATCAGCCAGGCTGGCAAAGCGGGAGATGTCCTTGAACATATCCGGAGGCAAGGTATAAAACACAAGGAGCTGTTTTTCCGACTGAAAGCCGAGCTGATCCACCCATCGTGCTACGGGGAACGCAGCGGCGACTCTGACCCCATCGGTCAGGTCGGCTCCCACGGCGCACAGCGTTGGGGCGTTCGAGCAAGCCGTGGGAGGTGGCCGAAACTGCACCTTTCTCTGTAGACGAGTCATGGACCCGATTGGCGAATCAGCGCCCAGGCACAAGTATCCGGTCCTTGGATCCGTGAAGAGGATATGAGAGCCGTCACTCAGGGGCACGGCTCTGTAGTTGTCGGCGGCAGTGGACCTGTGTCTGGGGGGAACCTTTCGCTCCCAGCCCCTCCAGGTTGTCTTGCGGAACGGTGGAGGGCTGATTGAGGCACTCAGCTGCTGTTCTGTGATGGTGTAGACACTGGACATGTCTGTTTCGGAGCCGGCGGAGGACGTCTCCAGCCGCGAGATGACGGCGGGGATTTCTGGAGGATATCCGCCAAAACTGCCTCCCAACGCGCCGAGGATTATCTGCATCGAGGTCGAACTGCAGTCCGCTACCGCTGACGAACTAATGAGTCGAAGCTTCTTGGCCGAATCAACGGCCGGGCGAGGCGGCAGGAAGTAGACAAAGTCGCTCCGGGTGGACAGCGGGAAACGACGGACCAGGTTTCGGTTGGTCTGGCTGTCGATCCAGTGCAGTTCGACAGCGGACGACGAGCCAAAAGCGACGCAAACACGTTGGGGGCAGATGGCGACCGAGCGTGGCGGGTTGTCGGCGGTGCAAATGTTTCGATAGATGGACCTGGGTCCCGTCTCGATGAGAGGGGGCAGTGAAGGTGACCGCCGGCGACACACGCACACTTGAGAGTTTTCCTTGGATACAGCGTTAGCTCATAGACTGAGGTGGTCACAGGACGTCGTAGTCACCTCGTTTCCCGGCATCAGGCCTGTGATGTCACAGACGATGCCGTTCCGGCCGTCGAGGACGGCGGCAATGGCGTAGCGTCCCCGAGATGTGTCCATGGCACAGGAGAGAACTTTATACGGGCAAAGTATGGTCGTAACAGGGCGCAGAAGGCCTTTGTGGCGTTGTGTGGTCTCTTGCTACGAAGACATTGACCACCTGTAGGACTGTGTGTTTCTGCATCGATGGTTCAACTCGTAAACATAGATGGTGCATCCGTAGCTGGCCATTAGAAAGCGGCCACACATACTCGCAGTGTACCTGGCATCATCGTCATCGATGCCGGGTGTCGAAGCGTCGGATCCAAGGTCGATGAACTGCGTTCGACCGACTTCGACGAAGGCAGGCTCGGGCCCGCGATGACTTGAACCCATCATACACTCTCTGGCGAGCCACTTGGACATGATCCACTCTTGGTTTGCATCGTGATGGCAAGTCCCTAGCAAAGACTTGTTCTGCCTCACGTCGATGCTTGACCACCACCCTCCTCGTTTAAGCATGGTGACGAGGATAGTGCGGCTCAAGCCGGCCCAGAACCAGGACCGGCAGGTGTTTCGCGCAACATTGAAGTCGTACGGGTCGAGCAGAGCGTAGATCTGGTGCAGGATTTCGACAGGGAGTCGCATTGCCGCCGGAACCAGCTGTGCGGCGAGGTTGCCATGGCCGAAATGCACGACATCGTCGGGGTAGACTTTCATGGCGACAAGGGATAGAAGAGTGGGAGGCAACATGGGAAAGAATAATAAAGAGAATGATGTATCCAGCAGCTGGATTACAAAGAAAGTGCCTCGGGACCGGAATTCCTGTCCAGCACTGGTTGTGACGATGCTGGTGGTGGGCGCCAATGCAGAGATGCCAACGTCGGTATCTAATGGATGTGACAGATGGATGGAGTGGTGGAAGAGAAGATGCGGCAATCGATGTTGGAGGGGGTATTATCAACTTCCTTCCTTGGAATAACAGAATCAGGTGGTCGCTGATGAGGTAGGTACCTAGGTAGGTGGGTAGGTAGGCACGCTGACTGGAATAGCAACCGCGTCTGGTGCAATTGTCCTGGAAAGAAGCTAGTGAGCAAGTGTCGACTTCCTGTAGGGGAGGGGGGTTATTGGAGATGGTAGATCTGTGAAGAAGGAACCAAGAGGGTGGTCCTATAAACGACTGAAAAGACCGATGAAGCAGATGGAGAACACGAACGTACAATTGATTGCGACAAGGAGCGCACAATGCGTAGTCTAACATACTCTGTAAATGGTGGTGGCAGTACCAACCAAGCTGGTCGGTTAGCTCAGTTGGTTAGAGCGTGGTACTAATATTCCACCCGGAATGTTATGTAATGCCAAGGCCGGGAGTTCAAGCCTCCCACTGATCATACTCTTTTGCTCGCTGGACCCAATCCATAACAAAACTTTTTTAGTTCTGCGCAATCAATTACTAGGTAGGCCCCGACTCTGTATAATAAATAAATATACGCAACTCACCAAGTGGGGGTTTTTTTTTTCATGGCTTGAACCGAGTTTCAAATGGATCAGTGTGTCATGGATAGATACTTTTGATGCCCTGTCTCTCTCATCTACCTTATCTATCTATCCCTGCATGAGCTGGCCTTATTGCGGCCACATGTCAGGCGGATCTAGATACCTACTACCAACGACCAACGCCCTTATCGGGGCTAGAAACGCCGACCAGCGGGGTCCCAACCCGCGAGCTCCGACTTTTGCTCACCCTGGCCTGCCTGCCTGCATCGATAGCCGGCCACGCGTGCCCAGAACAGTCTAGGTATTCCACTTGGCCACCGCTCTCCAGCGGGAATATCGATACCCACGATCCCCGGTTCCCCTTTGGACAGCAATCGAGACGAGGAAACGCCCGCGTTGCCTGCCATGTGCCCATAGAACCAGAACCGCTCATCCCCTCTTATTAACCTCTGCCAGGGTTGCAGGCGTGCTTTGAAGTGGGTCGCCGAGCAGACGCATGCAAAGATTCGGACGGCCGAGTGGATGGATAGTGAGTGCCACGCGCAGACTCGGAGAGCTTGCTCGCTGATAACACAGCACCGGAGTCCGGGTCAGAATGCATCTCATCCACCTGGTCCACCGGAAACAAAGCGTATCCTGCGAGCGCAGAACAAGGGAAAAACAAGGACTGCAGTTTCACCTTCTGGATCTCTTCCGTGATTGGAATGTTTCGGACGGTGGCCATGACCACGCCCGCTGGCGATCGAAATGCCAACGCCTCGAGGTACAAATCACCAAGGGGGGGGAGGGGAAATGAACGAACGGGTGCTGTGCCTCACAGGGACCGAAGGAAGCAGAATAGTCCCCGCCCGGTGGGAGGAGAAACGAACGTGTGGGCACATACGCGTACGCTACGAAGGCGAGTTTCCACGGGCAACGCAAATCTCGAGGACCGGCGCGCGGAACCCCTCCGGCCGGAAGAGCCGCCACGTGGACCCATCAGATCCGCCCGGCTTCTGCGGGTCCGTGCGTTCCGGACGAAAGGGAACTTGTTCGGCTCAGGCTCAGGCTACTTCGGTTACCCAGCCAGGCAGCCGACGCAGGCAGCGGCATCCCTCCCATTCGAACCCTCCTTCCCGCTCCGATCATCGGTGGGGTTGCAGCAGAGGCGCAGAGTTTGTTCGTTTCGATATTCAAGAAGGGGAGAGGAGTGCCCAGGGCATGTTGTTGGAAGAAACAGAGAGGGGGGAGAGACCGCTTTCTCAAGGCCCGTCATATTCTCAGGTTAGGAAAACGAGGGGAATTCCGGGAGTGATACAAGACGTGACAAATCTATACGCTGTCCTACCGAGGGCTCAAAAAAAACCCCCACGAAAACAAAAGACTCGTAGAGGAGAGTAAGCAACATTGGAAAAAATAAAAAATAAAAAAAGCGGGAAAAAACATGACGACACCCCGAACTCATGCCGAGATTTCTCCCCCCTGCCCTTCAGCCCTAAGGGCCTGGCGAGCCACGCACATGAGAGAGAGAGAGAGAGAGAGAGAGAGAGAGAGAGAGACCCTTGGTCGGGGAAACCAGCCTAGTGCCCGCCCAGAAATCATTTCCTCTTATTCCCAGACCCACCCGTCGGATTCTGCGCGCCCTTTCGAAATCGCTCCCTGGCGAGAACCCGAAGGCTAACTAGGGTGCCCAGGGCCTCGGAACTCTCTGCAGCTATGATGAGAGAAGGAAAAGAAGAGGAGGAGGAGGAGGAACAAGAAGAATAAAAAGTAGAAGAAGAAGAAGAAGAAGAAGAAAAGAAAGAAAGAATATCGAAAGCGAAGCCATCTTGCAACCTTTCGCCGCGGTGTGTCGTCGGATCACCCCGACAAGAACGACCGAAAAGCTTTCTCAACGTCGTCCCAACGCGGCCGGGATCCGCAAAAGAAAAGAAGACAGATAAAAAAAAAGGGAACACTCCAAAAGTCGGCGCGCGTCGTAAACGCGCCTCCGAGATCCCCTCCTCCCCCATCCCACGTCCCGGCTTCGTGGCTCTGGAACATGCCCAACGGTCCACGGGCCGCTGCAACCTTCGGTGATACCGCAAGTGACGAAAACCCAAGACGAAAAACCCAAAGAGAGAAAGAGAGAAAGGAAACGCTTCCCCCGTGGCCACCGTCACTCGAAAGCGCGTCAGATTTTCTTCACCCAGCAATCATAGAGGGGGGGGGGGGGGCGGATTGGCGGGAAAAGCGGAAAAGGTGGAGTCGCCCGTCGACGGTGGGTGTGTACCTACATAGATAAACGTCGCCCCACCCCACCCCGAATGCCGCGCCGAATCTCCCACTCGTGGACCGGACTACGACCGGGTTTTCAGGGGGAGCCTGCTCGCAGTGCGACTCATAGTGCTGCCAAGGGTACCGTTTGGTATTTTACTAAGACGAATAGCAGAAATAAAAATAAAAACTGGTCCAAAGCGTTGGCTCGGTTTCCTCTCGACCATCGACTGGGACAAGTATAAAGTCAGGGTGGCGCCCTCCCCTCCTCTACAATGAAGAACTGGAGATCATGTTCCTTGTGTCTTCCTCTTCATCAACCACTCCGGGCTCTCTCTCTCTCTCTAGCCTAATCGTTTGTAATCATTCACCGGTTCACGGAGGACCGCGTTCGCACTAGATCCCAACCCGGCACTCGCTGCCCAACAAACCACCACACACACACACACACAAGATGGACAGGCCGTCATCGACATCCCTCCCGCCGGGCTCTTCCTCCGACTCCTACGACGCCGCGGCAGGACAGAAGGACGCCCCCATCACATCCACCACCACACACACCCATGCCCCGTCGCACAACAAGCAGCGCCGGCCCTCCGCCGCCACCAAGGAGCATAGGGACCCGGAGCTCGACGTGAACCTCCCCTACCGCACCCTCTCGTCCCGCGCCAACCTCGACGAGTACCTCGTCGAGACCCGCGCCGGCGAGATCCCCGCCCCCGCCGCCGGCGGCAGCGGCTACAAGCTCGTCACCTTCGTCCCCAACGACCCCCAGAACCCCAAGAACTGGTCCAAGGCCTACAAGTGGTACTGCACCATGGTCGTCGCCATGACCTGCTTCGTCGTCGCCTTCTGCTCCTCCGTCATCACCGCCGACATCGCCGGCGTCGCCCGAGAGTTCCGCGTCTCCGAGGAGGCCGCCCTCGTCTCCATCTCCGTCTTCGTGGTCGGCTTCGGCGTCGGGCCCATGGCCTTCGCGCCCCTCTCCGAGATCTACGGCCGCCAGGTCATCTACGCCTCCACCCTGCTGCTCGCCGTCGTCTTCATCATCCCCTGCGCCCTCGCCAAGAACCTCGCCACCCTCCTCGTCTGCCGCGCCATCGACGGCATGGCCTTCTCCGCCCCCATGACCCTCGTCGGCGGCACTCTCGCCGACCTCTGGCGCAACGAGGAGCGCGGCGTCCCCATGGCCGCCTTCTCCGCCGCCCCCTTCATCGGCCCCGCCATCGGCCCCCTCGTCGGCGGCTACCTCTCCGACGCCAAGGGTTGGAGGTCCTTGTATTGGATACAGCTGGTCCTCGCCTTCGTCGTCTGGGTCCTCATCTCCTTCACCGTCCCCGAGACCTACGCGCCCACCATCCTCGCCCGCCGGGCCAGCAAGATGCGCAAGGACACTGGCGACGCGTCCCACGTCACCGAGCAGGACATTGACATGCGGCCCCTCAGCGAGCGCCTCGGCATCTTCCTCATCCGCCCCTTCCAGCTGCTCTTCCGCGAGCTCATCATCTTCCTCATCTCCATCTACATGTCCGTCCTGTACGGCCTGCTGTACATGTTCTTCGTCGCCTTCCCCATCATCTACCAGAAGCGCAAGGGCTACTCGGCTTCCACGACCGGCCTCATGTTCATCCCCCTCGCCGTCGGCGTCCTCTGCTCGGCCACCTGCTCTCCCTGGGTGAACAAGCACTACCTCAAGATGGTCACAAAGCACAACGGTCACCCGCCTGCCGAGATCCGCCTTATCCCGATGATGCTGAGCTGCTGGTGCATCCCCATCGGCCTCTTCATCTTCGCCTGGACCTCCTTTCCGCACCTGCACTGGGCCGGCCCCTCCCTCGGCGGCTTCCCCGTAGGCTTCGGCTTCATCTTCCTCTACAACTCGGCCAACAACTACCTCGTCGACTCTTACCAGCACCAGGCCGCCTCCGCACTCGCGGCCAAGACTTGTATCCGTTCCTTCTGGGGTGCAGGCGTCGTCCTCTTTACCGAGCAGATGTACGATCGCCTGGGCGATCAGTGGGCTTCGTCCCTCCTTGGCTTCCTGGGTCTTTCCTGTTGCGCCATTCCCTTTCTCTTCTGGGTCTACGGAGCCAGAATTCGTGCCAGGAGCAAGTACGCCTACTCGGGCGGTGACGAGGAGACCTCCGGATCCGATGTTGAAAAGGCCAAGGCGTAGAAAAGCGTCCTTTCTCCCACTCGTACCTCTGAGCCTGCGTAGGCAACTCATCTTGTATATTGAAAGTATACAAAACTCTTCACAAGGCTCTGTCCTTAAGCAGTTGCACGTCGTATCTACTCTGCATTTGAATCGGAATTTCGGTTGCGTTTGCTTTGTTTGGCGTAGCAGGTTGGCGTTGGACGGTGAATCCACGGGGTGGACATACTAGGACATAATAGATGCATGCAGATGGCGAACGGCCGGTGCCGTGATTAAATTCTAAACCATATTCAAATCATCACTCAACATCTTCCTGCATATTGTATGCTTCTTGATAATATCTATCCACCTTGGCGACTGTGTGAGCTCGGGCTGAAGTGTGGGAAAATCGTTTATTCGTGAGTCATGATGCGTAACCATCTATCTCGTTGTTCTAGGGTAATAGTAGGGTATCCATCCATCAACCCGCAGGTGTTTCCTTTGTTTGAAGCCCTGGGGGGGTTCTCATACGATGCGCACCGGGAGCGAATCTCTGCGCGAGAGGGTGATTTCATCTTTGACCAGAGAGTTGGAGCACTTTCTTCCGAGCATAAAGTCCTCCAGGTTGCGCAGAGTGCATTCAGAGATCTCCTGCAAGGCTTCCTCGGTGAAGAAGCCCTGGTGACCACATATCAGAACGTTGGGAAAGGTCATGAGGCGGGTGAGCAGATCATCGTCAATGATGTGACCCGAGTGATCGTTGTAGAAGAGATCGCCCTCGCCTTCGTAGACATCAAGGGCCAAGCCGCCGAGATGCTTAGACTTGAGGGCTTTAACAACGGCCTTTGTGTCGACCAGGCCGCCTCGGGACGTGTTGACCAAGATAGAGCCGGGCTTCATCTGCTTGAGTGTGGTTTCGTTGATGATGTGCTTCGTCTTCTCCATCAACGGACAGTGCAGGCTGATGAAGTCGCACTTGGGCAGAAGGTCCTCCAAGGGGAGGTACTTGCCGAGCTCCTTGAAGTCGTCCGACTCGAAGGGGTCAAAGGCGTAGAGGGTGCAGCCGAAGCCCTTCATGATGCGGGCCATTGAGACGCCAATCCTTCCGGTGCCGATGATGCCGACCGTCTTGCCATGGACCGTCTTGCCTAGGAGACCGTCGAGGTTGAAGTTGCCTTCGCGGGTGCGGTTGTAGGCTCGGTGAGTACGTCTGTTGAGGGATTGCAGGAGGGCGACGGCGAACTCTGCGACAGCCTCGGGGGAGTACGAGGGGACGTTGGCGACGAAGATGCCAAGCTTCTCGGCCGTCTCGAGGTCGAGGTTGTTGTAGCCGGCGCAGCGCAGTAGAATGGCCTTGCAGCCAGCCTCGTGCAACGCCTCGACGACGTCGGCAGTGAGGGAGTCGTTGACGAAGACGCAGACGGCGTCTACATCCTTGACGAGGGAGACGGTCTCGGACGATAGGGAGAAGTCGTGGTAGATTATGCCAAAGTCAGTGTCGTCGTCGGGAAGCTTTGCGTTGTGCTTCTTGAACTCGTCCTTCTTGGCCTCGTGTGCGGCCGAGAGGTACTTCTTGTCGTAAGGCTTGGCGCTGAAGACGGCAAGTTTCATGGCGGGCGGTTGAAGGTGATATACGAAGCAATCGATGCAGAGACGGAACCGAGTGTGCTGTGATGTCGTGCCGGGTGGTCGGTCAGGTATTCGTATGTTGAGCGACGAACGGGATCGAAGGAGTCGAGGGGTTGATTTATGACGGGAGGAGGAGGAAGAAGAAGAGGAGGAGGAGGAGGAGGAGGAGGAAAAGACAGCTCGAGGTCAAGCCAAGGCTCGGCTCCCCTCCCGTCTTTGCCCACCGCGACATACGGCTGGCTCTTGCTTCTCTTCCCTTTGCGATTCGGATGCAGATGCCAATTAATGTGCGCGTCAGCAGCTGCAGGTGCCAAATCCGGTAAAATGACGTGGGCTGGCTCAGTCGGGGCCTTGGTTGACAGGTAGGTACCTACCTGGGTGGGCAAGGTACCTACCTACCTACGTGGGTAAGGTAGGTACCTCGACGATGATCCGAGAGCTACCCCGCCATGTGCTTCCTTCTGGAGCTCCCCGCCAGCCCAAAAGCCAGGAACGAGCTGTCAGGGCAGCCCTGGTGGCCGGTATCAGCTACCTATCTAGGTACCTACCTACCTACCTAATACCCAAGGTCCTAGCTGGGGAAATCAGTGTTGTTCGAGTAACCAAGCCAACAGGACAGACAGAGTCAATGCCAAACATCAACACATGGGCATTGGGATCGAGGCCTGTCATTGACATTATGGATTCGATGAATTCATCCGATAAACCCCCCTATGAAATGGTATAGTGCTCGCTGTTATTCCCGCTACCCATCCCCACTCCCGTATGCACGCAAGAGTGATATCTACAAACATCATCATGCCCCCCCGTCCATCATCTTGGGGCATTCTCACGCTCTACCGGTTGTTGCTTTCCGCCTGTTGCCGCCAGATATGTGTATCACCGAGGCTCATCGTGCTGTCGGATGCTGCCGACGCCGTGTTTGCAGGCGCGTTGGGAGTTTCAGTGTCGGGCCCACTCTCCTCATCTTCCTCGTCCTCGTGGAACGCAGGAGGGTTCTGATAGACCCAGGGCTCTTCGAGGCTGTGAAACGAGTTAGCAAGAAATCTCTTTCAGTTCGTGAATTGAGGTCAAGCATACCGTGAAGTCAGGCTGGGATTCACAAACGTCATGCCCTTCTCCTTATCCTCGTCAATGGTGCTGCCCCGCCGCAACAGACCCTGTGACGGCCTAGGCCCCTCGAAATCCTCATCCAGCACTACCGCGTCGTCCGTATCGATCTCGGCGCGTATGCTCCGCAGCGCTATGCACCGCGTCAAGGGATCGAAGCGCCGCTTGAAGTAGACGCTATACCAGATTGTGAAGGCGATAAGCGGCAGGACAGCCAACGATTGCACGAAAGCCTGCTGCAAAGCCATGACGCTGGACAACACAACCTGCATGACGAAAAGACCGAGGACGATGCGGTAGCTGATGATCCGCCATGCGCCCCCCGTCGCGTGCTGCGGCTGGTCCATGGCGTACAAGAGCTGGTACTTGTACGTGAAGTAGCCGAGGATGAAGTATACGATGCCCACCGTCAGGATCCGATACCCGTATTCAAGAGTGCTGTATACGAGACACAGCATGAACACGAGCAACGCCGTGGGGAGATAGAAGCCGTAGCTGAAGACGGTCGGCTGCATGATCTCGGCAAAGTCTCTCGGCGTCTTGGCCCCCATGCGATAGATCGGGTAGAGCACAACGCTGCCGACTTGCAGAAGCCTAAAGGGAAACAGCCCAACACCTTGGAGCAAGATGAAGTTGGTGTAGAAAACCGCCAACTCCCGGATCTGTTCCGCAATCGTGTTTGTCAACGTCGCCGGGCTGCTCCACACGTCCTTGATCTGCTTAACCAGATTGTTGACGGTGAATGCCGCATTCGAAGTAGCGAATACGACAAAAATGTTGAAAAACGTAAAGAAGAAGTTTTTGGACACGATCGAGAGCTCCACGTCGCCCTTGGAAATCATGCCTTGCTCGTACGAGAGGTACTCGTACAGGTATGGCACGGCAACGTTGAGCAACGAGACGAGCAGCGTGGGCAAGCCCGTCTCGGTCAAGGCACGCAACGTCGGCCATTCGTCCAAGAAGGCGACCAGTGACGGGAACCACTCTCTGAAGTTGCAAATACTCAGCAGACCGGCGATGGAGGCAACGATAGCCAACCATACCACCGAGAGGGAGGCCACGAAGATGGTGATCGTCCAAGACCGAAGGCGCCGTATCCCGCGGGGCGAGTATGTGTTGGCCCACATGACATCCGAAGGCGACGGCGCGGGCTTGGTCAGGAGCTGTCCCGGTCGCGGGTCGATGCGGGCCTGGATGGCCATCTGGCACGCGGCAATCGAATCCATTGTCACGAAAGCCAGATCGGTCGCCGGGTAGTCCTTCTTTCGGGCCTCGCGAATCTCTTCGTCGAGGCGGCGCAGCTTCTCCTCGTAGTAGTCGATGGCATCTATCTTGCGGTTCTGGAGTTTCAGGAAGCCGTACCAGAGCCTTACCCTAGGACGACGTCTCTCGATGAACTCGGGGTTGATGTGGCCGTGGCCCAGCAAGCCGCCGTTCTCCCCAGCCTCCTCGTCAACTTCGTCCTCCCTGGGCTCCAAGACGGATGGCTCGGCTTGCGGGTCGCGTAGGCGCTGCACTGACTTGGGGAGAGCAGCCTGTTTTCCGAGGTAGACGCTCCAGGTTTCCTCCAGCTGGGCCAGCACCTGCGCCCGTTTCTCGAGCAGGGAATCTAGCTCTTTCCAGTTGCGGCACAGGCTAACGTTTTCCACCTGCCCGATCTCGAGCTTTTCGATGAGCTTCTTGAGCTTTTCTTCGGAGCGAAGGTTTTGCGGGATACCCGTCAAACGGAACGTCCTGTCCGTAATGGTCGACTGGGTTCCCAGGTACTCTTGACGAACATGAATCACTCTGAATGTCGCCTTGTTCAAGATGTACAGTACAAGGCCCGTGAAAAAGTAGACAAACGTCAGGTATGCCCAGAGACCGCCGTTTTCGCTATCGAAACTCCTGTCGCCATCGTCGGGTTTACTCTTGCGCTTCTTGACCGGGAATTTGAGGTTGACGGGTAGCAAAACAGCGTAGGCAAAGAAAGCCAGGATGGCGAGGGTCCGGATCGCAACCTTGAAGAAGGACAAGAACTATGCTAGTTAGTGAAGCTCATAACGGTCGACAGGAAAAGCATGCGACTCACGACAAATGCGTCAAGACCAGCGGAGGCGAGGACCTGTTCTTCCGTCACGCGATACAGGGCGGGCATCCATCCGAAACAGGTGTTGGGTAGGGCAGGCAGGCCGATGTTGGGATTGAGTCGGCGCTTGCGCGCGGCGTACAAGGTCGGCCATCGCGGACGAAGTATGCAAAAGGTGACAAAGGCAGAGATGCCAAGGACCAAGGACAGGCCGAGCTGGACGTAGATGTCACGGTTGGTGGTGGGTTTGATGGCGTTTTCGCCTTTGCAGGCGTCCGGATCGGATTCGAAGATTAATGCGTCCATTTCGAGGGCAGCATGTCTTCGGGCTGTGGTTCGACGAGTATGAAGCTACTATTACTGGTGTTGAGTCGCTAGGCGTCGGTTTTCGATCTGAAGATGCGACGCGACAAGACACGATGGGGGGTTTGTTCCAGCCTCCAGGCACTCGCAGAAAGGCTGGTCCCCACTTTCATCCGAACCTACCTGTGACGTGATGATGCGTCGTCGTGGATCGCTGTGGTCTGAGTGGTGCGCCGCCACAGTTGAGAGTTGTGGCGGGGGGGTCCTCCAGCCACAAAGCCTCTCGATTTTGCTTACCCGTGCCCGCCCCCACTTTAATTGGAACTCGAGGACTCGTCACCCACTAAAGTGGGTGCTGAACACCCATACGTCCATAACACCCATATGTCCAAAAAATCCCTCAAGCTCAACATCAACATCACCACCTTCGATCCAAGCCACCACAATGACCAAATTCAATCAAACTGAAGAGGAGCGTATCCAGGAGGCCATTCTATCGATTCGTGAAAACCCGAACTTAAAGCTTACTGCCGTGGCTGAGAAATACCAGATACCACGTAAGAAGCTGTATCGGAGGCTTTCAGGAACACCATCTCTTAAGGACCGCCCAGTCCACGGTAGAAAGCTTACCTGGGACCAGGAGAAGGCTCTTTGTCACTATATTGATCGAATGGATCATATGAATCTTGCCCTACGGCGAGAGCTTCTTGTGGATGCTGCCAATTACCTCTTGGCTAAGTCCCATGAAGATCATCAGATGCCTCCTCCAACTGTCAACCCTATGTGGGCCAGTCGATTCATCAAGAGGCATGGGTACTTCTACGCCAAAGAGAAGACCCTTGATATGGAACGGAAGAAGTCTGAGGATATAGAGGTTATCAACAGTTGGTTTCTGATGCTCCAAGAGACCATTAAGGTATATGGTATACAACCCTCTGATATCTGGAACATGGACGAGACTGGCTTCCAAATAGGAGTTGGGAAGGATAAGATGGTCATCACCAAACGCAAGAGGGCCCATTACTTCGCCATCCCAACCAACAGAGAGTCAGCAACTGCGATTGAGGCCATATCCGCAGCAGGTGATTATATCCCTGCGTTCTTGATCCTTAGTGGCTCTGTTCATATGAGCAGATGGTATGGCATCAAGGACTTGGAGGCGGATACAGTAATTGGAGTATCGCCAACTGGTTATTCGAATGACCAGATGTCCCTCGATTGGATCAAGCACTTCGATATACACTCAAAGAACCGGACCCAGGGCCACAAGAGGCTCCTTCTGATTGATGGATATGGCTCTCATCACACTGTTGAGTTCCTACAGTATTGTGAGGATCATGAGATCCTTCCTTTTGGCCTCCCTCCTCATTCAACCCATCTCCTTCAGCCACTGGATGTGGTAGTGTTTCAGCCTCTCAAGCACTACCACAGCCTTGCAGTTGACACCATAGTCCGGGAAGGCTGTACCAACATCACCAAGCTGGAGTTCCTCAGTTTTATTCAGTCCATTCGTAAACAAACCTTCAAGCAATCTACCATTATATCAGCTTTTAAGAAGACTGGGATAAACCCATTCAACCCACAAGTGGTGCTGGAGAAGATCGCAATCCGAGATGGCACCCCTCCTACAGTGACCACACCACCCAACACAGGATCGTCGTCCTCCTCCTTCAGTACTCCTACAACCATCAGGAAACTCAGAAGAGTGGCGAATAAGCTCTCTGAGGCATCAGAGATCATCAGCAACCAAATCGAAGAGCTGACTGGAGAGGTCTCGCCATTCAACCACAATCTAGATCGATTCATCAGAGGGGCCCTAACCCAAGGGTCTGAATTGATCCAGGTCAAGAGAGATCTCTCAAGGACCAATTTAGCTGAAAAGGTCCGCAGAGCTCGTCGTCAGGCACGAAATACACAACTACAAACAGGAGGGGTTATCCAAGTCAAAGATGGAAGGAAAATGGTGAGGCAGAGGCAGGAAAACGAGTATGCGAAGGCTGTGAAGGTGATACAGTCCCTTGAGCAAAAGATCCGCCAAACCACGAAAAAGGTGGTTTTTGAGGCCGCAAAAAAGGCTCGGAAGATGAGAATTGACGGGACATTACAGCCATTATATATCATTGATGATGAGGGCTGTGGTCGCTTGCTGAAGAGGGGTTGAGGGTGGGAATAGATTCAATTAATCACTTTTTTGGACATATGGGTGTTATGGACGTATGGGTGTTCAGCACCCACTTTAGTGGGTGACGAGTCCTCGAGTTCCAATTAAAGTGGGGGCGGGCACGGGTACTGGAAACCCTCCTGGAACTGGCCTTGTCTCCAGACCGGTTATTCAGCGCTTTTGAAATTACTTTTTTCTTTTTTTCTTCTCTTTACTTTTATCTTCTTCTTCTTTTAATAGTTTCCGTAGACCCAATGGACAATGTCAACGACAACCAATTCACCACCGGTTGAAGAATATCCAAACGGGCCACTTATCCCCGGGTCCAGGGACCGTTGTCGCCGGTAGGTACGTATGGCGCCTACCGACAATGACCCACTTCCCGGCGATATTGGTTCGGGCCGTGGCGAGGGAACCCCAGGCTGCGGTTCCAAGATGCTCAGGTGCAATCAACCGGCGTCGCGTGTGCTCCGGCGCGACGTGCACTTCTCACTTTGCTGATGATTGCTCGAGGCGGTATTGCCATGGGTCTCATCTGGTAGCGAATAGTGAAGCAGGTCTGGGACTAAACGCACATGAAATGGCCTTGCAGCATGCAGCAACAGCACTAACGCAGCCACCCAGCGCTCTGGCTCGCTGGTTTCAAAGTCCGGGCGTACGGCTAAGATACAGACCAAGGGAATAGGTGCGCCGAAAGGCTTCGCCGTGAGACAGCTCAGCCTCTTCCAGGAGCCGTTGATGGGATAAGCAATAGAGAGCATCGTAAAATCAATCTCCCGAGGGTTGCTTGCTAAAAAAGCAAGCGGCGATAAGTCGGACTACGAGGTTGAGACGAACGGGATATTCCGCCTCATATGCGCAGAGTCCCGAGGCATGGTTGGTGCATGTGTATGAGCAGTCATGCCCATCGAGGACAGGTGCACTGACGGACAATAGTTTCAGGAGTGGTGGTATTGCACCCGTTGCGGGCATGCTAGAGGGGGACGGCGGATGCACACGATGGCATTAGATGTTGGATTGACAGCACGGCTTTTCGGGTTTTCCGGGGGTTGGAGGTTGGAATAAAAAAAAGAAATAAAAAAAAGAGAGAGAAAGAAAGTAAAACATATCAAAAGTAGGTAGGTAACCAGCCGCCTTGATGGCTGCATTGACTTGATGGACGCCACTGGTTGTTGCCCGCCCCCCGTTTGCAGTCGAGTTTATTAGACCGACATGACGCCCGTACAGTAAAGCCAAAGAGGCGAGTGGGGGAAAGACAGCCAGTTTAGAGATCAACCTTCTCCGCGCCTCTCGGTCGCGAACAAACCTACAGCGGCACAGAAGAAGAAAGATTGTGGTCATTTGGCAATAGAAATGCAGAGCGCAGACAGCGGACGGACTAACACGCTGTGCCACTTGTGGAGACGGAGCCGAAACAATGCGCATACCTCTCTCTCTCTCTCTTGTCTTTCTCTTCTTGGTGCTAAATTGCGGCCCGGCCGGCAAGGGACGAGTGACGGGAAACGCGCGGGAGTCTCAGATCGACGAGGGCGAGGGCAGCCGTCGTCGTCGTCGTCTCATGGCGTCCTAGGGCTTTGGAGGCTTCCAGCCAAGTCGTTCTGGGCCGAACCTTGCGCGCGTCGGTGAAGTTTGCTGAAGTCTTGGTGTGGTTATCGTCTTTGTTACTGGCGGGTCTGGACTACTCCGCCGGCGTCAATCAGCAGCCTCTCTTCTCTTCTCTTTCTTTGCATGCTCATTCATACGAATTCAAAAGCGCAGCCGAGTCCGGGGAATGTTTAATTACCTTGAGGCATTCCTAATCCAAACCAAACTGCACATGCATGTCAGGACTCGGGCCTTAGTCAAACTGTTGCTTTCCTACCTTCCCAAGCACCTAGTAAGCCAAGCAGGACCTTTCCTTCCCTGCCACGTCCCATACCAGGCAGGCAGGCACCCCCGACACCTAAAGTAGCGCCCCGCCTTCCCATTTCTTCGTCCTTCGCTCCCTGTGTCCATCCCTCCGCTCTTCCCGCCGCCCTTGATTCCTGGGATCGACAGTACACAGCAACATACCAGGTACTTAGTAGTACATTCTGCCTGTATCTCCGTCTGCCCAAGGACGTGGTTCTGGGAGGGTTTTCATGTTGTTTCCTTTTTTCGCCTTCCGTCGGCCCACACAACCAACTTCCTCATCAATCCAGTCAATCAATTACTCGGGCAGCCAAGCACAGCAGCAAATCCAAAAGGAGGTTCCACACAACAATCGGGAATTTGGAAGAAAATTAAGGAAAAAATAGGAAAAAAGAAGAAGGGGAGAGGGTGGGAAAACACAAAAAAAGTTGCCGGCTCCATATCCGCCCCCAAAGTTCAGAAAATCTCGACAATTTCCAACCCGCTGGCTGCTCCAAAATCAAACCCCTCACTTCTACCCTAACTTTCTCGACGACCACAGCGACCGATCCCCATTGACCAACCGGGACATGCTGGGTACGAGCAAAATGACCGACACAGCAGTCACTTTTGGCCGTACAGGCGACTACGTCCTTATTTCGAAGCCCAAGAAGGGCATTGCCTACGTCGAAGCCCGATTCAAGGAAGATAAAATCGTACGTATCGCCTATGTGACAGCTCCCGGATTGCGGGCATATGCCCCTCCCATCTTGTAGATCCCCCGCTCACACGTCGGACAATTAGCCCTCGCACACCGACAGGGGCTGCCAACTGGTTCGTCTATTCTCCAACAGCATCTCGATCGCCTCATTGTCTGACCTTGACCAGCTTCTCTCCAGGCTCGAACAGGAATGGAGTCCGCCCAAGCTCAGAGACGACACCGTCATCTCCCTTGAAGCAGACCTTTTGAAAGAACCTGTTTGCAAGTCTTGCCTATTTCCACCTGCGGCCATGCCATGCTAACCAATCCCTAGTCCATAAAGGTGTCCCCAGCGACATGTTCCACTCCCTCCGCGTTGTCGAGTTCCAGGGCCTCGACCCGACTACCCGGGTCGTCTCCATTCGCGATGTTGCTATCAAAGTCAACCTGTACGGCCGCACCCCGGAGTCGCCATCTGCCTCTGATGATGAGCTTGTGACCATGCTGCCCAACTCCACACTCGACGGCCTTTGGGAACTGTGAGAATCCTTGCCCGCCCCTATCACTGCATACTTGAACATCATTAACTGAGATTAAATCTTTTAGATGCTGATCCTCACCCCGGCATAGCATGCTGCTTCTTGATCATGCTATTTAGTCTCGGCTCTTCTACCTCTACCGCAGCATAAGGCATACCTCGACGAAGAAGGTCTGCAATGGCTGTGCAATCTTAGCCGTCTTGCCGCGGAGGTGCTTTGACGATCCATCCACGGCGTTGCTCTTATCCATGACCTTGTGTCAAAAGAATCAGCGGCGACTCTTCTGGCATCCAGACGATTGGCTCAGCAAGCAATGTTGGAGATATCATATCTGCTCTGCGCTTGCTTGACGTCGTCACCAATGCCAAAATAGGCCCCATGCACCAATCGGTTTGCGGAATGGACACCGCCATTGACGCCGTTCCCGGACTCATCAAAAATTACACACTTGGTGATACCAGGAGCCGTGTCAGACGACGTCAGTCTTATATCCATTTTTCTTGGGTTTCTTGACTGTCTGCTGACTAAAAGTTGTAGTTCTCAAGACCTGATCCAAGCCCTTTGCCGAACAGATGGTCAAGGTCGATAGGGAGGTTTGGCCTCGGACCGAGAATCAAGACTCTCGGCCAGTCGCTGACAGAAAGCACCGCCAAAGGCCGGTGAGACGAAAACATCGAGCACCATCTCCAGGGCTCGTAGATTATGACGGCCTGGAAACAGAGTGCTCTTTGAGAAAAATGATGTCACTTGGGGGAACCTGGGTACGAAGATCCAGAATCGGACCGGCTTGTGCCAGGACTGTTCCTCGCACCCATATGTTACAGCCTTTGTTTCTGTTCTCACTAGCTATCTAGGATATCAAACTGCTGTAAACGGCTAGCAACTTCAGGCTAATGGGGAATCTTGGTCCCCGGTGGTGCATTTGGCTTTGGGAGGTCCGCTGTTCAAGTCCAGCAGACGGAATGAATCACGTCATCTACCTAGGCCTATTTTTAGTAATACACTACGTACCTATCCCCCAATGAATTCGTCGTTTTGATTTGGCCCTCGGGTTCTAAACTGAGTGAGTACAAGCGTCCAGCGCAAACCACCCCCGAGAAGACGTGACAGTTTTGAGGGACGCTCTCTACTTCTCCCGGATTTCCGTCGAGGGCGATGCCGACCCCGAAGGCCCTTTGAACGATTATCGGGTGTATTATTTGTTACACATTCCGTTCTTCCAGAAGGAGTTAACGCGGGAGTACTCTTTTGACTTTCTCACAGGGCCCCCCCACGTGGATGGGCTATTTGACTTTTCGACAACTCGCTCGAGAGTGTACTTTCTTTTCTTCTTCTTCTTCTTCTTTTTTAGCATAACCACCTCCTGCTATTCCCCATTGCTTTGCTGTAAAGTAGAATGAGCACTAGTCGGACTCGTCGTGTTCCCTACTGATGCTGGTGGACGAAAGGCCAGCAGAATCGTCTTCTGAGAAGAAGTCGACCGAGGATGAAACCCCCCCGTTCATAGGAATACACCTGCCAGCTGGGTTACTTATGCTTCTCCGGAAGGGGGATAACCATATGAAACTAGAGCTAGATAGTGTATAAAGTAGATACACACAAAAAAACGGAGGGCGATAAGGGTCATCACTTCACTTGAAGCCCGCTGGCGGTGCCCGCAAGTGAGAGCATAGGAGAGAAGTAGCAAGTAGAGAAGTAGCAAGTAGACGATGACAAGGGATGATGGTACAGTCAACCGAGCATGCGAGAGGCGGCAATTGGGCTTTTTACAATGTCATATTCTCTGTTTATTACGCCAAAGCCGGTTTTCTATAGCCCACCGGCAAAAAAGCAATTCATTAAATCTCCTTGACAAACCCAACCTCAACCACCCTCTCCATCGACAGCCTGAGGTTCGCAATCTTGGCCCGGGTGTTGTCCCGGATCCACAAGAAGGTGCCCAGGGTGAGCTTCCTCACGATGCCCGTGCCCGTCCTGATGTGCATCTGCCCCTTGCCGACGATGTACAGGACCTTGTGCGCGTACGCCCGGTCGAGCTTCGCCAGCTCCCCCGCCAGCCTGCCGTCCTTCAGCTCGGGCGGGCCGTTGGGGTCGTCCAGCGTCGTCGCGGTCTCCTGCTCGCTGGCGGCCGCCGCCTTGGCGGTCGCCTGCCTGACGACGAAGCTGCGCACCTGCTCGTACACCAGCGCGCCCAGGTCCGGGCTGACCACCTCGTCCATGAAGCCGTGGCGCACGACGAGGCGGTAGCATCCCGGGATGTTGGCGAAGCGCGAGATGTGGTAGCGCTCGGCGTCCGGGACGGTGGGCACCTCGACGGGGTGCAGGTGGAAGAAGACGGTGACGTCGGGGAGGGCGCCGAGCTTGGAAGCGAAGTGGGTGAAGACGCTGGGCGTCTGGACGCCCGTCTTGTCGAAGAAGATGCCGAAGCCGACGACGGGGGAGAGCACGGTGCCGCCCCAGCGCTGGGTGAGCGCCAGCAGGCCGTCCCTGTTCTTGGTGAGGAGGGAGCTGGGCTTGAAGCGGTCCTCGGCCTCGGCGCGCCACTGATTTTCCTTGCCGAAACGCCAGAGGAGGAACATGGCGGCCATGAGGGCCGATAACATGAGCGTGAACCAGGCGCCATCGGGGACCTTGTTCAGGGCCGAGGAGAGGTAGAGGCCGTCGAGCGTGGCGAAGGCGAAGGCCGGGAGGGCGATGAGCCAGACCGGCAGGCCCCAGACGAGGATGGCGACCAACGTGACCATGAGGGTGTCGAAGAAGGTGACGAAGATGACGCAGACGCCGTACGCGTGGCCGAGGCTGGTCGTGTTGTTGTACACGACGGTCACGAGGATCGTCCCGAGCATGAGGAGCCAGTTGAGAAGGGGGACGTAGACTTGCCCGTGGAAGGTTTCCGAAGTGTGGACGACCTTCATCTGGGGACAGTACGAGAGCTTCATGATTTGGCTCGAGAGCTGCAGAGAGGTGTTAGGATTTGGCTGGTGGTGATTACATTGGAGGGACGGTTGGTTTCAAAGACTTACCTGGAACGTTGCCGTGATGATGGCCTGCGAAGCAACGATGGCGGCCAGGATGGCCAGGATCAAACTGGGGTACAGCATCCCCGGGGGGACCGTGTTGAAGAAGGGGTTGGTGTACTTTTCCGGCATGATGGCGAGATGCGCAGCCTGACCGCTGTAGGCGAGGATGAGGCAGGGATAGGTCCACAGCAGCCAGCTCATCTGCACGGCGCGCATGCTGAAGGCGCCCAAGTCGGCAAACAGCGCCTCGACACCGGTGAAGCAGAGCAGCACGCCGCCGAGCATCTTCCAGCCCTCTGTCTTCTTCTCCATGAAGAAATGGATGGCATAGTAGGGACTGAAGGCCTTGAGGACGGTGTAGTCGTACTTGACAAGGTTATAGATGCCAAAGGCGCCGTTGAAGCCCAGCCAGAGGATGACGATGGGCGCAAAGGTGGAGGCAAGCTTGGTCGTCCCGAAGGGCTGGATGAGGAAGAGCAGGACGAGGATGCCGCACGTCGTGCCGACGATTGTCGAGTTGTTGATGTCGGGCTTGACGACTGACAGGCCCTGGATGGCTCCCAGGACGGACTGTGCGGGGGTCAGGACGCCGTCGGCTATGACCATGGACACGGCGAGAACACCAATGGTTTTGAGGAAGCCCCTTGTAATCCTGCTCTTCTCGATTACCGAGCGGATGCCGCGGGTCACGGGGCGTACGTCCTGGGTGTTTTGACGCTCCATGCGAACCGTGGCCTCCTCGCGAGGGTCAAATTTGGTGATGTTTGCCTTTGCAGTTGGTTCGTCAGCAAGACTTGTGTGTTGTGGAAGGGGAGACGGGACTCGCTGATCGGATATTGGACACTTACATATCGGGTCAGGAGGGAGTAGCAGGAAAAGGTGCCGCCCTCGCCTTCGTTGTCTGCGTGCAGGATGATGCAGACGTATTTTACAGTGATCATGAGGGTGAGGGACCAGATGATGAGAGACAGGACCTGGGTGAGGTCGTTCTTGGTGGGAAGGTCTACAAAGGTGGACGAGTAGACGTAAAGGGGACTATAGTCCTTCAGCACGCCGGTCATTCAGTCACGAATCGAGCCTGGTGTCGGATCTCACCTCGTTCCAACATCACCGTAGATGACACCGATTGACTGGTAGGCAAGCCTGAAGGGGGGGAGGGGAAGAAATGAATGTCAGCAAGGCCAAAGGGTGGTGGTGAAGAACAAGGGGAAGTCATTGCAAACGCACCAGATCAGGGTTGTGCCGGTAAAGACCTGCTTCTTCCTTCCATCGTCACGGCGCCAGTCGTCGCCGCCCTCGTCGGCGTCGGCAGCGGACTCCATGGTGAGGGCGCGGGAGAGACGACGCGAACCGACACGGTGAAGCTCGCGGCTCGAATAGATGCCGCCGGCGACGCCAGCGCCAGAGCTGGAGCCAACATCAGGACGTCGCCATGGTGTCCAATCGTCGACGGTCGATTCCGACTTGTGTCTGTCGAGTTTCTCCTCGATTGTAATCCTGTTGGCAGCGGGGGGCGACGCAGCAGTTTGGTCGTCCATACCAGGTTATGGCTGGAAGGGGATGTCTGGGTACTGCAACGGTGTGGCGACAGCGAGGGGAAACAAAGACACAAGAACGGGGTGTCGAGACCGGATCAAGAAGCAAGGTGAAGGAGGAAGTCTACAGGACGGTCACAAGAACGAGGGGAGGGTTAGCCTGGGCTGTCAAGACAGCAGAGGGCGTGTTGACTTCTTTATGTTCTGGGCATTTGGAATGAGGGACGGTTGAGGCTAGTGCCCTAACCTAATCTCACGATGACCCCCTGTCTCACGAGTAGAGGCGAAAAGTTGGATGGCAGAGAGTGGGGGTCCAAAGAAGGATCTTGGTCCATCTGGCCAAACTCTGGGGACCCAGGACAGGACCAGGCGGGCAGAAGAGACTTGACTAATTGGGAAATGGCGCAAAGTGCCCTTTGGCTTGGACGCATCCTGGGGCCTGCGGCAGACGCCATCTCTGTCTCGCCGATTTCGTGGGAGAAAGGCCATGTAGGGAGGGGGGACAATGAAGCGGGCATGGCCGGAAGCGCAGCCCCTCGCTCGCCACATCGGGGGCTACTGGTCCATGTGGCGGGTGCAGCTTTTTTTCTGTTTTCCGATATGCCACATGCCACATGCCATGCATGGATTTCTGGACGACCGGGATCATGGGACCTTATCAGACTCGGGCTCTGGTTACAGAATCTAGAAAGTCACAGGCTCGTCTTCTGGGCTTAGCCTGGGAAGCGAGTGGCCAACGGCCCACGGGTAGGCTCGCACTTGTTCAGGTTTGATGTCTGTGTGTGCACGTGTTGAAGTACGTGGATAATTACGGCGATAATCCCTGGTTAATTGCTGGTGTATGTATGTGTAACTATGTCGCTATTTTCCATGGGATTCCCCGCACATTTATGGCTATTATGTTACCTCAGGATCTAAATACACGTGGTTATCAGATTCTACATATTTTAGCTAGTAAAATCTATCCTATAGATATTAACTAATATTTTACTATAGACCTTTCCTAATCTAGCCTAATAAGCCTAGCGGTCTATACTATTTACTAGTATATTATACCTACTTTAATATACCTTCTTAGATTAAAGCTATTTATAGGTTTAATCTAATTAATTAATAGATAGAGTAATTACTACCCTTTTATACCTTTTTTTATATTTTTATAGGTTTCTTATAATAAATAATTACTTATTATAAAAAATAGTAATTAATTAACTAATAATAATTAAAACTAAAGTATATATAATTTAATAGTATTTTTTACCAGATAATTATAATATAAGATAGTAACTTATATTAAAGCTTTAGGGTTTAATTCTAGGTAGAGATAAAAAGACTTAATAGTAGTTATATCTATAAAGCTTACTAGCTTTCTTATATAAGTCTAAGCTTAATAATATAAATATATAGTAACTAAGGTCTTTTTACTTAGTAAAGCTATATTATACTTATAGTAGTCTTAAGCTTTATATACTTATTATTATATTTAATATAGCTTTTATAGGTTTATATATCATTATTCTTAAAGTATGGTTTTAATTATACTTTTATCTTTTATTATAACTTTTTAATTTAAAATAGTAGTCTTTTATAATTAGATTTTATATTAACTTTTAGTTCTAATTAACGTAATTATAATAATAAAATTACTAACTATATATATTACTTAGTTATTAAGAAATTTATAATTAAAGTTTTACTAGTTATATTAATAATTAGTTATAATATTAGGGTTTACTAGTTATATCTTTATAATAATCTACTTTTACTAACTAGTATAACTATATAATTTAACCCTTTTAGTTAGAGCTATACTAACTAACAATATATTACTATAGTACTTATTACTTTAATTATATTAGTAATTTATTCTTAGCTAATTCTTTTTTATAGTTTTATATTAACTATATAGTTTAGTTATTAAGATTTAATTACTAGAGAAATATAAGCTATTTTTACTTTAATAAAGCCTTTATTAAACCTTTTACTATTAGCTTTACTAATAAGATATATACAACTTTAATATAACTATTTATAATCTTTTAATATAGTTAGTAGTAATATATATCTATATAGTAAAAGTATATTTATAATTAAACTGACTTCTTAGTTATAAGGCTAATTATTTATTAATTATTATATTATATTACAATCTTTAGTAATATATTTAAAGTATTATTACTAATAATAAGCTTAGTATTTAATTAGCTTATAAATATTAATTCTTTTATAGCTTATAATAAAGCTAATAACTCTACTTTAGTTATTAAAGTAATTACTATCTATTACTTATTTATTCTCTAGCTAATAAGTCTACTATATAGCTTAATAGTAAAAGCCTATAAGCTTTTATAGTTAATTAAGTTATCTCTAAAGCTTATATCTAATATAATAATAAGCTCTTTATTAGACTTAAATTTAAGGTAAAGGCTAGCTATATACTTAAGGTATTATAGTACCTAGTTTACTACCCTCTAATAAACTACTAATAAGTTATAATTAAATCTTACTAGCTAACTTATTATAAATATAATATTAGGTCTTATTATTACTACTATATATAAGATTAATCTAACTTTTTACTAGTATTTTATAACTTTATAGTTTACTACTATTTACTATAAGAGTAAAAGTTCTTTATTACCTATTAAAGTATTATCCAATAATAGCTAGGTTTTATTATTAATTAGCTTTACTATTTTTTTAGTATATACTAACTATAATAGCTATATCTTTTATTATTATCTATTATAAAGAATTTCTATACTAAGAAACTATTATATTTTATTATTACTTTCTAAGTAGTATCTATCTTTTATATTATTAATTACCTTATTAGCTTTCTATTATAATAACTCAGAGAATATAAAGATATAATTATTAATATAAAAAAAGAATATAATAGCTCTTTTTTACTAGTAGTATAGCTCTTTAGTAACTAGTATAAATCTAAGTTCTTAAAGTCTCTTTTTTAGGTACTTTTACTATAGTAGTAGTAATTATTATAACCTATAAAGGGCTTTTTATAAGTAAATAATCTTATTACTACTATAGCTTAAATATCCTAAAGAAAGTCTTATAAATACTATCTTATCTATATTAATATATATAAATATATTTACTATGTTAAATTAAAGTAATTCTAAGTCTAACTTAGTTATAATTATAATAAGTAATTAAAATAAAAGTCTTATTAGTATTACTATATATATATTATAGATTATATTTTTTAGCTACTAATTACTATAAATAATAAAGTATACTTGAAATTTTGTAAGAAATTTATATTTATTTAACTTATAAGTATATACTTATTAGTAATTAAGTATTTAATTATTATTAGTTTTCTCTATACTAACTTTAACCTAGCTATTTATAATATTATAGCTCTATAAATAAGCTTTCTTAGTCTCTTAAAAATCCTCTATAAATAGGTAGTTTTTTAAGTTAGTATATACCTAAAGTAACCTAAGTAAATTCTTCTAATATAGTCTTGCAGCTAGTTTTATAGCCATATTTTAAGGTACTATTATCTTAGTACTAGAGTTAGATAGATCCTCTTCTATTATTTCTTTTTTTAATATTAGAGGGTTAGCCTATACTTTTATTAGGTAAAAGGTCTTATTTTAAGATTTTCTAGAGACTATAATATAAGCTATTAATAGTTCTATCTATATAAGTAGCTTATTAGTTTTAAAGACTATAGTAAGAACTATTACTAATTCTAGCTATATAAGTAGCTTATTAGTTTTAGGTATTATAGTAAGAACTATTAATAGTCCTAGCTATAAATATGGCTTTTTAAGATTCTTATAGATATATTTACTTTTGATATATAATATAATTAATGTGTAAAACTTTATTATGATATTTATAATCTTTTTACTTTCTTATATTAAGTATATCTAATAGTAGTATAATAAATAAAGTATTTAGAGATTCTAGTAGTATTATTGATATAAAGTATAACTTTATATATTTGTAAACTTTTTTTAGTATTTTATTAGTAATTTAATTTAGAATTTCTATTATATTTTCTTTTATAATATCTTTACTATTAGTAATATTTATAAAGTTCTTTTTAGTTACTTTATAAATCTATTTATTAATTATAGCTTTATTTATATTACTTAACTTATTTACTTATTTATCTTTTTTTCTAGAGAAATATCTATCTTTATTGAATATTATATTATAACATATAATAACTTTATTCTTTAGAGAAATATATATATAGTACTAGTTAGTTAATATATATCTAACTAGATAGCTAATATATACCTTTACTTTAAAGTACTAGAGATAATTATAACTAGGTTAAGTATTTAAAGTTATTATATATATATATAGTAGCTAAATACTTATAAATAGCTAAGGTATAGTATAGATAATAGCTACCCTCTTACTATATATTAGATCTAATATAGAGATCTCTAGTTATAAGATTTAGCTAGTATATAGTTATATAAGTATACTACTACTTTTAAAATCTCTAGCTATAGTAATACTAGTAATTTTAACTTTAGCCTTATTATATAAGCTTTTTTCTTAATTACTATAGTAATTCTCTTTATACTACTATTTTATACTTATATATTAAGTATTAAAGCTTTAAATAGGATTCTTACACTTTTTATAACCTTTTTTACTTATAGATAGGTAGTTATAATCTTATTATTATACTTAATTACTTATACTTCTATTAATTTATATACTTTAATTAATTATATAAAGTCTACTAAAGCTGTTTTAATAGCTTTAGAAGTATACTATTATAAGTAATAATCTTATGTAAAGTTAGACTTTTAGTTACTAAGTAATAAGACTAACTTATATCTACTATAGCCTTATTTAAATAAGTAAAAATCTAGTATAATATAATTACTTACCTCTATATAGTTAATTAACTCCTATAGTTAATATAATATTTACTACTATATCTTATTTATTATATATACTTTTTATAATATAATAGATATTATTAAAGTAGCTAAAGTATTTAGTAGTAACTAAAGTATTCTCTAAGTAGAGGTACCTCTACTTTTATAAGCGCTTTAATAATTAACAGTCTAAGCTACTAGCTGCGTTAGTAAGTATCTAACGCCTACCCCTACTATTAAATTCTATAGGCTATGAGTTTAAGTCTTACTAGATCAAGGGATTAGGTAACTGATGAATCCGCTAAGATCTAGAAAGAGCTGGAAATCTAGAAATCACTGCTCAGATCCGTTAGGACCCGGACTATCCTAAGAGGGTAGATAAGAGCTTATTGGTTAGTAAATCCCCTAGCATAAAAATCAGGCTTAGTGTAATATATAAGCCTAAGGGGGTATGTTAAAGTAGCTAGAGTATTTAGTAGCAACCAAAGTGTCCTCTAAGCAGGGGTGCCTCTACTTTTATAAGCGCTTTAATAGATATCTCTAGTATATCTTCTTTTATTTATATACTATAGACTTAGGTAGTTATTTTATAGAGTATATAGCTACCTAAGTAGCTAAAATAGTTATATTAGTTGTTAGCTTTAACTAGCTTACTTCTTTAGTAGTAGTTTATTAGTACTAAGGCTACTATAACTATATTTATATTTACTACTATTAAGTATATTATAAATTTAGTATAAAGACTATTATAGTTCTTACTAGCCTTAATAACCTATTAACTAATTATTTTATTTATATTAAATATTATAAAGTAATTCTTTATTATATATATATAATCATTAGTTAGACTATTATCTTATTATTAATTATTTTTTATTTTATGTATTATATATAATACTAAGTTATATAATAGTAATAAATAATAGATAACTCTTCTAAGTATAAATTATACTTAGTAATTACCCTATTCTATATAAATAAGTATATTATTCTATTTCTTAATTAGAATAGTAATATTACTTACTTAGATAAAGTTATCTAACTTTACTAGAGTTATCTCTAAGAAGTAATAATAAGAGTAAAAAATATAAAAGATTACCTCTAAATCTAAAATAATAAAGTCTTTAAGTAAATAATTAGATATTATAAAGGTAGCTAATTATATAGATAAGGCTTCTTTACTCTTTAACTATACCTTACCTTTACTACCTTCTAACTATTATTTTACTAGAGGTACTACTATTATTACTATAGTAAATTGATCTAAGTAGGTATATATAAAAGCTAGTAATATATCTTTCTCTTTTAGCTTATTTTTTATATATTATTATATTAAAGCTTATTTTATATAGTCAATAATTACTCTATATAATTACTATAAAAATCTTAAGTATATTTTACTTATAAAGTAATATCTTATTAATAAGTACCTAGAGATATTATATAATAAGTACTTTTTATTACTATAGTTATTACTCTTATTATTATAATTATTATAATAGTTATTATATTATTTTTTCTTTATTAGCTTTTTCATATATAATTCTTTATAATATTATTAATAACTATTACTATAGTAATTAAGCTAAAAGTACTATAAGTAGCTTTTACCTAGAGATACTTTAGCTCTATAGTAATATAAGCTTATATTACTAATATCACTTTATAATATAAAAGCTAGTTATTAATAGCTCTTATATAGTTAGTACTTTTATATACCTCTACCTATAGTACTAGTAGTATATATCTTAATAACTTTATTAGTAGTAGAAACTATTTACTAGTTTTTATAACTAAATACTATTAGACTTATATACTATAAGAGAGTACTTTCTCTTAGTTAGATATCTATTTCTCTACCTCTTTTATATCTATTACCTTATAATCTATAGCTCTTTTTATAACTTTCTTATACTTTACTATAGTAATTTTCTTTTTTTTAAATAAAGATAGACTAATATATATCTTAATATTATATATCTATATATATATTAACTTACTTATAAAGTAATACTTTATAATTACTATTAGATCTACTATTATATAGATCTAAGTAACTAAGTTACTAACTACTTTATAATCTTACTTATATTACTATTATTTTTATATATATATCTTATTATTATATTTAAGTTACTTTTAGTTTTTAGTCAATAGCTAAGATAGCTTTAAAGCTTATATATCTTTTAGATACAGCAATTATTAGTTATTTACTGTATTATCTATTACTTACCTAGTTATTATAAATAGTATTATTAAGTAGTTTATAATATCTAGAGCTATTAAAAGCTCTACTAATTATTTTATAGTAGTATACTATATATTATTAGTATTTAAATTAATTAACTTCTATAGATTTAAGACTACTATATATTACCATAACTAAATATATTAATTACTTTAGTTAGCTAGATTACTTAGAGTTATTAATATTATAACTATTTTATTTTTAATTATAATCATAGCTTTAGTATATATTATATATATTATATATAATACTTTAAGTAATATTAATTAATACTTATAACTTAGACTATTAATTATTAAAGTATATAAATAATTATAGAAATAATCCTTAGTTAATTACTAATATATATATATATATACATATATAACTATATTACTATTTTCTATAGGATTCCCTATATATTTATAGCTATTGTATTACCTTAGGATCTAAATACATGTGGTTATCAGATTCTAGATATTTTAGCTAGCAAAATCCGTCCCATAGATGTCAACCGACATTTCGCCGCAGACCTTTCCCAATCCGGCCCAATGGGCCAGGAGGTCTGTGCCATTCGCCGGCATATTGCACCCACTTTGACAGCGCGCGCCAGGTGGGAGACACATCGTAAGGAAGCAGACTAGTAGAGTGAGTAACGAGCGCCCGCTGGATGCCGACACGCCGGCAACGGTGTATGATTTCTGCCGGGGCTGAGCAGGGGTAACTGGAGTAAAGTAGTGTGGTACGACGGCTCCCTCCAACGGGAAGATGACGAGAGCGTGTGAGAACATCAAGAGATCTAGCCTCGAGGACAAGGCGGTCCCTTGTCAAGACGCTGGGTTTCGTCGTTGAATCTTAAGCAAGAATAGAAAGGAATGGGAGTAGAAGCAGAAGAAGAAGAAGAAGAAGCGAGGGACGCTGAGTTGTTGATCGGCAAAGGTTGATTTGAAAATAGAAACAAGCATTTATGGGGGGACGTTCGGACTATGGCCTCTCTCCCCCTTGGATTCCTCAGGGACTCTAGAGTCTATAGTCTACCATCCTCTCTCTCTCTCTCTCTCTTTCTCTCTCCAGAGGGTAAACACCCTGCCGACTTGGTGCACTGATCTGGGATGGTTACATCGCGGGCTAATTGCTCTCTTGTGGTAATCATCGACTGCGAGATTTCGAGAGAACGGCTGCGTTGCTGGGGGATAAATGGATGGTGGGATAGGCGGATTCATCCACCCTCGGCCCCTCTCGCTCACGCCGTATGAAGGTGCGGGCGTTTAGGAGAGATGACGGCGATCGGTGGGGTGACCAGAAGAGGGTGTGTTTGTGGTTGAGAGAAGCAAGATAATGCCTCACTGTGTTACCGCCTACTTGCCTGGCCGCCGTACTTTGCTGTTGTTGGACGGGGCTATGCCGACTCTATCAAGGGTTCGGCTGGAGGAACGAGACGAGAGGGGGAGAGGGGGAGAGGGGGGAAGAGAGAGAGAGAGAGAGAGAGAGAGAGAGAGAGAGAAGGAGAGAGAGAAGGAGAGAGAGAAGGAGAGAGAGAAGGAGAGAGAGAAGGAGGCAGCCCATCCCAGAGTGCGAGTGCATTTGGAGACTGCGCGGAAGGAACTCGTTGTACGTACCTACCTAAATAGGTAGGTATGTACCTTAGATTACTAGGTCGGACCTTCCCGTCGTAAGTATTTGTAGGGACTCTGGGAAGTAGAACTCGAGGAGGCAGGTGCTACGTACCTCAATAGCTACCCCTGCCATCCCCATCCCCGGGAGCTACTGTGGAGACGCACGGACACCGACCCCACTTCCGCGCCGTGTTTGGCTTGTTTAGCGCTGCTAAGCTTTTGCTAGGGCTTGCCCAGGTCGCCGCATCCATTCCCTTAACAATTTCCCTACGTTTGGCTATCCGTCCTTAGAAAAGGTGACCTTTTTGCCTCACCACTTTTTTTTTTCTCTCTTTTTTTCCTTAAAGCCTCATTTCCCCTTCACCCCCTCCCCCTGCCTCAGACTTTTCCATATTATGAGTGATTTTTTTGCTCGTTTCTGTGCAGATGGTCCGATTGGGCTGCCAAGACAACGATTATTTTCTTATGCCAAGACCGGCTTAGGGAAACTCTTTTGCTCCCTTCCCCCCTTCTCCGTTTTTCTCTCTCTCATTTACGTAGCCACACTGCGTGCAACTGCCGGGTTTTACCTATTATCACTCACCCTGTTCAACTCCTAATGTCAGGAACCATAGTACCTCGTTAATCACTAGATTACCACGCTTTTCCACGAGCACTTATTCGTTGGTTTCACTTGACGGGGCCACGTGTGATGGTGGTCCGTCCTAGATCAGGGGTGCTACCGATACTCGCGGAGAGAGCGCTTGTGATATCCCATCTCATCATTTGCTTGCAACACCCAGACTCGGATTGATTAGGGCCAATGATTCTTTCGGAAGATCGACATCCTCTCGCGTGTTACCTGTCCACTGGCCAGAGACCTTAACGGTCAATGCTCTCCGAAGCCCACAAGCGTCTGTGATTCGAGACTGCTCAGCCTCTAAACCCTGCTCGAGGATATTGTTCCCGAAAAGAATTGACTTTTCTTTCTTCTTCACCTCATTTTTACTATTTTACTCGGTTCAACTCGTGCTGGCTATCTACCCCCACGGTGCCATGCCGTTCTTGACGAACCCAACCGACAGGAGAATGCACCTCCTCTTCCCCTTTCCCCTCATCCTCTGATGGGATGGGACGGCGTTCGGACAGCGCGCGTCATGCGGCCCCCTCTCTCGGACGACGAACCCATCTCAGTCCATCTGACCAACGGCCAAGGCCGTCCCGTTCGTCTTGTCCTCCCCCACGACGGCCGTGCCGTCCGCTTCGCCGACGGCGCAGTTCCACTTGAACTCGTCGGCGATCTTGCCGAGCTGGATGCCCTTGAGCGTCGACAGGAGCCTCAGGCAGAGGTCGCCCGCCTCCTCCTGGCTCTCGGGGATGTACGTCACCGTCTCCTCGCCCGCCTTGGCGCTGCTGACGCGCTCGTGGGCGCCCGCCGTCGCCGTCAGGGACTGCGGCGACGACGCGTCGATGCGCCTCGTGATGGACCGGAGCGGCACCAGCGCCGCCGCCGTCCCCGCCGCCACGACCTCGGAGAAGGTGGGGAGCTCGCTGTACTTGATCTGCGTAGCCGGCCGGGTCAGTCGCTATGCTCCAAAAGGGGGTCGCTCGCGTGAGAGGTCCTCTCCCTCCCTCTCTCTCTCTCTCTCTCTCTCTCTCTGGGCTTGTTCGTCTCCAAACTAGCAGACTTACCACTCGCTTCTCCACCTTCCAGCCGAAGCTGCGGGCAATCTGCTGGACGCTGTCGCTCGTCACGCTGTCGATGACGCATTTGGAGTCCGGCACCACGAGCGTGACGTCCTCGCCGTCCCTCCTGAGGCCGATGAAGCCGCTCGTGCTGAACTCGTCAATGTCCTCGTGGCGGACGCTGTCGAGGTGCAGGGTGATGTCGTAGCCCTGGGACCGGGCGCGGTCGCTGAAGCGCAAGACGGGCGCGTAGTTGCCGCCGACCTTGGCGTGGCCGGTGCCGTTGGGCGCGGCGCGGTCAAAGTCGTCGAGGATGAGGCCCCTGACCGGGTGGCTCCCGTGGTAGGTGCCGGTGGGGATGACGAAGACGGCGAAGAGGTACTCCTCGGGGGCGCTCAGGCCGAGCTGGGCGGAGGAGCCGTACAGCTGGGGGCGGATGTACATGGCGGCGCCCGTCTCGTGGGGCGGGACGTAGCCGGCGTTGAGGGAGACGGCGGCCTTGACGGCGGCGAGGAAGAGCTCCTCGGGGACGCGGGGCATGGACACGACGTCGGCTGAGTGCTGCAGGCGCACGGCGTTCTTGTCCGGGCGGAAGATGTTGATGGTCTTGTCGCCCGGCGCGCGGAACGCCTTGAGGCCCTCGTACGCCTGCTGGCCGTAGTTGAGGGCCGGCGCCATGCCGTGGATGCGGATGAAGGGGTCGGCGACGAATTTGAGGGGTGTCCACTTGCCGGTCGAGACGGAGTAGCTGGACTCGATGTGGCCGTTGACTGTAGCGATGAGAGACGCAGTTAGCCTTATGGTTCCGAAGGAAGAGGGGAAGAGAGGGGGGTGGCGGCGAGCTGCTGCTGCTGCTGCTGCTGCTGTTGCTGTTGTTCGCTGGATGGGTCACGGATGGAAGGGGAGGCTCACCTTCGCGGACCTTGAAGCCGACGTTGGACCAGTCAATGGTGGTGACGGGAGGGGGCGGGAAGGCTGCCATTGTGAATATCGTGTGCGGGTTCGTTCGGTCGAATGGTTACGCGTGTGTGAATGTAGGTCGTGAGGTTCTGGACGTCGATCAACTCGAGCAGTTGGTACGGTTGAGGGAACTGTCAACGTAGATATGACTCGCACGACGATGGAGCTCTCCCTCTCCCTCTCTCTCTCTCTCTGTGTGTGTGTGTGTGTGTCCCTCGCTCTTCTTTGTGATCTCACGTAATGGTCCACGTTTGTGTCCACTCTGAGGTTTTCCCCTCTCTTCAATTGCTCGTCCCAGGAAAAAAAGTTTGGAGGGGCGCCGATTGCGGGACTGCGGGGTGAGTCTGACCGACTCCACTGGGCGACAGACCCTCCGCTCAACTCCCTTCCATTGGCTGGTTGCTTAAGCCCGACCCGGAACATCCCTGTCCGCCTCCGTCTGCCGGAGCTTGCAGATTACGGAGGGACGACAATCGACAATGAAAGGGCTGTGAATTGTTCAAAAATGCAGAAGAACCCGTATTTGCTATCGGAGAAAGGACTGAATATGAATAGAGACAGGGGAATGTCAAGTTTCCGAGACGCGCGGCATCGGCATGGAATGGGATATCGTCTATCTCCATCCAACAGAACGATACGCCCACGAGCCCAGCGGAATTCCACCACCTCTTGATAACCTGGTAAGAAGGGGGGGGAAGGGTGTTGTCCCACAATCCTTGGGTTTGGCAGCCGGTATGTTCATCCTTGGCGGAGCGGCCCGGATGACGGGACAGCGGTACCAATGTGGGCCCTCGAGTCCCAGGTTTCGGACGGGAAAGACGCGAAGGATAGGACGGCAACAAACGGAACAGGATGAAGCCTTTTCTCTCCTTTTTGAAAGAAGACTCAGAGCCGATGACTGGCACGCGTACCAACCAAGGGTGTTCCCACACACGAGCTCCCATTTCCAGCGGGGCTCGTAATTGACCCTTGGCCCGCCCGGCCGGGTTCTTGGTTGGTTTCCAGCCTGGATCGATACTGTCCGACATGACTCCCGAGTAGTTGCGGCGTGCCACTCGGACATGTTGACGATGGACAACGATCGGAGACCAGGTTGAAGAGATCTGATAAAGGTCATTAGAGAGAGACTTGAACTCCACCACACTGGCCTCCCTCCCCCTGTGTGTGGGTCCCTCCTCATCCATCCCTGGCATGTATCATCCCGGCTGCTCGTCCGTCTCTTCCTGTTGCCGCACCTGCTGGGGGAACCATACTCGCGACGCGCAAAGCCGCCCACACGATGAACCGGTGCCGCGGAATGGCATGAAGAGTTGGCCTGTTGGCGTTGATTCGAAGCTAGTCGGTCATCCCAAGAGCCGAGGACGTGAAAGGGGCCGTTCGCTCTGGAATCCCAACCCGCGCAGCCAAAGACGGACTTTCGGACCCCGCGCCGGCAAAGCTCTCACGCCAGGAAACCCCCCGGTGGAGCTCTCCCCCCTTTCCGAGAGGACTGCCTGCACACCCTCCGGAAGCACAATCGGGGCCTCGAGGCTCTTGCAACGTCAGCTCCCGACCATGGATGACGCTTGATACGCCAAAAAGAGCACGCCAGGTCTGCAAGGCGCGTTGGTACGAGCACACCAAGACCCCCTCACCCCCCGGTCCTGATTTGCCTTCCAAGAACCAACAGTTTCTCAAAAGCGTAATTCCAGGCGCAAGAATCCAAAGCGTCCGCGAGACATACTGATGTGCTCCCCCTCCCGCGGGCGGCTCGGTCAGCCCTGCGCCCACGACACACCGGGCGAGTCCTCCGACTCACGGCAGACGCTGCCTGACCGGCAGTAACACGGTCCCAGACTGGGCCCGACTGCTGAAGATCGCCCGCTGTCGCGTACCGCGGGGGCGTGAGACATTGGATATTCAATGCCTCTATTGTTGGGTCCAGGCTTAAGGATGGCTTGATACCTCTTTTTTTTATTCTAAGCTATGCGCCATCTAGTCTTTTGACTTGTCTCACTACACCTCACCACCCCTACAAATACACAGGACGCCATGTCTCGGCGTCTGATTCCTGGGCCCCATCGGGTACATGCGGGAGAAAGGTAGAGAAAGAAAGGGATTTTTATTTTTAAAAAAAAAGAACAATAACACAAGTTCAAAAGAGGTTTGGTAATAATACAAGGGTAGTAAGGAGGTGTGGTTATGGCTGTGTGTACTGGGGATGGGAGCATGCAATCCGGGGGTATCAGCATTCGATCGTCACAAGCTTTCACGTTGAGTTCCGCAGCAGCCGGTAGCAGGCGAACAAAACTAGAGCGTTTAGGACTCGTGCCGTATTGCAATACCGAGGAAGCAGATGAGATGGGAGAAGGGAATAAGGATAGAAACGAAGAAAAGACATGAAAAGGCTAGATCAAATCATGGATGGGGACAATGTGACAAGAGGGGGGAGAAAAAAAAGACATTAAGGAATATTCCTTTTGGAGCGAGGGTCGCCCCTCGATGCGTCATGGTGCAAGCGTGCCAATCAATGCAAAAGTCGTCATCGTTTCCTCAAAGCAAAAACAAAAACAAAAGAAAAAAGAAAAAGAAACCCCAGCGCATTCATGGACCCATGGCCAACAAGGCCCAACATGACAGCAAAACAAGACCAAACGAAACCCCGGCTTCCGTGTTTTATACGCCATCGTACCCCGTCTCTCCACTCTGTACTAACCAACCCACTGTGGTATCATTTGCCCGGTGTTATGCCCAGGTCGACATCAATTGGAATGTGAGGTGCCAAACGCTGAAGACCCCGGGCCCCAGCATAAGCATCGGCTGTTTGGATTACCTGAATGAATCGTGTTTCAAGCTCCCCCACGAGCGACCTTATTCGGTCGTGGCGAGCTTCTGGAGAGCAAGCAAAACACCTGTCCAGTCAATTAGCCATCGTCACACAGCTCCGAGTCATGGAGAGAACTCGACTTACCGCTCACGCCCTGCGTCATGGTGAAGCCGGCCTCGGTGTTGCGGCTGTGCAAGCTGACGGTCACCACGTCCTTGACCACCTTTTCGCTACCGAGAGCGTTGGCCCACTTGAACACCTTTTCGTCCTCGCGCCCGTCTCCCACCACCATGAGGAAGTCGACAGGGCTCTGATGCTCCGCGTCGGGTGCCATATGGATGCGGAGGTCGTCAAAGATCTTCTCGGCCGCAGTGCTCTTGGTCCAGTCGATGGGCTCGACGAGGATGGAGCCGTCCAGGGGAATGGCGTGGACGCGCTGCTCCTCGCAGGCGTCGTTGACGTGGCTGGCGCAGTCGGAAGCCTGACGGGCCGCAGACTCGTAGTCTTCGGCGCTCTTGTAGTGGAAGATTAGGCTGCAACGGCGCTCCTCGATCTCGGCACCGGGAGTGCGCTCAAGGTAATATGTCATGATTGACTTGACAGACTCCTTCCAGCTCAAGATCTGCTCCCTGTCGGCCATCTCTTGCCATTTGTTCTTACCACAGTCCTTGAGGAAGCAGCCATTCTCGGCAATGAGGCCCAAGTTGGGCACACGGCGGAACAGGCGGTCAAGCTCTTCGGGGCGGCGACCGGACATGATATAAACCGTGTTACGCTCGTCGAGCAGTAAATCGTTGAGCACATCCAGAGTGCGCTATTACAGTCAGCATCTTCGCTATACCCGAAGGGAGGGGGAGGGGTTTAACCCCGTGGACATCCTTACCTGAGGGCTGACGGGAATGATCTGGTTCATCGGACCCCAGCTGACCAAGGTGCCCTCGTAGTCGAGGATGAACAGCCGGCGGTTGCTGTTCTTGTATCTTGAGGCCAGAAGGTTCATGTGGAGGCGCGGAACCGAGGTCTGGTCGTGCTTGTGCTGCTCGTCGTACACACGGTCCAAGCGGGACAAGAACTCGCTGAACCAGTGCGATCCGGTGTGGTGCATGACAGCCGAGTACAAAGCGCCCCAACGGCGCTCCTTCTCTTCGTCGCCCATCTCGAGGGCCCTCTTGATGGCGTCGGCGCATTGTCTGTAGTCCCAGGGGTTGACTGCGAGCTCGTTGCCGCCGAAGAGCGAGGATGTGCCGGTAAACTCGGAAAGAATCAAGGAGCCGTGCTTCTTCTCCGGGAAGACTTCGCCATCTTGGCAGAAGAGGTATTCGTGGGACGTCAAGTTCATGCCCTCACGCTGACTGGTAATCATCAGCGCGTCGGCCATGGTCAGCAGAGCGAGGTACTGTGGGTAGTCGATGTCCTGCTTCAGGTAGACAACAGGCTGGTAAGCCAGGTTCGCCCACGAGGAGTTGACTCGGGTGACGATGTCGCTAACGGTCGCGTCCAAGTCAGACTTCTCGCTTCCAGACAGCGCCACCTGGATGAGGACCGTCTTGTCGCGCCAATCCGGGTTCTTGTTGAGGAACAGCTCGTATGACAGAAGCTTCTGGCGGACACCGCGAACGTGGTCGAGCTTGTCGCGGGCGACAATGAGCTTCTTGCCCTGGTAGCGCTCCTTCATGATCTCCACCCATCTCTTCACGTCGTCGTCGCCCCGGTGCTCGCTGAGGTTGACGGGGTCGATGCCAATGGGCAGGTTGACGACATCGACGAAGCGGTCCTCCAACTGGAGACCGTCGGTGGTCGCCTCGACGCTCAGCAGTCTGCTGCAGGTCTGGAGGAAGTGGCGGGTGTACTCATGGATCTGGAAGCCGATGAGGTTGGCGCCGAGCATGCCCTCAAGCAGCTGTTTCCGCACGGCAAGACATCTGAAAACCTCGGACGAGGGGAAGGCGACGTGCAGGAAGAAGCCGATCTTGGCTTCGGGCAGCTTCTTGCGGATCATGCCAGGGACGAGCAGCAGGTGGTAGTCGTGGACCCAGATGACATCGCCGCGTTTCCAGTTCTTAACAATCTTGTCGGCGAAGGCTTGGTTGACGTTGACGTAGTACTTCCACGAGTGGTCCTCGAAGGCCTTGCTCTTGGGGTTGTCGGGGATCTGGTAGTGGAAGACGGGCCACAGGATCTGCTTGCAAAAGTGTGAGTAGTGGCCGTCAAAGTCCTTGTCCGAGGTGAAGACGGTGAGCATGTCGTGCTCGGTGGCGAGCCTGTCCTCGATGTCTTGCTTCTGCTGCGAGCCCTCGAGGGCGTCAGTGGGCATGCCGAGGGTGCCAACCCAAGTGTACTCGCCAAGCTTGCCGTCGCGGGCGGCGGCCTCGGCGGCGTTGCGCAGGCCACCGTTGCCCTGGTCGGCGTTGGTAATGCGCCAGTTGGCGTGGGCAAAGACACGGTCGTGGCTGTCGCTTCTAACGAGCGGCCGAGGCTGGGTGACGCCCTGGCGACCCAGTTCCCTGGCCTTCTCGAGTGTGCGACTGTGCTCGGCGATGAGGGCGGGCGGCGGTGAGCTCGCGCGCGACTTGGGCTGAGTTGCTCGAGCACCCCACTTGGGAGAGGCTTTGTCGATGGGGGCACCGAGCTTGCGCTCCTCGTCGGGGAATATGCGGAAGCCATCCTCGTTCGTGAACGGGTCCTCGGCGATGGCTTCTTCGGTCGGCGTGATCGGGGGCGTAATGTCGCGGATGGGGTTGAAGAGACTCGGCTGGCGATCGGGCTCGGGACGCTGGGCCTTGTCGGTTTTGGCGCGGCGCAAAGGGTCTCCTCGTTGAGAGGTGCCCGGCAGCGCGAAGTGGACGGTTTTGGGGAGAAATCTAGAGTCGCCAGTGTCAGCCTGACGTCTTGCAGGGAATTACAACAAGGTTTAGAAGGCGGATCAGGGCTAGTGACGGACGCAGCTGCTGGCAAAATTGTGCGCAGAGCGGGGTCAGGCCGCAAGCTCTTTTCGCGATCGACGTCGGCGGCAAGGGGGCAGGACAACACTACCAGAAGCAGAACAGGGGCCAGGACTCACAATGAAGCGATGAAGACCGTCATCTTGGGCGGTTCGGCTACTTTCTATCGAGCCTTCCGGGTCGGTTTGGCAAAGAGGAAGAGGGAAAAGTCCAAGACGAACGCCAACGTCGGGTGGCTAGTCTTGAATCTGGAAAACCGAGGAGCGAGGCCGCCAAGACTAAACGAGACAAGTTTAGCGACCGAGGGTCGACGACAATTGAAGCAGGTGCTACGAGCAGTTCTTTGTAGAACAGAACATGTGGGATGTGTTGAATGTCCAAGGGAGGGATACTGTTGAGTTGCACCCTTGATCGGATTCCGGTGATGGGATCGCTGATGTCAAGACGAGGACGAGGATGTCAAAAGGTCCGAGGTGAGGTAATGTTCGTTTGTCGTTGTACGGGAGAAAAAGGACCCAAGTACCTCCGTTTTTCTCCGTGAGGGGGAAAAAAAAAAGGGACGAAGATAGAACTGATGGGGGTGATGGAAGGATGACAGGGTACAGGAGAGGCGAGGTATGATTGGGTTTATGTTTGTCTCAGACACAACCCCGGAGGAAGGCGAGGCCGTCAGTGAGTAAGTGGGTGAGGTGAGGCGAGGTGAGGTGAGATGTGGTTGTGTGTGTGTGTGTGTGTGGTACCCAACTGTTGCCGAGCTTGACCTAGCTGTTGGGAGCTGTAGGTAGGTAGTAGTGTACTTGTTTGCCCTGCTTGCTTGGGTGCGTGTGTCGTTGTCTTGTCTCGTTGATGTTGCTATTGCTAGGAGCTACGCGAAAAAAAAGAAGATGTTCCGTCAGCTTGAGCCTTTTCTGCAAGCTCCTTGACCGGGGCGAGGAGAGCCAGAGTCTGAGCCTTGCGTAACTATGTGCGAAGAGGATGGGCGCTGGAGCAGGCACAGGCGCATGCATGCGGAAAGGAAAATTAAGGAAAATAAAGCTTGCAAGGGGAGAATAAATGGTTGGACCACTGGGCGATGCAGCTGCGAGCGATCGATCGGGCAAGGAGGAGGGGAAGGGGGGGGCAAGATGAATATTTGAGAGAGGCCGGCGTGTGTCTTGTAATTGTGATTCCTTCTTTCTTTCTCTTCTCTTCTCGGCCAGTCTTTTCCTTCTCTTTTTTCTGTCTTGTTTTTCTCGAGAATATTCCAAAGTGGATCAGTCTCTCTGTGGTTTTCCGTCCCCTTGGGTGACGATGCGAGGGGGGCCCAGGGGGGGGGGGGGATGGAAAACGGGATGGGACGGCCGTGATTGACTTTAGTGTGAGTTGAGGTGAATAATTGGGCAGTCAGTGTGTGGCGGGACTGTCACCGGGGCAAGGGGGGGAAAAAAAGGCAAAATGTACCTTGGATTGAAACCGGGAGAGGGTGAGGCGGGATTGGTTGGGAGGCGTCTAAGGACTAGGCCTAGGCCAGATGATGTGTTCAAAGAATGAGATGGAAATGGAATGCTCGGAATGCGACTGCATGAAAAGCAAGGGAAGACGGACCATTCAACAAACGAAACGGGTGTGAAATAGAGAGGGAGAGGGAGAGGGAGAGGGAGAGGGACAGAAGGGGTAGGACAAGATGATGGAGGAGATGAAAAAAATAAAAAATACATATGAATCGGTGCTTTCACTGTGACGCCATTCGTGGGACAACCCCAGCTTTCTCTCTCTCGCTCACTCTCACTCTCTCACTGTACCCGGGTATGTATGCATGTCTCGTCACTCGCTCACACTTGAAGCACTGTGTGTGACTGGACCCCCCCAGGGAAAGGAAACAAACAGTTAAAACGTACCCGAGCTTTTCGTCTTCAGTTCTTTCCCCTGCGCAACGGCAAGGAATGTCACTGACGTAATGAGAAAACCATGTGCTTACTCCGAGGCGTCGGCTAGGGAGCTAAACGCAGCGCAAGCGTAAGTGGATGGGGGGAATCGACAAGCTAATGCACGCCCGCCCAGAGAACGGAACGGAACCGGAGAGGAGGAGAATGCTTGAGAGCTGATGGTCCTACTGGACGCTGAGACGCTGCCAGATGCAGCGAGGCGTGCGAGGCCCCCTGAGGTGAGGAGCTAGAGGAGGAAGGGGTTGCCGCTAACACGATGAACCGCCAGTTTGATTTGACCGTTGGGGTGGTGCCTTGTATCCGGCCTTGTAGCTTGCTTGATTGCTTGCTCCGTACTTTTCTGCCGCCTCTTCTTATTTTGTGGTTTGTTGCAGATTAGGCTGTTGAGGGCCTAGTTTGACGCCTGGAAAGCGGACGACGAATCGCCTTCTCTGCAAATGGCTGATATGCCCGATCTGCTCTCGATATGTTTCGGATCGAGTCACCGGCTCCTTCTTACTTTTCGGGGGGTGATGTTGTTTTAAGTTGGGGCCCAAAGCAAGGTATACCACGTTGTTGCAACCTCAACGACAATGGACCGGGTGAACGGCCTAGCATAGGCAGGGGGGCGGAAGAGAGAGAGAGAGAGAGACAGAGACAGAGAGATGCAGCCCAGGCGGCCGACAGAAAATGACGGAACCGACGCGGGAGGGGGGAGCTAGAAAACGGAGCAGACGTCCCTGACGCCCGTGCTATTGGGTCGGGCCGTGAGATGGACCGAGGCGGAGTGCGAACGGTGGGGACTTTTTGCCCAGACTCGGGGAGGGTTTGGTCCGCCAAAGGCTTCAACGGCGGGTCTGCAGAATAGATACTCTGTAAATAGACTTCACCAAAGGTGACTGACTGTCGATGACGGATGGGAATCGAGAAAAGACGCCAGGGGTTAATCGAGGAAGAACCGAGCAGTCAGAAGCGCGAGCCGGTGTGAGGAATAGGACGAGGAACACAGGGAGGGCTAACCGAAGATCGGGGATGGCTCGAGACTTTTAATCTCACCAGCCGAGCCAACTGACTTTGTGCGAGAGCGATGCTTGGTGCGCACGCACGAAGACGGCAACGAAAGCGAGGGGCGGCATCCATGTTGTATGGAGGACCGGGGATGGAATAAGACGGAGGGAGGCATGGCCGGGACAACGGGCATGTGGAGGGGGACAGGATCTGGTTTGGTGTTGATGTGTTGATGTCTTTTTCTTCTTTCCCTTGTCTTCCCGCGTCAACATCCCATCACATCCGGTGGGCTCGCTCGCTCTCGGCGTCATCAGCGCAGCAGCGCAGACAACGACGACAAAGTAATCGCTCACCCAAACAACCCAGACCCGGGATTGGGAACCATGTAACGAGCAGTCAAAATTGTGATGTGAGGTGGTGAGCCGGGCCGCCCCAACCCAAGTGTCGCCGTCGTCTCGTCTTGGACAAGCGCCTCGTCGCTGAGACTCTGGACCTGTCCGTCGTCCCGCCAAGACACAGCCGACAAGGATGCTTCGGGAACAATTGGACAGAGGGCCGCCACTGGACGACTTCGGGATGGCAAGTGTCCCTCTCCTGTCCTGTCCAGACACAGAGACAGACCAGACGAGACACACACGGATGCCGATGAAGAAAAAGCCGGGCTGGCGGGTGTCAGTGAGTGAGTGAGAGACCAAAAAAACAAATGTGACTGATGATGGACTAATCACACCTCGCCAAGGCATGGCCGACATAAGCCGCTCTCTCCCGAGATGACCAGGAGAGGGCTCTGTTCTTCGTTGTCTGCCACTGCGACGGCTCATTATCCTGAAATATGACCAAGCTCTCACTTTGGGACAAGCTGCTTGCGCCGTCCAGACACACACACACACACTTACACAGACCGCTGCCTAGACCAAGCCGGAGCCCTCTCTAGGTATCTACCACTAGTGCACAGGCGACTTATACCACTGCTGCTTGGGTGAGTTATCGTAGCCTCTACTCGTCCCGCCTCGTTAGCTAGAGGGCCCGGTCAGCATCAGCAAGAATGCAGCCTGCCCTGCCGCGTTATCCCTTTGCTGCTACTTCATGATATACATAGCCATGAATGTACGGATACATAGTTAGTACTCATCTGAGTTGGCTCGAGGTAAGGTCAGGGGGAGGTGCCGCTGTTGCAATGGGGCAAGTACCTACGGGCGACCTACAAGTAGGTAGGTACCTGAGGTTGACAGCCATCAAGGTACGTACCTGCCAGCCAGACCTAAGTACCAGGTACAGGTACCTAGGTACCAGCCGGTGATGTCGCAGTCGGGCAGGCAGGCAGGCTCACGGGCCCAAGGAAGGAAAGAAGGAGGGCGGGAGGCACTTGCCGTCCCAAAATCCAAAATCCAACGCCCACGGGTAGGGCAAGAACATGTCAATGTGTGTAGGTAAGTAGCGACATAATTAGTACCTACCGGAAAGCATCGTGTCTTCGGGCTCTTGTGGGAGGGGTGGGAGGGGGAAGGCATCATGTGCCTCCTCCACCCAATCTTATCATCGTCGTTCCGTCTTTGGCTTCGGCCATATTCCCCTTTCTCTCTCTCTCTCTCTGTCTCTCTCTCCTTTCAACTTCGCTCCTTTCTCCTCTCCCCTGTCTGGAAGAGGGGAAACGCAAACACTAACACTAAACGACAACACTATGATAACCATACCCGCCGCCGCGCCACCACCACCACCACAACCTTGCGTGGTTGCCCGACGAGATCCTGCAAAAGCATCGACCTCCTCCTCCCAATGGTTAGTGTCGATACTACCATGCCAGCAGCCTGTTCCCTTTTGTCAGATTGCTGCTGCTGCCGCCGCCGCCGCCGCCGCCGACGACTACCCAGACACCAGACGCACGCATGTTCCCGCCTGCACACGCGGAAATCTAGCTAGGCCATGCGCCTCATCCTACCCTGCCACCAACTCGACAGAGACTTCGGATTCCAAAAGCATCTGGCTTTGCCTCACGACGAACACCCCCTAAGCCGGTGGGATACTGAGAAAGCCTACCCACCACTCGCAGCCCGTCGCGTGGCCCTCTTCTGGCCAGACGTCTTGCCACGGCTCGCTGACGAACACTCCAAGATAGGTACGGATACATGGTCGCACTCTTTTCTGCTCAACTGTCAGCCGCTTGTCGCGCCTATGCGTGACAGCATACTGCTGTCCAACTCGGCATCGTGCCGTTCTTGGTGGCCATTATGTTTGGCTTTTGCTTGTCTCTGAAACCTCCCTGTATTGCTCAAACGCTTCCTCCAGATCCAGAAACCGTCGTAAGAGCTCAGCCTCACCACATCGCCGCTCGCTACCTAGCCCATTGACTGAGTTAGCTCAGCGTCTCTGTCCCGAGAGCTTGTTTCTTCGCATCCACGTCGTATTGGGCCGGTGTTGCGTCCGTCGCTCCCCAAATAGCCAGCTCCCGGGCAGCCTCGTAGACGACACCACCTCGGACGTTCCAAACTTTGGGCCGAACAACCAGCCTCTCGACAACCTTTCTTGACAACCTTGACCGTCGCAATGTTTGACAAGAAGAGGCCTGCCAGCACAGCTTACCATGGCGGGGTTCTTGACCGTAGCCTCCAGAGTTTAGCCGAGATGTTCCCTTAGCTTTTCGCGATGCCCGTGCTATGCCCAGGCACCCCTGGCAGAAACGTCGGCCCCGGCCGGTGCCCATGCGCCATTCGCGTTCGAACTACTGTTCCCGTTTCTCCCTCGTCGTGGTGTCGCTGTTGGAGACCAATGGTGCCCCCCCCCCCCCTCCCCCTGTCGGTGGGATAGACACTACAGCCCTAGTAACAAATGAGTCCGTCTCTCCGGAGACGCGGTCGTAAATGGGGATCGACCTCCACTCTGTCTCCATCACGCAAGTCATTCAATCAATCAGCCGGCTGTTTCGGCCCAGCTACCCACTCACCGTCGTCCACTTGGACGGGAAGGGGTGGCTCGGCAACGCCCACCAGCAGACAGGCCTCGACGTTCGGAGGACGGAGGTCCCGGGGTGGAGAAAAGCTCACCTTCTGGGCTTCTGCCGGTGCGTGTCTGTCTGATGAAGAAGTTGGACAATGATTACTCCTTGCCTCATCTGGCTCTATCAACACCCCGACGATTCCCCCGCCTGCAGTCCAAACCATGCCTAATGCAGGCGAAGCATGTGCTTCCTGCATGAGTACCGAAAGAGTTCCTCACCACCATCATCAGTGTCCTCGCGAGATATCTGTGCCCCTCCACCAATCTATTCGAGGGTGTGAGGGGTATGTAGTGACAAGAGGAGAGGGGGGGCGAACCATGACCTGAACGCGTTTTGCCAAACTCTGGGCATGGAGATTGGAGTAGTGCATCGACAAATTGCACCTCGCTAGCCATCGGCTTTGGAGGTCTGAGCAGTAGGCCGAAATGAGGGGCCAGTCCTTGATTCCGTCCGTCCGTCCGTCCAAGGCCAACCCGGCACATTGAACAGCCATATTGATGAGAATGCCACACGTCGTCAGCCTTGAGCTTCACCCCGCCTCCCTTCAAGCACTGCATCGATGATTGATTCATTCACTAGGTCGAGATTGCCTACAGAGATACTCGGTCGGGAAGTGCGACGGCATGGGTGTTTTGACCTATTGAATGAAGCATCGCCAACTGCTCGCTCCTCTTGGTGTTCTCCGAGGGGAAAAAACATCGTCATCCATCGGTGGAAATGCCTCAGTCACGGCCGCCAACCCCAACGGCCGCGAATCCGGTGGCCCGTCGCGGTCCAATCAATCCCGAGAGACGGACCTGGCTGCGCATCTGGAACTTTCTCTCCAGTCACAACTGTCGCATCAGCCCCGTGGCACCTGTGAGGACGTGAAGTGTACTGTACTCCGTAGTCAAGACGGAAAACCCCACAGCCAGATCCAGTTGATGTTCCATTTCTCCGCACAGACATGACAGAGCGAACACCCGGCCCCGGCCACCCTAGGTAGGTGTTCTTCAACTGACAATCCCAGCTGCACACTGCCATATTGTCATGCACTTGACGGCTCGCGTCTACTACTCGGACCTCATGTGTGCTTTTGCCCATTTCTTTCTCAGTTATGCCATGTGATGGGCACGCGCCCGATATCTCCCGATGGTGCAGTGGACTCTCTCTCTTGCAACTTCCACAGGCTAAATGCCAGATGGGAAGCAACCAATTTTTTCAGACTCGCAAGCTTGTTAACCAAGCCGCAGCAGCCCTGAACTTTGACCGATGGCGAACTGATAGCTCCGTTCTTGTTCATGCTTGCATCCACAACCCCAATGGAGCGGGCCATGGCAAGCGTTTCCTCAACTGTCTGTTCATTCGAGGTAACAAAGGTGGCAGCTTCATCAACGTGTCGGCCATTCGGCCCAAGGAGCCAAAAGTCCGCTTGGTTCGCAAAAATCCGACCTCGTCATGGTAGCTTACTAGGGACGGCCCGGCCCTGTCTGTCATTTCGCAAAAAAGAAAAAAAAGGACAAAAAAAACACCCGGGCGTCGCTTTCTTGCAGCACATTGATTGTCATGACAGTCGTGTCAGAATTGGTGTGGACATCATGCCAATCCACATTCCACCAGTAGCGTAGAGCGATCCTGTACTCCAACGCAGACAGCCGTCCTCGATGCCGAGAGACGTCGGAGGGGGAAAACGACCCCTGGGGTTAAGGCGCTGATGGGCATGGATGACCGGCCTTGACGGACTAGTGCCAAGACTACGTTGCATACCTAAGAAACATGTAGTAGCATCCAGCTCACGGCGCCTGCGAGAGGAAGGGGGGCGGGGAAGGAGGGGGAGAGGGGTCTCCGCTCGGTCGGCGTCTCTTTCAGCCTCTCTGGCATGGCCTGCCTACATTTCGGAGCATCTCGATACGGTCCTCCTGCATCCAAGTAGTAACCAAGGGCGTTCTTATCCGCTGGACGTGCGGACCCCCCCCCCCCTCATGACAGCGAAGCATTGATTACGTGCACTCTGCTCTTTGGCATCGGCGAGTTCTGCAGGGAATCGAGAGGTGCGGATGATGATGAGCTCCTCCCACGCGTGGGTGATTTTTTTTTTCGAGGTGATGAATGGTGGCAATGCCATCCTCCACGCGTTGCGTCCATGTGGTGATTCGGGACGCTCCGGCGGGGAGGAAGCAACGTCACGAAAACATCTGCTGTGGCAAAAAACAAAAAAAAAAAAGGGAAAGAGAGAGATGGCCCTCCGCAGCGAGATTTTTTTTCCTTTTCTTTTTACTTTCTTAAAGGCCGGAGGGCAGAGACGGTTGGTATCCATGGCGTGACTTGGCCTGCAGAGGACCCGATGAAATAGCACAAACGCCAATGTTCCAATTACATTTCCTCCAGACATGCTGCGAAGGGGGAAGGCCCCGATGCAACTCCCGTTGACCCCGCGAGTCGGGGCCGGAACCGAAAAGGTGGGACCGGGTCAAGAGTGTATCCCGGGGCAGGGTCACGTTCCGTCACCTAAATGAGAGAGAAAGGTTCTAGGTCCTCGTGTATGTGACTGGCCACACGAGTGCTTTCCGTCGAACGGCAAACCACACTCTTATTGCAGAGATGACCGTGTCCGAAATACTCTGCGGCTACTGGATGCTTCAGGCGCGATAGCAGACAGGACCGGCTAGCAAAGGGCGAGGGGGAATTGTTGCTCGTCAAAGTGTGGAAAAAAAAAAGGGGGGGGGTATATATTCTCTTTTATGTATCCGTATTCCTAGTTGCCGGGAAAAAAAAACCCATCATCCACCGCAACCGACCCGCACATCGTGCGTTTCCTAGTGACACCACAGCCGAACGGCCTTGTCCTTGCCGCCGCTGCCCACACGCATGCCGTCCCTCGGGCTCCAGTCGACGGCGTACACCTCGTCCTGGTGGCCCGGGAGGTCGACCTGCAGCTTGCACGTGGCCATGGACCACACCTTGAGCGTGGTGTCCTTGGACGCCGTGACGAGCAGGCGCGAGTCGGCCGAGAAGGCGCACTGGTAGACGGGGGCGACGTGGCCGCGCAGCGTGTTGATGAACTTGCCGTCGCGGGCGCTCCAGATCTTGGTGTGGTTGTCCCAGCCGGCGCTGGCGATGAGGGTGCCGTCGGGCGAGAAGGTGACGTGGTTGACCTGCTTCTGGTGGCCCAGCATGCGCGCCACGGGCTTGGTGCCCTGCGAGGGGTCCCAGAGGTACATGGTGAAGTCGTCGCTGGCCGAGACGAGGCGCTCGGCGACCTTGCCCTGCAGCCGGGCGGCCTTTTCGAAGCGCTCCTTGGCCTTTGCGCGGCGGGCGTCCTCGCCGTCGGGGGTCGGGGTGTGGTCGAAGAAGCCGGTGCGGAGGGCGAACTCGGTCGAGAGGGCGAGGTGGTTGACCCAGTGGGCGTGGGACGAGAGGGTGTGGACGAGGGTGCCCTTGACGGCGTCCCACACCTTGACCGTCTTGTCGTGGCTGCCCGTGTAGACGAGGCCTGTGCCGCCCCACTTGACGCAGCTGACGCTGCTCTTGTGGCCCGAGAGGACGTGCTCCGTCCGGCCCGTGTTGACGACCCAGATGCGCACCGTGGCGTCCTTGCTGGCGCTGGCGAGGCGCGGGGTGCCGTCGCGCCACAGGTGGTAGGGCTCCCAGGCGATGTTGGTGACCCATTTGGCGTGGCCGGCCAGCGGCTGGCCGACGGCGGCGCCCGTGTCCGGGTCCCAGAGGCGGACCGTCTTGTCCATGCTCCCCGTCGCGAGGCGGCGGCCGTCGGCGGACCAGGCGACGCAGAGGACCCAGCCGGCGTGGCCGGCGAGGGTGAACTTGGGGGTGCCCGTCTCCGTATCCCATATCCGGGCCGTCTTGTCACCGCCGCCGGTCGCGAGCCGCTTGCTCGTCTCGGGGGAGAACTGCGCGGCGAGGATGGCCTCGCCGTGGCCTGGGATGCGGTGGGCCATGCGCGTGACGGCCTGCACCTTGAACACGGCCTGGGGCTCGGCGCTGAGGGTGACGGTGGTCTCGAACGGATTCGCGACGCCATGGCTGCGGAGGAGCTCGAGGAGGTTCGTGGGATACTGGTCGACGACGATGTCGGAGTCGGGGATGTGGATTCGGAACTTGTACGGGAGGAACTCTTCCCTGTCCTGCGTTTTGGTGTTAGACGACCAACAAGGACAACGACGACGACGATGCCGACCGAACGGACGAAAGACTTGTTGACCTGGGGCGAGGGGTAGATGGGGTAAGAAAAGAGGTCGCGACTTGCCTTTCCTTGCAGGGTGTTGAGGAGGAGCGTGAGGTTCTTCTCCGAGGCGTCGGCGAGGGGCACCTCGATCACCTCGGCCAGCTGCTGTCCGTCGCCGTCGACGAAGCGGGCCTTGAACGAGCCCTCGAGCCCGGGCGCGACGGCGGTGACATCCTGCTGCGTCTGGGTCCTGGCGAGGGTCTCGCGCTTCTGGCGCTTCGAGGGCGGGGGTACAACCGTCGACATGTTGCGACTTTCTCTGGCTGAGATGCTGGCCTGTGTCGGTCGGTCAAGTCGGTTGTTGGAAATATTTCAGAGGACGGCGATGCGGGATGGTGGTGGGGCAGAAATTTTGTGAAAAAAGGGACCGGGGGAACCACCCGCACGGTGGACCCAGGGACCATCGGCCAAAACTTGCCCGTGGACCGTTGTGACGGTGTTCAATGTCCCCATCCCCCCCCCACCCACTGAAAAACAAGTCGAAGAAAATGCCATCGCTAGCAGGTGCGGGTGGGGCCATAGAAAGAATCTGTTAGTGAGAGCATAGGTACGGACACTGACAGATAAGATGTGAAAAAGCCCCTCTCCCCTCCATGATTCAGATCATGGGAAAACACTACCGAGGACAAGCCATCCTTGCAGATCCTCTTCCTTCTCCTGCATATACGTGTGCTTTTTCGAGACAAGGAAAGAAATCATGTCCAGTCGGTTGCTGCGCTGATTTCCCCATAAACGCCATCCCCCAAGTCCTCCCAGTAGCCGTTTATACCTAGCAAGCTCCTCCCCCCCTTCTCTCGGTTCATATTACATACCAAGTCTGCCTACTTCGGGCTCATTGCTGCTCCCTTCTTTGTCGACAAGGCCCCCTACTACCTCGTCATATGAAGACTGGGGTCGAGGCTTTGGTCCATGGTTGTCTTCTTGGGCCGGCCGCGCCGCTTCGACCCCGTAGCAGGTGATGCCCCGGCAGCTCCCTGCGGAACGGCATTGTTGGCGGGCGTTCCCGCGTAGTGACGGAAAACCGCAGCATTGGGTGGCGCCGACTGCATGCCGGACTGTATGCCGAACTGGGGCACCGGAATGGGCGTTTGCTGGACGGCGTTCTGCTGAAATGCGTTGTTCATTTGCTGCCCGCGCATCTGCATCGTCCTCTGGTTCCTTTCCTCCAGTTCGGCTTGCCGGTCCCGATACTGCGCGTGCTCGTCGTGGGCGGTCTGTTCAAACGGGTGTTTCGGCATCCCCGTCATGCCGTCCCGGGACATCTGGTTCAACTGCTGCTGGACGTGGTTGTGGTTGTGGTTATGATTATGATTCTGTACTTGGGTTTGTTGGTGCTGTTGACGCTGCTGCTGCTGCTGCTGCTGGTGTTGTATCTGTTGATGCTGGAGCTGATGCTGTTGTTGAGGCATCGCTTGTTGTTGTTGCTGTTGCGTCTGCGGCTGTTGCTGAGGTTGTTGCTGTTGGGCGCTTTGCGACTTACGCCGGTTCTCTTCGATCTCTTGATGCTTCTTCTCCTGCCTAGCCTGCCGTTCTTGCCTCTGCATGTCTTCGTTCTCGACAGCGTAGATGGCCGCGATACGTAGTTGCAGCTGCGCGAGTATGCCCAAGCGCTCTGGCTTGGACATTTTCCGGTATTCTGTCTTGAAGTTGTGAAAGACGTCGCCAGTAAGTCGCATCGTATTAGGCGTGACGCCGACAACCGCAAGTAGGGCAGCTGTCGTGGGATCTGGCGCCGGTCCAGAACTCTGTACTTCAGGAACTGTTCAAATCAGTACATGTCGACGGCTCGCCGGCCTCAAGGGGAAACATACCAGCTGGCGTGTCCTGGACAATGTCGGCATCTCCCTCTGCATCGGCATCTTCCTCGTCGGTCGGCGGATCGGGAGTTCGCGCCTCATGGTTATGTTCGCTGCATATGATTGTCAAGATCCATTTACCCAACGTCTTGCGGTTCACCGCCTTGGCCTTCCACGGGCAGTTGGTCTTCTTCGTCGACGTCTTGAGCTGCGTCGCGGTGCACTTGTACGGCTGTCCACCTCGATCGCACACGAGGTCGCATCTGACGACTTCGCTGCCCTTCTCGTAGGTGCCGCCGACCTTGTTGCGATGAGTGCGTGACTTGACGACCTTGTAGCCGTCCTTCTGCATGCGCGACTTGAGCGCGGCGAAGAGCTCTTCGAACGAGGCATATTCCTCGGTGCCGTCGTTACGGTCGCGGGCACCCAAGATGCCAAACATGTTGGCGACGAGCGGCGGCGACTGGAACCCAGTCTCGCAATGGCTTCGGCTCGTGCTCCCAGCCTAGAAGCAGTCGAGATATGGAGTTTCGAGTCGTGGTGTCGCGCGACGCGATTCGGCCTCGGAGAGCTGTGCGGATTGCTGGAACAGCCTGTAGCAAACTCTTCCAGACGTGTCGGGGCCGCGGGGATGACGAGTTGACTCCACCTTTCGCCATCGCATTGGTGGCTGGGTTGTTTTCTGGGGGTGGAGCCACAAGCACAAGCCACATGGGACACGGACCAAGTCCATCCTCACTTTGTCGAGGCAACCCCGTCCGTGTAAGTCGGGAAGGAGAGAGCTGGTTCGAGACTGTCGATTCGGTATGCGCTTTGTTCCATCTTCTCAACGACATCCAATTCGCTCTGAGATATCAGGAAGAGGATTCTATTTTCTCTGCGTGCATATTGCATGTTCTCCCTAGTCGCTGGACTTCTTTACTGCGTATCGCGAACTGACCGAGCCCAACCGACAAGATGAACCCCCAGCACGCGCAAGCCTCGACGATTTCTCGGGCTTCGACCGCGACTTCTTTTGGTACACTTTCTACAGTCTCCCTGAGACGATATGGAGAACTGTCTCCTTATTTCTCTCAGGCAACCTCCGAGAGGGATGGGTCGCCAGCTCCGAAAAGGGGCGCTGCTTCAATTATAACGACAGCGTCATCCTCTTCCGAAGAACTTGACTCCAGGACAACTTACACCACAAGCACCGACTATTACTACGACGATCCCAGTCAATCAGGGAGCCGATCTTTCAGGACTCGGCCGAGTACTTCCTATACCAGCCGCACCTCGCAAACACCTTTCCTCCCCCATAGCGAGAAACACACCATCGTGTGCGCGCTAAACGAGGGTCGTGGAATAACCCCTGCCGTCGGCGTTGTTTTTTTCAATGTTGACACTGGAGAGGCCATTCTTAGCCAAATCTCCGACAGCAGGTTCTTCGTTCGGACTCTGCATAAACTTCAGATCATGGAACCGTCACATCTTCTGATTGTCAGTTCATGCTGTCCACCAAACCCGAAGTCTAGGCTCTACAGTCACATCGAGGAGCACATGCCAGATGCAAACATCATTCCTTTCGACCGAAAGCACTGGTCGGAAGTGGAAGGTCTCGATTACATCCAGACCCTCGCCTTCCGCGAGGATGCAGAAGCCGTCAAAGTAGCAATTGGCGGCAGCTTTTTCGCGACCTGCTGTTTTTCTGCAGTGAGAAACCTCCCTTTTGATATTTCCGCAAGTTTCTGACCATGATGAAGACCATGAAGTTTGTAGAACTTGAGTTCTCTTTGCGCATCATACCCCATTCTCTCCGCATACGATATCAGCCGTCTGAGGATACTATGATGATTGACGTATCCGCCATCATGGCACTTGAAATCCTGCAAAACCTTCGCAACTCGAAATCGAAAGACAGCCTGTTCGGTATCCTCAAGCATACTAGGACGCCGATGGGCAGTCGAGTGCTCCGGAGCAACCTTCTCCAGCCATCGACTCTCAAAGACTCGTACCTTGAGCCACGCTATGACGCCCTGGAGGAGCTCCTTGAGAATCATGAAATGTTTCTTGGAATTCGAGAAGGTTGCACGGTCTCCATTTTGTACATGCCGCTCATTTCTAACGGGTTAAAGCGCTAAAATCCGTCCTTGACATTGAACGTGTGTTGACACAGGTGAGGAAAACTAGCACCCCCTTCTCGATTGGCCAGCTAACAATATTAGCTCGTCATCATACCAAATAAGCCATCCGTCGAGGCTTCTGAGAGAGCAATGAACCATATTCTAATGGTGAAAACGTTCCTAGACGCCGTTCCTACAGTTTACCAGGCACTCAGTCTTGCCAAAACCCCCCTCCTGACCAAAATACGAGACCTTTGTCAACCTGGGCTTACAGAAACCGTACGCAACCTCATATATGAGAGCATCTTCGAAGACGTCACATACGTCCAGTCAGCTCTCGACCTCCGTAACCAGAGAACCTTTGCAGTAAAGGCAATTATGGTCTTCTCCTTTCTATGGTGATTTAACTAACCTGCTATCAGCCCGGGGTCAATGGCCTTCTCGACGTCGCTCGGCAAGCATACAAAGAAAACACCAATGATGTACATAGCCATGTAGAGGAGCTGAACAGTAAGTCTCTCGGTTTGGATTTGGACGACCATAAGATGCTGCTCCCCTTCCTTCTCGTTCTATCGAATCCTCATACTCACCATCCTGCAGATGAATACAACATTGAAGCCGACCTCCGATACGACACGGGCCGCAAGTACTGGGTCAGACTACGGGCGGCTGACTTTGAGGAGCGACAAATCCCCTCAATCCTTGTCAATCAGACTCGAAAGGGACCCTACATTGAGTGTTTGACTGTCCGGCTCAAGAAACTCAACCAGAGAATTGCCGATTCCGTCGCTGAGGTTGTCATGTTAAGCGACCAGGTGATACAAGATCTTATAGACAGTATTCGGACCCAGCTGCAGCCCCTTTACCGCGTCTGTGACAGCATCGCTCTGCTCGACATGATCGCGTCATTCGCGCATGCAAGTTCCACTTGCGACTGGAAGCGACCCGAGATATCGGACACTCTAGCATTGAAGGCGGCTCGACACCCAATCCTGGACAAGGTTCGGCCATTCATCTCCTTCGTATATACCAGGCTGACCAAATGGTAGAACTTGAGGGACGACTTCGTTCCTAATGACTATTACGCCACCGATGAGTATCGCTTCCACGTCGTCACCGGATGCAACATGAGCGGCAAGACCACGTATATCAGAAGCGTTGCATTGCTGCAGATAATGGCACAAATCGGCTGTTTTGTACCAGTCGAATATGCCAGCTTCGCCATTGTTCACAACATCTTTGTGCGCGTGACAACAGACGACAAGATTGAGTCCAACATGTCAAGCTTTTCGCTGGAAATGCGGGAGATGGCATTCATTCTTAGGTTATTGTTGATCCGTGCAAGGGTATATCTTGGCGCTGACGACCTCCAGTAACGTGACTGACAGAAGCATTGTAATTATCGATGAACTTGGTCGAGCCACGAGCACGCGAGATGGACTTGCTATCGCGTTAGCCATGGCCGAAGCCCTTATTCAAAGCGGTGCAGTCGTTTGGTTCGCGACGCATTTCATAGAGCTTGGTAAGAATTCACAAAGCGTTACTTACCGATGATCTGCCTCGAGCTAACCTCGAGCAGCCGACGTCCTTGCTAACCACACCGGAGTGCTGAACCTCCATCTCGCTACGCGGATCTCAAAAACAGCCAACGACTTACCCAAAATGACGATGCTTTACAAAGTAGAGCCCGGAAAGAATGAGGAATCAATGTATGGGATTACACTTGCAAAGGCCATGCCGTTTCCAAAACGGTTTCTCGAGGTGGCGGAGCAAGTTGCCGTCTCGTTACGCCAGCGAAGAGAGAAAAAGAAGCTGGGGTCGGAGGCGAGGAAGACGCTGAACCGAAGGAAGCTGCTCCTCAATCTGCATGACCACCTGAAGCAGGTCAGTAATTCAGAGTTGGACGAGCCTGCCTTGGCGAGCTACCTAAGTCGTCTGCGAGAGGAGTTCATATTGCGTATGGACGCCATCGAGAACGAGGGCGGCGAGGATTTAGTGGACAGCAGCGAGGAAACAATGAATGGCAGCGACACAATGGATGGTAGCGTGGTGGAACAGGGCGACGAGGACGGCGCGTTCGTTGATGAAGACGTCTTCGACGCCGTTGATATGGACTCTCTTTGAAGCGGTCGAGCTTATATGTGGTTTATGTGTGTCACGTAGTCTTGAGTCTTTCTCTTGACCGGATAGAAGAGAATTGTGACTGAATTACGAGGAAACGAAGGCAGATAATACCTGGTAGATGTAACAGGAAGTCAAGTTTGCTCCCTGTGACTCAGCTGGAGAACAGTCTCTGACCTACAGCTCTCTCAAGCGTTCAACCACGATGACAGACCTCGGTGGCAGGATCCTGGGCTTTTAACCTACATTTGTATATAAGAAACACCTGGTCTTCGCGTGTGAATAGAGCATTCATGATATAAGCGGACCATCCTGGCAGAAAAACGGCATACTGACAGGGCATATTGACACTGACGGGACTTTGCCGGACCTTTTCCTCTGGGACTTGGGAGGAAGGCACTGACTACATGCGCACCTCCCTCAAGATGCTGTTGCACCAGGGCGCACCGACAGGAAGGGGGCACCTTGCCCCCCTGCCTCTTGCTTTCTTCCTTCACCTGCGATTACTTGTGCCTCTCTTCGCACAAATAGACACACGTCTCAAACGAGCCGCGAAGAGTTTTCCTCCACTTCCAGAAAATCATCGTCAACATAACCCGACTTGAGGGCCATCACACATTCTTCCTTTCACTTTCTTTCATATTAGACGTCGTCGTTCGGTCCGCACAAGAGATCATGGACCAGTCTGACATCCTCTCGTGAGCGGTTCGACGGATGAACAATTTGGTGGTCTGCTAACCATCTTACAGCCTCTGGGAGACCAAGAAGGACTTTGACATCATTCTCACAATGGGCGCGAACAAGTGGCAGCTTCATGAAAACATCATTCGCGGCAAGAGCGGTCTCGTCGACCACATCCTCGACATTGTCAGCGTGGTAAGAATCTACTTTCATCTTGTCTACCGCGCAAGTGACGGAATAGCTGATCACAATGGGCAACTATAGCAGGATGATACCCGAAAGATCGCGCTGAAGGAGCATGCCTTCACAGCCTCGGCTCTCGAGGCCACCCTGAAGTACTTCTACATTGGAGGTAGGTCCTATATGGCTTCTGATGCGTTGAACGTCTATGCTGACCTCCGAAAATATGGGGTTTTCGACGGAAAGAACGAGGTTATCGAGCTTCTTGCGGTCTACGATGTGTCGGTCACTCTCTCAGTACCAGAACTACAGGAGCTCATCGTTCCTCGGGTCGGCGACCTTCTCCACGACATCTTGACAACCCGCATTCATCTCATCGACGATTTTCTGATTGCAGTCGACGTTATCGTGAGCGAGGAGACTCAAACATGGGCTACCATGCGTCAAGAGCTTCAGAAAGCTATAAGCCCTCACATCGGTATGCTTTTCTCGCAGCAGGAGTTCACAAATCTCGCGAAGACCAACCAGAACTTTTGCTTTGAGACACTCTCTACTACAATCGCACGGATGAATCTTCTCGAGATAGGCATTGGCAAGTCCAATGATCCGAACAATGTACGAGACGACGGCGACGGGGTCGAGTCCGGGTCTTGTCCCACAGGGGTCTCTTGCAGTGGTAGGTATCTGGCAACGGCACGTGTTATTATTGCTCTATGTAGACTTACTAATAAACCGGGCAGATGCAGCGACACAGACCGATATACGGCCAGACGTCACCTCCAAAGGATGGAATGATACCGACGATACTGCTGCACAACACGAGACGACACCGAAAGCCGGGAGACCTAAGACACTGTCTCAATCAATCAACCAGGCACAGAGCCCAACTAGCCACTCTTTGCTGTCGATGGGTACTGTGTCAGAGGCGTTCAAATCACCCCAAGAGCGTGCAACTATATCATCTATCAGCGACAGTATGTCCGACTCCGATGCATTAGCTCACTGGGAATCTTGCAGCGAGGGGGGTGCAGTATTCACCTCTCGTGCGCAAAGTCCGCGTGCTTTAGGGCCATTACCCTCTGTCTCGATTCCCTCAACGATCTCCGGACACAGCACGAAGCAGATGCCAATAGCTTCGGGAGTTGCTGAGCGGACAAGAACTCCGTATGCGTCGTGCGGTTCCAGCACCGCCCAGATGAAGCAGCCAGATGCCTCTAACCCTCTCGAGCGGACCAGTCGTGCATATGCCTTCACTGGTTCCAGTATTCCACGTGACTTCCACTTCTCTGGTACCACGCAGACCGAGCAAGCCATGTTCACGAGCACCAAAGCCAATCCCAAGTATGCGCAGAATAGTGCGACCCCACGGGGTTCCTCACAAAAGAACAAGGCCCGCGGCCCTCCATCTCGCAAGCCTGGCGTCGAAAATGTCTCTCAGCTTGACCCTGCTACCGCACGTCAAGTTAAGAAAGGTAGACTTGTTGTTGAGCCTGCTGGTGAGTTCTCCAAGCCGTTTTGTTTTGGTGGTCTGGGGCTCCATTTCTCAGCTGCTCTGGCGGAGTTTGTCATCATTGTTTGCAGTACTCTGACACGCAACTCACAGACGGTGAACGCCATTCATCTGATAGGGTCCAACTTGACGGGCTTCAAATCGAATGCAATCCTTCTTGAAACCATCCAGAGTATACACGATAGTGCCCAGCCATACAGCAATCGTTGAAGCGACAGTTCCTTCTGACGTAAGCCTTGGAGCACAGCCCGGCACCTGTCATGGGAACTTGTGTGCAGCCGCCTCATCAAAAAGCAATAAGCATGAGAAAGCTGGCATGTCTTGTCGTGTCGTTTCTGACTGATTAAGAAGCAGCCCTCTAGATACGGATTTGTATAAGCAGAACTGGCTAATTACTGTCTTCGGTGGCATGGTGGGTTTACGTTGGGTCGAAAACATCGAGGCGGAAAACATCCGGGTAGGGTCAGGGGTTGATCATGATGAACCGAGCTGTGCTGGAAAGGCAGAGACACGAAAGCTAGTCTTGGGCGAGAAGCTCGGTGGAAGTATTGCTCTGATGAATCAAAAGGATATTGAGCCAGTTACGGATTGCAGCTGTGCACTCTCTGTTCGGTTTCCTTGCTCGTCCAACCACAACTTGGTGCCCTTGATCATGGATTCTTGAAGTGCAGCACTAGTCTTGAATGCCGTGACGCCAGACGTTAACTGAACCGGCACGGGTTTATCCTCCGAAACACTATCCGGAATGTTGATCGACGCGGAGTTGGAACATCATATATTGGGGTGTCTCTTTGCAATATATCGGTGGTGGGAATTGGAGATGTTCATCGGAACTGACCAGGCGGCGCAAGTTGCTCCGACCTTGACACCCGGACCGGAGCCCAGGCAGCCCGGACCGGTCTGGGGAACTTCTCAAAAGGCACAGCTTGAGTCAACAACTGGGCCTGTGAAATTTGAAGTAGCTGTCAACCCATTTCACAGTAGGCCCTTTATTATTTTCTGCGTAGAAATGACCTACTTATAGCCATGCCGGATGCGTCGGTGGGATCAAGCATTTTCTTCTTGGTGAGAACAGGACAATGGGCCAGCTCTTCCAAGCTGTGGAAAGACGTGCAGGTTTCCGGATCCCTCCCCCCTTCAAGCTGCGCCGATGGCTCCCCTGAGTCGTACAGTATGACCACGTCAAGCCAGCTTCCTGCTTTAGGGGCATTTTCGAGCTATGACGACAGGCGTTCATGCACGTTGAAAAGGCCCTGACTCGCGACCGCGTCTTGCCCAACCCCCAAATGTCTACGGAGGCAAGGAGCCTCAACGCGTCTTATCAGCTGCGAAAGGAGACAACTCCACCAGAACCCCATTTATACCCACGCGATAGTCATTGCGAGAATCTTCGCCCTGCCGTCGCGGCACGAGTTGCCCCATACGACGACTCACGGGCCCAGAGGCGATTAGAAGACCCGTATCGAACCACCCAGAGCGTTTTCCCTACTGCAGCTCCCATGTCACTTTCAGTCCGGGGTGATGCTCGATCACCGCCCGTCATCCGAGGCGGCAGGCATCGTCCGTCAGCTCTCGTCATCGGGGGTTCTCTTTTCCCACATGCCAAACCAGTCATCACTGCAATTTCTCGCGTAGAGGTGGTCTACGGGAGGCCCTCCTCCCCCCGGTTTCCCCATCCTGCCCCAATATCCCCGGAATCCAACCCGTCTCTGGAGCGCCCCCCACGGTCTAGTGGCTCCTCGTCTCTTTGACCAACCAGTGCCCGCTCACTGGTTGTTGCCGGTCACTGCGCGAGCTGTATCCATGCCGCGTCCAAGGCGTGTGGGCAACTTAGAGGCAGTCCAAGTATCTCCATGGTGGAACCCATGTAGAATGTTACGAATATTGATCAGCATAGTCGGAGCGGCCTGGTCTTAAGATGTCTCCCCCGCATCGGAGATTCTATAAAGACTGTCGTTGTATGTCGTGTTTGAATCCGATTGACACTTTGTACTACTCAGACGGCTTCGATCAAAATCTTGTTTCTCTCTTCAGTGATACCCCAAACTTCTCCATCTGGTTCGTCGGACTGGATAGACCTCAGAAGCCCTGTAACGAAGACAACCCATCGACAACCGGGATCGTGTAAATCATCCCAGGTGAATCCGTCCCAAGTCTCTCTGTCTGCGTTCTTCAGCTTAGTCACGGAGTTGTTTCACATCAACACATACCTACCTCGATCCTGGAGCTCCGTGTTCGTGCCCCCAAGTTAACCACGGCAGTATCTTGAACAGGATGGGCCACCGATCACCGGCCTCCTCCGTGGCGGAGAAAGCCTCGTCCAACTACCCCGGCGTCTCAGCAGAGCAGCAAGAGACGGTCCTCACTGACGCTTCCCTGGAGCCCTATGGACCTTCCGGTAAGATTGCACTCGTCCATGACCAGGCCGACGCCCGAATACTAAACTTCAATGACAGGTTTCCGCGGTATCTTCGTCTCCCATTATGTCGCCATGTGTGCGGCCTTCTCCGCCATCGGCGGTCTCCTCTTCGGCTACGACCAAGGCGTCATCTCCGTCACCCTGGTCATGGATCAGTTTCTCGAACGGTTCCCGGAAGTCTCGGACCACGCTACCGGGTCCGGCTTCAAAAAGGGCCTCATGACAGCGATGATCACTTTGGGTGCCTTTATCGGCGCTATGAACCAGGGGTGGATCGCCGACATGATCTCGCGGAAGCGATCCATCATGGTTGCCGTTGTCGTCTTCACTATCGGCTCATCAACCAGACCTCGGCTCTCAACTACAACATGCTAGTTGGCGGTCGGTTCATCGGAGGCCTGGGTATTGGCATGTAAGTTCGACGCCTGACACGTACCAAAAAGAAAAGAAAAAGCCTCTGCAGATGCTTATGTTCCTAGGCTTTCCATGGTTGTCCCTCTATACATCTCCGAGATATCGCCTCCGGAGATCCGCGGCTCTCTTCTTGTATTCGAGCAGTTGTCCATTGTCTTTGGCATAGTCGTTTCCTTCTGGATCACCTTCGGCACAAAGGACATCCCCAGCCACTGGTCGTGGCAGCTGCCGTTCCTCATTCAGATCCTCCCGGGTCTTCTGCTCGGTTCTGGCGCCGTGTTCCTCCCTTACTCTCCCAGGTGGTTGGCGTCCAAATGTCGCGAGGCTGAGGCTCTGGCCAGCCTGTGCAAGCTTCGCGTTCTCCCGGACACCGACCCACGGGTCCGTCGTGAATGGATGGACATCATTGCCGAGGCCCGGTTCCAGACCGCAGTTCTAGCCGACCGCCACCTCACTCTGGTCAGCAAAGGAAACGTAGCAAGTGCCTTGAAGCTCGAGGCGGTGTCTTGGGCCGACTGCTTCAAAAAGGGATGCTTCAAGCGCACGCAAGTCGGGGTTTTCCTCATGTTTTTCCAGCAATTCGTTAGCATCAATTAGGGTTAAAAATACCTGGACCATGGGTACCCATGGTTACCTACTGAAATAGTTTAGGTATTTAGGTAGATCTATAGAATAGGTATTATAGGGTTTAGGTATTCTAGATAATTTTTTTTTAGGTGTAGGTTTTAAAAATCTCTATACATATATAATAAGATAAAAATAGGTATTTAAATAAACCTATACTATAAATATAAAAAGTATATAATAAATATATAAAATTAATATATTAAAGTTATAAATAATATATTATAATTATATGGAATTAATATATAAAGAATATAAATTAGATATAGAAGTATTATTATTAATATATTAATTTAATATCAGGTATTTACTAAAGGTAATACCTTATATATAGAAGTAATATTATAAAACTATTATCTTATTATTTTAAATCTTTAAAAAAAAGGCTATAGTAATTACTTTAGCTTTTAATATTACTCTCTTAATTATTATTATTACTAGTTTACTTCTTAATTACTTAAGCTTTATAAGCCTTTTTAAGCTTAAGAAAAAGACTTAATATCTTCTTAGAGGTATAATTATTTTTGTATTACTTAATAAAAATTAGATAATAGTTATTATAAAAGGCCATTATAAAAATAAGAGAATAACTTATTAGAATTATAATCTATATATTATATAATACCTAGGTCTTACTTAAGAATATATATCTTTTTTACTACCTTTATATTCTTAGAAATAATAATAACTTAATTAATATAAAAACTAATAAGATTTATTATTATAAAACTACTAATAAAAAGTAAATAAAAAGATAAGAAAACTTATTCTTAAAAATAGTAGTAGTTATATATTTAGTACTCTTTTAAAAAGCTTTAAGTATATTACTTTAGAAGTAAATACTTTTATTAATATTCTAAGTAATCTTATAAATAATATATTAAAAGAGAAGCTTAAAAAGAGTAAGCTTTATATAAAATATTACTATTTAATTATAGATCTTCTAAAGAGTGTATATTATATAATATTAGTTTTATAATAATTAAATATAATAATTTAATATATTTCTAGGTTAGTAATACTAATACTTATTAGCTTAAGTAACTTATCTTTTTTATTTCTTAAGATAATCTAAGTAAAAAAGTATTACATAAAAAATATCTTTAGAATTATTTATAATACTAATATTATAAGTATAAAATAAAAAATAAAAAAAAAGAAAGAAAGGAGAGAGATAAAATTATATTAAAGTTATTAAAGTTATTACTAAAAAGAAAAAAAGAAGAAAAAAAAAAGTAAAAAATAAATTTATGTAATGAAAGAAAGTAAAGTTAAGTAATTTACTAATTAAAAAGTTAATAAGATATATATTAGTTAATTAAGTAATAAGAGATAGGTTATATAATATAGTTTAGATATTAGATATTTTTTTAATAAGTAAAAAGAAAAGTTTTCTTTTTAAATATATACTTTATTTAAAATAAAATAAAGAAAGAACATACTTTTCTTTTTTATTTAATTTAATTAATTAAGAAATAAATAGTTTAATATTATAATGTTATTATCTTGAAAATATTAAGATAAGTTTCTTTTTCTTAAATATAATAAACTTTTTTCTAACTTATATTAATCTTAAAGAAAAATATCTTTTAAGCTTTAGTATAAAAAAGAAGTAAAAGGCTTTTACTAAGTACTTTAATAATTCTAATACTATAAAGACTTCCTACTAACTTAATAATATAAAAGAAGCTAAAAAAGAGAGAACTAAAAGATAGCTTACTATAAATACTTGTTATAGTAAAGAACTAAAGAAGTTTAAAGTAATAGTTACTTTTTAAAATTTATTTCTTTTGATAAGAAAGTATAAAAGACTAAGCTTTATTAGTAAAATAAGTAGTATTAGTAAGTATCTTATTCTAGTATTTTTAAACTTTTTTTATATCTCTTTAATATATAAAAAGGTATATATCTAAGTCTCTATAACACTTATACTAGTATTTTTATTAATAATAAAGATATATATAAGAATTTAGATAATAAAGACTAAAAGAATATTAATAAGTATTAAGTTATTAATCTTATTAGTCTTAATAATATTTATAAAGATAATAGAAATATCTATTTTCTAATTTATATTATACTTAAATATTATATATAAAGTCTTTTTATTAAAGTATATTATATAAGTATAATAGGTTATTATATTAGATTATTATATTTCTAAAGGTTTCTAGTAAAATTAGATTATAAACTTTATTACTTTTTAAGGATTATAACTTACTATACTTAAGGTATTCGAAGTAAAGCTTTCTTATCTTTATTATTTCTTACTATAAATGAAGTTAATTCTATTTAATATAGGAGTTATATATTATAATAGTCTTCTTTTATTAACTTAGAACTTTTTCTTATTAAAAGAAATCTTCCTTTAATTTATCTTGGTTATTTTTTAAAGCTTAATAGAGCTTTAATTTAAAAGAATATAGTATAAGAAACTGGTCTTTTTTAAAAAATAAGCTTAGTAAGTATTTCTTTCAAGTTTTATTAGATAAATACTTATATTTTAGAAAATAAAATTTTTAAACTTTAGTAATAAGGAAAAGTCTTAGATTTCTCTTAAGTAATTATTTTTATAAGTAGTATTATTAATATAAGATCTTCATCTATAACATAATCTAGGATATTCTTTATATATATAATAAACTAACTAAGTTAGATTAAATATTATTTCTAAGTCTAGCTAAAATATAAAGAGATATATACTATTTTTTAATAGAGATCTAAAGATCTTAGATTTACTTTCTAAGTAATATAATAATAAGCTTATATTTATAACTAAGTACTTAATAATACTACTACTAAGAAACTTTTACTTAAGGTCTTAAAAGATATTTAATTTAATATTTATTTAGAGGTTATTTAAGTTCTCTTTTCTATTAATAATTAGATAGTAGTTTAAAAAATAATAAAGAGATTTCTTATTTAGAAATAAAATATATAAAGATAGAAATATAATAACTAAAGTTATTATATTTTATTTTAAAGCTATTAAGGCTATTTTAATCAAAGCTTTTAATAATTCTTTTAAGCTTTTTATAGCTAGCTTAATAGGTAAGTCTTTAAAGATTTAATACTAACTACTAGTTAAGTAACTAGAGATCTTTTTTTAATTTAAGATTCTTTATCATAAAATAAAACTTATTAATTTACTTAAGATTATAAATACTATAGAGAGATATATCTAAATTATATATAAGTTCTTTAACTAAATATAATAATCTTAGTTATTATAAAGTAAATAAAAGAAATAAAAGAAATAGCTTTTTTTATTACAAGGTATTTTAGAAGCCTTTTTACTTAAGTAAATTTTATATCTATTTAATCTTTTATCTTAAGTATACTTAATATTAAACTTTAGATAAATTAAGAGATTTATAATAGTTATTAATTACTTTTAGGCTTTCTTTATAAGCTTTCTTAAGATTCTTTTATCTTAACCTTTTTAATTCTTTAATAACTTCTTATATATAATTATTAGTTATTATATCTCTCTAAGTTTATATATTAATCTAAGTATAAGTAGTAGAATTAATTTTAAAAGCTAAAAAAAAGATTTATAATAATTATAATTATTATATTATTTTATATTTTTAATCTTATATATTTTTATCTTAATAATATATAGATTTTATAATAGTTATACTACTTAGATATTAAGAGATTATTTATAATATATATTATTTATATTATTTTAATATCTCTCTTTTTCTCTCTTTATATAAAAGTATTACTTTATTAATATTCTATAGTTATTTATTTAATATTTAGATATTACTTTTTTACTTTTCTAAAAAAATAAGAAAATACTTTTTTTAATCTAAATTCTATATTCTAGACTTAGAGTAAAATATTACTTTCTATCTAATTCTAAGTTTAAAAAGTATTACTTTAGTATTTTCTTTTAAGAGAAACTCTTTAGATATTATCTATTTCTTTATTATCCTTAGGTATATACTTAAGCTTATTTTATTTAAACTATATTTTATTAGAAAAGTCTTCACTAAGTAAAGAAAAGGACTTATAATTTAAATTATTTAATATTTAAAACTCTCTTAAGCTTTATATAAGATTAGATATTTACTTTATTAGTTATAAATTAGTTTTTATAATTATAACTTATTTTATATAATTTATTATATTCCAAATTATTAATAAATTATTAGTAAAGGGTAGAATCTTAAATAAGAAAACTTATGTTAAAAGATAATTATTAGTAGTTATTTAATTATTTCTTAGAGATCTTAAAAGGTAATCTTTTAGAACTTAATATTAAGTAATAACTTAATAGTAATATCTTAAATAATATATTAGAATATAGCTATTAGTAATAAAAATCAGTACTTTATCAGTACTTTTTAACTTTCTAGAGGGTATATACTATTAAATATTAATAATATAATAATCCAATATAATAACTAAACTTACTACTAGGTTTAAAGTACTATATATAGTTTTTTTCTCTAATAATAAGCTTAGTATATCTAAGATAGATGAAGATAGAAAATATAATAAGTAAAACTAGATAGAGAGATATAATAAGAAAAGTATAAGACTAAAATTTTTTAAATCTTTTATTAATTTTAAAAAATAAAAGATAAATAAAGATTCTATTTAATATGTTATATATTATTTTTCTATTTTTAAAATGGTCTTATTTTACTTATAAGTTAATTTTATTCTTTATCTTTTATTTCTTTCTTTTTTCTTAAGTATATTATATTGTTGTAATACTAGCCTATTATTAGGATCTATTGGAGTGACCTACTAACTCTGATCCCACTAGTCACGTGAGACTGGTTTGAGCTCGTCCACAGGCCCACCTACAGCAGCCACTTTCACTACTAGCTTAACCTAGCAGCCCTCTTAATAGTTACACTTCTTCACATATAATTAACCCTTTTTAAGACCCCTTATTTATTACTTACTAGTTATCACCAGACCCCTTTTACCTTACTTACTAATACTAATTAGTAGTTAAACTACTATTATAAATACTATAGATTAGTAAGGCTAGTCAAGAAGAGGTAGAACTACTCTAAACCCTATAGTAGCAGTAAGACAGTTCTATACTTTCTCCTATATAGATAACTAGCTCAGAATACTATTATAGTAGACTTATAGCACCCCTAAAAAGGGTACCATAAGTACACAAGCTTAATTTACACAAGTCAACTTTATCACATTACAAGAAGCCACAACCCACAAGATACCAATTTTTTACTAAAAAAAAATCGTTAGATTACAAGACTGCAAAGTCCTATACTTTACGCACCAAACAACCATCAATAACCCACTATCAACCACCTAAATACAACCTCATCAACTTCACCTTTTCATCACTTCAACTTCAGACTTATAACTATCGTCACAGTTACCTAAAAAGCAACTCCACCAGGCTATTAAACAATCTAACAGTCTAACAGGCTCACAGAAGTATAATAGACCCCCCTTCCCCTCCTCTAACTTCTACAATTTTTTTTACTCTTTCTCTCTTTCTAACTCTCCTTTTTACACTTTTTTTCTTACTTAAAATATACCTCCAATTGCCCTTAAGTAACTAACACCAAGGAAGCCCACACAAAGAAGGCTCTTTTTAATAAGTAGCAAGTGCTACACAAGGAAGGCTCTTTTTAACAAGTAACAAGAGTTACAACAAGACTGTATAAAAGGCTCTTTTTAACAAGCAGCAAGTTCAGCACAAAGGAGAAAGGCCCACATTAACAGGCAATACTACTACTAAGTTATTAATAAAGAAAGCAAGTAAGACCCTATTAACTAAGTAGTTACCTATACTACTAGTAGTAATCCCTCTAATATACATATACACCTTCTAGTCTACTAGAAGAAACACCTATATTTAAGAGGTTATTAGGCCAACAGAGAGTAACTACAATAACATAAGAAGAAGTAACCGCTGCAGAGCACACCTCCAAGGCCACTAAAGAGCACGCAAGCAAGCACACAAGCAAGCGCACAACCAGCGCAGCACATAGGTATCACAAACCCATACCTAAGGGATACTACAAGTTTATTAACCTATTAATTTAGAACATTAAGTACTTAGATAAAATCTTAGAGAGCAGCCTACCCTCTAACTATATTAAATCACTAGATATAATTATTCTATATTACTTAACTAAGTATAAAGAGTAAGGCTACTATAGTAGAGACTTATAATAATAAGTCTATAATAAATTTAAAGATTAGTCTAATACAGATTTTAATACTACTTCAAGGGCAGTTATAACCACCTTCCACAACTTCATCATCAGCTATAGTATATAAGTTACAAAAGAGCCCATTAAAAGCACTATTAGTATAAGGTTAAAGAAGCTAGTTAATAATAAGTACTTCCCAAGGTAGGATAATAAGATAATATACAAAATAGAGGCTAAGTATAAGGTCTTTTATAACTACCTTAACAACCCAGACTTCATATAAAATATTAAACAAATCCCACAAGCTACTCTCTTACTATTAATTAACAAGGTGCGCAACAGCTGCAAAAGTATAGACTTTTTGCGTAAGTCACGCGATGAGTTAGATTATCAACAACGCACCTCATACAGCAACCCCTTATTTAAACCTCCCCTGTTTAAAAGGTAAACTAACAAAACCTCTCTTATACTAAGTTTACCTATGACTACCACCATAGTCAAGAGGCAGTTACCAAGCATAACTGCTCTTCTAACTAATAGGCTAACTGCTTATTAATTAACTAACCTTATTAAGCTATATTTAGACAATTTAATATCAAAATATAGTAGCAATAACTATAAGACCCTTAACTTAAAGCTTCTGATTTTTTATAACCTCTACATAAGGGTTAGTATCTCTAGTAACCACTATAGGTCTACTATCTTATTTATACTTATAAGCAGTATACAGGAGTATTATACTAATAACCTCTATAACTATACTATTAGTTTTAATATACTTATAGTAAATATTAAATTATAGTTTAAAGGGGATAAAGTCTACTATATATATAATATAGAGTTACGAAGGCTTAGTTATAAGTAAGTTACCTATAAATTACCTAGTAAAACAAGAGTTAAAGTGCTAGACTTACTTATTGAGAAAGTCACAAAGCTAGTTAGGGCTATAATATAGCAAGGTATGCTTGCTAATAGTAACTATTACAACACTCTACTTGCTTGTTACTAGGGCATACCTAAGTATATAGCTGCCCTACTTAATCTACCTATAACTTATAACACACTTTATGCACAGTTAAGAAATGGCGTGAGCAACGCAGCAGCTATATATAAGCAAAAGGCACAGTACCTTATAGAAGGACTGCCTGAGCTAGACCAGCAGCACTTTACTAACCACTACTATAATAGCTGACGTAGTAGTTGCCTGCCACAACAAGGGTATAGTCCAAGGCCCTAAAGTAACTACCTACAAAGTAGTATATTTTAAGTAAAAAAGTGCTTTATTTGTAATAAGAAAGGATGTTAGTTAATAACGCACTTAAAAGAGGAAAGAGACGCCTCTTATAAGTGGCTCTAAAGAAGCTACTTTGCTAAAAGATTTAAATAATACTTTCTTAACTATAAGGGTAAAGAGCCTAACTCTCTTGGTAATACAACTAATAACAAGTATATACTAGACAATAGTAAAGAGCTATTTAAGAATATAACTTTCTTTATATCTATAGCGTTTTTTAGTAAAGAAAGTATTAATAGCTAGAAGGTCCACACGCAACTACATAACCAGGCTACTTTGCACGCTTTGATAAAAGAAGACCCTTTTATATAAGACCCCAGCTAAGAGTAAGGGTTAGGTAAAGTCTTTATGCTTAATAACTGATACTCTACTACAACCTTTTAGGGTATTATACTAGATACTGGGGTAGCCTAAGTATCAACCGCAGACCACTAACAATATACAGCCCTTTGTAAGCACCTTAGCGCAGAATTGCTACTGGATACGAGCCGCGCTAGTAAAGTAAGTATTAAATTTAGTAGTAGTAATTTATTTAACTCTCTTAGAGCTATTACTATACCTACCTCTATTAGTAAGCTTACTTTCTATATAATAACCTCTAGTACCTTATTTCTTTTATACCTTAAAGATATAGACTCTAATAGCATGCAATTTAATAACCTTACTAATATACTTATTAAGGGTATAACTATAGTACTAGTAGTATATAAATAGGGCTACCTATAGATGCTTTTAGAGTAGCTAGAGCGTAGTATAGTATAATACTATCTTATTAATATAAAGCTATAGTAAATACATTGCTGATTTAGTTACCTCTTAGTCTATTAACTATACAAAGTGCTCTAGCAAGCTAGCTATACAATAGCGATCTCAAATATTAAAGAGATTAATAAATTTTACTAGTATTACTAGCTAAATTCAAAGGCTCCTAAAAGGTTTAAGTTTACTCTCTATAATAACTATAACTTTAACTACAAGGTCTTTATTAATATAATATACTTAGATAGTAAACAAACTAGTACTCTACATTATTAATAGTACAACCTCCTTCAACGCAGCGCAATTTTTACACTCCGTCACCACAGAGCACACATAGGAAGTACTATATATATACTAGATTGATATATATCTCAGCCCTCTAGACTGGATTATCATAGACACTAGGCTGAATTTTCATGCAGCCAAATTTAAGTACGCCGCCTATACACTATCTATTAAGGTAAAAGAGGTCTCTATTAAGGCTTATTATAGTATTAGTAAGGTTAAATAGTACCATATAACACTATGCTAAGTATATAAGATAGTCTGCACAGAGTTAGAGGCTAAACCCAAAGTTACCCTATAACTTACTATAAAAGTAATTAATAATACCGCAGGCCCTGATAGCCTTATCCCCATACTATTAGTCTTTGGTATATACCCTTGTATTAACAATAACTTAGCTCTATTACCCTTAACCCTGCAGCATGTAGAAGCTATATAAAAGGCAATAGAGGAGATTTACAACATCCACGCAAAAAGGCAGGTTAATAAGGCACTTACAACACATAATAGACCTAATACTATAATAAGTATAGCTCTCTCTCTATAATTACTTATTAGGGTATACTACTAAGGTAAAGGTTAGAGAGAACCCTACTAATTAACTACTAACAACAGCACCAGCAGCACTATTAAGACCCTACAGAGACCACGCCAATTCCCTATCACTGCCATTAAGCTGTAACATGACCTATCTGAGGTAGAGGACCCTGTTAACCACGCATAACCCAGACTATTAGTAACTACTACAGCAGAGGTACCTGTAAATACTCTAATTAAACGTAACTCTATTGTAGTTGCCGCGCAGCTGCTACTAGCAAGAAGAGGCCTAGGCTAACTAAGGAAGAATCTAGCTTGAATTTTTACTATAGAAGTTACGCCTGCAGTCCCCGCGATTAACTGCGTTTTTACTGCGAAAGAGGATGCTGACTACGTGCTAGCAATTAAGCTACGCAAGAAGGGCGTAATAACCACGCCCAGCAAGCCATTCAAACAGTCAGATACTAGTGAAATCTAAGGACTTATGGACCGCGGTGTGTTTTTTATTGTTAAATACAACAAGCAAAAGCACAGCAGGATATAGATTTTTAAGTCACAATTAGTATGCAAGGTTAAGGGTAAAAATAAGCAGCCCTATAAGAAATTGTAACTAGTTATCTAAGGTTATATAGATGATGGCAAAGCTGCGATTTTGACCTAGTTACTAACTATCTAATAAATAGCCTAGTAAGTGATACTCTCTATTGCACTATCACTTTTATAACAGGGTTATGTCCTCTAGTTACGCGATATAACGCAAGCATATACCTAGTTAGTAACTGAATTGGCACGCACTATTCTTGCCTGACTTCCTCTTAAAATTCACTATCTCTATGTAACAGATATAATTATAGAGGTCAAATGGCCACTCTATAGCATACTAGAGGCAGCGCTTCATTTAGATCAACCCAACCAACCAACTTAGTCAACCAACTAGTCAACTTTCCGAATAACCTCAAATCAACTAACCAACCTCAAGGCCAAAACGGGGTTGGTTGTTTGAACAAAGTGGATATGGAATATCTATATATTCCCATTCCGTGGTCCATATATATCCCTGTTGGTGATGCTATTCTTGGTGTTTATATAGGTATATAGTGGATATTATTATGGATATATACTACAAGTCATGACCCCCTATACCTCAATACCCCCCATCACTTCTTACTCTTTTTCTTCCTTCTCTTCCTCATCCTTTTCTTCACCCATATCCTCCTCCTTTTCTTGAGGCTATTCAAGATGCCAATACCACTTACACATAATACCCTCACACGCCTACGATCAGCAGAAAGTATCCAGGCCCAGGCTACAAGAGCTTACTCAGCTACTATCCAATCTTCCTCCTCTCTTCAAGACCTGCCTGTTATATATTGGCGTAATAGGTCCTTTGTTCTTGAGCAGCACCTGGCGAAGAAGAGAGGCAGAGGTCGATCCTCATGGATTAAAGACCATGGAGTCTTCCTTATAGAGCTCCTTACCTATCCCAGCCCACTCCATATAGGGGGATCCTTCTGGTGCTATAGGATATGTGATTGGAAGAGAGAGCTAGAGATATTCTCTATCGCCTTAACGACCTCTGCCTCAGAGCATCTTATGAAAGTCCATAAGATTACAAAAGAGAGCTCTATATCTACTGATGTGGATAAAGAGGATAATACTACCTCTATACCATACAAGCATCCTAAAGTCTTATCTAGTACTATCTCTATAGCTAAGGTTGAAGCTATTTAGAACCTTGCTGCTGCGTTTATTGTGTCATGAAACATCCCAATGAATATCTTTAAGGACTTATACCTGAAGAGCTTACTTCAGCATCACGATGGGGCATTATTTGCCTAAGTACCATAGGGAAGAAATAAGATAAGGTAGAGAATATTATACCTATATTAGTAAGGTAAAAAGAGTATCTAATAATAGCTAATCTAGTCTATCTCTAAGATCTATATCTGCTTTGACCTCTGGACCTTACTTAATAACAAGGTACTTATAGCTATTACCTTATACTTCCTTAATCCCCTAGGGTACTATTAGAAATATCTCCTTGCTCTAAAGAAGTAACTAAGAGCCTATGATAGTGAGAATCTTGCTCTGACTATCTATGGGGTCCTTCAGAGCTAGGGAATTACTGAAAGGCTAGGCTCTAACCCACCCACCCCACTTCCGCAAAGCCCCCACCTCCGCAAATGCCGAAAATGCCGCATCTATCCTCTTCCATCAACATCACCACCTTTTTCAAACTATCACAACAATTGCCATATATCGCCAAACAACGCCATTTTTTGAGGATATCTTCTTCAACCCATCATGAAGCAATACTCCGAATTTGAGCTCCAACGGGCGCTGGCAGATGCGCGAGATGGGCGCCCTATCAGTAGGGCTGCCCAGCAATGGGGCATCCCATACCATACCCTTTATTATCGGCTGAAAAGGGGTAGGCAAAGTAGGAATGCTGCTTTTGCCGATATGCAGCGTTTAACCCAGTCCCAGGAGGATAATCTGGTTGCCTATATATTAACCCAGGAAGCTCTGGGCTGCCCTATTTCCCATGGGCAATTGAAGGGCCTGGCAGAGCGTATGCTGGGCGATGGGCAGCAACCTCTAGGGAGGAAGTGGATGCGGCGATTTCTGCGGCGAAACCCATTAATCCGGACCAAGCGATCCAGGGCGATAGATGCCAGGCGCTGGCGAGCCCATTCGCCAGAAATCATCCAGCAATTCCTCGATCGTCTGGATATCCCAGAGATCAAGGGCATCCATCCATCCAACCGATGGAATATGGATGAGACTGGCATCATGGAGGGCAAAGGGACTAATGGGCTGGTGCTGGGCTCTGCCGCATCGCGATATATCCAGAAAAAACAGCCTGGATCCAGGGCATGGATCTCACTGTTGGAATGTGTGTCTGCTGATGGGCAGCGCATACCCCCATTGGTTATATATAAGGGCAAGTCCCTCCAGACCCAGTGGTTCCCATCCAACCTATCTAGATATGAAGGGTGGCACTTCACATATACTGATAATGGCTGGACGACTGACCAGACTGCCCTTAGATGGCTGGAGAAGGTCTTCATCCCATATACCCAACCCAGCCAACCAGGGGCATATAGACTGCTGGTTCTAGATGGGCATCACAGCCATATAACCACTGACTTCATGTGGAAATGCTGGCAGCATCGCATCTGGCTGTTATATCTGCCGCCGCACTCCTCTGCAGTCCTCCAGCCTCTAGATGTGGCTGTCTTCAGCCCATTAAAGCACGCCTATAGGAAGGGGTTGAATCGATGGATGATATAGTGACGGATTCAACAGTGGCTGGCAAAAGGGCATTTCTAGCCTGTTATTTAGAGGCCAGAGATGCGGCAATAACCAGCCAGAATATAAGGGCTGGCTGGAAAGGGGCTGGGTTATGGCCGGTCTCTTCAAGGCGCCCCCTATCCAACCCCCTGGTATCCAAGGCATCCAACCAGCCCATCCAGGCCAGCCAGCCCATCCAGGCTGGCAGCCAGCAGTGGGATGAATCCGTATCTGTTATCCCATGGTCAACCCCTCGCCGGCCTGCCGAACTACGGCATCAACTATATCAACTCCAACAGTTGGGTAAGGATGGGCAGGATACCCATACTATCCGTCACCTATCTAGAAAGGTGCAAAAGGCGTATGATGAAGAGTTCTTCCAGGGGTCTGTTATAGAGCAGGAAAACAGGGCATTAAGGGCCCAGCTAGATAACCTGCTTAACTGTAGGAGGAAAAAGGCCCCTACATCCCCCAACAGTCGATTTGCAGCCATACGGCAGAGCCAGCTATCAGGAAATACGGATATCGGCAATATGGATAGTCCGGATGAATCCAGCGCATCCGAATTATCCAGCGAGGCCGAAAGTTGCATATGGGTGGGCGGCAGACCTGAGGAATAAAGTGGTGATAGTGGTGGTGTTGGTGGTTATGGGGATTTGCGGAGGTGGGGGCTTTGCGGAAGTGGGGTGGGTGGGTTATTATTTGCGATAATGCCTCTAATAACGATGCTTGTGTGAGGCATCTCTATCCCCTTATTAATCCATCTATGGATGAGTAGGACTATAAGGAGCACCGCCTTTGCTGCTTTAGCTATATCCTTAACCTTGTGGCTCGTGCCTTCATATATGGCAAAGACTATGAGGTTTTTGACGTTAAGGCTAGTATATATAGCTTAACTGGAGAGTATAAGAGGGAGCTTCAGCTCTAGAGAAAAAGAGGCCTAATTGGCAAGCTTTATAATACTGTACGCTTTATCAGATCTTCCCCTTAGTAAAGTCAGAAGTTTTGTGACCTAGTAAGAGAGGTAGATAATAATAGGTTTAATCTATACTACTAGTTAATAGTTAAGCTCTAGGTTATCTAAGATAATAATACTTAATAGAACTCTACCTTTCTTATGATCAGATAAGCTATTCTTAAGTAGTTAGAGATTATTACTTTTATTACTTAGAGCTAGGTTAATGAGCACAAGGGTTACCAGCTCCCAGCTGAAGATATGCTATCTCTAGATAACTGGAAAGTCCTTGCTGAGATTTAGAATATACTGGAGCCCTTGTATATGATGACTATGAGGACTCAAGGCAGTGGGAAGAGTGGCCAGACTGGTCGCTTGTTTAAGATCCAGACAGAGATAGAGTATCTCCTCTAACACCTAGAGGACTGGAAGTTATTCTATACCCAGTCAATTGACCCTCTTCTTATTAAGGCAGAAATAGAGGGAGTTAGACGGTTAAGAAGGATGAGGTTTAATAAAGATACTCTTCCTACCCATACCCAAAGGGAGTATCTTAGTTAGGCTGAAGAAACCTCCTCTTTTAGAGACCTTGGAGCTGACTATTAGACCTATTTACGTAGGTTAATTCTTCTAGCATGGGATAAACTCAATAAGTATTATACACTGCTCTATAAGTTACCTTTATACCTAGCTTCTATAGTTTTTCACCTATCGTATGGTATAGCATACCTTGAAGCAGTCTAGGATTCTAAAGACCAGTCTAGATAGGTAAGGAGAGTAAAAGGCGATATCATATGATACTTTAACAAATGGTATAAGCAAGGCTAAGGGAGCTCTATATCTTTATCCTTAGTATTACCATCACTAGCCCCTACTCCTAGTATTATCCTATTAGTTACTATACTAGCTGAGGACTCTAGATATCAGTAGTTTCTGAATTCTGTGAGATATAAGCAGCAGCAGGCCCAGCGCTCAAATCAGGTTGATGATGAGCTGAAGAAGTGGTTTGATACCCCTATAGCTGAAACAGAAACACCAGAGCAGTGGTGGATAGACCATCGTGAGCAGTATCCTCTTGTCAGTCAGCTAGCTTTGGATATCCTCACCATCCTAGCAATAGCGGCAGACTGTGAGAGAGAATTCAGCTCTGCAAAGCTCCTGTTGATATCGCAAAGGCAGGCGATAAATATGGATACTGTTGAAGCTATAGAGCTACTGAAGGATTGGATGAAGGGTGGGATAAATCCTATGATGATATAAATAGGATAAGGGATGGGATGAGAGATGGGATAATAGATGGGATATGGGGGGTTTTGAGGTAGAATTTGTAGATAGGATAGTTGTAAATAGCCTCACCACCACACACACACACACACACATAGATCTTGATCGTGTCGTCGTACAATACTCGTCATATGACAACACAATCAATTGTGATAGGGAGAAGAAAAGAATCACTGTAATAGGGATGGGGGATACCTTTATATAGTATGGGAATAGGATCATATAGATGTAATATGGCCCATGGGATAATCAACTAATCAACCAAATACAACCAACCCAACTAACTATCATGAAAAAAGGCCAACCAACCAACCAACCAACTATCAGGATAACCTTAAATCAACTAATCAACTAAGGGGCTAAAACGGGGTTGGTTGTTCTAAATGAAGCGCTGACTAGAGGCAGGTACTTATTAGTGGGCTACGTATAATAACTACTATAGAAAGAGCCTCTAGATAGATTTGTCTACTTTTAACCCTTGCCTGCTTATTTCAGCACCTAAAAACAATAACTTTATAATAATAGGTATGTAAATAGATAATACCATCAGCCTTATAGATAAATCATTCTCTAACTGTGAAAACCGCGCGCTAAAAGAAGCTACTTTTATAGCTAAACCTAAGTAACTTCTTAAAGTTAATAAGCTTATTACTTTTAATAGCGGTATGTTAACCCTTAGTAATGATAGCAAGATAACCCTTTACTAAAAGGACTAAGGCAAGAAGCTACGATTAGTTAACCCTAGTACGCCTGACGCAAAGCAGTAGTATATCAAGCAGCGCGCCTAAGGTGTATATATCGCCTCTATTTACTAACCAGAAGCAGCCTTTAACTATTTAATTGCTGCCTAGTATTAGTTACCTAGCCTAGCTAAAATTAAGAACCTTAACTAGTAGGTTAAGTAGTAGATAGATAACCTCAACCGCAGACTACAATTTCAACCGCTAGATCTTACTAGCGCTAAACTCTTTATATTTATTAATAGCTCTTTTATAAATAACAGTAATTTAATATTATAACTTAGCTTTATTATTATACTTATTAATAAGTCTAGTAACAACAAAGAGCGCCTATCTATTAGTAAAGATATTGCTTTTAACCTTATAGGTAACATTATCCATTTTAGCTCTATAAAGTACAAAAGAGTTACCCGCAGCATACTTGCCTCTAAGATATATGCAATGGTTGCTAGAGCTGACGTAGCCTATGTATTTGGGACCACGCTAGCAATGGTCTCTAACCGCCTCAAGGTTCCTTAGATCCCCACAACTATATATACTAATTCATACTTACTATATAAGTGTTTAGTAAAACTTAGTATTATAAAGGAAAAGTAACTTATAATAGATATTATAGCTCTTTAATAGTTATATAAATACTATAAGATTTACAAGGTATAATAGATCTATAGTATAGATAACCTAGCTAACAGCTTTACAAAGTTATTACTAAATAAGATACTAAAGAAGCTTATTAGTACTAGGTAGATAAAGATATAGATAAATAGATAGGTTTTATATATGTGATATATAGATATTATATTAGTAGTAAGAAGTTAAATACTTTGCAATTTAGATTTTTATTATATTTTTAAGCTTTTTGGACTAAGGGCTAGCTAGTAACTATTTAGCTATAATAAAGAGTTACTAGTGTTGCAATACCAGCCTATCGTTAGGATCTATTGGAGTTACCTGCTAACTCCGATCCCACTGGTCACGTGAGACCGGTCTGAGCTTGTCCGCGGGCCCACCTGCGGTAGCCACTTTTACCGCTAGCTTAACCTAGCAGCCCTCTTAATAGTTACACTTCTTTATGTATAATTGACCCTTTTTAAGACCCCTTATTCGTCGCTTGCTAGTTATCACTAGACCTCTTTTACCTTGCTTACTAATAGTAACTTATATACCTCTTCTTTATACTTTACCTTATCTAGGTATATCTTAATAAGGTTAGTAATCTAATATATTAGAGAGGTATTATTAGGGAGGTAGGTTATTATAGAGTTTATAATTAGTATAGATATATGAGCTAATACTAAAGCTATTGGAGCTAGGGTTACTAAGTAAGCTAGTACTAGAGCTAGTGTAGGTATATAAGCTAGTACTAGGGCTGGTGGTCTAGTTAGGCTCTAATTAAATAAGATAGTTAGTATAATACCTAAGATATTATTAATAAAGTTAGGGTTAACTAGCTTATTTCTAAAGTTATTATTTTTAATAGTAAAAGCCTTAATCTAGGTCTTAGACTATACTCTAGATATATTACTTTTAAGTGTATTATATACTTATTTAGTAATCATTATTCCTAATAAAATAAATACTAGGATACCTCTTTATATAAAGAAGTTATAAAAATCCTTAATAGTATTATAATAAGCTTATTTAAAGTCTATAAGTAATTATTCTTTAAAGTTATCTTTAGCTATTTACTATAGGGTTATACTTATTTATTACTATAGGATACTATACCTTACTATTTAGAAGCTAATAATAGTAGCTAAGGCCTAGGGTTAAAGAGTTATACTTAGGTTATTAGGGAACTCTAATAGAGTAGTAATACCTTATAATAAGAAGATAATAATCCTATAGCTTACTTTAGAGATATAATAAGAGTAGGTAATACTTTTAGGATATACTTTACTATCTTTAGAGAATCCTTCTAGTACTATAATAAAACCTAGTAGTAATCTACTTTAGGCTAAATAATTTTACTATAATAGCAGTAATTATATAAGAATAGATCTTATTACTCTTTATTAGCCTTATAATCTCTATAAATATAGGTATTTATTTCTAACTATATAAGCTTAGAGGTAAATCTATATATTAGAGAAATTACTACTAGTAGTATAGATAATAGGTAGAAGAAGTAGATAAAGTAATAAAAGTTAGGATAAAAGGAGAAAAGAAGTAATAGATTCTTAAGAGTTATAATAAATAGTAGAAAGAGTAATAAAAAAGAGTAAGAAAGGTAAAGCTAAGTACTATTTATAAAGAAGAAAGAAGTAGTTAAAGAGATAGGTAGTTAAAAGGTATAAAAGACTATTTACTATATAAGTAGGTAGATAAAGTCTTCTAACTACTTATATCTTTATTACTAATTAAGTAAGTAGATAAAGTTACTAAAGTTAATAAGGGAAAATTATAAAGTAGAAAAGAGTGAAGTTAAATAGGTTAATAGACTGCGAGAGCAGACTTTTCTGTTTGTTAACCCTTTCTAACTATGATATTAGAAATAGATCTGGTAGTGAGTTCTGTAGAGGGATGAGCTCTGTTTAATATATAAGCTTACAGGCTAGCTGATAGTCTGTTAAGATAGGATTCTTTATTATTTATAGTAGTAAAAAATAATACTAGTAAGAGTGCTATAGTAGAGATAGAATAAGGGTAGTAATAAAAAGAGGTTATAAGGAGTAAAATATAGAGACTACTATTACCTTTCTTAAATAGGTTAAAAGTAATAAAATTAATAAGGTTATAAGTTATAAGTAATAACTTCTTAAAAAGCAATAGAGTTAAAGAAAGTAATATTTATATAATAGATACTAGGCTTAAGAATTTTTTACTAGGTATTTATTTTAGTTACTAACCTTCCTTCTACTAGGTAGTATACTAGCTCTCTATAAGTTAGGTAAATAAGTAAGGGTATTATTATTTCTTCTATTAATTCTTACTAATCTATAGTTACTACAGTAGTAGTTATTATAAAGTTAATTACTAATTAGTATTAGTATTATAGGTAAGGTTAATTAACTAAGTAGGTAAAGTAGTTATATATTAATAATAAACAAAAGAGGAGGAATTTACTAGCATTTGCTAGTGCTACTGAAAGAAGTGAGGCAGCTGTGGAAGGAGGGATATCACGTAATATAGAAGTCACGTGATATCGGCACAGCCCTACTATTGTTTTAGTAGATCTATTACATCCTTAATATTATTATTTTAAATATTAATAATAAGTATAAAAACTAAAAAGGTAATATAATAACTAAAATATAATAATTAAAATATATTAACTAAGATATAATAACTAAGATATAATAACCTATAAGAGTATATTTACTTATATTTTTATTTTCTTTATTATTTCTTTTAAGAAGTTAATATCCTTTTTCTATAGTATTACTCTTTTTATATAGATTATATAAAGGTTTATATCTTTTTTATTAGATACTTTTTCTCTTTTACTTTTGATATATTTATTTACTTTCTAATATTATTATTAAGAATACTTTTATAGCCTTATATAAGGCTTTAATTATAATAAACTAGAAGTAAAGATAAGAATTAATTTAAAAAGTAATCTCTTAAATAAGTTAATTAAAAAAGTACCTTATAATTATAAGTTTTATTTACTTTTACTAGAACTTAATCTCTTAAAGGGCTTAAATTACTTTTATTAGAAGTAAATTAAAGGACTATAATTATACTTACTTCTTAAGTAAAATTATCTAATTCTTTTTTATTTAATAATAAGATTTTTTCTTTTAAAGCTTTTAGCTTTTTTTAAGCTTGTTTTTTTAGCTCTTTTCTTTTTTCTATTTTTTTAGTAATTTTAATTACTTAGATTAATAGTATAGAGAGAGAGAAAAGATCTAGGATTTCTATAGTAGTTATAAAACCTAAATTAGGTAATAATATTTTATTTTTAGCTTTTTCTACTAAAGATAATTTTAAAACCTTATTTTAATAGGTCTTTTATCTTAAAAAAGGTAGTAAAGATACCAAGTATACCCTTTAGATTTTAAGTAGTATTTTTGAATAGAAAAAGAGATAAAAATTTACTTAATATAGAAAAATTATTAATTCTTAATTTATTATAGTAATCTCTATAAATAAGAAAGAGAGTATATTAATAATAACTCTAGAATTATAATAATTAAATTATAATAACTTATAAGATTACTAATCTTAACTTTGAAATAATTTTAAACTAATTAGTTTACTTCTTTTTACTTTCTTATATTAGTAATACAGTCTTTTAGTTTAATCTCTCTCTCTTAAGTCACTAAGGCTTAATCTTTTTTTTACCTTTTAGTAACTTCTAATATATAAATAGTATTATATATTACTAGTCTAATAAGAACTTTTAAATATAGTAGTAATATATAACCTATTATTAAAAGTAAATTATCTTAAAATAAAAAGACCTATAAAATAAGAAGTTAAAAAAAATAAACCTTATATTAGCTTTAAGAATATAAGCTAGCTTAAAGTAGGTAAATATCTAAACTTACTTTAAAGAAGGTATTTATCTCATAGATAGCTTCTTAGTTATTATTTATAACTCCTATTTTATATTACTTATCTATTTAAATTCTAAAGTAATAGAAATATCTTTTATAGTATCTTATTATTATAATATAGCTTATATATAAAAAATAAGTAAAACAAATAAAATGAAGATAATAACAATAAAATTAGTTAATTAATATATTTTACTTATAAGTAATAAGCATTTATTTTAATATAGAAATATAATAACTATTTATAATAATTATTTATATTAACTTTTTTACTTTTAAATCATTAGTACCTTTTTTAAAGATATTATAATTAAGACTCTTATTTACTTTATTATTAAAGCTAATCTCTTTTTCTAATATTATTACTAAGGCTTTTTTTAAGGTTTTTTATAAGTAGCTTAACCTAGAATTTTCTCTTCTATTTCCTCTAACTATTACTCTTTACTTTTTTAAAAAAGCTAAAGAGATCTAAGCTACTATATTATTTATAATTACTCTAAGCTTAAAAATCTCTCTAACTATTAATATCTAAATAATATCAAGCTAAGAATACTTCTTATTAAAAGTAATATACTACTTTATTAATATAAATTAAAATCAAAAGTAATCTTTTTAAAAATTCTAAGTCTCTTTATAAGATATACTTGAGATTATATCTTTAAAAAGATAGTAATAATTATTAAAAACCTTAATCTTTTCTATCTTTTATAATTTAATACTATTATAATAGATAATATTATTAATTTTAACCTTTATAATGTTAAGAAATACTTTATAAAAGGGTTTAAAGTTTAATTATTAAATATTAAGTATATTTATTACCTTACTTATATTTTTAATCTTATTATAAAACAGCTATATAGCTATCGTATTATTTAGCTGACTTCTTATAAAAAGAAAGTTAATTAATAAGAAAGCTATTATAAAAAAAAAGTCTTAATAAAGAGAGAGAGAGAGAAATATAAAATAAAGCTTTAAGCTTTAGTTAAGATACTAGTTCTAAAGCTATATCTAATATAATTAAGCTTTTAAAAGATAAGATTTTATTAATAAATAAAGTTATAATTACTATAAGTATTATAAAGATATTATTTATAAAGAATTTCTAAATTAAATCAATTATATTAACTTTATCTTTAGATTTACTAGCTTAGAATTAAGCTTAAATATAATCTAATAAAAGCTTAAGTATTTCTTAATCTTTAATATAATTAAGAGCTAGGTAAAAAGCCTTAATAATTAATTTTTAATATTTAAATATAATAAACCTTTACTATACTTATATACTTATATATACTTAAGCTTTAAAGTTATATTAAGTCTTATATCAAGACTTATAGTAAAGAAGCTATTTTATAACTTTTTAATAATAAGTAGAAATAATTAAAAACTCTTTTAGATATTTCTAAAATATTTCTTATTCTTATTAATATCCTTAATAAGAATACTTTTATTAATATTTTATTTACTTTCAAGCTTATAAAGGTAGTATATCTCTATCTTAATAGATACTTTAATACTATTTAGAAAAAGATAATAACTCAGAATTAGTATTAGATAGATCTATTAAAAGTAAAAGTCTAACTAGCTTTAAAAAAGCTAGATAAGTATAAAGTATTATAAGACTAAGACTAAGGTATTTATATAATTATACTTTTACTTTACTTTCTTAATAAGCTATTTAATAAAACCTATAATCCTTAGTTTTTAAGCCTTAATTACTATAGTAGTCTTTTATAAACAGTAATAATTAATAACTTTAAATAAGCTTATACTTTGACTTATTATCTTAAAATTTAATAAAGTATATCTTATACTCTAAGAATAATAAGTTAGTTAATTTATAATATAACTACTTAGTTATTCTATAGTCTTATAAAAGAGGTAAGTAATTAAGTTTATTAATTTGAGTATTATTTTTCTCTATACTTCTATTTACCTCTATATTTTATAATAACCTTTTATAATAACTCTTTATAATAACTCTTTATAATAATCTTTTATATTAATCTTTTCTAATTACTTTGAAAGTTATTTTAATAATATATGCTAATTTAATTTAAATACTTATATAATATTATACTATTTCCAAAGTAATTAAGAGTTTCTTAAAAAAAGTATAAATAAGATAATATAATGAATTATATTTTTTATACTTATTTTTTTAATATACTTAAACTATTAATTTTAAAAGATTATTAACTTATAAAGATTAAAAGAGAGTATAGTTAAACTATTCTCAATAGCCTTAGCTATATATCTCTTATTAAGCTAATAAACTTATATTTATTTAAGAAGATAGTATATATTAAGCTTTAATATATAATTATAGTTATAGAGTTTAAACACTATAAATTTAATACTTAGAAGTACTTTATTTATTTTTCTTTCTTTATACTAGCTTTAAAGCTATTATCTCTTAGTTCTTAAGTCTTATTTAGCTTTTTATTTATAATAACCTAAAGTTATTACTCTTAGTTAGTGTCAAAGTAGGTGCAATATGCTGGCGAATAGCACAGACCTCCAGGCCTATTGGGCTGGATTAGGAAAGGTCTGCAGCAAAATGTTAGTTGACATCTATGGAACGGATTTTGCCAGCCAAAATATCTGGAATCCGATGACCACGTGCATTTAGATCCTGAGGTAACACAACAGCCATAAATATGCAGGGAATCCCATAGAAAATAGCAACATAGTTACACATACATATACCTGTAATTAACTAGGGATTTTTACTATAATTATCTATATACTTTAATAATTAATAGTCTAAATTTACAAGTACTAATTAATATTACTTAAAGTACTATATATAGTATATATAATATATACTATAGCTATTATTATGACTAAAAATAAGATAGCTATAACGTTAGTAACTCTAAGCAGCCTAGCTGACTAGAGTAATTGGTATATCTAGCTATAGTAATAGGTAGTAGCCCTAAATCTATAGAAGTTAATTAACCTAAATGCTAATAATATATAGCATACTACTACAAAATAACTAGTAAAGCCTCTAATAGCTCTAGATATTATAGACTACCTGATAACGCCGTCTATAATAACTAGGTAGGTAATAGATAACACAGTAGACAGCTAATAACTACTAGATCTAAAAGATACGCGGGCCTTGAAGCTATCCTAGCTATTAACTAAAGGATAGAAGTAACTTAAATATGATAATAAGATATATATATAAAAATAATAGTAATATAAGCAAGACTATAAGGTAGTTAGTAACTTAGTTACCTAGATCTATGTAATAGTAGATCTAACAGTAGTTATAGAGTACTGCTCTATAAGTAAGTTAATATATATATAGATATATAATATTAAGATATATATTAGTCTACCCCTATATATAGAAAAGGAAATTACTATAGCAAAGTATAAGAAAGTTATAAAAAGAGCTATAGATTATAAAGTAATAGATATACAAGAGGTAGAGAAATAGATATCTAACTAAGAGAAAGTACTCTCTTATAGTATATAAGTCTAGTAGTATTTAGCTATAAAGACTAATAAATAGTTCCTACTACTAATAAAGGCGTTAAGGTATATACTACTAGTAGTATAAGTAGAAGCATATAAAAGTACTAACCGCATAAGGGCTATTAATAACTAGCTCCTATATTACAAAGTAATATTAGCAATATAGGCTTACATCGCTACAGAGCTAGAGCATCCCTAGGTAAAAGCTACTTGTAATGCCTTTAGCCTAGTTACTATAGTAATAGTTACTAATAACGTTATAGAGGATTGCATATAAAAGGAGCTAATAAAGGAAAAATAGTATAATAACTACTACAATAACTATAATAATAAGAGTAATAACTATAGTAATAAAAAATGCTTACTATATAATATCTCTAGGTACTTACTATTAAGGTATTACTTTATAGGCAAAATATGCCTAAGGTTCCTATAGGAACTACGCAGAGCAATTATTAACTATATAAAGCAGGCTCTAATCTAGTAATATATAAAAGATAAGCTAAAAGAGAAAGATATATTACTAGCTTCTATATATACCTACTTAGATAAATTTACTATAGTAGTAGTAGTAGTAGTATTTCTAGTTAAATAATAGTTAGAAGGTAGTAAAGGTAAGCTATAGTTAAAGGGTAAAGAAGCCTTATCTATATAGTTAGCTACTTTTATAATATCTAACTATCTACTTAAAGACTTTATTATCCTAGATTTAGGGGTAACCCTTTATATCTTCTACTCTTGTTATTACTTCTTAGAGATAACCCTAGTAAAGTTAGATAACTTTATCTAGGTAGGTAATATTACTATCTTAATTAAGAAATAGGGTAATATACTTATCTATATAAAATAGGGTAATTACTAAGTATAATTTATACTTAAAAGAGTTACCTATTATCTATTACTATTATATAACTTAGTATTATATATAATACTTAAAATAAGGAATAATTAGTAGTAAGATAATAGTTTGATTAATAATTATATATATATAGTAAAGAACTACTCTATAGTATTTAATATAGATAAAATTGCTAGTTAATAGGTTATTAAGGCTAGTAAGAACTATAATAGTCTTTATACTATATTAGCAGTATACCTAGCAGTAGCAAACGCAGATACGGTTATAGTAGCCTTAGCGCTGACAGACTGCTACTAAAAGAGTAGGCTAGTTAAAGCTAACTACTAGTATAACTATCTTAGCTACCTAGGTAGCTATATACTCTATAAAATAATTACCTAAGCCTATAGTATATAGATAAAAGGAGATATACTAGAGATATCTATTATATTATATAAAGTATATATAATAAGTAAAATATAATAGTAAATATTATATTAACTATAGGAGTTAATTAACTACATAGAGGTAGGGAATTATATTATACTAGATTTTTACCTATTTAAACAAGGCTATAGTAAATATAAGTTAGCCTTATTACTTAGTAACTAAAAATCTAGCTTTATATAGAACTATTATCTATAACAGTATACTTCTAAGGCTATTAAGATAGCTTTAGTAGACTTTATATAGTTAATTAAAGTACATGAATTAATAGAAGTATAAGTAATTAAGTATAACGACAAGATCATAACTACCTATCTATAGGTAAAGGAGGCTATAAAAAGTATAGGAATCCTATTTAAGGCCTCACTACCTAACATATAAATACAAAATAGTAGTATAGAGAGAATTACTATAGTAATTAAGAAAAAAGCCTATATAATAAGGCTAAAGTTAAAATTACTAGTATTACTATAGCTAGAGATTCTAAAAGTAGCAATATACTTATATAACTAAATACTAGCTAAATCTCATAGCTAGAGATCTCTATATTAGATCTAGTATATAGAAAGAGAGTAGCTATTATCTATACTATACCTTAGCTATTTATAAGTATTTAGCTACTGCGTATATATAATAACTTTAGATACTTAACTTAGCTATAATTATCTCTAGTACTTTAAAGCAAAGGCATATATTAGCTATCTAGTTAGTTATATATTAACTAACTAGTATTATATATATATCTCTCTAAAGAATAAAGTTATTATATCTTATAATATAATATTTAATAAAGATAGATACTTCTCTAGAAAAAAAAGATAAATAGGTAAATAAGTTGAAGTAATATAGACAAGGCTATACTTAATAAATAGATTTAAAAAGTAACTAAAAAGAACTTTATAAATATTACTAATAGTAAGGATATTATAGAAGAAGATATAGTAGAACTTCTAAACTAAACTACTGGTAAAATACTAAAAGGAGTTTATAAATATATAAAGTTATACTTTATATTAATAATACTACTAGAATCTCTAAATACTTTATTTATTATACTACTATTAGATACACTTAATATAAGAGGGCAAGAAGACTATATATATTATAATAAAATCTAATATATTAACTATATTACATATTAGAAGTAAATATATCTATAAGAATCTTAGAAAGCTATGTTAATAGCTAGGACTATTAATAGTCCTTACTATAGTACATAGAACTAGTAAGCTACTTATATAGCTAGGACTGTTAATAGTCCTTACTATAGTCTCTAGAAAATCTTAAAGCAAGACCTCCTACCTAGTAAAAGTATAGGCTAGCCCTCTAACATTAGAAAGGATAATATAATAAGAGAGGATCTATCTAACTTTAGTAATAAGATAACAGTACCTTAAAATATAGCTACAAGGCTAGCTACAAGGCTGCACTAGAAGGATTTACCTGGGTTACCTAAGGTATATACTAACCTAAAAAACCACCTATTTATAGAGGATTTTTAAGAGGCTAAGAAAGCTTATTTATAGAGCTATAATACTATAAATAGCTAGGTTAAAGTTAGTATAGAGGAAGCTAGTAATAACTAGATACTTAACTACTAATAGGTATATACCTATAAGCTAAATAAATATAGATTTCTTATAAAGTTTAAGGTATGCCTGATTATTTATAGTAATTAATAGCTAAAAGATATAATCTATAATATATATATGGTAATACTAGTAGGACTTTTATTTTAATTACTTATTATAATTATAGCTAAGTTAGACCTAGAATTGCTTTAATTTGATGTAGTAAATATATTTATATATACTAATATAGATAAAATAGTGTTTATAAGACTTCCCTTAAGATATCCAAGCTATAGTAGTAATAAGATTATTTGCTTATAAAAGGCCCTTTATGGGTTGTGATAATTACTGCTACTATAGTAAAAGTACTTAAAAAAGGGACTTTAAGAACTTAGATTTATACTAGTTAATAGAGAGCTATGCTGCTAGCAAAAGGGAGCTATTATATTCTTCTTTTATGTTAATAATTATATCTTTATATTCCCCAAGTTATTATAATAGAAAGCTAATAAGGTAATTAATAGTATAAAAGAAAGATATTGCTTAGAGGGTAGTAATAAAATATAATAGTTCCTTAGTATAGAAATTCTCTATAATAGATAATAATAAAAGATATAGCTATTATAGTTAGTATACATTAAAAAGATAGTAAAGCTAATTAATAATAAAACCTAGCTACTACTAGATAATACCCTAATAAGTAATAAAGAACTTCTACCCTTATAGTAGATAGTAGTAAACTATAAAGTTATGAGATACTAGTAAAAAGTTAGATTAATCTTATATATAGCGGTGATAATAAGACCTGACGTTGTATTTGTAGTAAGTTAGCTAGTGAGATTTAATTATAACCTATTAGTAGCCTATTAAAGAGTGGTAAACCAGGCACTGCAATACCTTAGGTATATAGCTAGCCTTTGCCTTAAATTTAAGCCTAATAGAGAGCTTATTGTTATATTAGATGTGAGCTTTAGAGATAACTTAATTAACTATAAGAGCTTGTAGGCTTTTACTATTAAGCTATATAGCAGACTTATTAGCTAGAGGGTAAATAAGTAGTAGATAGTAACTACTTTAATAACTAAAGTAGAGTTACTAGCCCTGTTATAGGCTGTAAAAGAATTAATATTTATAAGCTAATTAATTACTAAGCTTATTACTAGTAATAATACTTTAAACACGTTACTAAAGGTTATAATATAATATAATGATTAATAGATCATTAGCCTTATAACTAAGAAGTTAGTTTAATTATAAATATGCCTTTATTATATAGATATATATTACTACTAGCTATATTAGGAGACTATAGATAGTTATATTAAAGTTATATATACCCTATTAGTAAAGCTAATAGTAGATAGTTTAATAAAGGCCTTACTAAAGTAAAAATAGCCTATGTTTCTATAGTAATTAAATCTTAGTAACTAAACCGCGTGGTTAATATGAAACTATAAGGAAGAATTAGCTAAGGATAAATTACTAATACGATTAAAGTGATAAGTACTGTAGTAATAGATGGTTAGCTGGTGTAGCCTCCAACTAAGAGGGTTAAATTATATAGTCACACTAGTTAGCAAAAGTAAATTATCATAGAAGATATAACTAGTAAACCCTAATATTATAACTAATTATTAATATAACTAGTAATACTTTAACTATAAGTTTGTTAATAACTAAGTAATATATATAGTTAGTAATTTTATAATTATAATTATTTTAATTAGAGCTAAAAGTTAATATAAAATCTAATTATAAAAGACCACTATTTTAAGTTAGAAAGTTATAATAAAAGATAAAAGTATAGTTAAAACTATACTTTAAGGATAATTATATATATAGATTTATAGGGGCTATATTAAATATAATAGTAAGCACATAGGGCCTAAGACTGCTATGAGTATGATATAGCTTTACTAAGTAAAAGGACCTTAGTTACTACGTATTTATATTATTAAGCTTAGACTTATATAAGAGGGCTAGTGGGCTTTATAGATATAACTACTATTAAGTCTTTTTACCTCTACCTAGGATTAAACCCTAGAGCTCTAGTATAAGTTACTATCTTATATTATAACTATCTAGTAGAGGGTAATACTACTAGACTATATATACTCTAGTTTTAATTATTATTAATTAGTTAATTATTACATTTTATAGTAAGCAATTAGTAGTTACAAGGACCTATAGGAATATAAAAGGAAGGTATAAAAGGGCAGCAATTACCCTATCTATTAATTAGTTAGATTAAACCTATAAATAGCTTTAATCTAAGAGGGCATGTCAAAGTAGGTACAATATACCAGCAAATAGCACAGACCTCCAGGCCCATTAAGCCAGATTGGGAAAGGTCTGCGGCGAAATGTCGGTTGATATCTATGGAACGGATTTTGCCAGCCAAAATATCCGGAATCCGATGACCACGTACATTTGGATCCTGAGGCAACACAACAGCCATAAATATGCGGGGAATCCCATGGAAAATAGCGACATAGTTACATATACATATACTAGCAATTAACCAGGGATTTTCACTGTAATTATCTACGTACTTTAATAGTTAGATTCTCTTTCTTAAAATTGTAAAGAATCAGATAGAGATAATAATATCTAAGAATTACTCTTAAAAAAGTATTAAAAAATCTAAAGTTCAACTAAAATTTAATTCTATATTAATTTAATATCTTATTCTTAATACCTAAGTACTTTTAATAATAAATATTTATAATACTTATAATAATAATTTATTTATTATCTATAATACCTATTCTTTACTTTAGAAAATACTTATATAGATATAACTAAAAAACCTATAACCTATATATATATAAAATACCTATACCTATAATACTTATTACCTACATAGGTCTACCTATATAGGTAATAGGTATTATAGTTAGTAAACCCATATGGTTACCTATGGGTATTTTTAACCCTAGCATCAATGCGCTTATATACTATTCGCCCACCCTGTTTGCGACCATGGGCCTCGGTCACAACATGCAACTCATCATGTCTGGTGTTCTGAACTGTGTTCAGTTGATGGGCGTCATCCCTAGCCTGTGGACCATGGACTGCTTCGGACGCCGGTGGATCCTGCTCGTGGGGAGCCTGGGAATGACCATCTCTCACCTGGTCATTGCCATACTCGTCGGTCTCTATTCGAACGACTGGCCGAGCCATACTACCCAGGGTTGGGTCAGCGTCGCCTTCTTGCTGCTGTGTAAGTCATTGTGCCTACCGCTGAAACACCTCCTTGACACAGGGTTTATGGATGCTAATTGCGAATTCTCAACAGACATGCTAGTGTTCGGAGCTACATGGGGCCCGGTTCCCTGGGCCATGCCGTTCGAGGTCTTCCCTTCCTCCCTGAGAGCCAAGGGCGTGGCTATTTCCACATGCTCCAGTAGGTCAACCCGTCGAAAACCGTGAAATGGGCGAAACTGGTGCTGACTTTAGATAGACTGGATCAACAACTTTATCATTGGCTTGATAACTCCTCCCATGGTTCAGGGAACAGGATTCGGCGCGTACGTGTTTTTCGCCGCCTTCTGCCTGCTGTCCGGGATCTGGACCTGGTTCTGCGTGCCCGAGACCAGCGGGAAAACGCTCGAGCAGATGGACGAGGTGTTTGGCGACCGCACTGGACTCGACGACGTTGCTAAGAAGGACCGGATTTTCCGCGAGGTCGTGGACGAGCAAACTCGCTCTGCGGTAACGTTGCCGGCGTAGACTGGTTGTGGTAGCTTTAGGTAATATCTTCAATCCCAGTAATTAAGGTGCCTTTACAGAATGATTCAAAGCTTGGAGGTTTGGCATGCCTCCGTAAGAGATCTAGCTCGCGTATGATTAGTCGGGTATCGGGCTAAAGTGTCAATTGTACCAACGTGGTGTTGGGCGTTCTGAGAACCCAGAACCGCAGAGGTCGGAACAAAACCTTAATGAACCCCTCTCGGCCTCTCCTCAGAACGGACCGGGATTGGCATCATGGGAAGCCGTGCTAGTTCATCCGATATACGACCTCGGCGAGGCGGCTAACTATACAGTCATGCTAACGGTGGCAACACGCGTTTCCCTCATTAGTTGCGTTCATTGCAACCAAGGTACGTAGTCCAGGCGGTCCCTCTTAAGGTCGCGCAGGTACAAAATGATACACTGCGTTCGTTGCAACGTAATCTCCACGGAACCCTGTCTCGTCAACGTGCTCCCGTCCCCATGGGGATCCGTTACGGTTGACGTTAGGAGGACAGCCAAAAACTCACCCTTGCCCCTCGGTCCGAAGCACAGGTCAGCACTTGCGGAAAATCGGCTTCAAAAGAGCGATTCGGCCAGGGCTATATTAGGGACGTGCTGCTGAGCTGCCCGGAGAGGCCTGGGCTGGCGGCTACACATTCCCGTTCCGGGTATCCGAATAGGGTAACCCGGAGCCGATTTCTCGCGCGCGATGGTTGGACCCCATTGCATTAAAGAACAGCTTTAACTCCAACGTAAATTGACTTTACCCCAAGGGGAAGATGGTGGTATCCTGGGGAATGTGCGGGGTAGATTTCATGGGGAATCATGGGGTGGTGTGAGGCTCACACATCCGGACGCCGGCTTGGAAATCTGGAGGATGGTATTATGGTTGTGCCAACGTGTTTGAAATGCGGACAACTCGTCTTGGCCAGCCACGAATCAAAGGCGGGAAAAGTGTAAACGCCAACGTAACATCCCGACTCGTCTTCCGAAGCAGGAAAATCCAAGCGCCTCTCCGAGGTCCAAGTCTCTTGGTAATCAAGCCAGATTCGTCTCGCTTGTGAAAGGAGTCACTACGCACGATTTCACAGGGACATTGGAAACGATTGTGCAGTCATTCAACAAATTGTTGTGGTATCTAATGCTCAAAATCTAGATAATCTAGTGGTATCTTTAAATAAGGGTTGAGACCTACAGGCCTCGAGAATAGGAATCGAGGGCACCGAAAGTCAATTCCTTGCCCACTTGCGAGAGCCGGAACTGTGCGGCGAGGACATAATTCGTAGCGAATCGAGTCGCTTTGAGGCCCATTGCGGCCTGCCAATCTTCCAACCAGGGGGGGCGATAGACCCTTCAGGACTTCTCCGACTTGTCGACGTTCTGCGTCTCCTCGTCCTGGCGAGCCCAAACACCGCCGGGCTCGCTGCTGCTGGTGCTGTTCTCGCGGCGGTTCTCGCGGGTGGTGGCATGGCCAGTCTCCTTGTCCTCGTCGTAGTGGATGAGAAGCTCGCCGTTCTTGCCGTAGCGGTGGGGCTCCTTGCGGGCAACGTTGACGACGTCAAAGGCACCCTTGAAACCGGGGGAGACCTTGGAGAAGATGGTGTCCATCTCCTCCAGGGAGCGGTAGGCGGTCTCGGGGAAGAAGAAGTAGGTGACGGGAACGATGATGGCGTTGATGATGGCGAAGATGGTGTAGGTGTGGTGCTTGATGGAGTCAAAGGCGACGGGGGTGATCATCACGACCTAAGTCTTTGTTAGTACTTGATCCGCTGCGCGGCCGGGTTCGAAGTCACTTACCATGAAGTTGAAGATCCAGTTGGCCGACGTCGAAAGCGCATTGGCGGGGGCGCGGATGCGCAGGGGGACGATCTCGGCGGGGTAGAGCCAGGTCATACCAAGCCATCCGACAGCGAAGAAGGTGTTGAAGACAAACAGGAACACGATGCCAGTGACCTGGCAGGCAAAGGTGCTCTGAGAGTTGACACCGGCGAGGATAGCCATGGTAATGGCCTGGCCGACAGCGCCGAAAAGCATGAGCTTGCGGCGGCCGACGCGCTCAACCAAGAAGACGGCGGGCCAAGAAGCAATGAAGTACTCGGTACCGTTGAGAGCAGCCAGCAGGTGGGCCATGAAGCGAGACATGCCCAGGCCAGAGTAGATGACGGCGGCGTAGTAGGTGATGAGGTTGATGCCGCAGATCTGCTGGAACATCTGGTTGACGTAGGCGATGCAGGTGCGGTGGAAGTTGCGGTTCTTGTCCATGGTGAAGAGGTCCTTGAAGGTGCCCTTGGACATCTCCTCGACAGTCTTCTTCATGACGACGTATTCGTTCTTGCAGTAGTCGTCATCTTCGGGCAGGTCGGCGATGGCGGCGATGACCTCCTTGGCCTCCTGGTCACGGCCCTTGAGGATGAGCCAGCGAGGGGACTCGGGCAGGTTCCAGACAAAGGCCAGAATGAAGAGACAGAAGAAGATCTGCAGGGCCAGGGGGAAACGCCACGAGACAGAGCCCGGGGCGAAGGACATGCCGAGATCGATCCAGTAGGAAATCATGATGCCACCGCTGATGAGGGCACCCTCAATCATGACGAGCTTGCCGCGCTTGTGAGAGCTGCACGTCTCGGACTGCCAGGTAGGGACGGTCGAGGTGTTGCCGCCGTTTCCGAGGCCAGTGATGATACGTCCGATGATGAGGTGCTCAATGGAGAAGGCGGAAGCCTGGAGAACGGCGCCGATAACCATGATGGCGGTACCGAGGATGATCATGCGCTTGCGGCCGAGAGGGTTTCCGATGAAGATGGTGATGATGGCGCCGATGAAGCAGCCCAGGTTGTAGGAGGCGACGGCGATACCTTGGTTGGTAGAGCGCTGGCTCTTGGTGAGCCCTCCGAGGAGGCCTTCGGGCTCCGAGTCGATGGTAGGGAACTGAGACTGGAATGCGGGGAGGGTGAGGATACCACCGGTGACACCCTGGTCTGGAGAGAAAAAGCCGGGTCAACCAAAGCTGTCCGTCTCGGGACGAGGTTCCCGTGTACTTGGTTTGCATATGAGAACTTACCATATCCGAAGAGCAAGAAATCACATCCTGCAATGATACTGATGGCCCAGTTAAGGCTCTTGCCTCGAAGGCCAAAGTAATTGAGCTTGCCCATCTCGAAGACTCTTTGACAGCGGACAGACAGTATCTGATGGTTGTGTTCCAGACAATGCCGAGGGCTGTAGGTCGCAAAACGGTCAAAGGAGGACGAGTGAGACAGTCGAGGTGGACGGGTGTATACAACAGGAAGATCAGATGCGAATTGGGACGGCGAGCGTCGTCCTTATAGATGAAGTCCCCCCGACAGACATGTGGCGGGTAAAGATCGGCAACGACGGTGCCATGAGTTGCAACTTTCTTTCTCCTCACACAAGCACTCACTCCATGTACAGCCTGCCCATCCGTACCGCAGGCAACGCGTTGTATTACATGCTTGGCCTGCACTGACATGGTGACACGGCTGGCCACCCAGCACTCGCGCCAGCCTCAGACCCTGGCGTTTTGGGGTGTAATCCCAACCAAGAAGAACCCCGAATAACCAATCCCCGAAGGGCTGCCCCGATTTCCCCCAATCCCCGTACCATCCAAGATCCCCTCTGGAGGGCCATGGGCTGGCTACCCACCCGGATCCACAGGCATGGGCGACGAGAAGAGGGTGACATGTCGTCAGGCTGGCCAAGACGCCGTCATGGGACGTTTGAGGGACTCCCCCCCCCGCAAATAACGGCGCCCAGAATAACAAGAGTTTTGCGGGTTCGTCATCGGCCGGGCGCTTCGATACGGTCGTCTCACCGCTCCGGGACGCAGGCACGTGGAGACGGCGTCCCCTATGCCCGGCAGAATTCGGAGGAGATAGCGGCGCGAGAGAAGGCAGACGAGGGGAGATAAGGCAGGCAGCATTGGTACGACAGGGTATGCTTAAAGAGGAGCAAAAGGACTTCAAAGAGGAGTCCGCAATTGTGTCCATCTCCGCACATTATCGGTGGGGTTCTGATGGAGACATGTTGGGGACCTCGACGTCATCTTTGGGATTTCTTTTTTTTTTCCCCTCTTGATAGGGATCGATAAGTCATGTAGTGGGAATAGAAAAGTGCGAAAAGGGCAACTTGCGGTGCCGTCCATGGACACCGGACCCGATATCATGGTGTATGTTCCATTACACCTGGTTGGTTCGTCCCCGTCTGGGCGGCGCCCCCTCTGCCCTCTGCGAGTCAGGGGGCCCTGCACGAACCCTGCAGTAAGCCTTGGGCGGCTGAGCCGAAGCTTGCGCTCAAGAGTCAAAGAGGCGGAGAAGCGCCGAGAGGGAGGGCCGCCTAGGGCGCTTGTAGCTGCGGAATCCGACTCTCGCCCTCGTTGGCCCTTTTTTTTCTTTCTTACCAGTTTGAGTTGGTTCGGATCCGCGTCGTGGGGACAACGGTGAGATAACCAGGTTTCATGTTGAGAAATGCTCGCACGCGATTTGTCAACGTCGACAGATGTTGGTGACATTGGGCCGAACGGCGGTGGACCGCATGACGTACGGTTGTTGTATTGTGCCTGGCCCGGAGAAGATTCCGCTTTATTGTATAATATTGTGACATGCTGCAGAGTATGGGTTTTTGTTTTTTCCGCTTCGAGTTCCCTGTGGCGGTTGATGACTCGACGTTGAGAGACGCGCCGTTCGTCGTCAAAAAGCTTAACCTGTGGTGCTAAGACAAGGTCTAGGAATGACAAGACGCGACAAGAGAATACAATGGAGCTGACGCCCTCGCCACATCTCTTGTCGATTGCTTGTTCGTTCGCCTAGCCCTTGGTATTGCAAACCCTCCCTTCTTGTCCTTCGAAAGGGCCAAGATTTCATGTCGCTGCGCTTAACTGTGGAGTGTATGGTATGGCATATACTGGAGCCAATGCGGCATGTCGACTACCATCCAGTGTAGGTATTGTTTTGCTTTGCCAGTACGTGTAGGCACCATCCGCCATAACGTCATCGTGCCTTTTTCGGTCACCCGGCTTACCGTATCAGGCAGTCCGGCGGTGCGCTAGGCCTTCGAGCCAAGACAGAAGTCGGATCAGAAATTATCAACGCGGCCAATGAGAGGTATTGGAAGACTCCGACCGCTAGTCTCGGCGCGGAAGAACTGATGGCCGCTTGGCTCTGTTGCCCGTTTTTCATCCGCATAGCCGCAAGAGATGGAGAAGTCCGTCCCGGCCAACCCCCCTCTGGTCGACTTCCTCTCAAGGAACTGACTCGGTCCCGCAGCGATCTGTTGGTCGATGCTGCGGAACATGGTAATGGAGCCGATGTTGGACCTTCTTGGCGTACAGCCAATGCCAGTAGATGTACAACCTTGACGGTGACGTACTATTCGATAGCCCGTTGACCTTGTGCAGAAATCCGTCATCTGCGTGTAGGGGTTTTACAACCTACTCTTGTGGCCACGAGCAACATATCAAACATCATAACCCAGAGACTTGGATATCCAACAAGTCTCAATTGTCGAGCTCCGTGAAGAAAATGATTTCTCCACCCCCATAGGCTTTTTTTTCTCTCTTTTTCTTTTTCGAATGCCACTAATTTCCTTTTGTTGACAAACATGCAGTGCCCATCATCGGGGATAACCATGGGATCGTCGTACAAGGCATCTATTTCTGGCCAAGAGCAGTTCGCCAAAGAAGGCCGGACCCTGACTCTGCATGTGCTAGACAGTTTGCCAGATCCAGATGCCCCTCCCTGCCCCCCGCAGCCCGGGCGAGAGAGGCCTGACAAGAGGAGGGAAACCGGGCCATCTTTTTACATCTTTGCCAATGAGAAGATGGGAACACCTCGGCGGAAGCAGCCGAAGGTACAGTTACACTGAAGTGGGCTTGATTACCAAAGATGCAGTCTCACACGTTGGACCATCTCGTGCGTGCCACGAGGGGGAAATTACAGCTCATAGTGTAGAACTCCACCACATGAGGGACTAGAAAAACCTGTAAAAGGACCATCTGTATCTCCCGGAATGAAGGCCAGATCGGCCCTCATCGAGCAATCCTCGACTGCATCAGAACGAACTTTCCCCGTGTTCTTGGAAATAACACGGGGGGGTCAAGAGAGCACGAAGAGCGCCAAGCTGAGAGCGTGGCCGATTTCGCCGGTTCCGGAAAAATTCTGCATCCTCGGCCCCGCACCGAGGAACCAAGTTTTCTCGACTGGCTGTGGACCCGGACCCTTGCCGCAGAGAGCCGAGAGAGCCTGTACTATGTGAAGGGCATCAGAGGAAGTACTACGTAGTCGGGTCTCACGTTCTGGGCGAGGCAGCCCACGTTGGCGGCAGGTCGACACATCCTGCGTTCCAAGTTGAGCCAATCCATCTGTAAGGCTCTGTCACCCGGTTCCAGAACAATGGATCTCGCCTACAGTCTGGAGCCACTTATGATGCCTACCCCGAGGGAACCATCATGTGACGGGGTGGCGAGCTGCCTAAATAGACCTCAGCGCTTCGCGGCAGTCGTACGGCCACACTATGACGGTCTTTAATCGGCCCTTCCGATCTTGAGCCAGCCTGCAACGATGATATGAGAACCCTCAACGATAGGGGTCCTGGGGAGGGGAAGGGGGGTCTGACGAACACAAGCCGCAACTGACAACGTGCGGCGAACGATCAGGGGCCCTTGAAATACGGTGAACAACAAACCTTGGACTAGCCCGTGATGATGACGTCTTTGTGTCCGGTCCCCACACTGCCGGCTGGCCCCCTGATGTGGTCGATTCTCATTCAACCAGAATGGATATGGCCATGATCACGTCACAGCGGCGCCGGGAACCGTCCGAAGATTGTGTCGCGGGCTTTGTGCCTCGATCCTTTCGTCATCAATGACATGAAGGGAGTTTCGAGGGCGAAACACACTTTCGCTGCGTACAATGTCGGGGATGGAATGAAGGCGACAGCTCCATCGTATCGGGCGCTTTTGCTGCTGTCGAGCAGCCCGCGTCGCTAAGCAGCATGCGTGACAAACGTAATCTAGCCAAGGTACAGCTGGTCTGCTATCGACACCGACAAGCTGAAAGGAGCCTTGATCTACGTGATGATCCACTGCCCGCCCCCTCCTATGCACAAGTAAGAAACGCGACCACCGGGTGAGGTTATTCGCTTGCGCAAGACCGTACGGGCCACGACTCCGTCAAATAAGGTCCTTGTGGGCCTACAGCACCCGGTGGCATGTGTATCATTCTCCGGAGAAGGCGGGTCCGAACTCGTCTACGAAGCAGCGGGGCTGCCGGACAACGTCAGGAGTCACCACACAGCCTCTTATGATCAGCATGATGCCGCTAAGACACCCACAATGATCACCTTTGAAACATGTCTGTGGACTCCAATCAAGCCAGTCTGCCATTGATCTCGTATCGTTTCCCTCGTCTATCACTGCGCTCGACACAGAGAACTATCAACTTCACCATGAGCGTGGCTACATTGACAGAGTTTCACTCAGATGCGCAAGTGGAAAACTGGAAAGATAATTGCTATTATGATGAAAAGTTGCGAGCTTTCGGTTGATATGCAAGCTACCTCATGTAAAGGGTTCTTTGACATAAACTCACAGGATTACAAAAGGATAGCCAAAACATGTCTGCAGCTACTCGTAACGCCCGGCCTCCCAAATCAAATCTATCGTCAAGTCTAAGTGTCATTTGGACAATATACTCTTCATAAGACAGAGAATCACTGAGTATAAAGACACAAGGCTTCCCACTTTCTATCTAACATGAACATATTGCCTTTCAATACACGGTGCATGTATCCTCAGTAGCGGAGATAAAAGGCGCTCAAGGCCCCGCGGCATTTCTCTGAAATTGACAAACGCTGTCACGCTGTCACGCTGTCACTTCAATGTCGTAAAAAGCGAGATGTCTACAGTTGACTCTATCGTTTTCAGCACGACACAAACCATGAATGGTGACATGGTATGAACCACGGAGAAGCCGTTCTCATACAACCTTTGCTTCAGCGAAAAATAGAGCGGTTGTGAGCCACATCAGACAACTACGTCACTCATCCCATAGCTCTCTGAGCATCTTGTTCAGCCGCCTGCTACCATTGTTTGATGTAGATTTTGTGGGGTCTAGGTGCTCGTTACAAGTGCTTAATAACTCAGCCAAGCTCCTGGATAGAATGGATATACCTGCACGGAAAGTAGGGCCGTATGCCGATTTAGTCAGCCTGGATACGTGATGTAACAGCTGGGCCCTCAAAGCGGTGCAGATGACAGGAAAACAGGTTTACAATCAATCGTTTGGCTTAGTCCGCAGAGAGTAAGCAGTGCAATTGGAGTTCAGCCTACTTATAAGATCGGCCCACTCCGCGATGAAAACGACCAAAGCCCAGCAGGCCATTTAGCCTGTCCTTTCCTTTGAGGCAGAATACAACACGGACATATGCCCGAGAACGACGAGCCCTTCCGAACGCCGCACTGAGCAGGTTTTACAGATGCCTTGAGACGAAGATGGAGCGTGCGGCGCTGCAAGTGGATGTTCATCTACCAAAAACCCTACGTGATCGGTATCATCTTCCAAAACACAACAGAGAAGCCCGAAGATCCCAGGACTGGCCGGGGGATCCCCGGGTAGATTCCGGCGTTCCTGTCTCACGCCCACGGACCTTCTTTGGAACACCCCTGCTGTCCTCTGCAACGAGCTTAATTCTCCATCCAAGGATCAACATTTTTTCCGCCGAGGTGTCTCGGATGGTGATACGTTGGACCTGCGATGAGTTTTGGATGACAGCTGACGGGAGGCCCTCTGCGTCTGTCAAGTCGGCAACCCCAACCGGCTGAACTTGTTGCTGGTCCTTCGCCCGGGGGCTCGCAACAAGTATCAGGAGGCTGTCAAGCGACCATGCTGACGTTAGAACACAACAGATGAAACCATGACATTGCCCTTTAGCCGCTGGTGCTCGGGCTTCGAGACTTCAAGCGAAGGGACCTTCAGTCCATTACCAACCCTCGTAACCATACAATCGGGTCGTGATATGCGGCTTAAATAACCTTTCGAAACGGTCCAGGGTATATTACCAGCTGCCTGGGCGGCCTAGATAGTTGCGAACGGAAAATCTCCCAGCGGCTGGGATGCTATCAATGTTGCTGAGGCTTCACGACAGGGCTTGTACAGAGTCTGCACCTAATTACAGACAATGGCGCGCTAGCCAGATTGGGGGCTGGTTTGCGAAGGGCCACAACGATATGGCTTTTCGGACGACGAACTCATGGATGGCTGCCCCTCGTATTCGCCGTCCGATCTGACTTTATTGATAGTCACCTTCTTCCAATATCTCTATTCACTAATACAGAAACGCATTCGTGCCACAGCGAAGATTTGACTTCCCACAGTTCTGATTCCAAAGCGTGTCCGTAAATGAGCAAGTCGCCATCACCAAGGACCCAAACCAACACGACCACGACGTTCTAGAAGTTATCGTCCAACCGGTCGTCTCAGCTTGATTCGTCCCAAGTCGATGGGCTGCCGCTTAGCCACTCATAGTCACAAGACGTCATTTGTCACAGATAGCACGATTGTCTGTGCTGACCCCTATGTTGGCAATGTGGGCACGGTGGGAACCACGTTCGGATCAAGCGGCGCAGGCAGAGCTTCCTTGGGGCCAGCCAGGTCATAATGGCTGGGCAGCCGCTCATCCTGGCGAACATGTTTGTTTTCCCAGCACATCCCCACCGGGCTGTGGTGTAAGGGCAGTTTCAACGAGTGACTGCCAGGGGAGAGAAAAGACTCATCTGAAGTTTTCAACGTGTAACTGGTATCACAGCGAGGGGTCGAGTATCATTCCGCAGGAGCCATGACAGAGGCAGTACATGACTTGGTAAAACAGTAGGCCCACCCGGAAAAGCCAGAGCCGGGACAGAAGCCATGGACATTGTGGCTTTTATTCAGGCTGATTACAATCAGCCTGGAATTGATGCTTGGAACGGTCTGGAACCCGGACGCCAGCTGCACTTCTAAATATCGTCAATGTCAGCCCGCCTTGGAGTTGCTTCAAGCCGACAAACCGTCAACCTCCAAGCCAACACCACACCTCGATTTCGAACATTGTGAACATGTCGGGTCCGAAGAAATCAGAAAGCCCCCAGCACAGCCCAGCCCCAAAGTCGTCTGCAAGAGGGGTTATGAACTGCAAGCCATGCCAGGTTCGCAAAGTGAGTGATCTCCGCCCGCGGAATTAAGCATATCTTCTGATCGACGTCCCTGCATATGCGCAGATCAAATGCGACAGAGCGTTACCTGCATGTGGGGTATGCCAACTTTATCAGAGATCATGCTTCTATGGTAATGTCCTCTCTGCCACCCACCCAACCCGGCTACTTGATCGCCAGAATCTGACTGGAGATCCAGAGGGCGTTCCAAAGAAGCGCGGGCCGAAGAAGGAATCCATCAGCGCTTTGATTAAACGGATTGACGGGCTTGAGGAACTTCTCAAGTCGGAGAAAACACCCACTCCACCCGGGTCTGACGTGGTCGCCACGGAGCTCAACGGGAACCATGCTCACAACAGCGGGAACCGCGAAACCTGCAGGTCCGCATCGTCAGATCTGTCGCCTTTCAGCGCATTCCACGAAGGAGGCTTCGCAGCAAATTCGTATGTGCTACGCAACGGATGCGCCAACCTGGCCCGCGCGCTCTCCCCGCTAACGCAGTATTTAGGGACTTCCCCTCGGTAATCAACGCAGAAGGCTTGGTTGACATCTACTTCAAGTACTTTCATCGGAACCCATATGAGATCTTGGACGAAGAAGTTACTCGGCACAAGTTGAGAAACAACCAGCTCCCCAAGTCGGTGCTGTACGCTGTCTGTGCTTTATCCACGAGGTATGCTCGCCAGAACCAATCAAGACCCAGGTCCGACATTAACCATATATCAGGTATTCGGAGCAGCCGGGCAGGGGACCGAGCAGCCATGTTTCTGCAGAGACCTACGTCTCTTGGGCCCAAAAAGAAGTCGAATATGCAGAGACTTCGCTCGAAACTTGCCAAGCGCTTCTTCTGTTAGTGACAGCCTTTGTAGCAACGGGCGATGGGAAAAGGGCGTACAGCACTCTCTGTAAGTCCAAGGGCCACCAACGATCATACTTTCGCGCTAACACACTTTAATAGCCCAGGCAGTCGGATCGGCCATGGCTCTGGAGCTATATCAATGCCCGGACGAAAACAACGGTAACAGCCGATCCGAAAACCTCACGCGAAGGCGACTCCTCTGGACCTGCTACGTCTTGAACGTATCTGTTTCAACGTGGCTCGAGCGACCTTCGCTGATTGATGATGCCATCATCAAGGCAACCATTCCGTCTCCTCACCAACAATCCCAGTCCGGTTGGCAGTCGACGAACGATTACTCCGCAGGCGCGGATCCTGAACAAGCCTGCGAAGATGCCAGAGACCCGGACTGTGAACTCCAAAAGCTTGTTTGGGCTGCGCACATTCTCTCGGACGCCAACAGATACCTGCTTGTTACCGAGCCCACTACGCAGGAGGCATATGGTCACCGACACAAGATGCTTCGCGACCTCGATCTGTGGGCAGCCGACATCAGCCGCACTCCCGATCACCCGAGCCAGCTGTTTGAGGAGGCAAACGTGTTACTCGAATGCCGAATCATTTACCACTTGATCCACTGCCTCATTTACCGCCCGCTTTTACCGTTGCATCTCGGCGAGCCTGCGGGAGGAGCAATGATGATACAACACTGGGTGGCTGAGGCCGCGGAGATTGTGTTTCGTCACGCGACGGCAATCCTCGAGCTCGTCGATCAAACTCTGCAAACGAAACCCCACCACCTGCCGCCTTTCCTCTCCTATTGCATCTTCACCGCCGGGACCATCCACGCCCACGGTGTACAATACGCCAACGACCACAAGAACCAAGGTCTGGGAGTCGGGATCAACTCTTTCAACGGCTCCCCGCTGGCCGCAGAATCGTTTGCCGGCTCTGCCGAGCTTCTCAACAAGGGCCTGCAACAGCTTTCCGCCATCGGCAACGAGTTCGAATCCGCGCGGTTGTACAAGCAAAGGCTCGACGAGCTCGTGAAGGAACACATGCACCTATCAAGCAAGAACGCAGCCGGCTATGTGCCCTCTCGGTCGAACCGGTTCTTCCACCGATACTCCGTGGAGCTCCGACAGAGAGTCCAAGGCCTCCACGCGACAGAGATGCCCCCTACCCCGACGCACTCGCAGCCGCCCGAGTCCCCGGAGGGGAATTTCGGAAAGATGGGGTTCCCGGCAGTGACGTGGAGCGCGAGTCAAAGTCGCCGCGGCGCCAAGGTTTCTTTCGCGCCGCCCAGGCTGAGCATCGGGCACCCGGCGGCCAGCAACCTTGGCCACTCCAGGTCCTTCTCAGACACGACGTCCCTGAACCCGTCCTACTCGTTCGGCGGGGCCGGTCAGTTCCAGAGGCCACTCCCGGTGTGGCCGGGCTTCCAAGACGCCACGCCGAGACAGATCATCACCCACGACACGCCGATGCTGGACCCCTCGTCGCAGCTCACGTCGCCGATCCAGCAGGAGCAGGCGGCGGCGACGGCGAACCAGGGCGACTGGGGCGGCGTGAAGAGTTTCGCCGGCGGCGAGTCAATGGGCTACGAGGTTCTGCCGGGCTCAATCACAGCGGGCGTTCCCGCGTGCCAGACGGGAGAAGAGTTACAGGGCTCGTTTGTACAATTTCAGAACTTTGCTGTACTATAGATTCATCAGGCCAAAATATCCGCGGTTTTCTTTTCCCCCATGTTGAGCGAAGGTGCCTAAATTGATTGCCGGTTGATAGTTCGATCCACAACCCCCGTCCTGAGTCAGCCGGTGTTGACATAGTCTATGTCGTTAATATCGACCGTTAATCAAGGCGAACCGGCTACTCAAGTATCGTCACATCAGACGATGTACTTGAATGATCCGTGGAATAATGTACACGGACATTTTCAGCTAGCGTACCAACACTTCCACTAGTCTGGTCCTGCTTCCATATCTCAACTGAATCCTTCATAGTTGAACATAACACACCATTGAATTCTTTTTGATTGAAAAAGAGATTTTGATAACTGTCTGCAACAAATGTCACTTAACAAAGTTGATCAAGCTACGGAGATCTCGGAAAGATAAGGTTTATCTTGTAAAATCGTTTGGGACTTTTACCCATCAGCCCACGGCGTGAGACGAGGCAGACAAACGTTGCACGGTGTTCTGTAGCTTGCATACGCTGGCAAGATGTTGTCTCAGACAAGTAACTACTGATATCGATGATACTGGAACTCGCTACATGTCTCCAAGGTCTCTGGTCTGAATCCTGGCCTCCTCGGCGATCCCATTCGCGGTCTTCAGCTTCTCAATGACTGCATCAAAGTGCGCACGCCTGTGCAAAGTCTCGTCGTCCTCTCGCGCCATATTCTCAACATCTTCTTCACTGAGCGTGAACACCCAATCAGTCGACAGGCCCATGAGCGGCCCCTCCGAGTGGGACACGAAGTCTTCGACAATGTCATTGGTGACATATCTGATGAAGGCCTCGAGAGACAACTGAAGCTTGAGTTAGAAACCAATGGAAGCTTGTAGATTCTAAGGGAGGTCACATACTTCGTAGTATACTTTGACGACATCGTGCACGTCGTAGATCATGTTGCCTTCGATGGAGTGGTGGAAATGCTGGAACAGCAGCTTCGAGTGCGCCAAGTCGAAAGAACCGGACGTGAAGCTCGGAATGGACGCGAGAGCCCCCAGAAGCCGGACTGTACGCAGCGCCTGCAATCTTTCCTGGAACCGCATGTCGGTTGTTTGCAGGTGAGCTTCTCGTTCCCGCCGGCAGTGCTCTTTGAGCTCTCGAATAGCCTTGCTTTTAGCTTGTTGTTGAAGCCGAGAAAGGACCCGAGAGAGCTCCGCGTAAAGGATGCCGGAACAGCTGTGCGGCGAGCAGACGCGTTCGAGAATGCCGTCTGACGCGACCTTGATGCCGTTGGCAATGCTGTCAATGTGGCGTTCTGCAACTTGCTGCCAGCTCTCTGACTGTTCCTTGAAGAGGATCTTGATGACGTCGGTGTTCACGAGACCCGGCAGCTCGGTTGTCTGCCAGATACGAAGCCGGTCGCGAATAACTTCCACAAGGGGTGAACGTAGCTGGTGGGCCGCCGTCGGTGTCTGACGCGTGGTATTATGGCGCTTCTTGGGCGGGGTCGATGGAGGTGTAGCGACTTGTTCTCGGTCAACATGCCCGGCAGGCGCCGTCTCGTGTCCCGCCAGCCTAGCAGAGTGAAATGACACAGCCGTGGCGAGCTGGGCCATCGGGTCGACTCCGGCATCCTCGAACAAGTGAGTGTGTCCGCGGGCTTGCATCTCCTCGGCGAAGGTTTCGTTCGCTTCTCGCACTATCCCCCTGACGCGAAAGCGCTCCTCGGGCAACGATCCGGGGCTCTTGAGCGTCTTGACCGCGACTTTGTGATATCTTTCGACCACGCTTCTGATGTATTGCTGGCGGAGGCTGTGAGTTGGGCGAGGGTCTCCCAGCTCCTTTCTGGACTCTTCGGCTTCCGAAAGAAGCCTTCGAACAGATTCCTGGATGGCAGGGAAATTGCCACGGATCTGGGCACAGAGGAGGTTTCCGAGATTTTTCTGTAGCATGATCGAGCCTCGTCGGCCCTCTCGTATCTTGTCCCAAGGTGGCCGGCTGAAGAGTTCCCGTTCGGCTTCTCTGATGTCGAAGTCATCGCCATCAACCTCGGAGCGGTTTCGTACTACAAACCATCCGTCTTGCATCGACTTGCCCGAATCGTTTCCTCTCCCGCTGGCTATCTCAATTACCTTCCATATGTTAGCGTCTTTTCATCATGTGGTATGGCTGACGTACCTCGGTTGGATTCTCCAGCCTGTCACATTTCGTGAAGACACCAACCAGGCGTCTTTTATCGACCAGATTAGCAGCCATCTTAAAGATACCCTGGGTAGAAAGATCTGCAGTAGCGGCGGCCACACAACTGTATTTAGTTAGAACAAGGGATACAAGCGCAATGTGCCTCGAATCGTGGCACTACCCACATGACGATGTTGGCTGGTTGCCGCATGTACTCCTCGACCATCAGTTTCACACCACCTTCCTCATGCTCATTGACGTCGTGGGCGTAAGAGAATATACCCGGGACGTCGAGAATACTGAAATGGGAGCGCGTTGGGCCGGAAAGCTCGATACGGAGGACCTGAGTGGCGAAGTTCTTCGAATGAGTGCCTTGGCCTCTTCTGATACCCATGTATCTGGTCGATATCTAGGGATCTTGTAAGAAACTAAGACTGATGATTCCAGATATAGGAAATGATAATGTACCTCATCCATAATCATCTTGAAGTCATCAACTCCCAAGTGGTCGCTCGTGTAGAGATAGTCCCTGTAAGAGTCGTTGGGTGGGTAATCAAAAACATCAGTCACCTCAGGATCGGAAATCGTGATCCTGACAGAATTTGTACTGCCAGGGGCAGTCCTTCGGGATACAATCCGCGTGGCAAAGCGAGTGCAGCAACCAGAACCGACCGGGAACGGGATGTCGGTCAGGCTTTGCAGCAGCGAGGATTTGCCAGTGGATTGACCTCCAACAATGACCAACTACATCAAGATGTTGTCAGACGAAGATGATCCCAAAAGTGAGCCACTTGTATAAACGAACCTGAGGTACGGCCACCTCCTGGCTGACACCGCAAGATTGGAGTCGATCGATAGCGTCGAACAGAATCCTGCTACTCTCACTATCAAAGGGATTCTCGGGAATGGACCTCTCCCCTTGATCCAGTTCGCTTTCTGAGCTTGGGGTTTTTGCCAACGGTTCGGCAGCAGAGTCGACCTGCGACTCATTGCCTTGTGGCACGGGGTAAATGCCCGCGGGTGGCATTGCGAGATTGGATGGCTGTTGCCTAAGCCTGGAGGCGGCGAGAACGGGTTGGACCATAGTTTCTATGGGGGTACAGAAAGTTTATGACAACGAAACACAAGAAGTGAATCGAGAAAGAATATTGGATGGACTTGATCTTGGTGAGGAAAAGTGAAATAAAGAGGGAATTCATCGTGTACAAACGCGGATATGAATGGAGCCTTATATATGTGATGTCGGGCGAGCAGGAGGCTGCCTACGACACGACAACTTGGATCCTGTCTGTGGCAGTTGCAGCTGTAGCGTCTTCGCTGATATTACGAGGAACCTTGTTACTTCTTCCGGTTCCAAAACCATTATACAAGGGCACAACCGCCGGTCTACAACAACTGCCTGGTTGTTCCCGTTGCGAGTACCCCCACGGCCTCTATTCACAGAGCAGGTGCCAACGAAGTTCTACATCATCCGAAACGGTACTAGCAGGGAACCTGCATCGTCCTTCCTTCACGAATCACTGATCTGCCTTGACAAGGCAGACATCATCGCGTGGCCACAGGGGGGCAGCTCGCTCTGGACATGGATAAACAGCAGGTTTGATGAAGAATGGGGTCCTATCGAACAGGTATCCAAGGGGTCATGTCATGTCTTGGGGACTTTTGCTGTTTTCGGAAAGGCTCGGCCGGCTGGAATGCAGGGGAAGATTGAAGTCACGTTGGAATGAACTGTTGGTAGCAGATTAGACATGGGGCCTGCGAGGAGAGCCATGTACGCACCAATCCGATACGTCGGCCACCACACCCTTCTCTCACTAGACTGACCCGACACAATGGTCGCGAAACGAACATAGCCTTCCACGGGATCGGCCATGCCGATGTGAAGCTGCATGTAGTCAATAAAAACTGATCCTAGCCGCCATCCAGGGCCGTCTCGGGACTGACCGCAGTTGGTAGGCCGCTCCGTTGGGACCGGGACATTGTGAAGAGCTCGCCGATGATCATACTATGGTTTCGAAACACAACTGCAAGGATATTACAATGTAACGTGGAATTTCCATTCCAACTTCAGCGCGCTTACCTTTCCTGCGGCCATGTTCACCTATCCTGGATAGGTAGGCTATCCACACATGTACATGTATGCTTGGGCAGGACTGCCTAATGCTGGCAAGGGGTCGCAATGGCAGAAGCAACATGGTTGTCAAGCCATAGTCAGTTCTCGTGTCTAACATGACCTGATGCAACGGTAGAATTGCCCCAGTCGAACTGCAAATACAGAGGCCCTAGTCAAGGCCTGTTACATGCAGCAGCCCCATGGGCGTTACGCCTTCTTGGGCCATACTAAGACCCCGAGGCTGCCCTTCTTGGTATCATCCACTAAGAACTATAGCAAGTCCTCTTCCCTTAGTCGTCGAAATTGCGTAGAGGCACGCCCTTGATCAATACCCGGTCGATCTGTTCCGAAGGCTTGCCCTTGCGGTACCGCAACCGACAGACGACCGGATCATCTCTTCCGGGGGGTCGTTTCACTTGGGATGGAGACTCTCTAACCTGCACTCACTCACTGAGTCTGATGTGATGTTACAGCCGAGTATTGCAAAAACTGTCGTCTGGTCAAGCTCCATTGGTCTTTCACAGCCCCTTCAATGCCATCTGTCTTACAGTAGAGATCCTTCAGCGCTGGACAGCGATCCAACCATAATTTCGCTCCCATCCGCGCCTTTCAACATACGGCAATCTTCTAGACTGTAACGAGCCATTTGCAGCTTGCCAGTCTGTCGTTCTTTATTCTTGTTGCTGGCCCATGTGCAGCGCCCGAGAAACAGTAACGCTGTCATAGCACAAGGCCCAAGTTGACATGTACGGCCTTTGTCTGCGAGTAGGCTGCAAGGCCGGCCTCTCCCAGCTCGCGACCGATGCCACTCTGCTTAACACCACCGAACGGAACACGGATGTCTGAATCGTTGGAGCTGTTGATCCAGACCATGCCCGACTCCAGACGAGCGGCGACGCGGTGGCATCGCTCAATGTCCCTGGAAAACAGCGCAGCACCGAGTCCGTAGGAGGTGTTGTTTGCCAAAGAAACCGCCTCTTCTTCCGTCTTGAACGGGGTTATGGAGACGAATGGACCGAAGACTTCCTCTTGGAAGATCCGCATGTCCTTCTTCACATCGGAGAAGACGGTGGGCTCGATGAAAAAGCCCTTGCCGTCACCGACGTTCTTGTAGGGGACACCGCCAGTCACCAGGCTGGCGCCTTCATCCTTGCCGGCTTGGATGTAGCCGAGGATCTTCTCATACTGGGACTTGGCGATCTGAGGGCCCTGGAACGTGTCATCGTCGAAGGGGTCGCCGACCTTGTTCTCGAGGCATATTTTCTCGAAGCGAGACACGTAGTCCTGGTAGACGTCTTCCTGGACCAAGATCCTGGACGTGGACGTGCAGATCTGACCCTGGTTGCTCATGATCCCAACGTGTCCCCACTTGGCGGCCTGATCGAGGTCGGCGTCCTTGAAGACCAAGAGGGGTGACTTTCCGCCCGTCTCGAGGGTGATGTTCTTGATGTTGGCGCTGGCTGCCTTCATGATCTGACGCCCGGTCGCCGTAGAGCCGGTGAAGGCAACCTTGTCGACGTCGGGGTGAGAAGCCAGGGCGTTGCCGGCCTCCCTCCCGAAGCCATTTACAATGTTGATGACGCCGGCAGGAAACCCAGCTTCCTCGATCAGGCTCGCAAAGTACAGGATTGAGAGAGGCGTCTGCTCTGCAGGCTTCAGGACAACGGTGTTGCCGCATGCCAACGCCGGACCGAGTTTCCTAGATACCGGGTTAACTTTCCGACTCTGCTATGGACCACACGGGTCGCCTCACCATGCCGCCATCATGATCGGGTAGTTCCAGGGAATGATCGAGGCACACACTCCGATAGGTTGTTTCAACGTATAGGCGAACTTCTTGGGCGTAGTTGGGATCGTCTCGCCGTGGATCTTGTCTGCCCAGCCAGCGTAGTAGCGGAGAGTGGCGACCGTCTCAGCGACGTCCTCGCCGAGAGCAACGTTGTAGGGCTTGCCGCCGTTCCAAGTCTCAAGAGTCGCCAAAGCCGCTTCGTGCTTCTCGACGAGGTCGGCGAGCTTGAACATGAGCCGACCACGGTCGGTAGCAGAGATGTCCCCCCATCCGGGGCCGTTGAGTGCTGCGCGGGCAGCCTTCACGGCCCTGTCGACATCGTCGGCCGACGCTGCCTCGACTGAGGCAATTTCAGACTCGTCGCTGCTATGTGGTCAACGGCGGCGAGCATTATGCTTCTCCGTTGCAGACACCATACCTTGGGTTGATAGCTGTGATCTTGGAATCGGCGTTTCCTTTGACAAACTCATTGTTGATAAAGAGACCAGTGGGGAGGCTGATCTTGGTGCCGTTTGGGGCCGTAAGATCCAAGGTTGCGCCGGACATGTTTACCAGGACAAGGATCGCGATAATAGATTGCTTTGACAATGAGCGGACTATCGAGGGCGAGATGTTGGGAGGCGAAACGTCTCTTTTATGCGGGGTGAGTTGGAACAAGGCTTATCTTGGTTGTGGTTGGCACATACTGAGGGATTGCCTTGCGACGTAATATGTGGTAATGGATATGATAACAGTCACTTCGCCATCGCACCAATGGGTGAAGCGGATATCAAGACCAAGATGGGCGGGGTTATCAACCGAGACATCGTCTATCGGAGGAGGCAAGATATGGGCAATAGATAAGCATTCCAGAGCGATCCCGGAATAGACAACATTCTGAGGCCATGCAAAAAAAGGCTTCCCCGCACTCTGCAGCCCTCAACGATTACAACGGTTCGGTTCCAACTGGAGCTATCCCAGGATGATATCCTATTATGATTTCCTAATGCGGTTGGCGCGGGGTTCCAGAGACGTCGGACTGCACATAGCCAATGACAGGGAAAGATCTCAATGCAGGAGAACGTCATTATGTACCACGGAATTAGGTATCTCGTGAAGCTGCACGGGGCAGCTTCGTGTGGCTTAATTGAGCCAGCCGTGAATTAGCCAGCCGTGAATTATACATGTATTCCTACCGGGAATCACTTCGCGCTTGAATTCTACATGGAGCAACTACTTTACATCCTCAATACCACGGTCAGACATTTCAGGAATTCATGTCGACCTTGAAAGTCGCCCCACAGACTCTGCTTTTCTCCAGAAGATGCCCGGTAGGCAAAGAAGCACGACGTTATGTATAGCTTGAAGAAGGCATGCGTGTCAAGGGCAGCGTGACGCAAATCTCGAGACGTCTTGTGCCAATTTACCATGATCGATGCCTCTACAAGCACACTGTGGCCCTCTCTTCTCAGGCAGGTATCAACGCCTCGGCCTCGATCTCAACCTGCATATCTCCCAGCGCGAGCCTTCCAGCCTGGACACATGTCCAGGTAGGACGGTGGTCGGGAAATATCTTTTTGAACTGCGCAATCGCGAGCTCGAAGCTTGCGTCCATGTCGGTGTGGTAGGAGCGAATCGCGTAAACGTCGTCAAAGGATACACGAGGATCAACGGCTTTGAGGGCCTTCAGAATGTTGCCGAACGCGAGCTCGATTTGCTTGTCGATGCCGAAGGCGACGTCGCCCGTTTCATCCAGACCGCCCTGGCCCGAAACTCGAATTGTATTGCCGATCTTGACGGCTTGGGAGAAGTGGTATCGCTCGGCGATGGCCTCGGTGCCGGGGTAGTTGAAGTACTCAGCGGATGACATGATTGGGGGGTTTGCAAAGTCTTGAATTTCGTCTTTCTCGCTATGGAAATGTGTAGAGACGACCTAAAGGAAGGATGGCATCAAGCAGTGGCGTCGGTGTCTGTTGATTATTACTTATGATTTTCGTATAAAAGTTGGGCTACTGGCCACCGTCCGTCTCACGTCACTCTACAAGCCCCGTGCGGGGATGTAACCTTGCTCTGGAGGAGACTGGCTCCGCGTAAGGCATAGACGCGAGCATTCTGGTTGCTGTCTATGGCTGTAACTTGAATATTGCATGCAGTCATGGCCGATTGAAGACCTTGATAAGCCCTTGTTCACACACGTGACATGTGTAGTGTCATGCCTCAAACGTCAAAGTGGCACGTCGCGGTGCCGGAATCGGAATAGCTTTCTGCATAGGCACACTCGGGAGGACTTGGTCCTGTCAGATACAATGCAGAGTGAGGGAAAGGGAGATGATGTCAGAGATCAAAACATCAAGAGAGGGGGCGACGAAACCAGCAAAAGCAAACACCGTTTGCCGTGTGCCAAAAACGCCAACTGACAAGAACCTGACGGTTTGTAGCCTTTGTTGGTCGATGGAAGAGTTTGTTGACCACGGAGAGGTCTTGTCTATAAGTTGCGGATTTGCTCACGACTGAGCAGTTATTTCGAGGTGCTGCTTGAAATAAAAGTTAATAAACTGTAGAGGTGAGTAAAACGTAGCAGCATCGTTCTCAAAGGTGTATTCAACATGCAAGCGTTGCCCCAGCACACAGTGAATTCATTAAGCTTATCTTGACTTATCATATGGGCAGGCAGTATCTGAGCCCATCAATGTATCCAAAGGTCATCTTGATGCACATGTACAGTCTAGTCACCATCACATCTTGGCATCTCTTCCGAGGCTTGTCTGGCCGATCGCAAACTCCTTCCTCTCGTCGGCGGACAATCTGGTCTCGGCAATCTCGCCCGTTTGCGATTGCTCTTCCGCGGTCGCAAGCTTGTCTTCCTCGACCGGGACATGGTCTCTGACGACCAGCCAGGTAGGGTAAATTGACAGGACTGCATCGAGTTAGGGACTTGTTCTATCGGCAATCAGATATTGAAAATAGGCTCACCTAGAAGAATAGTGTTGATGGCCAGCGGCACTCGGCCCCCCTTCCACTTCTGGGTGTTCAAGCCAAAGGAGATGGCCTGGGAGAAGCTCTCCTGGCCTCGCAAGATGCCCGAAAAACGCGCCAGCTCCGAGATTTTGTCCGTCTTGGTAGCCAAAAGGTAATACAGCCAGTTCTGGAGCGCCTGGCGGGCAAAGTCCCACAGCAAAAGCACGAAGAAGCCCTCGGTGAAGCCCTTATCCTCCCAGTCGTACGCGGGGGGGCTGCGGGTGTACCTCTCCTGGATGACCCAACCGTAGACCCAGGCGATGACGTGCCACACGATGACGTAGTAGAACCCGTAGTTGATGCGTTTCTTTACGCTCAGCTTCTTGTGGTCGAGAAGCATGCTGATGATCTGCGACGAGAGAAGGGTGCCGAAGTTGCTCACGAAACCGATGAGGGCGCGGGCGCGGACACCAAAGTAGTACGACTGGAAGTTGCCGCTGTACTGGTTGAAGTAGGCGGCCCAGAAGATCGGCAGCAGCAGGAGGACGTCCTTTCTCTTGGAGACGCGGAGCAGCGCCTGGAACTCGGCCTTGAAAGACTTCTCGGCCTTGATGATCACCTTGCTGCCGTCTGATCGTTGTACCTTCTCCGGGGGAGAGAGAGCGAGGGCGAGAGGGACACTCAGGCACTGCAATGCGATGAAGACCAGGTAGGTCTGGGATCCGACCTTGCCCTTGGACTTGGCGGCGGCGTCGTTGTTGAGTGCCAGGACGATGGCACCACCAACAAGAGGACCACCGGTTCTGAACCAGAGCCAGACTGCGGCATGCCATTAGCCACTGGCTGAACATTTGATCATGCACACTGAGCGACTTACTGTTCATGTACTTGCCGCGCTTCGACGGCTCCGGGTAGCCCAGTGCAACAGCGCCCTCGGACGCCCAGAACAGGCCGGCGGAAATGCCACAAGCCGCCGCCCCGACCAACACGAACCACGCGTTGCCGAACCGGTTGTTGGTGTAGAGACCGGCCGAGTAGAGCGGATAGCCGACGGCGCCCAACAAAAGCGTCCACGAGAGTCCGATACGGTTCGCGATGGGCCCGCCGAACAGGCAGAGGAAACCCATGAGACCGAACACGAGCGCGTTGGCGGCGTTGACTAGGAACGGCTCCTGGGCACCGCCCGCGCCGAGGGCGTTCATCGCGTTCCAGAGGCCGGGCGCCATGAAGCCTGCACGAAGTCGTGTTAGTTATCGCGTGGCACCGTGAGGGGGAGGGGGGGGCGGGCTATGGGCGTGCGCAACATACCGACTCCTCCAATGACGAAGGCATTGAACAGGGTGCTGTGATACCACACACGCTTGACAGGCACGTCTGAGTCCCCAGGCTGGACTTCCGTCGGCGCAGACCGGTGTGCTTCTTCGGCCATGGTTGTCTGCCGTCAACTCGAAAATGGATGCGACGCTCTGAAAAGGGGGGGGTAATTCAGACAAGAAGTCAATTCAAGCTCTACTACATGTAAATAAACGCCCTCGTGTTCGGCTTTCATCCCGACAACGACTTGTCAAGCTAAGCCGTCCCAACATCACAAAAGTACCCCGAACTTTTCTTGATGGGACGAAGGCCTCATTCTCCAGTCAAATGACGAATTCGCCAGTGCAACGTTGAACCCACCTCGTCGACGGGAAGCATGCAGCCTATTCGGCAGCCGGACGATCAGGCTCCACTGAAGCAATCGATGGACTGCGGTGTCGGTCGTTTTCCGGCGGGAAACTAACCGCGAGAGAGAAGTCGATCTAGAGTCACATACGGCTGGGAACGCTTGGGTGAACTTACGTAGTATGCCGAACTGGCTTGATCTCATGAAACCGGGACGTGGGGTCTCTTGTACTCCAACCGCTTCACCTCCCATTCGTCGTCCTGTTTTCGAGGTGAGATCAGCCCCCCGCCGCGGTTGGCGAAGTACCGCGCCGTCCCAACCGCCCGGTGGTCGTAGACCCGGAACGAAACGGCCGCCTTCACTTGTCCGACGACCGCAAGTGAGGTATCCGCGATGTTCAAAGACGGGGCTTGTGTAACCCGGCGAGACGGCCGGTGGGCGTCACGGGGTCCGGACGCAGAAGCGGGTATGATAGCCGGTAGCCCGTGCCAAAGTGGACATTGTCGATGCCGCCGGCCTCCGTACCGTCCGCGAAAGCTCACTTTGACGAGGTTGTCCGGCCCCACGGACACTCGAATGATCCAAGGCTTCCGGACCACGGTCCGAGAACTCCCACGCGTCTCCCAAGATCTTGTTTGTAGCCCTGCTGCGAGACGTCAAGAGGGCCGGAGACGTTGTGGATCTCAAGAGGCGGTGTTAGAGGCCGAGACGTTCTCGCCAACCACCATGACTTTCTGATAAACGCTGTCGACAAACGTCCCGCCATTGGCCATGATAACCATCGGAATAGGGCCGGCTCACCCTGTTCACGGAGTCTTCGGGGGAGTGTTATGGGAATACCTTGGAGTGCTCAAATCTCCCGGGAGGGCGCAGTAAATGTCTCCTCTAGCCCCCCGCAATGTTGGGCACGCAAGGCATCCCACGGTGGCCAGCAGCAACGACAGCTGCCTCGAACGTGTCCTGCCACTGGTAGTCCCTCTTCTCGTGTTTCCTTGAGTTAATGCCGTGTCCTTCTCAGCATCAGCCGCCATTGCCTTGCCGCCGATTTGGCACGCTCGACGTGGGTGTCGAAGTGCGAAAAGAGGCGCGCAATCTCCCCGAGGGCATCCTGCCATCTCGGATCCGAGTACGCATGCGTCGGATTCCCCTTGCCGAAGGAGTTGATGGACGTCGTCGAGTTCACAGCCGGGAACGGCTTGTCGGTCAAAGTCATGAAGAATGCCAAGGATCCCGTAACGGCGTTCCTGGGTATGTCGTGCGTTTCGCAAAAACCGTTGCGATGATGGCGCGATGCAGCCAAGACACCAGCAGCATCGAGATTTTCGCATGATGCAGGTAATCCAATGGCTTCAGCCTCCCAAGGAGCGATATCTCAACCGGACTGTGCAATCACGGTATCTGATACCGGCCTTGATCTCAAGCTACGGTGCCGAGATACATATTCACCGATGGGTTTTACGCGATCCTATCGGGTAAACGCCGATTAACGAGCAAATTGGGCGTCTTACTCGGGTGGTCACAGTAATCGATGTGAGAACCGCTCAGAACTTGACAGTGAATTACCTGGTGACTGGCTAGAAAATGATGTGTCTTGTTCCCGCTCCCTTCCGTCGAGGCGCATCCCGAAACCAGGCCACAAACCTCCTTATGCTGTTGGGGTTTTCCTTGACTCATGCTTCGGCTACGGGATCACGGCGCCATTCAAATGGCTCATTTCGAACTCAAGGTTCTTGGTGCTCTGCACCCAGAGGAGCTAAAAGTGAGGTGTTGCGATCTCATAGTCATCCCAGGAAGGGTTGCCGGCAAGACAGTTCACGTACCCAGTACAGTATACCTGGTCCGGCAACGATGAACCCTGGCGCACGACGACTCGTTCGGAAGCTCGGCTTTGTCGAACGTCGTCCCCGCCGCGAAGCTGGCCCGAGTCCCGACCGGCGCTGTGCCACAGAAACCCAACCCGCGGCCGCGTCTAATCAGCTGGCCCTTGGACCAGTCTGCCTAATTCCCTCGGTAACCTCCGAGGCGAGCCCCCGAGCATTTGCGCCCCCCGGGGGAGAAACAGGATCGGTAGCTTTCGGAGCAGCGACGCTCCACCGACACGTGGCAGCCCGAGACCGGACGGCCGGTGTCGGCCCGGTGCTGGCGGTTTGGCGGGACGTCGTCGCTGTCGGTCTTGGACGGGTGATGGTTCAGGGTGTGTTTGGGGAATCGAGTAGACAGTCTTGGAGGGAAATGGAAGCGCTGTTATTGTATGTCGCTATCGAAGACGCCGAGGTCGAACAAGACAAGATGTTTCGCAAACATGAATGGATCCCCGGCGGCGCGGGTTCAGCGGTGGCGGCATCGCAGCGACACGAGGTGCCAAAGGGGGCTTGTGGCCGTGGCAGCACATTCGTCGGGGAGCCGTGCCGATTAATACACGGTGCCTTTTCCCCCCCGAAAGTCAATGGCGGACGGTGGCGTCTTCCATCAGCGGTTTCACTTCCTGGGAACGGTCGCATCGTCCTTGATCGCCTTGGCGGGTGAGGTTTCATGGGCCAGTCGGGGGGCCATTGGTGCGAGGGAAAAGACTTTCACATGCGTCGCTCTACAACCCATCCCATCCCTGTATACGAACACATGGTGTACAAGTACATGACACCAACCCTTCAAAGGTTACCCAGGCAAATCAGCCAGAGAGCCCCAGGACCAAAGGAGTGGTCCAAGACGGGGTTTTCGGTTCTTGAGTCACACTGTCACTTTTGGTAGTCTCGGGACTTGGGGAAAACGGAGAGGATAATAGGACGAATCCTCGGGCTGCCGGCTGCCCCCCCGGGAACTTCTCTAGCTCTTATTAGACAGCTTTCACGGCAAAGACGAGGGCTCCATAAAAGTCAGGCCACCTTGGACGGCCGGCCCCCCCCTCCATTCATTCTTTGGATTATTGTCCTTCTCCTTTACGACTGGACATGGCCGGGCTGTTGTACTGTAGCATGTAGCATGACTACGTATACGTACATGGTAGGTATCCGTACATATACCTAGTAGCCGAGAATAGGCTGGTGACCATGTTGGTTCTGCTTCCACGGAAGAGATCGGAAGCTTCCACTCAACAACGCGCGGAGCACACGATGGCTTGCTGCCATGTATCCGTACATGTAGTGAATAAAACATGCAACCCGAACGACGTCCCAGACCCGTCCACGCCCTAGCGCCAGTGTGCCTCTTTCGGAGAGCATGTGCCCAACCCTGCCGCCGGGTCGGTGAGGTGAGGTAATTCGCCCTGGGTCAAGGTTCCCAAAAGGGTCTTTTGGGTATCATCCCCGAGTTTCCCTCTTTGTTGGATTATTTCTACCCGTATCGGCCTCCATCCAACCTATTCCCTCCCTCCTTTTTTTCTTTTTCTTTTCTCCCGCTTCACGGTTTTCTTTGTGTCATTTTGTTTCTCGTCGTTCCGATAGACGTCTCCCTCTGCGTCCTTCCTCTTTTCTCGTGACAGACTGGACCGAGTAGACCTTGCGCGCTCATACATCGTACTCGCAACAACCCACCCGACGTAAAGTAAGCCGTAGCAATCCTCCCACCCCCCTCCCCTCCCCCTACCCCCGCCCCGGCGGCCATCGGGTCTCGTTCGGGGCGGCCAAGACAGAGAGACCCCGCGATGCCGGCTTTTTGGCACACGCTGACCGGACCAGCCGCGCCTCCAGATCCGGTACACAGCAAAGGTGAAACGACAGCCGAGGCGAGAAGAGTCCTTTGAAAAAAACGAAAAGAAGAAAATAAAAAAGAAAAGCCGCAATCAGGAACCCGGCAACGAACCCAAAGATCGAGACCGGACAGCCAAAAAATAAAAAGAAGGAAAAACAAACCAAAACCCCACCGCCACGATGGTCTTCATCACGCGCGCCATCTCCATCACCAACTTTGTCGTCGCCTCCTCCGCCCTCGGCTTCCAGGTCTTCGTCCTGTACCCCTGGCACGAGCAGCTCTCCCACGACTTTGAAGAGCTCAAGAAAGAGCACCTTCGCGTCCTCGACTACGTGAAGGGCGTCGACGCCGGTCTGAGGAAGGGCCAGGGCGGCGCGCCCAAGGGAGAGTCGCTCTTGGAGCGTCTCGGCTACAAATCGTAGGTCCGTCGCCGCCCTCGGGAGGGGGGCTGTGTTGTTAACGGGCGTCTCCCTCCCTTTGGTGTCTGTCCCGTTCATACATGTCCTTCGGAGCTTTTTTCTATCATTTTTTTGGCCCATCACTGGTTAAAATGCGAGGTTAAAACAACTGAATATCTTTCCAACATCCCGCAACAACGCCTCGTGTGTTCTTCCGTTCTGTTCCTCGGCTCTTGACGTGTCATTCATCACAAGGTCCGTCGCGGAAGCCATGTCCCTATCGAGCGTTTCCGTGCCCCCATCGACATGACGCCCTATGCACAGCATCATATTAGCAGCGCGGCCTACAACGAAGGGCGACATGTCGACGAAGCGACCCGAGACGTACGATACTTGGCGATCCCCGACAGCAAGCTTGACCTGGATACTCATGGCCTACCTCTGATGCTGAGCTGGAAAAACGCGGTGCATGCAATGTCACGTAGAGAGAGAGAGAGAGAGAGAGAGAGAGAGAGAGAGAGAGAGAGGCCCGCCACACTGCCGCCAGACCGCAGGTCCGGAGTCCGCTCCGAGCCTAATGCAACTGATCGATACCGGGACGACATGCCTTGATTGTCGTCTTCCCGCATTGTTTATCACTGCATCTTGGACGAGAACGCTGACTCATTTTGATTTCATTGAATGATTGCTCGTCACGCCTTAGTGTCTCGGCCGAGGTCGCGAGCATCAGGTATGTTAGGGTATCGCGAATTCCAAGTACTTGCTTTGCCTCACGCCTCATCGAGCCGCCGTCGCCTCGCCCTATGCCATGCCACGCCACGCCACGCCGTTCAATTCAACCTTTACCAAAGCCGTACCTCTCTCGTGTCTCAGCAAAGTGCCAGGCGGCATCAGCTTCAGCTCATGCGCCCCAGCGATTCCGATATCACTTCTCGATGCATAACACAATCAATATCCCCTCCATGTTACCGTACGGTTGCAATTGTAAGTCGCCGCAGTGGGACACAGCCCGGCCTAGACGTAGCTCTCCTGCTCGGCGGGCCAATTGGCGACCCAGGCGACAAGGAAGATGAGCAGCCACATGATGAACCAGGTGGCCTGGGTACCGGAGATGCCGAGGCCGACGAAGCTGCCGACCAAGAGCACGACGTGGATGATTGCGGACGCCAGCAGGAATATGTCAAGATGCACTCGTCCCTGAGAAGCGAAAAAAAGGAAAAAAGGACCAGTCAGCGCGAAAACTCTCAACATCATACTCAGACCCTATTTCCCCCCTCCCCCCCCTCCCCCCCTTCTCTCTCTCCTATTAGAGTTCACTCACCACCATGATTCCAAGAACCTTGCGGCGGCCCTCGGCCTGGCCGATGACGGCGAGGCACCAAGCGATGAAGAGGAACCCGATGACGCCGAGGATGACGCCCAGCGCGGCGCCGACGACACGACCGTGCGTGGTGTCGCCGACGACGCCGACGACGGACATGGCGGTGCGGATGCCGAGCGTGACGTACATGCAGACGCGGCGGGAGAGGACGGCCCTGTCGGCGGTCTTGAGGCTGTAGGCGCCCCACGAGAAGGACCAGCAACCGCGCATGTTGGGGCACATGCGGGCCTTGAGGCCGCGGTCCTGGGGCTGTCCCGCCGCGGCGGTGGCGGCGGCGGCGCCCTGTCGGTCGCCGCGGTCCATGGTCCGGTATCCGAGGGCGGCGCGGTGGTGTCCGAGGATGGGCGTGGAGTTGACGTCGTCGTCGTCGTCGTCGTCGTCGTCGTCGCTGTCGGCCGAAGAAGAGCTGGAGAAGACGGAGGAGAGGGAGCGCGTGTCGTAGCGGCTGGTCGCGCCAAAGTAGAGCAGGCCGGGGTCGGTGCCGGGGACGGGAGGCATCATGAGCTGGGAGGGAGGGGGCGCCATGATATATTTATATATACGCCAGATCGTCCGATAAGCGAGATGAGCAGTCTTGGGTTTTGTTCTCGTCGTGGGGGGGGGGGATCGTGGGTTTCGCGACCAGGGTCAGGCTTGCTGGTAGGGTGAGGCGTGCTGGTCTCACCCAGAAAGGTTGTGAGAGTTTTGCAACTTTGTTTTTGTTTTCTTCTTTTTTCTTTTTTGTTGTTTTCCAGTTTTGTTTTCTGTTTTTGGGATATTTCGAGTGGCCTCGTTCGGATCTGGTGGGAGTAGCAGCCCTGACCATCTGCTTGAAAGGGCGGGTGCAGCAGCTCGACTTGGGCCGGCTGCTCTCGCTGTCCTAGATGATCTGAAAATATCATCATAACTGAGCCGTGTAGTGCGCTGGGAGAACGGACCGCTTGTTGTGTAGTCTGAGAAGTGATGCCGCGTGTTGAGGTTGACCGGGCATCAAAGGAACTCTCTTGCAGAGTCAAAGCAGTAGCGACAACTGTGAATTGATAGATAAACGTCCACAAAGACTGTTATGAAATTCCAAGGCCATTACGGAACAAGACAAAGACATGCCCAAGTTCATACTGGTACATGTCGAGGTGTCAAGCCTCTGGTCTGAATCCACCTCGGCCAACAGGGCAACATGGATCGACTGATGGGCGTTGATGATCAATTAACCCAATGTCCAACGCGGGGATGCTCATAGATCTACGCAGGCCGTCGAATGTTCTAGGCGTCTTGCCGTTTGGGTAAGTAAAGCTCCGACATCATCAAGAAGCGTGCGTAAGTGTGTCGTGGTGTCTGGAGCCGCATGCTGCATCCATCCGTATAGCTGTTCTGGCAGCTCAGTTAGAGAGAGGAGAGCATCTTGATGTGGCCCTTGTAGATATGGCGTACGAGATCACAATAATAATCAAACGCGATGGAGTAACTAGTGCCATGATACGAAGGAGTGTTGATTCCTTCAAATGACGTCGAGTCTAAAGTCCCAAACCTCCTCTAATTATGCACCACCACAGAACCGGCTCTCAAGTCCAAAGCTTCAGTCTCAGATCCTCCGGCACCGCTTTCTTGCCGCTCGTCGAGTCATAGACCCCAATAACCCCCGATCCTTTCTCAAAGACCGCCGCGCTATGCCGGCCCCCGTTCTTCCGTACCGCCGCCCGGAGCTCGCCGAGCACGGTCACCAGCCTCCGCAGCGTCTCCTGGTTCGTTTCCTCCCACCCTGCAAACCTGGCCGCCGCGTCGGTCATCTTCATGTCGTTGAACGTGCCATCCGTGTGCCTGCCGACGATGAGCCAAGGCGTCCTGCCGAACCAGAGCTGCGGCATGTACTGGCTGAGGGGCTTGTTCCTGATCGCCGATTTGATCTCGGCGGCGGTCGACTGGTCCATCACCCGCGCCCCGGCGTAGGCCGGCTTAACCTGCACGCCCTGCGATGGCGCTTTGGTCCCGCCTGGCTGGGGGGCACACTGCATCGACAGATTCTCCATGGACAGCGTGACTCCGTCCGAGGATGCAAAGTTTTCGTTGCCCGGGTCGTAGCTGGCGTCGACCTCGAACTGCACGGCACAGCTCAAGGCTCCGAGGGGGTACCGCAGGGTACGGTGGTGACCCGCGCTCTGCCCCAGCCCGGGAGGATACCTGGTCGAGACCTCTTCAAAGTTCCTGCCCCAGCCGGTATTCCGCGACCCGTCGACGGTCTCGCGGGTGTGCTTCTCGCAGCGCTCGACGATCAGAGTGTTGCGCACCAGGTGCAGACTGAGCCGGAAGCTCTCCCGGGACCGGCCGCCACAGAAGTCAAACAGCTTCCGGAGGCTGTTGCGGTTCGTAACGATGTCGACGTCATCAAAGGACGCGCCCGGGTCCATGGATATGGCTGCTCGGAACATGGGCTCGAAGGGATGCCGGGGCACCATCTCGGTGTTCCGGTCGATGAAATAGGTCCCCTTGTCCGGGGGGAGGGTCAACGGCAGGCTCACGTCCTGCCAGATCGCCGCGTATCCTTTCCATGGTCAGTCCTCGACCAGCAAGTCTCGGGAGGCGGGAGGGAACATACCGGGGACCTGGATCCTGGGTGGGTTTTCACTTTGCCAATTGTAGCTGCACACGAGCCGGTAGCCTGCCACACTGCTTACTGCCGTTGTCGAAGGCACGATAGCCCCATGAGCGATGGTATACACGGGCTCGGTCGGCTTTCGGACCTGCTTCCAGAGCCAATCTTGATGCGGTGCTTGGCCAAGCAGAGAGCGTTCGCTTGCCTGTCCAGCCCGGAGCACGTTACTCGAGGTCTTGGTGGTTGGAAGCGAGGAGCTCGTGCTGGGAAGCGGGTGGCAAGAGGCGCCGTTGTGACTTCGATGCTTGTCAGCTTGGTGCTGCGCCAGTGCTGCATCCGACTTGAAGCGACTACCACAGGAGCAGGGGATCATCGTGGCGGGGTGTTCGATAATAGGGTAAAGAGGCTGCTCATCGACGTAAAGAGTGTTGATGACTGTCGTTGTCTGTTGATGGATCTTGACGTCTGTTGATATCTGTCGTTGAGTAGGAGGAAATTCGAAGTCTTCAGGCCTATAAGTGAAGAAGAGGCAAGAACAGGAGATTATAAGGAAGGAACAGCTTTCTGTTAGGAACCTTTCTGTTTAGGAACGGCCCGTCTATGGATGTTGGCCGGCTTGAACACGCCAACAATGACTGCAGGGGGGCGGGGTAACATGAGGAACCTCACCCACCCTTTGTCGGCCCTGCATCGGATATGGTTGGTTAAGAAGACTCGGGCCTATTTTGCCAGTGAAAAAGGAGATTAATGCACGAATGGGATAGCGGCTGCATCTTCCACGAACAAGGACTGATGCAGACTTTCTGCGTCGTCGAAAGGACAGATTTTGATTCATATCCAAACTCCCAAGAATACAAACAATGCCAATAAGTCTTGGGATGGCTATGCAACAATAGCCGGTAATAAGAACAAGAAGTAAAAGAAGAAGGACATGCTGGCAATCCAATGGTATCACGCCACAACCCTCGGTCCCTCAGAACACCAGATATTCCAACTACTGTGCCGAAGTCGTCTTCTCGATCTCGCTGACACCTGCTTCGGACTCCTTCTCGGACAGCCTGTCGTTCTGGTGCGCCCTGCGAGTCAACCCGGCAACCTCGGTCTTGCTGAACTTCCTCGCGGGGGTCCCTTGCTCGAAGAGCACCTCGAGCTCGCCGTAGGTGCGGCCCCTGGGCTCGGGCAGGCGGAACCAGGTCCAGGCGAAGCAGAGGGCGCAGCTGACGGCCCAGAAGAGGCCGCTCCTGGCGCCCCAGTTCCACGCCGAGGGGTTGAGCATCAGGGGCGTCAGGACGTTGGTGGCGATGCCGGTGACGTTGTACAGGTTGCGCGCCAGCACGACCGTCTTGGTCCGGAGCCGCGTGGAGCTGAGCTCGGACACGAGCGAGTAGCAGACGGGGCCGACGGTGCAGTCGTAGAAGAAGGTGTAGACGAGGAGGAGGCTGCCGATGGCCCACTGCGCCGCGACGTTGTCCCTGCCGGCGAAGGAGACGAGGCCGATGGTGGCGAGGACGGCGCACATGACGGCCTGGCCCGAGAGGTAGAGCGTGCGGCGGCCAAAGTGCTGCATCAGGAACCACGAGAAGACGGTGCCGACGGCGCCGATGGCGTACTGGCCCAGCGACATGCTGAACGAGTTCTCCTTGGCCATGCCGGCCTGCTGGTAGAAGTAGGTCGAGTAGCCCATAAAGGTCGAGCCGCAGAGCGTCTGGATGGCCCAGACGCAGCAGACGATCTCGGTGCGGCGGAGGTCGGCGCCCCGGAAGCAGTCGGCGTACGTCGTGCCGCTCTGCGCCGCCTTCTCGAGCGCGTTGGTGTGGACCATCATCGAGACCGTCTCGTCCGGGTTGAAGTCGCGCTGCGCGTTGCGGCTGGTCAGGCGGAGCAGCGACGCCTTGGCCTCCTCGAGGCGCTCCTTGCGGACGAGCCACCAGGGGGACTCGGGGGCGAACAGGATGCCGACGATGAGCGGGACGGGCCACATCCACTGCAGCGCAAAGGGGATCTTGAAGCCCCATTCGTCGGTGCGCTGGATCATCGCGCGGAGGACGCCGCTGGCGATCAGCTGGCCCATGACCCAGCAGAGGTTCACGTAGGTCGTCTGCGATGCGAAGGGGGGTTCACTCGGTCAGCCAGTCTGTCTTATAACGTGAAAGGGAGGCAGGTGTTGGTATATATATCTCACCAGGTATGCGCGTAGATGCGTCGGGCAGACCTCGGAAGCGTAGGTCACGGTAAGTGTCTGGAAGATACCCCAAGGAATGCCGATCAGAATTTCCCCTATGAGGAGCTGGACGAGGGTCTCGGAGAAGAAGATGATGAAGACGAAGGCGGTGACGGCGACGAGGCCGCCGACCATGGTCTTGCGGTAGCCGAAGCGGTCGGCGATGATGCCGTTGATGAAGAGGCCGGTGATCTCGCCGACGAGGGCGCCGTTGCTGAGGCCGGCCTGCCAGGCGGCCGTCAGCTCGTAGGAGCCGTTGGGCTGGCGCTCGCCGAACTTGCGCTGGAAGACGTCGTAGGCGTAGAGGTTGCCGATGAGCGTCTTGTCGAAGCCCTCCATGACGACGGCGGTGCTGAAGAAGAGCGACCAGAAGACGGCCTTGGGGTACAGCCGGATGGACTGCATGAGGCCCATGCCGAGCTCGGCCTCGGTCGCGTTTGCGGCCTCGGAGGCGACCCCGGCGGCGTTGGCGTCGATGCCTACGGACAGGCGGCGGGTTCCCTCGGGGTCGACGGCGACGGCGATGGCCGGCGCCGCCTTGGGCGCGGACGAGTTGAAGAGACCCATGGCTGCGGGTCGGTTTTGGGTTTGTCCGGAGGACTGGAGAATATGGGGATGAAGAGGGGGGGAGGCTTGTTGTGAATGTGAGTTGCCGCGATAAAGAGGCGGACTCGAGCTCGACCTTGGAAAGGCTCGGGCTAGTAGAATGGGATGATGCAAAAAAAAAAGAAAAAAAGAAAAAAAGAAAAAAAAGAGGTGGTGATGTGCTCGACCGTGGTCCAACGTCGAGACGAGCCCGATCCGTCAAGTCTGCTGAGGGTTTGCTGCCGCTGCTTATGCCGAGAGAAAGTCAAGTCGGTAAGGGATATTCAGTCATCTTATATCCCCCCTCCCTCTTCGCGCCTCAAACCGACTCTGATGCCTTCGCGCTGGAGCGATGATGATGATGATGATGGTGTTCCCTTCAAGACGAGCAAGGTAGTCCAGTTCGTCCGAGCCAAGACGGCCTCTCACTGGTTCGCTGAAATTCAACCCCAGGCGTGGCGGGATGAGGTGTGAAGATGTTGACCTCATGGGACCACACTCGTGGCTTGCTTAATGCAGGAAAACGATGTGAGAATCCCCCCGATGCAGCCAAGTCGAGAACCCACCCAGCCCGCTGTCAGTTATCCGGGTCCAAGGACACACTACTACGCTCCACCGTCTCCACGACCCATCGACACGCTGCGGGGAAGGCCTGCGTCGAGGAATGGATAGTCTGGGGTTGATGTAGTGTGTGTGTGTGTGTGTGTGGGAGGACGTACGTATATAGTGCGGCGCTACGCGGTGTACAGGCTACGCAGTGTATAGGTTATGCGGGTGTACGTAGTAAGTGTGTAAAGGGTTACAAAGTACACTTGGGACGAGATGGGTACAAAGTCACATACGGGAGAGGGGGGGACAAATATACTTTGTATCAAGCGATAGAGAAAAGGGGTGGGCGAGGAACAAGGGATTAGCAACAGTCTTAGCAGTCAGTACAAAGTACAACTCCTTTCCTCTGGCGAGGAGAGCCCCAGGAGGGCTGCCCAAAGTGAAAAAAAAAAAAAAGTCAAAATTAGTAGAGAAGCAAGCAGTTAGACCAAGATCCCGGAGTTACCGGGTATCCCTGTGCCATGTGGCGTAGTGTACAATCTCGTTGCCCCCCTCCCGGGAAGCGCCTTTGCGGAACCGTCCAGCCCTCCCCGGATCCATGGCCGTCGGATCATAGAAGAGAGAATGTTCGGCGATTCCACCAGCGATTCCAGCGAAGGTTTCCGCGAGAGTTCTATGCTAGTGTTGCGCCAATCGGGGGGGAGCTTTCTTTTCGCCCTCGGTTGCTGAAACCATGTCCTCCCTCTTCTCTGTTGTGCATACAATGTACTCTCTCTCTCCCCCCCACCCCCTTTTCCCCCAGGCTTCTGCGTAGCGAGATGGTGGGTGTTCTGGGGTCGGCGTTGGTTGCTCTCGTTGGTCCATTCTTCCCCAGATCCGTTCTCTCTCTCTCACTCCCTCACACACACTCACTCTCTCTGGATCTCCCTTTCTCTGGTAGCAGTCGACGGCTGAAATGGCATGGTATTACAAGGGCAGCCGTGTGTTCCTTTAGCAACTGCCCGAATCAGCCTTAGCGGTGGCCTGGAAATCAAACGCGACGGGCTCTCCTAGCCCCCGGGGTGAGGGGAGACTCCGCACGTCAGTTGAACGGCGTGGAATCTCGACGCGGGGATCGGTGACGCTAGAATTACAGCGATTAGTTCTTATTCTCGGGGCACCGTTGACAAGTTTCTTGGTTCACGCGTGAGGTTTTGACGAGCGAGCTGGGCCGTCCGACAGGCAAGTGGTCTGTAGATGCCCCCCTCCGACATGGTCCAGAACCAAGTTCCAGATCGGTGAAACCCCGCGCGCCAGGCCGATCACGCGCGGACCGATCGTGTCAGGCGAGCGTGAAGTAGTGCCGACAACCTGCTTTACGATAGCGTTGCTGGGAGCTTGACGAGCATCCCCACGAAGAAGGATTCACAGGGCCTTCAATCTGGGTTTTGACTTCTCGAACGAAGCCTCTGTCCGATATTAATAAGCTGTGGGGTGCAGAATGTCATGAGAGCGGCTGCAACCAAGAAAACAAAAACAAAATAAAAAATAACTCCCCTTTCCGGGCCGTCAAGCTTTCGTCACTGCTTCACACCCAGCCTGGATCTTCCCGGCCCTCTCGCTTCGGATTCTCCCAGATAGGAGAGTGAGGCCACCCAGCCCCCCTCTGCGAGGATGTGCTGCCGGTGTGACCACGAAGACTTGTCCGGGTACGGATACTCAATTGTATATCTGTGACGCGATACCCGGTCATTCGGTTTCTCCCAGACAGCCAGGATATTATGCACCGCTATCAGCTACACATGTCGGGTGACATGAGGGATGGGAGTCACGGCAGCGGACCATGTGGTGTCGAAGCCAGTGACGAGAGTCAGCGGGCACCATGCCCGGGAGCTCGGGGGAGCAGATTGGATCCGCACTGCCGACGTCCCGCTGCTGGTTCCCGAGTCGTCTTCCGCCATCTACCGCCGCCCTCCGGTGGTGCTCCGGTGCCGTCTCCTCGGGTCCGTTCAAAGCCCATTGCCCGGCGGTCGGGGCAGACATCAGCGCCATCTATCGAAGCTTCTTCTTGCACCCCTCCTCCCAACTCAAAGTGATGTGTTCCATTGCCCTCAGGGACCAAGGTGTCAATATGCTATGTAAGGCATTAATTTGGTAGTCAAGTTGTAGCACTGCACGGGGACTAGGCCAGCTTCTTGACGGTGTTTCCCCCTTTCCTGCTTCTTCTGATTCCCAGTTCCTCTCGTTACGCTGCTTTGCGCGCGAAGCAGAACAAGGCCAATGTGAGCCTGAGAAATCCTTAGTTGTTCCGCCTCGGGTATATAGAAGCAAAAATGAAGTCAATACAGCTTCGCCTACTATCCGACGCAAAAAAGACGCTTTACAGGCACAACCTATACCAACCCAAACCATTCAGATTCGCGTTCACCCTCACCGGACCGACGATTTCCCCCATCAGGGCGAGAATTGGACCTCAGCTTGCTTGAAAATAGCAGACCACACTTTGCCAGTAGGACTTGTAACCCTTTGAAGACGGCACCCTCGACGCCGTCTACGCCATCGAGGCCACAGTCCACGCCCCTCGAAGCCGTTTACTTCGGGATCTTCCGCGTTCTCAAGCCCAGCGGCGTCTTCGGTATCTACAAATGGATCATGACGGATAAGTGCGACGATGCCGACCTCCGCCTGCGCAAGATCCGCATCGACATCTTTACGCCGATGTATCTGATGGTTGGACGGAAGCCGGTGAAGGAAGACTAAGGATGGCTGACTAGAGCACCACATACAGAACTTGTCTGGTGCACATAGGTCATTCCACCTCAGTATATGCAACGATCAGAGGTCATTCCCGTCTGATGATGCCTCCATCTATCACCTAAATAATGAATATAGATGAGGTGCAAAATAAAAATACAAATGTTCACAGCAACCAGCTCAAAACTAACCCAAAAAGGATGGACGATCTGGGAATCGAACCCAGGACCTACCGCATGCTAAGCGGTCATTATACCACTAAACCAATCGCCCATGTGGATGATCTAGCCCGGACTTGAACCGGAGACCTTCAGTGTGCCAGACGAGAGGTGTGAATCTCTAGTGCTGTTAGACTGACGTGATAACCAACTACACCACCAGACCACTTGAGTTGTTGAAGATTGTGCGGTAAAATACAAGATATGTATCACGAATTTGGTGGCATGGTGGGAGGCACGAGTCGGGAAGCGAGGGGGCGGAACCCTGGAGGGGCCGACCCGGAGGCGGCGGCGGTCTGGACCAGTCGGTGTACCGGAACTAAGCTGAAGTGGTTAGTCAAGGTCCTCTAATGCCGTCGAGGACCTTATTCAAGCTGTCCTCATGGACAAACATCTATCGTATCTGCTAGTCCCCAGGAACCTGCTCGGGGAGCTGTGCGAGTCTTGACCGCTGTACGTGGGTGATTGGAAGATAAACTGGCAACCCAAAGTGGTGCTCACTCAACCAGTCCACACGCAGGCGGCGAGCTATATTGACCTGCCTCGGGATGGACACTGGAAATGATGGTCCGACGCCACGCCACTAAGTAATCAGCCACGATGGCCCGCGGAAGAACCAGGATGATCCTCCGTGTGCCTTGCGAGCCAAGGCGGGAACTGCGATGACAATCTGGATGCCCCTTCACGAAGTTGAGCATGCGGAGGCTAGTGACGAGGTAATATGCTTCGCAGCTTGTAGCTCTAATCTCACGGCCTGCATCACCCACACTGCCAGCATTAGAAGTTGAACGGGGGCCCCTGTCCGCTACCCAGTAGGATACACGGCATCGCATTTGGCCAATGCTGATCAGGAAATCTTGGGCGCCTGTGATCGACCATCCATGCTACAGATGAACGACGGGAAAATGTGGCAACCCCATAAGCTTATCCGCAGCAGCCCAACCACTATCGACCTTCGACCGCCAGCATGCCATGGACCGCGTCTCTTTGCCGCCAAATTAACCTCTGTTACACTGCCCACGATGGGCCCTTCCGTGTCCCGCTGCGATCCGGGCTGTCGAGTTTCCACCACTGAGCGCGGCGCGTCCCTTCGCTAGCCGGCTCTTGGCGCGGACGCGGAGCAGCAACGTAGCCGGGCCCAGGGCCCTGACACAGGCAAGCTGGATGGCCATCATTGGCGGTTCGTCTCTGCAAAGCAGGCAGGGTTCTCCGCGTGAGCATGTCGAAAATCTCTTGTTACGTCAAAAAAAATCACACGGCTGAAGCCCGTGTCTCGGAGGTCCGAGGTCGGTTCGAGCAAGGCCGACTTACAATGTCACCATCTATCGCGGCGTTGCCATTCGGATTGTATAAATAGTTCAAGACCGCTCCAGGAAAGCGAATGGCCTCGGCTCGTAGACCGACCCGGCTGTTCTCCTCCTCTTCGGTGCTCCCTCTCCCCACAGTCGTTCCTAGGCCTTCTCCATCATGAGAGTCAGCGCCACCGCCCTTCTTTGCGCCTTTGCGTGTCTGGCCGCGGCCAATCCCCTCGACTGGCTCGGAATCGCTTCCTGGGACGTGGAGGGTTTTGCCAAAGACAACCCCATCGGCAAGACCACGGGGGGCAAGGGAGGTCCGACCGTGACTGTCACGAGCGTCCCGGAGCTCCAGTCCGCCGTCGCCGGCAGCGACCCAAAGATCGTCGTCCTCAAGGGCGAGTTCGCCTTGCCGGCGCGGCTCAGCATCGGCTCCAACAAGAGCCTCGTTGGCTACAAAGACCAGGCGCACATCACCGGCAAGGGTCTCAACGTCTATAACGCGACCAACGTCATCCTGCAGAACCTCAAGATCAGCTACATCTCGGACAACGACTGCATCACCATCCGCAACTCCACCAGGGTCTGGGTCGACCACAACGAGTTCGCGTCAGACATATCGCAAGGCCCCGAGCTCTACGTATGCTCTCGTCCAGAAGGCCCGGTTTCGGGGAACCAAAAAAACAAAAAACAAAGAAAAAAAAAAGCTAACCCCGAAAAACAGGATGGCCAGATCGACATCATCCGTGCCTCAGACTGGATCACCGTCTCCTGGAACTACTTCCACGACCACTGGAAATCCTCCCTCGTCGGCAACGACGCCGCGTTCCGCGACCTCGACTTCGGCCGCCTCCACGTCAGCTACCACCACAACCACTGGAAGTGCGTGGGCACTCGCGGCCCCGCCGGCCGCTTCGGCACGCAGCACGTCTACAACAACCTGTACGAGGACTTCCTCTACCAGGCCGTCCACTCCCGCTCCGACAACCAGGTCCTGGTCGAGGGCAACGTGTTCCGCGGGGAGACGCGCGAGGCGCTGAGCACGTACGGCCTCGTCATCCCGGACGACTCGCCCAACACCTGCGTCTGCGGCGACGAGGAGCCGGACGGGTTCGCCAACCTCGGTTCCCGTAAGTCGAGTTCCCGCTCCGGGTGGGGTGGTCACGCACGAAGCCGCGAAACTGACAAAACGATAGCCAACGACTGGGGCAACGCCGGTGTTAACATCACCCAGGAGGGCGCGTTCTTCGAGGCACCTTACAAGTTCAAGCTTACTCCTCTGCCTTTTCTGGCCCCAATCATCATGCTTGGCGCTGGCATAGGTCGGATTTAGATTACCATGGTGGAAGATGTACATTGACGAATATGCTGGTTCCAGAAAACGGTCCCGGGCAGGGCAGACACCGACCCCTGAGCTTTTCCTTATTTTGTTCGTCGACTTGGACGTCTGTGATGTTGCCCCTCCCAATTCAAGTGGCTATGTTGAATGTTGTAGATTCTTGAAACAGTGGTCACAATGCCGCTGACTGCTTTGGTCTATTTCAATTGTTCCCTTGGCTGGACTCTTTGCGTCAATGATATGTGACTAAGAAAGACCCTCGAAGCTATATGCAACATATGGAATCTGACATCGTCCGAATATTCCTGCATGAACACGGTCGTTGAGAGATATAGGAGTCCGTCCAGAATATTCATCAGACGAGTGGTGCCGACGGACCGCTTAGAGCCTGGCTGAAGTGATGCGAAATTTCGACTCACTATCTGACGCAAACTCTCCTGGTGTTCTACACGAGACTCGTTCAGTGGTGAGTGCGACTCTGTCAAAAGACCGATAAATCCTGCCATTGACCGAGGTTGACAGGTGATGAGTTGGGTTGGCCAACATTCCATATTATGCTACAATAACCAGCCATTGATGCCGTCGCCAAAACCCAGCAGTGATTCCAAGAGTCCAGCTCATCATGATGCTTCGCTGGCCGAAAGACGAATGCTGCGCAGATATGCTTTCAGAAACGCAACTTCTCCACGTTGTTCAACAAAAGGTTGAAGCTGTCTTGTCGAAAATCGTCGTCTATGAGATCGGCGCTGTCGGCTCCCATGCGCAGCAGCTTGTTGCCGTCTCTCCACTTTGGCCAACTGATCAGGTCGACCTTGGGGCTTCCCTTACCGCTACCGCCGGAAGAGTCGTTCGGGTCCAGGTTGTAGGCGAAGTTGAAGTAGTACGCCCGCGTCGCGGCCCTGGCATAGTTGGGCGCGACCCCGAAGAACACCTGCAGGAGGTCGGACCCGTGGAAAGTACCGAGGACGGGGGTGCCGTAGTCGTAGCTGGCCAGGTAGCTCCAGTTGTTGACCTCGGGCTGGACCAGCTGGGAGATGTTGAACACAGCCCTGCGGGTGAGGGTAAAGACGGCGTCGCCGAGGATGGCAGCGAGCCGCTTGAACTGGGGACGGACTTCGTTGAAGACGGAGGTTCCGAACGGGGATCCCTCTGAAGGCGACGGGTCGTATGTTGCCACCAGACTTTTGACTTGCTGGGGCGTCGCATTGTTGAAGTAGAGGGTCGAGAGATAGTCTTCTATGTCTTCTGTGGAGGTGATGTTGGGCTGGAAGAGGGCGAACAGCGTGCCTTCGTCTTCCTGGTCCCCTAGGATGAAGGGTATCTTGGGCAGCTTGCCTGATAGTGCAACTACCTCGGCGCTCGAGGGAATGTTCTTACCGTCTGGTCGTGGAAGGTATGACAAGGCGACTGAACTATAGCTTAGCAAAGCCGGCACAGAGTTCGCTGCTTTTCTCATGTCCTGCACATCCAGGGTTAGTGGTTAGCGTACACGGGGCGAGTTGCTTTTGAATACGACTCACATCGTAAGAAAGGGCTCGAAGACACTTCAACCGGTCCGGCGCTCCAGAGCAGCCTGCAGCAGACAGTACTTGCTGGTAGATCTTGGTGGCCTTGGGACAGTCCATGGGATCGGTAGGCACGGCTGATCCCGAGTTCATGATGGCGCCACGGAAGAGTTTCTTTCCGTTCCGGGTGATGTTACCGTTGAACAGAGTGAGCTGGCTGAAGATCGAGATGGCCCCAGCGGATTCTCCCCAAAGGGTAACTTTGTCAGGGTCGCCCCTGAACAAGTCTAGGGTCAGTTTTGTGAAACGTGGACGAGGATATTGTCCGGTACGTAATTATGACTTACCCAAAGCTGGCGATGTTATCCTGAACCCATTCGAGCCCCATCCGCTTTGAATTTCATGGGTCAGTATGTTGCGTCGAACTTCAATGACAAGGGGGCTTTTTACCTGATCGAGCAGCCCGGCATTGGAGCTGCCTTCGTCCATCAGATCCTTGCCTGGCATGAACCCGAACGCCCCGACACGATAGTTGACAGCCACGAAAATGAAAGGCTTGCCTATTTCCATGCCTTCAGCCACGAGACCAACGCCGTTGTACATCGAAGTGCTTCCCAGCTCGAAACCACCGCCAAATATCCAGTACATCACCGGGAGCTTGTCGCCCTCCTTCGTCCCAGCCGGCCGCTGAACGTTGATCGTCAAGCAATCCTCCTGTCCGACGGCGAGGTTCTGTATGATGGGGAGATTGAGCACCGAGTCGAGTACATCTGGGGGAATTAGGGGGGAACCGAAATCAGGGGGTATCACGAATTGAGGGCATGCCTCCGGTTGATCATTGGTGGCGTCCAAGGTTCCCAAAGCCTCCGTTAGGCGTACTGGAGGCTTGAATCTCAAAGCCCCGACTGGAGGCTTTGCGTAAGGGATCCCCATGAAAGATTCCACCTCGCCGGCGTGGAGACCGAGGAAGCCTTTCGTCGTGCCCTTCAGGGTAGCCTGGGGCGATTTGATGGTGACCAGAGGAGTTCCGCCATCTCTCTTCCACGGGACGCCACATGCTAGTGTGAAGAAAGGGACGAGTGCAAGTGTCGATAGAATCATCATCAGCGAAGGTCAGTAGCGTAGAAGAGGGACTGATGTCCGATATGCCCGGTCGTACAGCAATATGTTTATGATGGGCACGTTCAGAGCGAAGAATGGTTGAGATGGCATGCAGCAGACTTATGAGGGAAGTCAGTCACGCTCGGCCTCGGAAGCCCTAGGAAAGATATGATATCATGTGGAAATTAGCATGGGCTGGATCCCCTCGATTGTGTTTGAGTGTATCAAGGATTCAAGTTAGCTAAATCAACAATAACAGATGAACCGGGCTGGGTAGTCCGGGTAATCGCGCATGTCCAAGAGGGTTTCTCGCAAGGCTGTCCCAAAGCAGGAGTTCCGAGGCTTGTATAGATGCATGTGAACCACCCAGAAAGAGCCGGCGGGTGTTTTTCTCGTTGGCATCTGTGCTGTGATTAGTTCGTGGAGACGTCCCGCCAGGCTGCCAAACATCGGCAACGACGTCGCAAATGATGGGCCGGCAGGTGTCATACGCATCCGTATTCGGACGAGCGCAGCTTGGGATATCCTTCTCTTCCGACGATAGAGTTGGCGTGTTGGTCTCGCGTGCGCCGGGTGCTGGCTATCGAAGTTTTGCAATGAAGGCTGGTGCGGTCGGATCAGTTAAAGCTTAACATTCAACGACGGCCCATTGCACAGAATATCAGACGGGAGACGCGTCAGGATCGAGTCTCCACTCCTTCAACCTCGTGTTCGGCACCCGATACTAAAGGGTATATCCCCGGACGGAACCCCCAAAAGAGTTTGAGTACGTCGGCGAGCTTTCGGCAATGTCTTGGAGGTGTTTATGTTTGCTAACTTCCCGCGGCACCATGCGGATCTCTCTGCTACTGTTCATGCACGTAGCACGCAGGATGAACAAGAGTGACCAAGACTCCGGATTGGCTTTCCTGTTCTTCTAGAGCTATCTAGGTCCTCCCCGATGGGCATCGTCCGGCGGTATCATGAATGACCGGAGATAGCCTTGGGCTGGTATAGTTCCTCCAAGTAACTCTCCTCCTCGTCGGTTAGAACCTTTCCATCAGCAGCGATGGCCTGGTCAATCCGATCGACACTGCTGAAGCCAATGATGGGGCTTGTGATGCGCTTGTTGATCCACGCAAGAGCCACGTGGGCCATGGGCCAGCCTCGCTTCTCCGCGATTTCCTGCACACGCTTTATGATGGTGAGATCCGGCTCACCCGTCCCATGGCTCCCGGGTTGGCTCTCCTTTTCGCCCTTGCTGCGAGCGGTGGAACCAAAGTCTTTCGGAGGTCGGGCCAGATGGCCGCGGCCTGATAGAAGCGCCAATTAGCATGATATCACCTCGGAGCGGGATTGACGGGGGCATGGGACTTACACAGCGGAGCCCAGGGGATCAGGCCTACTCCCGTATCGTTGCAAAAGCGGTTCATTTCCCTCTCCTCCTCACGGTACAAGAGGTTGTAATGGTTTTGCATGCTCACAAACTGGGTCCAGCCGTTCTTCTCTGCCACGAACTGCATCCGGGCGAACTGCGTTCCCCACATGCTGCTCGCGCCGATGTATCGTACCTTGCCTGTCTGGACGAGATCGTGCAGCGCCTTCATCGTCTCTTCAATGGGAGTGTTGGGGTCGAACCGGTGGATCTGGAGGAGGTCGATGTACGGGGTGTCGAGTCGCTTCAAAGACGCCTCGACTTGGTTGAAGATGGCACCTCGGGACAAGCCCCATTGGTTCTGGTAATCCTTCGATCTGTTCACTTCATCGCGGTAGTTGAAGTGGCGAGTCTCTGTATGCCCGACTGATTAACGACTAGACCTCGGGCTGTCTCCTGCTGAAAAACCTACCGGGGTCCTCGCCGACGGCAAAGAAACACTTGGTCAAGATGACGACCTTTTGGCGCGGAATGTTGTACTTCTTCAGGGCCTTGCCGATGGTGATCTCGGAAGCACCATTGGAGTACACATTGGCCGTGTCCCAGGTGTTTAGTCCGCGATCGTATGCCGCCTTCAAGAGGGGAAGAGCCTGAGCAAGCGTGCCGTTAGCAGAGTAGATCACCAGCATCGATGGCAAGTAGTCTAGGCATATTACCTCCTCGCCGTCCATCGCCCAGTTCAGTGTTTTGGGATCTCCGAAGCTCATGCAGCCGAAGATGGGGACCGAGACGCGCAGCCCGGACTTGCCGAGCTGACGGTACTCGACCTTTGTGTTTTCGAGTCCCTCCTTGAGGGCTGCGGGGAGCTCTTTGTTGGATGCCATTGCTGCTGCTGTTGTCTACTGATCGGGCGTGCAACAAGTCTTGTGGATATCACGGCGGCTGGTTTCGACGAAGTTGTGAGGTTCCGACAAGCGTTGGAATGGGCAAAAAGAGAAGGGTTACGCCGCAGAAAGATCAAGTTATAACCAGCTACTTCGAGAGCTCAGACGTCATGGACTCGGTCGCGATAGCAAGGAGGGGTCGGGTCACATGGCGGCTCGTCATTAAGGGGGTAGACGACAGCAGAATTACACAACCCCCGCACTGCGCTGATCGCCCGGCCCCGCGAATGCATCCGGAGGGGAGACCGGCTGGTGTGTGAATCATGTGTCGGAAATAACGGATATAAGCTCCGCCATCACATCGTGGCTTGTGTCCGCTTGGAACAATGGTTCTATGGCTGATTGTTAATTACGTGTACCCATCATGACGTATACAAGTGGCTTCTACAGAGATGCGTGGCTAGCCAGCCACGCCGTACATAGGCAACGAATTTATCGATTGTTTATTGAAGAACCGGGAGGAAACAGCAGAAATCAGTTTCTCACTTGAGTCATGATGTATGGACGATGACTTGGTCAGTACGGTATTGAGTAGAAGCGTTAGTAGCCATTTTCTCATCGACAAGACTGTTGATGGAAGTAAAGAAAGGATTATTAGTCCATGCGATACCTGTTCTTGGGATGGTACCTATAGCATCAACTTGTCTGTATATACGTCAGTTGGCATCTACGCGTGCCTCAGTCTATTGAAAGCAAGGGTTTTACAGGAAAGAATAGGCAATCTATACTCACCTCTGATCCTTGATGATATGTAGATCGATAGATACTTCTACTGGTTATGCGGGCGTTTCCGCTGTCGTGATTGCACACCGAGAGCTTGATATAATTGAACCTGCCTCCGACTTTGTATTTAGTTTGTGTCTTGCCATATTCACGTTGTTTCACCTTCACCTATGGGCTTTTGTGATGAAGAGCATGCAGGATGTGGACAGCAAGGCAGTGGCTTTTTGAGGCATTCATACTTAGAATGACTACATAGGTGTAGAAAATGATTGAACCACGATGAGACAAGCAAACGAGGTTTAGAAAAGGCCAAGTACACAAATGAACAACAATAGGCCTTCTCTCCTGGTTTCTGGAAGGCTGCGCAGATGATGCTTGAGGATTGCACCGGTAATTTACACTGCAGACCTACAGAAGACGGCAGTAACAACGAACGTAGTGAAGTGAATAGCAAATCAAGCATGTTTTGTCTGATATGCAGTGAGATGAGAACGGCTGCGGCCCGAACAACAACCCCGCCAACCCCCCAGCGATGCCAGAACTTTGATCCTTTGAACCGCCAATAAGCAACTGACAGCGGCGACTGACTCAGGCGGTGTGTATGTGTGTGTGTGTGTGTGCCAGTCGCCCAGAAATATGCCGGCTTTTTAGTAGGGCCACCCCAGCAACGTTGCGGTCAGTAGTGGAACTTTGGTGGCGCCATGTCGGGGTAGAGACAACCGGACGAGTTTTTTTTCTTTTCTTTTTTTTCCGTGGGAACGACGGTAGGCGTTTGAAATCTTATCATGCAGATAGAGCCCTAACGTTCGGAACCTTGACACACAACTCGCCGGCGTCACCAGTGCGGCCTTGCCTAGGTATCCGATAGTCCTGTCTCAATAACTTCACTTATTGCATTTAGAGCATTCATTGCACTTAGAGCGGTTTACAATACACGCCCGTTGATACAGCAAAAGAACTACTATGCTTGGATAAGCAGACATTTTCATACCGAAACTGCGAGACAAATACAGCCCGAAATGACGCACCAGCACGGCGGAAACACGGTCTTGCTCACCGAGCAAGAAGCACAGCGCATCCGGACTGCCGTTCGAGAAACGCAAAAGCAATGCTTGGAGCGAAAGGGAAACGCGAGGGAATTCAGGGATGCCCACGCCACAGTCAGCCAAGCCACTGGCACTTCGCTCATGATGGACATGGGCAGCATGGCCGGACAGGGTCAGAGAGACGCTCTGCCGGCTCTCGGTGTTGGGCAGACCTACCCGCCGAGCACCGCATCCCTCGAGTCCCTGGAGCCTATGAAGCTCACCGAACTCCAGATGGACACTCACCACCGCGGCCGTTCGCTCATCGTGAAGCGTGCCAACCGTTGTCCGGTAGTGACTCTTGCAGCCCGATCATGGACGGTAGTGCAAGACGAGGAAGGAAAAGAGACTGAGCGAATTGAAATTTGCCTCCATAAGACAACGGACGGCCAAGACACTTTGGAATCGGCACGTCGATACATCATCAAGGAGCCCTACTTCACACTGACAGAGGATGGCGAGGCCACAATTCGGGTCGACCATCCTTCAGACCTGGTCGTGTGCCCAGAGGAGGTAGTGAAGGGCAGCTCCGCCCGAGTCGAAGACGCGGCCAAGGCGGAAGAGTTGGCCAAGAAGTGCAAAGACAAAGGCAACGCCGCGCTCCAGAAGAAGGATCTGCCACTCACTCGCGAAAGCTACACTCAGGGTCTCCAGCTCGCCAGACAAGTAGTTGTTCAGGAGACAAATCCTGATCTGGCCCGGGACATTGCCCGCAACCGGGCCCATGCCCACTTGCTAATGGACCGACAAGATGAAGCCATTGCCGACGCCCAAGCGTCCTTGATCGGCGCAGATGACCAACGATCCAAGGAGCTCGACAGCAAAGCCTATTTCCGCGCTGGCAGCGGTGCGTACAACCTGGGTCAATACCAGCAGGCCAAAGAGTATTTCCAAAAGGCCAAGGAGCTCGCCCCTGAAGAGAAGGGCGCAGCAATCTACCTGCGAAAGACCGAGATGCGCCTGCGCGAGCAAGCGACAGGAGACTACGACTTGCGGAAACTCGGAGCCAACCTCTCCCCAGCTTCTCCGCGGGCCGATGCTGCTAGCTTCACCGGCAAGACCGAAGTCAAAAGCAGCGCGGGGCGAGGTCGTGGGCTGTTCGCCAACTGCGACATCGCCGCCGGGGAGATCGTCATGGTCGAGAAGGCCTTCTGCGTGGTCTGGGGCCACGAGAGCGACGTCTTGACGGCAATGACGTACGACGTGCGCGATGACAGAATCAGGGTGGCGCCCGTGGGCTTGACCAAGGCCGTCACACAAAAGCTGTTGCGAAACCCGTCCCAGCTCGACAGGGTGATGGATCTCTACGGCGACTACCAGGGCCAAGGCGAAGCGCCGGCCAAGACCGAGGAGGGCCCCGTCGTGGACGTGTTCCGGGTCCACGACATCGTCTCGCGCAACGCCTTCGGCCCCGGCGGCCAGTACGGCGACGAGGGCGCGAGGAACGCGAGCACCGGCCTCTGGGTCTGGGCGGCCTACATCAACCACTCGTGCATCGCCAACGCCAAGAAGGAGTACGTCGGCGACCTGATGGTGCTGCGCGCCCTGCGCCCCATCGGGAAGGGCGACGAGATCTTCCACAGCTACGACGGGTCGGCCGACTACGAGGCGAGGCAGAGGGCTCTGACGACGACCTGGGGCTTCGAGTGCGGCTGCGCGCTCTGCGCGGCCGAGAAGACGGACGACGAGAAGCTGCGCAAGAAGCGCGGCAGCCTGGCGAACGATGCGGACGATTTCGTCAACACAACCCACTGGGTGAACGTCAAGCGGATCGCCATCTCCAAGGCCCAGCGCCTCGCGCGAGAGATCGACGCCACGTACGACGACGAGAAGTACCGAGGCCTGCCCCGTCTGGCTTCGGAAAGGATCCGGGAGTGGCTTTCGAAAGCAAGCCCTCTCAAGTCATGACGCACTGAAACCGTAGATTCGCACAATAGACCCCCCTTTCCCAAACGCTATCCGATACAACATGCAGTGGGCTGAGAAAGACACGCGACTTGCTCGTCGCTCTTCTTTTCAAAATCATGCAGCGAAACGACTTCAGGCTGTTTATCCACGCTGGGCGGTCATGTTGTCTTCCCCCTCCCCCCCCCCCCCCTTCAAAACATAGTCAGAGAAACTCATGTATCGGGCTCTTCTTCAACACTTGTTTTCCACAACACTGCTTGAAAATCAGCTCCTCTGCTCTGGACTTTGACCGGCGATACCGACTTACCACTGCTTGACCTGGCATCTTCCGGTAGCAGAATTGGGATACGCTCCCGACTTGGGCTCGCATGTGACGTCCTTCCCGCCTGAACAAGTGGCACCTAAGAAATTGCCCCATTGGGCAAACGTGGCCGAGTAGTCGTCTCCCATGGCGTTCCACGCCCGCCACACACGGAAGCCGCCGGTGAATGTCTTCAAGCCCTCCGCGCAGTTCCCCCGGCCCTGGTCGATCGGCGAGCCGGTGGCCCAGCTTGCGCAGTCGGGCCCCATGATGCCTACGAGCCCGAGGCTCGCCACGTTGTACGCTTCGTCGGAATTCGGAGCGCAGACGGAGAGTTCGCACCATACTTGGGTACAGTCTGCCGCAAGCGTTATCCGGCACCGAAGCAGTACCAGAACAAGGAGTGCAAACCTTGGCCCCATAGTGAGCTTGGATCTCGGAAATAAATGTGGCCGGGGAGTCTACCTACATCCTATAGGTCACTAGGCTCGAAGCCATGCTGTGTATCGTAGTTCGGCGCCGAGCGGAGTACGGCTCTCCTGGGATGGGCGATTATCGAGCCCTGCGTTCGGCCACGCTTTTGGCGCCTGAGGGAGGGTTGTTTTATGAAAATGAAAATGAAAGCCTTGCAGATTTCTGCAGTAACATCAAACTACGCCTTACGAGCCTCCAAGTCATCTGTAGGGCTAGCTATTTTTGCCCATGCTGCAGAGTCATTATACCCGTGCAATCTGCCGCCACGTGGTGATGATCTCGACCGACACTGGACCCTCTCCGCGCGGCTATGTTGTAATTTGGGCCTCTTGAAATACGTCAGGAACCACAAGTTGGGAACGGGTTTCGGCATCCCGAGTTCCATCATGACCTAATATTTACGTAGTGGGAACCGAACCGCCTGCTTGGCAACCACCCAGTGCCGGCCACTAGCAGAAACACGTGCATGCAAATTCTGACAACAAAGTTTATATTAATATAGTCTCGTCCTATATCCTATGTTGATCTTAGTCAAAGCCGTATCCGTGACAGCCGTTGCAGAGTTCTTTGTCTGGCCCGTGCTTCCCAGCAGCGCCAATATCGTTGCAAAAGGGACACACGTGCTCAACACTCGACTTGCATTGAAATTCATATACGATGTATACGATGTATAGTAGTAATCAAGCTTGGGCACTCAGGGTGCAAGGATAGGGCAAGTATACGTAGGTTCACGGTGCAAAACTATGGATCTCATGTAGGGTAGGGAGGTATCATTGACAGTCTTACTTATGGCAAAAGAGAGAGAAAAAAAGAATCAGCCTTTTCGATAGGAACCAGATGCCTTTATCTTTGTTCCATCCGGATTCTGATATGAAGGTCCGTCAACAATGAGCAACCTTGGGCAACCCAGCTTACCGATCCGCCCCTCGAGAGCGATGCGCATCTTCCTACCGCTGTTACTGGTGATCAGCGCCTGTGCGTCCCCAACTACACACTGGGTTCGCCGGGATACGGATTGGAAAGATGTAACTTGCTCTGATCCCAACATCACAGATGCCAAAGTTGCGCCCTACCTGAGATGGAAAGCGGCCGACACAAACACCTCGTGGAAGGAGGCTGTGGAAGCGTGGTGGGAGTATAAGCCTGGAGACGATGGCTTCAGGCTCAATTTCACGGCATTCATAAGCGATTTCTACGGCGGACCGGAGGGATGGAATTGCCAAGATCCCGTGAACACCCCGTGTTCCACAACAGTCAAATGCGACGAGACCAAGCATCCAGCTGGGTAGGTTATGCGCATACATGCGCCTCTCGGCATCGCGTCTAACAGTGTCAGTTTTCTCCTCCTCAACTCTTTTGCCAAGTTACACGATGTGGGTAATCGCATAGCCAAAGCCCCTCGGCGTCACTGCAGCTGACACGGACGGGGTGCATATCAGGTGTACAAGAAATACCACGAGGCTCTACAAGACGCGCAAATCAGCATTTTAAGCGCAATGGGAGACTTCACCAATGTTTTTGCCCCGCAAATAAAACAGAAAGACGAAACCGCCCTCGTAAAGACCTTGTTGGGCGTATTACAAGTCGGCCTAGGTGTTGCATCGGCTGGCATGTGGAACCTCGGTGAGTCTAGAGGGTAGACAGCAGTGGGACAATTGAACATACTGACTTGGAAACAGTTCTCAAAGACGCCGCGATATGGGCCAGCTCCGCGGTTTTCAGCTTCGCCAAGGATAGTTTCAACAGCGCAATTTCGTCATCCGTCTCTATGACCAAAGACAACATAAAGCTGTGAGTAGTATTAACATCACGCTGGCAAATCCGAAGCCACGGTCAAGACAAAGAGGCTGATCATGGGAAACGCAGTGCCAAAGACGCTGCCAGTGTGCAGAATGACATTACTTCTGCCATGGGTGCCTTGTTCGACTACTGGAAGAAGACGCAATCTGACTACCTGTCGGCGATATTCTCTGGGTCAAACCAAACAACTATAGACATGCTGGACTCTTTGATCCGAGATGGCATGATGAACATGCTGCCCATCGACGTCGATCTATCGGAGATGGTGACCATTGTCCAGACCGTCATTTTTGGGCAAATGATTCCAATAGCATGGGCAACTGCGCCAGCCGGGTTTGCGCCTTTCGTGCTGTAAGTAGAGGTTTACCAAACTCGCTTTTGTGCTCCGAGATGTGAAAGTCTGTATCAATCGGAGCCAGCTGACGTCGTTCGGCCTACAGCAAAACGGGCGATGCGTGCTCGGAATCCATGCCCAAGACATTACATCCGTACATGACGCAAGAAACACACGAGAAGACGGGCGTCTGCTGGCTAGGGAACCAGTTCTACGTCCTGAACGTCGGAACGGAAATGGTCGACGTCGACGGGGACAGTCCCGGTATTTCCGGCATCTCTCAGCCGCCGTTTCAAGAGCTCTCGGGCGGCACCCACGACGTGCTTGATGGCACGCACTGGGGCGGCATCACCCTGGAAGACATCGTCATCAGCTCATACACCGGCTACCTGATGAACGGAAACCGGAATGGCTACAACGTAACCATGGACGACAGTCAGGGGGCCGTCGACGAGCTAATGTTCTCGAAAGGCGTGCGGACGCCTGGCTTCTTTTCGCTCCCAGTCTGCACGAGCCTCTGGAGTACGCTGCAACAAATAGCGGGAAGCCCGCGCGACAGGGAACACTATCCCTGCAGTAATACTGTCGAGTGGATAAGACCGCCCGAACAGTGATGCGGGAGCTGGCTCGAGAGCGTCGATTGGTAGCCTGGATTAGTGCTGAATTATGATACCCTTTTACGAGACAAATGATGGCATTCACAACTTGATCCATCCAGATCAGTCCTTTAATAATTCCTTCGACATCTTCTCCTGTATATCTTCTCCTGTAGTTCTATATCACCCCGGATCGACATGCAGTTTCACTAGTACAGTGGACACGACATGTTCATGGTCAAACAGCTCGGCCCCCACTGGGACAAGTTTATCAAATACATCAAGCACAATGACTTCTTCACAGGAATATACCTATAATAATATATACCCAGCGTATCATCCCAGACTCTATTACAGCTACAAGTGTGCACTTATAAAGGGTCTCCCCCCAGCAGGCTACCTAGATATATAGGGAGTAATACACTCCCCTGTATAGATTATCAGAACAATAAACCAGGATCTATTCCCACAGTATACTCTAAGCATAACTAGTAGTAGAGACTAGAACTCTATTCTAGGTAGCCCTCAGGCCTTTTACTTACTCTAATACTATCCACTTATGTATTCCCCTAGGCTATTAAGTAGTCTAAATAGATATACAATAGTATAAGTCAGCTATATACTTATTTACCCCCCCTCTCCTACTTTTGATTTCTTTTACTATACTAGTATATAGTTATATTATTATTATAATAAAACCTACTTTAAATTGATATAAATATATTACTAGCACTATATAATTACATATATAGAAATCGTCCTTATAATATTGTCCCTAAGTAGGGACAATATAGGGGAGAAGCTATATAGATCCTAGATACTAAATACCCTTGGGTATTAATAATAGGAACAATTCTAGTTAGAATCCTAGGTGTAGTTAACAATAGGGTCTGACATAATAAGCTATAGCAGGTATTTTGTATTTAGATACTTCTATTAGCTACTCTAAGCGCCCTTTATCCTCTTCTAGAATGTCCCAGCATTAAATAGCACAAACAAACAAACAAAAAAACTAGTACAGTGGAATAGAAAAGGTTTACACAAATACCAAGATGCCGGTTGAGATATCATCCGACATTATCAAACCACAAGATGGCTAGCCGTCCACCATGGAAGCTACCCGTCTTGACGCTTTAAGCCAAGCGCCTCAACCACGGACGTACGCCATCAAACGAGGCTCAGCAATGAGCTTGGGCAGATAGGCCAGTAGGCGAACCGCGCAAGTGACAACTGTTCCACCGGTAGCGATACCATCTTCAAGAGAGAGACCGGGCGCGACGATATCTTTACAAACGTTGTCCAGATTGATGTTCCCAACCTGTGCCGGGCCCTGTCCTCTCTGAAGAGCGTCCTTGATCAACGCTGCCGTCAAGGGATTGAAGAGCATGGTAGCAGGGCCGTAGATGCCGCCGGCGGGCCTGCCTGCGCAGACAGATTGGACCTCGATGTTGGTGACGCCGACCCGACGAGCATCAGTGAGAAACGCGGAGGCGGCTGCCGCCTGCTGGGGCCCGACAACTTTATCCAGCACGCCACCGTAGAACGTTGTCGTTGGTACGTAGGCATCCGCCCCGCCGCGAGCGCGTAGGGCGTTGACAAAGGCAGACGTGTACTGCTGTTGGATTGCGGAAGGGTCGCAGGGAGCGTCGGGAGCGCCTTTCCCAGCAGAGAGGCACAGGACGTTGGCAAGGACGGTGCCGTGGAAATCGGGCGAGACGGGGAAGAAGTTTGAGACGACGCCGCGGGTCGACGGCCAGAATGCGAATGCCCGCTGGGTGTCGAGGCCGCCTTGGGACCAGGAGATGATGCTCGAGTTTTTGTTGCAAATGGCGTTGATGTAGTTGGTGGCGTAGGCGACGTATTCAGCGTTGAGCTGGGCGTCTCCCAGAAGAGCACCAGGTATGTTCAGCCAGACCGGGTCGGCGTAGGGAACATTCGAAAGGAGCTTCAGCAGATTCGGGCTGAAAGCCTCTCCACCGTAGACACCAGTCCCGGGGACGAAAATGACGGGCGGTTTCTGGCCGTAGGTAAAGTTCTGCGGGATGAAGATGGCCTGTCGCAACTGCGACTCAGAGAGCGTGTAAGGGGCATCGGCAGCATCTTTCTGAGGCCAGATAGGCTTGGCTGGGTTCCGGTTATTGTTGTTGTTGATTGAGTCAATGGCGTTGATGGGAACGACCAGCTTGTTGGCAATGGCGGTCGGGTCCAGACTGCCTATGATGCTGGTGCCGAGGAGCCCTTGAAAGTTGGAGAGAAGGCCGCTTGGAATGATGCCCTGGGCGATTTGCTTTTGCACTTTGTCGTAGAAGCCCCCAGTTCCTCCCGTGTTCCAAATAGATGCCAGCTTCGACTGAAGCTCAGCAGCGTCGAGAACACCGGCGCCCGTTGGAGGTTTCGCTCCGAGAACACCCGTCAGGCGTTGAACGTAGTCGGTGGGAAGGGTCAGTAGCTTTGGCAAGCCATTAACCGTGTCAAGAAGAAGGGAGGGAGCGGCGTCTGCGGACTGCAGAAAGAGCGTGATCACCGCGAATTGTTGGAGTGAAAGATGCATTTTGTTCAGATAATGGATGGCACGAGTCGAGAAGTGAGATCAACGAGACGGGGAAATAGAAGAATGATGAAGCGAATGAACGGATTCGAATGATGATGCTACTGGCTTGGAGTCCACAACGACGATCTCAAAGTAGACCTTTGGCACTGTTTATAACCGGCTGGTTATACCTTGAAGAAATCTACACCTGATATCGTGTTGTTGAGCGTCACGTAATGGAACGGTCGTGCATCGTCCTATCGCCGAGGCTACCGGTAGGCCAGATGCTGGAGCGCATCCGTGTCTGCGAGCTACTGACGGGATCTCGCCTGATATTTCGAACAATCCTGCCCCATGTAGTGCTAAATCTAAACGATAAACCTTATTTCTAGTTGCTAAATGCTGCGCGTCGGTCATAGAGTCCAATAGTGCTGCTCGTATAACCGTAAAAGTCGTCGCGAGGACCTTGCGACGTGAGCTAAGAGCTTCCCGTCCCAACCATTCCAGAGCGCCGCGCCCGGACGACATCCTCTTAGTCCCTGACACTGCGCCGTTGAAGCCACCCGCAACTCACCTAGAGTGGCCTTTGTTGCTGCCACCCGCGACAACGAGCGTTCGCGGTCGGAACAGAGATTAACTTATAGCTCCGCCGAAGTCACACCGACAGGTGCCAGGGGCTATTGCCGTTGCCAATAATAATCGGCGTTGTCAAAGCTCCGCAACATGAAGGGTTGGTGCATCTCTCTAGCCAAACGTTTTGCTCCTCTAAAAGACATGGCCTGTTCTCAAACCAACGCTTCTCCAATCTGTCGATACCCTGGTCTTACTCGTATTTAGAGGTTACCGGAGGTCTTTGGTACTGGTCGCTGTTTCGCTGTGACACAAGCAAAAACCGGACATCCGATATCTCTCATGTAGCCCAAATCTGACTGATGAACGCACAATTGTATCATATCTGTAAAGGTCTACCCCAACAACAATCCCAAAGTTCAGCAATGTTTGATAGAAGTGAAGCTTTGCACGAGAGAAACAACAACTGGATCAAGACTCAGTCCAACTGGCGGCTTGGAATTACTATACGTCTTGAATTCAAGCTTTGTTAATAAGAAACTGGAAGATCCTTATGAGCAAGACGTAGAAACAGCGGCGGTGTGCTCAAATGTTGGGTGTTCCAATGCAAAAGGGACCTCACTCCAACGAGACACATTACAGTCTTGAAACTACATATTAGCTAAATGCTGCTGATACAAAACTTCCTATAGCCACCTTTTACTGGAGCTGGGATCCCTTTCGAAGCGATGCTAATTAACGCTATGCGAAGCATATGCCTCCATTTCAAGTCATAAGATTCTCTTTGTGGACGGGCCGCATGCGGGTAGATCTGCAGACTGAATCCTATTCTCTTCTCCCCCATCCCTCAGTTCCTCTCAAAAATCTCCGATTCTCGAAGCCATGGGCCAGAGACATGCGCGGGCCGAGAACATCACTCGAGAGGCTTGATTCGTTGATCCTGATAGGTGTGTGTGTTGCCATGGAACCAACTTTTGAAGTTCTTTGGTCGCAATCCACGTCAGAAAACCCCCTGCTGCTAATCTGCTCGGCGACTGGGTATCGGCATAGATGCCCAGAAATATATGCTCGATGTCACATTGTATCACCCTTTCTAGATTCAGTCCACCTTCCCTTTCTGATCTTTAAGCCACCTTGGATGCGCATGATCTGATGTGTCGCAAAATCGATGCCGTTGATTGCGGGCAGCCATCAACACCTATGTTATATCCTTTGACATAATCACAACGGGTATACAACGACAATATCTTGACCATGTGATACCGATCTCGCTTCAAGTGTTGGGACTGATAATCGGCCTAGGTTTTCACTCAGCTGTGCGGTAGCATCGGGTGAGGGGATTGCGCTTATCGCTGCTTGAAGCGATGATTGCCAGTGAAATTGTGATGGAGACAGTGGTCTCGACTGTGCCTCTGGGCCACATCGACAGTGCCTTGGCAGGCTTGGTATCGTCGAAATCCATATATAGATATGAACCGTCCAACAAGAGTTCAGGGTACTACCATCAGACAGTTCCAAAACCAAATCGCCGCGAGGATGGACAATTCTACCGCCATCGCCAAGTGCGAGGCTTCTTTCGGCCCAGCAGCAACCGTTTGTAGCGAGCGATTCGACTTCACGCTTCTATTCGAGCAATCCCTACTGAACATTGGGCCATCTGCAGTCTTGATGCTGGTTTTCCCCTTGCGACTCCGATACCTCTTTCGTCAACGCCGGAAGGTCTTGCGACACCCCCTGAATGCCGCGAAAATTGCAGCATACGTCCTCTTTGGCGGGCTTCAGATTGCGCTCCTGACACTATGGGCAGATGTCCCTGCTGCCACCCACGTCTCGGTTGTGGCTTCGGTTCTGGGTGTTGCGGATGCTTTTGCTTTGGGCTTACTCAGTCACACAGAGCATTCCCGATCCGTTCGGCCTTCCAGCATCATCTGCCTCTATCTTATCTTTTCTCTACTGTTCGACGCGGTGCAATGTCGTACGTTGTGGCTTCTTCCAGGGTTGCGCAACACCGCGGTCACGTTCTCTGCAATGCTGTTGGTGAAGTTGGGCATTTTTCTTCTCGAGACCCAGGGGAAGCGCCGGTTTCTGCTTGCCACTTTGCGCAACCTGAGCCCAGAAACCACCAGCGGTATCATCTCTCGCGGCTTCTTCTGGTGGCTCAATGGCCTCTTGAGACAAGGGTTCAGTGCCAACTTGTCCCCCTCAGCCCTCTACGCCGTGGACGAGGGGCTCCAATCGGGCAAGCTGCTCCATACGATGGGCCGGCATTGGGACCAAAGAAGAGGAAATGGAAAACACTCGCTCTTGCGGTCCGTCTGCAGCACAACGAAACTGGCATTTGTGTTTAAGGCCATACCACGACTCATCCTGATTGGCTTCAAATTCTCTCGGCCCTTCCTGATGAACAGGATCATCAAACACGTTGGCGGCAACAACGGAGCTCATCCCGAATCTCTTGGCTACGGCTTGATAATCGCCACTTTCCTAGTCTATCTGGGCAACGCTGTTAGCTGTCTCGCCCACGCAGAGGTATCGGTGTACTAGCTGACGTTCCATCTATCAGTTATCAATGGGCTTTTACCAACACAGGCTCTTCTACTACATCACCATGATCCGTGGATCTCTGGTTTCTCTCATCATGACAAAGAACCTGGAATTCTACCCGGGCTCGACGGTCGATTCTTCAGTACCACTGACATTGGTTAGCACTGATGTGAGAACGATTTGCACATCGTTTGAAGCCATTCATGAGGTCTGGGCGAATCCGATCGAAATCGGAATTGCCGTTTGGTTACTTCAGAGGCAACTAGACCTTGGGAGTATAGGGCCGGCTATCACGATTATTGGTAGGCACACGATTCGTTTTCGGACTCAACATGAAGTAGACGCTAATTCGACGGTCATCAGGTTGTGCCGTTGGCACGGCTAAGTTGTCAAAGCTGATGCCTCGAGCGTCAAAGACATGGAACGAGGGTATCCAGAAACGCATCACAGTCACGACGAAGGTCCTGGATTGTATCAAGGAAACGAAGATGCTTGGAATGGCGAATTTCATGCAACAGACAATTCAGGACCTTAGGGTCTCGGAACTGGGTAAAGCAAAACAGTATCGTACTCTCATTACGTACATGAACCTCTTAGGCAAGCGTGATTCCCATATTGTGTTTCCTCGGGTTTTCTGACTTGTAACAGGCAATGCACCTCCGATGATTGGCCCAGTTGCTACTTTTGGAATTGCGGTTCTAGCCCAGAACATCAACGCCGGGTCGTCGCTTTCGATTGCTATCGTCTTCACGTCACTTTCGATTATTGACCTGATTGCCGGACCTCTTGCTCAGTTGATATCGTCAGTGCCCAGTCTTGGAGCATCTCTCGGGAGTTTTGAAAGAATCCAAGCTTTTCTTGAACGAAGCACAGCAATAGCGATCGAGGTTCCGGAGAGCTCATCAACAGCGGAACGGATCGACCATAATGCAGTACAGTCCAACGATGGTGTTGAGTTGTAATCCACACCATTCCCAGGCCCAACTGTCGGGGGAGATGTTGCAGTGGTCATGAATGGTACCTCTGCATTGAAGGCTGGCGCTGCGCCGATTTTGCGTGAAATCAATCTCCGCATTGGAACTTCGGCAATTACTATTGTCACCGGACGAGTCGGTTCGGGTAAGACAACTCTTCTTCGAGGGCTTCTGGGCGAGATCCCATCCAGCGGGTTGGTCAGAGGCTTCGGAAGAGGTGTAGCTTACTGCTCACAGACGACCTGGCTCACTACCTCAACCGTCCAGGAAAACATCTTGGGCCCAAGAGATTTAGAACTTGACTGGTACAATAACGTTCTGCATGCATGTGCCCTGGAGCACGATCTCGCACAACTTACCCACGGAGACCAGACAGTGGTTGGAAGCAACGGCCAATTGCTGAGCGGGGGCCAGAAACAGCGCGTTGTAGGTCACGTCATGACAATATCAGCCTTTGGGGCTAAGATTGTTAACGTATACAACAGGCCTTGGCACGAGCAATCTACTCAAGGATGCCGATCATCGTGCTCGACGACGCACTAAGCGGACTGGACCTTTCCACACAAAAGCACGTCGGGGAGTGTCTTTTCAGTCCCAGGGGGCTTGTCCGCCAACATGGAGTCTCGGTCATTTTCGCTACACATGCGTGTAAGTCGGGAGAACAAAACATAGGCCAGCCGCGCGATCAGTTCTGCTGAACTTTCATCGAAGTGAACTATCTCGGTTATGCAGACAACATCGTTATTCTGGGTGACGATGGCAGGATTGCCCAACAGGGTAATCTTGAGACCATCCGCCATAGTGCGCACCTGAAAGGCCTCGCTATTGAAAACAGCATGTGTGATGATTCAACGCCCTCCGAAAACCGGGCAACATCGGAACCTTGCGAGCAGACTGGATCGCCAAAGAAGAGAGCGGAACCCGGCCCAGAGCAAGATCTTTCCAGGCAGGCTGGCGATATCACACTCCACTGGTACTATCTGAAATCTATCGGGTGGTTTTACGGGTCAGCCAGCGCAGTCTTCTTGGTCTTGGACTGTTTCGTCCGTGTCTTCCCCCGTCAGTCACTCGATCCACGATCTGTCGTTGGGACGTAAAGCTGACATCTTGGAGAAATCTGGCTAAAGTTCTGGACCGAAGATGATGCAGAGACAGGCTCTGCAGACACGGCCATGTATTTCGGGGTCTACTGCGCCATTTCCCTGATAGGCTTGCTTGTGATCGGTATCAATATCTGGTTTGTCAAAACATTGACCTAGACAGTCGACGACGTGCAGACTAATACCTCATGTTAGGACCATGTTCGTTATGATAGTGCCAAAGTCTTCTCAGAGCATGCACCATACGCTATTAAAGTCGGTTATGAGGTGAGCTACACCAAGAAAACCGCACAGAGAATGCCATCTGATGATTCTGATCGGATCACAGGGCACCGCCGTCCTCCTTTGCCACTATAGAGACTAGTGATTTGATCAACAGGTAAGAGACTTTATTAAAGTGCTTTCGGTGGATAGAGATACTGAATCTTTTGTAGATTCAGCCAAGATCTGTCCCACATCGACAGAAACCTTCCTGTCGCATTATTCATGACCTCGACTGGTTAGACGCCTCTTCACATCTGTTCGAAGTATGCAAAGCTCACATGCCATAGCCATTTTAGACTGCCTTGCCGGAGGAGTTCTCATCATGGCCGGTGCTAAATACCTGTCGATCGTAATTCCGTTTGTCATCATTGCCCTGTATTGCCTGCAGGAATTCTACTTGAGAACCTCCCGTCAAATGCGACTACTCGACCTTCAAGCCCAAGCGCCTCTTCTTACCAAGTTACTCGAGGCTACTGGCGGCCTATCGACTATCAGAGCCTTTGGATGGCAAGAAGCCTTCAAAGAAGCATCACTCGACCTTCTGGACCAGTCGCAGCGCCCTTACTACTTCTTGTCTTGCATACAGCGCTGGCTCACGCTAGTTCTGGACCTGTTGGTTGGTGCCATCGCTGTTTTGCTTGTCTCGATGGCCCTGATGATTCCCGACGCGACCAGCCCTGGCGCCGTAGCCGTTGCGCTTTACAACGTTCTTGGATTTAATCAATCATTGGCCAACCTCGTAACTTCTTGGACAGAGCTCGAGACGTCTCTTGGAGCAATCTCTCGGCTCCGAACGTTTGAATCACGGACGCCAATGGAACAGCCACCCACTGCTGAAGACTCGACTAGTCTTCCGCCTCGTTGGCCTTCACAAGGACAAATCGAGATCAAACGTATCACAGCATCATACTCTGCGGGTTCAAGGCCGGCGCTGAGTGAAATCTCCCTTTCAATCAGCCCAAAAGACAAAGTCTCAATCTGTGGACGGACAGGAAGTGGCAAGTCGTCGCTCACTCTTGCCATCTTCAAGCTCCTGGAGCTGGATTCTGGCTCGATCGAAATCGACGGCATCGATATCGCCCGCGTCCCTACAGACATACTCCGCCAACGTCTCATTGCCGTCCCCCAGGAGCCACTTCTCTTCCCTGGAACTCTGCGCACGAACCTCTACCCCTATCGCGACGCCTTGGGTTCCGAAGAGATACCGTCAGACGGTTGCCTTGTCGCTGCCCTCGAAAAAGTCACTCTCTGGCCATTGGTTTCTGTCCGTTGGGGCCTCGACACGGACATGTCCGAAATCCCGTTATCAAAGGGACAAATGCAACTTTTATGTCTTGCGAGGGCTATTGTCAGGAAGAAAGCTGGTAAGATTCTGATCCTCGACGAAGCTACAAGTGCTGTCGATCAAGAAACCGAGGAGGTGATGAGCGACGTTATCGAGTCCGAGTTCGCCGACCATACAGTCGTCTCTGTGGCTCATCGCCCGCAGGCCCTACAGGGCATTACGAAGGTGGTGACTATGGAATCGGGGAGGGTTGTGTGAGAGAATTCTTGGAGACGACGGCGGTTCTACGTTGATGTGTTCAGATGGCTTTGGTCAGGGTGATATCCCTTTCCTTCTCCCATGGCGCAATGGAGCAAAGCATTCAAACGTCCTATTTATGTTTGGCCGAAGGAGTCGGTGCCTGCACTCGGTATTCAAAATTCGACTCAGGGTTCTGCTATTGTACCCAGCGAATTACACATCAGGGAGATCATGCGTGATAACTTCAGTTTACAATACTCATGCTGGAACTCTTCTAGACCTAGTCTGAGTAGAAACTCTTAATACAAGTCTGAGTTCTTGTTCGGACAGAAAGCAATGTGATCAACGTCATGTACATGACTGAATATTTGTCTAAGGTAATTACAGATCATCCCCGGGTGCCATTACTGATTTAGATGTGTTTCCGACCACTGAGAACTTTCCGAGGGGAATACTTGGAATAGGTGAAGATAGTATCATGAACAGGTAAAAGCATAGAGGAATGAAAGACAATGTGCTCGGAGATTAGCACCCTCCTGCGCATGGTATCAAACACAAGAACCACGCGCATTCGCATTGTTGGCAAGCGGCACAACTCCAACATGCGCCGCAAACCCAGTCAAAACTGCTATCAGCGACGCCGTCCCCGGCGGCGGAGCTCATGTGCCCGACGGCCTCGTAAGCGCCGTACGCGATTCCGGCTCCAGCCCCGGCCCCGGCCAGCAGCCACCCGCCGTTCTGCAACATGTTCTGGAAGGACCTGGCAGGTCTCTCGGGGGTGATCTCGTGCAGCCTGTGCAAGGGGATCTCGAGGGTCTCGGCGAACCAGTCGTAGTCCAGGGCGCACCCGTCGGGCTTCTTGATGATGCGGGAGAAGCTCTTGAGGACGTTTCGGCAGTCGTCGAACCCGAGCGCGTGACCGTCCACCGCGAGACCTCCGCGCGCGGCTTCCCACTCGGCGTTGACTTGGTCCTTGGCGAGGGTCGTCCAGCCAATCTGGCAGACGGTGTAGTCCCGCGTGTGCCCCTTTCCCGGCTTTGTGCGTTCCAGCGTCCGCAGCCTGTTTGTCTCTTCTCTCAGCGACCAAGGCACCACTCTGACCTCGTACTCGCGCGGGGGTTCAAAGGTGCTACCCGGCATTTTCTCTCGCGACGGGACGCCATTCGGCAGCCGGAGTTCGTACTTGTTGCCGTGCGTGATGATGATCCAGTGTATCTGGCATCCATCATCGACGCGACGCGAATACCACACCTGCTCGCCGGTTGTTGTGTCCTGCCCCTGCTTCTTCCGGAGCTGTACTCCTTCTTCCGATTTGTTACTCTGCTCCTCTTCTTTTCGTCTGGCTTGGATGGCCTCTTTGTCATTGAGCATGATGTGACGTTGTTGTTGCTGCTGTTGTTACTTGTCACAGGGAGAGTAGACCCGGGGTCAAGGAGTGATGGTGATGTCCGGCGGTACGTCTTCTTTTCTGGTTTTCTAACTGGAGTGGGTTTCGCTGTTCGGTAAGCACTGGACCTTTTTCTCGGGGGAAGCCGTCGATATATCTCAGCTACTGGAGTTCTCAACTACCGGAATGGCAGACCTCCCCTGACGTCAGAAATGCCAAGCAACCAACGGTGCGGCGCATTGCATGCGTCCGTCTACCCTCTCGTCTCTTATCGAAGCTGACCACAGTTCTTTTGGTAGCGGAGTATACCTGCTGACGACTCGTAGGGGCTAGTGTTTATTATGTAGCCATCGAACCCCTGGCGCTCATTCCATCGTTTGCTGATTGGCCTCAAGACATAGCCCGAATATCCCGAATGTATCTTGTTCCTACCTCCAAAATGCTATCATTCCGGGCGTTTTTTGTGGGGCATGATCGTCCCATTCTGGCCAATGGCTGAGGACATCACGGTGCTGCGCCAGCCAAGCAGACTGCTTTCCAATCAGTCACCATCGCTAGACTTTACGGTAACAAATCAGAGAAGGGCTCCTGATGAGCGACGAAATGGGAACTGAGATGAATACCTACATCACCAGCTTCAGTAGGTTCTGGTAGAGTAATGTTGAAGCTTGAAGAACCTTGGCTATGCTGATCTCCATTGCTCCAAGCCACACCTGAACCGCTCCAAGAACTCTACTGCCAAGGACTAATAAACCATATCAAGTATTGACACAGCCAAGTGAGCTGTAATAGAACCAACTCTCGTGGACTCTTTGTCCATACGCGGCATTAGGCTGAATTGGCCTTGGCGAGTAACGGGTTTATGAGACCGAAATCTGACAGGTTGGTTTTATTAATACGTCTCACAGTAATCGGCTTTGAGAAGCTTTATACGGTACGGGTAATATTGCACCATTTGCTTCGGGTTTGCACGCCATACAGCGGAATGAAGGCAGTCGGACATCTATCTCCGTCAAAAGGCAGGCTAGTGTATGTCGGTGACGACGTCAGTCAGCGCTGGTACGCCCCGGCATAGATACTTAAGCGAGCCGGCGTGAGCCCGGTTCCGCTGTTCCGGCGCAGAACTCGGCGGAGAGGTCTCTGGGGGGGCACTCGGGACCGGGATTGCCGAGGAGTGCTCCCTTGGCTCTTCTTTCTCTCGAGTCCACGCCATCACAAGGCATTGCCTAAACACCCAAAGGCCTGCCGGCATAAGTAGCTGTAAGATGAAGCTTTCCAGCCATGTTATATGAAAGAGGACAACCCCCCCCCCGGTTACTACGCCTCTCTTGGGCAAAGAGACACAAGCTCAGTCGGACACAACGTCGACATGTCGCGAGTCGCTCCCGCATCTTCTTCCAAGACTTTAGAGTGCAAAGAGGTTCCCCCAGGAGGACGAGCGCAGGCCCCGAATCTATCAAGAGGACCCCGCCGGCCAGCAGTGTGTGGCGAGCCCCGGGATGGGCGCTATATTTATCCTGTATTATGAGTCTTGTTCCCAATATCACGTCATGAGACGTCGCAGGAAACTCTTGTTTCCCCACAAAACCCCCCCTGCATTTTTTTCTATTTGTACGTTCACGTCTAGGTAGGTACATACGTACCAACCATGGAACGACGACATCCCGTTCGATACGGACGCCTCCGAGGCAAGCCATCGCCGTGTTTGCGCATGATAACACTCTCCTAGAGGCGACGACGCAGCCGTGCACTTTCGGCCTATCTTGCCCCTCCACACGATTCCACTCATGCTCCTCCGAGTCGCGGTCTTCAGGCGTGCCGAGCATAAGGGACAGCTCTTTACGCAGCGGAGAAGGCGAGCCGCGTAGCTGTCGGCATTGCCCTTTCGTGACTTGCAAGCTACACGCCACGACTCTTGAAAGGCCCCAGACGCCCAGATCGACGGTGCCAACATGAACCTGCCCACCGCCGCGGTCGAGACCCCCGACGGCGTCCCCACCCAAAAGGCTGCTGGAGCTCCGGTGATCATTGCCCTGTCCGTGAGGGGGGCCAACGACTCAGGGTCTTCGCCGCCCCGGGAGAGGCCGGTCAAGGCGCAGCACGTGTTTGTTGCCGGATCGAGAAAGGTCGATCGCCCCAAGGACTCCCTCTCTCTCTCTCTCTCTCTCTCTCTGCGGACCCAAACGCGATGGCGAGATGTCCAATCCTCGCCTGTTGCCTCCTTTTTTTTTTCTCCTCCTTGGCTCATACTCAACACAGGCTATGATTGCCCGGTGCCGGGGGGATTCTTTCGACCGTCTGATAAGCCGGGGGACTGGCGAACGTGATGCGGGTGACGGACTGTGTCTCGTGCCCCAGAAGGCTGCCCTGCCGTCGATCCATGTCAATGGCAGGGTCTCGTGTCATTCAAGTTCATCCAAAGCCCGTTCGCATTTCGCGGTGAAGGCGAAGTGTGAGTCATGACGGTGACGGGAGGGGGGGAAGCCGGCGTCGTGGTAATATTGCCCACGTTCTTCATCTTTTCATCTCCCCCCAGCACCCCCGGGAACGTGGTTTCGACCCCGGCCCAATTTGTTCGCGAAGCCGAAAAGAAAGACGAGACATTGAAGAAATGGATTTTCTCTCTCTCTCTCTCTCTGATAAAGTATTCAAACTGGAAAGGAAAGAAATAAAAAAAAGTGTAAAGGGCCGGGAGAATAATCCCGCTGTAGAGAAAGCTCCAAGGTATCATTCGCCAGATGCGCCAGTCCCCGTTATTCGTCATGTAACAAACCCCGCAAAATGCCTCGTCCTCATAGGAAACATTGTCCCCGGGCCGTATACTCGATTCCATTTTGCCCATCGTGCCCCCCTCCCCCGTCGTTACTGCACGGCGCGAAGCCCGTCGCCCGGCTACGGCAGCTCGTACATGCTCTTCTTTCTCGTCTGCGGCTTCGGCGCGACGAGCGTCTCCTTGCCGTCAATCTCGGCCATCTGGTAATAGTGCCCGGCCGGGCTCGCGTCCCAGTCGCCGCTCGTCCTCCTCGCCGGTGCCGGGTTGCCGGCCGCGGCGTATGTGCCCGTCCCCGTCGAGCTGATGGTGCCCGGGCTGTTGTGAGCGTTGCTGTTGTTATTGTTGTTCAGACCCCCGTACGCCGCGTGTGCCGTATACGACGGTGAAAAGTTGCCGACGCCGCCGCCGCCGCCGCCGTGGGTGCTCGCCCCATCCAGCTCCGAGGCGCCCCTCGGCCGCCTCTCCTTGCGGAGCCACCACATGACGCCCGCCGCGACCAGCAGCGCGCTGCCCACGCTCGCGCCGACGCCCATTCCCACGATCGCCGCGTTCCCGATGCCCCCTTGTTGCCCTCCCCCTCCTCCGCCGCCGTTACCGTTGCCGTTACCGCTGTCGTCGTTGCTCCCCGGCCCCGTGGGCGAGCTCGCGTCGGCCTGGCCCGGCGTGGCGGGGGTCTTGCTCGTCGCCGTCGGGAGACCGGTCGCGTCCGGCGTCGACGTCTGCGTCGCCGAGACCCGGACGGCGCTCGACGCCACGTACGTCTGCACGGCGGCGGCGTTGCCCGGAGTCGCGGCGATGAGGGGGCCGAAGACGGCCGCCGGCGTGCTGCAGCACCGCGCCTTCTCGGCCGCCGACTCGCAGCAGAACTTGCCCGGCACGCCGAACCCCTGGCTGTCGCACTGCCACACCTGCACGCCGTTGAACCGGAAGTCGTAGGCCGTCCTGTTCGTCCTCGTGTCGGGGTCTGAGCGGTCGTTAGTCACATTTGGCTCTGGAATCTACTACCTCTTTTTACTTCTTCGGTCTCTGTTATTCCTTTTTTTTTCTCCCATGCACCCAAATCGTGCCGTCCCAGCCCGGAGGTTGTTGCATTCAACTTCGTCCACCGTCCTATAGCCGGGGGTGTAAACTTACTCAATACGCAGTTCTGTGGGCAGACCGGGCTCTTCCACGTCGGGTCGGAACACGTCCCCCGCGCGTACGCGATACCCGTGTTGTTGGACGTGTCCTCGAGCTTGCACAGCCCGTTGCTCAGACAGGCGTTGACGCTACCGCAGCACATGCTGACTTCGGCCGTGGGGTCGCACGGCACATCGAGGGCCTGCACGCCGCCCGGGAAGTAGCACAGGTTGGCCGCGGCCCGGACGCCAGCCGTGAAGCTGCTGCTGCTGAGGAGGGCGGACAGCACCGCCCGTGTTGTTGTGCTTGTTCTTGTAGTCGCCATCCTCCTCATTGTGGCGGGTCTGCCGCCGGGTTTGAAGATCCGGAGGACCGAAGGGGGTGAAAGAGATGATTGGGCCCAGAGGTCTATTCCAAGTGCTTGGCTAACATTCAACGAGTGAGAGAGGCTTTGATAAAGGTGGACGGAGATGGAAAAGAGGGGAGGGAGAGAAGACTGCAAAGGGGTAATAGATGTGCCAGGCAGTGAGCGGAACAAGTCGACGAGGAGCCGGAAACCCTTGCAATAGTAGAGGTCGAGGTTTGACGGGCAAGCGACGTTTCCCGGGGGAAAAGGAGAGACAAAACGACAAGAAAAACAAAAAAAAAAAGAGCGAAGAAGAGTTGCAGGGAAACTCGGAAACCTCTCCAAAAGGACGAACCATATGTGGGGAGAGCGGCGGCGCGGCAACGCCTTGTGAGATGTCGCATATCCCGCCTCCTCCCCGTGTTCCTCCAAGGGACCTCAATCCTCCATCCTCCCCATCCTCGCTCCCCTTCAGTCAGATCCATGACTCCCAAGCTGTTTCTAACTGTAGTCCCCGGGGGGGGGGGTTCCACTGACCCCCGCCAGACGTTTGACACGTCCGTCTTGTCATCTTCCCAAAAGCTTCCTCGACCTCGGGGAAAGTCCCTTGTTCAGGGAGGGGGGAGGGTTTCTTCTTACACAAACGACGACAAGAGCCCTACACCGCATAGCAATCCAGTTCAATGGGTCGAGAGAGCTCCCACGAGCTTCAAGGCCTTCTCACGTCGCTTCGTCCTGGAGTGCTCGGCGTCCCATCCCGAAAGCACGGTCGACTTGTTCCGTCGCCTGAAGAAAAGAAAAAAGAAAAAAGGTAAAGAGAAGAACTCGTCCACTTACACCACGCTCGCGCCCACCGGTACGGAACCCCCAGGATCAAGGGTTTATAGCCGACTGACGCGCTGAAGCAGCACCCGCCCACACCCCATGCCAGCCTTTGCCCGGTAGGGCCGTCTCGCCGGGTGGGTTGTGCCGGGTCCATGACTCGCCGCCGTCGTCTGCTGGAGTATCTTGCGGCGGGGAGGAGAGCGGCAGAGAGAGAGAGAGAGAGAGAGAGAGAGAGAGAGCAGTGCCGGGTTTGGTCCTGGTTTCACATCATCTAGACAGAACCCGCGACACCCCCCGCTCATACACGATCTTGAGGCCCATCCTTTCTCTTTGCTAACCGTGGCATCGGTTGGCCCCTTTGAAGATCGATCTCTGCTCTCCCCCCTCCTCAGCCGCAGACATGGGTCTGTCGTGGATCAGAGGCCGGATGTCTGAACAGGACTAGACTAGACCACGGTGTCGCAACGCCGCGGCGGGGTGAAAAAAAGACCACCCGCACGGCTTCTCACGTATTATCGGCGACTCTCGAGTCTCGGCAATCAACCTCCCCAGGCTGAAGAATGAAGCCTAACCGTCGCCAGGGGTGGGCCCGAGGCACACGAAACATGCCCTCCCCGTGTCGTCCATACTGCCCAGTCGGGCCACACGTGAACCACCAGCCCTTCCCTTCAGCCTTCTGTCGTATCCGCTTGGCCTCCTCTCCCGTGGGGTCTCTGAAGACGAGAACTTTGTCTATTCTTGCTAGATGCTGGGTATAATACAAAGGGAAATAGAAAAATGGCATATCAATCCTTTCCTTCCCCGCCCCCCTCCTCCATCTCTCAAACCCCCGACTTGCCATCCGTCGGGTGCTGAAAGTCTGAATGGCGGGCTGGAAGGAACAGAGACGAGCCAAGCGTCCGTCGCGTCGTGCCATGTCTTGTCGTCCACTCGTTCCAATAGCCCCTTGATGCTTTCTCTCTCTCTCTCTTTCTTTCTCTCTTTCGCTCATGGTCTAGTCTTTCGGTTCGTCATGTGCCAATCCTATCCTCCAGAACGCCGTTTATCGTCTTGTGTCGCCATCAGGATTTGCAGTCGTTCCCGTCTCTCATCCCGCCGGCGAGTCCCGAGCGTCGAGGTGTGTCGCCAAGCATGCCCCCTGTCTTGTCGTCCAACCTCGGGCGCGCTCTCGTCTGGACCATCAGACGATTCACGCCTCAACGTCCTCCTCGTCGAGGGGTTCAACCCTGACCAGAATCTCCTCCAAGAGTCCCTCTAGGAAAGTGCCCACCTCCCTTCCCATGCCGACGGGCTCCGCCTTGTCGTAGTGGTCAATCTCCTTGCACACATGGGCGAGCTTGTACACGAGCTTGCGCAGTTTCTCGTGGGCCGCCTCCGCCCTCTGTTGCTTGGGAGTCACCTGGTTCATGGCGACGGTGCTGGACGAGCTCTTGTGGGGCCGAAAAACCTGCTGCAGCCTGATTTGCCTCCTCTTCAGCGCCTCTTCGAGCGCGGGGAAGATGACATCGTTGAGCGCGTCGAGCTCCCCGTTCGGGTTGGACGGCGCGGGCGCAGGGAATGCCGAAGGGGCCGCCGGTTCCGGGGTGGGGGTTTGCGTCTTGGAGGGCAGCGCATGCGCCTTGGGCGGAGGAGGAGGAGGAGGAGCCGACGCCTGCCCGGAAGGCTGACGATACTGCTGCCCACCGGGCGGCTGGCTCGGTATCCTGACGGGCGCTTGCTGCTGTTGCGGGCTTCCGCGGTATGGTGGGATCTCTGCGAGACTGATGGGTGCCGTCTTGGTGTTGTTAGGGGGCCGGGGCCCGTGAGGAGGCGGCCGCGGCGTCGTCGTCTCCTGGGTTTGCAATTCCGCCGGCTGGATCACGGGACCCAGACTCAACAGGCCCATGTCCTTCTGCAACTGGGCCTGCAGTTCGCGATCGTAGTCCGGAGATTCGCTGACGGGAACGGCCGGTGGGATGAGTCGAGAGACGGGCCGCGGCGTCTCTGGGGCTCTCTGTATCTTTTCCGGAGATGCCGGGAGAGGTGTCTTGGCCGCCGGCGACTGGGCGGCGCTTGTCGCCACGGGCTTTCGTTGTGGCGATGCCTGGCGAGACGTCCCCGTGTTCGCGCTTGCAGCCTTGAGGGTGTCCGAGGCTACGGCAAGCTCGCGGCCGAAGTCGCGGACCTTGGTCGGGCTGTTGTCTCTCGACCGCTCGCCGTAATCGTCGGTGCTTTCCAAAGGCCTGGCGGCTCTGGCGTTGGTGGCCGATTCGTCCAGGGCGCCGAGTCCCGGCCGGGGGACCAGGCCTCCACGGTCTCCCACCAGCCTTACGGTGCCAAAGTCCCACATGTCCTCGTCAACCTGCTGGCGTTCGTAGTACTCCTCGCCGCCTTGGTCGCTCTCGTCGTCGTCGCCCTTGTGTGTCGCGGCCCACCGGGAGTGTCGCTCAATCAGCTCGGTGAGATAGCTCGTCTTCTTGGCGCGGCGTATAAAGGGGTGCTTCAGCAGGTCCTTGGCTGTGGGCCGTTCTTTGGGGTCCCGTTGCAGGCAGGCCTCGACGAAGTCCTTGAAGGCCTTTGTAAAGTTGCCCTCGAGGCGCGGTGGCGGGTTCTTGGGGATCAGAAAGAGCACCTTCATGGGGTGGATATCGGCGTAGGGCGGCTCGCCGTTGGCAAGCTCCAGCGCGGTGATGCCGAGCGACCAGACGTCTGCCTTGTGATCATAGCCCGACTGCTTGATGACCTCGGGCGCCATCCAGAAAGGGGTGCCGACAAAGGTATTCTTCTTGGTCATGGTGGCGGAGAGCTGGCCAGAGACGCCAAAGTCGGCAAGCTTGACCTGGCCATTGGAGCTCAGGAGGACGTTTGCGGCTGGTCAGGACATGTCAGCACTTTGTCGACGAGACGGAGGGTTTCCTCGGCGTCCTCCCCTGGACTCACCCTTTACGTCGCGATGCAGCTTCTTATCCGAGTGCAAGTAGTCGAGACCGAGGAGCAGTTCGCGAATGATGATGGCAATGTAGTCTTCCCCAATCAGGCCGGGCTTCATCAGGTCCGCACAGCTCCCTCCCGAGCAGAACTCCATGACGATCCATAGCTCGGCCCCCTTGGCGTAGGAGCCATAGTATTGCGTGACGTAGGGCGACTGCAGCTCGGACAGGATGGCGATCTCCTGGATGATGTCTTCGACCTCGTCTTCGGCGCTCTCAATGTCGATGATCTTGATCGCGACGGCATGGCCGGTGCGCTTATCAACTCTGTAGGGAAAGGGGCGTGTCAGCATTTTTTTTTATTGGGCTAGCATAAGGGCTCCTCCACCGCATGGGTTTGCTGCTTACCCCTTGTAGACCTTGCCAAAGCTTCCTCCGCCTTTGGGGAACTGCGTGTCAGCGCAACGTTGTCAGAGGCCGGGGGAGGGGGCGGGGGACGGCGCATACCAATACAGTACTCCTTCGTGTAGAGCAGGCTGGGGTCAAGGGCTTCGTTGCCCTCCTCGGCACCTCTTTCGCGGTCGCCCATGTTTGCAGTGCACGCAAGGCGCCGAGCTCAGCTGGACGCTGTTGGGTGGATTGCGCGAACGAAGAGGTAGGAGATGACCTCGTTGAGAGAAGTTATGGGTTCAGGCGCAATGACGGTACCGCGGGGGTTGCGAGGCGGCGGCGATGATGGCGGCGGCGTGGAAACTCGTGGGGTAAGGTACGATGGCTATGGCGGTTCGTGGGTGCCGCCCAGGGGCCCGTTTCTCGCGGCGCCGTCAAGAGAGGTGCTTGTGATGGAATGTAGGGCAAGAAGGGGTTGCTCTCTCGTTTGGCTTCGGAGTTTGGACGAGGGTGGGAGGGAGCAAGGAGGAGGTTGAAGGGGTGATGCCGGTGTTTGGAGTCGAGCGAAGCTGGCAGGTGGCAGGGTGGGGGACAGCGACAGGACGCGACTGTCGTGGTAGTGGCTGTCGAGCTGGAATGGGATGTGCCGACGAGGAGGGACCGCGGGATCCGTCCGTCACGATGTCGGTCGGGCACACGAAGAGAAAGAAACGAGCTGGAAGAGAGCGGTTAGCCTGGATTGCTAGTAGCTGGGCGTTGGGCCGGGCCTAACGGTGATTAGGCCCCAAAGGGGGGGAGGTTCGTTGCTTGCCTCTTGTCTCCGGGCCCCCTTGTCTCTCCTGTTCTTCAAGGCGACGGGCGAAGGAATGGAAGATTCCAAACCAAGTTGGCAGATTGCAGAGCCCCCCGGGTGAGACACCGTATAGCGGGCCGGTGAGATTGGCGTTCCTCGCGGGTTGGGGTGCGGATGTATGTGTGTGTGTGTGTGTGTGTGTGTGTGTGTGCTTGGACGTCAATGCCCCAATTAGACTAGGGAAATGGCCATGAAGCAAACCAAGCAGACAGGATCAAGAAGGTAAGATAAGGTCCTCAGGGCTGGGCCTACGGCAAGGGGACGGGGAGCCAGCGAGGGGGGGAGAAAAGAAACAAAGTGGGCGTCGTGAATATTAGCCTGCAAGTCGCGACTTTGCTTGCTTGCTTGCTTGCTTGCGTGGGCCTGGAGGATCCGGGGAAGAAGCCGTGACGCAGCCGAGAAGCAACGATAAGATATTCCGTACCTAGGCAAGCAGGCAGGTAGGTAGGTAGGCAGGCAGGCAGGCAAAATACCTACCGAGTGTTTCAAGAAGAAAGACGGGACGATGAACGTGGGACTGAGCACACGCGAGAGAGAGAGAGAGAGAGAGTGTGTGGGGTAATTAATGATCAGAGGCAGGCAGGCAGGCGGGCCAAAACCAGAACCAGACCAGACCGATTTGACAAGTCTAGACTTATAATTGTTGACCTTTTTCCCCTGCGTGCGTGTATCCGTCGGTATGTATGTATGTATGTAGTATGTAAATTAGGTAGGTATTCTGTTAATGTAATGTCCCCATGTATGTTATGTGTGTGCGTGTGTTGACACTCCCCATTGGGGCGTTTCCCGCACCCAGTGTTTACCGATGCAATACAATACGCGCGGTATTTACACAAAAGCCTCGTCCAATGACACAACCTTGGATGCCGTAACCGAGACGTCGGTTCACCAGCAACCGTTGTCACTGTTGTTGATCTCGACTTCTCCCCCCCTCTCCCCTCGCTACAATACCACCTCAAAGTTATTTGGGCCTTCTTGTCCAGTAAAACGTCAGCGGCCCCCGCAGCCAAAACAACCGATATCACAAGCGAGGACGCACAGGCCACCCAGATGCTTATCAAATACGTTGCACCTCCCCAAAATCGTCCCTACGAACCTCGTTTGTTGTCATGGTGTCTCGGATCGAGAAACACACACACACACACACACACAGAGGGAGAGAGAGACCAAGACCAAAATCGTTGCTTGCACCAACCTCATCATTGGCCTTGCTTCTCCCAACCGTCCCTCTCATCCAATCACTGCCCTCCCCCCCTCGGAATCTCATCCGCGGCAACCCAGCATGAGAGCTAGTCTACTAGTCTGCCATGCCGTGAAACGCCCACATAACCTCTCAGACTCGTCCAGCTGGACCGTCGATCCCCTTTTGTTTCTCGCTGTCGGTGGTCGACTTTGTCTCTGGGCTCATACCTCACCGGGCTCACACATTCCCCGAAAATGGGACAACAAGTCTAGCATTGAACTCTTGGTCCCCCCCCCCTCCCGCGTCTATTGATATAGGTACCCTCATCGTCTACCCGTTGCTTGGCTTGTCGTCCGAGCCACTCACCGGCCCCCCCTGTCTTGGCTGAAATGCATCATTGCCTGCCCTGCCCGGCCCTCCAGCCGATGCCGTCACCCTGTCATGGTCATGGTATGCGTGAGAAATGAGATAGGAAGAACAAAAAAGAAAAGCCCAAACGAAAGAACCCTTGGAAATCGATAGAGAAACCCCTTCCTCTCCGCCCGTCCTGTACCGCATCTATTAGCCATGGCTGGTTCCTCCCCTCCCTTTGGCCTTGGTGGGATGCATCTTTGCCGCCCAAATGACATGCCTTCTTTCTGCCACCACTCGCCCTCGCCGCGAGACAAGGGGAACCCCCCAAACTGTGCCTCGTCGGGAATCTAGCTAGTCCTCGATGAACTCAACCATGACGGTTCCCTGCTTGAGCCCGGCCTCTAGGATCGTCTTCTCGAGCTCTTCCGTCAGGTCCTGGCCCTGGGGCATGCGCTTCAGCTCAAACTCGATGCCGTCCTTGCCCTCTAGCGGCTCCGCCTTGAGCCACTCGTAAATGCGTCTGACCGGGTCGTCCAGCTTGAATCGCCGGATGACGCGTCCCGTCGGGTGGCGGAACTGTATCCGCGTCGTCGTCGCTGGGTTGTTATCGGGCTCCGCGTGCGGCTTATCGCCCGCAATCGTGGCCCAGATGCTCGGCGGCGCTGCTGCTGCTGCTGCCTCGCCCTTGGGAGACTCCGACTTGGTGAGCGCGTCGGGGTCGATGACGCTCGACGTGGGCTTGAAGCTGCTGCTGCTGCTGCTGCTGTTGCCGCCGCCGCCGCCGCCGTTGGACGCCGCGAGGCTGTTCTGCAACGCCATCTCGAGCATCTCGTCCTCGGTCATCCGGTCAACGTCGATCGTCTTGGGGCGCGGCGCCGCCTGGTCCACCACGGGGTTCTTGCTGTTGGCCGCCAGGCTGTAGCGGTCCAGGAACTCGGCCAGCTGGGCGTGGAAGTCGGAGGCGCTGGGGAACGGCCGTCCGCTCCACACCTTGACCTGCTCTCCCGTCCTCGGGTCGATGATGGCGACGTGCGGGTAGTTGTCGGGGTTTTCGTGTCCGCTGCCTTGGAAGTAAAAGTTGATGTACTGCATCGCCGACATGGCGCTCTTGTCGTACTGGAGAAAGATGAAGCTCTCCTCCAGCAGCTGGCGGATCGCCGCGTCCTTCCAAATGTCCCGGTTCAACGCCTGGCAGTTGAAGTCGCTCATGTCTTGGAGGTTGACCAGTATCCACTTCTTCTCGTCTTTGCCCTCCTGCCTCGCCTCGTCCCAGTCCAGTCTGGACATGATGTCGTAAGGAGGTCGGAACAACTCGGCGAGTCGTTGGGCACGGGTACCGCCCTCGCTCGCGGCGGCTGGCTGCGCCGACTGAGCAGGGTTCGGGCTGTCGTCCTCCCAGATGGACAGGTTGTGATTGAAAGGATTCCTGGAGCCGCCTGTATGCGCAACAACGTCAGTCAAACGGGAGCCATATCGCCTCCCCAACAGCTCCGGCAGGAACGTACCTCGAGCAGCAGCTCTGGCGGCCTCTCTCTGCCTCATCTGCGCCCGGATAATGGTGTCCATGTCCATGCCGTCGTCGGCTTCGTAGCCTCCAACCAGGGTTTCCGTGGTTCTTGCAATGGGTGACCTGACATCGTCCTGGCCGCCTCCGATACCACCGCCGCCAGCGCCTCCGGTGCCTCCTCCGTACAGCTCCTCCTGTAGTCTCTTGGCCATGGCGGCGTCCTCCTCCTCCTGTGCGTTGCGGGCGATGGCGGCAACGTCAGAGTCGTCCTGTCCAAAGTTATCGTCCATGTCATCGACCGTCATGGCGGTATCGCCGTCGTCGTCGCTGTCAATGTGGATGACGCCGCGATCGTCTTGCCGTCCAACATTGGGTCGAGTGCCGGCAGGCACTGGGGGCGCTGTAGATGAGGTGGCGGCAGGCACCGAGTTGAAGCTGTTCTGGATGTCGGGGCTCTCGAAGAAGAGCTGGACGGCCTGTTCGAGGTTGTTGTTGGCCATTTCCAGGAAGCCGCGTGCAGCCTCCGGGCTGGCAGCCGTGATGGCAACGAAGTTGGAGATGTCCTCGTCCATGATGAGGGGTTATGCTTGCCAAAAGCTGCAAGATGCTCCGTGTGTTTAGAGTATCTGGCCTCGCAGGGAGTAGTTTGTTGTACGAGGTGGGAGAATATCGAGGAGAAGGGTGTTTGTGTTTTAGGCCCTTTTTTTTTTTTTCGTCCCTCTTTCCAAGTGGCGATCAGAAAGATCCGTGGATACGGGAAGGGCTCTGAAGGTCGATGGCACCTATCTCCCTCCCTCTTTCTCTCTCTCTCTCTCCTCTCTATGCCCCACCTTGGCCCGAAAGTGCTTTGAGGTCTGGTACGGGATGCAGGGTGCTAGCGAGGAGGGGTTAGCTGCAGGGTGCGTTTATCCTCTGTGTGGTTCGTGCGATGGCCTGTCCACGAGTCGGTTCTCCTGGGCTCGTCGTCAGAAAAGAAACAACCCAGTGGAAAAGTCGAAATCTTTCGAGGGAATGTTGGATAGCTAGAGGGAAGGCGTGTCGTTGCGCCGACGGTGATCTGAGGTGGACAACAGGTTGGTGTTCGTAGGCTGGTCCCGGCGCGAAACAGAACAGGTGCTGGCTGGTAACGGTCGGTACAGGCCACAGGGCTGCTGTCGAAGGCTGTCGAAGGCGCCAGCTCTGTGACGCAACCGCCCATCAGGCCTCGGACCTCTCCTGCCGGTCTCGGGGGGGGCAAAGCTGGGGTGGAGGAACGATAATGCGATGAGGTGATTCGCTGCGCCACGGCCGCCTGTGGCTGTGCGTCAGTTGGTTACCTCAGCAAAACAACCAACCCACCTGTATTGCCCTATACCTACAACAAGTGCTGAACCTATCGCCCAGTCCTTTATTTTATATTGTCGTGAAGATGAGTAGTGGAGCTTCGTGTGGCTTGTACCAGATATTCGCCACCACAGATGTACCAGTGGCTTGAGTGTCAGACTTCTTAGATTCTAGAAGACAACTACTTTTACATGCAGTTTCACAGACGCTGCGGTTCACCACAGACATATATATGGTGTATCATATCTTGAGTCTCATTGTTACGAATCATGCCTCTCTGGACTTTGTAACAGATATGAGGTGCCATTGACCCAGATGTTCAGATGGAATCGGCCCAGGTGGTTATAAAAGCACCTGTCAACTCGGATTCCCACTTTGGCACCGCTGCTCTACGATTCGAGCTGACCTGGCATCTTACAGGTCGCCCCCCCCCCCCCCATGTTGTGTCTTCCGCCATTGCTATCCCGACGAAGCCCCTCGGCCTGATGTTTGACAACGGTCGTGGACATGAACTATCGATCCTCGAGAGCCCAGATGCATGGAACTAATCACACCACAAGGGGGGGCAAGACCACACGGTAGCAGGGCCGTCAAACCATTGTCATTGTAGCAAGATTCTAAGAAGAAGGGGGGGTATCACAACCCCGTGAGCCAATTCGTCGGTACCGTCGCCATCGTCTATACCAACGTCCTCCCAAGGTCCAAGGAAATCAACCAGTCCGTCTTTCTCCCCTCCCTCTCGTCGCCTACTTCTCCAGCTCTCCGAGTGCGTCTTTGAGGTGCTTCTGCACCTCCAGGGACCGCTCCGCCGCGAGGGCCTTCTTCACCATGTCGACGAGGCCCTGCTTCTCCTCCGTCGCCGGCGGCGGGCCGAACACGCCCCGGTTCATCGCCTTGACCACGCCGCCCACGGCGACGGCCCGCATGCCGCGCTGCGCCTCGGTCCCGTTGTCGACGGACTCGGGGTCCAGGCTCTCGAGGTACGCCAGGCCGACCCCCTTGCCCCCGCCCGCCGTCGACGCCTTCTCGGCCGCCTCCATCAGGTCCTTGACGCACTCGTACCAGACCTCGCGCTTGATGCCCTCGAACTTGGCGTGGGCCAGCCGCGTCTCGAGAAGCTCAAAGACCTTCTTCAGGACCGCGCCGGCGTCCTCCCGCATCCGGGCGCGGTTGTAGCCCCTCGCGACGGCCTCGACGCCGTTGGCGGCCGCCTTGCGCGCCGCGTCGCCCGAGCCGTCGACGTCCATCCTGTCCTCGTCGACAAAGTCGTCGAGCGCTCCGCCGACGACGGCGGCCACGTCGTCGAGCAGGTCTAGGTCCTCGCGCTGCTCGGCGAACTGCCAGAGGGCCTTGTACGCGTGCGGCCGGTACTCTTCGTTGTTGCGCTTCGCCTCGCGGAGGGCAATCTTCTTCTGCTGCGCGGCCACCGCCGCGTCCGCCCTCCAGAGCGCCGCCCCCTTGCTGACGAACTGCGGATAGGACTCGAGGAGCCGCTCCTTGCCGGGGAACGTCTTGAGCGCGAGCGCCTTGTCCATGACGGGCCACATCTGCTTCAGGTTCGCCTCGGACATCTGGCCGCCCGCGGCGTCGCTCGAGGCGACGACGGCCTTGACCATGCTGGCGATGGTGAAGCACGCCGTGTGCTGCAGGTTCCACCTCGGCGCCTCGAGGCCCCTCTTGACGAGGCCCACGATCTCGGGCACGTAGCGCGCGACGGTGCGGGAGCTGCCGCCGTGCTGGTTCCACACCTCGTCGAAGCACTTGCGCGTGTACTCGTCCGTGTCGTGCATCCCCATGTACGTGAACGGGACGAACTTGGTCGCCAGGGCGTTGAAGTGGTCGGGGGCGAGCTTCGAGACGCTGAGGACGACGTCGGCCACCTTGGCGCGGCGGGCCTCGTCCTCGCTGCCAAAGTAGAACTCGGTGGACTTCTCCGCCAGCCTCTCCTTGGACGGGTCGGGAACGACGCGCATGAGGTATCCCACGGCCTTAGCGTAGCCCTTGCTGACCTCGTCGTTGCGGTCGAGAGAGTCCTTCTCCAGCAGCTGCATGAACCGGGACGACACCGGCTTGAAGTCGACGGCGTGGCGCATGACCAGGTCGCCAATGAGCCTAGCGCAGGCGATCTTGGTCGGCATGCCGATGGCCGTCTTGATGATCTCCTCGAGCTTGGCCGCGAGCTGCCTCATGCCGTCGGCGTCCAGTTGCCTGAGGCAGTTGTCGATGGCCTCCGAGATTGGCGACTGGTTTACCAGCTGCGCTCTGAACTTATCAATCCTATCGCGTGAGTCCTCGCTAACCTTCTGGTAGGCGTAGTTGATCTGGTCCGGCTCGATGGTGCTGTGCAGGCCCAGCAGCGGCGGGATGAAGTCCACGATGAAGGGCTTCAGGTTGGGGCCGCCCTTCTGGGTGATGTCGATGATGGTCCTCAGGGAAAACATCTTGATGTCCTCGACGCCGCTCTCGAGCCCGCTGGGGGACAGGAGGAAACGGAGGGCCTGCCTGAGCATGGCTTGCGCCGAGGACGAGGCGCCGCCCTCTTCGAGCTGGCGGACAATGGTGTTGGTCAGCCCCATGCACAGCTTGAGGGCGGATTCCCGGACGGACCCCTTGACGTCGTCCAGGACCTTGAGCGCGGCGGTCCATATCTCGGCGTAGTACCTTTCGTACTTGTTGAACGGCTGGCCCGAGATGAGGTCGGAGATGGCGCTGCAGCTGGCCTGGCGCACGCGCCATTCCTTGCCGAGGATGTTCTTGAGCAGGTCCTGCATGATGGCGTCAAAGTGCTCGCCGATGGTCTCGTTCGGGTTCTTGACCAGGGACTTCCAGATGTCGTCCATGGAGCGCTGCACGTTGCTGTTCGGGTCGAAGCGGTAACGGAACAGCTTCGGGTACAGCTTGGGGTCGACCTCCGACTCGGAGAGGATGCTGCTCAGGCCGAAACGACCAAACGCGGATCGGGTCGACCAGGTGGCGGCGTTGGTCGCGAGAGACATGAACTTGTAGACCAGGCTCTGGTCGCCGACCTCGTTCGCCAGGCTGACAATGTCCTTGTACGAGGTGACGGACTTGCCCTCGCCCGTGGGCAGGGCTCCGGGCTCAAAGAGCTCCGTCTCCTCCTCGACTTTGATCTGGGTGCTGCTGCCGGTGAAGGCGGAGACGAGGTCCTTGACGAGGTCCTGCTTCAGAGCGTCGTCTCCCTTCTCGTAGACCAGGGAGAGGCCGCGAGAGGCCGTCTCCTGCACCAGCTCGTCCCTCGCGCTCAACAGCCTCATGAAGGCGGCCTGGGCCTCGCGGAGCCGGGACTGGACCTCGTCGAGGTGGCCGCAGTACTGGACGACGCAGAAGAGCCAGATGCCGGAAGCCTTGAGCAGCGAAGGTTTGGTAGTCTTGCAGTCCTTGAAGATCTTGTCGAGGACGGCGGTGACTCTCTTGCTGCGCTTGGTCTTCTTCCAGGGGCCCTCGGCGCAGTCGACGTTCATGGAAAGCTTGACAAAGTCCGAGTCCCAGCAAGCGATCGCCGCGGTGATGGCCTCGCCGACGGTGAAGTGGATTTCCGTCTCCTTTCTGGTGTGGACGGCGAAGAGGCCGCGCAGGACGTTGTCGATGCCCGACGTCTTGCTCGCGGGGTAGAGAAGGCCGTCTTCGGGGGTGGGCTCCTCGTCGGGCTCGTTGAATGCAAGTGCCAGGCGGCCGAGCGCGAAGATGGCCTTGTCGCTTCCGGCCGCCGCCTTCTCGGCGAGTCTCTCGATAACATAGTCCGCCGTCAAGTTGTTAACGTTATCCGGGATGTACTGCGAGAGACCGGCGGTCCAGAGCTCCGCGTAGCAGTCCAGGATGGCGTCCTCCAACGCGGGCCGCTGGTGGGACTTGTCCATGAGCAGCTTGGGGGGCAGGTGAACGTCGCTGGGGATGGGCAGGCCGTAGTACACGGCCCTGGAGAAGATGTGGCCGAACGCCTGCAGCGACCCTTCGACTGCGTTGGCGGCGGCACCGTACGAGTTCTCCCAGCCGTAAATCATGACCTTCAGGTCGCGCAGGAACTTTTGGATGTTCTCGTTCCTCGTCTGGTGCGGGACCGCCTCGGGGATCGCCAAGTCCACCTTGTTAAGGGGGTGAGGCAGCAGGATCCCGACCACCTGGGCGGCGGCGGCGCGGATGTGCCTGTTGTTGGCCGTGGTGCATTTCTGCAAGAGGTAGGCCGAGCCGGCGACGTAGTTGATGGTGCCGGCGGGCGCGAGCGAGGCCACGTCCGCCATGTGCTTGAGGCAGTTCTCGACGATGCGGTCGGTGCCTTCCATGCCTTTGAGGCGGACTCCGTCGAAGCAGATCTTGATGAAGAGGCTGACGTACTCCTGGTCGACCGAGCGGAGGTACGCCCTGATCTGGTCCCGCGTCTGGACGTCGTTGCGCACTCGGGTGTCGAGCTGCTCGGCCCAGCCGGGGACGAGGGGGAAGTCGGGCAGCGCCGCGATGAACAGCGCCCTCTTGACGTATTGGACCGCGACGGGGTACGCAAACACCTTCTCGCCCTCAAAGTTCTGCATCGTCCTTCTGTCGTCAAACTCGAGCTTCGGCGGTGTCGAATCGGCCCACGCGGAACCGGTGATGTCGTCGGTGATCTTCTCGCAAAAGAAGTACGTCATCAGCTTGATCCAGTTTGGCATCGTGTGCGCTTCCCCATCACGGTACGTCCACGGGTCCAAGCCCTTGCGGCCCTCCTCGACGACCTCGGTGCGCTCGCCCTGGCGGCCGGCCACGGCTAGGATGTCGATCCATCTAGCTCGCTCGTCCCACGACGCGACCGTCTGGTTTGCCCACTTGACGGCCGAGAATCTCGCGCTCCGCACGACGGGATTGTGCTCGGGCAGGTTCATGTAGTGTAGGAGGAGAGAGATCAGGCTGATCATGCCGCTGCCACGTCCCCCGCCGCTGACCATCTCGGGGTCGAAGCTCCTGGTCAGTCCCGAAAGCGAGCCTTCGATGGCGGACACGGCTTCGGCGCTGGGGTCCTCGGACAGAGCCCTGAAGAGCCAGCCGACGAGATGGAGCTTGTCCTGCACGCTGGAAGGGCTGCCTGCGCCGAGGACGCCGAGGAGGTCGTACGCCATGGCGCGAAGCTTTTCCTCGTCTGCGGACAGCGTGCGTGAAACGGGCCATCCCTGGTCTTCGATGTACGTACGCATCTTGTCGATGAGTTTGGCCCCGATAGTAAAAGGAGCCTGGGTCGGCCCAATGGTCGCGGTCCAGTTGAGGAAGTAGAAGAGTGCCTTGTGCAGTCTCGTGCGCTCGAGGCCGCTGGTCGCTTGGAGATGAGCCGGGGCGACGGAAGTCGTCTCGGTACCAAAGTCGAGAGTCACGACAGACATGATGTTATCCTGCATGGTGGTTGCCAGTTTCGACCTTGACAGGAGAGGCAGGATTCTGATGCGGTGAGGGGCGGGCAGTCGGGCGTGTGCATTATACAACTCGTCGACGATGGACGCCTTTTCGAAATCAATCGTCATTCTCTTGAGAATATCCTCTCCGGCCTGGGAGACTTGGGAGTCCGGGTTGGCGGCCGCGGACAGAGCGGGCAGCAACCTCTCTTCGTCCTTGAAGGCGCCACTGGCCAACAAGTGCGCAATCTTGCGGCGCAGGTCCTGCATCTTTAGGAATGCCGGAGCGGTGTCGCGCTGCTCGGGCTTCAGGAAGTCCAGATCGGCAGCCAGCAGGGCCGGGTTCATCCTCTCGAAATCCTGACGTGTGGGTTCCACGCCGCCGGGGATTCGCAGGAGAAGCACCTTGCCGAGCCACTTTGCGACGAAGAGGGCGTCGGCATCATCGGAGAGGCCGCTTGCTTCTCTGAAGGCGGCATCTTCCTGACTGCCGCGAGAGGGGATCTGGATGTCCGGGATGATCTTCAGGAGAAGATTGAAGACAGATGCTTGGGTGGGTCCATGCTTGGAGGAAGAGATGCCTTTGGCGACTTTGGGGAAAAGATGGCGTCTATCGTAGTCTTCCAGACGGAGGATGCTGTGCTGTATGAAGGAGATGTCCAGCACGCGGAGCATGGAAGAGTCGGCCTCCTGGTACTGGTCGATGAGCTTCTCGACGGGTAGAATGATGCTGTCACCACTTGTCAGTGCACTCGGAACGGGGGGCCTACGGAACACCACTGGGACTGTCATACCTTGGGTGGACTATCAAGCCCTTCAACTTGCCAGCGAACTGAATGACCTGGAATGATGTGAGCCCCCCTCTTGAGGTTCCGGGCCATTACAAGAAAAAAGAATAGAAGAAAAGAAGAAGAAAAAAAAGAGAAGAGACGAAAAGGGGCGGAGCCTTCTTACCTCGTTACGAACGGATGCATAGTCACTTGTCGCCTTAAGTAGCAGGGCACAGAGGTATTTGGTGAGCAGCTCGTTGAGCTTGTCCTCCTTGTTGGCGGCCTGGAGGATGCGAATCTGGACGTTCCCTACGAGCCGCTTCTCCTTGGCCTCGGGGGATTCGCCCGACATGTTGAAGGAGCTATAGCGACGTCGATGGGAGTCTTTGACAGGCGGTTGAGATGTTGGAGAGTGAGATGATGCAGATGCAGAGAGAGAGAGGTACATGTGTAAATGTACCTTGCGCACCAACGTCGACGTTGCCCCCCGGCTGCCTGAGCTGATTAAGCTGCGTGTGTCAAGAAGCAGGGGGGTCACACACTCACTCACTCACTAAGCTCCGAAACCGGTTTAGTGACAACGGGGCCGTCTGGGTACCTTATATCGTTTGCGTTTTCCCCCCTTAACAACACGGCTTTCCGCAGACGAGACTGACTTATCGACCAATTTCTGCTCACGTATTTGGTGTTTTTTTTTTCTTTTTTTCGGACTGTTGTTTCGAAACGGCCGAGTGATGTGTCGCAATTTTGCTGAGTTGGGACTAGGGTTGGTTGGTTGGTTGGTTGAAGAGAGAGAAAGATGGAGAGAAAACCGTTTTGGCTGGACCCAGAAAGGAGGGTAAAAAAGGCCACAAAACACTCCCAAGGCGGGTGCCAGTCATCTGTACCGCATCATCCTCAGATGGAGGCCCTCAAAGTCAAGAGGCAGTGCCCGCATCATCCATCCTGCAACTCGCCCCCCGGTCGCATCTCTGCAAATGCATTCACAACATCGTCACTCTAGGCGAGTGTGCGTGCCATGGTCTCTTTTGGGTTGACGCCCACCTTGTGAGTCTGCTAAATGAATCAAACTCGCTGCATTTGGGCATTCTCCTGCAATGGAAGGAGACGAGTAGCCGGGTGTCTGTGCAAGTCTTTGAGGAGATTGGGTGCGTTGGGTGAAAGCTAATGGGAGTCGTTACATGTGGACTGGTTCCTGCAAGTCACATTGTGGGAGACTCAAAGAAGACTTTGCAACTGTATGCTCAAGAGTCCGTCAATCTTACAAATCCGTGATGCATTCGACTTGCATGTACACCTTGGCCTGAAAGAAGTAGGTGAAGCATGTTTATTGTATCTATCAAAGTAGTGACCGTGGAGGAAGCTGGTACAAGTCTGATTTTCAACATAATTTTGATCATACGTGGTATCAAAGGAGACCTTGGAGAGCATGTACTTTATGAGAGCACATGTGTTATAATATCGTGGCCGTGGCATACTAGTTTTAAACGTCATGATAACACGCGGGTAGTACAATGTACATTTTCCATCATCACCACAGGTAGGGTTGGTATTTCTGATGACATGCCAATTTATATAAAAAATGTTCTCGTATCAGGCTGCAAATTGACCAAGAGCAGTGATGTAATGAAAAGCTATCGAAGTTCCATGACCGTCGTGTATAGGCTTGTATCTCATATATCCAGATCACATCCCCATAGTATACTCTCACAATTGCGTACTTGATGGACTCTCGTACTCGAACACATCTAGGTATACAATGAACTGAGTGGAAAAGTCTGCGGCAACACGTTCAAGCAGGACCTATAAAAGGCAGCGGAAAGACTTTATGGCTTCTATAGTGCTCGACAGGTCATGCTGCCATGAGCTGCCACCCTGTCACGATAGCTTCATATATGAATGGCAACTGTTAATAGGGTTCACATGTGTCTATTCACGTATAGTACTTTCATTCCTCGCACTATCTAACTATATACAGTAGTCTAACTTCAATACTTCTTTCATTATCACAAGCCACTTTCGACCCTTGCTCTTGTATGCCCTGCTGTGTGCTCTACCCCGTGACATACCCCTACGCATGTAACTCGCCAGCCGCCCCCATTGCACACTTTTTGGTTCGCGTATCCCGGTGGCGGCCCATCACTCTGGTCACGATCCTCCGCGGGAGCGACCACGTCGGTTTGCCTTCCATGCCGCTGCCAACACCTACCATAAGACGCTCGCATACCCGCCCCCTCATCATTATGAACGTCTTTCTCAGTTCAAGAAAACGCCCCTTATAGCTTTGCGTCATGTGTCTCGTGGTCCCCCCCTTTCGTACTATCAACGCCCAAGAGCGCGCAGCCCCTAAGTGACCATCATATTCGACATGGACCAAGTGTCCCATCGATCACGGCTCACCCTACGCCCTTAACAAGCGTTCGCTTTAGAACGGGAGGCGTCTCTCTCGGCCGAGCTCTCGGCATCCAGCTCGAGTCAGCCCAGTCTCGAGGACACCGCCGCCGGCCGCACCCGAGCGCACAAGTTCACTAAAGACATACTCGTAGCACGCCGACATCCTCCGCCCAACTCCCTCCCCTGGTCTTCCCGGCCCTCCCCCAAGCATACCCTCTTCAGACGGAACCAGCCCACCAACCAAGCCCAAGCCCAAGATCCCCTCCCCCCTTCCCCGTCAAACCTTGAACGAGAAAGCTGCGGACTCGCACGAGACGAAACTGACCAGGTCGGTCTTGCCCGCTTTCAGTTCGTCCGTCCCGCCCCCTGATTCCCCGATGTCCGAACACTGCCCCCCTGAAGAGCGCGGTGCTCCGGCAGACTTTCTTCCTTCTTCTTTCTTCTTTTCGTTATAACTCTATTTCTTTTAGTCTCCGTAGGCAGAGGGAACCCCCGGGGCGGGGCCGCAACCTCTTGCTCGGAGAACTTAAACCCTCCTCCGCGTTGGCGATGCCGTTGTCTAACACATCTCCCCGGATCCGACCGTAAGTCCTTGTGGTATGGTGTACAAATCTCGGTCCTTTTCCGTGACAAAAATGTCATACCGTAAAGGAAGAAGAAGAAGAAGAAGAAGAAGAAGAAGAATAGTTAAGAGATGGTGGAAAAAGTGAAAAAAAAGCATCACCAGAAATGACAGTTTACCCGCGAATCGAGTAACTGCCGCCCAGCATATGAATTGATGAACCACCCACACTTACAAGGTCAGGGGATTCAACAGGCTCGCAAGCACTAGACAGGCCATCACATCAAGAGGTTTTCCTCCATTCAATCCGGGGCACTATCCCCGTACGCACAGCAGAAACCCGGATCCCAAAGTATGCGAGCCGCCTTTGGAGTAGACAGCGGCCTGCCACGCCCGCCACCCAGAGTCAGCTTCACATGACAAACTCTCTCTCTCTCTCTCTCTCGCCGCGTGTGCACGTCTGCGAACCCCCCTTACCGCCCGTTCGAAATGCCGTCTAGAAGTTTGACAGACTGGAGAGTTGCACCTGGCGAGAGGGCGGGGATGAAGGGGGGGGGAGGACTGAAAAGTAAAGAGAGGATGAAAAATAAAAGACACATCGCTCTCTGGTAACATAGCACCGAGGTTCCATCGTAAGCCTTTAAACCTTTTTGGCTGTTGCTTTTGGGCTGCTACATCAGCGCAGACGAAAACTAATCATCTCACTTCCTCGCTTCACTGGGTGTACAGCATGCTTCTCCAGGCTAAGGTTTTTAGTGTCTAGTCCCTTTTCCCAGCGGACGTGTTTGATGCGGGAAACCCCAATTGACTTTGAAGATGGATGCGTCGTCAGAAGCCTCCAGCAGGAATGGGGAGAGACCGATCAGTTCTGGGAGACACGAGTCAAGCGCAAAGGTTGTTGCTTGCTATATCTACGGCCGCCCTGGTGCGTCGAACAAAAAAAAGAACTGTGGACAAGGGGTGTCGTCCCTCGATCCCGCTCGATGTTCCCCGGAGTGTGGCTGGTCGAGAGCTCTGGAAGCGCGCGGCCGGAAAGCTTGCGGCGGGCATTCGTGACCCTCCGCCATCAGTCGGCAGCTCGGCTCGAAGCCCGAATGCCCCTCCCCACGGAATGACTCCGGCAGAGCTTCCATAAGATGCAGTTACCTACCCAGCTTGTCAAAAGGCCTGAGGTGGTGAGCCGAGAACAACTGACTGGGTCTAAGAACCGAACGCACGCGGCCCGTCCACCCCACTGGAGCGAGTCTCTTTGTCAATGAATGTGCGAGCAGGATACGGTACCGCCGTGTACTCCGTACACTGCTTCCAAATCAAGGAAGCCGTGCATTTTACAAAAAATGAAATAAAAAAAATTTGTGGGATTGCAAAAGGCCCTCGGTGATTCGTCGCGATGGCATGCGGTTGAGACAAGTTGAACCTTGCTAGCCCCTTGGGTTGTTGAACACGCTGGTCACCTACCTCACTGCTCTGATACGACCGGACCAGCAAACCGTCCAGGACTGGGGGCTAGCATCGAGGCTAATGTAGCTAGGGGACATGATGTACATGGGCGGACATTCCTTTCGAGGCCCATAAGTTCCCAATGCGTGTAGGATTGCATGCCGCGTCGACAGGGACGAATGTCGGCGAACCCCCTTCGAGAAAGTGTTGGAAAGGGTCGTCGACGAGGATTTTCGGCCGAACAAGTGTTCGCTTGATGACACGACAACTGCACAGGGAATAGGGTACCTGTCACGAGAGGAGCTCCTCGCCGTGTGTCAGTGCACAGGACAGCTGGTTGTTTGGGCACGGCAGAGCATCGTCCGCTAAGAAGAGGCGAGTCGGCGGCAAAGCACGAAGCGGAGATTGCCGGCTGGAACTGAGTTATGCTTTGAACCTTGACGACGCAGAGAAGCAACCACACGCGCCGAGTCTATAGAGTGTATACTATAGTAGGTAGATAAGTATAATCAGCGCATGGATCAGAAAATTGCCAAGTCGGCATGACGACCCGAACCAGAGAGAGAGAGAGAGAGAGAGAGAGAGAGAGAGAGAGAGAGAGAGAGAGATTCTTGAAAGGGAGTGAATCGTTGAGACTCACCGTGGTCAGTCACCGGGAGCATAAAGACGTCAATCTGGTTCCCAAAAGTCAGAGCTCGCTCGCTTGGGTGTGGCTTCGCAGTAGACCGCATGGCCATCTCTTTCTGGCCAGTCAAAAGGGACGAAGAGAGAAATCAGAGATCTCATTCTTCCCACACCTCGATCCACGGTAGCAGCGGGAGGGTCGCTTTTTCTGCGGCCACGCCCTTACCCCAGCCCGATGATTTCACTTTTTTTTCTCGAGAAAAACAGGGTGTCAAGCTTGCAGATTCGCCCAATGAGGCACTGTTAAGGAGCGACAGCCAACCGGGGTCATGGTTGTGCGAGTCGTGTCTCCTAGGTACAATACTAGGCAAAGGTTCGTGAACATGCCGATGGTCCGACAGAGAAACGGAAGTCCAAGATTGCCAGGCGAGCCGGTCTTGTTCGAAATTGGGCAAGCCTTGGGTTTCTACTGAGTAGACTAGACGGATGGATGGCTGTCTAGCTACCCAGTCGAGTTGGAGAATCACCCTGGGCGGCGCGGGGGGGTACTCGACCGACAGGGTAAATGCAAGCGACGGAGGCGGCACTTGGGTACAGTACACCGTACGACCGAATCCCGAGGCTTCGGCTCAGTAATGTCGAAGCCGGCCGGGCCGTCACGTATATCGAGGTACGCGTTGCCCTGGCTACCCAAGGGGCCAGCGTGTTGTCCAGACGCGAATCCCATTTTGAACACAACTGGGAAAGGTGTGATGCAGGGCTTTGGCGCGCCCTTGAGCATGGCTAAGGGGCCAAGGAAATTTAGCAGGTGACCGACGGGACCTGCCAACGCTACTGTACTTGGCTGCTCCTGGGGCCAGGGGGCGAGCATGGGCGTAAGGGAGACGCGACTTCGACTTCGACTTGATCGTTGACCACTGACGAGACGAGGGTTGCACCAAGGCAAGGAAAGGGAGCCATGACCTGTCGATGGAGAAAGGGAAAAAAGTTCCTTTTTGACGTGTCTGTTAAGTGGCCAAGGTTGGCCTGTCGATGTCGACGGGTTTGCTGCTGACGGCCACGGACAGAAGCTGGACTAAACAAGCAGAGGCAGCACGAACGAGGAGTGCCCATGAACAAAAGGTCGAACTGACACTGTTGGATTGTTTCGAAACGTTTGTGCGCGCGCGAGCAGCTAGCGACGCAAAGAAGTGGTTGAGTGCTGCAGCAAAGGTTATTGGCACGACATGTCACACACACTTCTTCATTTGCCCTCGCGCAACTGACTCCAGCACGGATTGGGTGGGCATGGATTGATCTCTGCTCGAGGGGAACGTCAACGAGACATGAGATTGCGGCCAAAGGGCGCAAGTTGAAGCAAATGTATGTAAATCGTCGGAATCCGGCGGGCGCATGGAGGGAAGCTGGTAAAAGAAGGAATGAGGTGGACTGGTGTAGGCCGTGTCACTAATGTGACTTGCCCCGGTGGTCGTTCGCATCCGCGGCGGGTATAGCAGGTGCGTATGTTGGACAAGCAAGCCAGACGAGAAGGTTGATGCATGCTTGATTGCGGCACATGTGGTCTTGTCGAGGCCGGCTTAGGGCAAAGAGGACGAGAGGGACGATGTGGCGACGAGGCAAAGACAACGACGTCCATGTAGTGATGGTGATGGCGATGGCGATGATTTCGGACTGCCGAAATGTGCCGGGTATATGTGGAAGGAGTATCGGTCCAATACCAAGAGTTTTCCGGCCATGCTCTGTCAATGCCTGCGTTTCCTGGTCTTGAACATGCATCATGGTGAAAAATGTAGCGATGGTGTTTCCAAGGCACCAAGCAACAGCAACAGTCAGCATATGGTGGGAAGGCATCTCAAGGCATCCTACTACCTGTACCAAGGTAGGTACAAGAGAGCGCATCTCCAGTTCTCGGCAGGGAGGGCACCCTGGCCTCCTTCTCCTTCCTTATGCGGTGACGCAATTTGGCGTTGAGACCGGTACGTATCGGGGCTCATGCTGTATGTACGCACCCCTCCCCTATTCCCATACCCCCGGGCGGCTCGTGTACCTAGGTAGGTAGGCAAGAAACAGGCGTAGGTAGCATAGGGCATGTACGAATAGGTTAGGTTAGGTACCTACTGTACGTATTTTGCCTAGCGTTTCTCTCTCCCGTCCCCGTATGATCTGCCCGAGGGATTGCCCCCCCCCTGCCTTGTGTCGAGGTACGGGCGCGACATGTCAAATCTATGGATGAGCTGCGCCCGGAACAGAGGAGGATGGATGCATCGCGAGTGTATCAGATAGCAGCACCTTTTCTCGCCCATTGGAGCAGTGATGGAGCTTTCAAGGAGGGCAGGAGCGACAAGGTTTTCAAGACAGCCGGGATGGGCGCGAGCCCAAGAGCCGAGATGGGATGGATGCCCTGGTTAGCCGTCGACTTCTCTGTCTGGGACCCTTTTCGATTTCGGTCGTCAGTTGTGTGCTGTACTTTTTGCTCAGAGGAGCGAGCACGCTTCATTCCGATCGGTTGGTTATGTATGAATGTGAAGCGGGTATAAGAATAAGGAAGAGAAAATTGATCAGGGAGAGATGAAAAAAAAAAGGGTAGGCAAGGGCCTTCCTTCCCTTGAACATGCACTTTTGATGCCATTCTGCCACCTGTTTGCTTCATTCCTTCCTCGCAAAGTACCTTTTGTATACAGGCAGCTACCTAACTCGGTAACTACATACACCACTTACCTACCTGAGGTCAACAGTCAGCCTCCGATTGCGCGGTGCCTCTCGGCTTCTTTCCATTCCTGCCCACCTCCTCTCCGGCGCCCCCTCTCTCCCCTCATTCGCTCGTTCGCCGATCTGTCTCAAAGCCGCGATGGACGGACGAATGCCCCAGGCCACCCACATGACTACCTCAGGTAAGTACCTTCTGACATGGAAGACGACTGATTAGACTACCTACGTAGGTACACTAAGGGCAAAAGGGGGGGTTGAAGAAGATGAACAAGACAAAGACGACAGTAGTGGTAGTAGTAGTAGTAGTAGTAGTAGAAAACCAAACGAGATGATGTGCGGCCTCCGTCCCACGAGGCTCCAGTTCACGGACCATCTCCGAATACCTAGTGTGTGTAGGTCAGGTAGGTATCGTACCTTTCTCTACCTACCTACCTGACGTGGCCTGACGAGCGAGTCCGCCTACTGCCGGCGTCCTTTTTGAGGCTGGCTGGCTGGCTGGCTGACTTTCCCCTTGTTCTGCCTACCTACCTACCCAGGTACCTAGGTACCTACCTAGGTAGGTTTCGTTTCGTTGCCTGCCCAGCTCGACGCACGGCATCAGCGGCATCAATACCGACGCCGGGGCCCCACCCAATCCAGCGCCGCTGCTTCAACGAGCTGTGTGGCCCATTCCATTCCAGCCCGCATACCTACCTAGGTACCTATGTTAAGTTACTATGCTAAACATGCTGCGTCGACAACTCTGTTTTTGCTCTTGACTACCTACCATCTATGTTGCCCGTCCAACACAACATCTATCTACGATACTTGCGCACGTACTGTACGTAGCCCTGGATCATCCTGGACCTACTCCGCAAGGAAAACCGGCTTGCTTTCTCCACCAGGAAGGAGACCCCGGGCTCCGTTATAACCATGGCATAGCGGACAGACAAGATGAACAAAAATACAGGAAGAGAGAGAGAGAGAGAGAGAGAGAGAGAGAGAGAGAGAGAGAAGTACGGATGCTGTACTTGTTCTCATCCGTAGTCGTCAAGGTACCGTCTTATGAGAGCTCGAGAATCTTGCTGTATGACCCGGACCCAAGAGGTCCTGTCCTCAAAGATGCCAAGGTAGGTACCTCTCTCTGCCTGCCGGCCGACCTCGTCCTTTCTTCAGCAGTCCTTCTTTCCCATCTTGGATGCCTCATCCTACACCCATACATTGTACGGATATCCACTCATCACCACCCGCATTACTAACATACCTACTTACCTAGCAATGGCTACCAAAGTGGTGTATCCTACCAGCCTACCTAGCGTGTGTAGGTGCCTACATAGTAGGCAGCTTGGGGGCAGCGCACATGCACGCATGATACAAACACGCCCCCTCGCCCCCTCACCCCACCTTCCCTACATCAGCTAGAGTTCAGGTCGCCCGTTTCTTCCACTCCGCCAACAAAAAAAACCCACATTCTACTGTACTGTACCTAGCTCTGTACTGTACTGTACCGTACCGTACCTACCTTACTGCGAACGTGTGCTCTGTCTGTCTGTTCTTTCCCTTCGACTTTTCCCTTCTTTCCCAACTAAACACCCCCCTCCCCCTTCTTGCCCACATCGATTCTGCTCTTTCTTCCTCTTTTCTTTTTTAGAGTTGCACCTCTTTCTGCCTCTTCTACTTCTTCTCCTTCTTCTGCTGTTGCTGCTGCTACTGCTGCTGTCGTCTATCTGTCTCTCGCCTGCCCTGCTCTGCCCTGCTCTGCCCTGCTCTGCTCTGCTCTGCGTTGCGCTGCGAGTTCTTATTTTGTTTTTCTTTGCCTCTAAACAAAAACGAAGCATCCTTTCTAGCGATTGTCTCGGTTGCTGCGGGGAAGAAAAAAACAAGTCGTGCTGCTTCTTGCTGCTGCTGCTGCTTCTTCTTCGCTGCCGCCTACGGACACCCTCACGTCACCACTGACAAGAGCCAGATCCCCACGGGCCCTCCCTGACCACCAGCCGGAGAAGAAAAAAAATCTCTGCGCGCAACTTCCTTGTCGCTTTTCCCTCCCACGTCGTTTAAACCCCCTCCCAAATTCCTCCCAGACACGAAAACATCCTTCGTAATTCTTCCCCTTTCTCCCACCCTCACCCTCCTTACGAGTCGCACGTCGGTTTTTCTTCCTCGTCATCCGGGAAAAAAATAAAAGAGTCTTTTTTTCGTCGGCGCCCAAAAGTAAGTCATCAAAGCATCATTTTCCTTTGTCCGCTCCCACCATTCATTCCCCCTCGCCTCGTCGCATTTGCAGCAGTCGCAGTCGCAAATCATCAACTCGTGTCCGACCTCCCGGGCCTCGGCATCTTCGGCAACCCTCTGCAATGGACCTTGACGCCCCATCCCCCGACCTTCGTATTCACGGTCGGAACTCCGGGCGGTGTTGAGAATGGGGTTGGCGGTGGTGACAGCTATCGGAGAAGAGATGGAATTGCGCTTCTGGGCGCGTCACGCAGCCCCTCTATCCATCGTGGGTCATCCCGGACCATGGACGTCGATCGACAACCAAATGCCGAAGCTGTCCAGCCTCCAAGTGTCTCGTGCCAAGTCGTCCCCGTCGGCTACTTCTTTGAGCGCACCATGATGCTTTGATTACCGTCAGCACTCGAAAACGACTCCGCTTCGATCCCCGCTCCCCGATGCTTCCGTCAGCCTTGTCTTACCTCGCCCTCGCCGCCGTCCAGCACCGCTCTTGTTAGCACTCGAGAGGCGTTAAAAGCCAACAATACAACTGGGGTTGGCTAGGTCGTACTGTGCTGCCTGAGCATGGTACCTCGCGATAGCCGTTCAGCGCCGGAGACCATTGCAGAGCTCAGGCCGGCTTGGTGGCTCGGGTCAAGGGAGAGAGAGGCGAGACATCCGGCGAAGCAGCGCACCACCCAGCCGTTCATGAACGAGAGATGCATGGCCGCTAGTCGTGTCAGTGTACCTGAGCCGAACAATTCCCGCATACTACGGATTGATGCCGTCGTCGAGAAGACGGGATGCGCCGGCTTGTCTACTCGAGGGCGCTCGAAACACGGCGATTTGATGGCTACTCTCACCAATGGACTGCCATGTCAGCCTCAGATTGCCTTTCGGCCCCGCGCCATGGCAATTGCCGCTTTGCCCCTCCGTCGAGAAGCCCACGCTCACCTCCCTTGGGAAGTGGTTCCTTCGACGACACTCACATCCCTTACAACGTCCAACTCTCGCCATTAGGTCAACTTCGTCCAGCTGCGACGGCCAAGCAACGTCGACCATCGATTGAACCGCAACACCCCAACACGTCCGACACCGTGACTGCGACTATGACTGCTGCCTGATGCGTGTCAAGTGTGCAAAATCCTGATCATGCGATGCTAACCGCCATTTAGGTCCAATCGTTTCGGATTCTTTGACCCTTTTTCGGATCAGTGAGAGTAACTTGGCCACGGCGCAAATTTTGGAGACCCAAAAGTCGAATTTGAAGCATCGCTCAGTTTCTCTTGTCGGTGGCTGTAGCATTTCTTGCACCAATACCCCGCGACACCTCCATCTTTCGGTTTTACGACGGGGCGTGCAGGCGTCGGAGAGAATCGACTTTTTAACAGAGTGCTTTTTGGTGTCTCGGTTTTGCTTCTGAATACAGAACTCTCTGTTTAAGACCAACAAATCTTATTCTAGGCCGGCACAGTTTAGTTCCGACTTTTTTAACATTCAACCAATCTTCAAACGGTATGATGGGCCCGCCCACGGTGTAAGAGCGACCGAATCCGACTTGCTGACCTCTCTCGCCAGTTTCAATCGTGAAAATGGACGGCATAAACCCCTACAACCCCGCTCAGGGCAACGGAGCCCCTCCTCCCAACGCTAACGGCGACGGCTTCGGTACTCCCGTCTCTGGCGGCATGCCATTCCCCGGCAACAACGGTTCCGGGGAGATGCCGGGCGGCGTGCAAGCCCCCAACCAGCAGGACGCGAATAAGAACACCCTCTGGTGAGTGGCGCTGCAAATCTCTCCCTCTCTCCCGGCGGGGGTTTGGTCTAACAGAGGCGCAGGATGGGCGAGCTCGAGCCCTGGATGGACGAGAACTTCATCAAGGGCGTCTTCCTTACCGCCACCGGAGAGCCCGTGAACGTCAAGGTCATCCGCGACAAGACGTCTGGCAATGCCGGGTACTGCTTCGTCGAGTTCACCTCGTCCGAGGCTGCCAGCAAGGCTCTCACCTTGAACGGCTCCCCCGTTCCCAACTCCAACCGCGCCTTCAAGCTCAACTGGGCTTCTGGCGGCGGCATCAACGACCGACGTGACGACCGTGGCCCCGAGTACTCCATCTTCGTCGGCGATCTCGGCCCCGAAGTCAACGAATACGTTCTCGTCTCTCTCTTCCAGGCGCGATTCCCCTCTTGCAAGTCTGCTAAGATCATGACGGATGCCATGTCGGGACAGTCGCGTGGCTACGGTTTCGTTCGTTTCACCGACGAGCAGGACCAGCAGCGAGCCCTCGTCGAGATGCAGGGAGTCTACTGCGGCAACCGCCCCATGCGCATCTCCACGGCCACCCCAAAGAACCGGTAAGCTTTTCTTCCTTTTTTTTTTTTCTACTTTTCCCCTGGCACTTGTGTGCATGTTCCGTCTAACTAGAAAAACAGGAGCAACCACGGCGGCCCCTACCAGCAGCAGCACCATGGCAACCAGATGATGGCTCCCGGCCTGCCTCCTCACCAGCAGGGATTCTACGGGGTTCCCTCGCCTGCTCAGTATGGTGGTGCTTACGGAGCCCCCTACAACCCCCCTGGCCAGCAGATGAACCAGTTCACCGACCCCAACAACACCACCGTCTTCGTCGGCGGCCTTTCCGGCTACGTGACCGAGGACGAGCTCCGCAGCTTCTTCCAGGGCTTTGGCGAGATCACCTACGTCAAGATCCCCCCCGGCAAGGGCTGCGGTTTCGTCCAGTTCGTCCACCGCCATGCCGCCGAGATGGCCATCAACCAGATGCAGGGATACCCTATCGGAAACTCCCGCGTCCGTCTGAGCTGGGGCCGTAGCCAAAACAACTCTGGTGTTGGTACCCCCTACCGTCCTGCCCCTCCCCCGCCTCACTACTTTGCTCCCCCCGGCCCCGGCGCCTACGGACCTGCTCACTTCGGTGCTCCCGGTCCTCACGGCCCCCCGGGACCCCAGGGCCCTCCTGGTGCCCCTCCTCAGGTAAGGTTCCCTGGGTAGCGGATTCAGACAAAAAAAACAAGACATGTTGGCTAACACCCTCTGTAGTAGAATGATGGTTGGACGGACCACAAGGACGGCTTTTCCGCTCTCGCACGCGACATGAAGACCCGAAGAAGGTACTCATGAGCTCAAGCCCTCACGATTGTCTTATTGCTTATACATCGAAACTTCTCTTGTCGTTTTTCGCTCGCCGCCACCGCCTTGGGCCCTTTACGCTGCACGATGGATACCTGGGCGAATGACGCATATTTCTTTGGACTTGTTTGATCTTAGGCATACGGATAGCGGACACGATTGTGAGACGTCACGAGAACGACGATTGCATGCTTTTTGCGGCCTGAGTTATTCTCTTTGGACATGTGGGCTTGTCTTGGGCGTCGGCTTTCGGATGGTTCTCTCGACTTGGTTGCCCCTTCATTTGTCTACTTCCACACGGGACTCGCCCCAACAGAGATTTCCTAGCTTTTAGTTTTGCTCGTCGCTGTCTTTTTTTATTCTTCTGACTTCGTGACTATACTGCGTGAGAATCAAGCCTGTTCTGTTCGTTCGCTTTTGATGGTTGGGCTGGCTGGGTTGGGTTGGTGGGTAGCAGTTGGTCTCGAGCTCCGAATACCCCCTCTGTCGTTTACGTTTCCATGTGGTGAGGGGACCAAGTGCCTTGAGTGCCTCTCGTTTTGTACGGAGTTTGTTTGCGGGCATCATGTATTTGTCCGCTGGGTAGGATTTGGGTTTGGAACGGCGCTACTGGGCAATACGGGGCGCGGTATTGTATCCAGAAACGGCCAACCCTGTTTTCTGGAGCTTGCGGGCGTTGATCAGGGAGATGCGAGGCAAAAGCACGCTTGCCGTGCGGTGTAGTGACCGGGCCGGACTTGATTTTGAAGAAACAAAACAGGTTGGAGAGTTGCGATTCCACGGTTTGGGCGAATGGCGTTGGTGGGCGGGGGGATCCTGGATGAAATGAACGGCCACAGGAAACATCCGGAGGCTGACCCCCCCAACATCCACTTCCCTATGGCTGAACTCAGAATGATAGGTTCTGAATGAATGGAATGAGGTTGCGTACGATGATGCTGGAACTGTGATGTCGTTGATCGTGATGGACAAGAAGCCTGCTGATCGAGACAGAGGATCCGGGGGGGAGGGACTGATGCATTGAGACGACTTGGAATGTATCACCGTCTTACGGCTCCGGCCAGCAGGTTCACGGGGATCGAACGACAAGATGCTTCCTTCCTCGTCGGGGCTTGGCAGCGTGGGTTTGGTTCACCAAACCGGCACGCCGAGACTATCTAAAGAAATACAAATACAAAACAACAGGCGCCGTTATGAAAAAAAGATTGCTTTTCTTGCCTGCACCTCGTCACGAACGCATGGAGTAGGTTATTAAAGCCAAGCCATGCTGCATGCAGGCGATGTAATGCCGACGCAGTATAGGAACGCACCTATCTACTGCATCCCTACCGCAGCACGAGGCGTACATAGTGTAGAGAGAGGGAGAGAGAGAGAGAGAGAATCAAAAGAAACTTGTCTCTCTCCCCTTTCTATGGTGATGATGGCTGACACCAGATATAATATAGGATGGGAAACAAAAAGAACAATATTGAAAGGGACGAGACTCGAACTCGCGCGGGTTGCCCCACCAGGAAATAGATGTTAAGCTGACCTTAACCTGGCGCCATAACCAACTCGGCCACCCTTCCAGAAGGTGTTGATGATCGGGACAGTGTTGACAGACTAACAATCGCTTTGCAACCGTGCTCATTCACCTGTCACCTGTTTAAGTGATTGACATCCAAAGATGCCATCCAGTCCCGGTGATGTCCAGTTGTTTGATTTGCTATCCGCTCGAATCGATTTGACGCCGACTTCAACTTTGTCTCGATAGCAATTAGGGAGCCGGTGGTGCCCGTAAATACCCATTCCCTGCGCCCCAGTGTTGATAGCGCATCATCCTGGTATGCATCTCTCTCTCTCTCTCTGGCTTACACCGAAGGGCCAATTCCGAAATGTCTTCCTGGCGCCTATGAAGCCCATCCATCCATCCATAGGGAACCAATCATTGCCGACCTACCACCCGTTACTTCATACTCTCTTGGACAGATATAAAAAAACACCTCATTTCCATAAAATCACCCAGGTCGAAGATGGTGGAAGATTGCCCGTGTCCGAGAAGCTTCGCCGCACGGCCCGAAACGCTCTCCCAGTCACGTATGCAGGACGTCATTTGCACGCTAGAAGAGTCCCGAACTTGACGCTCCCCACCGCGCGCGCGCGCGCTTCTCGTGGGATATCAGAATCCTGTTGGATCGTTGTCGGTTTCCGGAACAAAGAAGAAAGCCCCATTCTTCTTTTACTTCTTATATACTCCAGCCAGTATCCTATACTTGCCAAAAAGAAAAGAGAGAGAGAGAGAGAAAGACAGAGCGAAAAGGAGTAGTATCCCACCGCTCCAGGACACAAATCCAAAAGCCTTGTCTTAATATCGAAACAAGGCCACGCACGCACACACACACACACACACAAAACAGGAGGACCAAGCCTCACCTCGCCAACAATGTCTCGCGAGTCCCTGGCCGCCTTCCGCAAGTCGCCCCCTTCGGAGGACCTTGCCGCCATCGCCGAGAAGCACCTCGAGCACGACCTCCAGGACTCGGACCGCGACCGGCTCAAGAGCGCCGCTACAAAGGTCAGGAGGCACGCCGTCATCGGCTCCGCCTTCGGCCTGGGGCTCGGCGTCTTCCTCGCCTTCAAGCTGAGGCGGGCGCGTGCCGACATGTTCGCCGCCATCCGGGCCGCGGAGAAGCCCACGCACGTGCAATTTTCCAACGGGAGGACAGGTCAGTGACGTTTTTTTTTCTTTTTTCTTTCTTTTCTTTTCTCGTATCATCTTTTTTTCCAGTCCAGAGGTGAACTCCCCGAGTCTCCTTCTGGACGGATCCTCCAGACCCTCGGGGTTGTGGCTCACCCCCTTTGCTGACGGTGCTACCAGAACCCATCCCCGACCTGACCGAGATGATGCAGCCGACAAAGGCCGGCGACGTCGCGGCGTACTCGCTGCTCGGCCTCGGGGGCCTCTTCCTGGGCGGCGAGCTCGGCTTCGTCTCCGGGACCTCGGCGGCGGCCAGGACCATCAACCAGGACCCGGTGAGCCGCGCGAGGATCGAGACGGCCTTCAGGAAGTTCAGGGCCGAGGCCCTGAGGAAGGAGGCCGAGCGGCTGGACGGGGGTGAGAAGATTCTCGACAAGATCCTCTAGACGCTCCCGGCCAGCGGCACGGCGGGGGGAGTGGAGGAGGGCGAACACCCTCATCAAAAGAAAGCGTGATAGTTGCAAGCAGAGCCTGGCTTAGCTTTTTCTTTCGCAATTTTGTATGGTCCCGTACTATCACAGGGCTCCAGAAAGGGCGAGAACGGTTGCAATCGTCTCAAGGAAGCGACCCGATCGCACAGCGGTGTTTTATCGTACTCGGCTATAATCTTGCTGTACAGAACGCTTTCCATACATTGATGCTCATCTGCATATCAAGACATTCAGTTGAGCTAGTTTCGCCCCCCTTTACTTTTGGCAAGTTGCCGTGATGTAAGCCGCAAACAGCAAAAGGAGACGCGGTTTAAGCTGTCATGCGGCGGCTCTTGCTTTGCAAGATGCAGCTACATCAGGTTCGCAAATCCGCTTGGAAGCTATCGGATCCTCACACAACCTTTGCAAAACCCGCGTCGTTTTTCATGCTTTCTTTTTTGGGGGGGGGGCGGTCGTCCAAGTTGACTCCGGCCTACGTCACCGTAACCTTCACACCCTTCATCGAGCCCTCGTCGCGCCAGTCCCCGAGGAATTTGATGTAGGCGTTCATCCCATGCGGGAACGGCGTCCCCCTAGCCATTTTCATCTGCTCCTCGGGCGGCGCCTGGCGGCCTTCGTCGTTCAAGTAGCCCGGCGTGCAGACGGCCAAGGCCGGGGAACCAGGCCGCGTACCGCATGATGACCCCGGAGTAGGACTCCTCGCCCTCGACGGTGGCCTCGAGGACGACCCTGTCGGCTTTCCCCCCGCCCGCCCGCTTCCTCGCCTCGGCCAGCATGTACGCGCGGTGCTGCGACATGGTGCCCTGCACGCTAACAAAGTTGGCCGGCGCGCCGGTCTGCAGCGGGCCGGCGAGGAAGAGGTTCGGGAAGCCGGTCGTGAGGACGCCGCGCAGCGTCGAGGGGCCCGCGGCGTGCCACCTGTCGGACAGCAGGGCGCCCCTGCGGCCCTTGGTGGTCATGTTGGAGCGGCCCGAGGGCTCGCCCATGTTCGCGGCGGGCGGAATGTAGCCCGTGCCCAGCACGACGACGTCCAGCGGGTATTCGACGCCGCCGACGACGAGGGCGCCCTCGGTGGCGCGGTCTACGCCCTTGCCGTCCGTGTCGACGAGGTGGACGCTGGGGAGGTTGAAGGCCGCGAGGTAGTCGTCGTGGAACGCCGGCCGCTTGCACCACGTCGGGTAACCACGCCTTCAGGGCCTCGGCCGTCGTCCTGTCCAGCCGTCCGCGACTAGGTCCTCTTCCGCCTCGCCGCCCGCCACGTGGGCGTTGAAGTTCTCGATGCGGCGCCCCTGCCAGCCTCTCCCGTCGGCGATCCTCTTCCACTCCTTCGGGTCCGTGGGCCTCTGGCCCCGTTCGTCCACCGACGAGGGCGTCCGCTGGAAGACGTAGAGCTCCTTGGCCCACTTGGCCAGCTGGGGCACGAGCTGCACGGCGGTGGCGCCCGTGCCGATGATGCCGACCCTCTTCCCTTCCAGGCCGGTCAGCTGTGGGTTCTCGAGGTCGCTCGGGTCCCCCCCCCCCGGTGACGCCGTAGTTCCACCGGGCGGAATGGATCATGTCGCCCTCGAAGGCCTCGAGGTTCCTGGCCGTCTTGGGGTGGTTGAGGACGGCGTTCGCCTGGACGACGAACTGCGACCGGACTCTCATCGCGACGGGCGCCTCGCTCGGGCCGCGGCCCTGGCTCAGGACGACTTCTCACCGCTTCGCGCCCTCGTCCCACTCGCAGCTTTCGATCCTCGAGCGGAAGACGCCCTGCCCTGGCCCGCCAGGCCCCACGTCTCTCCGCCATCCGGTTCGCGTACGCGAGAAGCTCGTGGCCGTAGGCGTACCTGTGCTTCGGCACGTCCCCGGGTCTCCTCGAGCAGCGGCATGTAGAGGTAGCTCTCGACGTCGCACATGAGGCCGGGGCACCGGTTCCAGTACCAGGTCCCGCCGAAGCCGCCGGCGGCGTCGACGAGACGGGTGTCCTCGGGCCTGAGGCCGGCCTGGACGAAGCGGATGGCGAACAGCAGGCCGCCGAAGCCGGCGCCGAGCACGATGACCTTGACCTCGTCCCCGTCCGCGAGGCCGGCCGGCCGCGCGTTGAGCTCCTCGTGGTCGGCCTAGGGGTCTCGGACGAGCTTGCTGAGGCGCGCGTCCCTCTCGATCTCGGTGTACTGCGCGTTGCCGCCGGGCCGTTGGCGCTTCTCCTTCTCCTCGGTGTACTTTTTGTTGAGTGCCGCGAAGTCCAGGGCGGCGCCGTCGGCAGGCGTCTCAGACACGATGGGAGTGGCAGACATGATGGGCCGTCTGGGTGGTTGAATGTTTAAAGCCCGAGAAGAGATGTGCAGTTGTCGGGAACAGTGGGCGCTCCAGACGAAACATGGAGAGAGGCCCAAAGCGGCGGGATGTCGATATTTAGGTTGAGCAGGATTCCTGAAGGGGTCCATGCTAGGCCAGGCCAAGCCAGTCTCAGGGTACACATCTTCAAGCGAATCCGGGCATGTTCTATACAGTATGCACTGTTACCTGTCGTCTAGCCCCCCTCTCGGCCTTTTAGGGGCCGACCCCGCCACCATGGGACGTCCTTGAAAGCTTGACTTTTGTTCAGTTTGAGGTGTGGACCAGTCACTAAACCCCCCTTGGGTTCACGATACGTCAACTTCGCTTGTTGTGTCGTAACCTCATATGATGGGGGCCCATGTGTACAGTGTTTTTGGGCCTGTATGTTTATCTACGTCTCAGAGTTTGAGGACATCATGTCAAGGCGTCATGAGTTGTGGGCAGCCGGGAAGAAAGCAAGGCCCCGAAGACCGTCAGCGGAAAGCCGCCATGTGGTGCATGTGGTACTCGAGATACTTGCCCGACGGGTGCTGGGATGGGCATGGGCGTATTCGTATTCAACTCGTCACACATTTGGTCGTTACACTTCGGTCCGCGGGTGTGACGTAGGATATCCAGGAGTTGGCGGATTCGTTCTCTTGCCGGTGTAGATCGAAAGGATTATGATAGACGTCACATGCGGGGAGAGGGAGGAGTTCAGAATTGAAGCCACGGCTGCAGCATTCGCGTGGACATGCTCGGCGGCCGGTAAACGTATCACTCAACTTCGCCTAGCCTTGGCGTCTTGACAACCACACAAGCCGGTTGGCCGCTACGAGACCGGCACGGAGCGTTACATGCGTGCGAACAGAAGGGGGCGTGATGACGGCGGGAGCGGCCGCTGCGAACCCATTGGGCTTGGACTGAAAGCCGGCGCGAGCGTACAGTACACAGCTTTGGGTCCCGGCAACTTGCGAGCTGATGACTCTTAAGACGAAGATACTTATAAAGTTGACAGGGGTGTAGCAGCCCCGACTCCTAGGATAATAGGTCCCGAGTCCCTCTGAAGGGGAGAAGGGGCAAGATCCAGTCTCTGTTCAATACCAGCCCTGCGTTGAAACATTGCTATATCTGACCTTTCCGTATGTATGCTGTGACATGATATACAGAAGATACTAGTATAGTTACCTTTACTACGTTTATCAAAAAAGTACTAGTATGTCTTATGAAGTACCTATTGCCCTCTACAGTTAGTCCATCGATGCCGATACAAAGAATTTGAGGTATAATCATAACAACGACAGCAGAGAAGGTTGCAATGCAATTGCCTTCTTTCCATAATGACCCAGCCTCCGCGTACACAACGTTGACGCCCGCCAGCATTGGTGCGTAAAACTATGTCTACAGCATCCCAACTCCGTATCATCAGATCGCGGTACAAGTCCCAACCTGCTGCTTCATAAAGCAGAGACTGATATCGGATGTGTCTGGAATCGAGTGACCAGGGAGCTTCCCACACATCAACCAAGGCCTAGATGGGCGAGGGACTATAGGCCCGTCGATGAGCACTCGGGGTAAGTCCTGCTTGTACAGCCCGAAATATCTCGTTCCGCCTTAAGCTCCTAATCTTGCCAAATTCAGTGCTGCCGGTTCTGGCATTGTCGGTTTGGACTGCTTTGTAGAAGGGCCCAAAAATAGATGCTTTGCCTTGAAAACCATATGCCATGTGGCCGCTCATCCACCCTCTAGCCCTCGTTGCTTCGAGTTCTCCATCGTCGAGTCCAGCCTTACCCCAAGATCGGACATTCCCGTTGGCGAAAGCAGCTCGTGGACACCATCAATGAAGTCCATCAGACCAGCCGCCCGGACCTTCAGCAGCGACCCAACAACGGCCGCCCTCTCCGACTCGCTCTCCACCACGAAATCCCCGATGGTGATGGCGTCGGAAAGAGTGGGCGACGGCGACGGAGGTACCGACGGCGAGGCGGGGCTCGGCCGCTGCAAGGCTTGCTGGTTCCGCTGCCAGATCGTGACGGGCCTGGGCGCCTGGAAGGCCGGCTCTTCCCTCGGCAACTTCTCCGGCCCCCTGTTCTCAAACTTCCGCAGGCTAGCCCAGGGCGTCCCCGGCGAAGGCGGCGAGAACGGCGCCGAATCGTCCTCGGGGCTCCGGGCGACTCTGGGCGCGGCCAGGGACATGGCCGAGGCGACAGACGCGGTCTGCGCGGCCCTCCTGAAGCAGGTCTCCGTTTTCGGCATGGTCCCCGAGGAGACGGTCGTCGCCGGCCGCCCGATGAGCGACCACGGTATCGACTCCCTCGTGGCGGTGGAGATGCGTAACTGGATCTTCCGCGAGACGGATCTCACGGTGGCCATTCTGGAGTTGATGGCGAACCAGCCGATCCACAAGCTGGCCATGAAGATCGCGGGGGGTACTCACCTGGTGAGCGCGAAGGTGAGGAACTCGTCGTGACTTTCTGTATTCGGGAACTGTGAGATTGTTCGGAGGATGAACCTTTAATGCGAATGTTTTTTTGTCGAATGTAGAGTCATAGTTTAAACGGCGCTTATTCAAGTCGTACCAAAAATATCCATCTTCCTTAGCCAAGTCACTACATCTATGTTCACACAACGCAGTCCTGCAGGCCTCCCTCCCCTGATGCCAACAGGCCAAGTCAACTTACCACCGTCCAACATCAAATGGAAACGTGACTTCATGTACGAGGGGGCTTCTTTCATCGTGAGGAACTATTTGTTCTGCCAAGGCGCAACCGCCATGAAGTCTGTATGAGTACCTCGATTCATTAAGTCAAGTCACCCACTTTTCGCCCACCCCTGCATTTCGCCCACCCCAAAAATGCCGCCCAGCCACCCATTTATTAGATATCCTCCAAGTTCAAACTATCACCACTTTTTCCAACCTTCATCAAATTACTTCATTTTTTCAGGATATCTTCTTTATCATGCAATGGTCCAGTATACCGAAAATGAGATCAATCGGGCGATAGAAGATATCGCAAACGGCCTATCAACCAGAGATGCCTCCAAGCGATGGGGTATACCACGATCAACCCTTCAATATCGGCTCAGCGGCACCCAGAAGAGGTCAACTGCTTTTAAAGACCTCCAGCGACTATCCTATGACCAAGAGGCCAAGCTGGCCAGCTGGGTGCAAATTCAGGCTGACCTTGGGCTCCCACCAACCCATCAACAACTAAGGGATTTCGCCTATCGCATACTGCATGCCATGGGGGATACCTAACCTCTAGGCAAGCGATGGGTAGCTGGCTTCTAGCGCCGCAACCCCTCTATTAAGGTCCAGAGAAGTCGTTCTATCAATTCTAGGCATATAAATGGAGCATCTACTAAGGTTATCAGGGACTGGTTCAAATATCTCGCGATGCCTCACATCGCTACCATCAACCCATCTAATAGATACAATATAGATAAGACTAGCATCCTTGAGGGCAAGGGAGATAATAGGCTGGTGCTGGGCAGGTCAGAGACAACCTCAGTAAGGAAGAAGCAGCCTAGCTCACAAGCATAGGTATCTATCATCAAGTATATCTCTACAGTAGGCAAGGCACTATACCCTCTAGTTATATATAAGGGTAAGACGGTCCAGCAGCAGTGGTTTCCTCTTGACCTTAGCCCATACAATAGATAGCAGTTTACAGCAACAGAGAATAGCTAGACTACTAATGCTACTACTGTTGAATGGTTAGAAAGGGTCTTTTTACCCCAGACTACCCCTAAGGATAGAGAGGCAAGGCTGCTTATCCTTAATAGCCATAGGAGCCATACAACAACAGATTTTATATAGTTATACTATACCCATAACATTCATCTGTTATTCCTTCCAGCACACACCTCTCATATCCTTCAGCCACTTAACCAGTCAGTCTTTAGGCCTGTAAAGTCAGCCTATTGCAAGGAGCTAGGGCATCTTACTCAGTGGAATAATTCTACTATTATAGGCAAAAGGCAGTTTATTTCATACTATCATAAGGCAAGACTGGCTAGTCTGATAGCCACCAACATCAAAGTAGGCTAGAAATATACTAGGTTATGGCCTGTTTCAATAGCAAAGCCTCTCATAAGTGGGCTACTGCTCCAGAAGTCAACATCATCACTTCTGCTACCAACAATACCAATCAACAAGCGCAAAAGAGGTGCCTATGAGGGCCAGGATGCCTAGGATAACCAGGAAATCGATAGCTGGGCATCTGCGGTGGAGTGGTCTACGCCAAGGAAGCAGAAGGATCTTAATGACCAGTTACGCTTATTCAGCAAGCTAGATCAAACCTTCTATACACAACGACTACTCTTTAAGAAGGTGAAAAAAGGCTTCCAAGAGCAAGCCTTCCAGCTGGCTACTGCAAGACGTCAAATACAGGTCCTCCAGTCTAAGGTTGATAGTAGTGTGCCTAGGAAGAGGAAGGCTGTTGTACTAGACCCAAACACGAAGTTCGCGACAATCAAAGAGGTGCGGCAGGCCCAAATTAAGGCTGGCGATGTGGAGGATAGTCCAGATGAATCCAGCGCATCTGAATTACCTAGTGAGGCTGAAAGTTGCATTGTTGTAGCATCCAAAAAGTGTTGATAGTCAATATAATAAAGTGGTGGTTGGCATGATGGCGATGTTTGAGGGTGGGCGAAATGCAGGGGTGGGCGAAAAGTGGGTGACTTGACTCATAATTAAGTCCTGTCTTATCGGAATCCGAACTATGCCGACCAGATGTAGCCATGACGAATTGAATGCACAATGAATCCTCACTTCCTCGATGCTCATGACCACGATCAGAGCGCAGACCTTTCGTGGAATTTGACCGTCAGCGTTGGCTTCCACCACATGACAAACACTCGACCAGCTCCGATAAAGTCGACATCTTTGTTGACCAGCTCGAGATCATACTTGTACAGCATCTTGACCAAGATCAGATTGAGTTCCATGTACGCAAAGCTAAAGTTCCACCGATGTCAGAACGTTCCCATCTCATTTCCCGGTCACCGCGTGGCGAACTTACTTCCTGCCGAGGCAGCCTCGCGGTCCCAGGGAGAAGGGCTGGCTGGCCTCCTTCACGTCCTTGCTATCCGGGTCAAGCCACCTCTCCGGCTTGAACGACATAGGGTCACTGAAGTTGTCGGGGTCGTGCGTGACCGCCCAAGTGTTAGAGGCTGTGTAGTACTGAGTAAAGGAGTTAGTAGGAGGGCAGTTAGGGGTCACTGGTGACTGTTATTCTAATCTGTCTCCTTTCTAAACCTTGATACTATTGTGAAAACCCCTTTTGTGTGCCCTTTGGTATAACGTTATTCTGTTCCGCGGTGCCCCCTGGGCCCTACCCGGTACCCCGCCAGCCCTGAAGCTAGTACTACTTTTAAAAACCTGATATGATCCCCCCCCCTCTGAGGTCCTATCCTTAGGACCTGGTGGTTAATTGGTTAGCCCCTCTATTAGTACCCCAGTACCCTACCTATAATACTGCTTATACTTTAGTAGAGTCTGGTGTTAGAGGCTATGTAGTACTAAGTAAAGGAGTTAGTGGGAGGGTAGTTAGGGGTTACTACCCGTGCCCGCCCCCACTTTAATTGGAACTCGAGGACTCGTCACCCACTAAAGTGGGTGCTGAACACCCATACGTCCATAACACCCATATGTCCAAAAAAGTGATTAATTGAATCTATTCCCACCCTCAACCCCTCTTCAGCAAGCGACCACAGCCCTCATCATCAATGATATATAATGGCTGTAATGTCCCGTCAATTCTCATCTTCCGAGCCTTTTTTGCGGCCTCAAAAACCACCTTTTTCGTGGTTTGGCGGATCTTTTGCTCAAGGGACTGTATCACCTTCACAGCCTTCGCATACTCGTTTTCCTGCCTCTGCCTCACCATTTTCCTTCCATCTTTGACTTGGATAACCCCTCCTGTTTGTAGTTGTGTATTTCGTGCCTGACGACGAGCTCTGCGGACCTTTTCAGCTAAATTGGTCCTTGAGAGATCTCTCTTGACCTGGATCAATTCAGACCCTTGGGTTAGGGCCCCTCTGATGAATCGATCTAGATTGTGGTTGAATGGCGAGACCTCTCCAGTCAGCTCTTCGATTTGGTTGCTGATGATCTCTGATGCCTCAGAGAGCTTATTCGCCACTCTTCTGAGTTTCCTGATGGTTGTAGGAGTACTGAAGGAGGAGGACGACGATCCTGTGTTGGGTGGTGTGGTCACTGTAGGAGGGGTGCCATCTCGGATTGCGATCTTCTCCAGCACCACTTGTGGGTTGAATGGGTTTATCCCAGTCTTCTTAAAAGCTGATATAATGGTAGATTGCTTGAAGGTTTGTTTACGAATGGACTGAATAAAACTGAGGAACTCCAGCTTGGTGATGTTGGTACAGCCTTCCCGGACTATGGTGTCAACTGCAAGGCTGTGGTAGTGCTTGAGAGGCTGAAACACTACCACATCCAGTGGCTGAAGGAGATGGGTTGAATGAGGAGGGAGGCCAAAAGGAAGGATCTCATGATCCTCACAATACTGTAGGAACTCAACAGTGTGATGAGAGCCATATCCATCAATCAGAAGGAGCCTCTTGTGGCCCTGGGTCCGGTTCTTTGAGTGTATATCGAAGTGCTTGATCCAATCGAGGGACATCTGGTCATTCGAATAACCAGTTGGCGATACTCCAATTACTGTATCCGCCTCCAAGTCCTTGATGCCATACCATCTGCTCATATGAACAGAGCCACTAAGGATCAAGAACGCAGGGATATAATCACCTGCTGCGGATATGGCCTCAATCGCAGTTGCTGACTCTCTGTTGGTTGGGATGGCGAAGTAATGGGCCCTCTTGCGTTTGGTGATGACCATCTTATCCTTCCCAACTCCTATTTGGAAGCCAGTCTCGTCCATGTTCCAGATATCAGAGGGTTGTATACCATATACCTTAATGGTCTCTTGGAGCATCAGAAACCAACTGTTGATAACCTCTATATCCTCAGACTTCTTCCGTTCCATATCAAGGGTCTTCTCTTTGGCGTAGAAGTACCCATGCCTCTTGATGAATCGACTGGCCCACATAGGGTTGACAGTTGGAGGAGGCATCTGATGATCTTCATGGGACTTAGCCAAGAGGTAATTGGCAGCATCCACAAGAAGCTCTCGCCGTAGGGCAAGATTCATATGATCCATTCGATCAATATAGTGACAAAGAGCCTTCTCCTGGTCCCAGGTAAGCTTTCTACCGTGGACTGGGCGGTCCTTAAGAGATGGTGTTCCTGAAAGCCTCCGATACAGCTTCTTACGTGGTATCTGGTATTTCTCAGCCACGGCAGTAAGCTTTAAGTTCGGGTTTTCACGAATCGATAGAATGGCCTCCTGGATACGCTCCTCTTCAGTTTGATTGAATTTGGTCATTGTGGTGGCTTGGATCGAAGGTGGTGATGTTGATGTTGAGCTTGAGGGATTTTTTGGACATATGGGTGTTATGGACGTATGGGTGTTCAGCACCCACTTTAGTGGGTGACGAGTCCTCGAGTTCCAATTAAAGTGGGGGCGGGCACGGGTAGTAACTATTATTCTAATCTATCTCCTTTCTAAACCTTAATACTATTGTAAAAACCCCTTTTATATACCCTTTAGTATAATGTTATTCCATTCTGCGGTGCCCCCTAGGCCCTACCTAGTGCCCTGCTAGCTTTGAAGCCAGTACTACTTTTAGGAACCTAATACAATCCCCCCCCCTCTAAGGTCCTATCCTTAAGACCTAGTAGTTAGTTAGTCAGCCCCTCTATTAGTACCCCAGTACCCTGCTTACAATACCGCTTATACTTTAGCAGAGTCTAGGAACTCTGCTAGACTTAGCAGACTGCTAAATAGGTAGTTATCTCCCCAGCTAACCGCCTACCCTCAGCCTTGCTCTTATTCTATAGCAGCCTAGTATAGCTAATAGCCCCCCCAGTACCTCACCAGGCCTAGCTATCTTATACTTAGGGTATAAGTCTTAGGCCCTTACTACTATTAGTAAGAGGTTACTTACTCTGCTATAAAGGTACCTTGCTTACCTATAGTATTACTTTAACTACTTACTCTCTTCTCTCTTCTATAGCTTAGTATCCTATTATCTATAAAGTAATATAGTTAGCTTTTATTACTTATACTTTTATTTCTCTAATAGCTAAGCTCTAAGTTATATTATTCTTAGTATAATAGTAAGAGTATACTTTATAGTAGTAAAAGAGGTATTAGTACCTCTCTAATACCTCTTACCTCTCTTTCCTTTTAGAGGTATTATTATTTCTTTATAAGCTAGAGTTATTGTTATTACTTACTTATATATATACTATCTAGTAGAATAGCTAGGCCTTCCTTCTCTTTTTTACTTTTTACCTATTTTCCTTCTTTTCCTTCTTTTCTTTATAATATCCTTATATTATTATTTTTATTTTATTTTTTATTATACCTCTACTACTACAGTAGTAATAACAGTACTAGTAATAGTAATACCAGTAGTAGTACTAGTACTAGCTACTCCCCTACTACTACTATCATATCCTCTATGCCTTCTACTGACCCTACTATCCTAGGTAGCTCTAGTACCTCCCCCAGTCTCTCTCTAGTAGCCCTCCCTACTAATAATAACTATTTTAATACTTCTAGTATTATTAACTTTACTATTATATATAAGGTCTCTTACTATTACTATCTTTAAGCTATAGTAAAGTAATAGCCTGATATAAAAGATACTATTACCTATCTTCTCCACTATATTAAGACCTAGAGTATATACTTATCTCTCTAGTACCTCTCTACTACCCTTTACTATTCTAACTATTCTAGCTACTAGTAATAAGTACTCTTATTATACTAGCTAGTGTAGTAAGCCTTATATCCCTATAAGCTTATCCCCCCCCCTACTATTACTACTTCTATAGCTATTAGTCTACTACTAACCTATAGTAAGCCTTATATACTACTACTACTACTACCCTTACCCTTAAAGCAGTTTTTAAGGACCTCTATAAAGAGACTAACCTCTACTCTTACTACTACCTTATATGTATATATATACCCCTATATTCTTATAGTACCCCTTAGCCTAACCCTTTCTAGGAGGAGATTAAGAAAGCCTAGCTTATAAGCCTAAAGGCTCTTTAGATAAAGGCTTCTAATGTATCAGTCCCTAACGCCAAGCATAAGGTAGCATAGGAGGAGGAAGAGTAGCTTCTCTACTAGCATGAGATCCTTACCCTCAAGAGCACCTATTCCACTATAAAATAGTAGGCTAAGTAGGCTAAGTTATTAGCCAAGAGTGCTAAGATTGCTACTACTACTGCTTAGAACTAGGTTATTACACTCTATAAGTAGACTAAGGCTATTAAGGCCTAGAGTACCCTCTTCTCTAACTAGACTAAGTCCTATACCTATATTATATGTCCTTTCTCTACTCTAGTACCCCCCTAGTACTCCCTTATAGTACTAATAATAGCCTCTAGTATACTAGTAAGATTAACTTCTAAACTAGTAGATTAGATCTTAGAAAAGGCGCTACTAATAATAATAAGGAGAAGTCTAATTAGTAGGCTCTAGCGCCCCCTATATACCTCTCTAATACCCTACTAATGCCTCTTTACTGTTTGTTTAGTTAGTTACTTATCTCTAGGCTTAGAATACCTAGCCCTTAGGCCTCTCTACTTCCTAGCCCTGGTACTAAAGAGATAATAAAACCTAGCTACCTTATAGCTATATAGTTATTAACTTAGTTCCCCTCTAATAGGCCCCTAGTAATTCTCTATTTATAATCTTACTGTAGTTTCTTTACTATATTTTACTGTAGTTCCTAAGAGTTCTCCTCCTCTCTATACTCTTACTACTTTATTAGATACTATTAGTTTCTCTAGAGGCCCTTATATATAACTATTCTCTCTACCTAGTATATATCTTTCTCTTTCTCTTTAATAGAGACTACCTATAGCTCTACTACTACCCTATAGAACTTCTCTAACTATAATAGTAAGAATATATTATAGATATAGTATTATATCTCTCAGTTAAGCTTATATACTTTTTCTTTACTAACTACCTATATAACTATAAATAGCTCTAGATACTTGTCTAAGAGCTTCTTTATAGGGTACTTTTGCTATATAAACCTTACTAATAGTAAGACCTTCTCTTTTACCTTAAATACTACTATAGATTACTTTATGTTATATTACCTCTTATAGTTCTTATTAGCTATCTCTAGTATCTAGAGGATTGTAGCCTACTAGCTCTATAGCTACTATACCTAGTCTCTTGCTAATAGGACCTCTGTTAGCAAGGCCCCTTCTAGCTTTACATTGTTTGCGTTATATAGCATGTAGCCTATTAGAGCCTCTACTAGTGCTATCTAGATTACACTATACTAAGTACCGTTATAGATAAACTTAGCTATTAGTAGCTACTTTACTTGATTATCCTACTCTAGGCTATAGAAAGCCTAAAGAAAGTACTTAATATTCTAGTTTTATTACTCTATCTAGCTATCTATCTATAGGTAATAGGCTATACTTAGCCTTTACTTAATAGCTAGTAGGTAGCATACTACTAATTAGAAATAGCTAGTAAAGAGGGATCCTTGGTTAGATATTATTACTACTAGGATACTGAATTATAAGAATACCCTTTTAACTAAAAAGGATACTAACTAGTCTGCTATCAGGGTCTCCTATATAGGTATATATAGCACATACTTTATAAGTTAGTCTACTATAACTAGGATACTGTTATAGCTCCCTCTAGTAAATCCTTTTAACTTAGGTAGCTTAGTAATAAAATCTAAGGTAACCTATTCCTATAGTTAGCTAGGTAGTAATAGAGGTACTAGTTCCCTATAGGGTAGGTAGTAGTATAGCTTTATCTATTAATAAGTTATATATATCTAAACATACTCTATTATATCCTTCTTTATTAATCTCTAGAAGAATATCTATCTAATCCTTTTAAGTATGTAGGTTACCTCTAGGTACCCCCTAGCTAGCTTATTATAGAATACTATTATAATCTTTATCCTTAGTATATACCCTTCTAAGATAACTACCTTACCCTTATACCTAAGGACCCTATTCTCTCCTTCTAACTAGTTATCTTCTAGCTTTTATTACTCTTTAGAAGCAATTACCTTATTAGCTTACTATACTACTACAGTTTCCTTCTCTAGGCTTAGAGTGAGTTTTTCTAGTAGTAATAGGTATACCCCTATTAACCTACTGCTAATAATTGCTACTACCCTCTAGGTAAACCTGCTTAGGAAGCTTTCTAGGAATATACCCTATATCTCTTAGTCTTCTGTGCTTGAGGGCTGATGGTCTAGCTACTATAATAGCTTATTAGCTACATTCTCCTTTTCTAGCTAGTAGTTAATCTTAAAGTTAAAGAGGGATAGGTCCTAGAGTAACCTTGTCTACTAACTATTAAGCTAGGGCTTACTAGTAAGGTAATAGTACCCTAGGTGGTTTATTAAGAATACAATCCTACTTTAGGTATATAGGAGGTAGTGCCTCTAGTATATAGCTATCTCTTAGATTGTAAGTAGCTTAGCCTCTAGTATACTATACTGTAGTTTAGTACCCTTGAGCTTTCTAGATAAGAAGGTAATAGGGTACTACTGGTTCTCTACTAGCTATAATAGGATAGCCCTAATTATAAAGTTTAATATATCTATCTCTACCTATATTAGTAGTACTAGGTTAAAGTACTATAGGATAGGGGCTTAGGTAAACATGACTTAGAGCTTATAAAAGGCTTTAATTACCTCTTTAGTTATTACCTTCTCCCCTACTACCTTAGCTATTAGTTAGTCTATGAGGGGGGTATATACCTTAGAGTAGTTCTTAATAAAGTACTAATAGAACTCTATAAACCTAAGAAAGACCTATATATCTTTAATACTGGTGGGGAGTGGCTACTAAGTAATTGCTTCTATATAGTCCTACTCTATGGTAATACCCTCTAGGGATACTACAAACCCTGGGAACTTAATTATCTTAGTATAGAAAATATACTTCTCTGGGTTAGCGTATAGGCTAGTAGTATCTAACTGGTATAGTACCTCTTTTACTGCCTCTATATAACTAGCCTTATCTTTAGTAAAGATTAAGATATTATTAAGGTATACAATATAGGTAATATCTACTAGCCTAGCTAGAGTATTGTTTATATATACTTAAAAGGTTACTAGTGTGTTAACTAGCTTAAAAGGTATAATGCAGTACTTAAAGTACTTATACTATATCTAAAATACTGTTTTCTACTTATTACTAGCGTGGATCCTTACCTAGTGGTATACATTCTTAAGGTTAAGCTTAGTAAAATACTTTACCTCTCCTAAGTAGTTAAGGATCTCTCTAATTAGTAGTAGTAGTATATAGTTCTTAACTATAACCTTATTAAGTTTATAATAGTCTATATAGAGGTATAACTTACCTCTCTTCTTTAGTATAAATAGGATTAGTACCTCTGTAGGGCTCTGTAAGGGCTAGATCTACCCCTTACCTAGTGTATTATTAATATACTTCCTTAGCTCTTCTAACTCCTTCTTTATAAGGGGGTAGATAGAGCTAAATAGTAGTTCTACCTCTAGCTTAAGGTTAATAGTATAGAAGTAACCTTTATCTCTAGCTAGTTTAGCTACTAAGTTTATATTAAATATATATACTTATTCTTAATATTCTTCTAGTAGCTTAAATCCCTTTATCTTCTCTCCCTTTTCTCTCTTTACTATATAAGGTAGTAGCTCTAATACCCCCTTAGCTCCCCCTATATATAGGTAGTAGACTAATAGGTTATATACTAGTATTACTACTACCTCTCTTTATACTCTCTTTAATGCCTTTCTTCTTTAAATAAGTTATAAGTAGCCTTCTCCTAGTAGGTAAGTCTACTTAATTATTACCTACTTAAGATTTAGCTATGCCTTTTACCTCTAGGGTATCTCTAGGATAGTATTATATATGCCTATATTACTTACCTAGTAGGTATGGGACTATACCTTTCTTACTTCTATATTGTTTATTACTTTTGTTACTAATACTACTACCCTATAGTTAGGTACCTTGCCTCTCTATATCTCTAGTAACCCCACTCCCTCTCTATAAACCTCTAGCGGTACCTCCTTATATAATATTCTCTAATGTATAATATTCTTATCTACCCTAGGGTTAATTAATACCCTTCTTTTTCTCTATATGCTAGCTACTCTAATATAAAAGTCTGCTTTAAAGTAGTAATATAGTTTCTCTCTCTAGGGGATCTATATAGTATTAACCTCTGTAGCTACTAGCTGGGCTGCTGGTGTGTAGTGCCTACCTATATAATAAGGCTGGTTATACTTATAGTACTTCTTCTCTATATACTCTGTTAATATATATTCTAGCTTGCTATAGTTAAAGTATATAGGAGAGCCCTAGGAGTACCTTAGGGGTTATCTGTACCCTCCTTGTTCCTACTTAACCCATAGCTTAGGCATAGGTATATGCGTAGCTACTCTAGGCATTAAGACTAACTGTTACCCTTCTAATTTATCTAAGGGGGTAGCTAATGCTAGCGCTGGGGTGATAGCTGGGGTCTACTGGTTCCTCCTCTCTTATAGCCTTTACTAGTCTTCTGTTATTATCTTAGTATATATCTTTGTAAGCGTCTCTACCCTCTTTGCTATATTATTTAGCTCTTAATAAGTAGCTAGTAGCCTATATACTAGGATATAGCTTAAAAGTCTAAAAGTAGTTAGTTTAAGATATAGACTACCTACTACCTCTCTAGTTAGAGGTCTAGAATCTCTACCTTAACTATTTTATACTAGTTAATAAATTACTAGTATATTTACCTAGGTTTCTACTATATCTTATCTAGCTCTATAGCTATGCTAAAGGCCTGTATATTATTATTAGTAATACTATTATAGAGCTAGGCCTCTATCTATTTCTAGGTAATTAGGCTAATATTGCTACTATACTAGAGGTTAATATAGCTCCTCTAACTATGCAATAAGTTACCCTCTAGGTAGGCTTCTATAAACTAGACTTTACTCTTATTAGCTATAAATTCTTCCTTAGCAATAGAGAATTAGCCTTATAACTTAAAAAGAAAGTCTTTAAGGTTGTTCTAGTTACCTCTCTTATATTAGATAGGGGTCAACTACTTAATAAGGGCATTAGTATATAAGTACTTAGGCTTTAGCTAGGTAGCTATAGGTCCTCTACTAGCTACATATATATTATTAATAGACTCCCTATTTCTAAGGGCTATAATCTATTTAATTATCTTTCTCTTTCTTACCTTAGCTACTTTATTATTAAGAAAGGCCCTTAGGTACTCCTCTATTAATCTATTAAGGTTAGTTATATACTACTCCTCTACTACAGTCCCACTAGTATCTAGTATAAGCTACTGTATTACTAGGCTACCCTATTAGGTAATAGATTAGGATCAGGTTGATTATACTAGTGCTATTACTACTCTAATAGTTAGTATACCTATAAATAGGGAGAGATTAGAACATATTAGAGGCTATGTAATACTAAGTAAAGAAGTTAGTAGGAGGGCAGTTAGAGGTTACTAGTAACTGTTATTCCAATCTATCTCCTCTCTAAACCTTGATGCTATTATGAAAACCCCTTTTGTATGCCCTTCAGCATAACGTTATTCCATTCCACAGTGCCCCCCGGGCCCCACCCGGTGCCCCGCCAGCCCCGAAGCCGGTACTACTTTTAGAAACCTGACACCAAGCGCTGGTGTATATCTCCGTCTGCAGCATCGTTAGCATCTCGGGCAACTGCAATGATACGTGATGGAAGAAGACCCCCACCCCTGCTGGAACATATCGGCCGTGGATCTGGAATCCGGGGGAAATGCGCGGAAAGCCCTGCGAGCCGGGAGGGTAGAGTCGTAAGTCGGAGTACCCACTTTCCGATCGCCCCCCCTTTCCGATCACCCAAAAATGATGCTATCGCCAGACCACCCACCCAGTTCAATTAACAACTATATAGGCTTAGTCGCAACTACAATACAACTTTCTGCCTTACTAGAGTAATCAGAGGCGCTGGATTTATCTATACTATCCTCAGCTTTGCTAGCCTTAATTTAAGCTTACTATATATCTTTAATATTAGTAAACTTGGTGTTAGGATTAATAGTAATAGCCTTCCTCTTTCTTTTAGTACTATTATTAACTTTAGTTTAGAGAAGCTGGATTTCTTACTAGTTAGTTACTAACTAGAAGGTCTACTCTTAAAAGCCTTTTTTAACCTTTCTAAATAGTTACTATTATATAGTAATACTTTGTTCTAGCTTACTATATAAGTCTAGCTAACTATTAAGATCTTTTATCTTCCTAGGTATAGACTATACTACTATAGATATAGTAGATACCTATTTCTCTGCTTTCTAAGCTTTGTTAAGTAGTATAGAAGGGTTTTATAATATTATTAAAGGTTGTAATACCTCTAGAAGCAATAGAGAGCTTATAAGGGGTTTAGCTATAGATATAAGCTATAGTCTAGTTTACTTCTAGCTACTCTTGATATTCTAAGCTATTAGACCTACTAGCTAAGCCTTTTTATAGTAGCTTATAAAGTTCCTTTTACCTATAATAATAGAGTTATTCTATTGTTGAAGTACGTGGATAATTACGGTGAAAATCCCTGGTTAAATTGCTGGTGTATATATGTGTAACTATGTCGCTATTTTCCATGGGATTCCCCGCACATTTATGGCTGTTGTGTTGCCTCAGGATCCAAATGCACGTGGTCATCGGATTCCGGATATTTTGGCTGGCAAAATCCGTTCCATAGATGTCAACCGACATTTCGCCGCAGACCTTTCCCAATCCAGCCCAATGGGCCTGGAGGTCCGTGCCATTCACTAGCATATTGCACCCACTTTGACACACCCTCTCAGATTAAAGCTATTCACAGGTTTAATCCAACCAATTAATAGATAGGGTAATTACCACCCTTTTATACGTTCCTTTTATATTCCCATAGGTCCTTGTGACTACTAATTACTTACTATAAAAGGTAGTAGTTAACTAATTAATAATAACTAAAACTAGAGTATATATAGTCTAGCGGTATTACCCCCTACTAGATAGTTATAGTATAAGATAGTAACTTATACTAGAGCTCTAGAGTTTAATCCTAGGTAGAGGCAAAAAGACTTAATAGTAGTTATATTTATAAAGCCTACTAGCCCTCTTATATAAGTCTAAGCTTAATAATATAAATATATAGTAACTAAGGTCCTTTTACTTAGTAAAGCTATATCATACTTATAGTAGTCTTAGGCCCTATATACTTACTATTGTATTTAATATAGCCCCTAAAGGTCTATATATATAATTATCCTTCAAGTATAGTTTTAACTATACTTTTATCTTTTATTATAACTTTCTAACTTGAAATAGTAGTCTTTTATAATTAGATTTTATATTAACTTTTTAGCTCTAATTAAGGTAATTATAATAATAAAATTGCTAACTATGTATGTTGCTTAGTTATTAAGAAACTCATAGTTAAAGTATTACTAGTCATATTAATAATTAGTTATGATATTAGGGTTTGCTAGTTATATCTTCTGTGATAATTCACTTTTGCTAACTAGCGCGACCGTGTAATTTAACCCTCCTAGTCAGAGGTCACACTAGCTAACTATCTATTACTACAGTACTTATTACTTTGATTATATCAGTAATTCATCCTTAGCTAATTCTTCCTTGCGGTTTTATATTAACTACGTAGTTTGGTTACTAAGATTTAATTACTATAGAAACGCAGGCTATTTTTGCTTTAGTAGGGCCTTTATCAAACTGTCTACTATCAGCTTTACTAACAAAGTATATATAACTTTAATATAACTATCTATAATCTTCTAATATAGCTAGTAGTAATATATATCTATATAATAAAAGCATATTTATAATTAAACTAACTCCTTAGTTATAAGGCTAATTATCTATTAATTATTAAATTATATTATAACCTTTAGTAATATATTTAAAGTATTATTACTAGTAGTAAGCTTAGTAATTAATTAGCTTATAAATATTAATTCTTTTATAGCCTATAATAGGGCTAGCAACTCTACTTTAGTTATCAAAGTAGTTACTATTTACTACTTATTTACCCTCTAGCTAATAAGTCCGCTATATAGCTTGATAGCAAAAGCCTGCAAGCTCTTACAGTCAATTAAGTTATCTCTAAAGCTCACATCTAACATAACAATAAGCTCTCTATCAGGCTTAAATTCAAGGCAAAGGCTAGCCATATACCTAAGGTATCGCAGTACCTAGTTTACCGCTCTCTAATAGGCTACTAATAGGTTATAATTAAATCTTACTAGCTAACTTACTATAAATATAACATCAGGTCTTATTATCACTACTATATATAGAATCAATCTAACTTTTCACTAGTATCTCACAACTTTATAGTTTACTACTATTTACTATAAGGGTAGAAGTTCTTTATTACTTATTAAGGTATCATCTAGCAGTAACTAGGTTTTATTATTAATTAGCTTTACTATCTTTTTAATATATACTAACTATAATAGCTATATCTTTTATTATTATCTATTATAGAGAATTTCTATACTAAGGAACTATTATATTTTATTACTACCCTCTAAGTAGTATCTTTCTTTTATGCTATTAATTACCTTATTAGCTTTCTATTATAATAACTTAGGGAACGCAAAGACGTAATTATTAATATAGAAGAAGAATGCAATAGCTCTCTTTTACTAGTAGTATAGCTCTCTAGTAACTAGTATAAATCTAAGTTCTTAAAGTCCTTTTTCTAGGTACTTTTGCTATAGTAGCAGTAATTATCATAACCTATAAAGAGCCTTTTATAGGTAGATAATCTTACCACTACTATAGCTTAGATATCCTAGGGGAAGTCTTATAAACACTATCTCATCTATATTAGTATATATAAATACATTCACTATGTTAAATTAAAGTAATTCTAGGTCTAACTTAGCTACAATTATAATAAGTAATTAAAATAAAAGTCCTACTAGTATTACTACATATATATTATAAATTATATCTTTTAACTACTAATTATTATAAATAATAAGACATACCTTAAACTTTATAAGAAATCTATATTTATTTAGCTTATAGGTATATACCTATTAGCAATTAAGTATCTAGTTATTACTAGCTTCCTCTATACTAACTTTAACCTAGCTATTTATAATATTATAGCTCTATAAATAAGCTTTCTTAGCCTCCTAAAAATTCTCTATAAATAGGTAGTTTTTTAGGTTAGTATATGCCTTAGGTAACTTAAGTAAATCCTTTTAGTATAGCCTTATAGCTAGCCTTGTAGCTATATTTTAAGGTACTGTTATCTTATTACTAGAGTTAGATAGATTCTCTCCTATTATATTATCCTTCTTAATGTTAGAGGGCTAGCCTATACTTTTACTAGGTAGGAGGTCTTGCTTTAAGATTTTCTAGAGATTATAGTAAGGACTATTAACAGTCCTAGCTATATAAGTAGCTTACTAGTTCTAGGTACTGTAGTAAGAACTATGAATAGTCCTAGCTATAAATGTAGCTTTCTAAGATTCCTATAGATATATTTACTTTTAATATATAATATAGTTAATATATTAGATTTTATTATAATATATATAGTCTTCTTACTCTCTTATATTAAGTATATCTAATAGTAGTATAATAAATAAAGTATTTAGAGATTCTAGTAGTATTATTAATACAAAGTATAACTTTACATATTTATAGACTCCTTCTAGCGTTTTACCAGTAGTTTGTTTCAGAAGTTCTACTATATCTTCTTCTATAATATCCTCACTATTAGCAATATTTATAAAGTTCTTTTTAGTTGCTTTTTAGATCTATTTATTAATCACGGCCTCATCTACGTTACTTAACTCATCCACCTATTTATCTTCTTTTCTAGAGAAGTATCCATCTTTATTAAATATCACATCATAAGATATAATAACTTTATTCTTTAGAGAGATATATATATAGTACTAGTTAGTTAATATATAACTAACTAGATAGCTAATATATACCTTTACTTTAAAGTACTAGAGATAATTATAGCTAAGTTAAGTATCTAAAGTCATTGCATATGCGCAGCAGCTAAATACTTACAAATAGCTAAGGTATAGTATAGATAATAGCTACCCTCTCACTACGTATTAGATCTAATACAGAGATCTCTAGCCACAAGATTTAGCTAGCATTTGGTTATATAAGTATACCGCTACTTTTAGAATCTCTAGCTACAGTGATACTAGTAATTTTAATTTTAGCCTTATTATATAGGCTTTCTCCTTAATTACTATAGCAATTCTCTCTATACCGCTGTTTTATACTTATATATTAAGTACTAAGGCCTTAAATAGGATACCTATACTTTCTATAGCCTCCTTTACCTATAGATAGGTAGTTATAATCTTATTATTATAGTTAATTACTTATACTTCTATTAATTTATATACTTTAATTAACTATATAAAGTCTACTAAAGCTATCTTAGTAGCCTTAGAAGTATACTATTATAGGTAATAGTCTTATATAAAGCTAGATTTTTAGTTACTAAGCAGTAAAGCTAACTTATATTTACTATAGCCTTATTTAAATAGGTAAAAATCTAGTATAATATAATTCCCTACCTCTATATAGTTAATTAACTTCTACAGTTAATATAATATTTACTACTATATTTTACTTATTACATATACTTTACATAATACAATAGATGTCTCTAGTATATCTCCTTTTATCTATATACTACAGGCTTAGGTAGTTATTTTATAGAGTATATAGCTACCTAGGTAGCCAAGACAGTTATGCTAGCAGTTAGCTTTAACTAGCCTACTCCTTTAGCAGCGGTCTATCAGTGCTAAGGCTGCTACAACCACATCTGCGTTTGCTACTACTAGGTACGCTGCTAATATAGTATAAAGACTATTATGGTTATTGCTAGCCTTAATAACCTATTAACCAGTAATTTCATCTATATTAAATACTATAGAGTAATCCTTTATTATATATATATAATTATTAGTTAGACTATTATCCTACTATTAATTATTTCTTATTTTAAGTATTATATATAATACTAGGTTATATAATAGTGATAGATAATAGGTAACTCTTTTGAGTGTGAATTGCGCTTGGCAATTACCCTGTTTTACATAGATAAGTGTGTCACCCTATCTCTTAATTAGAATAGTAGTATTGCCTGCCTAGATAAAGTTATCTAACTTTACTAGGGTTATCTCTAAGAAGTAATAACAAGAGTAGAAGATGTAAAGGGTTACCTCTAAATCTAGGATAATAAAATCTTTAAGTAGATAGTTAGATATTATAAAAGTAGCTAACTATATAGATAAGGCTCCTTTACCCTTTAACTATACCTTACCTTTACTACCTTCTAACTATTATTTAGCTAGAGGTACTGCTACAACTACTATAGTAAATTTATCTAAGTAGGTATATATAGAGGCTAGTAATATATCTTTCTCTTTTAGCTTATCTTTTATATATTACTATATTAGAGCCTACTTTATATAATTAATAATTACTCTATATAGTTACTATAGAAACCTTAGATATATTTTACCTATAAAGTAATACTTCAATAGTAAGTACCTAGAGATATTATATAGTAAGCACTTTTTATTACTATAGTTATTACTCTTATTATTTTAATTATTATAATAGTTATTATACTGTTTTTCCTTTATTAGCTTCTTTTATATATAATCTTCTATAATATTATTAGTAACTATTGCTGTAGTGACTGGGCTAAAGGCACCACAAGCAGCTTTTGCCTAGAGACGCTCCAGCTCCGCGGCAATACAGGCCCATATTACTAACATCACTTTGCAATACAGGAGCTGGTTATTGATAGCCCTTATGCGGTTAGTACTTTTATACGCCTTTACCCCTGCTACTAGTAGCATATACCTTAATGCCTTTATCAGCAGCAGGAACCATTCACTAGTCTTCATAGCCAAATACCACTAGACTTACGTACTATAAGAGAGTACTTTCTCCTAGTTAGACATCTATTTCTCTACCTCTTTTATATCTATTACCTTGTGATCTATAGCTCTTTTTATAACTTTCTTATACTTTACTATAGTAATTTCCTTTTTCTTATATAGGGGTAGACTAATATATACTTTAATATTATATATCTATATATATATTAACTTACTTATAAAGTAGTACTCTATAACTACTATTAGATTTACTATTATATAGAGCTAAGTAACTAAGTTACTAACTACTTTATAGTCTTACTTATATTACTATTATTTTTATATATATATCTTATTATTATATTTAAGTTATTTCTATCCTTTATTTAATAGCTATAATAGCTTTAAGGCTTATATATCTTTTAGATCTAGTAGTTATTAGCTATTTACTATATTATCTATTACTTACCTAGTTATTATAGATAGTATTATTAGGTAGTTTATAATATCTAGAGCTATCAGAGGCTTCACTAGTTATTTTATAGTAGTATGCTATATATCATTAGCGTTTAGGTTAATTAACTCCTATAGATTTAGAGCTACTACCTATTACTATAGCTAGATATACTAATTGCTCTAGTTAGCTAGGCTACTTAGAGTTACTAATATCATAGCTATCTTATTTTTAGTTATAATAATAGCTATAGTATATATTATATATACTATATATAGTACTTTAAGTAATATTAATTAGTGCTTATAAATTTAGACTGTTAATTAGTAAAGTATATAGATAATCATAGTGAAAATCTCTAGTTAATTACTAGTGTATGTGTAACTATATTGCTATTTTCCATGGGATTCCCCGCACATTTATGGCTGTTGTGTTGTCTCAGGATCCAAATGCATGTGGTGTGGTTATCGGATTCCGGATATTTTGGCTGGCAAAATCCGTCCCATAGATATCAACCAACATTACGCCGCAGACCTTTCCCAATCCGGCCCAATGGGCCTGGAGGTCCGTGCCATTCGCCGGCATATCGCACCCACTTTGACAGCATAGACCTGCAGGCAAAAGACATAATACTCCAGGGCCGTCTCCTTCTTAACCCATGGTTGCATTTTCTAGAATCCGCCTTGGACCTTTCCTAATCTGGCCTGATAGGTAGGGAGGTCTGTTATTACACCCACTTTTAATACAGGAGACGTAGAACCCGTGTAATGTAGCGCCATCCTGCTCGGCTCGGCTTTAAAGAGGAGTAAATGAGACGATCTTTCGTAAAATGCTACGGTAATACGGTGTGCCCACAAACAGGCGAGCAACAGCAAATGTCACAACCTTCAGTCAGACCTACGTCGACTGTTTGACATCATGCAGACCTGGCTGCCAATTTTAGGAAGTTCAAAAGAAAGAGAGGCAAAAAAAAAAAAAGAACAAAACCAAGGATGCGATGAGAGGCAGAGCAGTTCGAAACCTTCATAGCAAACGGTCCTGAGCTCCCCGCAACGTACTTTCTAGCTACGCAGCCTGGACACTGTGTGCGCGACTTCTGCCACCATCTTGGCCATCGTCTCTGCGTAGTATGGTCGAAAGGAGTGGACTGGTCCCCCCTCCTCCGTGCCTCGGGAGCTATTCCCATCCGAGCGACAAGAGTCAAGAATGTCCCGCATGGGTGTCAACGGTCAACCCGGACTCAAACCCACAGGTTTGCAAATTAACCCGGGCAGGCGGCATTGCTAGCGTCATATCTAATCAATCAGATCATCTTATCTGATCACACTTTCCACTGCGCTCTGCATCGTGACTGGTCGCATCGCCCCCTTGCCCGGCCCATGGAGGGGGAGAGGGGGTGGGCTACATGGCTCCATGGGTCCATTGTTCCATGGCATGGCTCCAGTTGCAAAAATTCTTCCCTCCGTCCAGAGGGCACCCTGATCGTCGCCCGAGCCGATCTGGACGCGCCTCTTTCTGGTCGTAAACCCGCGCTGGCCAAGCCCCGGAATCGGCCACGCCCATGATGCCCTTGGGCCAGCGTGGGGAGGGGGGGGGGGGGGGGAAGAGGGGGAACAAAAAGAGATCCCGGCTCAACTTGCTTGTCTTGTCTTTTTTTCGATTCCCTCGAAAGGGTGTTCTCGAACTTCCCTTCCACCTCCCCAACCCTCTCCCGTCACCTCCCCCTCCCCCTCCCCCTCCCCTCCCGCTCGAGTTGATCACTGCCGTATCTCTCTGCTGGACTTGTTCGACCAGGACACAGCAAGAAGATACGAGTAAGAGGGCACGCGCCACAGCCGATAGGTCTCTTGTCTTGGGACACTCCGATCAGATCTGATAAACCAGTGACGACTCAAAGTGACAAGATGGCGGCGGTTGAGAAGCAGGACCCTGAGAAGGCAGCCCCTCCAGCGGCCGAGGAGCCCACGAAGCAACAACAGGCAAAGGAAGAAGAGCCCAAGGGCATGCCGGTCAGTCTCTCCCCGTTGTGCCTCCGCTGTGCAGTGCTGCACTGGCTGCAAGGCGCCTTTGGGCTGTACCCGGGCCGTTCCCGCACGTTTCTGGAAAATCACCAAAGATAAAAAAGATCTTATCAGCGGGCGGCATCGCGACAGACCCGGCGCCCAAACGAGACGGCCGTCCGGCGCGGAGCGTTTGACAAGGGCAAAACTCGTCGCTAACGTGCCCCAAACTTCAAGTTATTCACCCAACTATACACCTTCTTCCGCCTGCTATTCGCCGCCGACCCGACATGGCTCGATTACCTCCTCGTCGTCTTCGGCACCCTCACGGCCATCGCCGCCGGCGTGCCGTTCCCCCTCATGGGCGTCATCTTCGGCCAGCTGGTCGACGAGATGAACGACGCCACCTGCGCCGCCGCCGACGGGAGCAGCGGCAGCGTCGACGCGTTCGCGTACGAGTCCGCCATCAACCAAAAGGTCGTCCAGACGGCCTGCGTGGGCGCCGCCGCGCTCGTCCTCATCTACAGCTACATCCTCTCGTGGAGCGTCGTCAGCCAGCGCCTCGCCCAGCGCCTGCGCACGCGGTACGTGTCGGCCCTGCTGCGCCAGCCGCCCTCCTTCTTCGACAAGCGCGCCGCCGCCGGCGAGGTGTCCAGCCGCCTCCACGGCGACATCACGGCGATCCAGTCCGGCACCTCGGAGAAGGTGGGCATCCTCGTCTGCAGCCTGAGCTTCTTCGTCACCGTCTTCGTCATCGCCTTCTCCAAGCAGCCCGGGCTCGCCGGCATGCTCGTCTCCATGCTCCCGGCCTTCTTGCTCTCCTCCTTCGTCGGCGGAGGCTACATCGCCAAGAACGCCGGCCGCATGACCGAGGCCGTCGGGAAGGCTTCGTCCATCGCCTCCGAGGCCCTGTCCCACATCTCCGTCGTGCAGGCCTTCGGTGCCGGCCCGCGCCTCGAGGCCAAGTTCGCCGACCACATGATCACCGCCCGCAAGGCCGGCATGAAGAAGGCCGGCGCTGCCGCCGTCCAGGCCGGCCTCCTCTATTTCATCGCCTACGCTGGAAACGCCCTCGCCTTCTGGCAGGGCAGTATCAGGATCGCCGACTCGATGGCCGGCCGTGGCAATGCCACGATCGGCGAGATTTACGCAGTCGTGTACCTGCTTGTTGATGGTGAGTGGCGTCTTCCCTTGGGCATTCCCGTCGAGTTCCGCGCCGTGGTTTCGGTTACGTTTTGGCTAACGGCCCGGGCTTGCGCCTCCTAGCTTGCATCATGCTCGGCTCCATCGCCCCTATCCTTCCCCTTCTCGGGGGTGCTTCGGCCGCGTACAAGCGCCTGCGGGAGGACATTGAGGCGCCCTCGGAGATTGACGGCACCTCCGAGGAGGGCAAGGTCCTGCCCCTGGACGACCCCAAGGGCATCGTGCTCCGCAACGTCACGTTCGAGTATCCGTCGAGGCCCGGCCAGCCCGTCCTGCGCAACGTCAGCGTCGAGTTCCCCGCCGGCAAGTACACGGCCGTCGTCGGTCTCTCGGGCAGCGGCAAGTCCACCATCGCCGCCCTCCTCGCCCGTCTCCAGGACCCGAACCAGGGAGAGATCCTGCTCGACGGCCACGATATCCGGGAGCTCAACGTGCGCGGCCTCCGCAGCTTCATCAGCTTCGTGCAGCAGGAGCCCTCGCTCCTCGACCGCTCGATCCTCGAGAACATTGCCCTCGGCCTGATCAACTCTCCCAAGCCCGAGCACCAGCGCCTGAGGCCCTTCCTCGGCAGCGGCCAGCTGGCCGAGCTGGCGTCCAAGGGCAAAGATGCCTTGTCGTCGGCCAACAACTATGGCCCCGAGATCCGGGAGATTGTCCATCTCGTCCGTCACGCTGCCGAGCAGGCCGACGCCGCCACCTTCATCGACCGCCTCGACGACGGCTACGGCACCTCGGCCGGTCCCAGCGGTGCTCTCGTCAGTGGTGGCCAGCGCCAGCGCATCGCCCTCGCCCGAGCTCTGATCCGCGACCCCAAGATCCTGGTGCTGGACGAGGCGACCTCCGCCCTCGACTCCGCCAGCGAGAAGCGCATCCAGCGTGCCGTCGAGCAGGCCGCTGCGGAGAACCGCACCATCGTCTCCATCGCCCACCGTCTTTCCACGATCCGTAACGCAGACAGCATCGTCGTCATGGAGGCCGGCCAGGTGGTCGAGCAGGGCACATACGCCGAGCTGATGGCGCGCGAGGACGGCGCTTTCGCCCGCATGGCCAGGCTGCAGACGGTGGGCACCGCCGATCGTGCGCCCGATGCCGGCTCTGTCTCCGGCGAATCCCTCGACGCCTCCACCCTCAAGGACGACCACATTATCAACGAGAAGGCCAATGGTCCCGGTGAGCACGTTGCCACGAAGAGCCCGAAACAGACCAGGTCCAGTGACAAGGAGGGCGGCGGGGAGGAAAAGAAGGACTCCGAGATGGCCGACCTGGATGATTCAAAGCCTTACGGCACCGTGATCAAGGGCCTCGTCCGCCTCGTCAGACCCTCGCTGGCCTGGTTGGTTGTCGCCGTGATCGCTGCGACCATTGTCGGCGGCACCTTCACCGGCTCCGGCCTCATCTTCGGCTACACCGTCGGCGCCCTCAACCCGTGCGCCAGCACCGTCGAGCGCATCCTGTCCATGGGGCGCTTCTTCGCCGGTCTCATGTTTGGCCTCGCCTGCATCGAGCTCCTTGCCAACTTCTTCGCCTGGTCCTGCTTCGGGGTCGTGGCCGAGAAGCTCCTCTACTCCGTTCGCGTCCTGTCTTTCCGCTCCCTGCTGGACCAAGACGTCCAGTGGCATCAGTCCGACGGCCGCACCGCCTCCGGCCTGCTCGCCATCATCACCAAGGACAGCGCTGCCGTCGGCGGCTTCAGCGGTTCCACCATCGGCACCGTCTTCGCCATCTGCGTGAACGTGCTCGCCGCCGTGATCCTGTCTCACATCATCGCCTGGAAGATCGCCCTCGTCTGCCTGGTCACCATCCCCTTGCTTCTGGGCTCCGGTTTCATGCAGCTGCGCATGCTGGCTCGCTACGAAGAGCGTCACTCGGCCGCCTTCTCGACCGCCACGTCCGTGGCCACCGAGGCTGTGCAGTCGATCAAGACGGTGGCGGCCCTCTCCCTCGAGAGCCAGGTGATGGACAACTATGCTCGACTTCTCGCCCCGCCCCAGAAACAGATGGTTCGCGCCTCGGCTTCCACCAACATTTGGTTGGCCATCTCCAACGTCACCGGCACTTTCGTCAATGCCCTGGCCTACTGGTGGGGTGCGCAGCTCATCATGAGAGGAGAATACACCCAGACCCAGTTCCTCATCATCTTGGTGGCGGTGCTCATCAGCGCCCAGCTGTGGGGTAGCATGTTCGCCCTGGCCCCCGAGTTCTCGCGTGCTCGTACCGCCTTGTCCCGTATCATGTCCGTCATCAGCCTCGGCAAGGACGACGATCTCAGCAAGACGGGCACGCAGCCGGCACAGGTTGTCGGAGACTCCAAGGCGGAGGAAGACATCGAGTCTACCGGAGAAGTCAAGGCCAAGAGACCCAATGCCGGCGGCGTCAGAGTCACCTTCGAGGACGTCTCTTTTGCCTACCCCAGTCGTCCCGACGTCAACATTCTCGACAAGGTTTCCTTCACCCTCCAGCCTGGTCAGTTCTGCGGTCTGGTTGGTCCTTCTGGGGCTGGAAAGTCGACCATCATGAACCTTGTCCAGCGTCTCTACTTCCCCTCCCAGGGCCGGATTCTCATCGATGGTCACGACATCGCCAAACTCCCCTCCTCCTTCAGAGACGCCGTTGCCATCGTCCCCCAGGACCCGACCCTCTTCGACGGCAGCGTTCGCTTCAACGTCGGTCTCGGCTCGTCGCCCGACACCGAGGCTACCCAGGCCGAGATTGAAGAGGCCTGCAAGCTGGCCAACATCCACGACGTGATCATGGCTCTTCCCGAGGGGTACGACACCGAGTGCGGTCCCTCTGCGTCCCGCCTGTCTGGTGGCCAGAGACAGCGTTTGGCCATTGCCCGTGCCCTGGTCCGCAAGCCGCGCCTGTTGCTTCTGGACGAGAGCACGAGTGCCTTGGACGCCGCCAGCGAGGCAGCTCTTCAAGAGGGCCTCGAGCGTGCGTCCCGCGGGACAACCGTGTTGGCGATTACCCATCGCTTGCACACCGTGCACAAGGCCAACGTAATTTTACTGGTCGAGGGCGGCCAGATCGCCGACAGTGGAACACACCAGGAGCTCATGGAGAGGAGGGAGAGCTATAGGATCAACGCCATGCAGCAGATGCTGCAGTGAAGGGGCCGTTGTGTGATTTGTGGTCATGGACTCGTGATAGAAAGGGGGGGTAAAAGTACGTTGCGCGGGTGTCGCTTTGGCTCCGCAAACAGACGAGTGCTGAATTTGCATCAATTCCGTATACTCATATAATACCTTAGCATTGTTGTTACTCTACGTGATTGTTGAATATAGAAGAAACCATCATAACGATGCTCCCAAAGAGAAAACGGCAAGCTGCTCGATGTAGACGATGATCAAGTGACTATCAGGTCTTGATTGAACGGACAACCTGGAACTGTTACTGTTCAGACAAAACTATGCCTCAGATAGATTCAGCTACTCTGCGTTTATCAATGCAACGACTATGTTCGATCAGGACAGGCCAGCTATACGCCCGAAGAGTGTGGCTTTGGTATGGTGTTTACCGTACATTACTGCGAGACACATTTCGACTCACACCCTCTATAAGAAATGTTTCTAGGTCCTTTTGAAGGCACGAAAGGGCCAAGGCTAAATGCTGTTGTAGAACAGTCGACAAAACATGATGTCCAACTGAAAGTGGAACCGCCGGGGCGCAACGAGACGCCACTGGCAGCAGTCTGGCCGGGTAGTAATCAAGACAAACGAAAATCGGCAAGACTTGTGTCTCACACAAAGCGCGGCTTCCATTCATGCGATACCGCAAAAGAACGTTTCACTTTCTTCCAAAGGGCTAAACAGCAGAAAAGAAGTGTTTCATGAGTCTGCTGGGGGGGCTCTTGCAGTCGTTTCCGTTGCTGTCGATGAGGTAGGTATAGGGGGCTTGATACGAAACCGACATTGAGCTAGGTAATTCCTTTTTGCATTGATCCATCCAGAATCGGTTGCTGCTTTGGGTACCATCCCATGTCTTGACGTAGACGCGGATTCTCAGTGTAGTACTTGATTCCGCAGCGGCTTTGACAGTGGTGATTACACGTTTTCTTTATTTACTTGCCAGGGGTTAAACATTTTGACTTGAAAACTGCAATAAGGCACTTCGAACAAGCCACAGCAACAGCAACAACCCAGCCGGCACGGACATCAGCACGAACGAGACGCGTCCGGGGGCCGTAATGCAAAAGCCATGCAAGAAGGCTGAGGGCTTCCCCGTCAAGAACGGCTATTGACAAAGTGTCGATGCACCAGATCTGGGGGAACGAATCAACAGCTTCACTTCTCAGGACGCACCCTGAAAATGATTGACTACCTAACTACGCAACACTCAGACGTATAAGAAGCGGACCGCCCCCACTCGCATGTGTGATCGCATCAGCTGAGGCTGTGTTCGGAAAGACAATACCGTCCGGGGATCATTTTGGAGAAAAAGCTTAAAACGGGCATGCAGAATGCACATCTCAATCCCGAGTGCGAAAATCCCGGTATCCGACCATCAATCTGCCATCTCCCCTCATCAGTGACGAGCCCACGACGTAAGCCCAACCCGGCCCGTCTTGCGCTAGCTGAGCCACACAGACAAGTACCGGGTAACGTACGTGCTGGTAGGATGCAAAAGCGGACGCCTCGAGGCCTTGAAGGTGTTGTTGGCATGAAGTAGCTCAGATATCGCCGAACCATCCCCTCCCCTTCGTAGTCCAGGCAGTCCCTCTTTTAAGGTCGCATAGGTAGACAATATCAATCCAACACAGCCGCATCAAACACGGTACAAGTATCATGCCCGATACTCAACACGAAAAAAGCCTCCCCCTCCCCCACGTCGAGCCACGCCAGCCCTGTTAGGACCAGCAGGTACATACATACATGTATGACCCGTCGATTCGCGGCTCAGTAAAAACAGTTTGGTTCTTGGAGCCACGCCCCCCCCCCCTTTTCATTAGGGGAGATTTGCGAGCAAAACCCCATCGCCGGGAAGGCCCAGCCGGAGAGAACCGACAGAAACTTTTCTTGCCCGGTGGCAGGGTGCCACGATGACGTATGTATGCTACAAGGCAGCTTGCCGCGTAGAGCGGATCAACGAACGACGGCGGGCGGTGGGCGGTAAGGGGGGGTCCGAACGGCGAAAGGAAATTCAAAGTCGTAATCGTAACGCAACAGAGCACAAGGGGGTAAGAATAAAAAAAAAAAAAGGTAGGCCGGACGGAATTGAGATGGGCCAGGAGTCGGTCCAGTTACCACGGTCGGTCCGTAACGCACACACTCATGCAGCACATGCATACATACACACACCGCCAAACCGCCAGGTTTCCGTATCAAGCAAAAGGCATTGTTCACTAAGACTTCGCGGCTTGACTATTAGGGTGCTACCCAATTACCTAGAGACGGAGAATAAATAAAAATAAAAAAGGCGGGGGGTTGACTCAAGTGGTGGGTGTGAGCGTGCGCCAGCCTCCAGCGCGTTCCCGCCAGCCCTTTGTCTTACTCAACGTGTTGGAAGAGCCGTGTGTGTGTCAACCGGACCGTCCCAGGTATTCTCTCATCAAACTCTCTCCCCCCCGCGCGCGCGTCCTTGTTAGCTGATGACGGTGCTGCGTGCTATTACTGGGTTTTCCGCCCCTTTCCACTACCTAGCCACTAGAGTCCCAGGATGGGTTTGAGTGGTCTGATGATTTGTCGATGCAGTCGGAACCGCCGGACGTTTCTCCGCGAGAGAGAGAAAGAGAGGGAGATTAGAAAGCAACCCGGCTTTTGCGTCTCCCGTCAGATCTTTCGTGAGGTTTGTCATTTGACTGGCGCCGTCGTCTTAGGTCCCCCCGCCCCCGGTACACGGATGCTGCAAACACGAGAGAGAAATGATGAATGCCATGTGATATAAGAAGGACTTTTACCTGCCCGTCAGCCCGTTTTTTTTACTCTTTGAGAATGCACGCCGTGATACCCAATCAATCTGTCTTTCCTCTCTCTCTCTTATCCGTGGTTCGCCTCAACCCCCAGGTAACGGGCGTCTACCGAAACCCCCCTTTCCCAACCCAAGAGTTCCTACGTCATCGCAGCGTACCCGCTCGCGGCCATGTCGGCAGCAACAGTAGCGGCAACGGCCATCGCACAACCGCAGGCGGCGGCGGCGGCGGCGGAAACGGCCACAGTCGGCGACAACAGTAGCCCGCGGATCAGCGAGACGTCAGACGATGCCTCGGCCCTGAAGCCCGCAGCGCAGGCATCGTGGAGGAGGAAGCAGAAAAAGAAGGAGGACAAGGACACGGCGGCGGCGGCAGCGTCGGAGGAGGGGAAGCACGGGGACAGCAAGGCCGGGATCAACCGCACGGCGAGCCCCAAGCGCTCGACGACGTTCTGGAAGTCGTTCAAGTACCTCCGCGACCTGACGCCCAAGCAGGTCGACGACTTCATGGCGTCGTACGTCATCTACAGCCTCGACTGGGCCGACGAGGCGGCCATGGCCGAGGCCCTGGGCCCCGACTACCGCGCCCGCGTCGGCGACTGCCTCCAGTCGTACTACGGCGTCCTGAACCACCTCTGCGCCCTCGGCGACGTCGAGAAGATGTACGTCCCGCCCCTCGTCGACCCCCGCGCCTCCGTCCTCGACAACCAGATGCTGTACGAGGAGTCCGTCGCCCGGGACCTCGGCCTGCGCCCCGGCGACCGCGTGCTCGACCTCGGCTGCGGCCGCGGCCGCGTCGCCGCCCACGTCGCCGCCGTCTCCGGCGCCCTCGTCACCGGCCTCAACATCGACCCCGACCAGGTCGCCCAGGCCGACGCCTTCAACGCCCGCCTCGGCCTGCGCAACCGCTTCGTCGTCCGCGACATGAACCACCTCCCCCTGCCCTTCCCCGACGCCTCCTTCGACGCCTTCTACCAGATCCAGGCCCTCAGCCTGTGCGGGGACCTCCCCGCCCTCTTCGCCGAGCTGCGCCGCGTGCTCCGCCCCGGCGCCAAGGTCTCCCTGCTCGATTGGGTTAGCCTGCCCGCCTACGACCCCGCCGACCCGGAGCACGCCGAGCTGATGCGCCGCACGAAGCCGCTCATCGGCGCCGTCGGCACCCCGACCCCCGACTCCCTCGAGGCCGCCCTCGCCGGCGCCGGCTTCTCCGTCCTCGTCTCGGACAACGCGAGCGTCGGCGGCCTGCAGGCGCCCCTCATCGACAAGGTCGACGTCTACTTCCGCAGCCTGCGCCAGGTCATCGTCGGCCTGGTCAAGATCCGCCTGCTGCCACCCCATTTCAAGACCCTCATCGACCGCCTCTGCCTGGACGGACAGGCCTTTGTCAAGATGGACACCATGCGGCTAGCCACGACCAGCTACCGGATCATCGCCCAGAGAAATTAGAGCTTCGGGACCATGCAACAAGGGGGGTCGAATCTATTTGGGTATTAACGGAACAGCGTAGCACTTGTTTTCTTCTTTCTCTCCCCTCTTTGCTTTTTTTTTTTCTTTCTTTCCTTTCTGGGGGGAACGGCAGGTGTTTGGGACAATAGCACAACGGCGTTGCAACGATACGGCACGCAACTTGGCCCATGGTTGCTCATCCGAGTCTTACGATTTAGAATTCGTGTTAGGTATTGAAGGGATAGATAAGACACATCAAACAAATCCACTGTAATCGGGTTGCGAGAGCGCCATGTCCCGAGTTCTCTGCCCACACTGAGCTGAACGGTGAGAAATGTTCCTCATAGTCCCAAAAATCACCAAGTCACGCGCAGAGATGGAGTATTTTTGTTGATAGAGAACGTCAGATTTTCTTTTCAAGGCTAAAATCTCTGGGGAAAAGGGTATATATCGAGAATCAAACAAAACGGCCGACGGCCCTTGATCCCCGCAGCATTAAAAACAGTTATTGTACGTTTGCGCGTCAACACATTGGCATACCATATCGTCCTTCATTCATGCTTTTCGCCTCACCAGTCAGCGCCGGGGAGCGCGATCTGGGAGCCGATGGCACCGCCACTGACACCGCCGAGCTCGATGGCGGCGTTGATGACACCTCCGAAACCCTCACCGGCGATGAGGCCGGCGGCGGCGGCGAAGCAGTGGGTCTCGAAGCTCTTGGGGTAGTACTTCTTCCACGCCCAGGCAACGACGGCGCCGGCCATGATGGCGTTGGCGTAGCCGCTGTCGGGGCCGAGGACCCAGGCGACACCGATGGACATCCAGTTGGGGAGGTAGTCGCGGTACTTCATGCGGGGGCCGACGAGGTAGAAGTTCTTGATAACAGCCTGGGCGGCGCAGATGACGCCCATGACGATGGTGAAGATGGCGCAGGACCTGGGGATGGGCAGCTGGGGCATGGTGACGGCCTCGGCGACGGCCCTCCAGGCAAGGACGGAGGGAGCACCAAAGGCGCACGTCTCCTCGGGGCCAATCTCCTGCCAGATGCAGGGGTAGGCGGCCATGAAGAGGACGAAGACGCCGGGGGCAAGGAAGACGCTGACGGCGGCGCCAATGGCCTGGGCGTAAAACTGCAGGTGGGGAGGGGTGCGGAGGAGGAAGCCGACGCGGAAGTCGGAGACCAGGGCGGTGGCGACATCGGCGGTACCGCTGGCGATACCACCGGCGACGAGGTTGATGCGCTGAGCGGCCTTGATTTCGAGGCCCTGGCCCGAGGTGACACCGCCGAAGACGAGCTGAGAGGCCTTGGCGGAGGCGGTGAGGGGGGTGCAGTCGGTGACGGCACCGCCGTGGATGCTGAGGAAGGCGAAGAGGAGACCCAGCAGGCAGGCGAGGATGGCGAGGCCGGCGTTCATGTGGAACTGAACGTGGCAGACGACGCAGGCGACGGCGGTGAAGATGAGAGTGCCGGTAGCCCAGACCCAGATGGGGACCTGCTGGCTCGGGGGCGCAAAGTCCTCGACGAGGCTGTCTTGGGCGTCGGCGAGGCCGGCGTGCTTGGCGATGAAGGCGTTGTGCTTGCCGCGCGACTGCATGCGGTTGTTGATGCTGCGGGCGCCGGAGCGGAAGGCAAACTTTGCGCCGTCGATGAGGACACCAATGTGGAGGACGAACTCGACCATGGAGTAGACGACGAGGACCATGACACCGGGCCACAGCATCCAGTAACGGGGGGACGGGACCCAGTTAGGGTCATCGCTGACCTTCATGACGCCAAAGTTGACTATGTCGGCCCACTTCTCGCTTTTGGGGAATCTCTGGACGCCGACTGCCTCGCCGTAGTGGACGAGGGTAGGTCCGATGATACCCCAGGCGGCAACGGTTCCGAGCCACCAAGACAGGGCAGCGTTGACGCCGACAAGCATGCCGGAGCCGAAGAAGGCGGGAGTGAGCTGGATGTACCAACCTGGATGCTGTCAGCTAGACGCTCAAACAAAAAAAGAGCGTGTGGAATAGACATACCCCAGTTGTTGATGTTCATGGCCCAGTTCTTGTAGCCACTCCAGACGTAGAACCACAAGAAGATGTACCAGTTGTGCAGAATACCGTCGGCGTACTGAGAGACGACGATGTGAACGAGGGCACCGGCGAAGCAGATGCCCAGGGTCTTGATCTTCTTGGCGGCGTCAGCGGCACCGCTGCCGACAGCGTGCATGGAGCGGATGGTCAGGGCAGTCGCGGTAGCTGGTTCGCGCAAAGTCAGCTTCCGGGAGAAACAAGCAAGCGAGTCGGGGTCGGGCTGGCAGAGCGCCGGTCCGGAGCCTCAAAGCCGTGAAGGGGAGGGGTGAGTGAAGGTGACTTACGAGTTGGGAAAACGAGGTTCAACTCCCGGGCAACATTGATGATGAAGAACTTGCGCAGGGGGACAGCGGCGAAGAGACCGAAGAAGGCGCAGGTGACGGTGATGGTCAGGATACGGCCGAAGTCCTCGCGGGGGTTCTCGGACATGAGGTTGAGCTGGTACATGGCGGGAAGGGCAGCGACGAAGAGACCGGACATACCACCGGCACCGGTAGCAGCCGCCTGAATGATGGAGCTAGTTTTCGTGGTGTTAGTCGCATGTATAGCATAGACGAGCAAAACATGGGGGGGCAGAGATTGTTACTTTTCCTGGGGGCCAAAGGCTCCTCCGATTATGGGCACATTGGGCATGGACTTGGCCAAAAGCTTGACAATGGCGTAGCCGAAGATGGCACCAAACATGGTGGCGGCGAAGGAGAACTAGTGTTGGTGTTAGGGATTGGGCAGAGGTATGGGGAAGAAGCAGGGTTGGTTGGAACATACGCCAGTCTTGAGACCGAGGTAGACATTGGAGGCGTTAACGAGGGAACCCAGGATGATTCCAACAAGGACGGCGCGGAAGGTCAAGGGGTTGCCCTCGGGCTCGATGCCCTTGACCTCGGGGAAGGGGACGAAGAGGTCGGTGATGTCCTCATCGCCGCTGATCTCGCTCTTGAGCTCGTCGTTCTGCTCAGAGTAGCGACCCTTCTCGGTGATGAAGGCCGGGTCGTGAGCAGGATCCGTCGAGGGAATCTGCGTTTCGACCTGGATGGGCCCCGGGGTGGGGTTCGTGGCCACCATCTTGACGAGTGTGTGATTGCCTTGCCGGGAAAAGGGGCACTTGACGGGCAACTAGTCGACCAGAAGTTGACTGTGCTTGCTTGCTGGCTGGCTGGCTGGCTGGCTGGCTCTAGGCAAAGACAGACCTGGCTTGGGTGAGAAGGAGACAAGATCCAAGGTCAGGGAGGGCGGAGAGCGGCAGTCTTTTTAACATTTACATGGAACAGTCAGGTCTTGATGGAATCGCCACGGGGAGAGGAGAGAGTCGCCCGGTTTGGCCAGCCAGCCACCCCGGACCCGATATGCGGCGGGCGAGGGTTTACCAGGGCCATGGGACTTTTGCCTCACGGCATGGGATGGAGGTGGCGGCTGAGGACCCATGCGATAGATGGCATGGTGAGACCATTCGTTCGTCCCGAGGGGGGCCTTGCCATATGGTCAAGTCGATTGCCAAAAGACGCAGGTGGTTCGGGAGTCTGACCCAAAGCCAGAGGAACCAACTCACAGGTCCACTGGGCGGGCCGCCAAGGTTGTTATCGAGTAGCAACAAGCCAATCAATGGGTTTGTTCTCGAGTTCGCATTTCTTGTTGCGCATAGCTTATTTGCTGGGTAATCTGCGAGGGTGCGAGGGCGATTGAACGAACCGTTGGCTGGATTGATTGGCGGCGTCGTGGTGGTGATGTGTCATGTTGGTTGCCAGGAGGAGGAGGAGTCGTTCTTGCGCGGTGGCGGATGAATTGTGCCGGCTTGGGGACTCTTTGCTTGCATATGGCGGGCGGCGCCTTTGGTGACCAAGAAAGGACCTTTTTTTCGAGGAGCATCCTAGCAGCCCGCCAGTTGGCCGTCAACGCCGTACAAACAAAGTGAAGTACCATACGAAGTAGGAGGGCACGTAAAGGTAGTGTGTAATATGTCCAAGTGTGCGATGTGGTTGGCTGTGGGACCGGTTCTCAAGATCGGGCAAGCAAGGACAAGGCTCGCAGCCAGCTTGCTTATCAGGAAGGAGGACTGGAGCAGGAGCAGGAGTAGGAGTGGGAGCAGGAGCAGGAGCAGGCGGGCGGAGGTGAGCCCCACTTTCCTTCTGCGAGCTCCCGGCGACCACCTCCCGAATCGGCCATCTTGCCCATGCCGCCAAGTGACCGCCAAGACGCCTATATATTGTTCTTGCCTTTCCCCCACACAAGCGAGTTGTACGAATACCTCACTCAGCACGGGCAATCACGGGCAATCAATGCAACGCGGGCAGGTGCTCTCTACTCTCTCTTTCCCTCTTCCCTTCCTGCTGCCTGCCCTGCCTGCCTGTGCCTGCCCACCTTTCCTGCCCACCTTTCGTGCCCACCTTCCCACCTCCCACCTCCCACCTCGGCGCAGCGAGGCAAGACCAGTCAAGCACTCTTGGTGCTCTTGGAGGCAAGAGCAGCCAAGCGCTCTCGCCCCTTACCAAGACTTTCAAAAGTTCGATGAAAAGGTTCTTTTGCAGCCCCGACGGACTTGGCGACACCTCGGCCTGATGTCTTGACTCTATTGGCAAGGCTTATGCCGGCTGCATTGCTGCGTTGGTTCTGCGTCCTTCTTATCTCGTCTCGTCTTCGTCTTGTCTCTTCTTCCCTCATGTGCGCTACAATCAATATCTCCCCTCCGTATCCGTACTTACCTAGGTACCCAACTGACTGACTGACAGAACCGGGACCCATTCGGGCTTCTTCTCCACGCCGACCGATGCCATGCGCCGATTGCGCTGGTGATGAGTAACAGCTGTTTGTTACACGAGCTATCAGTTACAGCATCCGCAATACCTAGCCATCTCTATCCCTCTCTACACTATCTTGGCCCATGCTCAGATGACAGTTTCCACTTATTCCCGTCCCATCGCCACTCACACCTCCCAGCAGACAGACTGTCTGTCTGTCATCCATCCCTGACGCCCAGTCGACCGATCTGGCCTGCTCAAAGGACCGGCCAGCCAGCACGACGAAGACATTCCTCTTTGGGCTTTGCTTGGCGTGTGGGACCATGTCAAAAGTGCTCCCACCACTCCACACACTGGCGATAGCAACCACAGCAGCACCAGCGCGTCGTCTGCTGTTCTCGGGCTCGGCTCCTGTGCAGTCTCCCAACGCACTCCTCGTTCGCTTAAAGAAACCACATGGCGACCTGACATATAGTATGACCGGTATGCGATGCCCATGTCCGCGGTCGTACACATGTTACCCTACGATCCAAATGCCAGGCTACCCGCAGATTCAGCCTCACAGGAGAGCTCGCATCCAACAATCCCCCCCAGCTGCCTGCCAAATAAATGCCCATCTCATGTCAGTCTTCGGTCATTCCGTGACACGGTCGTTCCATCACCCAATCGCTTCCTTCTGCCTTCCTCGCTTCGAGGCATCTCTGTCGTGGCGACAAGAGGACCAGAAGATCGGGGTTTGGGCACTGGCGAACCCGTCTGTCTCCGTCATAAGACGCCCAGCTCCATGGACCTCGAAACCCTATCGCGTCATGGATGGTCGAGGTGGTGGTGTACAAATGATTAAAGCTCGCCTGCTCATTGGGCGATACGCCACACATCCACTACGCCTTGTCGGGAGGAAGCGTGCACTCTACGGCGATTCGTCTGATGTTCGACATACATTTAGGATTAGGTTGGCACCATAATACAACAATGTCGGGGGTTCCTTGACGTACGCACAGGAACCGCTCTTCGCCATTGGCTGATCGTGGCGTGGCGTTTAGCCATCTTGGTTCTTCTGACTGCATGTCAACCGTCCCCAATCGTTCCTGGGGCCGTTGCGACATTATTCGAATAGTCAAGAAGGTTGCCGTTCCATCATGTCGTCGTCCCGAGACGTCGTCGTTGCCACACATACTCAAGCGTGCTTCGCCAAGAATGATCCGATGGTTGTCGCGTTGTACCAGTGGGCTAAAAGGTGCTCTTGGTTGAGCTAGAAACCCCGATTCGACCTTCCCGCATCCCCGTGTGCGAGCAATTGTGGCAATTCGAGCTTTCTGTCGCCTATGTACAACTCTCATAAGAGCACTGACAGCTCGCATCTCGTCAACATGGCCCATCTGGCTCGACCAAGGGTCTGCAACATCACACACGCACCCTGCTGTGTTGAGGAGGAACAGAGATGAGTTTGGGTCGTACCGCTCGCCCCGACGACTCGACGACTATCGGGAGCTGCCCACGGAGAAACACCCGGAGAATGTTTGAGAGCCGGGCGGACGAGCCAGCCGCGGGGCGGCCCTACCGGCTCCCGACGCGACACGGATTGTTCCCGACACAGGAAAAGCGAGACCCTCGTCAGGGGCGGGACGTTGCAGAGCTTCCTTGATACACGTGCGCGCTTGACACGGATGCAAACTAGCATGTTGTGTCATTATCGCCTGGGTCATGTGTGCAGTTCGGATTTTGACTGCATGGTTAGGTACCGTACGATCGAATCTCGCCTAACAAAAGAAAGGATAATCCTTTACGTCTAGTTGTTACTCCCGGTTACAACAACGTGTCCGCCACAGGCCCAGCCCGATAACTGTTACCGTGTATCGCCAGTGTAGTCTCGGAAGGGCTTCCGAGTAGCTATGAGCATCCTGTCCCATCCTGAAATTGTCAAAGGGATGCGTTCAGACCCCATTGCTCGCATGTACCTCTGAGTGACCAAGCAGGTTTGATCTGTGTGCCGATATCCAACGCATCTGCTCCCTCTAACATGGTGCAAGACAAGCCTCGAGGTTTTACATCCGGGGGCTTGTGACGATGCGCGCCGGTATAACCGGACTCGCGGCGACGGCCTTAAAGGGCCTCCTGGAGGCTGAGGTTATGAGGCTAGGCTAGCAATAGGCTTCAGCAATGTTGAAAATGGAACTTCCAGGTGCCGGGAGCCGTCGGGAGGTCCGGGAAAGTTTCCCCCAGCCTGGGCCATCGATCAAGCAGATATCCCCATCGGCTCGAAGCGCCCACAGCAACGGCCCGACGGGAGTCGTGTCAAAGGTATACGTTAGCCTTCCACAAGCCAGTACGGTTTGCCAGGGCTTCGAGGTGGGTTCCTGCATACGCGATGCCGCCGTCATAGTGGATCTGTCTAAACAAGCAAGGTCAGCTGGACGTCGTTTGCCTCTCTTTGAACATCGTTCAGAATATCGCTTGTGCTGGCCGTATTCCTCCGGTGCGAGTCTTAGCCAGAAAGTTTGATGAATTATCTCCTGAACAGGTGAGAGGGGGGAGCAGTCGATTGGTGAAACCAAGCAGTCCGGTATCACAAATGACCGGAAGCTTCTCTCAAACCTTCCGATTGGATTCTCGCTAGCGTTTGAGCAAAAGACATGTTGCAAGAGACAGCGTGAACACTGGGGTCGCAACTAATACCATCACCGTGGAGATGACTCCAACTTTATGCAGGGCGCCTAACCAGTATCACGGACAAGCTACATGTAGTGACCATCAGCCTAGGCACCGTCATTCTCGCCAAGGTCGCCGTTCTACACTCGCCGTGTACGTTTCAATCTATCTCAGCAATTTCGCGATGTAGGCTTGAAGATATAAAGGGGGGAGGGCGTTGGGCGAAGTTGATCGTGCTTGAGGCCATTGCAGAATAACTTATAATCCATGACCGAGTCTCGTACAGCCATTGATTGAACAACCGCCACTACTTCGTTGAGCAGCTCGCAAAACTTACCACACTCGAATTCTCATCTCGTAACCCTGAGCGCAGCCTTGTTTCGAAAGACGCGGTAGTCCAGGCTCATCAGCAATACGGTACAAATGCACGCCATACTCAGCATCGTCCTGTCCATTTTCTCCCTGGGGACCAATGTCCAGTCTTCTCCAGCGGCCGCCAACATCCTGCACGCCTCTGATGGCGAGGTAGACTTCGCGGCCTACGCCTCCTCGGTGGAGGGGGTGGTATCAGCCAGGAGCGAGATGAGCGATGCGGCGGGCCTGCAAACCATGAACGACCTCACGCTGTCGACGGCCGACGGCAGCAAGCCGACTTGGTCACTCTGGTGCCCCAACAACAACTGGGTTTACTACTACAACTGGACACCGTACGTTCTTTTGCTCGTTTCCGGCCCGAACCCTCAGGACATCTGACCCTTGCTGACTCTTCTTCTCCTCTCTCCTCGTCTTCTACAGCCTGGTCAACTACATCTGCGAGGCGTATGGCGATTCTTTGGAGAACGGCTTCAACGCTTTGATACCCGAGTCCAACTACATGGTGGACAGAGCCAAGTCCGTCACCCTTGGATGGAGCCCGATCGAGGGCGGCACCTGCAAGGGAACCTGCAAACAGGTCTTCAACACCATGCGCACCGCGAGTGCCTGTAAGTGACTTGAACCACCCCCCAAACTGCACATCCCTCGGCCTGTGCCGTCTGACTCGCAACATGCAGGCAAGGCCGAGGAGTTTTGGATGAAGGAGATGATCAACCTGACGTACGACGGGTGCGGGACGGCGTCGTGGAAGTACCAGTACCAGGACGTGGCGCCGCTGAAGCACAACTAGGGTTAAAAATACCCATGGTTACCCATATGGGTTCACCACCCATTCCACCCATGGATATTTGGGGATATCCAAATGGGTAATGGGTAAATGGGTTTTGGGTTTTTTAAGCGAGTATGGGTTATGGGTAACTGGGTATACCCAAATAGGTATTCCTTAGAGGTAGAGAATGGGTATTATGGGTATAGGTAGGTTATTTAGTATGGGTATTTTAGGTACCTATACTTAGGGAGTAAATCTTACTAGAAATATTACCTTCTAATGCTGCTACTAGTTAAAAGGTTAATAGCAGAGTTAGAAACGTTTTTTTTTAATTTTTAAAGGCTATAGGTTTAATTCTACTTTAAAATCTTTTTTATATAAGTCCTAAAGTATTATCCTTCTTAAATTAAATCTTATTAATAAATAAGAGAAAATAAAGATAAATTTAATTTTAACTATAAAGGACTATAGGAAATTCTAAAAGAACTAGAATATATCTAAGTTCTAGTTTTTTACTACTTTAAGGGTGATTTCTAACTACTTCTATCCTTATTAGACTTATCTGATAGAAAAGAAAAAGGGTTTGATTAAGAATTCTGAGTTTGGGTTATTATAGATGGAGAGCTTAATACCGCTTGGGAACCTAAAGATGAGAACTCTGAAGGAGGAGGTACTAGAGAAGATAGATAAATAAAAGACTCTTGGGTACTAGCTTCAGGCTCTTCAGAACCTACAACTGTAATAGTTTGCTGGAGCTTAATATCTGCTATCTCTTTAAATAAATATAACTCTTTAGGTTTAATAAGGGCTATATAGCTAAAACTATTAAGAATAGTCTAGCTACGTTCTCTTTTAACTTTTATAAGCTAGTAGTATTTAAGAATAAATAGCTTAAGAAGACTAAAAGAAAGCTAATTCCTTTAATACTAGTTAATAATAAGGATAAGCTAAGCCTTAATTATCTTTGCTACTATGTTAAATCAGGAGTAGTAGTAAACATAGTAGCTAAAACTAAATGTCTGCTCTAATAGGATAGAAGTTAGTATAATATATAAAAAGTTATATACTATTTTATAAAGATATTTATATTTTAGTTATTTTTTAAGGTAGTATTAAAAACTAAAAATAGTTTTATATATATATTTTCTTATTAAGTTAGTAAAAATAATATAAAGAATATAATATACTTACTTTCTTTTAAGAAGCTTTCAACTACTTTAGAAGCTAAGTAGTATATAGTAGGTACTTAGATAAAGGTTAATATAAAAGTTAATATAAAGATTAATATAAAAAGAAAGATAAGCTAATAACTTACCTCCTTTATAAGGCTAAGAAATAACTGTGTAGTTATACTATAAATTAATTAACTTATTGTAATAGGAGTATAAGCTGTGTGCTGTGGGATAAGCTTGTAGTAGCTTGATTTATAGGCAAGCTAGAAACTATCTTCTATAGCCTTATATATTAGGCTATTATAATAATCAAGGCTAAGGAACTGAGGATTATAGGTTTCCTTACATGAGTCATCTAGGGGGCAGAGTAGAAGTGCTATTACATGAATACCCCAATCTTCACCCTGTATAGCCTTGTACTTTAACAGCTTTTTCAAAGCTTGTTCAACGCTCCTATACAACAGGTCCATCCAATACTGGTTCTCTTCTGTTGTCTTTTGCTTAATAGTATCTTAATACCTAATAAGATATAGATAAGCTATCTTAGTAAGATCTAGTGTAAAAGAGATATTAACAAAGGTATCCCTACTAAGGATATTAGTAAGGATTAAGAAGATTTTTAAAACATCTAGAAGAGTTTCTAGCTACTTCTATTTATTATCTAAAAGTTAAAAAATAACGTTTTCGCTATAAGTCTTAATATAAGACTTAATATACTTATAAAGCTCTAGTATATATAAGTATATAAGTATTATAGAGTTCTACCTTGTTCTAACGTTAAAGATAAGTTATCAAAGCCGTTTCCCTAGCTCCTTGTTTTACTAAAGATTAAGAAAGGCTTAAGCTTTTATTATGCTATACTTCAGCTTAATTATAAGGTAGCAAATCTAAAAAGAAATATTAGTAATTTTCTTATAATAATAGAAGAGTAATTACCTTTATAATACTTATAGTAATTATAACCTTTATAGTTCTAGAGATTTTAGACTCTAGCTCTCTTAGAGTATTAGATACTTCTTAAGGGCTAGTATTTTAGCTAAAAGTATTGATTTTATTTTCTTCTCCTCTCTCTTCTATTTAAGGGCCTTCTTGCTTTTTAATTTCCTCCTCACTTAGTATATCCTTAATAGATAGATACTTATAAAGCTCCTTAATAATAAGGTTAAAGATATATATAAGGTAGTAAATATACCTAATCTTTAATAGCTAGAAATTAAACTCTTTAGTATAATACTCTTTAAGATTATCTAGGCTAAAATTAGAGGTATTGTTAGCTATAACAGTAATAAACTCTAGGTATTAGGGTAAATTAAGGTTTCTAATAGTTATTACTATCTCTCTTAAGATATAGTCTTAAGTATGGGTTATTAAAAGACTTAGGGCTTTAAGAAGTACTGCTCTTCTATTCCACCCTATATCTATAAAATAATACATAACCTCTAATAAGAAGTATTTTTAACCTAGTATAGTCTAGATATTAATTATAAAAGAGACCTTAGAATTTAAAACAATAGTAGCTAGTACTATAGATTAGATCTCCTTGGCTTCCTTAAGGAGTTGTTTAGTGATTATTAGAGTGGATAGAATAAAAAAGCTTAGGTTAAGCTTCTTAGATAAGACCTTAAAGAAAGTCTTGTTAATAGTATTAAAAGGTAGATTTACCTTAATAATAAAGTAAATAAGAGCCTTAGTAATAGCTTTCTTTGAAAAGGTAGGACTAACAAGCTAAAAAGGATTAATATAAAGATTAATATAAAGATTAATACAAAGATTAATATAAAGGATTAATATAAAAGATTAATACCCTTTAGATATATCTAATATATACTTATTAAAGGTAGTATATATTACTTTCTTATTCTTATTATTTAGAACTTGTTAGTTATTACTTAGCCTGTTTTTTTTTGTAGGCTGTGCTTTAGAAGTGGGTTATTATTAAAGATATACCTAATACTCCTAGACCTAGATAGGTAAGGTCTCTTAAATAGGATTTATAGATAACAACTAGGGAGCTATCTTAGATATAGGTACCCTATAGAAAGGATTACTAGACCTCTACTTGCATATAGCTAGACTATATTTTATTAGCTAAAGCTAGCCTTGCTTTAGCTAACTTCTTATGCTATAGGTCTCTTAGCCTTAGAATAACCTATTTCTTATAGTAGAGAGTTTAGTACTACTATATCTTAAAGCTTCTACTAGGTTAGAAGTAAATAATACTATTAGTAAGTTAAAGGTTATTAAGTAGTAGGAAAAATAAATTTACCTCTATATCCTAAGGGAGAGGTATAGAACTAGATAACTATATTAGTAATAAATTAAATAGCAAATCTATACTTAGAGGTAGTTAGAAGTAAAGAATTAAATTTACTTAGGTATTATTATAATTTAGTTATTATAAATAAATTATTATAATTCTAGGGTTTAGCTATTCTAGTTTACTTTTTACTTAGTAGGAGGTAGAGATAATAAGAACCTATATCTTCTCTATAATAAGAAGTAAGTTTTCCTCCCTACTACTATATTAAAAAAAAAATGCTACCTAAACTTCTAGTATCCCCACCAGCTTAATCTTTAGGTTAATAGACCTATTAATATGAAGTACTAGAAACTCTCTATAGGGAACAAGAGGCACTAGAAGTGTTATCACTAGACCTAGGTTCTTAAACTATAGTAGCAAACCTAAGTCTCTCTAGCCTTTTATTACTAATAATTAAAGTAATAAAGGTTACTATCTATACTAGGATAGAGGAGTTACTAAAGAGAATAGCTAGAAAAGCTCTAAAGGCTTTAAAGGAGAAAAGAGTTATTACAAGAAAGAAAAAGACTTAAAGATTCTACCTAGGAAGTAAGTAAAATATCTCTTTTAAAAAAAGAGGTACTAAGAAAAATAGTATAAGCTCTATCGGAGATTAGGTTATAGTAAAAATAGATAAAACACGTAATTTTAAAGTATCCCCTAAATTACTTAATTTAAGAAATTACCTTTTAAATTAATCCTTAACTTTGCTTCTAGTTAGCTACTGTTAAAGCCCTATATAAGGCTATAGAGGTATTTATAGTAGTAGTACTTAAAAGTAAGGAATTATTTAATACTAAGGAAGATAACATAGCTAATAGAGTAGATACAAATCTTTATATAATTTATATAAAAAGGGTTATACTTTAAAAAAAGAATCTTAAGCTTTTAAAGGAGATAACTAAGAGAATAGAAATATAGGGTTATTTACTTTTATAGTATTATACTATTTTATATTAATATAAAAGATTAATATATTATTATATCTCTATTATTTAGTAAGTAGTAAATATTATTCTAATAAGAGTAAAACTAAACATAAGAAGCAAGCCTAAACTAAAAACTCTATCTTAAATCTCTCTTATTTCTCTATTTTAATAAGAGTAAAACCAAACATAAGAAATAAGCCTAAACTAAAAACTCTATCTTAACTCTCTCTTGTTTCCCTAAACCTTCTTCTTTACTAAGTTCTTAAAAGTAAAGATCTAGTTTAGAACCTTGGTGTTAAAGGTTATCTAGGTTACTAGGTAGTATCCCCTTACTAGTAGCATCTCTAAGTACTCTGTAATATTAGAAAGCTAGCTCTTATAATGCTTAAAGAGGAGTTCTAAGAACTAGAGGTCCTAAGTGGAAAGGTGATAGGTATTCTCCTAAAGCTATGCAGGGCCTGGTAATGATATCTAGTTTCCTTTAGCTAGTTTATTAAATATATAGAGGATATCTCTAATTATTTTGTAAATAAAAATGCTATGCTAGTAATAGCCTTTCTATTAAGTATAAAGGAATAGGCTACTAGGATACTTTTAGAAAGTATTAATAGAGAAGTCTTTTCCCCTAAATAATTAGTATAAGGTAAGGATTAGAGATAAGGAATACTTACTTCTTCTCTTAGTATTTAAAGACTAAGTTCCTAAGAGGTATCTTAGGGTCCTTAGCTTTGGTAGAATCCCAAAAGAATATAAGGATAGAGTAAAGAAAGACTTCTTTAATTAAGAAGAACTTCTTAGTAGTTAGGAGATAAGTATATCTCTTGCGAACTTCTAGAGGTACTAGGATCTTGTTAACCTTAGATAGAAAGTAATAGGAGGCTAAAAGCTTATACTAGAGAACCTCAAGGGTTATAAGCTACTTTCTATAAAAGTTAATAAATAAGGTAAGTATTATAATCTAGAAAAAAATTAGAAATGTATTAACTAATGTATTAATCTATATATATACTTATATTTATTAACTTTTAAAGATACTAGTCTTAGATATTCTAGGTAGTACTCTCTTTTAGACCCTCAATAGTTAGAGTATTATATATAATACTATTATCTTTAACAAAGTTAATAGTATTATCCTTATTAACATTACCCCACTAGGTATTATTTAAGTCCTCAAACATTAGATTATCCACATTCATATCCTCTATAGAACCTAGCTATATACTAATAAGTCAGGAATAGGTCCCCTTCTATATACTAAAAGCTTATAAGAGGAGAAGTAAAAATACTTAAGAGAAATAACTTACTAATACTCCTTATTCTATTAGTAAAGCTTTTCCTTTTAGGCTTCTTAGTTAATTTTAGAGGTACTCTTAAATAAAGCTATACTCTCTAGCTTTTTAAGCTTTCTTCTAAAGTAGGTATTTATTATAATAGTTCTCCTTGCTTTTTCTCTCTTAAGCTACCCTATATTATTTATGTAGCGATGAGTCTTTATAGTATTCTTATTATTAGAGTACTTATTAAGTACTTTGCGCTTTTTACTTACTCCTAAGCTAAGGGGGTAGCCTACTCTTAGGTTAATATAAATAGGATTTTTAATTAATATATTTTAAAAGTAGATCTTACCTCTAGTGCTAGGTAGGTCTGATATAATAATAAGAGTAGTGAGTTAGAGAAAAGAAGAAGGTAATAGTATTAGAAGGAAAAAATAAGAGAAGAAAAAATAACTAGGTTATAATAATAAGAAGAGAAAAAGGTTTAAAAGGGGAAAAAGTAAGGACTTTTATAGCTAGAAGTTTAAAGGTAGAAAGAGTAAAAGGGAGGAAGGAGCTAAGGTAAATAGAGAAAGGAATAAAAGAATCTATTTTAGAAAGAGAGAAAGGGGCTAAGGTAAGTAGAGGAAGGAATAAAAGAATCTATTTTAGAAAGGGTAGAAGAAGTAAAAGAGAATAAAGGAAACAAAAGGTTTTAAAAATAAAGAAAGTAAAAATAAGTTAAAAGTAAAATAATCTATTAAACTAGTATTAGATTCTCTACTTTTTATTTAAATTGGGTTATTTAGATTAGAGGGATTTTTCTATCTCACGCTTCTCTTATATTCTTATTATTCTTATTATACCTCCCTTCTAATAGTACTACAAATATTAGAGACTAATAGTTAGAAAAAAGAAGGACACACAGCGCTTTAAACCTAGAGGTTAGTTTAATTAATATATTAGGTTAATACATTACTAATATTCTTAATCTCTAGAATATACCCTCTATAAAATCTAAGTATTATAAAAAACCACCTATCTTCTTCTACTAAGAGCCCCCTTCTAATGTATTATTTAGGAAATAGCTATAGAAATCTATCCTAATGTTTAGTTCTAGGAAACTACTCTTTATAGTCTCTAGGAGACTACTAAGTAGCTTCTTACTATAGTCTTTAAGAGTAAGATTCCCTATCCTTAATTTTAATCTATACTTATAACCTCTTAGTAAGCTATACTTATAACCTTATTAGTAAAGCTAACTTATAGATATAACCTCTTAGTAAGCTAACTTATATAAAATAAATTATTATTAAGTCTAAAGATATAACTTTAGTAAAGTAAATTATAGGTATACTAAGAGAACTTAGAGAGGCTTAGAATAAAGATACTCTTAATAGTAAGTTAATATCTCTACCTAGTAAATAAAATTTTTAATAGCCATAGTTTAAGTATAGCTTGTAGATATATAAGGAATAGGAGGAAGTAAAAGGATAGTTAGAGATCCTAAGAGAGAAGGATATTTAATAGCTTTAAGAGTAAGTAGATAAGAAGCTTATCTTAGGATTAATCTTAAAAAAATCTATTCCTAGTTTAAAGAGATATAATCTAAATAATAGAAAGATAGTATCTAGATAACAGGAGGATGTTATCTAGATAATAGGAAGATATTATCTAAATACTAGGAGGATGTTAATTAAATACTAGGAGAATGTTATCTAAATGCTAGAAGGATATTATCTAAATACTAAGAGGATATTATCTAAATAATAGGAGCATATAATATAAAATAATAAATAGAAATTATATATATCCTTTATTATAGTATTATTTCCTTTATATAAAAAAGTAGTTTAGTCTATTTATATTAATCTAGGTTAATATAAATAGATTAATATAAATAAATTAATATAAATTAAGTATGTTATTTATTCCCCCCCCTCCCCCCTTCTTAGGAGTAAACCTAAACATAAGAAGTAATATAAGCTTAAACTAAAAAGTCTGTCTAAACTCTCTCTTGTTTCCCTAAGCCTTCTTCTTCTCTAAGTTCTTAAAAGTAAAAACCTAGTCTAGAACCTTAGTATTAAAGGTTGTCTAGGTTACTAGGTAGAAATTCCTTAGAACAGGCATTCTTAGGTACTCTAGGATATATATAAGCTTATTCCTATAATACTTAAAGAGAAGTTCTAAGAACTAGAGGTCCTATATAAAAAGGCAATAAGCATTCTCCTAAAGCTAGGCAGGGCCTAGTAATAACATCCAGTTTCCTTTAGCTAGTTTATCAAATATATAGAGGATATCTCTAATTATCTTTTAAGTAGGGACTCTATACTAGTAATACTATCTATAATAATAGTTACTAAGTAAGTAACTAGGATTCTACCTAGCTACTCTTCTTTAAAGGTTTTGTTTTCTAAAATGTTAGTCTTATCCTAGGTAAATATTTAGGAATCCTTACTAGGCCTGCTTTTTTTAAAAGACTAATTTCTTAAATAGTATCTTATTTAACTTAAGCCTTATTAGAGTCTAAAACCTAGCAAGGATAAACCAAAGAAAGATTTCCTTAATTGAGAAAAAGGTTTCAGTAGATAGAAGGATATTATCTATATCTAATACCCTAAGTTTATAGAGAACCGTTTTTACTTGTTTTAGGAATTAATAGAGGTATAATAGCTTATACTAGAGAACCTCAAGGGTTACAAGCCACTTTCTACAAAAGTTAACAAACAAGGTAAGCATTATATTCTAGAAAAAAATTAGAAATATATTAACCAATATATTAACTTATGTATATACTTTTGTTTATTAACCTTTAAAGGTACTGGTTCTAGATATCCTAGGTAGTACTCTCCTTTAGACCCTTAATAGTCAGAGTATTATATATAATGCTATTATCCTTAACAAAGTTAACAGTATCATCCTTATTAACATCGCTCCATTCATTTTCATCTAGGTCCTTAAATAATAGATCATCTATATCTATATCCTCTATAGGACCTAGCTATATACTAATAAGAGAGGGGTAGGTTCCTTTCTATAAACTAAAAGCTTATAAGAGAAGAAGTAAAAATACTTAAGAGAAATAACTTACTAATACTCCTCATTCTACTAGCAAAGCTTCTCCTTTTAAGCTTGCTTGTTTGCTTTAGAGGATCTTCTAAAAGAAGCTATACTCTCTAGCTTCTTTAGTTCTCTACTAAAGTAGGTATTTATTATAACTGTTCTTTTTGCCTTCTCCCTATTAAGCTACCCCATATTATCTAAGCAGCAGCAAGTCTTTACAGTATTTAGGTTATTGGAGTAGTTCTTAAGAGCTTTCCACTTCTCTCCTGTACCTAAGCCTTAGAGGCAGCCTATACTTAGGTTAATATAATTCAGATTTTTAATTAATATATTTCAAAAAAGAAACATAGCTTAGCGTTTAGGAGATAATAACATTCTTAATAAGATTTAACTCTCCTAAGTAAGAAAATAGATATAAAGAGAACAGTAGCTTTAAAACTATCCTCTTTTTTTCTATTAATTCTAAATTATTATAAGAAAATATATATTTTATAAAATATTTTTTTAAAGCCTTAGTAAGAAAACTTTAAAGTATATAGACTATATCACATAGGTAGTTACTATTACCCTAGCAACAGATATATACCTTCCTTCTCTATAATCAGTAAATTAGTAGCTTCACTTTCCCCTACTATATAAACCTTTCTTTTTTCTTCTTCTTCCTTTTTTCTTTTTTCTTTCTTAGTATCTCTAACAATAACTTTAGTATAAGTTCTTCTTTTTCTATTTTAGCTTTATTTTTACTAACAAAGCTGGCTTTATAAGCTAGACATACTCATCATACCTAGTAGACCTAGCCAAAAGCAGGTCGTCAGCTAAAAGGCCCCTAAAAAACGCTATATTCCTGGTAGTAAGTTTGGTTAATATATTAAATTAATATATTACTAACATCTTCTAGTACATGCCCTAAAGGAGATTAAAAAGTAAGTTAAACGCTCTAGCAAGGAACTTGTGCTACCTAAAGCCCCCTTTAAGCATGTTATTAAAGAAGTCCTTAATAGTATTAACATAGACCTCTAGGTCTAGGGAGAAGCTCTTAAGGCTCTTTAAGAGAGCTCTAAGACTCTTATTACTACTATCTTTAAGAGTAAGTTTTCCTATCTATTATTTTAAACTCTACTAATATCTTTCTAGTATTAAATCTTATAGCTATCTATACTAATAGAGTTACTTTAATAGCTAAAGATATAATACTTATTAAATCTATATAAGTACTTAGTAAAGGTATTAGTACCACATAGTATATAGATACTTATCTTAATAAGATATTATCTCTCTAATATATTAATTATTTATATTAACCTTTTATAGAACATACTTTTACTATTTATAAGTAGTATAGTAGTAATATAGGCTACCTTAAGTACTTATAAGAGGTATACTTAGCTCAAGCACAAAAGAAGAAGGCTACTCAAGCTACTACTAGTATTAATGTTGCGATGCTAGCCCATCATCAGGATCCATCGGAGTTACCCGCTAACTCCGATCCCACCGGTTACGTGAGACCGGTCTGAGCTCATCCGCGGGCCCACCCACGGCAGCCACTTTCACCGCTAGCTCAACCTAGTAGCCCTCTTAATAGTTACACTTCTTCACGCATAATTAACCCTTTTTGAGACCCCTTATTCATCGCTTGCTGGTTATCACCAGACCCCTTTCACCTTACTTACTAATACTAATCAGTAGTTGAACTACTATTGTAAATACTGCAGATCAGTAAGGCTAGTTAAGAAGAGGCAGAACTACTCTAAACCCTATAGTAGCAGTAGGACAGTTCTATGCTTTCTCCCATATAGATAACTGGCTTAGAATACCGTTATAGCAGACTTATAGCACCCCTGAAAAGGGCACCATAAGTGCACAAGCTTGATTTGCGCAAGTTGACTTCATCACATTATGAGAAGCCACAACCCACAAGATACCAATTTTTCGCTGAAAAATCGTTGGATTGCAAGACCGCGAAGTCCTATACTTTGCACGCCAAACAACCGTCAATAACCCACTATCAACCACCTCAATACAACCTCATTAACTTTACCTTTTCATCACTTCAACTTCAGACTTGTGACTATTGTCGCAGTTGCTTGAAAAGTAACTCTACTAGGCTATTAAATAACCTAACGGTCTAATAGGCCTATAGAAGTATAATAGACCTCCCTTTCCCTCCTCTAACTTCTATGATTTTTTTTACTCCTTCCCTCCTTCTAACTCTCCTTTTTATACTCTTTTTCTTACTTAAAATACACCTCTAATTGCCCTTGAGTGACTGATGCTGAGGAAGCCTGCGCAAAGAAGGCTCTTTTCGACGAGCAGCGAGTGCCGCGCGAGGAAGGCTCTTTTTAACAAGCAACAAGAGTTATAACAAGACCGCGCAAAAGGCTCTTTTTAATAAGCAGCAAGTTTAGCGCGAAGGAGGAAGGCCTATATCAACAGGCAATACCGCCACTAAGTTATTAGCAAAGAAAGCAAGCAAGACCCTATTAACCAAGCAGTTGCCTATATTACTAGCAGTAATCCCTCTAATATATATATATGCCTTCTGGTCTACTAGAAAAAATACCTATGTTTAAGAGGTTGTTAGGCTAACAGAGGGTAACTGTAATAACATAAGAAGAAGTAACTGCTGTGGAGTATGCCTCTAAGGCTGCTAAAGAGTATGCAAGCAAGTATATAACTAGTGTAGCACATAGGTATCACAAACCCATACCCAAGGGATACCGCAAGTTTATTAACCCATTAATTTAAGGCATCAAGTACTTAGATAAAATCTTAGAGGGCAGCCTGCCCTCTAACTATATTAAATTACTAGATATAATTATCCTATACTACTTAACTAAGTATAAAGAGCAAGGTTACTATAATAGAGACTTATAGTAATATATCTATAATAAATTTAAAGATTGGTCTAACGCAGATTTTAATACTACTTTAAGAGTAGTTATAACCACCTTCTACAACTTTATTATCAGCTACAGTATATAGGTTATAAAAGAGCCTATTAGAAGCACTATTAGTATAAGGTTAAAGAAGCTAGTTAATAACAAGTACTCCTTAAGGTAGGATAATAAGATAATATATAAAATAGAGGCTAAGTATAAGGTCTTTTATAACTACCTTAATAACCTAGACTTTATATAAAATATTAAATAAATCTTATAAGCTACTCTCTTACTGTTAATTAACAAGGTATGCAACAGCTACAAAAGTATAGACTTTTTATATAAGTCACGCAATAAGTTAAATTATTAACAACATACCTCATACAGCAACCCCTTATTCAAACCTCCCCTATTTAAAAGGTAAACTAATAAAACCTCCCTTATACTAAGTTTGCCTATAACTGCTACTATAGTTAAGAGGCAGTTACTAAGCATAACTGCTCCCCTAACCAACAGGCTAACTACTTATTAATTAACCAACCTTATCAAGCTATATTTAGATAATTCAACATCAAAATACAGCAGCAGTAACTATAAGACCCTTAACTTAAAGCTTTTGATTTTTTATAACCTCTACGCAAGGGTTAGTATCTCTAGCAACCACTACAGGTTCACTATCTTATTTATGCTTATAGGTAGTACGCAGGAGTATTACACTAATAACCTCTATAACTATACTATCAGTTTTAACATACTTATAGTAAATATTAAATCACAGTTTAAAGAGGATAAAGTCTACTGTATGTGTAATATAGAGTTATAAAGGCTTAGTTACAAGCAAGTTACTTGTGAATTACCTAGTAAAACAAGAGTTAAAGTACTAGACTTACTTATTAAGAAAGTCATGAAGTTAGTCAGAGCTACAACGCAGCAAGGCATACCTACTAATAGTAACTATTATAATACTCTACTTACTTGTTACTAGGGTATACCTGAGTGCGTAGCTACCCTGCTTAATCTACCCATAACTTATAACATACTTTATATACAGTTAAGAAACGGCATGAGTAACGCAGCAGCTATACACAAGCAAAAGGTATAGTACCTTATAGAAAGACTGCCTAAGTTAGACCAGCAGCACTTCACTAACCGCTACTATAACAGCCAATATAGCAGTTACCTACCACAACAAGGGTATAGTCCAAGGCCCTAAAGCGACTACCTATAAAGCAGCGTATTTTAAGTAAAAAAGTACTTTGTTTATAACAAGAAAGGATATTAGTTAACAACATACTTAAAAGAGAAAAGAGATACCTCTTATAAGCAGCTCTAAAGGAGCTACTTTACTAAAAGATTTAAATAATACCTTCTTAACTACATGGGTAAAGAGCCTAACTCTCTTAGCAATATAACCAATAACAAGTATATGCTAGATAATAGCAAAGAGCTCTTTGAGGATGTGACTTTCTTTATGTCTATAGTATTTTTTAGTAAAGAAAGCATTAATAGCTAGAAGGTCTACATATAACTATATAACTAGGCTACTTTATATACTTTAATAAAAGAAGACCCTTTTATATAAGACCTTAGCTAAGAGTAAGGGTTAGGCAAAGTCTTTATACTCAACAACTAATACTCCGCTACAACCTTTTAGGGCATCATACCAGATACTGGGGTAGCCCAAGTATTAACCGCGGGTTACTAACAATATACAGCCCTTTGTAAGTACCTTAGCACAGAATTACTACTAGATACAAGCCGCGCTAGTAAAGCAAGTATTAAATTTAGCAGTAGCAATTTATTTAACTCTCTTAGAGCTATTGCTATACCTACCCCTATTAGCAAGCTTACTTTCTATATAATAACCTCTAGCACCCTATTTCTTTTATACCTTAAAGATATAGACTCTAATAGCATATAATTTAATAACCTTACTAACATACTTATTAAGAGTATAACTATAGTACTAGTAGTATATAAATAGGGCTACCTATAGATACTTTTAAAGTAGCTAGAGCATAGCGTAGCGTAATACTATCTTACTAATATAGAGCTATAGCAAATACATTACCAATTTAGTCACCCCTCAGTCTATTAACTATACAAAGTACTCTAGCAAGCTAGCTATATAACAGCAATCTTAAATATCAAAGAGATTAACAAATTTTACTAGTATTACTAGCTAAATTCAAAGGCTTCTAGAAGGTTTAAGTTTACTCTCTATAATAACTATGACTTTAACTATGAGGTCTTTGTTAATATGATATACTTAGATAGTAACAAACTAGTACTCCACATCATCAATAGCGCAACCTCCTTTAACGCAGCGCGATTTTTGCGCTCTATTACTGTGGAGCATACATGGGAAGTACTACGTATGTGCTAGATTAATATATATCTTAGCCCTCTAGACTGGATTATCACAGATGCTAGGCTGAATTTTCACATAGCTAAATTCAAGCACACCGCTTACACACTATCTATTAAGGTAAAAGAGGTCCCTATTAAGACCTATCACAGCATTAGCAAGGTTAAACAGTACCACGCAACACTATGCTAAGTATATAAGATAGTCCATGCAAAGTTAGAGGCTAAACCCAAAGTCACTCTACAACTTACTATGAAAGCAATTAATAACACCGCGGGCCCTGACAGCCTCATCCCTATACTATTAGTCTTTAGTATATACCCTTATATTAATGATAACTCAGCTCTATTACCCTTAACCCTGCAGCGTACAGAAGCCATATAAAAGGTAATAGAGGAGATTTGCAACATCCACGCAAAAAGGCAGGTTAATAAGGCGCTTATAATACATAATAGACCTAATACTATAACAAGCATAGCCCTCTCTCTATAATTACTTATTAGGGTATACCACTAAGGCAAAGGTTAGAGAGAACCCTACTAATTAACTACTAACAATAGTACTAGCAGTACTATTAAGACCTTATAGAGACTATACTAATTCCCTATTACTACTGTTAAGCTATAGTATAACCTATCTAAGGTAGAGAACCCTGTTAACCACGTGTAACCCAGACTACTAGCAACCACTACAGCAGAGGCACCTGCAAATACTTTAATTAAATGTGACTCTATTGTGGTCGCCGCGCAGCTGCTACTAGCAAGAAGAGGCCTAGGCTAACTAAGGAAGAATCTAGCTTGAATTTTCACTACAGAAGTTGTACCTGCAGTCCCTGTAATTGACTGCGTTTTTACTATAAAAGAGAATACTAACTATGCACTAGCAATTAAGCTATGTAAGAAGGGTATAATAACCATGCCTAGCAAGCTATTTAAATAGTTAGATACTAGTAAAATCTAAGGACTTATAGACTGTAGTATGTTTTTTATTATTAAATACGATAAGCAAAAGCATAGCGGGATATGGATTTTTAAGTTGTGATTAGTATACAAGGTTAAGGGCAAAAACAAGTAGCTCTATAAGAAATTATAACTAGTTATCTAAGGTTATATAAATAATAGTAAAGCTATGATTTTAACCTAGTTACTAACTATCTAATAAATAGCCTAGTAAGTAATACTCTCTATTGTACTATTACTTTTATAATAGGGTTATATCCTCTAGTTATGTAATATAATATAAGTATATACCTAGTTAGTAACTAAATTAGTATGCACTATTCTTACCTAACTTCCTCTTAAAATTTGCTATCTCTATATAATAGATATAATTATAGAGGTTAAATAGCTACTCTATAGCATACTAGAGGTAGGTACTTATTAGTAGGCTATATATAATAACTACTATAGAAAGAGCCTCTAGATAGATTTATCTACTTTTAACCCTTACCTGCTTATTTTAGTACCTAAAAATAATAACTTTGTGATAATAGGTATATAAATAGATAATACTATTAGCCTTATAGATAAATTATTCTCTAACTATAAAAACTATATACTAAAAGAAGCTGCTTTTATAGCTAAACCTAAGTAACTTCTTAAAGTTAATAAGCCTATCACTTTTAATAGTAGTGTGTTAACCCTTAGTAATAATAGCAAGATAATCCTTTACTAAAAGGACTAAGGCAAGAAGCTATGATTGGTTAACCCCAGTGTGCCTAATGTAAAGCAGCAGTATATCAAGTAGTACACCTGAGGCACATATATTGCCTCTATTTGCTAACCAGAAGCAGCCTTTAACTATTTAATCGCTGCTTAGTACTAGTCACTTAGCCTAGCTAAAATTAAGGACCTTAACTAGTGGGTTAAGTAGCAGATAGATAACCTTGACTATAGGCTGCGATTTCAACTGCTAGATCTTACCAGCGCCAAACTCTTTGTATTTATTAATAGCTCTTTTGTAAATAATAGCGATTTAATGTTATAACTTAGCTTTATTATTACACTTGCTAATAAGTCTAGTAATAATAAAGAGTGCCTATCCACTAGTAGAGATACTACTTTTGACCTCACAGGCAACATTATCTATTTCAGCTCTATAAAGTGCAAAAGAGTCACCTGCAGCGTACTTGCCTCTGAGATATATGCAATGGTTGCTAGAGCTGACGTGGCTTATGTAATCGGGACCACGCTAGCAATGGTCTCTGACCGCCTTAAGGTTCCTTAGATCCCCACGACTATATATACTAATTCATACTTACTATATAAGTGTTTAGTAAAACTTAGCACCATAAAGGAAAAGCGACTTATGATAGATATCATGGCTCTTTAATAGTTATATAAATACTATAAGATTCACAAGGTATAATAGATCCACGGCATGGATAACCTAGCTAATAGCTTCATGAAGTTGTTACTAAACAAGGCACTGGAGGAGCTTGTTAGTACTGGGCAGATGAAGATACGGATAAATAGATGGGTTTTGTGCACGTGATATATGGATATTATATTAGTAGCAAGAAGTTAAATACTTTGCGATTTGGATTTTTATTGCATTTTTGAGCTTTTTGGACTAAGGGCTAGCTAGTAACTATTTAGCTACAATAAAGAGTTGCTAGTGTTGCGATACCAGCCTATCGTCAGGATCCATTGGAGTTACTTACTAACTCTAATCCTACTAGTCACTTGAGACCGGTCCGAGCTCGTCCGCGGGCCCACCCGCAGCAGCCACTTTCACCACCAGCTCAACCTAGCAGCCCTCTTAATAGTTACACTTCTTCACGCATAATTGACCCTTTTTAAGACCCCTTATTTGTCACCCGTTGGTTATCACCAGACCCCTTTCGCCTTGCTTACCAACAATTAATCCTAATAAGGGAGTCTAAAGGGTCTAATAAATACTTTATAAATAATAATACAATAGTTATAAGATAAGCTACAATGCTTATAAGATAATAAAACAATAAAAGAATAATATCTTTAATATGCCTTTTTAATATAACTACTATGCTTAATAGATAATACTATAATACTTATAAGATAATAAACTAATAAAAGAATAATATCTTTAATATACCTTTTTAATATGACTACTATGTACCCTCTATGGTTTTAGAATAGGTTTACCTAAATACCTATTTCTATCTTATTATATAGGTATAGGTATTTTTTATACCTATACCCAAAAAAAAATACCCATATACCCAAAACCCATAATACCCAAATCATGGGTGCACCCACGTACCCAACCCATTTATCTGGGTACCCATGGGCACCCATGGTTTGGGTATTTTTAACCCTAAGCTGCACAACTCGGGGCTCTGCTGGCTGGAGAAGGACGAGGTCAAGACGTTCGAGCCCGAGGCCGGCGTGTTTGAACGGTTCTGCTACGAGGCGCTCTACGACATCCGGACCAAGGGGAGCATGCGCTTCATGGACGCCACCCAGCGCATCGGGTACTACTGGACCGACTACAACCGCCGGGTGGCGTACCCGAGCAACGCGTCGAGGTACTACGACGTCGGCATGGTGCACATCTGGATCAAGGCGCCGCAGAACATCATACCGTGCCCGACCAAGGGCAGATACGGCGACCACATGATCGAGGACGAGGAGAACGGGCTCACCGAGGAGCTGTGCGTGAAGCACCTGACCACGCTTCAGAACATGGACTGTAAGTAGTTCCTGGCTTCCTCGCACTGGGGGGGGGGGGTTCAAAGTTATATGTCTGCTGATCATTGTCTCTTTTTTCCCCCTACTTCACAGGCGCACAACCGATGGGTACAAGCCAGGGCGGACGGTACTGGGCGGATTGCTTCGAGTGGGGGATCGAGGCGAGCGGATACAACGCCAGGAAGATCTCGGGTTGATGAAGGCCGTGAGAGATAGCTACAGGACTGTCGAGAAGGGCGGACTAGCGCGTGGAAGCTGGACTTGTGCGTGACAAGTGCCGTGTCTTTTGGTTGTGGTGCATGGTTGGGACGATAAGACACAGCCGGCAAGCCGAGGTGGGCAACGAGGAGAGGCCTGTCTGGCCAACGTGTGAAGGGTCGCGTGGAGGATATTCTTTTTTTCTTTCTTTCCCAAGGGCTCGACGGGAAACTAGGGCTTGGCAAAGGTAGTTCCAGAACTTGGATTGAACAGCCATTTCGGGGTTCCCTGATGTTCAGGTCGCTGGATGCGTCATGGTGCTGTTTCAGTGGACAGGGCCGTTCATAAACTGCTACATGAATGTCACAGCGGCTGACGTTGGCCGTGGACGTCGAATAAGCAGAGTCCGTTAGTTGCTGGCAGGCAATGCATTCATGATGGAAACGAGATCAGAACACGAGGATCCTATCGATTCCGCCATGCCGCGCGATACGAAACGGCCCTTCGGCTCGGAGTGGGACCGCGACTTTGATTCTTTTTCTCCAACGGATGACATCGGCATTCCGAGTCCGTTGCCCGGCCACCGAAGGAAGGTTTCGGACTTGCTGAGGTTAGACGAGAGAGAGAGAGAGAGAGAGAGAGAGAGAGAGAAGAGCTGAAGATAGCGGGACGTAATCGCCCTCTAGTAGGTATAGTAGATACATTTGTACGGTCGTGTGGGATGGGATCAGCCGTCAAAGAGTCTTTTCATGTCTGAGAATTGACGTCTATGTCATGACAATCATGGATGACTCTTGATAGCGCGCCGTCACGGTAACTTACAAGCCACTAATCTAGTCTTGCAAACCGACAACGCCCCGAGACGGCATAACCATTGCTGGGCTGGATGGCTCAACGCGCCTTCGGAGTCTCGCGGTGCTGGACCGGTTGTCGGTCGTTGGAACAGAGCACAGTGGCGGAACCCGGCGTAAGGCCATTCATATATCTTATGCATCCTTACGCGTCTTTGACTTGGCCGGGGGTTATACAGATGCTCATTCCAATACTGTTTGTTACCTGTTTCCTCGCCTCCCGTTTGCCATGGCCAAAAACACCCGTCTCTCTTTCGATCCGCAGGTTGCGATGAATCGTGCATAAGAACCATGGGACTGAGATATATTGGCCATTACCTAGTCCTCCCCGTGAGTAGACTTTATCCGAGTTCTGACTGCTTCAAGAATATGCTATAATTAGTTATAAACTACTCATTTCCCATTGCGAATTTCAGCCTCGTCTTGAGGCATCATTCTTCAGCCCTTTGGGTTCACGGTCCGTACAGAGACACCCCCTTCCCCCTGGTTGCACAACGATTTCCAGGGCGAACATCATGTGTACCCTCGCCCAAGTCGATGAAACCGGGGGCGTTCGATAACCTGCAGACGCCAAAGCGATAGTGCGTTCCCGGGTTCAACAAGGTTGGTCTGCAATCACTTTCTAGTCTACCGATCCGGTCTCACCTAGTCGTCTGCGTTTTTTTCTTCTTCTTTCCTTGTTTTACTTTCTTGTCCCCCCGTCCCTGTTCCTTTTTGGGCACGAGATCTCGTAGCTTAACACCTGGACAGCTTCAGATCGCGCACCGGATCTTGTGTCACTTGAACCTCCTGAAAGATTTCAGCCATCCTTGGGCAATCTGTAGCTACCCAGCACCTCTTCTTTTACCCGTGGGCGCCTAAAGGGTCGTGGCACCGTCGAGAACAGTTCCGGAATGGCAGCCAAGAGTTCCGTGTCAGACTCTCACGTCTCTTCTGCCCTTCCCTCGCTCTGCCATGTCGGGAGTCTCGCACCGTGACGTCTGCAGTCCATCGACGAGGGGGGGAGGGTACGCTGTTATCAGCTCGAGTGTCGGCCGCAGTGATACTCTACCGAGTTTATTGTTCATCGCCACGTGTTGTTCCGTCTGTCTCGTCAACTCCGAATTTTCAGAAAGAGGCAATCCGAACCAAACCATGTTTATCACCCCCCATCTTAGGTACGCACGTAAGCTTCTGACCGTTGTGCTCCCCCGGCATCAAATAGCGCGTGCCGCCGCCGGAATCATTGGTCCAGTTTCAGCCACTCAATCTGCATAGGCGACTTCTCGGGAATCGACGACTGACCAGATGAGGGTTGATGTCGGGAATCCTTTTCCTGTACGATCCATCGTAGATGCCCCGCCGGATCAGAGACATCCCCAAGGCACATGACTGTGGGATGCCGGCTTCCGTCGCCTCCCCGATCTGTCAAAGTGCTCACGCTCCCCAATAGAGGGACCCCCTACTGAGCCGCTCGTTTTCGTGGCTCGATGCAAGGCGGGAGGAGCTCACGTTGGCGTGGATGTTGTTTTGTGATGGGGGGATCCGGGGGTGTGATGGGGAGGCATGCCCAGTCAGAAGAGGAGGTCTAGTCTATCGCATGCATGGAAACCAACGATGCAGCAAGTACCCGTCCCCCTCCCCCTCTTGGGGCAAAAGGAGGTGTCAGCGGCACGAGTCCGTCTTGCTTCTCTCACCGATCGACCCTCCCCCCCCCCCTCCCTTATCCTTGGCTGTCACGTCTTCTCGCAAGTTTTTCCCCGTTTCATTACGCCTTGAGATGCCAATGGTTCCTCTTACCATGTCTCGAAATGGCGCCAAGATTGATTAGTCTGTGGATAAACTTGACGGTCTGGGTACGATGATGCGAAATGTGCGCGCAATATCTCGAAGCTTAGGCAACAAGGACAACGGAGGCACAGCAACAGGGGAAGGGGATTGAAGAGGTGCCCTGGCCCTGTGCCGGTGATTCGGGACTTGTGTAACTCTGCGGCGGTGCATTGCCCCCTTTTTGTCCTCATCAACGCCGACAAGGCTTTGTTGTCTCCTTTCTCTCTCTCTCTCTCTCTCTTTCTTTTTCTTTTTTTACTGATGCTCCCCAGAGTGTTTGCGCCTCGCGGCAAGCTAGCATGAAAGTCGCCCACTTCCTGATCTATATCGCCATGGGCTTCTCGCTGAACAGTAACCAGCGTCTCCGGTCTCCTCCAACCACCCAGTGCTTCCCTCATCGCGGCTCGCGCTGGCGCGGGAGGTAAGCGGAAACATGGACTGGTTTGCCTCATAAACACCCTTTCTTCGAGTCGATGCATCTTCGTGGACATTGGTGCCTCAACAAGGGTTCAAAAAGAAAAGGGGAACGGTTAGACCCCCCCCCCCCTCCCCTGCCTCACGAAATCGAGATTCGGTGGCTGTCCTGTGTTACCATGCAGATAGATTGCCGCCTGTCATTCTTGATTACAGGATGCCAGGACAACAGTCTGGCCTGGCTCTCTTTCTCTCCTTCTTTTTTCCTCCTCGTTTTTGCGCCGGTGAAACTTGGCATACATATTGGTGGCGTTCCGGACAGGGGGGGGGGCTGAGAATGATAGCTTGTCAATCCTACTTCTGCTCGTTCGATGACTTGAGGGGCCGGCGCCTACTCCGTCTTGCCGGTCTAGGCAACACATGTTGGTCATCATATGAGATGCTTGGCATTATAGACTGAAAGGGAGGGTATATTGGAGAGACGGATGAACACGAGTGTAAGGGGGACCCAGTATCAATAATGTGTATGATTATTCCTTTAAAGACCGGGTCTGCGTCGTTTGAATAGGTCACCAAAAAGTTCGAGAAGAGGGTTGTTCTCGAATATTTTGAAAAACTCGACTTGATTCACCTTTGCAACGCTTACCTTGTTGACCTGACCGTCGTCTCCCTTGGACATTCAGACGTTCTTTCAGGAATATCCGAGTTTTCATCCCTCCGAGGCCTCTTGTGGCTCTTCGAAGTTACCATCCAAACCTTTGTGTGGCCCCTCCTACCTCTCTTGTGCTTGTAACAGAATTGTTCTCGACACCCAGATCATCAAGCGCATCATCTCAGTTCTAGTTCTTTGTCTTTCCCTCCCTCACCTTCCCCCCCCCCCCCCACCCTTCTTCTTATTTTGTTTTTGGGTTGTTTTTTATTGTTTGGCGCCCCGAGTTACTGTTTGTGCTTCTTACGCCGCTTCGTCTTGCAGTAGATTGCCTTATTTTTGGACCATGGCTATAACGACTGCTGTAGTGGTGTCACTCCTCCTCACGACTCTCAGCACCAGACTTTTGCATACAGACTTGGCTACGGCGGCACGAATCTTTGTCATCGCCTTGATTTTGCAATGGGGTTCTCTCTTGGTCTTTCATGCCTTTCTTCGTCCATTCTTCTTCTCTCCGTTGCGCCACCTCCCAGGCCCAAAGGTATCAATCAACCCGCCCTGTATCCCCTCTACCCGTAAGCAGCAGCAGCAGACCGGGCAATCAACTTGGAGAAACATGACTAACATTCCGGGTAAATCTCATAGGGAGGTCACTTTCTTATTGGCCAGATGCTCAACCAGCTCAGAACTCCGGGACCAGCAGACATATTCATCTCATGGATGAGGCAGTGGCCCGAAGCGCCCTTTGTGCGCTACCTGTCCATGGGCAACTCCGAGACGCTCATGGTCAACAACATGGCTGCTTTCAAAGAGGTCCAGCAAGCCAAGGTCTATGCCTTTCGCAAGTCGCGCTTCGCAGCCCGCATGTTCTCCCCTATTACAGGCCATGGACTCATGTTCTCCGAGGGTGAGGAACGAAAGAAACAGCGTAACCAGCTGGCCCGTGAGTTGCCGGTTCAGATCAGTAAAACAAAGGTGTTTCACAGCAACTCACCATAGGTTGCAGGTGCTTTCTCAAACCAGAACACTCGCAAAATGCTGCCCGTCTTCCGGCTCAAGGCCAGACAGCTGTGTGAAGCCATCAGCCAGGAACTTGGAGGGGATGGGACCAAGACCATCGACAGTTTGTTTCCCCCCGTCCGAACCCCCCTGTCCGTTGTCCAGACTGACCCTTCACCCCAAGTCGAGGGCTTCCTAAAGAAAGCCAGCCTTGACGTCTTTGTCATAGGATCCATCGGCTGCGACCTCGAGAGCATTTCTATCCCCGAAGCCCACTTCTACGACGTGTACGAGCGCATTATCCGGCAACCGCCTTCAGGTCACGTGGTCACCTTCATCGACGGCCACATTCCCCTCCGTTCCTGGCTTCCTCTGGCGAGCAACAAGAGATGGTTGAAGGACATTGCTCTTATTCGGACGATGCTCCTCACCTGCGTGGAGAATAGACGGCACGAGATGATGGCGGAGAGGAAGATGGGGCTTGATGGGAGGAACCCGAGTGATCGTCGCGACATCCTGACCTTTATCCTCGAGGACTGTCAGTTCGATGCAACCCAGACAAACTGGACGGACTTGGAGCTCCTGGAATACGTGAGTCGCGCCCGCCGAGCAGCCAGGTTGTCGTTGTGCTGACACTGTTCCCAACCCAGATGCTCAACTTCATCGCCGGAGGTACGGAAGACACAAAGGAAATAGCTTACGCGGCGGCAGAGACGCTGACGCCGAGTTGACAGGCCACGAGACGACTGGATCGACGGCCATGTGGATCACGCACGTCCTTGCCACGCAGCCCGAGGTTCAGGAACGTCTCAAGCAAGAGGTCCTGGGCCTTTGCGCCGACAAGCCGCGGGACTGGGACCCTACCTACGAGGAACTCGAGCATCTGGTCTACGTCAACAACTTCCTCAAGGAGATCCTGCGATTCTACTCCCCGGGTAAGTTCTCCTTGACGTCCCGCTCGCACCCATGGAAGCGCTCTCCGCTAAAAGCACCACCCGCCTTCGCACACAGCCATCTTCCTCCCCCGCGAGGCCGCCGAGGACGTCACCGTCTGCGGCGTCTTCGTCCCCAGGGGCACGCAGGTCACCCTCTGCCCGGCCGTGGCGCACTTCAACCCCCTGGTCTGGGGCGAGACGGCCCAGGTCTTCGACCCGGACCGGTGGGCCGACGGCCGCGCGCCCAAGGACTCGTACGCGATGGAGGCGTTCCTGCAGGGCCCCGCCGGCTGCATCGCCAAGAACATGGCTCTCCTGAACGTCAAGGCCGTCATCTTTGCTCTCGTGCGCAGCTTCAGGTTCTCGCCGCGGCCTGGCTGGGACGGGGTGCTGGAGCTCGCGAACCCCAACTTCACCCTGCGGCCCAAGGAGAGCCTGCGCGTCACGGTCGAGAGGGAGGTTTAGATGAGTCGACGGTCCAAGGTCTCGGCGAGCGAGCAGGTCTGCCGCAAATGTAGAACAGAGGGAGGGAGATGATGTTCTGGCGCCACCGATATGGATAGAAACGGAGGGTAATGGACGTTCGCTTTAGATAGATACCTGGACAGACAGCGCCATAGAATGCAGTTGTGCACGTAGCCGGTACATATACACACGCCTAATGTTATTTATGAGAACCAGCCAATGTCTCCTCGTTACCATGGATGGGGGTTGTGCCTACAATTATCTACTGACAGACAGAATCTGATGGGTTCCATCAAGTCCCAAGTAATATCTCATCGTGGTCTTGGGGTGAAGGCCTCTTTTCCCCTGTTCTCCATCCTGACTATCTATTTACCAGATGACGTCTACGTTTTCGTTTCTGGGCTGAATCTGCTTGACACCTTCTTCCTCCCAGCTGATCCTGTTCAACCTTCCCGTCCATACTGATCGACCTGTGGTAGTTGAAGAAAGCGTTACACTCGCTCGGATATGCTACTTTCCTCGCCCGCTTTGATAAGAGACCCCAAATCCAACCTCTCCAATCCCCCTCTCTCTCCCCCTCTCTCGCTCGTTTCCACGTATACCACAACAACTTGATCACCGACATCTTCTTACCCCTCTGACGCGAACCTCCATGCAAGAAGCGCGACATCAAAACAGGCCTCACCGACTTGAATGCGTATTCCCCGCGCCTACACCATCACTTCTTTTTGCACTGTCAGGGCTGGATAGAGACGACTGCATCAGTATCTTTAGGTGCTACCGATCCCTGCTCCGTCCGTCAGACGAGACACGATCGCCAAACACACGCACCACAGAGAGAGACACAGGCTCCCCTCCCCGCCGTCAATTGCAGAACGAAAATGACGTCGGGTTCCCTTCGCGAGGCCCGGCTGGAGGGGCAGCAGACGACAGCGTTTCCCACCATATTCACGCCTGCTCTGGCGAACATCCCGATCTACCGGATCGACATGGGCAAGCCTGCCGAGGAGCGCTACGTTCAACTCGCCAAGGAGTTCGCGCCCCAGATAAGAAGCGTCAGCCCCCTTTTTGACGAGGTAATCAAGGTGCTGTTTGGCAGAAAGTTCGCTCGTGCCATCAGGCTCGCATCGCGCTACGCCCTGCGCCGAGTCTTTGACGAGGAGCAGACCAAGGAGATCAAGTCCATTGCCACCGTCGCCAAAATCAGAACGCACTTGCTCGTGTCCCTGAACCTCTTCTTGGACCTGATGCTGGGTTGCACTTCAGGGGCAGTCCTTGTGCGACCCAGGCCCGGCGACCGAGACGGTGACGATTTGACTAGGGACCGCCTGATGCATTTTCGTAGCCTGGATTGGGGTATGGATGCCTTGAGAGACCTACTCGTCATCGTCGAGTTTGTCGACAGTAGCAAATGGGGCATTGACGAGGTGATTGCAACATCAGTCTCATACGCCGGCTTCGTTGGCTGCCTCACAGGTGTCAGGTACTCAGCCGTGTTTCCTTTTGATCCAGTTACCTGTGACTGACGACGTGTTTAGAAAGGACCTGTCGCTGTCACTCAACTTCAGACCAGCCCATGATTGCGCTACCGCCTCGTTGAGGAAGCATCAACTGGCAGTTCTCCTTGGCCGCCGCGAGGCAGTTCCGTCTATTCTCCGACGCCTACTCCTGAACAATGCCGTTCCTAGCAACATATTCGAGGCCCCCGTCGACAGTGGCCCTGCTGCAAAGAAATGCGAAAAAAGCTCGCTCTCCGTCACAGACTTGGCAAAGAAGTTCATCTCCATGCCAACATCCCCTTGCTATATCACATTGTGCGACGGATCCAAGGTCGTGGTTGTCCTCAAAGACGTACACACAGGGAAGGCTAAATCAAGCAGCCTCTTCCAGGTTCAATGTAACCACGACCCGGACCATGAGACCTGCTGTGGCCGCAAGACGAACAACAACCTCCCCGAAGCCATTCGAGCCAAGATCCCCGGTGACAAGGACTGGCTGGATGAGTCGGAGGATCGCCAGCAAGTACTTGAGGAGAAGTGGCTTCAGCACGTGGCAGCAGTCACCAACGAGGCTGGGACGACACTGCAAAGTCGGCGCAACGGCCTGTGTCTTGATGTGGACACTTCGGCAGACTTTGGCAGCGATATCGAGGTTACTGGTGTGGACGAAGCCACGCTCCGGCAGTGGGTGAGAACGTATCCGACTACCAACGAGTGTACGCACTTTGCCTGCATCATGGACCCGGCGTCCGGCACCATCCGCTGGATATCTCGCGGTTCTGAAACTTGCGAATTTTCGGGGTCTGATTGCTGAGGACTGACTGATATTTGATGACTGGATGGTATAGGAGAAGGAGCAGGCTGGGAAGAGGGGGGAGGTGACGTTGGAGTGAGATGAGCCAACGACGTGACGGCTCGACGATGGACGACGAATAAGAAACACCCACCGCGGGTATAGTAGTAATTAACGAGTATCCATGACGGATAATTGTTCCCTACGTGGATGGTTTCGATTACTATAATGATGATGTGTGGCCACTGGGGTTATTCCTCGGTCATGAATGCTTTTTGCCCGGTTCGAGTCTCGACTGCTGGACGCCGTGATGGAAAGCGTCCAAAGGAGCTCGCTCTCAGCTGCAAGAGCCCGAGGTCCTTGGACTTCTGAGAGGACGTGAGGTGAGTTATATCCACGGACTCTAGGATTCCATTGGTTTGGGCTGTCAAACCCTAGGAGATGCACGTTTACAAGCTTCGATACATGAGAGACTGCGCGCGCCCGAGTGTTTCGGCAGCACGGCTCCTCACGGCGAGAGTGAGTGCAACAAGTGAAGATGTCAGTGGGGAAATCCCCACCGCACGGCTTTCTTCGGCGCCATGACGGCCAGCCCCAAAGCTGGCTAGCAACGGAGTGTATTTAGCATACACTCGGACAATGGGCAATCAAGTCTTCAAGTCAAAAGTCACTGCATCACCACCACCTCGGCCAACCAGCCAGCCAAACTCCCTTGATCATTTTCCAACAAAATTGGAGGTATTAGGCGGCGCTTCACTCCGGTCCAACATTGAACCCGACGAGGCCGGAGGCTTTCGCCATCATGTCGACGCCGCCTTTGGAGACGGGCCCCATGACCGACGAGGTTCTGAGAGGCGTCTTCGCCTCGGACCAGGACATGTACCCCGCGCCGCTGACCTGGGAACGCCTCCGCAGCTGGACGGCGGCGGCGCCGGACATGGCGACGTGCTCCTACCTGCCGGCCGCCGAGGGGGGCGAACAAAGCCGGGCCGACGACGGGCGATCGCTCGTCGGCGCGGTCATCGTGCTCCCCCTCTTGGCGCGCGCGTGGCGGGACCTGCTGGCGGGACGCGTCAAGGAGACGGACGTCGACGCCGAGTCCATGTTCGCCCGCGACGTCGGGGACGACGAAGGCTCGCGTCCCGAGGTCGGGCTGCACGTCTTCCACGTCGAACGGTTCGACGTCCCCGCAGCACGCGGGCGGGTGCGCGGGTTCGCGGACCTCTCAGTGCGGGCTGTCGCCGCCGCGGCGGAGGGCAAAAGGTGGAAGATTATCGGCCATTCGGGTAAGTGATTCACGGAGAGGGTGTGCACGTGTGTGTGTGTGTGTGTGTGTGTGTGTGGTGCTGCCCTGCTTTCAGCGTGGTGGTGGTGATGATGATCTGACGGTTGCTCGATAGCGCTCACGGCGACGCCAGAAGGGAGGCGGTGCTTTGAGCGGATGGGCTTCGAACCTACGGGCTACGAAGAGTTCTGGGTGGCGGACGGCCGCGGAGGGGTTAACCTGGTGGCCGTGTCCGCCGATACGGCGCCCGAACAGCGGACGACGCCCGATGCAGCGGCCGTCCGAGGACACGCGAGGATGGTCGCGAGACACGGTGGTGCATGACCATGTTGACGGACCTGGCCACTCCAGTATACACGACTACTGCAGCTACCTAGACCCCCGAGACCCGCAAGCCGGCTCAGCTACCTAGGGCGATCGGAGATTTTGGAGAATTCCAGAAGGGCCGGACCAGCGGAGGATTGGCGACCACGTAACAGGCGGCATTGAGCGAAGTGGGGATGCGGAAATTTGGCTTTGAAATCAAGAATACCTCTTCGTGCACGAAAGGGGGCGGAGGGGACAGAGCGGGATAACGATGCAACTGGGTCGACACTGGAGCAACCATTCGACCGACTGTGCCCTTCAGTCTCACAATCTGTTGGGTTCCCAGCATTGTTGAAAGGACTGACAGTTCCCTAGAGGATGAGGCCATGCTTGGACCTCGGCTCCTGTCGCTGAACAGGCCTGGTCCGGATTGTTACAGCCTCGGCCGCGGGCCCGTCCACTTGTTGTTTCTGCGTTGTTCTGTTTATCGCGGGGCCCCCCTTCTTCCGCCGAAACAGGCATTCAGCTCCGGTGCCGTTTGAGGGACGGGGCCGGCGTTATGTCGTCCCTTGATTCTTCAATGCAGCAAGCAACTGGCTGCTTTGCCATCATTCATCATTGCTTCATAGTGTAGACGGGGATATCTGCGGCTCTATGTGGCACGAGCAGGTATCTGTTTCCTACTTACTGATTCCATATGTAGACGGAATGGGAAAACGATTATTTGGTCTATGGAAGCCGGGCACAAGTGTCCGTATGACTCGTGATATGGGCTCCAAGGAACCGAACGGCCACCCCGAAGTTTCCTCCCCTCCCCAAAATGTGGCAGAATCTGCATTACCTGGCCTTGATGAAAAACGAGAAAGGACGAGGGAGGGGGGGGCCCTGGTCTGGAGTCGGAGCGGACATCCATCACACCGCCTACCCAATGTTTCCGAACAGTGGAGGGGGTCCGGACCCCGTCATGAGCCCATGAGCCGCGGCATCTTGATGTCAGAGACGAGGGGCAAATCGGCCTGGGAAAAATTTCAAGGTGCTGACGGATCTTCCGCACTAAGAGAAAAGTAGGGGACCACGGCCGCCACCAACTCCGTCTCACACCCATTTGCCTGGTTAGCCATGGACTGTGTGTGTCCATCACACCCAATTCTGGGTCGGGGAACCACATCTCTCGGACTGCTCGCGCAAGTCGGGCAGATGACAAAGCCAAAGATTCTCCATGCTACTCCGCTCGCCGATGGGACACGCCAGAAGTGGGTTGTTCTCCCATGACGTTCTGGTTTCCAATGGCTTCCGCACCCCCCTCCATCTTCATCAAGATGCCTCGGCCGAAGGATGAGAGAAAGGAGTGGGGGTGCTATGACTGGTATGCCACAGTTCCGGACCCGGCGGTGCGGGTACGACCGAGTTTCCAGCGGCCTTGGTCAGGATGTTGGAGCCGTGCTCGCAATCATATATGAGTCCAGGCCGTCCCATATCTAGCTGCAGCTTCTGGCTTTAAAGAGAACCATCAAATCTCAGTTTCCCATCAGTATCAGCACATTCCCATACTCCCTTTTTTTTCCCAAAGACGAAAAAAACAAAACAAAAAGCACACACATTCACAATGGCGCCCACCCCCAACAAGTCGTTCATCTTCAAGCAGGTCCCCGAGGGCCTGCCCGTGCCCGGGCAGGACCTCGTCGTCGAGGACCGCCCCATCGACCTGGACCAGGACCTCAACGGCGGCATCCTCATCAAGGTGCTCTACTCGTCCTTCGACCCCTACATGCGCGGCCGCATGCGCCCCGCCGAGGCCGGCAAGTCGTACATCCCGCCCTTTGAGCAGGGGGCCGTCATCGCCTCGTCCATCGTCGCCCGCGTCGAGCGCTCCGACGCGGCGCAGTTCGCCGCCGGCGACCTCGTCACCTCCTTCATGGGCCCCAACGCCGAGTACGCCGCCATCCCGGCCAAGTTCCTCCCCGGCTTCTTCAAGGTGCCCAACACCCACGGCGTCGACCTGCCGCTCTTCGTCGGCGCCCTCGGCATGCCCGGCATGACGGCCTACGAGGGCCTCTACGACATCGGCAAGCCCAAGCGCGGCGAGACCATCTTCGTCTCGTCGGCCGCCGGCGCCGTCGGCCAGATCGTCGGCCAGCTGGCCAAGGCCGAGGGCGTCACCGTCATCGGCTCCGTCGGCAGCGACGAGAAGCTCGACTTCATCACCAGGGAGCTCGGCTTCGACGCCGGCTTCAACTACAAGAAGGAGTCGCCCGTCGACGCCCTCAAGCGCCTCGCGCCCCAGGGCATCGACATGTACTTTGAGAACGTCGGCGGCGACCACCTCGAGGCCGCCCTCGAGTCCTTCAACCAGGGCGGCCGCATCATCGGCTGCGGCATGATCTCCGACTACAACACCCCGCGCGAGCAGCAGAAGGGCGTCCGCGGCCTCTTCCACCTCGTCGCCAAGAAGCTCACCTTCACCGGCTTCCTCGTCGACCTGTCCCCCGCCAAGTACAAGCCCTTCCAGGAGAAGGTCCAGCCCCTCATCGCAAAGGGCGACATCAAGGTCAAGATCCACCTGACCGAGAGCATCGACCAGGCCGCCGAGGGCTTCGTCGGCATGCTCACCGGCGAGAACTTTGGCAAGGCCGTCCTCAAGATCGCTCAGGAATGAGGAGAGCGGGCGCGAGGCGTGCAATGGGACGGAAGTACATAAAAATCTAGATGGGAAGGGGATAGTAAATCACCTGTATACTATATATAATGACTACTGATGACCAATGAAAAAGCAAGGTTGAGATACCTACCAAAGAGTTGCCAGCTGCAATCGTGAAGTGTCCATGCAGGACGGGGGACTTTCACAACATACCTCACTCACTGATGTGCTGGCTAGCCTTGAGAAATCAAGCAACACTCATTGTAATGAGTTGATTTCGAGACGGGTCTTCTCAGCTTTGTCACAGGAATCTCACGCAAGGAAGCTGGCACAATAGGATTGTGTAATTTGTTTGATTTGGTATCACATCGCCCTATCTAACATCTCGTCCTTGTGCAAAAAGAAAAAAAAACCGCATGATCCAAGCCCCGCGTCCAAACGGAGGAAATCAATCGCTTTCTATCATCAGAGAAAAAAAACACCAAAGCTGGTAAGACGCCGCCGATATTGCCGAAGCCCCTCAAGAAAAAGTCGTCCAAAGAATCAACTCGACATTTCACATTTAGCCTCTACCGAACAGTTTCTTGGCCGTAACCCGTCTAGTGGACGACGGCGCGTACTCGCTCTGGTCCTGGTAGCTACCGTACCCGTTGGCCTGTTGCTCCGACACCGACGACGCCGAGCGGTGGCCGTACACGTCCGACGCGGCGTCCTCCGGCCTCAGCTTCTGCGGCCGCGGAGGCGGCGCGGGAGGCGCCTGGGAAGGCGGCCCCTGCTGCGCCGGCGCCCTGTAGTAGTCGTCCTCCCACTCCGAGTTGCTTGTGCTCGGGCGAGGAGGGGGCTCCGACCGCTCCGGCCGCTCGGGACGTTGAGGGGTGGGGGCCGGAGACTGGGTTTGGGGTTGCGCGGGCGTCTGGTGGCCGCCGTATGCGTAGCTGCCGTTGGTCGTCGCCACGGACTCGGCGGCGGAGGGCTGCGTCCTCGCCACCGGGCGCTCTTCACGCTCGCGGCGTTCTTCGCGCTCGTCGCGGGAGCGCGTGGGGCGTTGTGTTTCCCGGTTCGGGCTGACGCTGGCATTGTTGTTACTACTGGTATTGCTGTTGTTGACCGGCTTTCGGGCCGGCGGCTGGCGTGGTTTATCGTCGTCCGAGTCCGAGCTGTTCTCGGCGAGGTCGCGGTCTTCGTCGGCGTACTACAGTGGAACGTCTGTTAGCATCGTTGGCTCTGCGAGGAAAGGGGGGGGGGTGTGGGCGTACCATCCGGAGCTCCTTGCGCATGGCCAAGCTGGCGCAGATGTCGCGGGCCTCCTCGATGGCCGTCTTCTGCGTCTTGAGCGTCATCCTACGGTCGCGCGTCTCCTTGTTCTCGGCCGCGATCGCCTCGACGGTCTCGTTGGGCATGCTCAGGATCTCCACCGAGTTGAAGATGCCGTACATGCCCTGCAGCAGGTGCCTCTCGACGACCTGGGTGATGGTGTTGCGGATAAAGGTCTTGGCCGCCAGCTCGTAAAAGATCAACATCTTCTCGCACACCTCCTGCGCCTCCGTGTAGGTGGCGCCGTCCTTGCTGGACTCTATCTGCCACTTCCGGAGGCGCTCCTCGTACTCGGGGTCGTAGGGTTGGATCTCGAGGTTCATGTCCTGCGTCAGGTGCTCGAGCTCCTGCTGCGCATCTGCCATGAGCTTCTTCATCTGCACGTCCAGGAACTGGTAGCGCAACGGTTCGCGCATGCGCTGCGGCCACGCAAAGTCAATGACCTCGCTTAGGAACTCGTTGCACACGACGCCGAGGTTGTCCTTGTGCTCCTGGGCGAGCTTTGGCCAGTTCTCCGAGTAGCTCTGGAAGAGCATGTAGACGGCGCGGGGCTTCGGGTCCATGGGGAACTCGGAACCGCGGATCTGGCGGAGGAGCATCTCAACTTCCTTGCCGACGAACTCCCTCTTGCTGCTCTCGCTAATGGTGACACCGTCCGGGCCGCCGGGCGCCGTCGAGGACGAGAACCCGAACTTGCGTCCGTTCTGGCGGATGCGCTGCGAGAACTTCTCGTTCTCCTCGATGGCGCGGGCGCGCAGGTTCTGGGCGGGCGTGCCGCGGGGGTCGGCCGTGGCACGGAAGAAGTTCTTGCGGGGAGGGTTCTTGTAGAAGCCGTAGACGGCGGGGATGACCAGCTCCTTGGAGGACGAGAAGAGCTCGACGAGCTCGATGCGCATCTCCTCGACGGTGTCCTTGCCGGTTCCCATGGACTTGAGCTCCGTGTCGCAGTCGTCGAGCGCCTTCTGAATCTGTTTGCGGAGCGTCTTGACGTGCCGACCAATGTGGCGTTGGAGCTGGACGCTGAGCTTCTGCTTCAGGGCGTTGGCGCCGCACATTGAGCTGGGTAGCGCGCGCCACTTCCCGCGGCCAAAGAAGTCCTCCTCGCGCTGGCGACGTTCGCGCGCCGAAGGCCACGGCTGGCCCTGGTCGCGGGGACCAGGGTTGAGGAGGACGTACCACCCGAGCTTGAAGTAGTTTTGCTTGTCCCTGTTCTGGACAAGCTCAATGAACTTGTCTTCGAGGCCGATGGACTCGCAGAGATCGGGTTTTGTGAGGACGCCAATGGTGCGGCTTCCGGAGGGGTCAAAATGGCGCGCTTTTGTGAGGATGGGCGCCTGGACGTAGTCGGTGTTGCCGCCGACGACGGCGAGGATGATGGTGCGCGAGCTCTTCATGTAGCGGTCGCAGAGCGACTCGATAGTCTTGATGTCGTCCATCGACTGGTCGTTGTTGGCGTTCTTGACAAGGCCGGGCAGGTCCACCAGCGTGAGCAGAGGCATGTCGGGGCCTCTCTTCTCGACCACCAAGATGTCGCGGGCGGCGAATCTGCCGGGGATGTTCTTTGGCGCAATCAGGTCCACCGCCGATCTCATGAGCGCCTCAAACGACATGTCGGTATCGACGGCGCCGCCAAACTGCTTCAGACGCTCCTGCTCCTTGAAGGTCTTGTTCTTGTCGGGGATGATGGAGACGTTGAGGCTCGCCTCGTTGGACCTGCGCAGACGGATCTCGGTCGCGAAGCGCGTGCACGCGCCCGCATCGCGCGGGAATGGTGTGCCGGTGATGGCCTCGAGGACGGAACTCTTTCCTGCTGACTGGTCGCCGACGACAACGATCTGGGGCAGTTTGACGTTGTCAAGCTGGGCGAACTGCAGCTTGTCGATGAGCTCGAGCAGGCCGCGCTGCTCGTTGGCCATGTCGGCCGTGCCCAGCGCCGAGTCGATATTCGGAGCCATGCCGCGTTCCGGTCTGAATGAGGCGTTAGTTGAGCGATCACGGCTTGTAGCTGGAGCCTCGTACAACGATCCCATCACGTACGGTAAGGGTGCGGAGTGGGTTTGCTTTGCGGGTGGGAGTTCTTGAACTCAAAGGGCAAACGGTTGGACGTCACGCCGAGGGAGAGACATGCTTTTAAGGAAGGGACCTGGTTTCTGCCTGGGTTAAGCTTATGTGGAATTACGCAGCTACGCAGCCAAGCGCAGCCAAGCGCAGCCTCCACGGCGTACCCGGCGTCCTTCTGGACCGACCATCACATGCACCCCGGGCTGTGTGTGTGCCACGTCTCCCATGGCTACATTATGGACGGGTGCCTGGTTTTGGGCTCCAGCCTCCGGGGCGTCGCAAAGAAGCGTCGTCAGCGCACGCATATGACAGACCAGTGACGCCCTTTGGAGGGGGCGTGGGGGAGGCGCAAAGCAAAGCATGGCCTGCGTCCTCGAGTTGCCACCGGGGGGGTACGCTGGTATGGCCAGTGGATAGAGTTGGCATTCCAAGGATGCTGCTTGGCTCGAGAGGCCATAGTGAAGGGCACACCCGCACGTTTGGACCGTCTCAGTCATCCCATGAGATGTACGGCGAGAATAGCTACACACGCACACGGAATACCGACCACCTTAGTCCGTGACTTGGTATCGGATCACACAGCCGAGACCAATAGAGAGACTCGGCCCAGTTGCTGGGGCGGAGAGACTTTGGGGGGGAAAAAACAGAGGGAAAGTGATCTCATGTTGCATGGGCGGGCGAAGCCACTGCGATGGACAAGATCCGTCGAGGTTGGACGAATGACGTCGACAGCTCGGCTTAGCACAGCCTCATTCTTGCTTGGAGGCACACTTTTCTTTTTTGGTTTTTTTGCTTGTTGACTCGGGTAGCGAGACACAGTCGCACTCGTGTGTTGTGTGTGTGTGTGTTTGCTTGGCTCGGATGACGAAGATAACGCGTACGTAGCAGAAGGGTCGCTAGTGTTCCAATCAAGTCGGACGAGGAGTCGAGGACCGACAAGTTGGGTCCAGAGACGGAGGGAGATTCAGGTCGTGGTGGTCGTGGTGGTGGTGTCGCTGTTGTTGATTGTTCGCCACTGGTCGCAGCCCTCCAGGGATCAGCAGGTCAAGCAGGCGGGAGGGAGTGGCGGTGTAGACTGTTTTCAGCCACACACCTGTGATGAATAAGCAATCGAGACCAAGCTTGCTTCCTTGTGGCTGTGAGAGTGGCTGGTGAGCAGATCCATCTGTGGCGTTGGAGTCCATGGCGAGTCTCAAAACTGCCAAATTGCTCGCTCACCTTTCAGCTTCACTTCCAGATCCGAGCGGGCCGTCCACGTTGTTGGGGTCAACGGCCTCGCCCCATTGTCACGTCCCTCCAGCTTCAAACGGGGGTTCATGTAACGCCCAGACGCCTTGGAATTCATGTCTACGCAGTCCTAACATTATGCACCTCAACCCCAGCACTGACTCCCCCGCTTCCCTCATCCGTGCATCATCCCGTCCCGACCCTGTTCCGACTCATCCAGCGTCTCAATATCTAAACTCCTGCCCGACCAGTTTCTCGCTCAAAGCCCATAGCATGTCCGCGTCGACCTTGCTCGTCGCCCACGGGAAGACCTCCTCGTTCCACGGGTCTGCGACGCGGCAATTCGCCAGGAACTCCCCGTTCTTCTCCTTCAGCTCCGGCGCGAATGCCGCAAACACGTGCGTCGACGCGCCCTGGTCAAGGTCCTTGGGACGTAAGTCACTGCTCCCCCACATCCACTTCGACCCCGCCAGCACGTCTGCCTTGCGCAGACTCTCCAGCAGCCCGGGGAAGTCGTGCGCCTCGTGCGCGGCGAGGTTCGTGGGGACGTAACCGGGGCACAAACTGAAGGCCGTCAGGCTGCCGGCGCCGGCAGAAGAGCCCAGCCTCTCGGCGAGCCCGATCGAGAACAGGCTGTTGGCCGTCTTGGACTGCCCGTACGCCCTCCACTTCTCGTAGTGCTCCCCGTTGTTGAAGTTGTAGTCCGTCCAGCGCATGTGGTGCAGCCTGTGGCCCGAGCTGCTGACGTTGACGATGCGAGGCGACGCGGAGGCGAGGATCTTGGACATGACGAGGTTGGTGAAGAGGAAGTGGCCGAGGTGGTTCGTCTGGCACTGGCTCTCGAAGCCGTCCTCGGTGAGCTTGTAAGGCACCGCCATGATGCCCGCGTTGTTGACGAGGACGTCGACGCGCGGCACGTCGGCCCAGGACTGGACCGTCTCGGCGGCCGCGCGGACGTTGGCAAAGGACGCGAGGTCGAGGGCCAGCGACTTGACCCTGATCTCGGGGTGCTCGGCGGCGAGGTCGTCGACCAACCCCTGGAACTTGCCGGGCGAGCGGCCGGCCAGGATGAACATGGCCGGTTTGGCCACGGCGACCTGCCTGACGAACGAGTCGCCGATGCTGCCGGGCGAGACTCCCGTGACGAGGATGGTCTTGCCGGCGATGTGAGGAGCGTAGAGGCGCACCAGTTCGCTGGCCCTGGTGTCCTGGTTGTGAGTGGGAGGCGTCATGATGACTCGGTTGCTGGACGCTATATCGTTCAAAGGACTGCTTGCGGACTCGGCGTGATGAGGCTTACGATTTCGATTTGATCGATCTTGAAGTGTGTGTGAGGATGCTGCTGTGATGTGGACAAACAAGTTGTGGAAGATGGGTGCCCTTTATATATCCGACATGTTGGTTCATGCCAGGAGCCACTGTCCCGTTGTAGCACACAAAAAACTCATCATGCTGGGTGGAGTGGGTAGCATGTCGTGAGGTTGCGCAGGATACCGGCCCAGGACCAGATGCTAACTCCGGTATTGTTACCGGGCCTTATGGGAAAAAGAGGGTACGGAATTAACGGCGGTAAGGCCACGCAGGTAAGCGGAGACATCAGAGATTCCATGCACAGAGAACTTCTGGGTATCGAAAAGAGAAGAACAAAAAGCAGAAGAAAGTGCTGCAATTGGTTTTGTAATTGGTTCTGTTCTCGCGACCCAGCTCCGACAATGGTCTACAACTACCCAACCCCAGTAACGCCAACTCCGAGCCAAGCCCATCCAATGCGCGATTGTCGAATTGCGACGCCGTAAGCATATCCCACCAGCAACTCATGAAAGTCGTATCCCCGTTCCCAAAATATAAAATAAAAACATCCCATCTCGTACCCGATCGTCCTGGTTCTGTGCCTTGGAGCTTGAGGCGGTCCTCAGTTCTGACGGCCAGATCCGCTGCCCCGTGTCGCTCCGGTGCTGCTCGGGGCCGGTGCGGAGCTCCACGTGCCCGCACGGCCGCCGGACGTGGCACCCGCGGGCCGGAACGAACTCAAATTGTCAAACGGCGACTGGGAAGCGTCTTCCGCCAGCCAGTAATTGACCATGGGGGACGCGCCGGCTTGTTGGTATGCGGGAGGCTGCGGCGTCTGGCCCTGGCGAGGCCGAGGGACCGAGATGTATTGGTAGCTGGGGTGGTTCTGGTTGGAAGACATTGTGACGATAGGTAAGAATAGATATCTCTTGTCGAAGCTCGGGATGCAACTGTAGAAGAGCAAGAAGTGGGATTGAATGTTGGTGGTTAAGATGAGCGGAAGACGGCGAGAGAGAGCAGGAAAGGCGCGCCCTTTTAATCGTCGACTTGGAGCAATCGAGGAAGTGATGCTTCGCCCCGGGAGACCATCTTGTCCTCCTCCATCCTCTTCCTCCTCTATCCTCTTCCTCTTCCTCATCCAGCGAGGAATGAGGAGTGCGTGGCGGTCTACTCCTCAAAACTCCCGCGCGGGGTCCTTTTGCGGTACTTTTACTTTGCCATCATCATCATCACAAGAAGGGGAGGGGAAAAAACAAAACAAAAAAAACCGAGATGCACCTCGGTCAGGCGCGGTGGGGAGAGGTCCGCACTGCATTGGCATGAAGGCCACGACGATGCCAGGACTCGCCTCCCGGGCGGGTGGCTTTGTGGTTTAGACGGTGGACGCCTCAAACCAAAAGAACCTAGCATGCCCAAGAGCCAGGGATCTTGGAGCGAGAACCCTTTACCTAGTACGTACCTGCGGCAGCTACTGCAAGGTACACACACGACCGTACGTGTATCATGGTCCCTTTCAGGCGATGAGATATATCTCTGGTGTAGTGGCACACGTGGCAATCAAGAACGTCTACCCACAGGCCAAGCATAAAGCAAAAGGACCGCACACGCAAAAGGGTGGGATGCTGAGCCCTGGGAGAGGGAGTGTGGCCTGGCATGATGAGCAAGCCAACCGAGGACTCTTTGCTGCTGAAACCCCAGGGATCACGCTTATGCAATGTCTTTTTGTTTCCTTTGAGCTGATTGGCTCTCTCACAACACAGCTTCAAGCCCATATCACCGTTTGTAACTTGGTATGTTGATGATATGGATTAACAAGACCGGCCAGACGCAATGGTTGTCTCTGCCTGCCTTGCCGCACTCGTACTGGTGGCGCATTTCTTTCTAGTCCGGGATTTATCTCCCTTTCTTTTTTGAAGTGAGGTAAACGCTAGGTTGGACGACGGCCGTGGTAAAAAAGCTCGCGCATACACGTCGGGTCTTTTTCAGCTGGTTTCGTGCCGGAGTTGCCAGCCAAAGCAACAAACGAGCATGTCAGTTGGAGGGACTCTCCGGGTATCTATTCGTCGGCCCAATTTCGAGGGACAGTCACTTCTTTCGTAATGAGGGTCTGCAGCCCACCTATTCTACACATGACATGTTCCCATCTACGTGTCGTATTGTACATATCGGCGCCCTTGCCCGGACGAGGCGCGATCAATTGCGCTCCCATCCAACCGTCCTGAAGACCTCGCCAATGGCACCGAGAACGGTATCGACGATGGACTTGACAAACCCCTGACGCTTGCTCTTGCCGGACGAGTCCCTCATGGGATCCTCGCTGCCCATCGTCGGCAGAACATTATCGCTGGCGGACAAGCTGACGAAGAGGGCGAAGGGGATTAGCCACACACACAAGCCAAAGTATGAGGCGATCTCGGTGAAGCTCGGGACGTCGGGCTGGTCGTAGTAGGAGTGCATGTTCGCATACGATCTTTGCTGGGCAGCGGAAAAGTGGCGGAACCAGAGATAGTGATTGACGAGGACCAGACCTAGAAGGGCCGTTCGGTTAGTCTGGGGGCTTTTGCAACCCGGAGCTGGTAATCCTTGAACGTACCGCAAGATGCGAGAAACAGAGGGTCTGTCAGTCTGACAAAGGGAAAACGCCGCATGTTTCCGAGGTAGACGAGATGGGAGACGACGCCCATAAGGGTCAGCTTGAACGGGAATCTGTCGACGACGCACAGCAACAGCTGCAGGACAATGACCGAGTAAATCAGCTTCGTGAGCAGGCGCTTCGCAAAGACGGTGTGCTCCTCGACGAGCTCCGAAAGATAGTAGAGGCCCGAAGCTACTCAAGCCATGTGTTGTCAGCGCAGGTTCCATTTACACATGCCAAGGGAGGCCCCCTCCCCCTGGGACTGAGACGAACCGATGGCCAGGGTCAGGAAACAGAAGCCCACGATGGAGCCGAGGTAGCCGACTAAAGGTAGAATCCACATGGCGGCGTCTTTGTGTTGTGAATGATCGCACTGCGTGGCATGTAGGAGAGGTAAGATTCGAGAAGAGAATATGGGGGGCGTGGCACCCGTCGGTGGACGATGGTGGTGTGTGTATCTGGTTTCTGAATCACGGACAGAGAGAGCTACCTTGCAACCCGCAATGGCCCCGGAGCTATGACGGTGGTGGACGGGGATACTACCTATACACACACACACCGTGGCCTTTGCGCCGGCTTCTCGGGCAATGTCTTGATCCGTGACAGGGGGAGGGAACATGTCTTGTCGTCACTGGTCGCCTTTGGGAGACTCGACCCCACCAAAAAAAAAAAAAGACGGGGATCCTTATCGATAGCGGAGTGACTCGGCTTATCTTATCGATAACTAACCGTCCCTCCACCTCCCCCCCCCCAGCTGCGAAATTTGAGGATTTTCCATCGACACAAAATTCACCGCCCGGTTTCTCGATGCGCCGGCGTGACGACCAAGTGTACGGGTTCATATAAGGACAGGACTCTCCCCATTTTGTTCAACCGCGGCCAATCCCCAGCCAGAATCTGCCCATCATGTCGCGTCCTGAGGATACCCTGTAAGTCGTTGATCCTTCCCTCCTACAACCCCGCCATGGCAACAGAGCTAACACCCTTTCTCCTCAGCGCGGCCGACATTCACTACAATGACTCCGAAGCACGCAAGTACACGACGAGCTCCCGTATCCAGAACATCCAGGCGTCAATGACCCGCCGCGCCCTCGAGCTCCTCGATCTCAAGCACCCCTCCCTTATCCTCGACGTCGGCTGCGGCAGCGGTCTGTCCGGCGAGATCCTCTCCGCCGAAGGCCCCGAGGACGGCGGGCCGCACACCTGGATCGGCATGGACGTCTCCCCCTCCATGCTCGACATCGCCCTGCAGCGCGACGTCGAGGGCGACCTGCTCCTCGCCGACATCGGCCAGGGCGTGCCCTTCCGCGCCGGCTCCTTCGACGCCGCCATCAGCATCTCCGCCATCCAGTGGCTCTGCAACGCCGAGAGCAGCGACACCTCCCCCGAGGGCCGCCTGACCAGATTCTTCAACGGCCTCTACGCCTCATTACGCAGGGGCGGCCGCGCCGTCTGCCAGTTCTACCCCAAGAACGACACCCAGCGGAACATGATCACCCAGGCCGCCGTCAAGGCCGGCTTCGGCGCCGGTCTCCTCGAGGACGACCCGGAGACCAAGAACGTCAAGCTCTACCTCGTCCTGACCGTCGGCGGCACGGCCGAGGGCGGTCGTGGCGGCGACATCACCAACGTCGTCGAAGGCATGGACAACGTCGACGTCGAGGACGCCCGGAGGAAGGCCAATGCCCAGCAGAGCGGCAAGGGGGAGATCAAGAAGGGCAGCAAGGCGTGGATCGTCAAGAAGAAGGAGCAGATGGAACGGAAAGGCAAGGTCGTCAAGTCTACCTCCAAGTACACCGGACGGAAACGCAGAATCGCCTTTTGAGAAGGGGATTCCGGACTCGAGAGACGATTCGTTTGCATGGTGGCTGGCACATGGCACGGCGTTACAAGGATACGGGAAAACTTTTGCTATTGTTGAAATTGAATGCGAATCAGATACCCCCGTTGGAATATCCGCCGGTCTCCTTCGGGCATTAAGAAGAAATGACTCAACCAACCAGTCACTGTCGTCCATACAAGTATCGCATATTGCTACCAATCAGACGACCAGTCACTCCAAACATGCTGCCGCAGCCAGTAAGCTCTGCACTTCGACCTTGCTTCGGGGCATCTGCTGGCGGTACCCCTTCAATACAGCGCTGCAGCCCGATGCTTAACGACGGTGAATATACCAGCGACACGCACAACGGCTCCATCCAGATGTTTCCGCCATGCCCAAACCTTGCTTCCAGAAGGTCGATGCGGTGGGTGCGCATAAGGATGAGTAGCCGACAGTAATTGGATGACTGGATCGCCGGTCTCAAGAACAGTAGCACGAGCTTTTGGGTGGGCAAGGAGCTGGCAGTTGTGCGCGTCCCGGTCCTGTCAAGCAACGAGACAACCATGTCTCTACTAGATGGCACCGACAGTTATGCAGATCTGTTAAAGTAGCTGAGGTAAACCCCATGACGCTACGGCCGGTCATTGCCTTGAACTCGAATCAAGACGCTTAGTTCTTCATAGAAGATGGTGACGCCGCAAACTGTTTCATCGGGGATATCAGCGATTAGGTATTGGGTCAGGAACAGAAATAGACTGGGTAGAATATGCCAGCGTCGTTGCACACATGATGGCTCCTGGCTATATGGTGGATCGAGGCGTTGTCCATTAATATGAGGACCAATTTCTAGAAAGGATGCTTCCTCACCAGGGCATTCAGCCATTGATTGTTGATATCATCTATATGACAGTCACTTGATACTCAGATTGGTGATTTCTAGACAAAATAATCATGGTCATCACGAAATCCCTGGCTATTGGGTTTAGGAGGCATGTTTTGCTATTGCTCACTGCTCACTGCTTTAACGTCGTGGTGTGTTCATCACGGACTACAAGAATTCTCTCAACACCACTTCCGGTCCAAGCCCAGAACTCGCAGCATCAACCGGCTCAACGAGATGATCATTTACAAGACATGATCTGAACTTGGCTACGTGAGCGCGCGGGCTTTACGATCAAACTTCACCGCAGGCCCATCAGATAGCTTTGAGGAGTTCAAGGGTCGCTGCACCAGCCTCCATCGACGACATAGCTGCTGCCCGTGATGCCGCTCGCCTCGTCGCTGGCCAGGAAGACAATCAGCTTCGCCACGTCCTCCGGCACCAGGTCGCGCTGCAGGCTCTGCGCCCGCATCACCTCGGCGCGGTACTCGGGCGTCAAGACCTCGTCCCTCTGCCTCTGGGTGGCGATGGCGCCCGGCATGACGCTGTTGATGCGGACGTTGAACGGGCCGACCTCCTTGCTCTGCGCGCGCGTGAGGCCCATCACCGCGGCCTTGCAGGCGCCGTAGACCGGCACGGCCGGGTCGGGGATGCGCCACGTGATGGAGCCCAGGTTCACGATGCTGCCCCCCCCTGCGTGTTTCATCCCGGGGAGGACGGCCTGGGTCAGGAAGAAGACGTGCCTCAGGCTGGTGTTGATGTTCATGTCCCAGGCCTCGGAGGTGACCTGTTCGGTGCCGAGCCTTGCCTTGTGGCCCGTGAGCGCCGCGTTGTTGACCAAGACGTGGACCGTCCCGTACTTCCTGAGGACCTCGTTGGCCGTGTCTTGGACCTCGCTCAAGTTGGAGAGGTCGCAATAGTAGAACACCGGCGCCCTGACGGTGTTGGGGTAGGGGGCGGTCCTCCCGGCAATCGACATGACGTGTTCGATGGTTTTCTGCGCCAAGGCCCTGGAGATGTCGAGGATGATGACCTGGCAGCCTTGAAGAGCGAAGCGCTCGACCGTGGCGGCCCCGATGCCCTCCGCACCGCCGGTGACGAGCACCGTCTTGCCGTTCAGGCTGGGATAGATGGCGGAAGCTGCCGGCATGTTTCCGTGTTGAAAGATTGGTCTGCAAGATGCTGTTAGACGTGTTGTAGACTGTCTGATACCATTCGTGTGCAGAAGCGGGCTATCCTTCCACTCTTATGTAGTTGAAAATCCTAAAATACGACTACAGGACGGTTACGGGCCCCCTTGAGCAGTCGCACCAAACTTGGGGTCAATACCCTTAGTCCGAGGTACTGAATGGGTTGGCCAAAGGTAATCCATTGTTGCATTGTCGGGGACCTTCGGACTTTTGGCTGGGGTAAGCTCATAATCAAGGAACTAGGCTTGACATGACGAGGAACAATCGTCCAGAACCACATGAATAGAACCCAATCCGTCCGCTCACACAGGCTGCATGCGTACAAAATGGAGATGTGGATACTTGCGAGGTGCTGTGCCTCTGTCTATAAATCTTCTTTTGTGTTACGGTTGTATTCATAGTGCGCTAAGAGTATTGAGTATGGTATTTACATTTTGTTTTCTTCTTGTAGCTGTTTTTCTTTTATTTGTTTACAATCGCATGTATACCTGTGCGTCCTGCATACAACCGCCTTCTTTGATCATGAGATTCAACTACAGGGAATAGCGTGCGATAATGGACAACTTGGAGTAACAAGGTGACACAAGGTCCAATTGCTCAATTTCAGCATACAGGGGGATGGTGAATGGTGCTTTGAGGTTCGATCCGGAACGGACTCTTGTCTTGAATGATGGATTGCGTGGGTTATAGCCAGCGGGATATTTCTACCTGACAGGGTCATATTCATCCGACGCTATACTTCGTAGAGTGCATCTCAATCCTTATGCGCGTCGACTGAATGATATTTTGATGACCTGCCATTATGCACGGAAAGCCCAGATATAATGAAACCTCTGGATCAACCACACAAATTGATTCTCCGGGCCATTGCCATCAAATAGCGTGCATGTGAAGGCAAGCAGTTGAGGGCCAAGCAGCCCGCACAGGCCAGACAACAAGCAGATGGAAACGGATGGCTGGAAGCGTGTGTGGCTCCCGCTAAGGTGACGTTCCTTGCCCAAGAAGGCAATCGAATCGCGGGTGGACTGCCAAGTACCGAGGCCCTGGCGAAGGGGGCATCTGGGGCTCACCCCGCAAAGGGAAGTGTTTGGTCTGGAGGTGTGGCATTCCCTACGACTCGCAAAGCATGTCGTGCCCCGCGCAACGGTGTCAAGAATGGCACAGATCAGTACCTAATATAAGGTAGTTAAGGTGCAGATAGGGCGCGTCTCAGTCCCCCCACACACTGCAATGCATCGTTCATTTTCCAACAAGCATCCCCAGATTCTTAGATTCGACCATACCGCGATTGTAAACCTCGCAGTCATTGAAAGCATCGCCCGTGTAACCACGCCTTGTTGTCCTTAGCTTTGAACTGTTGTGGGCGTCTTGATCTGCCGCAACGAGGGTCGAGATGGCGCCCAACGACATCACCCCTGTTCCCGCACCGTGGAAGCTCAAGGGCGACATCTACCTCTTCAGCTTTTGGGTCTCCGGACCGCGGGCAGCGCACCCGCCCACCATCACTTACTCCCCGCTCGAGGCGAACTCATCCTTCATCAGCCCGGAGGGCAGCCGGCCACTGGGCGGGCTGAGCATGATCCAGATTATCCGCTATACCGAGAGTCCTGTGGGCCCATACGACGAGTTGATTCTGAGCCCGGGCTTCCACGAGTATACGGTCGAGGAGAACGGAAAGCGCATCAAGAAGAAGAACGCAAGAATCACCCGGATATACGTGTCCCAAAAGTACACCTGCTGGAACGGCCGGAAGAGTGAGTCGCGGTGATTTGGACATAGAGAAAGAGGCCCGCCCATCCAGCGCGTGTTGCTAACACCGAATGCCAGACTGGAATATTCCAAAGCATCTCGCCGCCTTCGACTGGAAGGAGAACGCCGACGGCAGCACAAGCGTCAAGGTATTCCCCCACGACACTTCGGGTGACGTCAAAGAGGCGTCCGCGGGCGCCACCCCGCTATTCCAAGCAACCTTTAAGCCCGTCCCTTACGTCCCGTCGTTCCCTCTGTCACTCAATGCCTTCAAGTACATCGGCATCGATGCGACCCTCGTCCAGCCTCCGCTTCCAGAGGGCAGCGGCAGTCAAGGTGAGTTGCCGGGGACAGATCGATGGTGCAGCATATCGCCCGGTCAGAGCTGCAGAAGGGCGAGCCTGGGGTGGTTCGACATTCGCCAAGCAGATGAAAAGGGAAACATTGTTGGCGAACACGAGAACTTCTGGCCCGGTCTTGGGCGTTGGCAGATCGGTTTGAAGATGGAGAACGCAGACGTTACTTTTGCCGAGTCGAAACACTGGGATGCGCCCAGATCTGTTTTGTAGTTGTACTGTATCCGTAGTGTCTGTCCTATTAGCCAGCAAAGAGAGCCCCGAATATCTTAGTATGCAAGCAACCCTGACTTTGAACCAGATGTTGACGGAACGAGGGTGCTGTGTATAACTGAGTAGACCCAGACTTGTACTATGTATATTCACATTCAAGCATTGTTCGACGCAAAAGCTTCCTCACTCCTTTTTCGATGTGGACACTTAGCTATGGAAAAGGGGATACAATGGTCATATTTGTGAGATCAAAATGTCAAGCAATAGCAGTATCAGGTAAAAGATGCATACAATGGCTCATCATCAACTATTGTTCGTCTCAATTAGATGCCGAAGCGTACCAGCTAGTTATTGTGATTCAAGCTTATGTACATGTAGGTATACTGGGTATCCGCCAGGTCTAACGTTGCGTTGAGTAGACTGGAATGGCTTGCTGACTCCAGCAACAAATCTATCCTCTATCTCACATCCGGGACTAGCGCCCTATGTCTATCAAATGTGTCGAAGACCAAGCAGGCTTTGACCATGGTCCGACACACCTGCATATGCACTCAACGTGTCGAACGGGACCTCGTAATCTGATACCGTTGCTTGCCGTTCTGAATCAGTCATGTCTTCTGAATAATGGGGAAGACCTTTGATGCTTGAACCTCTCACAGTTTTATAACTTGAGAAGTTGCGAAGATGTTGCCTCCTGCTTGCACAGGGGTGTTCAAAAACTAATCTAAGGCGACAAATCATTTCAGGGCCCTTTTTCAAGTTGTGACAGAGCCTGGATTTATCAGCTGGTTCTTATTGGAATATGATTTGGCCACTTGCATGCGGGTGAGAAGCCACTAGTCACATCAAGGCGACAGAGCGGAAACCCCGAGTCTGGTGTTTCCTGGTGTGTAACACAACATACTATTATCTGCGCAACGCAATGAATTGAACCGATATATCTGCACGGTATTTATGGTCGAGGACTGATTGGTTATCGTCATGTCCTACGATTCTCAGCGGTCCTCCCAACGATTGGCCATGAGACGAGGTCAGCTTTGCGGTTGACTCAACGAATCGACTTCAGCCACATTCGACTAGCGCGTCAATGCAGTCAGTCCTAAGTAGGGGAAAGGCATGCGAATGGTCGCATGGTAGCTTAGGCAGCCCACTTTCTGCCTGATCTTAGGCGCGATCTCCAAAGTTGCCTCACAAACGACCATCCATACGAGCAAGGCTAAGCCCAATCTTGCACGAAAGAAAATTATCACCATATCTCACACCAAGAATACAGTCATGAGCGACATCCTCAGACTCACCAGAGCCTCATTTCTCTCCGGCGGCGTAGATTCAACATCTCAAGGCTTCCACCAGTTCCTGGATCGCGCCGCGCCGGGCTTCGGTACGCTCTCTAAATTCTTCTCGACCTGGCTGAGGCTTGATCTCGCCACTGTAGTTCTTCTCGTCTCTTTCGGCGGGGATATTCCGAGGGCCTTGACGGGCCTTCAAAACTTGGGAACTCAGATCTACTGGTGGATAACGCGGTTCTTCACCGCCTCCATCTCCATAGGGGCCAATGACAAGCTCAATAGAGAGGTTCTCAACTGGTTGGGTGCCCATGTCCTCACCAAGCAAGGTACCCGCGTCTTGACGGCACGGACCGAGGTTATCCAGAACGAGGCCTGGTACTGGCGAAAGCCAGTCGAGCGTGACGACCTCCACCACGAGAAGAGAATTCCCGTCCAATACCTGCCGACGTTTGGCACAACCTGGTTCGTGTATGAAGGAGGTTTCTTCATGGTGCGACGAGTATCCACCAGGAGTACTGGCTCTATCTACACCGGCATTCCCGACGAATACTCCGCTGCGCCCGAAGGCAAGGAGCCCTTGGTCGTACTGCGACTTGGGCGCTCTATCCAACCAGTCAAGGACTTCCTTAATAATTGCCGGACCTTCGCGGACAAGCAGCGTGAAGCTTTCATCACGGTCAGAGCGACAAAAAACCAATACAATCAGGAATCCTGGGACACGACCATTCTTCGTCCGATAAGGCCGCTGGAGACTGTGCATTTCGACGAAAAGACGAAGAAGGAGCTCGTACTCGACATAGAAACGTACCTTAACCAGAAGAAGAGGAAGTTTTACACCGAAAGAGGGATTCCCTACAGAAGAGGCTATCTCTTCCACGGTCCACCAGGAACAGGAAAGACGTCGCTGTCTCTTGCCCTGGCGAGCTACTTCAACCTTGAGCTTTATCTACTTCATATCCCAAGCATTCGAGACGATGGTGACTTGGAGAATCTCTTCACGGCACTCCCTCCGAAATGCATTGTGCTGCTGGAAGACATCGACGCAATCGGAATACAACGCCGAAGGAAGTTTGAACCGGACGAAACTGCATCTGACAACAGCGACAGTGATAGTGACAAGGAGAGTGCAAGGTCCTTTGGCAGATGTCGCTGCACTCTTTCGGGTCTCTTGAACGTCTTGGATGGAGTCGCATCTCAGGAGGGTCGCATCGTCTTGATGACCTCCAACGTGGCTCACAAACTTGATAGAGCCTTGGTCAGACCTGGCCGGATTGACAGAATGATATACTTGGGAAACATTTCGCAACACAGCGCCAAGGGCATGTTCGAGCGTATGTACCGGCCACATGTGTCGAGCGAGAACGCACTCGCGGAGAAAAGGGCTGCGGATCCAGAGAATCAAGCAAGTGAGATTGATCGACTAGCGGACAGGTTCAGCAGCCAGATACCGGACGACATTTTCACACCGGCCCAGCTGCAGGGCTACTTGCTTCATCACCGCGATTCGCCCCACAAAGCGACTGACTGCATCTCGAGTTGGATTGTTCAGGAGAAGGCGATCATGGACGAAGCAGAACAACGCACGAGAGCGTCGGCGGAGCGCAAAGCGAGGAAGAAGAAGGCGTTGAAGAGACTAAAAGCACTGAAGGCCTTGGCTTCGGATGCGAAAAGCGAGGGTGACGACAAGGAGGATACAAACGGGCCAAAGGTCGCCCGAGTGGACGAGGCAATACCCCAAAAAGAGATCAAAGACGTGAGCGGTAAGAGTCAGGGCACCCCGAACGGGACTAAGCACGCGGAAAATGTGTCGAACGGCGAAACCAAACAGGCAGATGCTGAAAAGCCAGAGAAATGATTCGCCTGCCATGAAGAGTTGGAGAACATCGGCGGGTGGTATGGTCTGTTGTGTCGAGCAGACACAATATCCGGAGAAAGAAACCACATCGGCTACTGAAACATCCTGATGGAAGTATCTAAGGCGTTTGGCAGACACAAGTTGATTGGATCACGAGAAAATGGAAACCAATGACGAAAGACAGACGAAGAAGCAGATGGTTTGCCGCTTGGAACCACAGTATTTGTACCGGTGCTGAGTTTAATAGCCTGCAGACAGTCATAAGTATTTCAAGAATAGATAAGGCGCCACGACATCCTCGGCACTTGTTTTTGTCATCATCCAGCAAACTCGCTGCAACCTTGGACCAAAATACTTGTTTAAGGCGGTTTCTCGCAGAGTTGAACAGGTGCACTTGACACAATAAACACAATCACAAATGGGAAAGAAGGTGCCATATCTACTAGTTAGCAAGATATGAGGTTTCTGGAGAGAAACACGATGCCTTGGGGGAACTTGGTTATCTACATGGTATTTACTCTGTTTCCTAACTTACAACCATGGTTTAATCTCAAAACCGTGCGTTGAGGCAGCAGTCGCAAACGACTGGTTGTTGAAAGCCATCATCAGTAATACCCAGATCCCACAGCACGAATACGGGACAAAATCTGCTGACACCACAACGCAATAGGTCTAGTGTCATCAAAGCCAAGCAGGCATCAATTTAGGGTTTTAATTAGGCGCTTCGAGATAGCAGGGGAATTCTGCTCGGCTGAAAATAATTAGCTAGGGGTCAATTCGCGCGGCTAAGTTGGTTGTTCGTGTGCTTTGATTCTCTCCTTTCTCGGTTTCTGATGGACATCACTGTCACTCGTAAGGCCTCATCAGACATCCTTTCCACTCATTTATAGATATGTTTAAACAAAATCAGACACTCGTTTCCCGTTCTTAATCACCAACTTCCTATCGCAAACACTTGTACTTCAACCGGACTTTTGTCGGCGCGTGTCCCATATCTGCTGTTGTAGAGGGTAACGTTGCCTCGCGTCGCCTGATGGGGTCTTCAACTTTGTCGGGGGCTCTGCTCCTCTTGGGCAGCTTGTCGGGCGCGATCGCCGAGCTCAAGATCGACACTCGCGACAACATTGTGGAATCCTCGCGGTCACTTGCCAAAGATGCCATGACTTTCTACCACGGCGAAGAACCGGGAAATGTCCCAGGGATCCTACCAGGACCGCCCACCTCGTCCAGTGGCGACTGCTGGTGGTACCAAGGTGCCAGCTTCTGGGCCACTTACCTCGATTATTGGCACTTGACCGGAGATGACTCCTTCGCCAACACGATCCGTACAGGAATGCTGTATCAGACAGGCCCCAACAACGATTACATGCCTCCGAACCAAACAGCTTCCATCGGGAACGACGACCAGTGTTTCTGGGGCACAGCTGCGTTGGCAGCTGCCGAATACGGCTTTCCAAACAGAGACGGCGATGTTACATGGATCGATCTTGCAAAGAAGGTCTGGGCTACTCAGGCATCGCCCACGCGCCGTGACGAGACATGCAATGGGGGCCTTCGCTGGCAAATATCATTGTCAAATGCAGGCTATGACTGGAAGCAAAGTAATCAACCCGCACCGGAAAATGCTTAGTTCAAGAGAAGTTGAAACTGACGCTGCCTATAGCGACCTCCAACGCTTGCTTCTTCAACATGGGAGCCCGTCTCGCCCGATACACCGGAAACGCCACCTACTCCGAATGGGCCGGGAAGACTTGGGATTGGCTTTCCGGAGTCGGCTTCATTAACAGTGACACTTGGGCTGTGTACGATGGAGCTCACGTTGAGACCAACTGCACCGACATCAACAAGGTCCAATTCTCTTACAACGCTGCAATGCTCGTGCAAGGCGCCGCGTTCCTATACAACACTGTTCGTCTCGCCAGTTCTGCTAGCTCCGCAAGTATGGCCAAAAGTCCAAAGCTAACTTGAGCCCAGACCGATGGTTCTGATCTCTGGCGCGAGAGAACCGAGAAGCTCGTTGATTCTCTCCTGGTGACCTTCTTCCCCAACGGGACTGCTTATGAGGTTTCCTGCGAGGGCCGGAAGGGGCAATGCCCAGCGGATGCCCTCTGGTACAAGGGCTATGTACATCGTTGGCTGTCGTCTGCCACCCAACTAGCCCCGTTCCTTGCGAATAGGGTGCTGCCCGTGCTGAGAAGCTCTGCTGAAGCCGCAGTCAAGCAGTGTGTTGCCGGAAAGTCGGGCCTCACTAATCAGTGTGGGTTTTACTGGTCCGACGGGATATCTTCCAATCCAAAGACCATCGACAGCACCACGGGAGCCGGCGAGGCGATCAGTGTGCTTGCCGCGGTTTCAAACCTGCTCATTGCCGATGCCTCAGCACCGGTCACCGAAGCAGGCAGTAACTCCAGGAATTCGAACGGAGGTGGCCAGGATAACTCTCCTAGCGGCAGCTCAGGCACAGCTTCGCCCACAGGTACGGTCGCTCCCTCGGGAGCTGAGAGGCTCGGAATGGATATCAAAGTATCTCTGTTGGTTGGTTCTTTAATGGCTGTAGGGTGGGCCGTGTAGGTGCCGGACGGATAATCAGGTCCGCTCTCTCTGCAATACCATCATCACGCTGAAAGACGTTCCATGGGCACCTCAAATCTGACTTGCATGCTGAGCAAAGCTCAATCGTAAAAAGGAAAAGGGAACATATCATGCACAGTTAGTCCCACTGAATGTGGATGAAAACAGACGGTGATGGTAATGTGGTCAAAGACAAGGACACTATTACTATATCATATCTTCGTGCTTCTAATCATTCTCCTAGCTCCAAACTGTCCAGCCATAAAAGTTTGAGCGGCATTATATTCAGAAATAAGAAATCGTCACAGTCGTTAAACAGAGGCCCGCAGTCTCATCTGCGAGTCCTTCTGGCTTGTCCCGCAAAGCCCAAATATTCCTGGGTATCATGGAGTACAATCCCCGAATCTTCCTCATTCTCTATGAGATATCTCGGCATCGTTGCCGATCCCATCCCGATCAGTGTGTTGTGTATATCCTTCGGATTGATGGTGTCCTTGGAGTAGTGACCTTGGGCTGGGTAGTCGAATGCGAAGCCCTGGTCAGCGTCCAAGGTGTAGGAGTGATAGTCAGAGGGGACGGTGGAAACCACGTCGAAGACAGGCTCGAAAGAGTCGATGTAAGATGAGCTGGCTAATTCATCAAAGTCATCTAATGCCCCGGACGTAACGTAGTTCTGGTAGTCTGGTTGCAGTTGCACGTCGGTGTAATCGTTGTCCACTGGCCGGTTTCCTGCACGGCTTTTGCACGGTGTGTGCGATGTCAAACCAGCCGTTGCCGTCCTTGCATGTTCCGTTGAGTCGGTTGCCAACGACGTATTGTCCATGCCCCAGTTCTGCTCCTGATAGTCAGACTGCTGATATGTATTTTGTGAGCTGTAGCCGTTGCCGCTGCCAATAGTCCGACTGTAGCCGCCGGAGCTAGCGGATGGATAGGCGCTCGAAGCGTCCGTTGAAGATGATGCACTGGGACTTGAGCCGGAGAACCGTCGATATTCTCGCGACCTGTCCGAGTCGGCTTCGCTTCCATCAGAGTCATAATGAGTGTTGTATCCCCTCTCCCATCTGTCGACAGCTTTCTCCATGGCTTCGAACATGAGCTGTGTCGGTAGAAGACAAGGGGAGTAGGCGTCATGGTCTTTACCTTTGTGTTAGCGTCACATACCCAGTCTAGGAACCCGGCCATCGACCTACAGATTTCGACCTTTTTCGCCCATTCCTCGTGCCCAGGGTAAAGTTTCATAAGAAGCTTGTGGCGGTATTTGTAGTCCAGCGACTGACCGCTGGCTCTTACAGACAGATTGTCCAAGACTCTCTGCTGACTTTCCGACAAGAGTGGGGGTTCGTGAGGCGACCAAACCTTTGTGCAGTTGCGTGAGTGTGACGACTTGGACTCTGCCGGCTTCGAGCTGAAACGGACTCCACAGTTATGACATTGTTTGTCTGTTCTCAAGTGGACTCTCTTAATATGCTCGCTGGAGGGTGTCAGTCTCGGCTCTTGTATATGTTACTGGGGACTTTGAGCTTACATCAACTTGCCGATTCCACCCTTGATGTTCCCATCGGTGCATGAGTTCCGGACATGAGTGAAGGCGGCCGGGTCCCTGATGAAAAGGGGGCAAGCTAGATTGACACTCTTCTCCTCGACGTTGTCTTGAGCGTGAGGGCGGTACAGGGGCAATCCCATTTCTCTCCTGAGTTCTGTCATCAGGAAGTCCTTCATGCTGGACCAGCCCATTGGCGACTGCAGCGCGGGTTGCTGAATAACTTCAACAGGCACGGTCGTTGTTAGCTTTGGTCGTTTGGAATCCAATACTTGGCTCGCTTTGCCATGAGTGGCCGATTCACGGCTCCGCTGCCGGACTCGTTTGCTGCTTTCGCCCATGATTACTGATAATAAGCTTATTTGGTTGAAACTCCGAAAGCTGCGAGATTCTCGGTAACTTCTTCGCCGATCTGGTAGATATGCTGGACACGGTGCTCCGTGACTTTGGCTTCGGTCTTGAGCTTGATGAGGTTGGCGGGAAAGGTAGCTTGCTGTTCCCGTACCCAGGCTTCTGTAAGCCGGTTGTTTGATGCAATGTACTTTGGGTCGCTGTTAACAACCGAGCTGAGTGAAAATGAAGGCTGTTGCTGCCGAGTATAATGACCCTGCGATCTCGTAGATCTGCTCTCAAACAACCCGACAGTTAGTTCGATTCAAGGCTCTAGTGTTGCTCTGCTGCTGTGGTCCAGAATTGGGCCGGCTTACACCCGATTCGGCATAACTTACCTCTTTGACGTGTTGTCGAGCACCATTCGGTTCAAGTCAGGTAGACATGAAGAGTGGCCATCAACCAGAACTGGACATGGAAACCGTATTCGCAGTGACAGAAGCAGTAATGAAAGACCACAGGATACTCGACAGAGGCGGAGAGGTAAGTTTTGGGATGGGAAGGAAAGAAAGAGCGCGATCCATGAATCGACGGGGCGGCTTACGACTAAGAAGCAGTCTTCGATCGCAATTGCGATCAGGGCATGCCGGCCCCGTCCGCCACCGTCAACAAGCGCGATTTGCCTCAATTGATAATGGAAAAAATGCCAGAGTCCAAGAAACGGTCTCTGCGATGTTGGGTTTCAAAAAATACGGTAATCGGCGCACTTTCTGGTCATTGGGAGTACCGAATGGCTTCACGAAGAGCAAGACCAATGTCTTGGCGACGGTGCCCCAAGGCTTAGTACAGTTGCCCCAAAAAGAGCCATTGGCTTATGCTACGTACGAGCTTAGAATACTAGAGTGGCACTGTCATCTAGTCTCTAGATAATTGGGGTTGATTCGTCCCGATAAGTCGTTCATTACTGAGCATCTAGAGCTGGTCTTGACGCCATGAGCCCGTCATGGCATCATGACCAGACTGACATGTAGCGCCCGGGAATTACAGCTGCATCCACGAACCCAGGCAATGAAACAAGCACCATCCATCCTTGTTATGTAGCCTCAACCTACACCTAGATTGACCTATAGGTTTATTTGATCCGGTGGTGTTATACATGTGGCTTCGGAGAATTAATGGTGTTTGGCTCATCCAGGGCCCGGGAGTTTGGGTCCACAACGCCGGCACCTTTCGTCGCATTGCAATCCTTGGGAGGTGAACGATATACTCACACGCAACCTGTATTAGAGTTTTCCTCTCAGGTGCTCAGTGGATGAATCTTCTCAAGGTGGGACTGTCGATGGATGCTAGTTGGGAGCCTGTAGTCTCGTGACCAGGGACTCATGCGGGCGATCTAAGACAAGACAGGCCATAAAAAGTGTGTGGGGGATGACATGACAAGGACTAGTTGCATCGGCCTTGGAGAAGCGAGGGATTACAGACTCCCGTATTTCGGCAGAGTAGCGGTCAGGAAATGCATTTGTCGATGAGGCGTTGCGAGATTTTGTACCAAGGGGCAGAGTCGTCGGCATATTGCCCAACCTTTCCTAGACGCTCAAGTATGGGCGCCACTAACAAAGAACACCCTTTCTGGTTTTTAGACATGCAGTCATGGTCGTCTGTCGTTCACTTAAAATGGACTTCTCACAATATAGCAAGCATCCATTCAACGACGGACGTGCCCCGCGCCGAGCCATCCGGAAACAGGTTACGTTGTAGCGCTCGATGACGAGTCGCTGGGAAAGTTATTGAGGGTAGCGAAATTATGTTTTCGGATGTGATGGTCGTTAATCACTGCCCAGTATAGCAGGTATGTAGGGAAAGTCTGATGGCTCATGCAATATACATGCATCACATTGAATGAAACTCTATTCGTGAGCTTGGCTAATTATTGATCGTAACGAGTGGCCATCTTTCAACCACCCGATCGCTGAACTATTCTGTCTATACGACACATCAAGTTGGGAGTACCTATCCTCATGGGTAAACGAAACTCGTATGAGTGCTGATTCGATGGGCGAAACAGCGGAAATGCTGCATAGAAGACTCAGAGGCAGGCGACATCATGCCCCCGGTGCAGACAGGTTGGAGTTGCTTATTTGAGTGGTGCAGACTTGCTCAAGCACACCTTGTCACCGTGCCATGGAGCCAGCCTGGGATGCGACTCCAGGTCCGGGCTTCTACGATGCCAAAGCCCACATGGCAGCGGCCGGGGACGAATATCGAGCTATGTAGAGGCAGCAAGGAAAGACAACACACCCTGGTCAAGAGATCCAGGTCATTGGATCAACTGTTCTGTCGGCCACTTGAGCCAGCGGGCGTGCATGTTGAACGTCTAGCACGTTGACCAGCCCAGCGAGGAGATGGTCTATAACCGACTCTGGAAGAGAACAACAAAGTGGTCCAGAAGAACAATTTGAACGCCACGCATGAGCAATCTTGAGCAACGAAGAGGTGGCACGGGCTTGGCTTCTTTTGCAAATGCCGAGAGACAGCCAAGGACAGTGATATGATATGGAGCTTGACAGTTGACCTTGATCAGCTGTGGGACGAGGTTGGTCACCTGCCGGCAACGCGCTTGTTGGTTGTCGCTCTACGACAGCCTCGTAATGATCGGCCTGTGCTGGTTAAAATCTCGCAAGGTGCTGCACTGAGATTGCAAGATCCATGTGAAGGACGTACTAATGCTGGAAACCGAGTTTCGACCCGTGGTCACGCCATACGCAAGCATCACCCAGCATAATGGCCATATAATAAATGTATTGATATAGAGGTTCGATGTCACTGACATTGAGCAGCGAGGGCAAGGTCGGTTCGGTCAGCGGTCGAACCAAAGTGCGCGGTATCTTGGCCAGATCGGGATCGGAAATGCTCGGGATCGTTAGCTTTTAAACGGCGTTCCAGTCCTTCCGGGGCGGCCCCGTATTGTCGGCGTTGGCGTCGTCGTCGTCGTCGATAACGATGCGATGGGGATGGCGCGGTCGGGTTCGTCAACGAGGGAGAAAGTCGCAGTGCATCAGGAACCTTTAGACAAATGCCGCACTTAGGCTACACCTTATTGCACTATCAGAGCCATCTAGTCAGCGTAAAACTGTTCGGACAAGAGCTCAGACGCCTGCGAGTGTCGACGGAGCTCGGCCTAGTAGGAGGACTGGGAAACGTGCCTCGACTTTTCGTCTTTTGCAATATTGGCACCCATTGTGAATCTCCTATCGAACCTCTTCTTGCTCTTGCGGCATGTCTCACAGCAGCGGCATCCTCCAATATCGTTCGAGGACGCCATAGCCCCTGATGGCTTCGAGTGCCTATCCTCTCGTCATCGTCCATCGTCCGCGAGGGCGTCATTCGTTCGTGCTGCATTAGCAAGATGGGTTCCAGGTGAGCGAGCGACTCCCATCTCCTACAAGCGCTCCGGCATGCGACGTCGCGCCGCGTGGCGCTGGGCAAGAACAGCTGGAGACCGGCATTGGGTTTTGTCAGTGTATCTTTGCCTTCCCGCCTGTGGAGCCTGCCCAGTTTCCCCTCGACAGCGCGACTTTTCGTATTTGACCGCAAGATTCGTGTCCTCTTTGATTGGTCAACGATCCTTGCCGGTCCTCCAACCCATTGGGTCTTGAGGTCCCGGAGACGTCCTGGCTTCTGTCGCATAACTCAAGATAGCAATGTGAAGATTGAACTTGCTGCCAGTGTTGTCAAGAACCCATTGCCGAGTTGTTGCCTCCATTCTGCTTGACTCAGAGTCGAAATTCGATCCGCAAAGGCCCATGGTGATGGACTACAGAGGTCTCTTGATTTACACCCCCTTCCCATTTACCTCGGCAATAGAGACTCGGCTGGAAGGTTAAATGAAATGTAACGGAACCTGAACGCTATCATAATTTAACTCGTCGTTCGTACAGATGGGCTATAAACAATTATCAGGTCTGGCCGGCGGGGTATATTGCCTGGTGCCAGCTCCATTACATTACATCCATGTCATCCATGTCTTCGTGCTCACGACACCTCTCGAATCTAAGCCGTATCTAACGTCCGCTTCTCTCGGACTGCCAACAATAATGGGTGCTGTTGGGTTCATTGACATTCTAGTTGCCATTGGTGTCCTTGGCATCCTTGGGCTTATCGGGCTCTTGTCGCTGTCTCTATAAGATGGCTGGTAGCTCAACGGCTCTTGTTCCAATGGTGGCGGTGGAAGTGGCTTCATCCTGGCATCCACCGGCTCAGCCATGTGAACCACAATCATGAATGAGCCCTCAGACTCGGACATGGAAGGCTCAGGTGCGAGAGACCGTGGCTCAGCTGCAGGGTCCTCTTTGCGTATAGATAAGCGACCACTGCCGTTGCCAACTGGTCCCTTCATCTCATCAGTTGATCGTGCGCGTCGGATGATGTTAAGGAGACTCTGGCTCTTCTTGAATACCGGTTGGAGCGCTAGTAGACTGCCACACATTAAGACGCATGAGACTTCGGTAAAGGTCCACGTTACAGCGTCGACATTATCCCCTTACTCGGAGCGTGAGCTTCTGGTCCTAGAAACACCAGTTTTATTTGAAACTTACATGTGGTGTCATACGAATCAGTAAGAACAATAACCCATCGAAGGCGAACAATCGAGGTGATGTAGGCGCTATGAGAGATTAGCATTGGACTTCGTGAAACACTGCCGAATCCCTCCCGACCGACTCGGCCAGCAAGCTTACAAGAATCCCAGACTGAGCATGGAGCTGACTGCCAGCTTCTTTTTAAAATCAAGTTTTAGGTCCCTGAGCTTTAGAATCGGAATGCCCATAATTAGGAAATCCTCGATGATGCTGAGGATTGCGCTGGCTATAGCCACTGCTTGGGTATCAACGCACTTTCGCACAATAGTGCGATTCCATACTCCGGCCATGGGCGTGCACTCGAACATAATGATGAAGAAGAATAACAGTCCATGACAAATGAGCAATGCAATGATCAACTTGTGGAAGATCTGAAACCTGCGGTCGGAGAAGAAGCGGCCAAAGAGGGCCACTACGGATAACTTGGCCAGGACCAGAACGATGACATCGAGTATCTGTATGGCATAGTAAAGCTCGAAATCTGTCAGCACGTGTATCCAGAGGTTCTGCTTAGCTGGCGTGGAGTTACCTGATCAATGCGCTGGGTATCGGCTGGCTTGATATTCCAGTAGTGAAGTCCAAACCCAAGGTTTACAGCTACATCAAATGAGTTAGCCACACAGTCTGACTTATGAGCATTGAGTTTCCGGGCTTGTACCTGAAACTACACAAGCAAGCAATGCAGCCAGACACACCTGGATCATCAGTCAGCTTGGATGCAAAGCACTGAGCAATTTCCCTATGGAATTGACCTACGGCTGCGATAAGGGTTACCCAATCATCAAGCTCCAGACGGGCTGCTACCATTCGTCGGGAGATAAGTCTCAAACCCACGATAGGAAACGTGAGAACTGATAGCACTGCTACCACCACCTTGATCTCCAGGATCCTAGATTCGTGCGGATAGGGACGGCATAGGCTTTCTGTGATTGACGACAACTCTGAAAAAAGCCAGTTAGAGCCATATCTTTCCCGCCGACTGTAAACGCACCGAGCTGGTCTTGCCATGTGCAAGATGAACGTGCACATCCGGATATGTCGTGTAGAAGAGTAACATTCGTGCAAATGCATGGTTCGATTGCGTCTGATGCGCAGCCAGAACCGAGGAGCGAATTGGTGATGCATGAGACCTGCCAAAAGGGTAAGTCTCACTTGGTTAAAATGTTTGGCTGTGTTAATAGTTATACTGACAGAACACTGGGGGACCTGTGACATGAACGCCATCGGTAAGGTTGTAGTATTGACACCGCTCTGGGCGAGTACAGCCCCGGCTGCCAATAGCAGTAGCCCGAGGGACCACCTCGGAGAGCTCCCCATTGCGATCCGGAAAGGAATCAGGAGCAAAGGATCAATGGAATCTTGTCAACATGGAAAGTGTTACCCAGCCCGTTGGTTCGACCTGGGGAGCGCGGGGCATGGTATCCTGATATGGGCGTCAATGCCCCCAGGCATGCAACACTGGAGTCTGGATGCTAAGAGGCATTGAGCTTTGGAGCTGGTATGTAGATCTTTTACGTTTTTGGGGTGTATCCAACATCCCGGGCTCAACATTAGGAGGAGACTGGGGGAACCCACCAGCGTTGGACACCGACGAGTCCGGTTCCGACTGGTTTGTCATGGACATGAGCCCTCAGCATCCGTCATCTGTTACTCCCTTGATATATAACGCCATTCATGCATACGCATGTCTGGTATTGATTCGCTTCACATGGGCGATGTTGAGTTGAGATTGCAACAAACTCTCAACAAGGTATAACGCGGTACGCCTTGCCGCTGAGTTTGACGTGAGAATCGGCTGGTTCGTGGAAGCTTGAGTCTGAATCATGGCCCCTGGGCCCTGGGCGCGGTGGCATGATCCACTGGTTCATCCGATACCCACTGGGTCAAGGTTTCACGTTGGCCCGCCCATGTTAAACCATGCAGCCTTCTCAACTGAGTCTTTGGACTGTCAAGCAACAATTCATTGATTTGTTGATGCTTCAAATAAAACTTCGTGGCAATGGACTCGCACATCAATCCAGCGCCTCCTCTTGTTTCTGGCAGTCTCGCTGCTTCTCACATAACGTCGACATGTTCCCCGTTTTCTGTTAGCCCACAGATAGCCACGTGTAGAGTGCGTGCGATCAGAGCCCGTTCACGCCGCTTGCGCGGGGACAGTTGCCCGACCCCGGGGTTAGTGGAGGAGTGGATGAGTGGACCAGATCATGTCGAGATTGCAAGGCGGGTGGATCTGAACCTTTGAGATGTGAGGACGAAGCTTGAGGCCGGCACAATGAGACCTGGTTGTGGTTGTAAAATTTGCATGAAGGCTCGTGATAATAAATTACAGTTGGCAACATCCATGCGCACGCAGTAATGGGCTCCGTGAAAACGAGCACCTCTCGGCTTGAACTTGACTTGCGCCAAGGACGCAGCCGCGTTGCCTGGGCGAGCAGGTCCCTGACTCAAACACCCATGTCAAGTCTAAGGCTTGCCAGTGATCTAGGCTACGCTTCAAGATCGTCACTTCATTCCTCACTTTTACAACATCTGACTCGCACTGGCGACAGTGTCTGCTTTGTGGCCCTTTAGAATCCTTGCCAGAAGTGATGTGTTCAATTTCAACTTTATTTAAGAGTTTGAGGGAAGAGCTGTGATGCTCACAGCCATCTATGGGCCATAGCTATACCTGTTGTGACAAGTAGTTCTTCCAACGTTCGCGGTATTGTGCGGAGCTCTTGAGCTTATTAGCGCAGTAACGGCACAAAACTTGCGAGAGACGAGCTACTACTACTAGATAACGCTGGGCTTCCGTTACCCATCGTTGATTCACCCTACCGAGAAGGGAATACGTAAGATGACGATATCCAAATCAACCAGTTAGCTTAGGTCCTGCCATTTCCTTACCACTTATCCCCGAACCATTACTACGCCCATGAGCAATCCACTTTTAAGTCACTTTTATCAAAGGACTATGCATATCCAAATTCTTTGGATCACAAATGCGGTGAGCCAAACGCCATTGAGACTGGCTTTCCAGTTACCAATATGCGCTGCCTTCCACCTTAGCAGTGGCCACGAAATCTGCACACGTGGGACTGGCCCTAGCTCAGAAGGGAATATCAGTTGCAAGTCACTAGCGCTTGAGTAATGTTGCCATTTGAGGGCGTGCGAGTATCAACAGAGTCTAGCCTTCAGCACACCAAGCCACACAATCCCTGCACCGCTGTGGACACATCTAATTGATATCAACGCCCCAGATTCGCGGTGTGAGTATAGGACTTGCTGTAGGTATCCTCGCAACGCCGTTCACTCGCAGCAGATGTAATGATAACACGGGACGATCTGGAGTATAGAGGTATGCAAGAACAACCACCTCGTTGGAAAAACGAACGATTTGAGTCCCTTGGTCTGATAGGGATGCACTGCGAATCACAATGACCAAGTCAGGAGCGAGGAAACGGCAGTACATCTCGAAACGATGTGATCATGCAGGGTAAGATATTGAATGATTTGGTAATAGCAGCAGCATCGACTAACTCGAGGGACAAGTTAGCATTTTCAAAGAGAAGAACTAGGAAAATATGCTGGGTGACACTTTTTGTGAAACATGATATCATGTAATGGGCAGCATGGGCTTAGGTCCTTGCCAATCAAGTTGGGCTCAAGTTATTGCACAACAACGGCTCTCGCTTCGAAGCCAACTTGTGGCTGTTTATCAGATGGCATTTGGTGAGCTTTGGTGAGTCTGCGTCAGGACAAGCCCACGAGCTACGTCATTCTACCAAACGAGTAACGGAACTACGGCAGGTTGCTCGATCCGCTAATCAGCGACCTATTCTGAAGCATGAGTGCAAGATTGAATCTATGAATGCACTGCCTCTCGGGCCAAATGCATCTCCTCAAACTGACCGGAACACTGGTCTCTGATAACCTCGCCCGCGCACGTCCGCTTTTGACCGTGCTGCGTCCACAGCCTAGCAGCTCCAGCGTTGATATACCAGTAGCTCGGACTGGCACGTCCGCCAATCAACCGCCATGCTGCATACGGAGTTGCGAGGCTATGGTATTCAATATCCGCAAGTTACTTGGCGGAGCCCTGTGACGGAGCTGCGGTAAACCGGTCCCGAGCAGCACGTCCGCAGACCATTCAAGAGCTGGAGGTGGCCCATCAACCAGCGTTACAGAGATCCAATGTAAATAACCCTCAAGGGCCGAAAACACAAGAGGACCAACTATATGACAGCAACCATGAGCGGAGACACCGAAGCCAAGAATGTGATGGAGAATGTCGTCGAAGGGGACTCTCTTCTAACGCTTCCAGCGGGCGAAGCTCGATACGAAGCACGCCGACAGTCGCACGACGATTCTGAAGAGAGCCAGTCGTTGCCGTTGACCCAGCAAAAAAAGGAACAAGGAGAGGCACATCAAGAAAAAGTCACTCTTGCGGAGGACGATGACTTTCCAGAGGGAGGTACGCGAGCTTGGCTTGTCGCCGCTGGTACAGCGGGTATTCTGTTCTGCTCTTTGGGATACACCAATTCCTTTGGAGTCTTCCAAGCGTATTACATGCGCAATCAACTTCAAGATCGTCCTCCCGATGAGATATCATGGATCGGCTCGGTCCAGGCTTTTCTTGTGTTTTCATCAGGAGCCATTGGAGGCCCGATATTCGATAGATACGGCGCTTGGGTAAGTGAAGTGACACGCCAGACACCAGGCGATGACTATTCAAAATCGAGAGCAGCTGCTAATGCCGGCCAGATCATTCGCCCCGCAGCGATAGTATACATCTTCTCAGTCATGATGACCAGTTTGTGCCGCGAATATTGGCACTTCATGCTTGCCCAAGGCGTGCTCAGCGGCATCTCGAACGGGCTGATCATGTTCCCTGCCATGGCCGCAACACCTCAATACTTCTCGAAACGAAGAGGGGCGGCCATGGGCCTCGCCATCGCGGGCTCTTCGTTGGGCGCAGTTGTATTCCCCATCGTACTGTCGGAGATGTTGGACACTATCGGATTCGGCTGGGCTGTTCGAGTCTGTGGGTTTATCATGATGCCGGTCCTCCTGTTCTCGTCACTCACAGTCCGGGCCCGACTCCCTCCGCGAAAGAGCCGTTTCTTCATCTGGACGGCATTCCAGGAACCGCTTTACCTTTGCCTTGTCGGCGGTGTGTCTCTCATGTTCGTCGGCATGTTCGTCCCGCTCTTCTACCTACCGACGTTCAGTATCTCCCATGGCATGAGCCCGGCGCTGGCTTCGTACCTTGTTGCTGTCATCAATGGCGCATCGATCCCCGGACGCATCATACCTGGGATCCTGGGTGACAGGCTCGGCCGTATTAACACGCTCTTCACTGCAGGACTTCTCACCGCTATATCCATCTTGTGCTGGCCAAAGGTTGAAACCCGAGCCGCAATTATCGGATTTTCGGCGGCTTACGGTCTGACGTCGGGTGCTATTATTTCGGGTGGCTCGGTGGTGTTTACATTATGTCCGAAATCACCGAAGGATATTGGCACCTACATGGGAATGGGCATTGCGTTTGCATCCATAGCTGTTCTGGTTGGACCCCCTGTCAGCGGTGCGCTGCTGAACCGTTTCCACGGATACAACCAGATTTCTATCTTTGGTGGTGTGATCTGCATGGCCGGCACTGTTCTCGCACTTTGTGCGAAGCTATTCACGAAAGAGGGCCTCTTTGGAGTTGTTTAGTAAGCCAGCGTTCATAAAATCGACATGGGCAGGATATCCGTAGTTACATCATTATAGTCACTATCCATGCGTTTGCTTTGTGCAGAGTGACAAAGCTGGATGAGAGACAAACTCGTCGACGTACGACGATGCTGATGAGGGGTATTGCTACTGAAGAGGCCATGGCTGAATGGGCCAATGAATAATTAGGCCATTCATAACTCGCAATTGGCCCATGCCGATCCCTGCGATCCCTCTCAGCATTCCTTCTGATACGCTACTTGGCCTTGGAATGCAAGGATCATTACATCGCCCAGCGCAGCAGTCAAACTTGGTACAAAAATCAGACAAACCCCCGCGTTGCAGGGGCTCTAATTGGAGGATTATTGCCGAGCGAAGATGTGTCGAGTTCGGCTACTGGTTTACGTTGCCTGGCCAAGCCCATACTGGTATCCATCCTTTCTTTTCACCCGGCGTCCCTCGCAAATGTCGGCTGTTTTGAGCAACCGGTGATACGTAGTAGATTGGATGACGTCTCCAAGACGCCGAGCATCCCTAGCTGCCCAGCCCGGCATGGACGTATCGTAGCATTCATGCTGTATCTCCGTCCCGAGTACAACGCAATGTAGTCCCGATCGGTGCAATTTGTAATCAGTGGCGGATTATTGACAAGCTGCGTTGACGCACTGAGCTGTGGGAAAACTTAAGCTTAAATTTGTCCACCCCGTTCCCGGTTGAAACTTTGTCTCTCCGTCCATTTTCAAGTCGACTCTGGTTGAGATATCTTCGTCAAGAAACATTCAAGATGCTCAGTAAAACGGTTATTCTGGCCCTCCTGGGTTCGGTTTCCCTGGCCAGTGCTGCGAGAAAATCTTCCGTTGCCGACGTTGCCGCAATTGCCCATACCGGCACTCCGGTGGGTGAAGAGCTCACCTATAACGGGCGTAAGATGACTGCTATCCCAAGACACTTTCCGAATGGCACTCTGACATGAATCGAGCACAGTCACCCAATATATCTCGAAGCCCAAGGCAGGGTGTGCGGGCGGCAACAAGACGACCGGTGTCCTGTACCTGACCGATGTGTTTGGCATTCAATTGCCCGAAAACAAACTGTACGTCGGGCCGATGAGAAACTCTAGCGCTACCCGCAGTCTTAAGAACCATGGGCTTTGATCGTACTGACGCATTGGCTAGTCTCACCGACAGCTTCGCTCGCGCCGGTTTTGTCGCCGTCGCCCCGGACCTGTTCAACGGCAGCCCGGCGCCGAACGACATCAACATCCCTGGCTTCAACACAACCCAATTTCTCGCACAGCATGGCCCGAACGTGACCGACCCCATCATTGCCAACTCTATCAAGTATCTGCGCGAGGAGCTTGGTGTCGAGAAGGTTGCCGTCACGGGATACTGTTTTGGCGGCCGCTACTCGTTCCGCGTCCTTGCCGATGGCAAGGGTGCCGATGTCGGCTTCGCCGCGCACCCAAGTTTGCTTACTGATGACGAGATCAAGGCGATCACGGGCCCCGCCAGTGTCGCTGCTGCCGGTGAGTAATCCCCAACGCCCCCGGACGCACTTTACATGACGAGGATGTTGACCGTTTGTATGCAGAGACGGACAATCTCATGAATGCCGCTCGTCGTGCAGAAGTCGAAGCGCTCCTCGGCCAGACCGGGCAGCCGTTTTCCGTTGCACTGTATGGTGGCACTTCTCACGGCTTCGCCGTTCGTGCGAACATCTCGGATCCCAGACAGAAGTTCGGCAAGGAGGAAGCATTCTTCCAGGCAGTGCGCTTCTTTGAGACTTGGGCTTAATCATTCTTGTACATATGTATCCCAAGATTCAAGCTTTTCAGGCACTCAACATCGCGGGTTATAGACTGTATGTATTGAAGTTAGTATGTATGTCACTATAAGCGCCCTTTGTTCTTTTCAAGGACGACCAAGCGTAGAATAACACACACACACACACACACACACACACACATACACATATACTTAGGCACTCTCTCCTATCACCTTTTCTCTATTGAGGACAATTGTGAAGAGCTTTTGGACAATAGTTACAAGATGCTTATGTAAAACTTCAAGTATCTTACAAGGCACGACCGGCTGCCGTGGCCTAAACACTCATCTTATGTATGATAGACTCGGCAACATCACGAGAAGGGCACGTCCATCTTGAAATTACTACGGTATGATGACTACAGCCGTATACTCCTGTCCCTAATAGAAACTAAAGGCCCTTTAATCCTATTCTTCCAGTTCGAATCTAGGACCCGGCCCGAGCCGCGTTTATTCGCCAATTCCCCATCCATGCATAGACTACACTGCTGCCTCTCTCGAACGAATGACATGACAGTAGTATGATAGAAATATCAACGCGGCAGTATTTCCACTTTTTAACATAATAGCTGCAGGCATTCCTCTGTAAGTTTGATAGGCCTCGCGAGGATGGCTAAGGTTCCTTAGTATTTCTAGAGGACACATGCCGTGCGCAGTAATAATACTCCGTCATGGATTGTGTCTATGTATATTGAATGATCTTGCACTCGACAGATTTCCTCAACAAACATCGCTCGGCTTTCCGCCACTACGTACGTCTACGTCTTATCCCTGTGTCTAGAGCAAATGTTGATGTTTTATAGCCTGAAATATACGGACCAGAGCATCTTACGGTCACCTAATTAACCCCAGGTTTGGGGCATGATCTGATATTTCATTCTAGATAGCGCCATTACTACAGCAATTATCACCTGGTGTTGATAGCTTGGAGTCAATATTCAAGATAGGCTACCTCAGACACGGCTATGGCTCTGACATGTTATGCCTGCTTAGCCTATTTACTGATCTTAGACACGTCGATTCAGATGCTGTACCTGAACCATGGCACATCATCAGCAAGCTCAGCCTCTAATGCCTTTTGTTCTTCGGTAAGCTCTTGCATCCCTACACCACTTGCAACAAGCTCCCGACGGGCGTTTTCTTTTCGGCACCAGATGGTCATGAACAGTGTCAAGAAGAATGCCATGCTAAACCTTAGTGTTAGATGTGGATTTCTCTTCCAGAGACTGTCACCTCAAGTCTTACTTGACGAAGCCGATGAGGATGCTGTGACCCGTGGTGTAGCGAGGACCATCCCGGGAAAGATAGACGTAAGACGCAATGATGCCGCCGCAGTTGCCTCCCATGACCTGCATCGCAATGCCTGTACCACGCTTCAGACTGCCTCCGATGTTGCTGCTGTTCCACGCGAGGCCAAGGGGTATCTGAGGGTATATTCCTGGTGGCGTAGTCAGCGACTGTTGCCGCCCAAAACCGAATATGCAGCTACTTACCAATTGCGGCGAAAATAGTTCCTGCGTACTGTGCAGAGGACTTAGTTGTACCAACCAACAGCCCAAATCCGAGGATGGCCACCAGCTGGAAGCCTAATAGAAAAATCCCACGCTGCCTGGCCCTATCGGCGTACCAGCTAGCAGCGATTGTGAAGACACAGGCAAAGCAGTACGGCGGCACAGACATCAGCTGTGCGTTGTTGGATGTGTAGCCCATGTTCTTTATGGTGGTCGGCAGGAAGAGGGCGATGGAGTAGATGGGACAGAAGCCCGCCATGCAAATGAGCATGTGAATGTAGATCTTCCAATCCTTGATCGCCTGCCATACGTATTTGACGTTGAACTCGTTTGACAAGTGACCCGAGTCTTCTTGTAGCCGTCTTTGGACCTCGGAACGCTCTTTTTCGCTCAGAAACTGGGCCCTAATCATCAAGTCAGTCAACTGGTTTATAACATGAAAGTCTTGGTTGCATAGGAATTCCAATCGGAAATGGTGTAATGAGAGGGCCAAGATCTGTGTTGATATGGCCAGCAGAAGACAACGGGCCAAAGTTGTCGCTTACGTAGCCTCGGCCCGTCCGCTGGTTGGCCCGATTCCGTAGATGTTCGGTGTTCTGCAAAGACACAAAAACAAAATTGTCTTACGTCGCTGGGTAGTCATAGATAGCCCAGTATGCCGTGAAAGAAACCAGAATACTCAAGAGGCCTTCTAAAACGAATATCCAGCTCCATGCGCTAAGACCGCCGACGCCGTGCATCTCTGCAATCCCACGAGCAAGTATGCCGCCGAACGCACCAGCAAGCGTCGCGGCAGAGAAGAACAAAGCCATTCGAAAGCCGCACTCGTGTCTAGAGTACCACTGCGTGATGTAGTAGTTGACACCGGGGAACAGTCCTCCCTCGAAGATGCCGAGGAACACTCGCGTGGCCATGAGTCCTGAGTAGTCCTTGACGAATCCTTGACCTATCATTGACGCGGACCAACACACCATGATGAACGTCAGCCATATGGATGGCCGGAGGCGCTTCATCATCATGTTGCTGGGAATCTCGGCCGCAATGTAGAATGGGAACAAGATTGCAAGACAATCATTGTATTGAATACCGCGCAGTTTCAGGTCTTGTTCCAGGTGGTCCAGTCTAGCATTACCGATGTTCGTACGGTCTAGAAAGCACAGTCTTGAGCCGGGTTAGCGTTACACGACGGACTGCAAAAGTGGTATGTCAGTCAAGAACTTACAGATAAATCAGACTCATGAAAGGGATGATATGCCAGTCTAGTTTCCTCAAAAGTTTCTTGGTCGAGTTTTCGTCGAAAGCTTGCGACTCTGCAAGCTCAATCGACTCGGCAGGAGCCGTCTTTTCAGACTTTACCGCGCTATCAACTTCCATGGTGAGCTGAATCGCCGATGAAAACCCTATAGTCGGTTGGGAGAGATGAAAAACAAAGGAGGGCTTCTAGGGGCGGTCAACTTGGCGTTGCGGATAGATCTCGACTGCCGGGCTCAAGCTTTTTATCCCATTTTTACCCCGGAACTCCCTCCCTGTATGCACGTCTTACTAAAGCCCTAACGATCGCCACCGCCAGAAGAGCGGCAAGCTGACAGACACTAGTCCGAAAGGACATCAAGGGAGCATGCAGGTAAGACATGTTTGTACTACGGTAGAGCTCGCTCTCGGTTCCTAGCCAATTGGCCTGGAACACAGCATGCATGATATCAACATCAAACAGCCACTCAAGGGATACAGGCGGCGAGCGTCAAAGGTCGAGAACCAATATCTGCAAGATCCGTTGCCACCTTCCAGAAGCGGCGATGAGATTTAGGTCGCATCAGAAGTCACGTTGTCTACTTTTTTTTTTGGAACCATTGGCGCATTTTGCTGTTACACACATGAGGCTAGAGACTCGCGCTTATCGTTTCAACGGGCACATGTTGGCAGTGCTCTTACAACACAACCTGCCTGCACGCCAATATACTGCTTGAAGGAGGGTCCGGACAGGTGCATGGCTCTTTGCCTAGCTTTTTTTCTCCTTTCAACGGCATATATACAACAAACCCTCTATTTAGACAAAATGCACCAGTTAACAAGCAGATTTATCTTCACCAGAATCATTATGTCCAAACTAAAATACACCTGTCTCTACTAGCTAATTAGAACTTCTTTATACTGGACCAAATACATAGGAAACTGTGTTCACAAGCACGCCCAGCCATGGTACATTCCAGTGGTTTCTAATAGAACATGATCTAGTACTACCCTTGCCATAGGCACAAAGGGCCCTTTCATCAGAACATAAGCAGCATACTATACCCATCTAGGTAGATTAGCTATCATTAGACCCAAACAGTCGGTAGTAACAGCAGCATTCACATATAACCTCACCTAGTGTATCAGCAGAAAATAGCCAGCAGATGCTCCACAGGCCTTCATAATCACAGAACAGCTCTCATAGCCTAGTGAGCCATCGGGTTGTCAACAAAACAGACCATAGGAGAGACAAGAGACACTGTTACGCAGAGTCATTGCTGGGTAGCCACCAATATTTTACATGTTTAGACCCCATCTGATAATTAAGGTAACCCATAACTTGCTTCACACAATCGTATTCCCTATTTCCTATCACCAATCTCTAGGTATCTTTGGTATCAAATGTCCTCGTCAGACACGTCGACATTAGGGCGGCGCTGATCCTGGCTGGAGATGGGGAACTGAGAACCATAATTTTGTGATGTGCTAGCAGTTGACTGGGTATGACCCTGGCTAAAATCAGAGGTCCAGAAACTTAAGATATACCGGTAGCTGACTGGGATTGGGCCTGTCCAGACGCCTGCGGGTGGAGAACGGAGGGACCGTTGTCGTCGCCGTCATCGCTAAAGCCTACACCCATTTCTGCCTCCCTCTCTAGCTCGAGCCGACAGAACTCATCTGACTGGGCGTTGTGAAGGTCGGTCATCGTCTTGCCAGTAGCACTGGGTCAGTAGTCGTCAGCAAAAGTAGTCTAAAGCAGGTCTTGTGGGTACCAACAGCATCTTATCAACCTCGCCCTTGGTTTTATCCTGCCTCTCAAGGGCATCCTCAAGAGCAGCCTTTGACAGGCGCACTGCCCTCCGCATACAGGCCTGCTCGTGGGGCGTCGACGTATTGTTATAGTCGGCAAGGATCTCAGTGTAGAGGCGGACGGCCTCTGTAGCGTGGAGCAGGTATTCGTTGGACCGGGAAGACTTGGCGGGCATCAAGTGCATACTGGCCTGGTGAGCAGGGCCCAGCTGCGGCTCACTCAGAAGTTTTGCTTCTAGGTCCTCGGCCTCATTCTGTTTGCCTGAGAAGTAGATGTCCCAGGCATTCTTGCAATTGGCCTCGAAGATGGCTGCAGGAGAAACATAAGCATCCTGCTCGTACCTACTTAGAAGGATCCCTTACCAGTGAGATTGTTGACCGCATCATCCGTCGCCATTGTGAGATGAGTTCTCCCGGGAAGCTGCAAGCTAGGTAGGTTGTGTATCGCGGGATGTTGCTGATGTCGTTGGTAGTGATGTGGTGTGGTGGAAGGAATTGGTGAGGTGCCTACCTAAGTAGGTAACGCACTAGAAAGTGAGGAAGCTGGCAGCCCAGAAGCTAGTCTCAGTACGTACTCAGGTACCCAGAAGGGGTCAATTAGTCGCGGTGAAGGGAGGCATTTGCCTCAAAGCATGTGTTTGTTCCCTACAGGTATTGATTGTCTAAGAACAAAGCATTCTTTCAGGCAGATGTGCTCTGTACATAGATACCTACCTATGTAGGTAGGTAACTCATGGGCCACGACGTGCCTGTGTTCCAGAGAAGAAGCGCCACCAGCCCAACGCACCCACGCACCCCTAAAGATCCGCCAGTTTATCGAGAGCAAGCTGGTGTTGAAGTACGTGTACGGGTGAGATAATCCCAGGTTGTTCAATAAGCATACCCACGTGTGCGTATAGCAGCAACATATTACTTTTTCCCATAAGGCTAATGCTAAGGGCGCTCTCCTGTACATTTAGCAAAGCGGCTGACAATCTTGCCCGCGGGGATGAGCTGGACTGGTCATGATGCAAACGAGCAAACTTGGCTTTGCAGGATAGTTGTATTGTGACGCTCAATATGCCCGGGATCTGAAGTTCATCAGCGGCGCCGGCAAGATGAGTTTTGCCGTTGTTCCTGATCGTCTTCAGCCTATGTATGGAAATCAACTGATTGCACTGCTCAAAAGGGTAATATCGAAGGTTGGGACTCTTCCGACACCGACGACAGCGGCGGTGTTGTCAACATGGGCGCCTGCTGTGCCGAGATCGATGTTTGGTAGGCCTCCTGGGCAATCTCTTCGTGAAGGTATGGACACTCATACTGTAAACAGGGAGTCCGATGCCCACGCCTACGCTTCGACACCCCACCCTTGCGAAAATAACAACTACCATGTCTGTGAGGATAGCACTTGCGGCGGTACTTACTCCGGAGACCGCTACGGAGGCGGCTGCGATGCCGACGGTTGCGACCACAACCCGTACCGCATGGGTAACCGCGACTTCTACGGTCCTGGCAAGACAATCGACACAAAGAAGGAATTCACTATTATCACTCGCTTCCTGCCTGATCGCATGTACCAGGTCATCATCCACGATGGGAGAACCATTACTGTTCCCGGTGCTAAGTGGAACGGTATCCCCGAAACCTCCGACATCACTCCTGGCTATCTGCCAGGCTGAGTTTGCCACCTTTGGCGAGCGTGATCGCTTCAACGAAGTTGGTGGATATTCTTAACTGAATGCTGCTCTTGAGATTCATATGACCCTTGTGATGTTCATCTGGAGCGACGTAAGTCTCCCTGGAAACATAATATGGGCACTGAAAAAAGGCTTACTCTTTCATACCTACAAAGTCGCTACTTACAATACTTGTTGGTCTTGGGATCAGTTGATAACCCGACTGGTTGTTGGTTGCTCCAATGTCCTATATGGAATAACCTCAGATGGTGTTTTGTACTTACATTCCTTTCTTATCGATCCCCGAGGACCTCTTTGTGTCTTCTGTGGCTTTCCAGTTTGGTAAGCTGTAAAACACAGTGTCCATCCTTCATTTTCTCTGATTGGCCGCGCCTCTGAGGTGGGTGTACGTCGATCTAAGCGACTTGCTCTCAATGCTAGGGAACTATCAAGGTGGTCGAAGAAGTTGGACTGGTCAAGTATTATCCAGACGTGTTGATTGTGGTGCGACATACAAGATTGCTCCGAGCTAACTATACAAGCGGTTGATGGATAATCACCGAAGACTCAATCTCTAATACATTGTTGCTGGGTGATCTGATCACACGCGCGATTCAGAGCAGTGCATCAAGGGATATGTTAGTAGTCGTCGTTTAGTGACGGAAAGCAAGAAAGTCAAGAAGATAAGCTCGTGGAGAGGATGTCGTGGGAAAGTCGGGGGGTCGAAGGGGATGGCTCAGCTTATGTCCAGTTTAGAGGAGGTATCTCCTAAAGCTCTAGGAGGTTTTCTTATGAGATTCCTGTTGAGAGGTAGGGGTTGGATTGTCACCAGTATATTTCTTGACCTAGAAGTTCTCTGGAGGTGGGCAAGCTGCCCTCTATATACACGAAATATAGGGAGGTTGGGAGTCCTCCAGAGCTTAGTACCGCTCTGTGAATCGCCTCACTTCAACAATTGCATAGTATTGTATTTCTATCTAGAAACTCTATTATCGTGTTAAAGTATTGGGCATGATACTTTTACTGTGTTTTTATGACTGTGTTAGAGTATCATTGTGTATCTGTGCGACCTTAAGAGGGACCGCCTGGACTACGTACCTTAGCTCAGCGTATATCATAATTACTACCTATTAGACGAAAAACCAGAGCTAGAGACCAAAGCAGAGATAGCCCCGAGAGCATGTGTCTTATGGTTAGTCAATAGAGGGAGACAAAAGCCAGTTCCGACGCTAATGCAACCTGCTGACATGCTAAAAATATCCTTGTGGCCTTAAATCCGTCTGAATGCGACGTGAGGTGATGCTTGTCCTGGCTTAGTAATCTACTTTATGATAACCGTTCAGAAAAGTAACACAAGCTTCAACGAATGTTTACCCCCAGACGAAGCAGTCTTTTGATTGTGAAAGAATATTACAGATAATTTGATCTCCCAACGAACTACCATACCATGCCTCTCTATACCATGCTTGTTCGGTGTCGTTAGATTCCTCACCGTGCATCCAATAAATCGTGCCGATTGCATTGCAGTTTACGACACACCCGACTTACCAGCGGTAAGAGAAGCCGGAAGGCTGCATATGATCCATGCGACAGCCTGGCTCATTTCGAGACTCTAGGTACTGTCTCTCCTGATCAAGTAACCCTCCTCGGTGTCTTCGTACCGCCCTGCTGGCCCGCCATTTCGTGTACAGGCTCTCAACCAGCGCCAATTGAAGGGTTGTCCTAGAAATCCAACTAGCGCCGGTGATGGAATTGTGTTTCAGTTCTGGCGAAGCGGTTCCCGCCGTGATTCCGATTCCAGTGGTTGACAATCCTCGTCTGGCGGAACTGAAAGACCCTGCAGAGGACTGGACCGGCGTGACAAGTACGGCGGAGAGGCGGAAATTACAGAACCGCCTGAACCAGAGAGCCCGACGTAGGTGGTGGCACTGACACTCACAACCAGCCGATCCAATTGAGTAGACCTAGCTGACAATCCTCTTTTTCGTCCAGGACGAAGAGCTCAGGCGAAGCCTACGGAGAAATCTCGGGCGGATCCAAGTTCAGAGTCAGATTCGGGGTCTGGCGTATCGACAGCGCTTGTGAAGTTGGTGTCGCCAGTCAAGGATCAGACTCAGCTGGCGTCTAGGGCAAGAGCCGAGACCTCACCGGATCTATGCAGACTCGAGACTCGAATGGAGCTGATCAGGTTTGCCGGAGAGGCATACGAAAGCTACCTTCACGGGGATCCTCGTCCTGGCCACCTTACGACCCTTGTTCGCGTCAACGTTTTCCACGCCTTCGTACAAAACGCCCGCGTCCTGAACTTTGATGGAGGCTGGCTCACATATGAAGCAATATCCCCTTTCAACAAAGCGGGCCCTGGTCTCGGGTCCGCAACGACAGGGAACTTGAGTCCTGAAAATATGCGTCCCACCGAGCTACAGGTTGCCGTTGAGCACCACCCATGGATCGACTTTTTTCCTCATCCTAGGATGCGAGATAACTTCCTTCGAACGGTTGCCGAACATGGAGAAGACTATGTTGACGAAGATGAGCTGTGCCGGGATATTGTAGATGTCGGAGCTGGGGCTGGGGTGGAGGAGTCTGCCCTCATTGTCTGGGGCGACGCTTGGGACCCCCGCGGGTGGGAAGCAACTGAGCCGTTTCTGAAGAAATGGGGGTGGCTGTTGGCCGGCTGCACGGAGATGCTGGAGGGAACAAACTACTGGAGACAAAAGAGAGGATTGCCGAAGCTTAGGTTCAACTGATCAACCTGGTAGCCCTCACACATATGCGCGATTAGCTGGCCAATGGATCGATGATAGACCCAGGAAATGATCACGTTATCATTGATGACCTGCAACATACCGACTGCCACTACCTATGCAGTGATCACATATTCCTGGACCTTTTCTCCTCGAGCGCTCCCAGAAGCTCCAAGAAGTAAGGCAGGAATGCCTCCAACTCGACCTGGAAGCCTTCATGCGCTCCGGGAACATCGAGTCGAGGACACTCGAGAATCTTCTCTTGTTCGTCGACTGCCTGCGCATACCAAGCGTCCCTGCTTCTAGTACCCCTCATTAATCCAACACTGGTCTTGTTCTCCTTTATACGATACAGACTTGGCAGGTAGCCCAACAGAACGGCGAATTCGTTCTCCCAGAAGTTCGCTGGGTTAGTCGGGTCCGGGGACATGGGACGCGGCACTCCCTCGTCGTTGTACCCGATCAGTTTTGATCCGAACTGCGCCTGTGCAGCATCCAGACCGGAGTTCTCGTACAACTCGAGGCAGTCGTATAAGAATTCAAATACCTCGGAGGCATTCGGTAATAAAGTGAAGGTCGGGGCCTCGTGCGCGATGATGTGGTCGACCATGTGCGGAAAGTCGACTGCGAACTGAAACGAGAGGATACCACCCCCGCTGCTTCCAAAGAGTATGGCCTTATCGAAGCCGAGGGTTTGAATGACGGCTCGAATGTCACGGGCCTGTTGCGGAGGGTTGAGTCTCTTGTTGACTTTTGCTTTACTGGCAGACATTTGGCGCCGGTCGAAGGTGGCGCAGGTGTACCTGTCTGACAGCGCGGTGATGATGGGGTTGTATTGGCGTCCATGGCCATTGCCTCCGGGAACGAAAACAATAAGAGGGCCTTGGCCTTGGTACCAATAGTGGATGTCGCACCCCTCATTGGTAAGAATGGACTTGGTTGGTCTGAACTCCATGATGGCAACCTATCTGTGGGCGTCGGCTTAGGCAAAGCGATCGATATTGATGATGAGATTGCTTTGGCGAAGGATGCTCCGGGCAAGTACAGAATGCGTACTGGGGAGCCTTTCTTAAGTAGCAAGGGTGCAAGGCTGTCGAAGGAGATGACGCGCGGAACACTAACGTATCCGTAGATCCCGTGATTGCAAATGCGAAAGTTCCGTTGCTGACTGCAGGGTGTGTAGTCATCGGAGACGCGTATGTCCATATATGTCGGGCTGTTGAAGCTGATAGGTGATAGGGCCGCATATTTGATTACCGGGCCGACGGAAGGTCATGTCCAGGCGAGAATCAGACTGTTGCCGGATCCTACGTCCAACTTGAACCTACCTGCGAACGTCAGAGTCAGAGTTCGCCCCATATCTAGGCCGCAGATGGGTCAAGAAGTCATTTTCATAACACAAATTTCTCGGTTCTAGTTATGTTTACCCATTTCATGTTGGGAGCTACCAAAAGAGCTTTGATACAAAACATCGTTCCCAAATTACGTTAGATCGAAAGACCCAGCATGGCCCTCTACCGAGACTACTTAGTATCCCTGATCTTAAGATCCCCCTGCCCTCTCGACGAAAAGCATTGATCACCAGGCTGAAACTAGTTCGGGCTTTCGTTTTGAGACGCTTTCCGTCTAGTACGGCTGTATCCATGGTCTGCAGCGTGTTGCAGCGCAGAAGCCGTTGCAACAAGGTCCAACGTATTGTCCTTGGGTGTCGTAGCACTGGCCGTATGTTGAGACGCAGATACCGAAGCAGCTGACTCCTGTGATGGGCTGGGGCGGCCCAACAATGACCTGCTGCAATCCCTGCGGCGTGATACCGCTCGCCAGTGCTTTCTCGCCGTTGGTGTAAAAGGTACATTGAGAGATGGCGTTGTAGTCGGGTGCGTCAATGATATTGACTGAGATATCGCTGTCTTCATATCAGAAGGTCAGTACGTCTAACTTTTCAAAGCAAGAATGTGGCTTGGAACGAACTGGTCGCATGCACCTGCCCATCGGCAGGCATAACGAGCTCGTAGGACGCGGGTCCGCCGTGGAAAGTAAGGTGAACTATCTGGAAGCCATCGCGCTCTTCAAGAGGCTGGGACAGGGCGGTGGCAATGATAGAAAGAGACGTGAGAACAATGGCGGAAAACTTCATCTTGAATGATAGGATTTGGTATACTGGTATTGAGGCTTGTTTGGTTTCTGACAGTACGCTGCTGCTCAATGAAGTTGGGAATCGGGTGTCTGTATTTCGAACTACGATCAGACCTTTATACCCGTAACCGTCGCCAGGGATGCTGCTCTTTTAGCAGGGAAAGGCCATTACGATCAACTTCGGTGAACACCTTGCTTGACCCGAATCTTACTATCCAACTAACCCATTCTCAGCTGTTGGTTCCTCTGTGATACCTCCTGCGTTCCCCATCCATGCACATTTGTCGAAGCAAGTTTGGGGAAAGGCCTTCGAATACGAAATCACGTTGCCCATGTCTCAATCTATTTTTATACTTCACAACCACTCTGTGAAGCCAAGTTGTTCCTTACAGGTTACGTACCAAGTGAAATGTGACAAATGTGACAAGAAAGTATAGTTCTCGTAAAAGCAGGCGAACACCGGACAGAGTAACCCCCCGTTACAAAGGCTGAGCCAGTACCAGAGACACTCGCAAGCCACCGGTGCTGATCGGTTCGTGGGCTGATCCGTCGCTAGCGCCTGGTTCAGCTCGGCCCCATGAGCGTTCGATGCCGTTGAGGGGTAGTGGGTAAGCATTGCACCACCCAAGAGTCAAATCCCACGATATTGTGCTGTTAAGGCGCTACCGATACTCTTATCGCCCTCCGCATGCATCTTTGATCGGCTGTTCAGTCTATGCTAGGACGTGTGTTTGCAAACGTCAGACGGCAAGGGCGGCAGTGGAGCCCAGCTCGTATTGATGTCTGCCCGGAAGCATGCAGTTGACGTTCGTCTGGAATTATGTCTCGGTCGGTCACGTCCTCTCCCATATGTTCCGTTGAATATAAGTGGTCTGCGGTCAAGCAGGGCGTCGTACTCGATGACAGATCTCCACTGCCGTCAATCCCAGTCTGTATAATGTACTTCCAACGAATGCCGAGCTGAGGACAACAGTGTCGTATTCGTGGCAAGTTGACAATCGTTCCCATGAAGTACATGTGCACCTATCATCTGCAAACAACAAGGCGCCAAAGATCATTGACCTATGATCTGCTGAACAGCAAGGGAGAGTGTTACCAAGTTAAGTCAAACCGTTGAGCCACACACTTCGCTGAACATTCTGGATTCTGATTCGTGTTCTCTATGTCTTGAGTTTGAGACATCGACGTAGTTCGTGTCTTTTGGACAAACCATCTTGTTTTTTTGACGCTCCTTCTCACAAGATTTCCACTTGTTTCCTGATCTTCATACTACGTAATGATGTTCTTTTGCCTAGAAGATGAGAGGGTGAGAGCTATGGTCCGGCCGTGCCATAGGCCCCGTCTTAGTACGCATACTCGACGACAGGCAGGCATCGTCCCAAGCATCGCAGTCAGATTTGCACACCGTCCCGCTCTTCGGCACAGTCCCGAATTCAAGATACTCCTGGATTGTTCTTTTCATGCAATGGCTGCTGGTTGCCAAGGTGCAATGCCCAACGGATTCCTGAATCACCACCGCCGACCCGGGATGGCGCTCACTCGCTTTCCACGCGTTCCTCAAGGGCGTCACCGGATCGAGCCGTGATGTCAGGAACAGCAACGGAGCGGCAGGTTTACCCTCGACCACAGCTGGGTCGGGCGCCGGCGTCGCGAACGGGCCGGTGAAGCGCCACTTGGGACGGACACGCCAGCCCGCGCAAGAGAGGCGGATTTGGGACCAGTAGCCAGCGAAGGTCGGCGACTGCGACTCAAGCTCCGCAATATAGGCCTGATAATCGGCGATTGTGAGGTTCGTGCTGTCTTCACCATCACTGCACAGAATGGCTGGGGTGCCATCTCTAAACACGCTGGGAGGGGCCGATGAATTGGGGTGAGAGCAGGTGTCGTCGAGTCTGGGGAAATCGGCGGTAGCTGTCTCGATGAGGGCAGTGTAGTTTCCCTCTATGGCCGAGTTGATCTTCTCGGCAAGCTTCGCAAAGTCCCGGTAAGGTTTGTAGAGGGGTCTTACGAACGACTCTGTGACGTCGTAGCCCGTCAGGATCTTGGAGAATTTGCCGTCGAGAACAGAGACTGGCGAATCATCCAGCTGCTCGATCAATTGTTTGACACGATTCCGAATGTCCTGCCACTTGCCATCAGACGGCCGGCTAAGGGCACACTTTTCTCTGGCAGTAAAGCATGTCGTGTAGAAAAACTCAACAAGCTTCTCAGTATCTTGAAGGTTGGTTGTCCACCCCTGTGCGATGGGTTAACGTTACGTCGGAGCCCAGACGAGCAAAGCAGTACTCACGGCAGCCATATAGTCATCGGGGTCGACAACACCGTCGTTGATGAGCCGGCCAACCCGGCCGGGATACATGGATGCAAAGGCATTGCCCAAAAAACTGCCGTATGAGAAGCCCCAGTATTGGATACGCGGCAACTCCTTGGTACCACGCAGCTCCAGGGGTCTCTGTGCTCTCTCGTGGTCTGCCAACTTGGCGGCAGCTTCCTCATCCCGCAGCTCCTGGATCTTGTCCAGCATCTCAACCATGTCGCGGACAACAGACGCTGTCGAAGCATATGGAAGGATGGAGCCGTTCACGGCGCTCTGGGTGCACAACTTCCCGTAACCTTGGATCCGCGCCCAATGCCGCCTGAGGGCGTCTGGACTGGCGTTGATAGGTCCGATGGCCAGGCGCTGGATGGTATCCATATCTCTAGCAAGGAGGTCCTCGTAGCAGTCGGCTTTGGGCGAGGTGAACTGAACACCTCTCGGGTCCCAACTCAACACTTCGTACTTCCTGTTGCCATCGACGACGTCTTGCAGAAAGTGGCCCTCGTCGAGCAGGAGACTGACGCCGGAACCTCCTGGGCCGCCTGGGTTTGCGAAAATCGTGCCACCAAATGCCGGGTCGTGATCGGGGACCTTTGCCGGGAGCTTCATGATGGCCAGCGCAACGGTGTACTCATTCTTCGCATCGGTCCAGTCGAGAGGTACCGTGAGTCTTGCGCATTGGAACTCTTTATAGCATGGATGGTATTCTAGCTTCGTTGACGGGGTGATTGATGTCCAATTGAACTCATTGAGATCCGGACGATCGCGCTCGCCTGCGCTGGCGATGCCCGCCACGGCAAATAGAACAGCTAAGGAGTATCTCATGGTCGCACGAGATTTCTGCCTTCGCTCTGACTGCTGGTATGGTCTCTCATATAGCCGAGCACCTGTTGATGGGAAAATCCTGTCACTAATGCTGGCGCCAGTCACCTTCGTCAACGTTGAATCTTGGATGGTGTGAGGGGAAGCTTTGAAAGCTCTGAAGTAAGACAGACAACCAGGCAGCGAGAGGCTGTGTCAGCAGGAATGCCTGCAAAGCTGCATCAGTGGGGTACACTGTAAATCATGATGTATGCAAAGCCGCTGTCAATACCAAGCACAAACAGGAAGGTGAGTGAATGCAACAAATGATAAGGAAGACGATAATGCTCGTTAATTCTAGGAGAATATGACTGTAGGAGATCTAACTATAGAACCATCAATGACATCAGTATTTGCACAAACCCTCCGTGTTCAACCTCACTCCTTGGAAGCCGACAAGCGCACAACCAACGATCCCACGCCCTGCGTGCTCGTCCACTGGCGATGAGCTTCTTGGATATCTTCGAGCTCCCAAACCTTTTTGATTGGCACCGTAATCTTCCCCTTGGCCAGCAAATCAAACAGCGTCTTCAAGTTTGGCTCGAAAGTCGCGTGGTCTCGGGCGATGTAGTAGAATCGAGTCCTCTTGCCGCAAAAGGGAACCATACCCCGCGCCAGTAGTTTCACAGTGGGCATGAGAACCGACCGGGTTTCGCCATCGTTGAGCGATTGTAGGTTCCCGCCGTACCCAACAAGGATGCCAGTAGGTGACAAGATGGGAAACGACTCGTCCCAGCTCTCGAACCCCAAAGGATCAAACACAGCATCCACACCGCCGAGGTCCTTCATCGTCTTGATCCAGTTCTTGTCGGTGTAAACGAACGGGGTAGCGCCCCGTGCGCGGGCGACCGTGTGGTTCCGCTCCGATGCCGTGCCATAAACCTGTGCGCCCTGCATTTGACACAGCTCCATAAGGGCATAGCCGACGGCCCCGCTGACGCCGTGAATGAAGACTCGTTGGCCAGCAGTCACCTTGGCGGTCTCGAAGACCATGGCGTATGCCGTGCTCCAATCCAGGACTAGGGCGGTGGCCTGCTGCAGGTCGATGCCTGCGGGTACTTTGATGAGGTACCTCTCTGGGAGGTTCACCAGTTCGGCCTCGGAATCATAGACGGTAAGACAAGCGACGGTCTCCCCAGCAGTGAACTTGGAGGCGCCGGGACCGTTTGTCTTGACAATGCCGACGAGACAGTAGCCAGGTGTAAGCGGAGCCTTCTTTTGCAACGGGTAGACGCCTTTGCGCATGTTGATGTCGGCTCCAGAGAAGCCGGAGTAGATGGTGGCTACCTGCACATGGTTCGTGGGAGGAGGAGTGATGGTGTCTTGGATAACGCGAACTTTGGATGCATCACCAAACTCTGTGATGACGGCCTTGCGGATAGTGGTTCCCGACATGGTGAATTGGCTCGGTTGAATGCGGGCTTATATGAGAAGTTTGATAGGAGCTGGTTTGGTGTTCCTCAGAATGCTGCTAATGTGCTGTGACTGTGGTTTTCTGTATTGCTGCACATTCAGAGATTCGTCTCGTGGGCTTTCCTTTGTACTTTAACCATTTCATTGCTACCGACAAACGCCATATTCAACATCGCCATTCGGCAATCGCGATGCCACTCGGGCTGAGAGACTCGTGCCGACCAGTACGCCTCATAGATCTGTTGCGCCGACCCTAACATCAAGCAGTTACAGTGGGCCTGCATGGCCGAATGAGAGGTCATGGACACGAGAGAGCGCTAACGATGGGTATTAACCCCCTTGTCGCACGATCCTTCGCGCATTCTCCCCGGCCTGACTTTGAGCCGACTCGCTGTAAGATCCAAGTCGGAACTAGCGAATCCGGAGGGACTCTACTCCGTAGCCTGCTGATAACAGCTAGCGACTAGCGCAGTACGCCAGAGATACACATAGGCTTACAGTGACCCCCCCAATGTCAACCTGGGAGGACCATGCGCGCCTGATCTGTGCAGTCATAACATGACAGTGGGTCCGCCCGGATCAATGACATATTCCGTACCCTAACCAATCCAACCCGTATCCTGACCACTAACCCTAACCCTGTCCTATCCACCCTACCCACTAACTCTATATGGGACTAGTGCGTGCCACGGTACTCCCAGGTTAATATGGGGGGAGACTGTAAGCTTGTCTGATCACTCCTCAATACGCCAGCAGCCAGGATGTGGCTTTGCCGGCGTAATGTTAGAGCGACTGATGTTTCTGGTCCATTCGCGGGCTGCCTCCTATTCATGTATTAACACGAGAGCCTGTTTCCAGTGTAACTTTAAGTGAACTGAGACCTTGATTTCAACGGACACATCCAAACTATCAGGAATTAATGGTCAGAGAGGGCATAGACAAGATGCTTGTACGATCGGACAAAAAATAAGGCTCGCTTGGAAAACCATAGCTACTGCACTTTTAGAAGACGAACTTTATAGAATTGTCGCTGAATCAATTGTCTGCTATATCCCAGCATCTTATAGGTCTTATGCAACACCATATACAGCCCAAAATGTCATTATCGCCAACTTGGTCGATGCGAGCATCAACCGTCCTGGGTGGAGGACCAAGAATCATACGCCTTTTCCACCGCGGGTTAAGTAAGTGCAGCTATTCCAGTCACAGGTATCCTATGAAAAGCCACTGTCAGCCGCCGTACTTATCATGCCTAAGCTACAAAGTGCACTACGTCAACTTACCTTGTGAACCTGGGTTCCCCACCAATTGAACTTTTTGGAGGCGCCTGTGTAGAAGATTGCGAAGAATATTACAACTCCAGCAATAGCTACCGAGCAGTCCAGAGCCGAGCTGAGGACAAAGTTGTACCGCCTCCACCAAGTTTTCTGCCTGCGCTTGACGATAAGTCCGAACACCAGGCCAACAATCGCCCAGCTGCCGTAGTTGGTCCCCGACGCCGGGGGGATATAGTTAAGCCCGCCAAGGAAGAGGGGCACGTGGACCTTCTTTAGCCATTTCGACTCGGTGAACACTCTCTGCTTCAGAACAAAGACGATGGCAGGCAGTAGCGCCCCGAGGAGGAAGAACCACAGCAGCGATCGGTACATAGCCCCTTCGGCAAAGAAACGACGTGGTCCGAGGGCACCCCAGACCATGCTGGTGTTGAAATGGGTGCGGGAGAAAGGGCAAGTAAAGCCATTGGGGGCGTCCAGCGTGCAGATGCCAGGAATATGGTTGAGCGCCCAGTTAAGTACCGATACCTGGCCAAGGGTGCCCATGACCAAGCCCACTGACTGAACCAGAAACAACTTTCGAGGAGGGATCTGTCCTGTGGTTAGTAAGAATCAAGGGGCAAAAGAGAATGTGAGGATTACGTTGCAATATATGCCCAATTTCAGGTCTTGGGCAAAGGCAAGCGCTTTAATGCCAGAGATGTATCCCAAGTTGAAGAACCAGATATTAGCCAAGACTTTGCCGTCCCAGATGTATCCTGCAACAATACGGCAAAATATGTCGATTTGAATCTTCATATTTGTTGTGGCGTAAACCCAGGCAAGCTAAATACGAGCACCGTTAGCATCAGCTCCCAGCATGCCAAGAGAACCAGATCATGATGGACTTGCCGGAAGAAAGAAGATTGCCGAAACTGTGAATGATAGAAGAACCCCGTACCAACGTAGTTGGACAGGATAAAACTCGCAGGCAAATATTCCAAACCCAACAGCAAGAGCTGCCACAACCCAGTACCACCAAAGGGGCACGGCCCGGTAAGCAGGCTGGGCGCTATTTCTTTGAATGACTTGACGTCTGAAAAGGGTGGAAAGTTTGGAAGCCTTGAACGCAGCCGTGATTTCATCACGCTTCTCGAGTAAGAGCCAGACAAAAAGAGAGGCGATCGTGGCGAAGGAGAGCGCGAACGTGTTGAGAGCGTAGGTGACTGGGAGGTAGACCTGACAAAAAGTCAGCTACAGAGCCTTTACCCGACAGCAGGTGCAGATTTTGGCAGCTTACATCAGAGTACGCGGCGTACTTAACCGGGTTGAAGCTGAAATCGTCTGCTTTGTTGACGACTCTGGAAACGTTGAAAGTCTTTCCAAAACGATCGTAGATCGAATTGCTCTGAATGGGCAGATACGCGGAATCCCATGTGTTCGAATAGTAAAGGGCTGGCGAAACGATGTAGATCCAGAAGACCAGAGACGCCAGCACATTCATGATTGCCCAGCCGGGCACGACAAGCGGCGACCCGATGTAAGCAATTTGGCTCCCTAGAAGAGAAAATGAGAATAGACCAGAGCGAGGCGAAGTGCGGGGGGCTTACAATCAAACGTGAATGGAAGCAAGCCGATGCCGCTTTTCATTCCAAAAACCTGATTGACAACTGCGTTTTGCGGAGCGATCCAGCAAACCCAAGTGAAGTAGCCCAGGGCAGGGAAAATAAAGTCCGGAAACCAGTACCAGCAAAACGATGCTATGAAGGCCAGCATGAAGAATTTGTAACGGGAGGCGGTCCACCGTGATCTACACAGTTCGAGTGTCAACGTCCGCATCGGCGTGGAACGATATTCTGCTTTCCGTGGTTACCTACTCGGTCTCATCCTCTCTTTTCCCAGAATGGAGCGCGGCATTGAGGGCCGTGTTTCCAAGCACACCAGGCCACAGCAACGCAGGGGGTTCGACGACCAAGGTATAGAAGATGCCAGCCAAAGCAAACCCATATAGAATCGTGGCAAGGGTAATGGATAGCTCGAAACCCCACCCCGCCTTGAGGCCGTAGAAGACGCGCTGCTCGGTCAGAACGTCGGCGCTCAGTCGAGTTAGGAAGCTAAGGTTGGCCATGATATAGATGAGAATGTTCTCCTGTCAAACCTAGGTGTGAGTCGTTGCCGGGGTGTTTTGTCATCATTCTTCGGGGATAATGCTTACCTTGTAGTTGAACGGTCCTGGGTTCAGGCTAACGCGATATCCCCTGATGTTGAACCCCCAATCTGGAAGGGCAAGCTCCCAAGCCTTGCCAACAGGATAAGCCAGAAACTGAATGGCCGACTGCGAAAGACTGATAGAGGGGAAGCGGAAAGTGTACAGTGTATTGACACCACTGCCCAAGAGACAGAAGGCAATGCCGATCACCCACATGCGCAGAGTTAAGCATGGTAAAGAAGGGTCGTCCGACCTCAGCCCGACTCCGGCCGCGAGAAGAACATCCTGGCCAAAAGCAGAGGCCTCGTCTATAGAACAGTTGGGTTAGAGTGATGTTCTTGTTCAAGCAGCCGTTTTGGCCGTACCTGAGGAACGTTTGGCTTGCTCGGTTGACGAGGTAAGTTCTATCGGCTCCGACGTAACATCAGTGCTCCCATCGCCAGCCTTTGGATCTCCTTTGGTGGGCGTCATGGTTTTTTGTCGAGAGTCATGAGAAGATGGCAGCAAGATCAGATTAGATGTGATAAGATGCGGCGAGAGGGTCGCAATTTTATCATCGAAGAAAAAACCTTGAGGCTGCCCTTCCGCCCAAGACGGAACTCGGCAACGTCAGTGTTGTATGGATCCACTATCACAGTGCCCTGTCTCCGGAATGGCGTAAGCCTACCGGGCTCACGACGCCAAACTCCTTGGTGAGGCATTCGTCCTATGCCGCTACGTGGCAAAGCTTCTGGAAAGTGGCTTGATGCCGCCAAGTGCCAACCCGTCCTCATACCTTCGACAACGACACGGCACAGCCCGATTTCGCTCACGCACACGGGTACGCTCGTTCCCGGAACTCCGCCGAGTTTGCATTCCCAATGTCACGTCGCCCACGGGCGAGTGGGTCTTTGTAGGACTGCCATGTTGATAAGATTACTAGGTAGGTGTGAAATCTCATCCAACTACACGTCTGATAAGGCGGGCACATAGCCTCGCGGTGAGAGATCTGCGTCTACTTTCAGATGGCCATCCGCAATTCTGTTCGGTGTGCTTGAATTTTCCAGCTTGTGATGCCGGCCATTCTCTTCGGGAACTGGCTGGAGCTCAACTATGTTCATCAAGCGAGGTTCGAGTGACCGAAAATGTAGAGGATAGATTTCCCTCGATACCCCGGCTTGCACCCTGTCCCCCCCGAAGGGAGCCCGAAATCCCGAGCTAGAGAAACTCACTCCTCGCCGCTTTGGCCAAGATCATGACTCTCTTCCCTGCCACTATGGGTTGGGGCCGATTGGCATCAGCCATACGGATACAACCCTCGCTACTTATTAGTACCTCGAATACGTTACAGCGAGAATGATTGTCACAGAGCCTTACTATGTAAGCTTAGTATTTTAGTTTTTTTGGTTGAGACCTTACTTCCGAATGGATCGAATCAAAACGAGGGCTTTCATAGCTGTGTATCCACCTTACCAATAATACTGTCATCGACCCCCAGGTCCGTCCGAGCGTCCCGGTGCAGGGGAAGGGTGGTCTGATTGTTGACTCCACGGCTTCTATACCAGAGCGGGAGGGTGCCTGAACTGCTGAAAAGTAGCAGGCGAATTGATGGTATGAACTCAAGTCTCCCAAAGGTCCAGCTAGAGAGGTGTGCGAGAACGCTCTGATATCCCGCGAACCTACTTGCAATGTTGGACCGAGGACACGCGGCCATTTCCAAGTGCTGGAGAAAGAGATATGGAGAGTTGAGTTCAGTAAGAAGTGACTACTGAGTTTAAGCGTCCCACGCCATCTTATCTGATCATCTGATAAATCAAGGTTCTGGGCGACATCAGCTGAAAACTTTTATTGGTCAGTGACCGGGCTTATCTACAATACAGCATGATCCCAGGGAAGCTCGCGATACTAATGCTGAGAGACTTCCATTCTTTGTTTTGGCTTCCTTAGCGAGGTAATAGGCAATCGTCTCTAATAGCCTACTTCCTTTAGTTTATGCGCAGTTCTCCCCTTCTCCCTGACCAAATCCCCGCTTATTGGGGGTGGGGGGCAGCTCACGTCGCCACCCCTCTGCGCTCAGTCACACATAATAGCCGCTATCAAGCCGCAGACCGGGCGCCAGGGTGTCAGAGGCTGTGTAGTACTGAGTAAAGGAGTTAGTGGGAGGGCAGTTAGGGGTTACTAGTGACTGTTATTCTAATCTATCTCCTCTCTAAACCTTAATACTATTATGAAAACCCCTTTTGTGTGCCCTTTAGCATAACGTTATTCTATTCTGCGGTGTCCCCCAGGCCCTACCTGGTACTCTGCTAGCCCTAAAGCTAGTACTACTTTTAGGAACCTAATATAATCCCCCCCCCTCTAAGGTCCTATCCTTAGGACCTAGTAGTTAATTAGTTAGCTTCTTTATTAGTACTCTAGTACCTTACTTATAATACTACTTATACTTTAGTAGAGTCTAGAAACTCTACTAAGCTTAGTAAACTACTAAATAAGTAGTTATCTCTTTAGTTAATTACTTACCCTTAGCCTTACTCTTATTTTATAGTAGCTTAGTATAGCTAATAGTCTCTCTAATGCCTTACTAAGCCTAGCTATCCTATACTTAGGGTATAAGTCTTAAGCTCTTACTATTATTAGTAAGAGGCTACTTACTTTACTATAGAGGTACCTTACTTACTTATAGTACTACTTTAGTTACTTACTTCTTTCTCTCTCTTATAGCTTAGTATCTTATTATCTATAAAATAATATAATTAGCTTTTATTACTTATACCTTTATTTCTCTAGTAGCTAAGCTTTAAGTTATATTATTCTTAGTATAATAGTAAGGGTATACTTTATAGTAGTAAAAGAGGTACTAATACCCCTCTAGTACCTTCTACCTCTCTTTTCTTTTGGAGGTATTATTATTTCTTTATAGGCTAGAGTTATTATTATTACTTACTTATATATATACTACCTAGTAGAATAGCTAGGCTTACTTTTTCTTTTTTACTTTTTATCTATTTTCCTTCTTTTTCTTCTTTTCTTTATAATATCCTTATATTATTATTATTTTTTATTTTTTATTATACCTCTACTACTATAATAGTAATAATAGTACTAGTAATAGTAATAATAGTACTAGTAATAGTAATACTAGTAGTAATACTAGTACTAGCTACTTCCCTACTACTACTATTATATCCTCTATACCTCCTACTAATCTTACTATCCTAAGTAGCTCTAGTACCCCCCCTAGTCTCCCTCCAGTAGCCTCCCCTATTAATAATACCTATTCTAATACTTGTAATATTATTAACCCTACTATTATATATAAGGTCTCTTACTATTACTACCTTTAAGCTATAGTAAAGTAGTAGCCTAATATAAGAGATACTATTAACTATCTTCTCTATTATATTAAGACCTAGAGTATATGCTTGTCTCTCTAGTACCTCTCTGCTGCCTCTCTACTATCCTAACTATTCTAGCTACTAGCAATAAGTACTCCTACTGTACTAGCTAGTATAGCAAGCTTTATATCCTTATAAGCTTATCTCTCTCTCTATTATTACTACTTCTATAGCTATTAATTTACTACTAATCTATAGTAAGCCTTATATATTACTATTACTATTACCCTTACTCTTAAGGTAGTTTTTAAAGATCTCTATAAAGAGGCTAACTTCTATTTCTATTACTATCTTATAAGTATATATATACCTCTATACTTCTCTAGTACCCCTTAGCCTAACTATTTCTAGAAGGAGACTAAGAAGGCCTAGCTTATAAGCCTAAAGGCCCTTTAAATAAAGGCCTCTGATATATTAGTCTCTAATACTAAGTATAAGGTAGTATAAGAGAAGGAGAAGTAGCTTCTCTATTAGTATAAGGTCCTTACTCTTAAGGGTACTTACTTTACTATAAAATAGTAGGCTAAGTAAGCTAAGTTATTAGCTAAGAGTACTAAGATTTCTACTGCTACTACTTAGGACTAGGTTATTATACTCTATAAGTAGACTAAGGCTATTAAGGCCTAGAGCGCTCTCTTCTCTAACTAGACTAAGTCCTATACCTATATTATATATCCTTCTTCTACTTGAGTACTTCTCTAGTACTCTCTTATAGTACTAATAATAGCCTCTAATATACTAGTAAGATTAATTTCTAGGCTAATAGATTAAATCCTAAAAAAGGTACTACTAACGATAATAAGGAGAAGTCTAACTAGTAGGCCCCAGTACCCCCTACGTACCTCTCTAATACCTTACTAATACCCCTTTACTATTTATTTAGTTAGTTACTTATCTCTAGGCTTAGAATACCTAGCCCTTAGGCTTCTCTACTCCCTAGCCCTAGTACTAAAGGGATAATAAAACCTAGCTACCTTATAGCTATATAATTATTAACTTAGTTCCCTTCTAATAAGCCCCTAGTAATCTTTTATTTATAATCCTATTATAGTTTCTTTACTATATTTTACTATGGTTTCTAAGAGTTTTTTTTCTCTCTATACCCTTATTACTTTATTAGATACTATTAGTTTCTCTAGAGGCCCTTATATATAACTATTCTCTCTACCTAGTATATATCCTTCTCTTTTTTCTTAATAGAGACTACTTATAGCTCTACTACTACCCTATAGAACTTCTCTAACTATAATAGTAAGAACATATTATAGATATAGTATTATATCCCTAAGTTAAGCTTATATACTTTTTCTCTACTAACTACCTATGTAACTATAAATAGCTCTAGATACTTATCTAAGAGCTTCTTTATAAGGTGCTTTTACTATATTAACCTTATTAATAGTAAAACCTTCTCTTCTACCTTAAATACTACTATAGATTACTTTATATTATACTACCTCTTACAGTTCTTATTAGCTATCTCTAGTATCTAGAGGATTATAGCCTACTAGCTCTGTAGCTACTGTACCCAGTCTCTTACTAATAGGACCTCTATTAGTAAGGCCCCTTCTAGCTTTGTATTATTTACGTTATATAATACGTAGCCTCTTAGAGCCGCTACTAGTTCTATCTAGATTGTACTATACTAAGTACTATTATAAACAAATTCAGCTATTAGTAGCTACTTTACTTAATTATCTTACTCTAGGCTATAAAAAGCCTAAAGAAAGTACTTAATATTCTAGTTTTATTACTCTATCTAGCTATCTATTTATAGGTAATAGGCTATACTTAGCCTCTGCTTAATAGCTAGTAGGTAGCATACTGCTAACTAGAAATGGCTAGTAAAGAGGGATCCTCAGTTAGATACTATTACCACTAAGATACTAAATCACAAGAACACCCTTTTAACCAAGAGAGACACTAACTAGTCTACTATTAAAGTCTCCTATATAGGTATATATAGTATATACTTTATAAGTTAGTCTACTATAACTAAGATACTATTATAGCTCTCTCTAGTAAATCCTTTTAACTTAGGTAGCTTAGTAATAAAATCTAAGGTAACCTATTCCTATAGTTAGCTAGGTAGTAGTAGAGTTACTAGTTCTCTATAGAGTAGGTAGTAGTACAGCTTTATCTATTAATAAGTTATATACGTTTAAATGTACTCTATTATATCCTTCTTTATTAATCTCTAGAAGAACGTCTATCTAATCCTTTTAAGTATATAGGTTACCACTAGGTACCCCCTAGCTAGCTTATTATAGAACGCTACTATAATCTTTATCTTTAGTATATACTCTTCTAGGATAACTACCTTACTCTTATACCTAAGGACTCTATCCTCTCTCTCTAACTAATTATCCCCTAGCTTTTACTACTTCTTAGAGGTAATTACCTTATTAGCTTACTATACTACTATAGTTTCCTTCTTTAGGCTTAGAGTAAGTTCTTTTAGTAGTAATAAGTATACCCCTATTAACCTATTACTAATAATTACTACTACCCTCTAGGTAAACCTACTTAGGAAGCTTTCTAGAAATATACCCTATGCCTCTTAGTCTTCCATACCTAAGGGCTAATAATCTAGCTACTATAATAGCCTATTAGCTATATTCTCCTTTTCTAGCTAGTAGTTAATCTAAAAGTTAAAGAAAGATAGGTTCTAGAGTAACCTTACTTGCTAACTATTAAGCTAGAGCTTATTAGTAAGGTAGTAGTAGCTTAGGTAGTCTATTAAGAATATAATCCTACTCTAGGTATATAGGAGGTAGTACCTTTAGTATATAGCTACCTCTTAGATTATAAGTAGCTTAGCCTCTAGTATACTATACTATAGTTTAGTACTCTTTAGCTTCTTAGATAAGAAGGTAATAGAGTACTACTAGTTCTCTACTAGCTATAATAGGATAGCTCTAATTATAAAGTTTAATATATCTATCTCTACTTATATTAGTAGTACTAGGTGAAAGTTCTATAGGATAGAAGCTTAGGTAAATATAACTTAGAGCTTATAAAAGGCTTTAATTACTTTCTTAGTTATTACCTTCTCCCCTACTACCTTAGCTATTAGTTAGTCTATAAGAGAGGTATATACCTTAGAGTAGTTCTTAATAAAGTACTAATAGAACCCTGTAAACCTAAGAAAGACCTATATATCTTTAATACTAGTAGAGAGCAGCTACTAAGTAATTACCTCTATACAGTCTTACTCTATAGTAATACCCTCTCAAGATACTATAAACCCTAGGAACCTAATTATCTTAGTATAGAAAATATACTTCTCTAGGTTAGTATATAAGCTAGTAATATCTAACTAGTATTGTATCTCTTTTACTACCTCTATATAACTAGCCTTATTCTTAGTAAAGATTAAGATATTATTAAGGTATATAATATAGGTAATATCTACTAGCCTAGCTAGGGTATTATTTATATATACTTAGAAGGTTACTAGTATATTAACTAGCTTAAAAGGTATAATGCAGTACTTAAAGTACCTATACTATATCTAGAATACTATTTTCTACTTATTACTAGTATAGATCCTTACCTAGTAATATATATTCTTAAGGTTAAGCTTAGTAAAATACTTTATCTCTTCTCAGTAGTTAAGGAACTCTTTAATAAGTAGTAGTAGTATATAATTCTTAACTATAACCTTATTAAGGCTATAATAGTCTATATAGAGATATAACTTACCCCCCTTCTTTAGTATAAATAGGATTGGTACCCCTATAAAGCTCTATAAGGGCTAGATCTACCCCTTACCTAGTATATTATTAATATACTTCCTTAGCTCTTCTAACTCCTTCTCTATAAGGGGGTGAATAGAGTTAAATAGTAGTTCTACCTCTAGCTTAAGGTTAATAGTATAAGAGTAACCTTTATCCCTGGCTAGTTTAGCTACTAGGTTTATGTTAAATATATATACTTATTCTTAATATTCTTCTAGTAGCTTAAATCCCTTTATCTCCTCCCCCTTTTCCCTCTCTACTACATAACGTAGTAGCTCCAGTACTCTCTTAGCTCTCTCTATATATAGGTAGTAGACTAATAGGTTATATATTAGTATTACTACTATCTCTCTTTATACCCTCTTTAATACCTTTCTTTTCTAGATAAGTTATAGGTAGCCTTCCACTAGTAGGTAAGTCTACCTAATTATTACCTACTTAAGATTTAGCTATACCTTTTACCTCTAGAGGATCTCTAGGATAGTATTATATATACCTATATTACTTACTTAGCAGGTATAAAACTATATCTTTCTTACCTCTATATTATCTATTACTTCTATTACTAATACTACTACTCTATAGTTAGGTACCTTACCTCTCTATATCTCTAGTAACCCTACTCCCTCCTTATAAACCCCTAGTAATACCTCCTTATATAATATCCTCTAATATATAATATTCTTATTTACCCTAGAATTAATTAATACTCTTCCTTTTCTCTATGCATTAGTTACTCTAATATAGAAGTCTACCTTAAAGCACTAATACAGTTTCTTTTTCTAGGGGATCTATATACTATTAACCCCTATAGCCACTAGCTAGGCTACTAGTACGCAGTACCTACTTATATAACAAAGCTAGTTATACTTATAGTACTTCTCTTCTATATACTCTATTAATATATATCCTAGCTTACTATAGTTAAAGTATATAGGAGAGCCCTAGGAGTACCTTAGGGGTTATCTATACCCTCCTTGTTCCTACTTAACCTATAGCTTAGGCATGAGTATATATATAGCTACCTTAGGCATTAAGACTAACTATCACCCTTCTAATTTATCTAAGGGGGTAGCTAATGCTAGTACTGGGGTGATAGCTAGGGTCTACTAGTTCCTTCTCTCTTATAGCCTTTATTAGTCTTCTATTATTATCTTAGTATATATCTTTATAAGTATCTCTACTCCCTCTACTGCGTTATTTAGCTCTTGATAAGTAGCTAGTAGCCTATATACTAGAATATAGCTTTGTAAGTTTAGGAATAGTTAGTTTAAGATATAGACTACCTACTACCTCTTTAGTTAGGGGTCTAGAATCTCTACCTTAACTTTTTTATACTAGTTAATAAATTACTAGTATGTTTGCTTAGGTTTCTACTGTATCTTATCTAGCTTTATAGCTATACTAAAGGCTTGTGTATTATTATTAGTAATGCTATTACAGAGCTAGGCCTCTATTTATTTCTAGGTGATTAGGCTGATGTTACTACTATACTAGAGGTTAATATAGCTTCTCTAGCTATATAATAGGTTACCCTCTAGGTAGGCCCCTATAAACCAGACTTTACTCTTATTAGCTATAAATTCTTCCTTAGTAATAGAGAATTAGCCTTATAACTTAAAAAAGAAGTCTTTAAGGTTATTCTAGTTACCCCCCTTATATTAGATAGAGGCTAATTACTTTACAAGGGTATTAGTATATAGGTACTTAGGCTCTAGCTAGGTAGCTATAGGTCCTCTACTAGCTGCGTATATATTATTAATAGACTCCCTATTTCTAAGGGCTATAATCTATTTAATTATCTTTTTCTTTCTTATCTTAGCTACTTTATTATTAAGAAAGGCCCTTAGCTACTCCTTTATTAACCTATTAAGATTAGTTATATACTGCTTCTCTACTATAGTTCTACTAGTATTTAGTATAAGCTACTATATTACTAAGCTACTCTACTAAGTAATAGATTAGGATTAGGTTAATTATACTAGTACTATTACTATATTATAGCTAGATTTCTAACAGTGGGTTTTCTACTAAAGTATAGCTAAGGCTGCAATAATAATTAATAGTATTATACTTACTGGTATCCTTACTGATATATTAGTTACTTAGTAATCAGTTAGGTAGCTAATAGACAGGTAGTAGCTTGTATAGCTTAAGAAGTAGTTTATAAAGATAAGTAAGTATAAGAAGTCTAAAAGCTATCTAAGGATATTTTATAAGTTAATTACTAAAGAGCTATAGAAGTTTATCCTTAAATACTTCTAAGTCTATCCTATATATAAGTCTTAATCTATTTTCTCTTATCTTAACTATGTTAGTCTATTAATTATAATTACTTCCTTACTCTATTAATTAGTTAGTTACCTCTACTGATTGATTACCTAGATCTACTAACTAATTAGTAGGTCTATAGAGTAATCAGCTTATCTTATCTCTATATAACTTATACCATAGTTCTTCTATATCTGAGGAGTTATCTATTTATCCCATCCTATTATCTATATAAATATATTACTACCTATATCCTGCCTTATCCGTTAGTAGGGCATCATCACTTATAACTTATTAGGTTATAATATCAGGTCTCCTCTCTAATAATCTTATCCTTAAGATCACATAAGTAAGTAGGTACTCCTAGGTTAGAGAGTTTATTAAGTTCTCTCTTCTTTTATCTTACTAATAATATATTAGATTCCTAAGTTTCCCAAAAACAGTTATCATCCACTCTTTATCACAAGCGCCATGCCTTGTAAATTACTTAGTTTGTTTTAAAGTCATGCTATATTCCCATTATTATTTAAATAGCCTTTATTATAAGATAATAGCTAGGATAAGTGTTTATAGCAAATATACTTATCTAGGTTAATCTTATAATATAACTCAGGATACTATTTATATACATAAGTATGTTTTTCCTTTATTAGTTTGTAAGTACTAACTTGTTTTAATAGTTGATTGTCTTCTAGATAAGGTAAGTTAATTAGATTATAAGGAGGAGTCTAAAGAGGCAATCCTCTGTAAAAGAGTGGTTACACTAAGGAAGGCTTAGGCAGAAATAGATATATTACTTACAAAGCTAGATTATATCTATAAAGAAAAACAAATGGTTTTCAAGAAAGGTAATATAGTATTGTTATTTATAGATAATATAGATATCATACTAGAGTTATCTGTTATTTATAAGGTTTAATCTATAGGGGGTTTTAGTATAGTAGATTTATTAGGTATTGTTCCTAATTAGGATCCTAATAATCCTTTCTAGTAATTGTTTAGTAAGGCTAAGGTCTTAGGGTCTAGTCCTGTAATATCTAAAAGTCCTAGAGTAACTATAGAGAGTACTAGAGGTTCTTAATAGGTTCCTATAAGTTATTTTTATATCCATAGCCTTTCTATTTAATAAGATATTATTTTTATCTATTCTCATTACATTTGTTAATAATCTATTTAACCTTATATTCTAATTTATTTACTTCTATAATAATATAGTTATTAATATTTAATCCACGTAGTGCTAGCTTAAGCAGTACGATATAGAAGACTAAGTAAATTTTTATTATATCTAGTAAGTTAAGTTCATAGTTAATATTTAAAACTTTTTATAGGATTTTAAAAGGTCCTAATTTCTTATAGTTAAGTTTGTCACTAGGCTGTTTGGTTTTAATATTTTAGCGTATAAGGTATGCGCTATCCCCCTCTTTAAAGGTTAGTCCCTCAATCCTTAAAGGGTCAGCATATTTCTTTATTTATTATCTAACAAATTCCAAATCCAGGGCTGCTTTACTTTTAATTTCTCCAAGTTTAGTAATATCAGCTAAAGATTTTAGTACTTATAGTCCTTTGCGAGGTTCTCTATAAGCAGTTAGTTTAAATCTATAGTTTAGGTAGAATAATAAGTTTCTAATACTTTCTCTAATAGTACTGTTATAGGTAAATTAAGCTATAAGCAGTAGTGGTACCTAATTATCTTAGTTATAATTAATATAATATTAGAGATATTATTTAAGTATCTAGTTAATTCTTTCTATTTATCTATTAGTCTATAGGTAGAAAGAGGTAGACAGTTTATAGTCTAAACTAAGTTATAAAATTAGAGATTTCTAAAACTTCAAGGTAAACAGTTTATCTCTATCTAACACAATTTCTTTTAGCAAGCCATGATTGCTAATAATATACTTAAGGAAAGTATATATAAGGCCCTTAGCTATACTAGCTTTAAGGTACAGGATAAAGTAGGCATACTTCATAAGTTAGTTAACAATAATAAGAATACTATTATACTATGTTTTTGTAAGTAGTTCTCTTAACTTAGGTAGTTTAATAATAAAGTCTAAAGAGATTAAGTACTATACCTCTAGAGGTACTAGCAATAGTTAAATATGCCTATATAGCTTATAAGGGCTATTCTTACTTTTCTTATATAGGTTATAGTCCTTAATTACTAAAGCTACTTATTCTTATATAACTTACTTATTGTAGTGTTATTAAATTCTTTTAAAAGTTTTTATTACTTCTTAGTATCTTTATACTCTAGTGCTATGTATCTTACGTATCTGGTTATCTGTTATTCTTCTAGTTATACTAGTATTGATATAAGTACTAATCATGATAAGTTTCTATACTAGGACAATATTACTATTCTTGTTATGCTTAAGGATAACTTATATTTCCTTTAGTACTAGTACTTTAACGTCTAGGTATTAGCTAAGAGCATTAGCTCTTCTATTTTTAGTTCCTTTGCAGTAGATAATCTTAAAGTTGTACTCTAATAGGAATTCTAACTATTAGATCTATCTTTTGTTTAAAACTTTAGAGGTTATAAAGTAAGCAAGGTTCTTATAATCTATATATACAATAACCTAATACTTTGTTTCTAATAGATGTGGTTTCTATTTGTGGAATGCTTTAATAATTGCTATAAGTTCCTTGTTATAGATCTAATAGTTTAGCTTTGGTCTGTGGAATGCTTTTAAATAGAATGCATATAGGTGTAGTTGTCCTTCTTTGTCTTGTTGTCCAAGCTGTCCTCCCATGGCGAGGTCTGAGGCACTGGTCTTGACTTTGAAGGGTTTGTCTGGGTCTGGGATCTTAGTAACTGGTTCTAACGTGACAAGGTTTTTGACTCTGTTAAAGGATTTATTGTATTCTTCTATTTACTTGAATTCTATATCCTTATATATAAGTTATTACAATCCTCTAACATAGGTTATATAATTCTTAAGGAATTGTTAATAGAAGTTAATAAATCCTAGGAATAATTAAACTTTCTTAATATTAGTAGGTATTAGCTAGTCCCTAACTACTTTAACCTTCTTATCTTATATTTAGATTTCTCCTAGTATAATAGTAAATCTAAGGTAGTTAACCTTTTAAGTATAGAATTTACTCTTCTCTAGTTTAACTAAAAGCTTTACTTCTTAGAGCTTCTTGAGTACTTTATATACATACTCCTTATATTCTTTAAGATTCTTGGAGAATATAAGAATATCGTTAAGGTAATAGATAACAAAGATATTAAGATACTCCCTAAGTATATAGTTAATTATTGTTTAGAATATAGTAGGTACGTTAGTAAGTCTAAAGGGTATGACAAGGGTCTTAAATAGCCCTTTATATGTTTGGAATACTGTTTTCTATTTATCTCCTTCCTTAATTCTAATAAGGTTATAGGTACCTTTAAGGTTAAGTACTATAAACTAATTCACCCTATGCAGCAGATCTTATAACTCTAAGATAAGCAGTAGTAAGTAGCTGTTCTTTTTTGTGATATTATTAAGTTTCTAGTAGTTAACATATAGTTATAGTTTTCTGTTCTTCTTAGGTATAAACAGGATAGGGTATCCTACTAGTGATTCTAATAGTCTAATATAACCTTTTACTAGGTTCTTATCTAGCTATTTATTAAGCGCTTCTTATTCTATTAGGTTAAGTCTATAGATTAGCTTAAGCTTGGGATATTTTTCTTCTAGTAGTTAGATCTTATGATTATATAGTCTATGCTCTAGTAGTTGTATTTCTAGTTCTTTAGCAAACAGTCTTATATATTGCTAGTATTTAAGAGGTATTGATCTCAGTTAGTCTCCTTCTAGGCTTTGTTTATCCTACCTATCTAGTATATTTGTAATCTTTATAGATATAGAACTCTGATCTTACACAGGTTCAATCCTTTTAATATAAGTAATATACTTCCTTAGTTGCGTGAGTTTACTTAGGGGTTGTAGCATATAATGCTGCCTTATAGCTAAATCTCTCTACTAGAGTTAGCCTATTCTCTAGTTTATATCAGGGTTATATTCTTATAGCTATAGGATTTCTAGAATCACATCCATAGTTCCTAAGTTAGTAATATTAAAGTTAAGTTCTTAGCATTAGCTATAGATTACTAAAGGGAGGTATATAGTCTCCTTATTAATAGTTTCTTTACTATACTAAACTTATACTCCTTTAACTATCTATAAGGTATATAAGTCTTTCTTATATACCTATTTAATACTTTATTTATTTACTACCCTAGGTAAGATAAGGTTAGCTTATGCTCTACTGTTAATTATAACCTTAGTAAGCTAGGTATTAATTAAAATAGTAAGAATGATATAGCTATTATCTCCCTTAGTTACTATATAAAGGTTTTTTATATTGTTCTCAGCTATTAGTACCTTTCTTATAAGTAGTATAGGGAGTTTTTTAACTCCTTAGGGGCTCTCTTGATTTATTCTTTCCATGCTTATGCTTTTCCTTTATAGTAGCGTATGTATTTATCAAATAGGCAGTTAGACTAGTATCCTATAAGGTAGTTAATACATAGTATGGGGTGTTTTAGGCTTAGGTATAGGATAAGCTATGGCTAGTAGTATTCCTTTACTTCCTATATACTGATTTTATAGTTCTTATAAACCTTTAGGATAGGTTTGTTATTATATTATTATAGAAAGAAAGAGTATTCTCTCTTCTTTAGTTAATATATTAAGTATTTATTATAGATATAGTCTGCCTAAAATACCTTATGGTATAGGGGGTCTTTTCTATTAAGTTATTTATTATCTCTAAATATAGGTTCTTCTCTAGTTAGTGTTATAGGGTAGCACTTGAGGTTGGTGTCTTCTATCCTATAGAAGTATACTTCTTAGTTATTACTATGCTTACTGATTTTTGGTTATCTTTCTTTTCTAGCTTCCTCTTTAGCATTAATCATAAGTAGGTCTTCCCTAAAGTCTACATAGGTTTGTAATACTAGTAGTTTATTAGAATTATATTAATATTTAGGGGTAGGTAAGAGTAATAAGGATAGAATATTATTAGCCTAGTTCTAAATATACTAGTTTATACTAGTCTATTTAGTAATAGGTAGGTTTATATAACTTATCTTAATTAGCTGCTTAGCTACCTATCGTTCTATCTTGCTTAGTGGTATGAATTTGTCTAGAGAGGGTTCTGATTTTTCCTCCTAGTTAGAGCTAGTTCCCTATACTTTGATAGTACTCTTAGGTATAGTTTTATAGTAACAAAGTTAAGGAGGAGAAAAGGAGGTCCTTTTCCCCTTTCTAGCTACTATGATAGTTCTAGTAATAACCTATTTAGGTCCTCCTTAAGAGTTTATAGTATTCTCTCTAAGGGCCTTTCTAAGTTCTTAGTTAAGTTCTAGTTATTATATAGGGTTCTCTTGTGCCTTGATACATTCTTATAGGTATTTCTTTATTATGTTTGTAATAGCTTGTTCTTGTAGTATTATATCTAGGTTAACTTCTATAGCTTCTTAAGCTTAGATTAACTATATAATCTTATCCTAGTTTTATTACTTAAGTTCTTAAGTAGTATTTATAGCTTATGGTATTATAGATAATTTTAGTACTTATTAGCCTACTATAATAGTCTTATCTTTGGGTTCTCTAGGATACTATTCTACTTATTCCTTACTATCCTAGTGCATAAGGTAACTGTTGTTATAGTAAGTAGTCTATAAAAGTTATAGGTATAAGGTCTCTTTTTAGGTAATATTTGCTTATTAGTTACCCTTAGCTAGTACCTTATTTTACAGTCATTTAGGTTATTAGTAGTCTCTAGTATAGCATCCTATCTTTTTATAGTTATAGTATTTAACTATTTTAGTATCTCTAGGTAGCCTATTCTCTTATTTTCTAGTTATACTGACATCTATAGGTCCTGCGTGGTGTCTGTAGGATGTACTTAGTTGGTTTTAGGGTTACTACTAGTTATTGTTCTTGTTTTACTAGTAATTAGTAGGGTTCCTAGGCCCTTAGGTATAACACTTACCTATATTAGTATTTAATTATTAGTTCTTACCCTTTTCCTTATATTATTTATAGAGGCATATATCTATCTTAATAGTAAGTTTAATATATCTAAAGAAGTCCTCTAGAGTACTAATAATTTTTATAAGTTTATCTTTAATATCCTCCTTAAGTCCTTAGTAGAATATAAAGATCAGTAACTTATTAGTAATATTAAGTCTAGTAGTAAGTTATTAGAACTCTGCTGCATAGTATAAGGCAGCCTTGGTTTATCTAAGGTTAGTAAGGTCTTACTTAGCTTATCATTTCTTATTAAAGTCTTAGAACAGTGATTTTAGGGCTTGTTTAAAGCTTGTCATGCTTCTAAAGATTAATTAGGTCTCATAGGAGTATATACTTAGTTCTCTATTATTCCTAAGAAACTCTTTCTAGAATAGCTTAAACTAGGAGAGTACTTTTCCTTATAGGAATATACTAGTATAGATAACTCTTTTAGTCTTACTTTAAAAGTTAGTAGTATAGAAGGTTTAATAGGTATATACTTAAATTAGAAACCCTTTTAGTTGCCTGCTAGTACTGTTATAAGTTCCTAGGGAATTAAGTTTAAGTTTGTCTTACCCTTTAACTGGGGTTGAGATAATGTTAGCAGTAGCTTGAAGAGTCTTAACTTCTTGACCTAGCTTAATAGCTTTATTATTCTTTATCTTAAGCTTAGTAAGAGTGTTATCAATAATGTCTTATATTTAGCTAAGGTTATAATTATTAGCGTTCTTTAGCTACTCTATCTAAGCTATATTATTATTAATAATATCTAATAGTTATTTATTATATCTAGCATTTCTTTTAACTATTTTATATATAGCTAAGTACTAGTCTATAGTAAGGATAGTTTCTCTATCTTTATCAAACTTAACTTCTGGTATTATAGGTATTAGGTTCCTAAAAGTAGTACCAGCTTTAGGGCTAGCAGGGCACTAGGTAGGGCCTGGGGGGCACTGCAGAACAAAATAACGTTATACCAAAGGGCACATAAAAGGGGTTTTTACAATAGTATCAAGGTTTAGAGAGAAGATAGATTAGAATAACAGTCACCAGTAACCCCTAACTGCCCTCCCACTAACTCCTTTACTTAGTACTACACAGCCTCTAATACATTCCAATCTCTCCCTATTTATAGGTATAGTAACCATTAGAGCAGTAATAGCACTAGTACAATTAACCCAATCCTAATCCATCACCTAGTAGGGTAGCCTACTAATACAGTAGCTTACGCTAGACACTAGTAGGACTACAGCAGAGAAGCAGCGCGCGACCAACCTTAATAGGTTAACAGAGAAGTAGCTAAGAGCCCTTCTTAATAACAAAGTAGCTAAGGTAAGAAAGAGAAAGATAATTATATAGATTATAGCTCTTAGAAATAGAGAGTCTATTAATAATATATACATAGCTAGCAGAGGACCTATAGCTACCTAGCTAGAGCCCAAGCACCTATATACTAATACTCTTATTAAGTAGTTAGTTTCTATCTAATATAAGAGAGGTAACTAGAACAACCTTGAAGACTTCCTTTTTAAGTTATAAGGCTAATTCTCTATTACTAAGGAAGAATTTATAGCTAATAAGAGTAAAGTCTAATTTATAGGGGCCTGCTTAGAGGGTAACCTATTATATAGCTAGAGAAGCTATATTAACCTCTAGTATAGTAGTAACATCAGCCTAATCACCTAGAAATAAATAGAGGCCTAGCTCTGTAATAGCATTACTAATAATAATACACAAGCCTTTAGTATAGCTATAAAGCTAGATAAGATACAGTAGAAACCTAAGCAAACATACTAGTAATTTATTAACTAGTATAAAAAAGTTAAGGTAGAGATTCTAGACCCCTAACTAAAGAGGTAGTAGGTAGTCTATATCTTAAACTAACTATTCCTAAACTTACAAAGCTATATTCTAGTATATAGGCTACTAGCTACTTATCAAGAGCTAAATAACGCAGTAGAGGGAGTAGAGATACTTATAAAGATATATACTAAGATAATAATAGAAGACTAATAAAGGCTATAAGAGAGAAGGAACTAGTAGACCCTAGCTATCACCCCAGTACTAGCATTAGCTACCCCCTTAGATAAATTAGAAGGGTGATAGTTAGTCTTAATGCCTAAGGTAGCTATATATATACTCATGCCTAAGCTATAGGTTAAGTAGGAACAAGGAGGGTATAGATAACCCCTAAGGTACTCCTAGGGCTCTCCTATATACTTTAACTATAGTAAGCTAGGATATATATTAATAGAGTATATAGAAGAGAAGTACTATAAGTATAACTAGCTTTGTTATATAAGTAGGTACTGCGTACTAGTAGCCTAGCTAGTGGCTATAGGGGTTAATAGTATATAGATCCTCTAGAGAGAGGAACTATATTGCCACTTTAAGGCAGACTTCTACACCAGAGTAGCTAGCACATAGAGAAAAGGAAGAGTATTAATTAACCCTAGGGTAGATAAGAATATTATATATTAGAGGATATTATATAAGGAGGTACTACTAGAGGTTTATAGGAAGGGAGCAGGGTTACTAGAGATATAAAGAGGCAAGGTACCTAACTATAGAACAGTAGTATTAGTAACAGAAGTAATAGATAATATAGAGGTAAGAAAGATATAGTCTTATACTTACTAGGTAAGTAATATAAGTATATACAATACTATCCTAGGGATCCCCTAGAGGTAAAAGGTATAGCTAAATCTTAAGTAGGTAATAATTAGGTAGACTTACTTACTAAGGGAAGGCTACTTATAACTTATCTAGAAAAAAAAGGTATCAAAGAAAGTATAAAGAGAGGCAGTAGCAATACTAGTATATAACCTATTAATCTACTACCTATATATAGGGGGAGCTAAGGGGGTACTAGAGCTACTACCTTATATAATAGAGAGGGAAAAGGGGGAGAAGATAAAGGAATTTAAGCTACTAGAAGAATATTAAGAATAAGTATATATATTTAATATAAACCTAGTAGCTTAACTAGCTAGAGATAAAGGTTGCTCTTATGCTATTAACCTTAAGCCAGAGGCGGAACTGCTGTTTAGCCCTATCTACCCCCTTGTAGAGAAGGAGTTAGAGAAGCCAAGGAGGTATATCAATAATACACTAGGTAAGGTGTAGATCTAGCCCTTACAGAGCGCCACAGGGGCACTAATCCTATTTATACCAAAGAAGAAAGGCAAGTTATACCTCTGCATAGACTATCACAGCCTTAATAAGGTCATAGTTAAGAACCATATATCACTACTACTAATTAGAGAGATTCTTAACTGCTTAGGAGAGGCAAAGTATTTTACTAAGCTTAACCTTAAGGATGCATACTACTAGGTAAGGATCTATACTAGTAATAAGTAGAAAACAGCGTTCTAGATATAGTATAAGTACTTTAAGTACTGCGTTATACCTTTTAAGCTAGTTAATATACTAGTAACCTTCTAAGTATATATAAATAATACCCTAACTAGGCTAGTAAACATTACCTATATTATATACCTTAATAATATCTTAATCTTTATTAAGAATAAGGCTAGTTATATAAAGGTAGTAAAAGAGGTACTGTACTAGTTAGATACTACTAGCCTATATACTAACCTAGAGAAGTATGTTTTCCAAACTAAGATAATTAGGTTTCTAGGGTTTATAGTATCTCTAGAGGGTATTACTATAGAGTAGGACCATATAGAGGTAATTACTTAGTAACTACTTCTTACTAGTATTAAAGATATATAGGTCTTTCTTAGGTTTACAGGGTTCTATTAGTACTTTATCAAGAACTACTCTAAGGTATATACCCCCCTTATAGACTAACTAATAGCTAAGGTAGTAAGGGAGAAGGTAATAACTAGAGAGGTAATTAAAGCCTTCTATAAGCTCTAAGTTATATTTACCTAAGCCCTTATCCTATAGTACTTTAACCTAGTACTACTAATATAGGTAGAGATTAATATATCAAACTTTGTAATTAAGGTTATCCTATTATAGCTAGTAGAGAACTAGTAGTACTCTATTACCTTCTTATCTAGGAAGCTAAAGGGTATTAAACTATAGTATAGTACGCTACAGGCTAAGCTACTAGTAATCTAAGAGGTAGCTATATACTAGAGGTACTACCTCCTATATACCTAGAGTAGAATTGTATTCTTAATAGACTACCTAGGGTATTACTACCTTACTAATAAGCCCTAGCTTAATAGCTAGTAAGTAAGGTTACTCTAGGACCTATCTCTCTTTAACTTTAAGATTAACTACTAGCTAGGAAAGGAGAATATAACTAATAGGCTATTACAGTAGCTAGACTATTAGCTCTCAGGCATAGAAGACTAAGAGGTATAGAGTGTGTTTCTAGAAAGCTTCCTAAGTAGGTTTACCTAGAGGGTAGTAGTAATTATTAGCAGTAGGTTAACAGAGGTATACCGATTACTACTAGAAGAACTTACTCTAAGCCTAGAGGAGGAAACCGTAGCAGTACAGCCAGCTAACAAGGTAATTACCTCTAAGGAGTAGCAAAAGCTAGGAGACAACCAGTTAAAAGGGGAGGATAGGGTCCTTAGGTATAAGGGTAAGGTAGTTATCCTCGAAGGGCATGCACTAAGGATAAAGATTATAGTAGCATTCTATAATAGGCTAGCTAGGGGGTACCTGGGGGTAACCTATATACTCAAAAGAATCAAACAGACATTCTTCTAGAAATTAATAAAGAAGGATATAATAGAGTATATTTAGATATATACAACTTATTAACAGATAAAGCTATACTACTACCTACCCTATAGAGAACTAGTATCTCTACTACTACCTAGCTAACTATAGGAATAGGTCACCCTAGATTTTATTACTAAGCTACCTAAGTTAAAAGGATTTACTAGAGAGAGCTATAATAGTATTCTAGTTATAGTAAACTAACTTATAAAGTATATACTATATATACTTATATAGGAGACCCTAATAGTAGACTAATTAATATCTCTCTTAGTTAAAAGGGTATTCTTATAATTTAATATCTTAGTAGTAATAGTATCTAACTAAGGATCTCTCTTTACTAGCTATTTCTAGTTAGTAGTATACTACCTACTAACTATTAAGTAGAGGCTAAGTATAGCCTACTACTTATAGATAAATAGCTAGATAGAGTAATGAAACTAAAATATTAAGTACTTTCTTTAGGCTTTTTATAGTCTAGAGTAAGATAATTAGATAAAGTAACTACTAATAGCTAAGTTTATCTATAATAGTACTTAGTATAGTACAATCTAGATAGCACTAATAAAGGCCCTAATAGGCTATATACTATATAACGTAAATAATATAAAGCTAAAAGAGGCCTTACTAACAGAGGTCTTATTAGTAAGAGACTAGGTATAGTAGCTATAGAGCTAGTAAGCCATAATCCTTTGAACACTAGAGATAGCTAATAAGAACTATAAGAGATAGTTTAATATAAAGCAATCTATAGTAGTATTTAAGGTAAGAGAGAAGGTCTTACTATTAGTAAGGTTTATATAATAAAAGTACCTCATAAAAAAGCTCTTAGATAAGTATCTAGAGCTATTTATAGTTATATAGGTAATTAGTAAAAGAAAAGTATATAAGCTTAACTTAGAGATATAATACTATATCTATAATATGTTCTTACTATTATAGTTAGAGAAGTTCTATAAAGTAGTAATAAAGCTATAGATAGTCTCTATTAAGGAGAAAGAGAAGGATATATACTAAGTAGAGAGAATAGTTATATATAAGAGCTTCTAGAGAAACTAATAATATCTAATAAAGTAGTAAGGGTATGGAGAGGAGAAGAACTCTTAGAAACTATAGCAAAATATAGTAAAGAAACTATAATAAGATTATAAATAGGGAATCACTAGAGGCCTATTAGAGAGAAACTAAGTTAATAATTATATAGCTATAAGGTAGCTAGGTTTTATTATCTCTTTAGTACTAAGGCTAAGTAGTAGAGAGGCCTAAGGGCTAGGTATTCTAAGCTTAGAAATAAGTAAGTAACTAAATAAATAGTAGAGAGGTATTAGTAGAGTACTAGAGAGGTATATAGGGAGTACTAGAGCCTACTAATTAGACTCCTCCTTATTATTATTAGTAATATCTTTTCTAGGATCTAATCTACTAGCCTAGGAGTTAATCTTACTAGCATACTAGAGGCTATTATTAGTACTATAAGAGAGCACTAGAGAGGTATTAGAGTAAGAGAAGGATATATAATATAGGTATAGGACTTAGTTTAGTTAGAGAAAAGAGTACTCTAGGCCTTAATAGCCTTAGTCTACTTGTAAAGTATAATAACCTAGTCCTAGGTAGCAGTAGTAGTAATCTTAGTACTCTTAGCTAATAACTTAGCCCACTTAGCCTACTATTTTATAGTAGAGTAGGTACTCTTAAGGGTAAGGACCTTATACTAGTAGAAAAGCTACTCCTTCTCCTCCTATACTACCTTATACTTAGTATTAGAGACTAATACATTAGAGGCCTTTATCTAAAAAGCTTTTATGCCTATAAGCTAAGCCTTCTTAATCTTCTCTTAAAAAGAATTAAGCTAAGAGGTATTAGAGAAGTATAGGGGTATATATATACTTATAAGGTAGTAATAAGAGTAAGGGTTAGTATCTTTATAGAGGTTCTTAAAAACTACCTTAAGAGTAAAAGTAGTAATAGTAGTAATATATAAGACCTACTATAGGTTAGTAGTAGACTAATAGCTATAAAAGTAGTAATAGTAAAGAGAGGGATAAGCTTATAGAGATATAAGGCTTACTATACTAGTTAGTATAGTAGAAGTACTTATTATTAGTAACTAGAATAGTTAAGATAGTAGAGAGGTAGTAGAGAAGTACTAAAGAGATAAGTATATACACTAGGTCTTAATATAGTAAAAAAGATAGGTAATAGTATCTTTTATATTAAGCTACTACTTTACTATAGCTTAAAGGTAGTAATAGTAAGAGACCTTATATATAATAGTAGGGTTAATAATACTAGAAGTATTAAAATAGTTATTATTAGTAGAGAGAGCTACTAAGGGGGGACTAGGGGGGGTACTAGAGCTACCTAAGATAGTAGGATTAGTAGGAGGTATAGAGGATATAACAGTGGTAGTAAAGAAGTAGCTAGTACTAGTACTACTACTAGTATTACTATTACTAGTACTATTATTACTACTATAGTAGTAGAGGTATAATAAAAAATAAAAAAATAATAATAATATAAGAATATTATAAAGAAAAGAAAGAAAAGAAGGAAAATAAGTAAAAAGTAAAAAAGAAAAGGTAGGCCTAGCTGTTTTACTAAGTAGTATATATATAAGTAAGTAATAATAATAACTCTAGCCTATAAAGAAATAATAATACCTCCAAAAGAAAAGAGAGGTAGAAGATACTAGAGGGGTACTAGTACCTCTTTTACTATTATAAAGTATACCCTTACTATTATATTAAGAATAATATAACTTAAAGCTTAGTTACTAAAGAAATAAAGGTATAAGTAATAAAAGCTAACTATACTACTTTATAGATAATAGAATACTAGGCTATAAGAGAGAAAAGAGAGCAAGTAGCTAAAGTAGTACTATAGGTAGGTAAGGTACCTATATAGCAGAGTAGGTAGCCCCTTACTAATAGTAGCAAGGGCCTAAGACTTATACCCTAAGTATAGGATAGCTAGGCCTAGTGAGGTACTAAGGGGGCTATTAGCTATACTAGGCTGGTATAAAACAAAAGCAAGGCTAAGAGTAGGTAGTTAGCTAGAAAGATAACTACCTATCTAATAGTCTACTAAGCCTAATAGAGTTTCTAAACTCTACTAAAGTATAAATAGTATTATAAGTAGGGTACTAGGGTACTAATAAAGGAGCTAATTAATTAACTACTAGGTCCTAAGGATAGGACCTTAGAAGGGGGGGATTATATCAGGTTCCTAAAAGTAGTACTAGCTTTAGGGCTAGCAGGGCACTAGGTAGAGCCTAAGGGACACTATAAAATAGAATAATATTATACTAAAGGGTATATAAAAGGGGTTTTTATAATAGTATTAAGGTTTAAAGAGGAGATAGATTAAAATAATAGTTACTAGTAACCTCTAACTACCTTTCTACTAACTTCTTTACTTAGTACCATGTAGCCTCTAATATATAGGGGGTATAATATAGTATACTATATATATTAATAGGTAAATAATAAATAATAAAGTAAGAACTATAGTATATATTATATATAAAGAAAAAGAGAGGCTATTATAAGCTACTTAGTTAAAGTAAGTAAGTTATAACTAGCCTACTTACAGTAGAGACTGTAGTTAAACCTATAGGTAGGGTTATAGTTGAATTATATTTCTTCTACTACTATATTATTAGTGTTAAGTTTAATAATACTAATTAATCCTATAATAATAAATATTATAATACTAATAACTTTCTCTTATAATAAAAATACCTAATAAATATAGTAACTTAAAAACTTAAAAATATAATAAAATAAAAAGAATTAAAAATATCTAATAACTTATTACTATATAACTTATTATATATATAATACTTATCTATTTATTTATATATCTATTAATTTATTACTAATAAGGCTAGTTAGTATGGTATTTAGTAATAACTTTATAAATCTATTAGCTAGGTTATTATTATTATAAATTTATTATATCTTATAGATCTCTTATTACTTATATAACTACTAAAGAACTATAATATCTATTATAAGATACTTCTTTTTTATAATACTAAGCTTTATAAGGTACTTATATAGTAAGTGTAGGTTAGTATAAATAACTATAGAGATTTATAGTATTTTGAACTAATTAGTTACTATTATAAGTATTATATTAATTACATAAGCTATATTAGTATTAATAACTATTATATATATCTTAAAAGTAAATATACTATAAGTAACTCTTCTATACTTTATGAAACTAAAGTAGATAATATTACTATAAATTTAAAAGTAATTGCTATGACTTAGTAGTTATATTATTATTTTATTAATATCTTATTTACTAATAATAATAATAATAATAATAAAGCTTAGTTATAACATTAAGTTATTATTGTTAGTAAAGGATCTATTAATAAAGATAAAGAGCTTTATAATTCTTAGGTTAATAAGTAAATATTATAGCTTATAATTAAGGTTATTTATTTACTATTTAATCTAATAATTAAGGTTTTAATCTTATTTATTATAAATAATTATTAATATATAGTAATAAAGTAATTAGGTAAGCTTTAAGCTAGTAAATTAAAGTAATATATACTTTATAAGCTTATTACTTAATACATTATTACTAGGCTTGTAGTAAGAAGTAATTAATAAGCTATAGCTTCTTACCTTAGTTCATTTAATAAAGTTAGATCTTACTATTAGTAATAAGTAATAAGATATTATTTTTAAAGATAATAGGGTTATTAATAGTAAGTTATTACTTAAGATTTATTATAAAAGTAGCTTTTGTAAGCTTAACCTTTTTATAATAAATAAAAACTTAATCTAATAGTTTAATAGTATTATTAGTTTATATACTAACAATCCTAAAGTTAGTATTTCTTTAAGTAGATATTAATAAGTAAGAGTTAAAGGTTAATATATTTATCTAAAGATTCTCTTTATAATAATTATTATAGATTACTTATTAATAAGTACCTACCTTGGAGATATTATAAAGTAACTTTATAATAACTATAAAAGTATTTATAAAGTAAAAATAATATATCTTAATAAGTAAATATATAAGTATTATATAATTAAGGTTAGTAATAAACTAATTATAAGCTTAAATAATATTATAGAGCTATAATTAGAAGCCTTAGTACAATGAAATAAGAATAATAGTAAAGATAATCTATTATAATATATATTAGATTATTAATAACTATATAAGAATAATACTTTTACTATTATTAATATATCTTTAGATAATAAAATAGCTCTTTTTATAAGGCTTCTTAGTCTTATTCTTAACTTTATAAAATAATTATAAATTAAAGATCTATATATTACTATATTTTTATTTATTAAAAAGAATAATATGAAAGATACTATAAGTAATACAGCTATTAATTTTAGCTTTATTAGATACTTTAAAAAGCTTATTAGATATACTAATAATACCTTTTTTATATAGGTTAATAATAAGTATAAGATTAGCTTCTTTCTTAGTAGTTAGAAAAATATCCATAGTAAACTAGATTTATAAGAAAATCTCTATAAAGAAGATTAAAAGGGGATACTTTCTTAGTTAGCTATATAGTCTATATATAGAGGTCTTTTATAGTAAGTCTAGGTTAATAATAAAAAGGTTATAAACCTTCTTATCTAATAGTTATAAGAGAGTCTCTATAGTATTCTATATTTATAAAATAACTATCTCCATAAGCTTATTATTAGCTAAGGTATAAAAGAGCTGAATAATAGTAATATAAAAGTTATATAAGCTATAGGATATCTCTATAATATAAGTAATACTATTAGGAATAATAAAGTAATATAAGCCTTATTAGTTATATTCCTCTTACTATATATAGATACAAGATTATAATAGTAATAATATAATAGAAATAATATTAAAGTTATTATAAGCTATAAATACCTTATTTACTTATCTTTTAGTCTCAAATTATTATATCTTTTCTATTACCTTATAAATAGCTTTAATATACTACTAAGTAATAGCTAGAAGTAGTAAGATATTAGAAATCTATAAATATATATTAAAGATAAGTAATATAAGTATAAGACTATCTAAGCTAGTAGTATTATTAAGTACCTTTACTATATATTATAATATGACTTTAAGCTTAATATTACTTTAACTTAAATAATAATATATATATACTATAGTATTATATAATACTATTTAACCTTATTAATATTATTATAAGTCTTAATAGAAACCTTCTTAACTATGATAGATAATATATATATAGTATGTTTAAAGTCTATTATATAAAAGTTAAGGTTAGTATTAGTAATAATTTAATTTAGTAATCTAAACCATATATTGATTTAGTACATATAAAGAGCTTTTTATATATATTTAATAATAATAATAAGCTATAAAGAATAGGCTGAATTAAGTATAGTAATACTATTAATAATATAAAAAGCTAGTTTATTACTATTAAGGTAAATAATATTAATAAAGACCTTATATTTAAACTTATAATTATTATAAAGGGTAAACTAAAATCTTTTAAAAGCCTTTAAATTTAGCTAGTAGTAATAATAAAACTTATTAATCTCTTTAAGTAATAAGATTACTACTTTATAGCTAGTATAGTAAAATACCTTATAAAGCCTTTTAATAAATAGGTAGCTAAATTAATAATATATCTATTATAACTAAATATAAATTAAATAATAATCTACTAGACTTTACTTTAGTAGTTTTAGAAGTATCTATAAATAATTCTATTTATAAATAATAAGTATAATAGTATTACTCTTAATAAGCTAATTAGTAAGGTTATTAAACTATATTCTATAGGTATTTATATTCTTTAAGTAAAGAAAAAAGTAAATATTTAAAGTTATTATATAAAAGGTAAAAGTACCTAATAAGGTAGATATAGTAATAGTACTAAGGGATTTAAAGCTTTAAGTACTATTAAAATAGATACTTACCTTACTAGTATATAATATATCTATAGTAAATCTATAGTAAGATAGTTATAAAAAGTCTTATACTATTACTAACTGGTAATTAATATATAAGTTACTCTAGTATTAAGTATAATGCTCTAAAAAGTAGTAATAAAGTATTAATCTTTAAAAGTAAAGATATTATTACTCTTCCTATTACTCTTATTAGGTTTGAAAGCAATAAAGTCTTAATAAGTAAATATATAAAGAATAGCTTAGTAATGTAAGTGAGTATAAAGCTCTACGCTATTTACTATCTTTTTATTATAAAAAGCTATTAATATAAAAGAACTAGTATTATTAAGAGAACTATCTTTATTATCTAGTTAGTACTTATTATTATTACTTTTATTAGCTTTATTAAGCTTATTATCTTTATAATTAATAAGAAACTAAGCAAAGGTCTTTAATATCTTTGTAAAGTACTAAGACTTAAAGTATTTAAATAACTACCTATAATTATTATTACTATATTTTATTAACTAATAGCTAGGCTTATTATAAATAAAGTACTTCTTATTTATAAAATTACTCTTACTATAGGGTAGGTATATATATAGATTATTATATAACTATTACTACTAGTAATAGTTATTATAGCTATTATACTTCTAATTAACTTAGTATTACTTATAGTCTTATAAGAGACTTTTAGTAATAAACTAAGCCTTAGATTTATAGATAGCTATAGTATTACCTATTATATTACATAACTATATAGAAAGAGTATTATAGCTTACTAATAGATTAATAAGAACTAATATATACTTGGTAATACTTTAGTAATATAAAATAAAGGTATTATAATACTCTTTATTACTAAGAAATCTCTACCTTTTTATTATCTTTATAAGTCATATAACTTTATTAATAAATAAGTTAAGAACCTCTAGTTTATTCTTACTATAGTTTTTATTAACAACTAATAAAACACTAAGCTAATAAAGCTCTATAATATAGGCATAATAAACCTCTTTACCTTTAAAGTATATCTTAAGTTTTATAATTAATATATTAAAATTACTCTTAAACTTATAAAGAATACAATTATAATACTTTTATTGTTTAGCTATAAGTATAATCTTAATAAGAATAGAATACTAGTTACTATAGATATCTATAGTTATATATAAGTTAAAGAAAGTAAATAACTTAGTATTAATTATCTTATCTTAGTTAGTACTATACTTTATAGAGGTATTATTAAAGTATAAATTTATAAGATTTATTACTTACCATAGAATAAAGCTATTACCTATTAATAAGTCTAATAAATATATAATTAGATACTAAGTAATAGATACCTTAACTATATATTAATATAATATATTATATTCATAACTTTTCTTTACTAATAGTACCTTAAAATCTAAGTTATTAATTGATATTTACCATAGAGGCTAGCTTATAAGTTAATCTTACTCTTATAGTATACCTTATAGTATCAAAGATAGAGATTAATACTTAATAATTAGAGTTATTACTAGTATAAAACTATTACTATAATTATTAGTAATACTTCTTATAAAGTTATATTTCTATAACCATAAGGTAATACCCTTATAGAACTTCTAAGCTATTATAATTATCTCTTTATTCCATACTTTATACTCCTTCTATTAGATAAGATTATAAAGCCTTATAATAATATAGGTTAAGTACGTATATAGAATTTAAATACCTTGTTTAATAATAAATACTTAGAATAAGTTAATAAGAGTAGTATTAATAGCCTTAAAGTTATGAAGAGACTAGTCTTTAAAGTAGTTCTATAAGTAGTTTTAAAGCTCTTACCTATAGTTATTTTCTCTTTTATACTAGTATATAAAAAAGACTATAATAGCTTAGAAACATTTCTTCTATAGTATATTATTATTAATATTAATAATAAAGTATATACTTTATATATAAGCTTTAATAAATAATAGATATTACTTATATAGGTCTTTATTAAAAATAGTTAATAATTCTCTTTATATATTGCTTATACTAGTTAAATTATATCTTACAGTATTTATAATACTATTACTACTTACCTTAAGTAAAGCTATTATAACTACTGTCTATTAGCTTAATAACCTCTTAAATATAAGTATTTTCTTTAGTAAACTAGAGAGTATATATATTTATTAGAGAAATTACTACTAATAATATTAATAGTCTAATAAAAAAGAGAAAGAAGTATATATATATAATTAACTAAGTACTCTCTAGGTATTCTTAACATTAAAAAAAAGTAAAGTAATATAATGAACTAAATATACTTTAGTATTTAAAAGTAAGTATTTAAAGATAATTATATAAGTAACTAAGTACTTCTCTAGCTTATTATTATAAAGAAAAGGTTATTATAAAAAGGTAAAAAACCCTATATAATTATCTAAGTATTATTTAGTTATTATAAAGTAAAAAATCTATATAATAACTAAGTATTTCTCTAGTATATTATTTTAGTTATTATTCTAGTACTAGTAGTAGTAATAAAAGCTTACTTAAAATATAGTATATAAAGTAAGGTATTTTTTATAGTTAAGAATTAACTTCTTATAATATAATAAAGTTATAAAGTAATACAAGATAGCTATATTCTCTTACTAACTTACTTATTAATATTAAGGTAATATTAAAATAAGCCTAAGGTTATAGTATTTATAGTTTAGAAGATAATAGTTAGTAATTTCTTTTCTTATTTTTCTTTTAGAGTATTTATAAGTTATAGATACTAACTTAAGCATTTATTAGAAAAGTATATTTAGATAGAAATAGTATACCTTAGATTAGTATATAATTAAGTACTCCTTTATATACTTATTTATCTTTTAAAAATTATACTTTAAACTAAAGCCTTATAGTTTTATTACTATAGTTTAGTATAGTAACTTAAGTAATAGAAAGACCTTTATTATATCTAATCTAAGAATCATATGTCTATTTAAACCTTAAAAGCTTTAAATAAGTTTTATCTTCTTATACTAGATTAGATATAAAACCTAAGACTTAAAGTAATATAATATTATTATATTTTTTTATATAGCTTTACTATAACCTAAGTTTTAAACTATATCTTATATACTTTGAATAGTTTTCTCTTCTAAAAAAGAGTATTAATAGTAAAGATATATCTAAAGAGATAGTATATAGGCTATTAATTATCCCTCTTATAACTTCTTTCTCTCTTTCTCTTTACTAATACCTCTAGAGTATCTATTAAGATAGATATAATAGTAAATAATAAAAGCTTAGAGATAAAGAAAACTTAGATTTAGTAATAGTACTAGTAAAATAATACTAATAAAATAATCTTAGTAATAAATAACCTATAGGTTTTTTAAGTAATCCTTAATATATGAAATAAAGATTATACCTTAGAGAAAAAATAACTTAATAAATAAAAGTAATATCTAATTAAGTTACTCTAGCTTTTTATATTAATTTTAATAATAAGTAATACTTAAGATACTTATGACTGTTAATAAGCTTTATAATATAAAAGGCTATATAATATTACCTAAGAATAGAAAATTCTATATAAGAAATTAATAGTAATTTCTATAAAAAGTTAGATTAAAGCTATCTTCTATAAAAAGTCCTATATTTCAACTATAAAAACTATTTTAATAACTTTAATCTAGCTTATAAGGTAGTTTTTAGCTAGCCTTACTTATGAATATTTAGAATATAATGATTATAAAACTATTATAAGAATTATAGATTCTTTAGAATTACTTAATACTATTTTAATATTAACTATAAGTAACTAGTATATATCTTTTAAGACTAGAGAATCTTTTTTTTTACTTTTAATTAATACTTCTTTTAATGAAAGGATTAATTAATATAAGCTCTCTAGTACTAACTTTATAATTTACTATAATTGAATTATTACTTCTAACTTAAATAATAATAATAACCTAGTAATTAAAACTAATAATACTAAAAGTATACCTTAGTAAAATACTAGATTTAGAACTTAAGCTTTAGTTATTACTATATCTTAGTAGTCTATCTTAATAACTACTTATTTAGCCTCTCTCTTTATAAAAGAATTTCTAGAGGCTATTATAAAATATCTTTTAGCTATCTCTATTACTTAGTTAGCTTTATATACTAATTAAAGTAATATTTATAACTTTTATAAGCTTCTTGTATCTAGCTAAGATAGAGCTTTTACCTTTAAGAGTAATAATATTATTAACTTCTTAAAGAAGTTTAAGAACTAATATAAGATTATTAGAATTCTTTATTACTATATAGATAACTTAGTTACTTATTCTATAGGTAGAGACTATCAAACCTTTATTAAGGATGCTATTAGATTTCTCTCTTAAACTAATAAAAAAGCCTATCTTTTTATTAAGTTTAGATAATAAGATATTAATTAATTTCTAAATAAAGAAAAGTAACTTAAGAGAGTAACTAAAAACCCTATTATCTTTAATTAAAACCTTATTACTACTTAGAATCTTTTTATTAAAATTAATAATATTATTATATAAGTAAAGTATTAAAATCTTTATATTATAATAGATTAAACTTTATTAAGATTATATATAAGAAATTTAAATAAGAGACTATTAAAGATACTATAGATAAGCTAGGTATTACTTTTAATACTTCTATTTAATAAATTAGTTATTTGGTTTTTAAATTAGCTCTACTATATATAATTACTTATAAGAAAGAGTACTTCTCTTTCTTTACTTTGAATTCTTAGATATCTATATTAAAATCTACTTTAGAGTAGTCTAAATAGATAATTAAATATAATAAGTAGCTTTAGTTATAGTACTATATTTTAATTAATATTAAAATCTCTAAGCCTTTTAGTATTAAGCTTAATCTAGCTAAGAACTTTATTAAACTAAAGATCTATTATTAATTAACTTATCTTTACCTAGGTATATAAGTCTTTTTAATTAATATAAGTAAACCAAAACTATATAAATAGGTTAATAACCTAAAGGATTAATATTAATAGTATTATTTTACTTCTTATACCTAGATCTAAGAATATAAGTAATATATAATAAATAAAAATGCTTAGCTTCTCTTATTAGTTTAAGGTTTATAAAAATATTAATAATAAATAAGTAATTTACTAATATTTACTCTTCTTTATATTATTCTTAATGAAAGCTATAGCTGGAGATATACTAATTAAACTATATTACTTATTTATATTTTAAACTTTAGTAATAACCTAACTCTTGGATAAATTACTAAGAAGATTCTTAAATATTAAATAGAATTATCTTAGTAAGTATAAATTAATTTTCTAGAAGTAATATTCTCTAAGTTAGAACTTATTACCTAAATTATTAAATACCTTTAAGTAGTTATTTCTCTTTTTAAATAGTTTAATACTTTTTATGTTTTTATAGTTATAAAAGATAGCTTTATAAAGGTATTTAAGACTATAACCTAGAAGTATATATAAGGTTTATATATAGTAAATATAAAAAACCTTATAATAAATATTATAAGTAATATCTTAAATATAAAGAAAGTTACCGTTAAAAAGCTTAAAATTATAAATGTTACTAATTAAGATAACTTAAATTTATTTTCTAAGCTAATAAAGCTTACCTTTATATATATAATTCTTTAGTAACTCTAACCTCTAGAAAATATAGCTATTAAAGTCTCTACCTCTCTCTCTAAAAAGCTAAAGAATATACTAACCTTTTCTTCTAAATAGCTCTAAAAGCTAGATTTTACTTAGAAAGCTTACTACCTTATAAAAGAAAAGCTTAATATCTTAATCTCTTTACTTATTAAACTTCTATATTAAATATAGCCTAAGTTTAATAAAGCTATAGTAAATACTTTAAAGAACTATAGATATAAAATACCTAAGTTAAAAGAGGCTTTTCTCTTAATATTAGCTTCTTTTATTAACCTTATAACTAAGTCTAGTTAAAAGTTAGATATTAAAGGCTTTATTAGAGAATATAATTAAGCTATTAAAGTAAGAAAACCTCTAGTAGCTAGAATAGTAAGAGTAACTTATATTATATCTCTCTTATAATTACTAGAGGTAGTTATATTAAGTGCTTACCTTTAGTTTAATATAAGGATTATATAGCCTAATAAAGAGATTACTACTTTAATAATTAGTAGTATTTTATATATAGAAATATAAGTTAATATTTTAATAAGATAATATATTAAAAAGGCTAATATTCTCTTTACTTATATAATACTTATAATAAAAACCTATAAAACTAATTAAGTAGATTCTTATTTTAAGAGGTTTTATAATATAGATATTTATATTAATAAGTATAAGATCTAACTATACTTCTCTATTACTAATGAAGATTATATTTTAAAACTACTATTACTAGGTCTTCTATTTATTATAAATAACTAAATAACTTTAAATTAGTTTAAAAGATGAATTAATATAAACTTTATTACTAGTAATACTTTAATATAGATCTCTATTACAGTAACTTAGAGAAATACTAAAGTAAAGCTTAATTATATACTACCTAACCTAAAAGTTGTATATAAATAATCTCTAGAGATAAGAAGTTAAGAAACTAAGTATTAGTAATTACTTTAGAACTATTACTAGCTCTCTATACTATTTAAACCTAGACTATAAGAATAAAGATATAATCTTAATAACTTTAACTGAGAAATAAAAGTCTTAATAACTTATATAGTAAAAGATTTTATAAGACCTTATATAATAGTAATTATTAGAATAATAACTATTATAAAGAGGTACTTCTATATAATAGTAGTATCTAAACTACTATTACGTAGAGCTATATTACTTAGATAATAATAGTAATTAAAGACTTAAAAGTTTTAAAAAAGAATTTAAAAAGTAATTATATAAATAAAAAAGACTAAGAAAAAGATTACTTATACTATGAGAAAGACTATTATTACTAAAGTCTTTATAATATATAAAAAAAAGAAGTAAAAATCTACTTTATAGATAACTATATTTTTAATAAGTTAGTCTTAAATAGTAACCTATATTAAAAGGTTAAGAAGGTTAAAGCTTTTAAAGAAAAGTTTATTACTTTTACTAAACTCTATAGAGATTTAATTATATTAAAATTCTCTAATGTTTTAAAGTATTTCTAACTTGAGCTAAAAAGGCTAGAATAGATTACTAATTAGTATCTCTACCTCTAGCTAGAGAAGCTTAAGTTACTAAAATAAATCTTAATTAACTATAAGACTATATTAGTTTAGAAGTTTAAGAAATATAGGTCTCTTAACCTAATAGTTATACTACTTTAAGTTGTTAAGATAGTCTTATATAAAGTATAGTAAATAAAAGAAATCTCTATTTTAAAGGCCTTATTTTCTAAAGCTATGAAGGTTTTCTATAAGTAAGTAGTTAGAGGTATTATTAAAGAAGGCTATAATATATATAGAAACTCTTAATTTTTAACTCTAAAGAAATATAATAACCTATGACTTATTAATTTATTAAGAAGATACAATAAGCTTACTCTTTATAATATAGTATAACCTTTTAAAGTAAATAAGTTTTCTAAAGATTCTACTATAAACTAGCTTATCTTATTTTTAGACTTCTTCTTAAAATATAAGTAGATCCTTTTAAATAAAAAAACCTATAATCTTATAATATTTATTATACTATTAGGTCTATTTAAATAATACTACCTCTCTATAGGTATTATTAATTTTATTACTTAATTCTATTATATTATTACCTAAATTCTTTATAATCTAATCCTAGACTACTATAGGGCTTTTATAGATAATATAAGTATTAAGAGCTTCTATTTATACTATAATAATAAGCTAATCTTAAGATATCTAGGTATTTAATAATTTATATATAAATACTTCTATAATATTAATTAAACTCTTATAGATATAAAGCTCTTAAGATATATAATCTTAAAAAGAAAGTTATAATAGTACTAAGAGTTAGTAATAATTATTAAATATCTCTATAGAATATTAAAAAGATACTTAGATTAAGCTAAAGTTCTAAAGATTTTAAAATAAGAACTCTATAGAGATATTAAAAATATCTAATTATTCTTAAGCCTAGGAATATTTTATAAGTTCTACGTTCCCTACTTTATTAAAATAGCTTTTTTACTTATATATCTACTATAAAAGATTAAGAAGTTCTTTTAGAAAGTAAATTAAAAACTAGTAATAGATACTCTTAAGATTAATCTAACTTCTAGCTTAATTTTATTTATCTTTAATTATAAGCTAAATATTATTAAATTATTCTTATTATAGATATAAGTAAAAGAGGTAGAGATATACTCTTAGTTAAATAGTTAATAGTAAGCTTATAGTTATATAATATAAAAGTAATATCTAATATAGACTAAAGCTTAAGTATAATATAGAAAAGCTTAAAGTATGTATAGTCCTTATAAGTTTAAAATATCTCTATAACTATCTCTTTAGAGTTTATTTTTTCTTAGAGATAGATATAAAGGTCTTAGTAGCTTAGATTAATAATATAGTAAATAATATCTCTTTAGTAATAATAACTTATTAGCTAATATAGATTAAACTCTTTAATTTTAAAATTAACTATATTTTATACTAAAAGAATTTTATAGCTAATAGTTTATGAAGAAAACCTCTAGAACTAGTTAATCCAAAAGAGGTAGAAGATAAGAAAGATATTGAAGATGTTATTAATACTAGACTTTACTATATAATAGTAATATAAAACTTTTTCTTTAAAGTATATAGCTATTTAAATTAAAACCTTAAACTTAAGAACTCTAATTTACTTTTAGATATTCTCTTAAACTTTTTAAACTTTATAGAAAAATAATTAATATGCTTAAAGTAAATTACTTACTTCCTTTTTATAGTTAAATAACTACTTAGGATTCTAATACCTAAGTTTCTTTAATTTAAGGAAATAGTACTATACTTTATTATAAAAGATAGAATTCTCTTTAAGAGAGGTACTTATAAAACGTCTCTTTTTTACTAACTAACTCTTATTACTTTTTTAGTTTTATGTTGATTTTCTTTATCTCTATACTTATACCTTATTTAAATACCTCTATTAAATTTAGGTTTTCTATTATTAATATTTCTTTTATTTAAATTTAGCTAATTTATATTTTTATTCTCTTATAATAAAGTATATAATTCTTTATATTAAATAATATGAAAGATAAAAGATAAAGAATTAAAAATATATAAGAAAATTATATTATATAAAAAGAAAATAACTTAGATTAAAAGACCTTAAACTAGGATAAACTAGCTAAGTATATAATACTATTAAAAAACTATTAATTACTACTAAAGCTTAAAGCTGTAACTATCTTTACCTTCTTCTTTATTATTAAAACTATTCTAGCTTAATAATCTTACTAAAGCCTATAGAAAGATACCTTATTTAATAAACTTAGTAATAATTAATAAAGCTTTACATATATCTAATAGCTATTTAAAGGTTCTAATAGTTAAGAGAGAAACTAAAACCTTATTTTAAAAAGATATAGCTATACTTTCTATTTTTTAATACTTAATATCTAACTAGTTAGATACCTCTAGAATAGATATAGTACTACTAGTTTAATTAGATAAGCTAAGTATAATAAGCTAAAAGTTAGTATAGTCTTAAAAGTAAAGAAGAAAGTAGTAGTTTATATTCTCTAATAATAGGTTATTTAAAGATACTAGTAATACTAGTTCTCTATTACTTAGCTACTAATAATAAGCCAAATTACTAAGAGAGTATTAATTAGTACTACTAATTAGATTAGCTAGACTTTATTAACTTATATTCTCTTAGAAGTTATACTTAATCTTTTTAGTTTTTAAAAATATATAGTTTTTTTAGTAGTTATTAAATAATTATAGTAAAGAAATATAATTATAGTATAGTATTATACTTTAGATATAATTAAACTTTGTATTAATAAGCTTTTAAAAGTTTGAAGTATAATACTTATATAAAACCTTATTTTAAATATTAAATATCTATATTAATAGAGAGTTTATAATTAAAGTACACTATATAAGATATTAAAAAAAAGACCTAAAGTAAAATCTTACTTTCTTATTAATATATATAGCTTATTAAAACTTATAACTATTACTTTTAAATTTATTAAGACCTTTCTAAATAATAGCTTAATTAAAAAGTACTAACTAGAAAATAATAGTAACTTCTTTAAAAGACTAATTAAAATAAGAGTTATAGATTTAGAATTTAAAATACAACTAGCTAAAAAAAGGGAGATAATTAACTTATATAATAATCTTAAAAAACTATTTAAATCTTAACTATTAAAAAGAGAAAAACCTTAAAGGTATTATTAGAGAAACTTATATTAAGACAAGAGGGTATTACTAAGTATAACTTAGTACCTCTAAGAACTTTAGCATCTTACTTTAAAAAAGAGAGATTAAAAAAAACTAAGGTTTAACTAATTATTATAAGTAATTATTAAGTTAGTATTTATTAATGAAAGAAAATATTCTAAAAGGTTAGAAGCTGAAGGTATAAAAGTTAGGAATATAAATCTAAAAAAGCTAAGGTAATAGTAATATTAGTTTCTAATATAATAAGTAAAGAAAAAAAAGAAAAAATCTTATAAGTAGAAAAAAGAGTTACTTTTATAATAATAAGAGAAAGGTTTAAATAGTTATTATAATAAAAAGTATAGTTACTTAGAAGTAAAAGAAATAAACTAACTAAAGGATATTTACTATTTGAAGATAAGGCTCTAATAGAACTCTTTAACTTTATTACTTTTAGTACTAGGTAATACTATAACTTTCTAATAATCTCTATTATAATTTATCTATAAGATAACGTTATTAGAGCTTTAAATAAAGCTTTAGAAGTCTTTACTTTCTTACCTTTAAGACCCTTATTTAAAACTAAAAAGGTAGGCTCTTTTAAAGATACCTAAAAGAAGAAATCTTCTTAAAGCTATAGGCTTTATTTATCTTATAACTTAATCTTATTTAACTTTTACCTTTCTTTATTTACTTTTCTAACGATCTATCTCTTTTTTTACTTTATAAATATTTTACTATTCTTATATCTCTATATTTACTTCTTTCTCTTTTAGATTAAAGGCTCTTATTATAACTACTATCCTATAATTTATAACTCTTTTTCTTAGAAGCTTATTTAGAACCTTTCTTTTTCTTTTTATAACCTTTTACTTTTTTCTATTAATAATAATAAATATATATATATATTATATTCTTTATTTAGGCTTAGTAATACCTTTTCTTTTATTTTATTTACTTACTTAAGTAATAATATCTTTATTCTTTTTTTTAGATATATATATTAATAATACCTCTAAATAGATAATAATAATATCTTGGTTAGTTTCTTTCTCTCTCTCTTATATAATAAGCTAACTATAAATTTCAAAAGTCTATACCTATTAAGACCTCTAGAATAATAGTTAGTTTTACTATGATACTTAAGATAAGAACTAAGTTATCTTATTTAAATATATACTTCTTACTAAAGAGCTTAAGCCCTAAGAGTTATAGTTTAATAACCTATAAGCTTATATTTACTTTACTAGTAAGATACTAGTATACCTCTTTTGAATTTTAAAATAAGATCTATTTCTAATACCTTTTAATACTTGGTTCCTAAACTAGCTTATATAAGATAATATTAATAAATTCTTAAGCTAATTAAATTTAATATTTTAAAAACTAAATAAGTATTAATAATAAAAAAGTATGAAATATAAATAAGCTTAAATAGTACTTAGTAACTACTATAACTTATGGAGGTATATATAATCTAAGCAATAAATTATTAAAGATAAGATTATAGCTATAATGACTATTATAATTTAAGGTTTAAAAGTAAAAAAACACATTATTATTATTCTCTTATATAAGAAAAGCTATTTAAATAATAATTAAGAACCTAAGTTAGTAATGCTAATTACTAAGATCTATGAATTGATATAAATAAAAGTAGATCTAGTTATATTTCTCTTATTCTTTACCTTGTATTATTCTTTTCTAGAAATAATTATAGACTAAAGAGATAGTATAGCCTATTAGTATAACCCTATATAGTTTGAAAGCTATTTAATAGTACTCTTTATTAATAATATTAAAGCTCTAAAACGGTTCTACTATAAACTTAATATGTTGATATATATTACTTAATTAATTAATTTTAGTATATATATAGTAAATATAGTTTAATAGACTAATAGTTAGAAGTATAAACTTTATATTTCTAAGTAATTTAGATTAATACTTAGGTTTAAATTACTATAATTCACTAGTATAAATAAATAAAATATTACGAAATGCTAAAGCTTAGATTATAATAAAAGAGTTTAATAATAGTAGAGTAAGTAAATTAATACTAAGTTTTATATTTCTAATAAATATTAGTATAGAGTTATAGGACTAATTCAAAAAAAAACCCTAAAGGATATATATGACTAATATAACTAATATAAATATACCTAGACCTAGAGTTAGTTCTTTATAAATATATGTTATAAAATTATAAGCCCTAAAAAGTTTAATTATACTTCTAAGTAGTATTTAAAAAAGTATATCTTTACTTTTTAGTTATATAATCTCTAGAAATATAGATATTTAAATAAGTACTTTTAAAACTATAAAAATAACTCTAAGATATTATACTTTTATTTAAAGATTACCTAGCTAAATAAAAATATAGCTAATAAATTACCACCTTAAATACCTCTATCTAAAAGATAGAGATAACTTCTTACCTAAAGAGACTTTATAGTATAGCTTAGCTCTCTAGCTAAAGCTCTTATTATACTAAGTTCTAAGCTTACTTATTTACTATTTAGACTATTAATTTCTAAAGATATACAATTATAATACTAAAGCTTTAAAAAGATTAGATATATTAAAGTAGATAAGTATACCTTACCTAAGCTATTTATACTAGGTATATAAGAGAGCTAGATAAAGGTTTAAAATTCTCTCTTTATATCTAAATAGTATATCTGAAAGCTTTAAGAATATTACTATATAAAGTATATTAAATATTATGAAGATATTTTAAAGTAATAAAATAATACTATTTATAATTAGAAGAAAGGTATTCTTAACTATAAATATTATAAGCAAGTAAATTATTTTAATAACTCAATTACGAAAGTAGTATTTATTACTTAGGTATATATACCTTAGTTTTTATTAGCTTAGCTTAAAGGATAGGAGAGATAGAAATAATAGGATATAGAAGTAAAATAGGATAAGGTAAATAATAAAGATATAGAGAATAATAAGAATAAAAAGGATAATTAATAAATATAGATATAAGTAGTATAAGGTTTTAATAGGTAAATAGTTAATAGTTTTTCTATAATTTAAAGTTATAAAAGAACTAAAGGATAATTAAAGTAAAGCTAGGGTTATAGTATTTATAGTTTAAAAGATAATAGTTAGTAATTTCTTTTTTTATTTTTCTTTTAGAGTATTTATAAGTTATAAATACTTACTTAAGTATCTATTAGAAAAGAATATTTAGATAGAGATAGTATACCTTAGATTAATATATGGTTAAGTAGTTTTTTATATACTTATTTATCTTTTAAAATTATAGTTTAAACTAGAGCCTTTTATCCTTATTAATATAGTTTAGTATAGTAACTTAGGTAATAAGGAAACCTTTACTATATTTAATCTAAGAATAATATATCTATTTAGACTTTAAAAGCTCTAAACAGGTTATATCTTCTTATATCAGATTAGATATAAAACCTAAGTTGCTTAAAGTAGTATAGTATTATTATATCATTTTATATAGCTTAACTATAACCTAGGTTTTAAACTATACTTTATATACTTTTGGTATTATAATAACTTTATTATATATTACTAAAGTAGTACTTAGTATATATTGGCTCTTACTAACTTATTAATAAGCTATAAACTTTTTATATATAGTTATATAATATAATAAGTAATACTATATCTATCTATAAATCTAAGGCTTAGTTTATTACTAAAAGTCTTCTATAAGACTATAAGTAATACTAAGTTAATTAGAAGTATAATAGCTATAATAACTATTACTAGTAGTAATAGTTATATAATAATCTATATATATACCTACCCTATAGTAAGAGTAACTTTATAAATAAAAGGTACTTTATCTATAATAAGCCTAACTATTAATTAATAAAATATAATAATAATAACTATAGGTAGTTATTTAAATACTTTAAATCTTAATACTTTATGGAGATATTATAAACCTTGACTTAGTTTCTTACTAATTATAAAGGTAATAAGCTTAATAAGGCTAGTAAGAGCAATAATAATAAGTATTAATTAGATAATAAAGATAGTTCTCTTAATAATACTAGTTGTTTTATATTAATAGCCTTTTATAGTAAAAAGATAATCCATAGCTTAGAGCTTTATACTTACTTATATAACTAAGCTACTTTTTATATATTTACTTATTAAGACCTTATTACTTTTAAACCTAATAAAAGTAATAACAAGAGTAATAATATCTTTACTTTTAAAGACTAATAATTTACTACTACCTTTTTAAGTATTATACTTAATACTAAAGTAGCTTATATATTAATTACTAGCTAGTGGTAATATAAAGCTCTTAATAAGTATCTTATTATAGATTTATTAATAGATATATTATATACTAAGAAGATAAATATCTATTTTAGTAATAATAAGAGCTTTAAATCTCTTCATACTATTACTATACCTACTTTATTAGATATTTTTACTTTTTATATAATAACTTTAGATACTCTCTTTTTTCTCTACCTAAAGGATATAAATACTTAAAGAATATAGTTTAATAGCCTTATTAACTAGCTTATTAAGAGTAATACTATTATATGTATTATTTATGAATACGGTTATATATAAATACTTTTAAAACTACTAATATAAAGTCTAATAAACTATTATTTAACTAATATGGAGTTATAGTAAATATATTAGTAATTTAACTACCTATCCATTAAAAGGCTTTATAAGTTACTTTATTATACTAGCTACAAAGTAATAATCTTATTACTTAAAGAGATTAATAAGTTTTACTATTACTACTAGCTAAATTTAAAGGCGTTTAAAAGATTTTAGTTTACCTTTTATAATAACTATAAGCTCAACTATAAGGTTTTATTAATATTATTTACCTTAATAGTAATAAACTAGCCTTTTATATTATTAATAGTATTACTATATTTAATATAGCTTATTCTTTATGATCTATTACTATAAAATATATATAGAAAGCTCTCTATATATACTAGATTAATATATACCTTAAACTACTAAACTAAATTATTACTAATACTAACTTTAACCTTTATATAATAGACTTTAAATATACTATATATATATTATCTATTAAAGTTAAAAAGGTCTTTTTTAAAGCCTATAATAGTATTAATAAGGTTAAATAGTATTATATAGTCCTAAAATATATATATATTATTATTCAAGCTAAAATAGATATTAAGCTTAAAGTTATATTATAATATATAGTAAAAATACTTAATAATACTAATAGGTTAAATAGTCTTACACTTATATTACTTATCTTTAGTATATACTTATAGATTTCTAATACTTTACTATCTCTAGCTATTACATAGTAATATACTAAAGCTATTTATAAAGTAATAGAGAAGATATAGTAATTCTATATTAAAAGATAGGTAAATAAGATACTTATAGCTTATAATAGCTCTAATACTATCTCTATTATATTATTATTACTATCGTCTCTTATCTATACATAATAAGAGAAATATAACTAGTAGAGCTTATATTATCTTATTACCTTTAATAGCATTATTTATATTATAGAGATATTCTATAGCTTATATAAGTTTTATATTACTATTATTAAACCCTTTGATACCTTAGATAATAATAATCTTATAAGAATAATTACTTTATAAGTATAAAATACTATAGAAACTCTCTTATAACTATTAAATAAGAAAGTCTATAACTCTATTATTATTAACCTAGACTTATTATAAGAATCCTTTATATATAGACTATATAGCTAACTAAGGAAGTATCTCTTTTTAACCTTCTTTATAGAGATTTCTTTATAAATCTAGTTTATTATAGATATCTTTCTAACTACTAAGGAAAAAGCTAACTTTATACTTATTATTAACCTATATAAGAAAGGTATTATTACTATAGCTAGTAAGCCTTTTAAAGTATTCAATAAGGCTAGAATTAATAGCCTTATTACCTATAGTATCTTTTGTATTATCTCCTTTAATAAATAAAAGTATAGTAATAAATAGATCTTTAAGTTATAATAAATATATAAAATTAAGAGTAAGATTAAGAAGCTTTATAAGAAAAGCTATCTTATTATCTAGAGATATACTAATAATGGTAAAAGTATTTTTGTTATATAGTTATTAATAATCTAATATATATTATAATATATCATTCTTATTATTATTCTAACCCTATTATATTAAAGCTTATAACTATAGCTTTAACATATTACTTAAGCTTATACCTAGTTTAATACTTACCTTAACTATATAATACTTATATATTTACTTATTAAGATATACTATCTTTACTTTATAAATATTATTATAATTCTTATAAATCTATTTTATAGTGTTTCTAAGATAGATACTTATTAATAAGTAATATATAATAACTATTATAAAGACAATCTTTAAATAGATATATTAACCTTTAACCCTTACTTATTAATATTTAACTAAAGAGATACTAACTTTAGAATTATTGGTATATAAATTAATAATATTATTAGATTGTTTAATTAAGCCTTTACTAACTATAAAAAGCTTAAGCTTATAAAGACTACTCTTATAGTAAAGCTTAAGTAATAACTTACTTTTAATAATTCTATTACTTTTAATAATAATATCTTATTACTTATTACTAATAGTAAGATTCAACTCTATTAAAAGAGCTAAGGTAAGAAGCTATAGCTTATTAATTACTTATTACTAGAGGCTTAGTAATAATATATTAAGTAATAGGCTTATAGAATTTATATTACTTTAATTTACTAGCCTAAGGCTTACTTTAATTACTCTATTACTATATAATATTAACTACTTATAGTAAATAAAATTAAAGACCTTAATTATTAGATTAAGTAATAAATAAATAACCTTTACTATAAACTATAGTTTTTACTTATTAACTTAATAACTATAAAGCTTTTTATCTTTATTAATAAATTCTTTACTAATAATAATAACTTAATATTATAACTAAGCTTTATTATTATTGTTATTAATAAGTAAGATATTAATAAAATAGTAGTATAACTAATAAGTAATAGTAATTACTTTTAAATTTACAGTAACATTATTTACTTTAGTTTAATAAAGTATAAGAGAGTTATCCATAATATAATTACCTCTAAGATATATATAGTAATTATTAATATTAATATAGCTTATATAATTAGTATAATACTTATAATAGTAATTAATTAGTTAAAAATACTATAGATCTTTATAGTTATCTATACTAACTTATACTTATTATATAAATACCTTATAAACATTAATATTATAAAGAATATGTTGAATGGACTCTCTCCTGTCCATGAGAGTCCGGTACGATCGTAACCGGGGTAAACAAAGTATGGGGTGAGGCACAATTCTATTGTTATGACTATCTTTCCTAACTACATGATTGTCAGTCGTACGAACAGATATATCTATCTGTTCTCGTACGTGAGTCATGTAAGTGTAAGAACTGTGTTTAAGCCTCCCCTATAACCGAGGTCTAGATATCCATTCTGTGACCTTTGTGCATTGACCATAATTCCAAAGTAGGTATCGTACGGTCATGTGATATTGATATTCCAACAGAATATATACCTTATAATAAATATTATAGCTGTTTAATAATTATTTAAGTAATAAGAAATTTATAAAACATAATAGATTTATAGTAATAATAACCTAGTTAACAGATTTATAAAGTTATTACTAAATACTATACTAACTAGTTTTATTAGTAATAGATTAATAAATATATAGATAAATAGATAGGTATTATATATATAATAAGTTATATAATAATAAGTTATTAAATACTTTTATCTCTTTTATTTTATTATACTTTTTAAGCTCTTTAAGTTATTATATTTATTAAGTACTTTTATTATAAAAGAAAAGTTATTAGTATTATAATACTTATTATTAAAAAACTAATTAGTATTATTAAGCTTAACTCTAATAATATAGTAGTAGAAGAATTATGATTCTACTGTAACCCTACCTACAGTTTTTACTATAGTCTCTACTATAAGTAGGCTAGTTATAACCTACTTACTTTAATTAAGCAGCCTATAATAGCCTCTCTTTTCTTTATATATAATATATACTATAGTCCTTACTCTATTATTTATTATTTACCTATTAATATATATAGTATACCATATTATAACCTCTATAATACTAATAGTCTTTAAAATAGAAAAATAAAGTCTTTATAAATACTAGTTTTAATATAATATCTAAAAGCTTATTTATATAAAGAACTAGACTTATAACTATAATAAACTATAGTATCTATAAAAGTATATATGAAAGTAATTATCTTCTATAAACTAAGTTTAACCTGATTCTAGGTAGAAATATAGGAATAAAGTAGGTCTGCCTTTGTTATATAGCTATATTTATAGTGGTGAATACCTAATATAAGCCATATGAAGCTACTCAGCTTCATGACAAAGAACAAAATGTTAAGGGAGTCGCTTGCCCGTTGACTTAAGCTACATCATTGTTGCTTTGCGAGCTAAAAGTCAATGCACTGTGAGACCACTATGCTGTAATGTAGTTCGGACGTCACAATAAACACTGGACGTTCAAAACAATTACAAGCAGAAATGGACTTTGTGACCTGCTTTGACATCATGTTTAAGATGCGTCAACTCGAACTCGGCCATTGGATTCCACAAAGGTGGCTTCGAGGTTGGCGCCTTGACATCTTTCGATCTTCCTTATCTCCTCCAAGAAAGGTGGACCTTCCCTGACTTGACGTTTGTGCTCAGTGTCATACCATAGATTCCATGCTTTATTCATACATTTTCCACGAACCAATATACTCAAACAGCTTTTAGCTGTATAGATCGGTCGACTCGTCTCCTAAAATATGTATCATTAGGGGTTCAAGAGATGCTTGTCTCGATACAAAGTTGCATTTATATTCGAATGTTGACGGAAGAAACATAATCAATCATCCTTACATATAATACATGGCAGTAACTGGAATGAAGAATCCGACATTGGCACCAACGACAAAAGATAAAACCAAAGTATGCGGTTAGGATTTCACTTCCTCGGGTAATGAAACGGTGAACCAGACGAAAAGCAATAATTCCCATAATATCATGTTTCTTTCTAACAGCCAAACACTTTTTTAGTATACCCCAATCGTTGATATGTAACGTCGACCCTCATGTATGCCGTAAATCAGTAGTAATATCTAACAAATCGCTATCGCGGTAACTCCAGTGCAACTTTGTTAGTCTGAGTAGAGCACTCGGTTTAGTGACGGTTTTTGGGACACATACTTTTACTCCATGAGATATCATGGGCTCTTATCCGTAATTGTGATATTCAGCTCCAGTTGATCCTTCTCGGCATGACTTGTAACAACAATCTTGACGTCCATTGTGTTCGGGAACGTATATCCGTCTGCGGGGTTCTCGGAAGGAAAGAACCAATCCTTGTTTGTCGTTCCGTCGTTGTACTTAACCTTATAGTGTGACCGAATGGGTTGGAAAAACCCCCTCTCAGGCGACTCAATGCCGATGCAGAACGACTGCAAGGCATCCATCTCTTCCCAGCAAAGCATAACGTCGTCCCTGCCGCTCTTTCCAAAGTAGCACCCTTTCGTCCATGACATGATTGCCTCTTCGCCTTGTGCTAAAACCATGGTATTGGGTAGCTCTTGAATCATTCGCACGTCTGGTGCAGCCGGAAGCGATTGTTGAACAAGGTCAAAGCTTTTCGACGCAGAGTTCACAAAAGTCAAGGAGTGATCAGGACTGATCATCCTGATAGCTGGGGTGGGCATCTTTGCTGGCTACCTTTGTGGATAAATTGAGCGGTTTGGAGTAAAGTGTGTAAGATAATCTGACGACTTGGCCAGTAATCTGATCCTTGAAGGGTCTTGAAGGAACTTGAAATTGTGATGTGATTTCGTTGGGAGTGAAAATATGGCATGTCCTGGGATATTCCGTTGATAAGTGGAAACAAGCAGAGAAATGCTTTGTCGGCGAAACGACCAGATACTGATACTTGCGCCACACATTGGCATTCTGGTGGCGAATGTCCGCATCCAGACTAAACCACAGGGTTCTTGGTGTATGCTGATGACCAATTCGCTTTTGCTGCTTTGTTCTCGCTGGCTTCATTGGTACTAGTTTCTGAACTGTCTCAGACTGTGGATGCTCCTATATCCTAACGCGATATTCCAGGCTGAGGATTTGAATTTACCGTCGGAATACTTTCCCCGCCTGCTCGGAGAAGTTTTTCATCCGGCCCTCGCTTGGTATGTGATGCTCACCTTACAGCATTCCAGTTCTATCGCGTTCAGTGAAAACAGCAATCATGTGTCAGGGAGGACCTGAGCGATCTGACCAAAACGCATCAAACTCCTCTAGGAGCCAGAAGGCATATCCCTGCTTAAACTTTGCCAGACAGATCCAGTTCTTTCTTCAACTCCTTGCCCCTTGAGAGAAACCTTTTGCTTTTGGACTCAATCAAGGTAAAGAATATCTGATTAGTTGTGGAAGCTCGCTCTAGGCACTGGTCACTGTCGTTCCGGATGCGGTATGGCTCGAGCCAACGCCTCGTCACTCTAGTCTGTTTGCGGCGAGCCATGGAACGAGTGCAAACAGCGATGGTCGAGGTTATTCAGCCGTCACGAAAAGCTGGGAAGGGTAGCATTTGGGGACATATGGGATTGTTTTAAAACCTATCTAGATAAAAAAAGGAAAGAAATAACTATTAGTATCACAGGGGTTGTGATATGGTATACCATATGTATTCATAGGTAAATAACAAATAATAGAGTAAGGACTGTGGTATATATTATATATGCAGGAAAAAAAGAGGCTATTATAGGCTACTTAGTTAAAGTAGGTAGGTTATAACTAGCCTAGTTATAGTAAAGACTATAGTAAAACCTATGGGTAAGGTTATAGTAGAATTATAGTTTCTTTATTACTATGTTATTAGAATTAACTTTAATAATACTAATTAATTCTATAATAATAAGTATTATAATATTAATAACTTTTCTCTTATAATAAAAATACTTAATAAATATGGTAACTTAAAGAGCTTAAAAATATAAATAAATAAAATAAATAAAAGTATCTAATAACTTATTACTATATAACCTATTATATATATAATATCTATTTATTTATTTATATATCTATTAATTTATTACTAATAAGGTTAATTAATGTAATATTTAACAATAACTTTATAAATATATTAGCTAGATTATTATTACTATAAATCTATTATATCTTATAGATCTCTTATTACTTATATAATTACTAAAGAACTATAATATCTATTATAAGATATTTCTTTTTTATAGTACTAAGCTTTATAAGGTATTTATATAGTAAGTATAAGTTAGTATAAATAACTATAGAAATCTATAGTATTTTTAACTGATTAATTACTATTATAAGTATTATATCAATTATATAAGCTATATTAGTATTAGTAATTATTATATATATTTTAGAAATAAGTATATTATAAGTCACTTTTTTATACTTTATTAAACTAAAGTAAATAATATTACTAAAAATTTAAAAGTAATTACTATTACTTAATAGTTATACTATTATTTTATTAATATCTTACTTATTAGTAATAATAATAATAAAGCTTAGTTATAATATTAAGTTATTATTATTGATAAAGAACTTATTAATAAAGATAAAAAGCTTTATAGTTATTAAGTCAATAAGTAAAAACTATAGTCTATAGTTAAGGTTATTTATCTACTATTTAATCTAATAATTAAGGTCTTTAATCTTATTTATTATAAGTAGTTAATATTATATAGTAATAAAGTAGTTAGAGTAAGTCTTAGACTAGTAAATTAAAGAAATATATATTCTATAGACTTATTACTTAATATATTATTACCAAGTCTCTAGTAATAAGTAATTAATAAGCTATAGCTTCTTACCTTAGCTTTTATAGTAAAGTTAGATTTTATTATTAGTAATAAGTAATAAGATCTTATTATTAAAGGTAATAGAGTTATTAATAGTAAGTTATTACATAAGCTTTATTATAAAAGTAACTTGTATAAGCTTAATCTATTTATAGTTAGTAAAAGCTTAATTTAATAGTCTAAAAATATTATTAGTTTATATACTAATCATTCCAAAGTTAACATTTTCTTAGGTGGATATTATTAGGTAAGAGTTAAAAGTTGATATATTTATTTAGAGATTCTCTTTATAATAATTATTATATATTATCTACTAATAAGTATCTATCTTAGAGATACTATAGAGTAGCTTTATAATAATTATAATAGTATTTATAAGGTAAAGGTAGTATATTTTAATAAGTAAATATATAAATATTATATAGTTAAGGTTAGTAAGAAATTAGGTATAAGCTTAAGTAATATCTCGAAGCTATAGTTATAAGCTTTAGTATAATAAAGTTAGAATAATAATAGGGGTAATTTATTATAATATATATTAGATTATTAACATTTATATAAAAATAGTACTTTTACTATTATTAGTATATCTTTAAATAATAAAATAGCTTTTTTTAGAAGGCTTCTTAGTCTTATTCTTAACTTTAGAAATTAATTATAACTTAAAGATTTATATTTTATTATACTTTTACTTATTAAAGAACATAATATAAAAGATATTATAAATAATAAAGTTATTAATTTTAGCTTTATTAGATACTTTAAAGAGCTTATTAGATTTAATAATAATACCTTTCTTATATAGGTTAATAATAAGTATAAGGTTAACTTATTTCTTAGTAATTAGAAAGATATCTATAGTAAACTAGGTTTATAAGGAAATCTCCATAAAGGAGGTTAGAAGAGGATACTTTCTTAGTTAGCTACATAGTCCATATATAGAGGTCTCTTATAATAAGTCTAAGCTATTAATAATAGAGCTATAGACCTTCTTATTTAATAGTTATAAAAAAGCTTCAATAGTATTCTATACTTATAAGATAGCCATCTTTATAAGCTTATTATTATCTAAGGTAAAAAAGAGCTTAATAATAATAATAAAAAAGTTGTATAAGCTATAAAGTACTTCTATATAATAAGTAATATTATTAAAAGTAATAAGGTAATATAAGCTTTACTAGCTATATTTCTTTTATAATATATAGATAAGAAACTATAGTAGTAATAATATAATAGAGGTAGTATTAAAACTATTATAAGTTATAAGTATCTCATTTATCTATCATTTAATATAGAATTATTATATCTTTTTTATTACTTTATGAATAGCCTTAATATATGACTAGGTAGTAACTAGAGGTAATAGGGTATTAGAAATTTATAAGTATATACTAAAATAAGTAATATAAGTATAAAGCTGTCTAAGCTAGTAATAATATTAAGTACCTTTACTATATATTATAATATAACTTTAGGCTTAATATCTATTTTAGTTTAAATATTAGTATGTATATACTATAGTATTATATAGTACTATTTCATCTTATTAATATTATTATGAGCTTTAATAAAGACTTCTTAAACTTTCATAAATAATATATATATAATATATTTAAAGTCTATTATATAAAGGTTAAAGGTAGTGTTAGTAATAATTTAATCTTGTAGTTTAAGGTATATATTAATTTGGTATATATAAAGAGCTTTTTATATATATTTAATAGTAATAGACTTTAGAAAATAAGCTATATTAAATATAGTAATACTATAAATAATATAAAGGGCTAGTTTATTACTATTAAAGTAAATAATATTGATGAAGACCTTATGATTAAACTTATAGTTATTACAGAGAATAAACTAAAATCTTCTAGAAGCCTTTGAATTTAGCTAATAGTAATAGTAAACCTTATTAATCTCTTTAAGTAATGAGATTATTAATTTATGACTAGTATATTAGAATACCTTATAAAGCTTTTTAATAGATAGGTAGCTAAATTACTAATATACTTACTATAATTCTAAATTAATTAAATAGCAGTTTATTAAACCTTACTTTAGCAATTCTAAAAGTATTTATATATAACCCTATTTATTAATAATAAGTATAATAGTATTACTCTTAATAAGCTAGTTAGTAAGGTTATTAAACTATACCTTGTAGGTATTTATATTCTTTAGGTAGACAAAGAAGAGAGTATCTAAAGTTATTATATAAAAGGTAAAAGTACTTAGTAAAATAAGCATAGTAATAGTATTTTAGAGATTTAAAGATTTTACTACTACTAAGATAAATACTTATCTTATTAGTATATAATATATCTATTAATAAATGTATAATAAGATACTTATAAAGAATTTGTTATTATTATTAGTTAGTAATTAATATATAAGCTACTTTAGTATTAAGTATAATACTTAAAAAGGTAGTAGTAAAGTATTAGTCTTTAAAAGTAAAGATATTATTACTCTTGTTATTACTTTTATTAGGTTTAAAAGTAATAAGGTCTTAATAAGTAAATATATAAAAAGTAGCTTAGTTATATAAGTAAGTATAAAGCTCTAAGCTATGGATTATCTTTTTACTATAAAAGGCTATTAATATAAAACAACTAGTATTATTAAGAGAACTATCTTTATTATCTAATTAATACTTATTATTATTGCTCTTACTAGCCTTATTAAGCTTATTACCTTTATAATTAGCAAGAAACTAAGTAAAGGTTTATAATACTTCTATGAAGTACTAAGACTTAAAGTATTTAAATAACTACTTATATTTATTATTATTATATTTTATTAACTAATAACTAGACTTACTATAGATAAAGCATTTCTTATTTATAAAATTACTTTTACTATAAAATATGTATATATATAAATTATTCTATAGCTATTATTACTAATAATAATTATTATAGCTATTATACTTTTAATTAACTTAGTATTACTTATAGTCCTATAGAGAACTTTTAGTAATAAACTTGGCCTTAGATTTATAAATAGCTATAGTATTACTTACTATATTATATAATTATATATAAAGAATATTTTAGCTTATTAGTAAGTTAGTAAAAGCTAATATATACTTGGGAATACTCTAGCAATATATAATAAGAGTATTATAATACTTCTTATTACTAAAGAGTTTTTACTTTTTTATTACTTTAATAAGTAATATAACTTTATTAATAAGTAAGTTAAGAACCTCTAGTTTATGCTTACTATAGTTGTTATTAGTAACTAATATAAAACGTAACTAATAAAGCTTTATAATATAGGTATAATAGACTTCTTTACTTTTAAAGTATACCTTAAGTTTTATAATCAATATATTAAAATTATTTTTAAACTTATAAAGAATAAAGTTATAATACTTCTATAATTTAGTTATAAGTACAACTTTAATAGTAATAAAATATTAGTTATTATAGATATCTATAGTTATAGATAAGTTAAAAAAGGTAGGTAACTTAGTATTAATTATCTTATATTAGTTATTATTATACTTTATAAAGGTATTATTAAAGTATAACTTTATAAGGTTTACTACTTACTATAGAGTAAAGCTATTACTTATTAATAAGTCTAATAAATATATAGCTAGATACTAAGTAATAGATACCTTAACTATAAGTTAATATAATATATTATATTAATAACTTTTCTCTATGAATAATAACCTAAAATCTAGGTTATTAATAAATATTAGCTATAGAGACTAGTCCATAAGCTAATTCTGTCTTCATAAGGTTTTATATAGTAAATTAGTTTCCAAGGTATACTTAGAGAAAGTAGCTCTTACTAATAGTTCTTATATATTATTATTATTATTCTTAATATTAGTAATAAAGTATATATCCTTAAGGTATTATATGAACTTTACATTTCTCTTAATAATAGTAGTAATACTCTTATTATCCTAGAGCTTATAATTATCTCTAGTAATTATCTAATATATCTACATAAATGCCTTAAGATATTAGTTTTATTTTACTTATACCTTTTAGTTAATAATAAAGATATAAAAGGTATTATAAAGAAAATAATTAATAATGTTAAAGTTATTCTTAGTTTATTTATTAAAGTTAATAATTAACCTTTTTTAAAGTTCTTAAGTAAAGACATTATTCTTTTTATACTTTATTATATAATACATTATTATTACCTAGAGTTTTATCTTATATATTACTTTAGTTAATATGTATCTAAGATATAAAAATCTTTATATACTTAGAATTATATATAATTAGTATTATATAAGTATCTTAGGTAATACTTATATCTCTTATATATTAGTTAGAGTAGTTAGATTATAACTTATAGTATTTATAGTATTATTACTACTTACCTTAGATAAAGCTATTATAATTACTTTTTATTAGCTTATAATCTCTTAAATATAAATATTTTCTCTAGTAAGCTAAAGGGTATATATATTTATTAAAGAAATTACTATTAGTAATATAAATAGTATAATAAAGTAAAGAAAGAGAAATATATATATATATAATTAACTAGGTACTTTTCTAAGTATTCTTACTATTAAAAGAAAGGTAAAGTAATATAATTAACTAAGTATACCTTAGTATTTAAAAGTAAGTATTTAAAAGTAATTATATAAGTAACTAAGTATTTCTCTAGCTTATTATCATAAAAAAAAAGTTATTATAAAAGGATAAAAAATCTATATAATTATTTAAATACTCTTTAATTATTATAAAGTACAAAGAAGTAAAAAGTTAGTATAAACTAAGTACTTTCTAGTATTAATTTTTCTTTATTACTTTAGTAGTAATAATAACTATGAAGGCTTTTTGAAATATTAATATATAAAATAAGGTATTTTTTATAGTTAAAAGTTAACTTTTTATATTATAAGTTATTAGATTTATAAAATAGTTATATATTTTAATATATTATAAGTTATTAAGAGAATATATTACAAGGTTAAGCTAAAAATAATTAATAATAGTTAGATAATAACTTAGTTAATAAAAGGCTTTTTATCTAATAAAAGATATTATAACCTAAAGTTAATAATAAGTAATACTATAAACCTTACTTTAAATAAAAGGTATAAGCTTAATTAAAGTAATTTATAGCCCTTTTTTAAAAAACCTTACTAATTTATAGCTTTTTATAGTAATAATAATTATAGAGTTAACTATTAATTAATATTAATATTATAAAGGTTATAATATAGTATATTATATATATTAATAGGTAAATAATAAATAATAAGATAAGGATTATAGTATATATTATATATAAAGAAAAGAGAAGCTATTATAAGCTACTTAGTCAAAGTAAGTAGGTTATAACTAGCTTACTTATAGTAGAGACTGTGGTGAAACCTGTAGGTGGGGTTGTGGCGGAATCGCAGTTCTTCTGCTGCTGCGTTATTGGAGTTAAGTCTGATAATGCCGATCGGTCCCGCGATGATAGGCATCGCAACAATAACCGGGCTGGTAATTTAACCAATGGTAAAAGTCATGCTGAAATGATTGCCTGGCTGAGCTCTGTAGGTATATAACGCTGCAACTGCACGCCAACAGGTCTTGGTGTCAGCGTAAAATCTATAGACAAGTTCCAAGCTCCGCCAGTAGATCCATTGCGAGGACGTCAATCGCTCCAGTTCGTTGGTCCTCGATTCCGAATGAAAGAAAAAGTACGTCATCTAGGAAGCCATGGTATTTTTGGCTCTTTTGTTTCCAACTCATAGACGTTACGTAGAGCATGTCAGAGCCACCATCAACCCTTTTCTCCCGGCCATGAATCCAAATTGGCCTTTTCGACACTGCAAATAGTTCAAAGGGCGCCTGTTGCCGGAACACCATCACATACGGTTCATATTCACTATGAAATCGGTAATACGTCTTGTGCTGAATGATCGTGAATAAAAACGTGTTGTTGCCGGTGGCCTCGCACGTCGGGTCACTTCTACTGCAAAACGATATGCTGAGTGAGTTGGTCGCCTGATGTATTGACTCCAGATCCGGCGGCAGCTCTGGCATGTACTTGCTTAGACACGCTTCGTCTCCAGCTGCCAGAGGCGCAAGGTCCGGCCCCACAGAGCCGTCCGCATCCAGCTTGGCAAACACCCGTTTCGGCGCGACATCTTGATGGATGTAGGCCGCTCCATCCTCATCCCAGAAAGGGAACCAATTCTTCTCCATTGTGCCCCAAGGCGGGGGACGTTGAAGCTCTCTGCCCACGTTAAAGCCTGAGTCCAGTGACATCTCAAAGCCCCAGTCTCCGAGCGTGGGGAAATTTTGCATGAACTGTCCGAAGCATGTGAACCTGGAGTTGGAGCCGAAAACAATAAATGGAGACTTGGGGCCATAAAAGACGCGCGCATCGTGAGGCCCGACATTAAGGGCGATATATGCCAGCTCTGGGGGGCATTTGCCGTCGCCGCTCTTTGTCGCGGCAATGGGGAGAACCGATGGCGGCTCGACGCAGTCCAATCCTTCCAGCGTAAAGACTGCGTTGCAGATCAATTCGAGGTGCTCCACTGTGTTGTCGTCTATTTTTCTTTTTTGTGCAACGATGATGAATGTGTTATCGAGGCTTGGATGGGGTAAGATATTGGGGTTGATGGTTTCTTGTTGCCCAAAACGTATAGCGAAGAATTTCTTATCCGCTGTTGATGTTGAGAATATCTCGTGATGCGATGCCGCTTCTGCTGTTGCTGATACAGGATATTTCGCTGCAGGAGCTGTCGCTGCAACCGTTTCTTGTGGCCGGCTTGCCGGGCCCGAGGGCAGCGGTTGTTGGTAAGGCTTGAGTTCATCGTTCTGTCTCCAATTTGATGCGAAAACGAGATCGTACCAATGGTTGAACCCCGTTGAAGCGTCTCTGAGGTCGACATATCGGGTGGCGATATAAATGAGAAAGAGCAAGGGGCCAACGATGAAGCCGACGCGCTTGAAGTCCCTGGCAAGCATTGCGAGTGACTTTTCTCACGGGCCGAGGCCTCGAACCATGCAGCTAAATCCAGCGTCAGATGAGACTACTGGTAGGGCTGCAACAATAGAAGACAAGTGAAGAAGTTCGCTAGTTGACTTATTTTTCCTACCACTCAGTCAAGCTTGGCTGAGATTCAAGGTCTGTGAAAACGACTGCGGAGAACCAGCACAAGGAAGGCTGATTCGGATCCGGCCCGAGATCAGGGAATGAGCAAGCAGAACAACCAAACTATGCGGGGTGACGGGGCAAAAGTTCTCTGTGATAGAGACGTTGTCGGTAAATGCATGTCGTATGATAATGATCGGCGGACTAGTTGCCGCCAAAAACCGAAAACGACCATCACACAGCTGGGTTTCCCCTCACTTACGAGGGAGCCTGCTGGGTCTTAGCCCCAGCCACCCACTTTGCTAAGGCGAAGGTGAATTGGGAAGCATTAACCTTAGTATTGGTGTGCTCGTAACCGAGAAAAGGTCCGAATCAGAGTAATGATTCGCCCAGGGCCCGTCACTCTTGTCGCATAAGCATGTGAGCAAGCATATGCCTCGGTGTGTTGTGCGAACCCCGGTCAGTTTCGCGATTCCTCTCCCAGTTCCGGCCTCCCACGCCAGTTCCAAATCAGGCAATGCATCCGTTCCTGCAGCGTCACTACATAGGTGTGATGTATGATGCAGCAGAACATTAAAATAGTGTAGGACGTGCAAGCGCGAAAAACTAGGGTGCCAGGTGCGATATTGTCGACCGGCCCAGTTCTCTGCCATAAGCCTCTTCGAGGCAGATCTCACCTCATGCGTCACGATTAGTTTATCAATACCGTTCAGCTCGCCAGCCCGCGTGGCAAGCGGATTGTTGGTATGCCTTTGGACACCCGGGCCTAGACTAGGAATAGCTGGAAGCTCACTTCGCCAATCGGCCAAGTCCCATCACATTATGTCTCTGGTCCCACGAAGATTGTGCCTTTTGTGTATCGGAATCTTGGCCCCTTATGACTTTACCTGATGACTCGTATTACGAAGATAAATATACAACTTATACAACTTCCAAGATGTTTTCTTCAGTATATGCCGTATTGCCTGAAACCCTCTGATATATACGTGACCGAACCCGATAATCCAATATCTTCCGGCTCAGACCTTTGTTGCCGTGGCCGAAGTATTGAGCGTCTTTCTGTAAAGCCACTGCGCAAACCTGACACTAGGTTCATCAATGAACCTCGTAACAAGCTCTGCCAACCAAAAGGTAACTGGCAATATAACCAAGTGCGGGAGGATGAAGGCCGGCTCCAATCCTAGAGGGCCAATCTTCGGCAGAGGGAGCTTCTCGACCAAGTGTGCCAGGTGCTGCTTCTCCGAGTCTTTGTAGAAACCGACAATCGTGTAGAGGCGATCCCCAAGCGTGCTCAAAACAGGTCCGTGGACCAGATAGAGAGCAAACGAGATCCGTCCAAGATACTGGCAGAAGCGCGTCTCAAAGAACCTCCTCAGCCACCAAATACGGGGAATCGAGGCTAGAAGTAGCACTGCAGCCCAGAAAAGGTAAAACCACTTGTAATCAAACACGGCTTGAGGTTTGAGGAAGGATAGATAGTACCATCCACGGTTTTCGCGCATCCTCATGACATCGCCTGTGTATGAAGGGACACCACCCAGATACATGGAAATGAGAAACATGTGATAGAAGATGAAAGTTTTGACCGCCTCCAATCTCTTGAAGAAATACGGCAGTTCATTCCTCTGAACCAGCATGTCAAGATCGCAAAGAACCATGCCCATCACGAACATGGCGCCGTACCATCCGTCCGCGACGTACATGAAGTAGAATGCGAGTCCAGCCTCGCACCAGAGCCGGGCGTTTCTAGTGCATCGCGAAAATGCGAGGAGTGCGGTGTATATGATTACTGAGCCTTTCATTTCGACAGGGATGGACCAAAGATGATGGTTCCAGCTGAAGAAGGGGCTGCTGCCAGTGGTGAAGATGAAGCTGAAGTTTTTCAGCTCGCAGTACCATAGCCATAAATCTTCTTTCCAGGTTGACGACCGATCAATGTTGTCAACCCAAAGGTCGGATAGATGAAGGAAGCTCATGTATATGAACGTGGTCGCCATCAAAGGAAGATAAAGTCTGGTCCATCTCCTGAACAGGGCTGAGCCAACGTTTTCTACCAACTTGCCATGATCCCCGGATTGAATCAAGCTCAATGGTTTGGCAGAAAGAACGTAACCGGATATGACGAAAAATGTCGACACAGCGAAATGGCCGCCAGTGAAGAGATTCCGCACTCCAGGAAAGGCGACAAAGTGATATTTGTTTTCGTAGCCAAAAGAGTTTTCGAATATGCGATTCTGGACATGCGGCTCGTGTGCCCAAAGCTCGTGGTGGTGCCAGTAGACCAGGAAAGCTGCGAATCCGCGAAGACCGTCGAGGTAAGCCGTGGGTCGTAAAACATCCGGTTTCTTTGCGTCTCGGATGGGCCAGAGAAAAGCCTTGAGACGGGCAAGATTCAAGCGTGGAGGCCGCCTGCTTCGTAAGAGGGTGGTCGGCTTCCAGTCGACGCCTTCAGCGAGCCATTTAGATTTCTCAGACCAGTTTGGCTTGATTTCGTCCCATTCTTGACTGTCTAGAATTCCATCCTTCCTGGGAGACATTTTATGGACTCGCGAGATGTTGAATTCAACGGTTGATTGATGCGAAGGGTGAAAGCTCAATCTTGGGTTCTTGACGATATCAGATGAGTGCTTGCGGGCGCTGGCTGTGGATGCTCAAAGATGATTCCAGCTCTTCCTTTCGAAGTATTTGTTGATTTGGACAAACTGCACCGCTCTTTCTAGTATCGGCAGAACCTGCATGGGCACCTCATGCCCGGATGTCAACAAGGAGTCACCTTCGAACAAGTGTAGTCCGGCTTGGCGTTGGTCCTTGCGGTACGGTATTGAAATAAACAATTGCCTCCCAAGGGATTGTTCATCCAAAGTTTCACAAGCTAAACAGCCTTGATCACTGACTGAACAGGCTGGACCATGGGACAGTTCCGAGGTCGAAAGCTGGAGGATGCGGGGTGGCGGGTGTCCAGGGCGAATGCTCCACCGATCGTCCGGGTTTCCTGGTTCAAAATGCGGGGGATTGACAAGGATATAATGCGGAGAGCCAACTACGAGTGAACAAAACCAACGGTGTGAAGACAAACTCACCCGAGTCCTTTCACCGTGACGTCTATCACATTTATTGATTGCGGTTCCGCCGAGTAACCCTGGTAGCCTTTTCCAACGATGTTGCGTGGGTTGGTCTAATTAGGAAAATGACCCGATATGCAAACCACATTATGCAAACCACATTGTCAGTTCAAGCAACGTTGGCCGGTTGGATCGTGTTGGTGTTTGTTGTGGGAATTGGAATATACTGCTGCAAACATTCCTGATTTGGAACTTTCCACCGTCCGTAGTACCCCTGACTATCCGTGCCGGTGATGCCGGTGGTCATGATCGTCCAGTTGATTCTCGAATCAGTCCCATCTCCCGGCGCTATTATGGCGCGAAATGCAGTCGGCTGCAAAGAGGGGCTCGTCACATCGGCTCGTTCTGAATGGCTGCAACTTTGGATGGTGGGCTTTTTTCCCGTCCAAGCTGTCCGAGTGAGAGAACCGTTGAGCTCACATTGCAGCCTTTCTCGTATAGAGAAATAGGTGAGATATCATCCCAGGCCCAAAACTAATCATACAGTCACTCGGATCTTCACAGGACAAACACAATGCAAATCTGGAAAGAAAACCTCGGCATACCCTCCCTCTTTTGGATTCCCGCGCCTCGGCTCGTGGAATTACTACACTAGGGGACTAGAGGTTATCTGAAGGCAACTGGGGGAACATCGGAATGGCTGTAGGGCAATCCCCGCCTCGGCGGAGAAGATACTCGGTGTCCTGCGCCTCCATGCAAGGGTCTCCTTCAAATCATGACATCTATTACCCCACTTGTGTCCCTTCATGTTCGTCGCATTGTTCCCCAAAGCTTAATCCAAAAGCTTTTTCTCTTCGCTTGAACACACTCTAAGCTTTTGACAACCTCAACCAACATGTCTTCACCCATCATGAGCCCATTAAGTCCACTTAGCCCAACAGGCTCAACGAAAGCCAACCTCTTCAGAAACCGAGTTCCGACACAGCTTCGGAGATGCATACCCTTATACATAGCTTGTGTATGCGTCATCCTTCTTGTTGCAAACCTCGACTTGTTTGGGTCGATGCCAAAGCCTGCTAAACTCTCTAAACGAGGTGGTCGACATTCATCAATAAGCCAGAGAGCGACCTTTCCCAAGAAAATATGGCAGTCGTGGAAGGTTGCACCATTCGCTTTTGAGAATGAGCAGGTTCTTACCGCACGTACTTGGACCGACAAAAACCCAGGTTACCGGTATGAGGTTCTGACCGACAATAACGACATGGAGTACGTCGAAGAGCATTACGGACCCGATGGGTTCGACCGCCCAGACATCGTCGATATGTACCGCAACGTCAACGCTACCATAATTAAAGCTGACCTTCTTCGCTACATGATCATGTATGCGGAGGGGGGGGTCTATGCGGACATTGATGTCGAGGACCTCCGATCTGTCAGCAGATGGATTCCAGAGCGGTATGACGAGGCGGATATCGACCTCGTCATAGGTGTTGAAATCGATCAACCGCATTTTAGAAACCACCCAATTCTTGGCAAGAAATCCATGTCCTTCTGCCAATGGACATTCATGTCGCGCCCCGGTCATCCTGTCATGTTGAAGCTAGTCGAAAACATCATGGCGTGGCTCAGCGACGTGGCAAAGTCTCAAGGCGTGACCATCTCAGAGGTCAAGCTCGACTTTGACGAGGTCATTAGTGGCACAGGGCCCTCAGCTTTCACCAAAGCCGTTCTGGAAGTAATGAGTGCGCGGTCTCGCGCGGGGCCGGTAACATGGGACACCTTCCACGACATTGACGAGTCGAAGGTCGTGAGCAACATACTCGTCCGCGACGTCGAGTCTTTCGCTGCAGGCCAAGGTCACTCCGACTCGGGAAACCATAATTCCAGAGGTGCCCTTGTCAAACACCACTACCACGCTTCGAACTGGCCCAGCCGACACCCCCGGTTCAGACACCCCATCTTTGGCGAGGTCGAGAGGTGCAACTGGAACGTTGACTGCGTCATGAAGTGGGATCAAGAAATTGCTGCATTCAACTCGCTCTCTCCCGAAGAACAAAAGCAAGAGATTGAAAAGCACGATAACCTTCAAAAGCTGCAGTCACAGCAGGCCGAGCAGGAGGTCATGCAGCAGGGAGCAGCTGGGCAGGTGGCGTTACATATCCCACCTCAGCAACTTTTTGACGTTCCCGCGCAACAACCTGCACGGCAAGAAGAGCTGAAAATGAAGTGAATACTCCTCGTGCTTTTTATCGGGGAAAAGACGACAGGTATCCAAGACATATCGAACCACCTTCATATAGGGTACGGCCATTACAAACAGTCAAAATTCACGGAGCCAAGATCGATGCACGCGAGATAAGAGATTGCGATGAATTATCTTGGGCCAAGGTTGCGAGATGAAGACATGAGGTGCGTCGCTTGGATGCAGGCTCCTATATAATGCTAGGGAACAACCTGCCTAGATAACTGTCAGGTCAAGCCGCGTCATGACCCAATGACTGAGGATAGAAACTGGCATCATCAGACACAAACACCAACATAGGTAAATAGTCTTGAGGGGGTCGTGAAGATGGGTAGATGTAATTACAGATACATAATCAGCCACACCGATTGCATCCTGGGTAGCTTGGCATTATCCACGCTACACAGCTTCAGGAGAGGAACTGGGTTAACAGGACAGTACATAATCCGTTCATTAATCTATAAGAACCATATCATTTACATCATAACATTGGCATTCATGATAGTCAAAACCTTCGGACAAGAATGATATCGAGTACTTAAAATAGCAATATTAGCTGCACGTCAATCTTGTTTTTACCTCTGTATGAGTGTCCAAACACATGTAGCTACGTTCTAGCTCTCCGTCGAATAATAGCCAAGAATACTGAGCCCATGTTTATATCGAATAGCTTACAATTCATTGACCACTGAGCACACCACTTCTACTATGCCACCCACCATGAGCTCAGTCATACCCTTTGGCAGTTGGTGACACTTTGGGGCGAGGGCTAGCTAGAAAACAAGCTTTTGCCCTGCTTGTCCCGGCACAGTTGCGATGACTTTCGAAGAGCCGAGGAGCGTGTAAGAATAAGGGGGAGAGTTGGCGTTCAAGGTGCCAACTGGAGCACGGTTGGAAGCACCGCCCAAGTCGTTGTCAATTGCGACAGCGTAGCCGACGATGTCAGAGTCCTGAGAGGTTATGGGGACAGTGACGTTCCTGAAAACGTTGCTTTGGGCAAGGACCTGGGCCTTCTGCCTGGTATTTATGGCGGAATTGCCGCTACAAACTATCAGTAATTGTTTTTTACGGTTACACGACTGGATAATGAACGTACTTCAGATGGTAGGAGTTGTAGATGTGGCCGGTACCGAATCGCAAGGACGGCCCGCGAGAGCCAAAGTTGGCCCAGTAGTTGTTGGCGTAGGTTATCCTAAGATGACCGCTGTCCTCCTCACCGTTGTTTTCACTGTGACCAATCAAGGAAGTCTTCCAGTGGTCATGAAAGTACGTGCTGTTGGACGTCAGTGCCAACATCTTCTGAAGTGATTTGAAACAAGTTGACTAACTAAGAAATCGTGATGTAGTCGGCTCCATGCGAAGCATCCACTTGACCGTCGTAGTAGTCCTTGTCAGCGACAAGAGCAGAGCTGAACTCGCAGTGATCAATCCATACGTTGGTGCTCTCCTTAACAAAACATAGTTGTCAGTCTCTTAGGCACAAATGGGATCTCTCCACATTCCATACCTCGATTTTGACAGCGTCGCCAGTAGAAGCCAGGACTTTAGAAGACTTGATTTTGCGGATTATCACGTTAGATTGGCGTCGAATGTGTAGACCAATACCTTCGAAACCTGTTCAATCTTCTGAGTTAGTACCTATATGTGGGCAGCAGGTCATGGGGATACACTACTTACCCCCTCCAGCGAGCCCGATCACAGACTTGTTGCTACCAATGCGAACATTGGCAGTGCCCTTGATAATACCCTGAACAACAACGATTTTGGGCGCAGCATCCTTCTCGTTGACAGAAGCAGTAAATTGAGCAAGGGTTGAGACAGTAGTGACGGTTCCACCCGATCCTCCAGAGGTTCTGCAGCTATGTCAGCATCTCTTTCTGAGAAACGGCCTGGCCAAGAACTTACCCTCCGTTCAAGGTAGCATATCCAAGCGTGGCTTTGTCAGAGATAGATGCGCGCTTAACAAGGTGAGGCTTCTCGGCAAAATTGTCAATGGTAGGAGTCGGCGTCGCAGCGGCGAGCGCGAATAGTGTCGCCAAGACGGGGATGATCTTCATCTTTGGAAATCGAGAAAATTTTCCAGACAGCAGAAGAAAACACAAATCTGCCAAGAGGCTCCAACGATGAGGGTTTGGTTGTGCCGAGAGGTTGAAAGCCCATTTATACACATCTCTCTTAGGCGTTTGCCTGCGTACAATCGTCTATTTGACAAGGGTCTCATCACGCGATCAACTCATACGCTAGTGTAACTGCGGAATACCTAAAGACATAGAGGTCTTGGTTATGCAAGCCTAACCATTATGAGACTTGATCAACTTAAGGGAACTTTTGGAGGCCGGACTGTATTCTGGATGATTCCGCGAATCGCAATCCGTTGCCGTATTGTAGTTTCTGAACCCCCGTCAGATGTATTCTTCGGGTCTTCCCCAGAAACTCCCGAGCCCACCTCCATCAAAAGAAGACGACAAGTAAGGCTTGCAGGTTGGACTGCACTAAGGTCTTTCTACACAGGCACCTAACATTCAAGAAGGAACAAGAATTCATGCAAATGTGTCAATCGCGCCATGGGGCGTTCGGGGTCGACGCGAGCAAAATTTCCTCGAATCAGCACACTGCCTGGGCTCAGAGGTGCAGCAGCATTTGGGCTACACAAACTTCCCAAGACAGATTATGAAGATTAAAGGGAAGTTTTCATTGGTCAACAGCCATACGTCCCTTTCGAGTGGATCGTATCCAATCGTTACCAGGTTGATCAATGTGTTTCGTTGGACGGGATTATGAAGAACAATTTTTCCTTTCAAATCTTAGGAAACGGAGTGCGGATTGCGGCTGAGGAGGAAAACATATCCGTCGTTCACCGTTAACGAGTGTTTGTCTCTCCCCAGTTACTATGTAGTGTGTTGATTTGCAATCATCTCACGGTAATGAAGCCAACTTGAGAACAGGCCGATGGCCGGCGAGCCGTGATCTAAGCGTCTGATCTTTCATGGCCGTTGGGGGATTGCTTCTATGCTGGATTAGTCACCATATTTTCGGAGGGTATCGCTGTTTCTTGGTGCGCAACAGTGACTGTTAGTATGTGATATGTTGCTGATATGGCTCGCCCCAAATCACGAAAGATGAGAGCATCAAGTTCGTTATGGAACAAGTGATATTACCCAGTAGCCAGAAACGACGCTTAGCCGGTTAGGATGGTCAAGTCAGATTATAAGCTCTTAACGCCTCAATATAGAGCCTTATGTTGGAAGACGTTTAGCCTAACGAATCAAGTCGATGGTCTCGTGCAGCATGTGATGTGAAATACACACCCAGTATTTTTTTTCACCCGATTCTCAATCACATGCTCTTGATGCAGTACTTCGAAATGACGTAGATGATACTCGCGTCTCAACACGACTCAGGCCCTAGTGGCATGCACAAGGATGTTGCTAAGTTGACATGCCGTACAGCTTAACGGGAAGACACCCCCGAAAAGAGTATCCTTGAATCGAATACCCTTAATCAAGTTTACTTGATGCACACGAGCTTTTAATATTCATAGGTTTCGATAACTATTCGTGCTTGCGAAAGGTTCAATTTTTGCTTGTGGCGTCTGTGGTATTGGACACACACTCTCATGTCGTGGGCACATAATAAGCGTGCAAACTTCGCAATAAACCTGCTTAGAGCCTACTGATGTCTAGGTATGCTGCATTTCGGGTAGACTCAAAAACAAACTGTCCTCGAACTTTTGTAACCATGTAAGCTTCTCATCAAGGCGATTGTGTTCCGCCCAAGGAAGCCAATTCCGCAAACCGGGGTTACACGCAATTTTCTGCCGACAGTGTCTACACTGGAGGTAGGAGTATATGTTCATCGTCGGGTTCTGGATAGGTGCATTTGACATGTTCAGTGTCTGTGCCAAAGCTACCAGCGCAACGGCGTCAGGCATCGCAACCTAGACGTCCCTCGGCTATGTGCGTGTGTTTCCCACCTCGGGAGTTAAAGTCGATGCCGACCGTGTCCGATCTTCGGGACGCTGGCACAGCCAGATTCAGCGGGCCGTCTCATGAAGCAGGGATATCCCAGCGCGCTCTTCGTGGAGTTGACGCGTGAAGCAGTGGGTTTTGCCTAACCTGATGTAGCAATTGCCGAGGCATTCCCCATCAAAGCATCATCGCCAGATCTCCGAGCCGGAAGTCGAAACCTTAGTTTGTGTCTGGACACCACGCGGTAGAAGACATCAGTCCTACAAAACCCCAGCTACAAGGCCTCCAGTTCTCCTGAAAGTCTTCCCAGCACAACTCTACTTACCCCCATCCTCAACTACCATACCCAACCAAGATGCCGAACACTCCCGATTGGGTCAAAGCCCTCCAACCGTCGGGCCCGCAGGGTACCGAGCTTCTCGCTCAGGAGAGAGCAAAGTCCAACCTCAACGTCGACCAACTTGCGACGTTTATGTTCACAAATGAGGCTTTGCAGCGCAACGAGAGGATATTGAACATTCTCAAGAACGATCCCGTCTTTGATAAGACACAGAACTACTTCCGCGGCCGCGATGCACGAATTGAGGCGGCGCTGGCGCGGGGGAAAAGACTTTTCCAGCTGACCAAGGAGCACAATTGGTCGCAGGATGAATACATCGTTGCCAATGACCTCATCGCCGAGCCAACGCCTTACGGGTTGCACGCGAGTATGTTTCTCGTTACGTTGCGCGAGCAAGGCACCCCGGAACAACATAAGCTCTTCCTTGAGCCGGCACAGAACTACGAGATCCTCGGGTGCTACGCCCAGACCGAGCTTGGCCACGGCTCCAACGTGCGAGGCCTGGAGACGACAGCCACCTGGGACCCGTCTGACAAGACGTTCGTCCTGCACTCTCCTCACCTAACCGCCTCCAAGTGGTGGATCGGTTCATTGGGCAAGACGGCGACGCATGCTGTCGTGATGGCTCAGCTGGTCCTCAACGGCAAGAAGATTGGCCCCCACCCGTTCGTTGTCCCTATCCGCGACAAGAAGACCCACGAGCCTCTTCCGAACATTCACGTCGGCGATATTGGTCCCAAGTTTGGTTACAACACCATGGATAACGGTTTCCTGCTTTTGAATAATGTCAAAATCCCGCACAACCATATGCTCGCCCGCTTCTCGTCCATCGACCCGGACACGGGTAAGTACAGCAGACCGGCGAACCCGTCGCTCATCTACGGCACTTTGACCTGGGTCCGGTCAAACATTGTTCTCCAATCGGGCTCTGTGCTCGCCAAGGGTGTCACCATTGCTACCCGCTATTGCGCCGTCCGTCGCCAGTTCCAGGACCGCGATGCCCCGGCCAACGAGCCGGGCGAAAACCAGGTGCTCAACTACACCATGGTGCAGATCCGCCTGCTGCCACTGCTTGCCGCAACTTTCGCTCTCCACTTCACCGGTCGCGGCATGATCAACCTTTACAACGAGAACCAGAAACGGATGAGCGCCAAGGCGGTCAAGGTTAGCGATGTGAACCGCAACCCTGGGCCCGAGGAGCTGAATCCCGGCACCGACCTCCTCGCCGACCTTCACGCCACTTCGTGCGCCCTCAAGGCCTACGGCTCAACTGTTGCGGGAGAGGGTCTAGAAGTTTGCCGGCGTGCCTGCGGTGGCCATGGCTACTCCTCCTTCAGCGGTATCGGGTCCTGGTATGCGGACTATCTTCCCACACTCACGTGGGAAGGAGACAACTACATGCTTACCCAGCAAGTCTCTCGTTATCTTCTCAAGTCCGCCCGCTCTGTCTTGAAAGGCAATCACGGCAACAACGACACGACCCGCATTCTATCCGAGTTCCTCCGTCGGCGCGACATCGGCGCCGCCTTCGACGTTCTCGACTCCGACGAGGACCTCGTCGCTGCCTTTGCCTGGCGCGTCTCGTTCCTTACGTTCGAAGCCCTCCGCCACAGAGACGAGGACAAGCAGTCCTGGAACAGTCTGCTCGTGGACTTTTGGCGCCTCAGCACAGCGCACGCGCAGTACATGGTCGTCAAGAACTTCTACGAGGCGCTCAACGACAAGGCCACAACCGAGCAGCTCGACAAAGACACGGTCGGCTTGCTGCATAAGCTCTTCAGACTGTATGCCTTGAACACGCTCGAGCAGGAGGCCAGCGAGTTCTACAGCTCGGCCGCCGTTACAGTCCGCCAGATCACGCTCGCGAGGACAAAGGCGGTCATGACTCTTTTGGAAGAGATCCGTCCCCACGCCGTTCGCTTGGTTGATGCTTGGAAGTTTGATGACTGGGTACTGGACAGCAGTCTAGGCCGCTACGACGGCAAGGTCTACGAGGATATGTTCAAGCGTGCCAGCGAGGACAACCCGCTAAACAGTGTGGTCTTCGACCCCTACCCGAACAGCAAGGTCTTGTTCAAGAAGGACAACCGGGGGAATTTGAGAAGCAAGCTATAAGTCATCAGTTTACACTCGAGGGATTATAGAGATAGACTTTAGATCATATAGGGTTCGGAGTACGTGTTGTCTTTGTAGATTTACCAGCGCAATGCCGATAGGAACAGATGATGAATTTTGTGTATCATCGTTTATCCCACTCGAACGTATCATCTGTTATTCCCTATTCCCATTGATTGCATGTCAGAAGGCGGATGACCCCGCCACCAAAATGGGGCCGCGTTTCTCTTCATTTGCTTATGTCAATGGCCCGAGCCGTCAGCTCTGTCTACAGCTCGCTCAATCTTCTGCCCTATTTCCTAGTTCACCCATGAGTATGAATTATTAATATGCAATAGGAGCTCAGGTACTTTAGCTAAGGAAGGTTAAGATTATATTCCTGGTACCAGGCAGGGGCCATACCTAGGTTACAATCAATAGGCCAAGATGGCTTTAAATAGAGATAGAGATCAAGAGAAATGAGCATCTATAGTAGGTTTATTCCATATACCTGCCTCGCCCAGTAGCTGGACTAACCCATGAATCTGTTGTGGGGTAGAATTGAAATTAGATAAACCTCTACTGCATATTATACCTTGCTCAAAACCTGTTAATTCATGTGCCGCAGAGATTTTTCGGTCATATAGCCTGGGTTACTGTATGTTTTACAAGCAGGTCAGGGCAACTAACTGTACCACAAAGTAAAAGCTTTAGTAATAAGGCAACTATATTATCATCTCCCGTTCTGCATCATGTAGTTATGTCGGCCAGCACCCCAACTGGTTGGGCCATAACAGTAGAAAGCTAAGATGTTCATCTTTACATATGATCTAAAAGACAACTTCATGATACTGGTAATAGAAAACAAGCAGTCGGTGGCTGTCTGTAGTGCCTAACTAATGTATGACGGCCGTTGCTACACCGAACCTCTCAGAAAGTATTACGAAAGCTGCTGCCGCAAGACAATTTGAGAAATATGAGCCTGATGTGTCCTTGCCCTCAAAAGCCATATCGAAATACCCTTGTACTTTTGGCCAGTCGAGAAAACCAACGGCGTCAACTTTCTCCTTGGTCAGCAACCGTGCCAAAAGCCTATGCATTGGGCCTCCTTTAGGATAGACATTGGACGCCATAAATCCGTGTTTCGGTCGCGAATAAATCTCCTGTGTAACGAAAGGCTTTGCTGCCTCGCGCAAAATCCATTTTTCGCGGAACATGGAAGCGACAGTCTTGTTGCCAGCAAGCCTCATGGCACTCACACCGCTGTCCAAGCCTGCACCTTGAGGGAAATATCCCAGCTTGACGCTAGGTGGCAGAGCTGCTACGAATTCGATAACCTTGTGATCCAAAATCGGGGGGCGGCCCTCGATACTGTGTGACATCTCTGTTCGGTCCCCGTTGGTAGGGATGACAAGGTTCGGAAGGAAAGTTCTCATGTTCTGGTACAAGCTAGCATTGAGTGAGTGCCACTTGTTCCTGATGTTGTCCTGGACATCCGGACTAAAGGCGTCTAGCCTAGTCTGTAAATTTTGGTCGATGTCGTACTTCTTTTGAAGTTCTTCCTTGAAGAGGGTTTCACCGGTCCCAGTCCCCAGATAGAAGGCAGTTTTAGTGTTGTTGAAACGGCTCAAAATACCCGGGCTAGCGGTCTGCATCTCCTCAGCTAAACCCGGGTATCCATACTTAGACCACACTTCACATGCCTGTTCAGAGGCCGGCTTGGAAAGCTCTTTGTGATTTTGGTTGATTTGTGCGTCTGGGCGGGAATAATCCGGCTCCAGAAGATAATCAGGAAGAATCCACGGATACCTATTTTTAACTTAGTTAAGGGTTATATAGCAGATACTTCAGTTGGTTCCTACCCAGCAAATGTTTCATCAGCACCTTCACCGGTGAGAATTACCTTGATACCATTCTCACGGGTTAGTTTAGCTAAAGCAATCTTAGCTGCGATACTAGTTGATGTAGCGGGCTGTCTTGAATAACAACCTCAGTCAGTATATTGTCTGCCTAATATTCCGGTCGAAACCCATGCACGAAGAAGTTACTTACTCAGTATGCCAGATCACTTCTTCATAGTACGAACTCATAAGTTCCTCGTCCGCCTTCAGCCTCACGTTTCGCACACCAAGATATTCAGCTGTTCTGCTAGCGATACCTATAGCAAATTGTTCAGGATATAGCTCTTTCTTAAAACACGGGCATAGAGTTCTTTATAAGATCAGTTCGGAACTTACGGGACTCATCGAATATCGAGTTCTCCTGATCATTGTTGACTGCAATGCTAAGGGTAGTGATTCGCTCAGAGCCGCTACCCATTGCGATACCTTCTTTATCCGCAAGGTGTTTCGCGATACCGGCAACCATAGAGGAGTCGAGCCCACCAGACAAATAGATCCCAACTGGGACGTCTGCACGAAGGCGCAAGCGCACAGCTTCCACAAGTTGTTCTCGTAGTTGCTTAACCATCTCGTCCATGGAGCGATTATCAACCTTGGTCTAAAGCAACCATGGTCAGTCCGACAGTAAAGTTGAATATTGATGGTTGAAGTACTTTGTCTGGGAATTCAATCTCCCAGTACTTAGAATGCGTGATGATTCCTTCTCGTGTTACCTTCATATAGTGGCCCGGCTCAATCTACGAAGTCTTAGCAGGTGTCATGAAATTGATGCAAGACCCCTTACTCTGTTGACGCCCTTAAACAATGTGGAAGAACCATAAAAGACTCTTCCGAGTGCAATGGATTCTACATCCCACTCTGGCTTCCAGCCTAGACCTAGGAACGCCTTGATCTCCGATGCAAAGAATAACTCATTTTGAACAATAGTCCAATAGAGCGGCTTTATTCCGAGGCGATCGCGGACAGCAAAAACCTCGCCGGATTGATCGTCGTAAATAACCATTGAAAACTCCCCACGGCAATGCTCAAGGAATTCCGGAGCTCCGTATCTTTGGTACAGAGCCACAACGATCTCCGAGTCGCTGTTGCCCTTAAATTTGTAGCCAGCGTTGATACACTCCTCGCGCAGCCGCTCGTGATCGTAGATTTCGCCATTAATAACAGCGTGGAGGTGTCCTTGATCATCGTGCAGAGGCTGGTTACCTTCGGCTGAAAGATCGATTATGGAAAGGCGGCAGTGGCCAAGGCCTATTATTTATTGTCGCCGGGTGAGACTGGAGTCGTTCCAACACGGTCGGTTCAATCAAGGGGCGTTTCACTTACCAACGGTTGCGGTTGGGTCAACCCAGATCCCTTGCGCATCAGGGCCACGGTAAATCCAAACTTTTTGCAAGTCTGTCCATCTTGTTGACAGCCTCGGCTGTCTGGGCTGCCGGATCAGGGTTCTCACGACGGAGAGACACTACAACAGATACGCCGCACATCGTGAAAGTAGGTAGATAAAGTTGATAGGTAGTGATGAGAATGATTGATATGTGTGTAAAGGGAAGCATCTCCCAAGCGATTCCATGGTCCAAGAAATAATGGTTTTTATACTTGCGAAGCGTAGACCGGACCTCGTGCAATATAACTGTCAAAATAAGGGATTAACACCGGCGGCATTCAAAGTTTGATCCGAATTCCAACTAAACTAACTCTACGGAGTACAAATGTGTCAATTAGAGTTCCAGAATAATGGCAACTCTGAGTGCTCCGAGGTCCGATAATTCAATCTCTTAACGAGCATGTCAGAGGTAAGTGCGGGGTCATACCTATTAGGTGAGGTGTTAATATCTTTTACGTACTACTAAGCCATCCGCATGGCCAATATAGGCATTATGACGGCGACTGGCATAGATCTTAGTCGTAATAAGAGCAGGTTACAGGAAAATGTCACCATTACATGTGGGACGGATTTCGCTAGGTAAAATAACTGAAAACCGATAGCAGGTATTGTTGCGATGCCTATCATCGCGGGACCGATTGGCGTTATCAGGCTTAACTCTGATAACGCAGCAGCAGAAGAACTGCGATTCCGCTACAACCCCACCCATAGGTTTCACCACAGTCTCTACCATAAGTAGGCTAGTTATAACCTACTTACTTTAACTAGATAGCCTATAATAGCCTCTCTTTTCTTTATATATAATATATACTATAGTTCTTACTTTATTATTAATTATTTACCTATTAATATATATAATATATTATATTATAACTTTTATAATACTAATATTAATTGATAATTAACTTTATAATTACTATTATTATAAAAAGCTATAGATTAGTAAGACTTTTTAAAAGAAGCTATAAATTACTTTAATTAAGCTTATACCTTTTATTTAAAATAAGGTTTATAATACTATTTATTATTAACTTTAAGTTATAATACTTTTTATTAAGTAAAAAGCCTTTTATTAACTAGGTTATTACCTAATTATTATTAATTATTTCTAGCTTAACCTTATAATATATTTTCTTAATAACTTATAGTATATTAAAGTATATAGCTATTTTATAGATCTAATACCTTATAATATAAGAAGTTAATTCTTAACTATAAAAATATCTTATTCTATATATTATTATTTAAGTAAGCTTTTATAGCTATTATTATTACTAAAGTAGTAAAAAGAATTAATACTAAAGAAATACTTAGTTTATACTAATCTTTTACTTCTTTATACTTTATAATAATTAAAAAGTACTTAGTTATTATATAGACTTTTTTACCTTTTTATAATAATCTTTTTTTTATAATAATAAGCTAAAAAAGTACTTAGTTACTTATTTAATTACTTTTAAATACTTACTTTTAAATATTAAAATATACTTAGTTGATTATATTACTTTACTTTCTTTTTAATACTAAGAATATCTAAAGAAGTATTTAATTATTTATATATATATATTTCCTGTTTTTTACTTTATTATATTATTTATATTACTAATAGTAATTCTTTTAATAAATATATATACTCTTTAGCTTATTAAAAGAAATACTTATATTTAAGAGATTTTTAGGCTAATAGAGGGTAGTTATAATAGCTTTACTTAAGATAAGTAGTAGTAATACTATAGATACTATAAGTTATAATCTAATTACTCTAAGTAATATATAAGAGATATAAGTACTACTTAAGATACCTATATAATACTAATTATAGATAATATTAGATATATAAAGATTCTTATATCTTAAGTATATATATAAAAAATAAAACTTTAGGTAATAATAATATATTATTCAATAAAGTATAAAAAAGATAACATCTATATTTAAAGACTTTAAGAAAGGTTAATTACTAACTCTAATAAATAGACTAAGAATAACTTTTATATTTTTAATTATAGTCTTTATAATACCTTTTATATCTTTATTATTAACTATAGGGTATAGAGAAAATAGGGCTAATACTTTAAGATATCTATATAAATATATTAGATAATTACTAGAAATAATTATAAGTTTTAAGATAATAAGGGTATTACTACTATTAGTAAGAGAAATCTAAAGTTGAAATAGTATCTTAAGGATATATACTTTATTATTAGTATTAAAGATAATAATAATAATATATAGGAACTATTAGTAAGAGCTACTTTTTCTAAGTATACCTTATAAACTAGTTTACTATATAAAACCCTATAAAAGTAAGATTAGCTAATAAGCTAGCTTTTATAGCTAATATCTATTAATAACTTAGATTGTAAATTACTATTAATAAAGAAAAGTTATTAAAATAATATATTATATTAACCTATCGTTAAGGTATTTATTACTTAGTACTTAGCTATATATTTACTAGACCTATTAATAGGTAATACTCTTATCTTATAGTAAGTAATAAACCTTATAAAGCTATACCTTAGAAATACCTCTATAAAGTATAGTAATAGCTAATATAAGATAATTAATATTAAGTTACCTATCTTTTCTAACTTATATATAACTATAAGTATTTATGGTAACTATTATTTTACTACTATTGAAGTTATACTTATAGTTAAACTATAGAAGTATTATAACTTTATTCTTTATAAGTTTAAAAGTAATTTTAATATATTAATTATAAAGCTTAAAGTATATTTTAAAGGTAAAGAGGTTTATTATACTTATATTATAGAGCTTTATTAACTAAGCTTCATATTAGTTATTAGTAAAAACTATAGTAAAAGTAGGCTAGAGGTCCTTAATTTACTTATTAATAAAGCTATATTACTTATTAAGGTAATAAAAAGGTAGAGACTTTTTAATAATAAGAAGTATTATAATACTTTTATTATATATTACTAGATTATTACTAAGTATATATCAGCTTTTATTCACCTATTAATAAGCTATAATATTCTTTCTACATAGTTATATAATATAGTAAGTAATACTATAGTTATTTATAAATCTAAGGCTTAGTTTATTACTAAAAGTCTTGTATAAAACTATAAGTAATGCTAGGTTAATTAAAAGTATAATAGTTATAATAACTATTACTAATAGTAATAGCTTGATAATAATCTATATATATACTTACTTTATAGTAGAAATAACTTTATAAATAAGAAGTACTTTACCTAAAGTAAGCTAGGCTATTAGTTAATAAAATATAGTAATAATAACTATTGGTAGTTATTTAAATACTTTAAGTTTTAATACTTTATAAAGGTACTATAAACCTTTACTTAGTTTCTTATTAATTATAAAGGGAATAAGCTTAATAAGGTTAATAAGAGTAATAATAATAAGTATTAATTAAACAATAAAGATAGTTCTCTTAATAATATTAGTTTCTTTATATTAATAGCCTTTTATAATAAAAGATTAGTAAATAGTTTAAAGCTTTATACTTACTTATATAACTAGGTTACTTTTTATATATTTACCTATTAAGACTTTACTACTTTTAAACCTAATAAAAGTAATAATAAGAGTAATAATATCTTTACTTTTAAAGTTAATACTCTATTACTATCTTTTAGAATATCATATTTAATACTAAAGCAGCTTATATATTAATTACTAGTTAATAATAGTATAAGACGTTTTATAAGTATTTTATTATAGATTTATTAATAGATATATCATATATTAGTAAGGTAAGTATCTATTTTAGTAGTAGTAAAAGCTTCAAATTTTGTAATACTATTACTATACTTACCCTATTAAGTACTTTTACCTTTTATATAATAACTTTAGAAACTCTCTTTCTTTTCTACTTAAAGGATATAAATATCTATAGAATATAGTTTAATAACCTTACTAACTAGCTTATTAAGAATAATATTATTATACTTATTATTTATAAATAGGGCTATATATAGATACTTTTTAAACTACTAGAGTAAAGTTTAGTAGATTACTATTCAATTAATATAAAGTTATAATAGATATATTAGTAATTTAGCTACCTATCTATTAGAAGCCTTTATAAAGTACTTTATTATACTAGCTATAAAGTAATAATCTTATTACTTGAAGAGATTAATAAGTTTTATTATTACTATTACTTAAATTTAAAAGCTTTTAAAAGATTTTAATTTACCTTCTATAATAATTATAAGTCTAACTATAAGGTTTTTATTAATATTATTTATCTTAATAGTAATAAATCAGCTCTTTATATTATTAATAATACTATTATAATCAATATAACTTATTTTCTATAGTCCATTACTATTAAATATATATAAAAAGCTCTTTATGTACACTAGATTAACATATACATTAGACTATTAAACTAGATTATTATTAATACTAGCTTTAATCTTTATATAATAGACTTTAAATATACTATATACATATTATCTATTACAGTAAAAAGGCTTTTATTAAAGCTTATAATAGTATCAATAAGGTTAAATAGTATTATATAGTACTATAGTATATATATATTATTATTAAGCTAAAATAGATATTAAGCTTAAAGTTATATTATAATATATAGTAAAAATACTTAATAATACTACTAGCTTAGTTAGTTTTATACCTATATTACTTATCTTTAGTATATACCTATAGATTTCTAATACCTTACTACCTCTAGCTACTACTTTGTAGAATACTAAGGCTATTTATAAGATAATAAAAGAGATATAATAACTTTATATTAAAAACTAAGTAAATAAGGTACTTATAGCTTATAATAGGTTTAATACTACTTCCATTATATTATTACTATTATAGTCTCTTACCTATATATAGTAAGAGAAATATAACTAGTAAGGTTTATATTACCTTATTACTTTTAATAGTATTACTTATACTATAGAGATATTTTATAGCTTATATAACTTTTATACTATTATTATTAAGCTCTTTTATACCTTAGATAACAATAAGCTTATAAAGATAGCTACCTTATAAGTATAAGATACTATAAAAACCTTTTTATAACTATTAAATAAGAAGGTTTATAACTCTATTATTATTAGTTGAGACTTACTATAAAAGACCTCTATATATAGGTTATATAGCTAATTAAGAAAGTATCCCTTTTTAACCTTTTTTGTAGAGATTTTCTTATAAATCTAGTTTACTATAGATATCTTTTTAATTACTAAGAAAAAAGCTAATCTTATACTTACTATTAACCTATATAAAAAGGTATTATTATTATACCTAGTAAGTCTTTTAAAGTATTTAATAAAGCTAAAATTAATAGCTTTATTACTTATAGTATCTTTTATATTATTCTCTTTCATAAATAAAAGTATAATAATATATAGATCTTTAAGTCATAATTAATTTATAAAGTTAAAAGTAAAACTAAAAGGCTTTATAAAAAAAGCTATCTTATTGTCTAGAGATATATTAATAATAGTAAAAGTACTATTCTCATATAGTTACTAATAATCCAATATATATTATAGTAAATTATTCTTTCTATTACTCTAAGTCTACCATGCTAAAACTTATAACTATAGCTTTAAAATATTACTTAGGCTTATACTTAGTCTATTACTAACCTTAACTATATAATACTTATATATTTACTTATTAAAATATATTACCTTTACTTTATAAATACTATTATAATTATTATAAAGCTACTTATTATAACCTAATAAGTTATAGATAAGATAGCCCTACTAACTAGTAAGAAGTATAAGTAGTATAGCCTTTATATAGATAAGAGAGAGCAGTAAGATAGATAACTCTCTTAGAATAAAAGAACTATAATATAAGTTATATAGCTAGACTAACTACCCTATATAAGGTAGTAAGTACTTGGTACTAAGGGTAAGTACTTAGTAAATCTATAGTAATAATTATAATTAATAGAGTTAATAAAATTATAATATAAAATATTAAAATAAACTTATATATAAAATAGACTTAGATATACTTAAGAATAGACTTTTATAGCTTTTTAGTAATTAACTTATAATATATCTTTAGATATCTTTTACTTTTTTAATATTTACTTATCTTTATAATAATCTCTTTAAGTTATATAAGTTACTAGCCTATTAATTACCTAACTAATTACTAAGTAACTAATAGACTAGTAAGATAATATAACCCAATAACTACTATTAATTACTATTATAGCCTTAGCTATACTTTGGTAAACTATACTACTATTAGAAATCTAGCTATAATACTACTTTATAGTATTCTTAAGGTAGGAACTTATTAATAGGTAATATATAATAACTATTATAAATAGAATCTTTAGATAGATATATTAACCTTTAATTCTTACTTACTAATATCTACCTAAAAGAATATTAACTTTAGAATTATTAGTATATAAACTCATGATACTATTTAACTATTAAATTAAGCTTTTACTAATTATAAAGAGGTTAAGCTTATAAAGGCTACTTTTATAATAAAGCTTAAGTAATAACTTACTATTAATAATTCTATTATCTTTAATAGTAGTATCTTATCACTTTTTACTAATAGTAAGATCTAGCTTTATTAAAAGAATTAAAGTAAGAAACTATAGCTTATTAATTACTTATTACTAGAGACTTAGCAATAATATATTAAGTAATAGGCTTATAGAGCTTATATTACTTTAATTTACTAGCTTAAGGCTTACTTTAATTACTCTATCACTATATAATATTAATTATCTATAGTAAATAAGATTAAAAACTTTAATTATTAAGTTAAGTAATAGATAAATAACCTTAACTATATTTTATAGTTTTAATTTATTAACTTAATAATTATAAAGCTTTTTATTTTTATTAATAAATTCTTTATTAATAATAATAACCTAATATTATAATTAAGCTTTATTATTATTATTATTAATAAATAAAATATTAATAAAATAATAGTATAGTTACTAAGTAATGGTAATTACTTTTAAATTTAAAGTAATATTATTTTGTTATAATGCTAGCCTATCATTAGGATCTATTGGAGTTACCCATAACTCTGATTCCACCGGTCACATGAGACCAGTCCAAGCTTATCCGCAGGCCCACCCGCGGGAGCCCCTTTCACTACTAGCTTAACCTAGTAGCCCTCTTAATAGTTATACTTCTTTATATATAATTAACTCTTTTTAAAACCTCTTATTTATTACTAGAAACCTAATACCTTACTTATTAATACTAATTAGTAGTTAAATATAGTAACTACTTATTAGTAAGGCTTTTTAAGAAGAGATAGAACTACTTTAAACCCTATAGTAGTAGGAAGATAGTTTTATACTTTCTCCTATATAGATAACTAGCTTAGAATACTATTATAGTAAACTTATAGTACTCCTAAAAAGAGTACTATAAGTATATAGGCTTAATTTATATAATTTAACTTTATTATATTATAAGAAGCTATAACCTATAAGATAATAATATTTTACTAAAAGATTATTAAACTATAAGACTTTAAAGTTCTATACTTTATATACTAAAAATAACTATTAATAACCTACTATTAACTAACTTAATATAACCTTATTAACTTTACCTTTTTATTACTTCAACTTTAGACTTATAACTATTATTACAGTTACTTAAAAAGTAACTTTACTAAGCTATTAAATAACCTAATAGTTTAATAAGCCTATAGAAGTATAATAGACCCCCTTCCCCTTCTCTAACTTCTATAATTTTCTTTTATTTCTTCCATCTTTCTAACCTTCTTTTTATACTCTTTTTCTTACTTAAAACATACCTCTAATTACCCTTAAGTAACTAACACTAAAAAAGCCTATATAAAGAAGGCTCTTTTTAATAAGTAGTAAGTACTACATAAAAAAGGCTCTTTTTAATAAGTAATAAGTTTAGCATAAAGGAGGAAGGCTTATATTAATAGGCAATACTACCACCAAGCTCTTAGTAAAGAAAGTAAGTAAGACCCTATTAACTAAGTAGTTACCTATACTACTAGTAGTAATCTCTCTAATATATATATATACCTTCTAGCCTACTAGAAGAAATACCTATATTTAAGAGGTTATTAGGCTAATAGAGGGTAACTATAATAATATAAGAAGAAGTAACTGCTATAGAGCATACCCCTAAAGCTACTAAAGAGACTATAAGTAAGTGTGCAGTTAGTGTAGTATATAGATATTATAAATCTATACCTAATAGATACTATAAGTATATTAACTTATTAATTTAAGGTATTAAGTACTTAGATTAAATCTTAGAGAGCAGCCTACCCTCTAACTATATTAAGTGATTAGATATAATTATTCTATATTACTTAACTACTTATAAGGAGTAAGGCTAGTATAATAGAGATTTATGGTAACAAGTTTATAATAAATTTAAGAATTAGTTTAATATAGATTTTAATACTACTTTGAGGGTAGTTATAACTACCTTCTATAACTTTATTATTAGCTATAGTATATAGGTAATAAAAGAACCTATTAAAAGTACTATTAGTATGAGGTTAAAGAAGCTAGTTAATAATAAGTACTTTTTAAGGTAGGATAATAAGATAATAAGTAAAATAGAGGTTAAGTATAAGGTCTTTTATAACTATCTTAATAACCTAGACTTTATAAGAAATATCAAATAGATACTACAAGCTACTCCTCTACTATTAATTAATAAGGTATATAATAGCTATAAAAGTATAGACTTTTTGTAGAAGTTATATAATAAGTTAGATTATTAATAATATATCTTATATAGTAACCTATTATTTAAACCTTCTCTATTTAAAAGGTAAAGTAATAAAGCCTCCCTTATACTAAGTTTACTTATAACTATTATAATAGTTAAGAGATAGTTACTAAGCATAACTACTTCTTTAACTAATAAGCTAACTACTTATTAATTAATTAACCTTATTAAGTTATATTTAGATAATTTAATATTAAAGTATAGTAGCAGTAACTATAAGACCCTTAACTTAAAGCTTCTAATTTTTTATAACCTCTAAATAAGGATTAGTATCTCTAGTAACTACTATAAGTCTACTATCTTATTTATACTTATAGGTAACGCGTGGGAGTATTATACTAGTAACCTTTATAACTATTTAATTAGTTTTAATATACTTATAGTAAATATTAAATTATAGTTTAAAGAAAATAAAATCTACTATATATATAATATAGAGTTATAAAGGCTTAGCTATAAGTAAGTTACTTATAAATTACCTAGTAAAATAAGAGTAAAAGTACTAGACTTATTTATTAACAAAGTTATAAAGCTAGTTAGGGCTATAATATAGTAAGGTATACCTACTAATAGTAACTATTATAATACTTTACTTACTTATTACTAAGGTATACCTAAGTATATAGCTACTTTACTTAATCTACTTATAACTTATAATATACTTTATATATAGTTAAGAAATAGTATAAGCAATACAGTAGTAATATATAAGTAAAAGATATAGTACCTTATAAAAGGACTCCTTAAGCTAGACTAGTAGTACTTTACTAACTACTATTATAACAGCTAATATAGTAGTTACCTATTATAACAAGGGTATATTCTAAGACCTTAAAATAACTACTTATAAAGTAGTATATTTTAAGTAAAAAAGTACTTTATTTATAATAAGAAAGGATATTAGTTAATAATATACTTAAAAGAGAAAAGAGATACCTCTTATAAGTAGCTTTAAAGGAGCTACTTTACTAAAAGATTTAAATAATACCTTCTTAACTATAAGAGTAAAGAGCCTAACTCTCTTAGTAATATAACTAACAATAAGTATATACTAGATAATAGTAAAGAGCTCTTTAAGGATATAACTTTTTTTATATCTATAGTATTTTTTAGTAAGGAGAGTATTAATAGCTACAAGGTCTATATATAACTACATAAGCAGGCTATTTTATATTCTTTAATAAAAGAAAACTCTTTTATATAAGACCCTAGCTAAGAATAAGGGTTAGGTAAAGTCTTTATAATTAATAGTTAATACTCTACTATAACTTTTTAGGGTATTATACTAGATACTAGGGTAGCCTAAGTATTAACTATAGGCTACTAATAGTATATAGCTCTCTATAAGTACCTTAAAGTAGAGTTACTACTAGATATAAGCTATACTAGTAAAGTAAGTATTAAATTTAGTAGCAGTAATTTATTTAATTTACTAAGAGCTATTACTATACCTACCTCTATTAGTAAGCTTACTTTCTATATAATAACCTCTAGTACTCTATTTCTTTTGTACCTAAAAGATATAGACTCTAATAGTATATAATTTAATAACCTTACTAATATACTTATTAAAAGTATAACTATAATACTAGTAGTATATAAATAGAGCTACCTATAGATACTTTTGGAGTAGCTAGAGCGTAGCATAGTATAATACTATCTTACTAATATAGAGCTATAGTAAATATATTGCTAATTTAATTACTTCTTAGTTTATTAGCTATATAAAGTACTCTAGTAAGCTAGCTATATAAGAGTAATCTTAAATATTAAAGAGATTAATAAATTTTACTAATAATACTAGCTAAATTTAAAAGCTCTAGGAAAGTTTAAGTTTATTCTCTATAATAATTATAACTTTAACTATAAGGTCTTTATTAATATAATATACTTAGATAGTAATAAACTAGTACTCTATATTATTAATAGTATAACCTCTTTTAATATAGTATAATTTTTATACTCTATTACTATAGAGTATATATAGAAAGTACTATAGATATACTATATTAATATATATCTTAGCTCTCTAGACTAGATCATTATAGATACTAGGCTAAACTTTTATATAGCTAAATTTAAGTATACTACTTATATACTATTTATTAAGGTAAAAGAGGTCTCTGTTAAGGCTTATTATAGTATTAATAAGGTTAAATTATACTTTATAATACTATAATAAGTATATAAGATAGTCTATAAAAAGTTAGAAGCTAAACCTAAAGTTACCCTATAACTTACTATAAAAGTAATTAATAATACTATAGGCCCTAATAGCCTTATCTCTATACTATTAGTCTTTAGTATATACCCTTATATTAACAATAACTTAGCTTTATTACCCTTAACCCTATAGTATATAAAAGCTATATAAAAAGCAATAGAGAAGATTTATAATATCTATATAAGAAGGTAGATTAATAAGGTACTTATAGTATAAAATAAACCTAATACTACAGTAAGTATAGCTCTCTCTCTATAATTACTTATTAGGGTATACTATTAGAGTAAAGGCTAGAAAGAACCTTACTAATTAACTACTAATAATAGTACTAGTAATACTATTAAAACCTTATAGAGACTTTATTAATTCCCCATTACTACTATTAAGCTATAGTATAACCCCTATAAAGTAGAGAACCTTATTAATCCTATATAATCTAGACTGCTAGTAACTACTATAGTAGAGGTACCTATAAATACTCTAATTAAATATGACTTTGTTGTTATTAATGTGCAACTGCTACTAGTAAGAAGAGGCCTAGGCTAACTAAGGAAGAATCTAGCTTAAATTTTTACTATAGAAGTCATACCTATAGTCTCTATAATTAACTATATTTTTACTATAAAAGAGAATACTAACTACATACTAGCAATTAAGCTATATAAAAAAGGTATAATAACTATACCTAGTAAGGTATTTAAATAATTAAATACTAACAAAATCTAAGGACTTATGAGCTATAGTATATTTTTTATTATTAAATATAATAAGAAAATGTATAGTAGTATATAGAGTTTTAAGTTATAGTTAGTATATAAGGTTAAGGGTAAAAATAAGTAACCGTATAAAAAGTTATAACTAGTTATCTAAGGTTATATAGATAATAGTAAACCTATAATTTTAACCTAGTTATTAACTATCTAATAAATAGCTTAATAAGTAATACTCTCTATTATACTATTGCTTTTATAATAAGGTTATATCTTTTAGTTATGTAATATAATATAAGCGTATACCTAGTTGGTAACTAAATTAATATATACTATCCTTACCTAACTTTCTCTTAAAATTTACTATCTCTATATAATAGATATAATTATAGAGATTAAATAGCTATTCTATAATATACTTAAGGTAAGTACTTATTAGTAGGCTGTATATAATAACTACTATAGAAAAAGCCTCTATATAGATTTATTTATTTTTAACCCTTACTTACTTATTTTAATACCTAAAAATAACGATTTTATAATAATAGGTATAAAATAGATAATACTATTAGCCTTATACATAAATTATTCTCCAACTATAAAAACTATATACTAAAAGAAGCTACTTTTATAGCTAAACTAAAGCAATTTCTTAAAGTTAACAAGCCTATTACTTTTAATAGTAGTATGTTAACCCTTAGTAATAATAGTAAGATAACCCTTTACTAAAAGGACTACGGTGAAAAGCTATAATTAGTTAACCCCAGTATGCTTAACGTAAAGCAGTAGTATATTAAGCAGTATACCTAAGGTATATATATTACCTCTATTTACTAACCTAAGGTATACTTTAACTATTTAATTACTACCTAGTACTAGTTACCTAGCCTAGCTAAAATTAAGGACCTTAACTAGTAGGTTAAGTAGTAGATAGATAACCTAAACTATAGGCTATAATTTTAATTACTAGATCTTATTAGTACTAAACTCTTTGTATTTATTAATAGCTCTTTTATAAATAATAGTAATTTAATATTATAAATTAGCTTTATTATTATACTTACTAATAAGTCTAGTAATAATAAAGAGTACCTATCTACTAGTAGAGATACTACTTTTAACCTTATAGGTAATATTATCTATTTTAGCTTTATAAAGTATAAAAGAGTTACCTATAGTATACTTACCTCTAAGATATATATAATAGTTACTAAAGCTAATATAGCTTATATAATTAGAACTATATTAGTAATAGTTTCTAACTATCTTAAGGTTTCTTAAATCTCTATAACTATATATACTAATTTATACTTATTATATAAGTATTTAATAAAGCTTAGTACTATAAAGAAAAAGTAACTTATAATTAATATTATAGCTCTTTAGTAGTTATATAAATACTATAAGATTTATAAGATATAATAGATTTATAGTATAAATAACCTAGCTAATAACTTTATAAAGTTATTATTAAATAAAGTACTAAAAAAGCTTATTGATACTAAGTAAATAAAAATATAAATAAATCAATAGGTTTTATATATAAAATATATAGATATTATATTAGTAATAAAAAGTTAAATACTTTATAATTTAGACTTTTATTATATTTTAAAGCTTTTTAGACTATAGGCTAGCTAGCTACTATTTAGCTAAAATAGAGAGTTACTAGTATTACGATACTAGCCTATTATCAGAATCTATTGGAGTTACCTACTAACTCCAATCCCACTAGTCACGTGAGACCGGTCTAAGCTCGTCCACAGGCCCACCTGCGGGAGCCCCTTTCACTACTAACTTAACCTAGCAGTTCTCTTAATAGTTATACTTCTTTATATATAATTAACCCTTTTTAAAACCTCTTATTTATTACTAGAAACCTAATACCTTACTTATTAATATATTTACTTTAGTTTAATAAAGTATAAGAGAGTTACTTATAGTATACTTACCTTTAAGATATATATAATAATTGCTAATATTTATATAGCTTATATAATGAATATAATACTTATAATAGTAATTAATTAATTAAAAATACTATAGATCTTTATAATTATTTATATTAACTTATACTTACTATATAAGTACCTTATAAAGCTTAGTACTATAAAAGAGAAATACTTTATAATAGATATTATAGCTCTTTGGTAATTATATAAGTAATAAAAGATCTATAAGATATAATAGATCTATATTAATAATAACTTAGCTAACAGATTTCTAAAGTTATTATTAAATGCTATACTAACTAGCTTTATTAGTAATAAATTAATAGATATATAGATAAATAAATAACTATTATATATATAATAAATTATATAGTAATAAGTTTTTAAATACTTTTATTTCTTTGATTTTATTATATTTTTAAGCCTTTTAAGTTATTATATTTATTAAGTACTTTTATTATAAGATAAAAGTTACTAGTATTATAATACTTATTATTATAAGATTAATTAATATTATTAAGCTTAACTTTAATAATATAGTAATAGATAAACTATAATTCTATTATAACCTTACCCATAAGTTTTACTATAGTCTCTACTATAAGTAAGCTAGTTATAATCTACTTATTTTAATTAAATAGCTTATAATAGCCTCTCTTTCCTTTATATATAATATATACTATAGTCCTTATCCTATTATTTATTATTTTTCTATTAATATATATAGTATATTATATTATAACCCCTATAATACTAATAGGTATATTTATTACTTTAGATTATTAAAGTAGCTAGAGTATTTAATAGTAACTAAAGTATCCTCTAAGTAGGGGTACCTCTACTTTTATAGGTACTTTAATAATTAATAGTCTAAGCCACTAGCTATATTAGTAAGTATCTAACGCCTACCCCTACTATTAAATTCTATAGGCCATAAGTTCAAGTCTCACCAGATTAAGGGATTAGGTAACTGATAAATCTGCTAAGATCTAAAAAGAGCTGGAAATCTGGAAATCACTACTTAGATCTATTGTAACCCAGACTATCCTGAGAGGGTAGATAAGAGCTTATTGGTTGGCAAATCCCCTGGCATAAAAATTAGGCTTAGTGTGTCAAAGTGGGTGCAATATGCCAGCGAATGGCACGGACCTCTAGGCCTATTGGGCCGGATTAGGAAATGTCTGCGGCGAAATGTCGGTTGACATCTATGGAACGGATTTTGCCAGCTAAAATATCTAGAATCTGATAACCACGTGCATTTAGATCCTGAGGTAATACAACAGCTATAAATGTGTGGGGAATCCCATGGAAAATAGTAATATAGTTATACATATACTAGTAATTTAACTAGGGATTTTTACTATAATTATTTATATACTTTAATAATTAATAGTTTAAATTTATAATTACTAATTAATATTACTTAAAGTACTATATATGGTATATATAATATATGCTATAGCTGTTATTATAACTAAAAATAAGATAGCTATAACATTAGTAACTCTAAGTAGCCTAGCTAACTAGAGCAATTGGTATATCCAGCTACAGCAACAGGCAGTAGCCCTAAATCTATAGGAGTCAATTAACCCAAACGCCAACAATATATAGCATACTACTACAAAACAACTGGTAAAGCCTCTGATAGCTTTAGATATTGCAGACTACCTGATGACGCCGTCTGCAATAACTAGGTAGGTGATAGATAATATAGTAGATAGCTAATAACCGCTAGATCTAAAAGATATATAGGCCTTGAAGCTATTCAAGCTATTAACTAAAGAATAGAAGTAACTTAAATATAATAATAAGATATATATATAAAAATAATAGTAATATAAGTAAGACTATAAGGTAGTTAGTAACTTAGTTACCTAGATCTATATAATAGTAGATTTAATAGTAGTTATAGAGTGCTACTCTATAAGTAAGTTAATATACATATAGATATATAATATTAAGGTATATATTAGTCTACCTCTATATAAGGAAAAGAAAATTACTATAGTAAAGTATAAAAAAGTTATAAAAAGAGCTATAAATTATAAAGTAATAGATATAAAAGAGGTAGAGAAATAGATATCTAACTAAGAAAAAGCGCTCTCTTATAGTACATAAGTCTAGTAGTATTTAGCTATAAAGACTAGTAAATAGTTCCTACTACTAATAAAGGCATTAAGATATATACTACTAGTAGTATAGGTAGAGGTATATAAAAGTACTAACTATATAAGGGCTATTAATAACTAGCTCTTATATTATAAAGTAATGTTAGTAATATAAGCCTATATTACTATAGAGCTAGAGCGTCTCTAGGTAAAAGCCACTTGTAGTACCTTTAGCCTAGTTACTATAGCAACAGTTACTAATAATATTATAGAGGATTGTATACAAAAGAAGCTAATAAAGAAAAAACAGTATAATAACTACTATAATAACTAAAATAACAAGAGTAATAACTATAGTAATAAAAAGTACTTACTATATAATATCTCTAGGTACTTACTATTAAGGTATTACTTTATAAGTAAAATACGCTTAAGGTTCCTATAGTAACCATGTAGAGTAATTATTAACTATATAAAGCAGGCTCTAATACAGTAATATATAAAAGATAAGCTAAAAGAGAAAGATATATTACTAGCCTCTATATATACCTACTTAGATAAATTTGCTATAGTAGTAGTAGCAATACCTCTAGCTAAATAATAGTTAGAAGGTAGTAAAGATAAGGTATAGTTAAAGGGTAAAGGAGCCTTATCTATATGGTTAGCTACTTTTATAATATCTAACTATTTACTTAAAGACTTTGTTATCTTAGATTTAGGGGTAACTCTTTATATCTTTTACTCTTGTTATTGCTTCTTAGAGATAACCCTAGTAAAGTTGGATAACTTTATCTAGGTAGGTAATACTACTATCTTAATTAAGGGATAGAGTAACGTACTTATCTATATAAAATAAGGTAATTACTAAGTATGATTTATACTTAAAAGAGTTACCTATTATCTATTACTATTATATAACCTAGTATTATATATAATACTTAAAATAAGAAATAATTAGTAGTAAGATAATAGTTTAACTAATAATTATATATATATAGTAAAGGACTACTTTGTAGTATTTAATATAGATAAAATTACTAATTAATAGGTTATTAAGGCAAGTAAGAACTATAATAGTCTTTATGCTATATTAGTAGTATACCTAGTAGTAGTAAACGTAGATGTGGTAGTAGTAGCCTCAGCACTAACAGACCGCTACTGAAGGAGTAGGCTGGTTAAAGCTAACTGCTAGCACAACTATCTCAGCTACCTAGGTAGCTACATACTCTATAAAATAACTACCTAAGCCTGTAGTATATAGATAAAAGTAGATATACTAGAGATATCTATTATATTATATAAAGTATATATAATAAGTAAAATATAGTAGTAAATATTATATTAACTATAAGAGTTAATTAACTATATAGAGATAGAAAATTATATTATACTAGATTTTTACCTATTTAAACAAGGCTATAGTAGATATAGGTTAGCCTTACTACTTAGTAACTAAAAATCTAGCTTTATATAGGACTATTACCTATAACAGTATACTTCTAAGGCTATTAAGATAGATTTAGTAGACTTTATATAGTTAATTAAAGTGTATAAATTAATAGAAGTATAAGTAATTAAGTATAATAATAAGATTATAACTACCTATCTATAGGTAAAGGAGGCTATAGAAAGTATAGGAATCCCGTTTAAGGCCTTAGCGCCTAATACATAAGTATAAAACAGCAGTATAGAGAGGATTACTATAGTAATTAAGAAGAAAGCCTACGTAATAAGGCTGAAATTAAAATTACTAGTATTACTATAGTTAGAAATTCTAAAAGCGGTAATATACTTATATAACCAAACGCTAGCTAAATCTTGTAGCTAGAGATCTCTATATCAGATCTAGTATATAGTAAGAGGGTAGCTATTATCTATGCTATACCTTAGCTATTTATAAGTATTTAGCTACTATATATATATAATAACTTTAGATACTTAACTTAGCTATAATTATCTCTAGTACTTTAAAGTAAAGGCATATATTAGCTATCTAGTTAGTTATATATTAACTAACTAGTACTATATATATATCCCTCCAAAGAATAAAGTTATTATATCTTATAATATAATATTTAATAAAGATAGATACTTCTCTAGAAAAGAAGATAAATAGGTAGATAAGTTAAGTAATATAGATAAGGCTATAATTAATAAATAGATCTAAAAAGTAACTAAAAAGAACTTTATAAATATTACTAATAGTAAGGATATTATAGAAAAAGATATAGTAGAACTTCTAAACCAAACTACTAGTGAAACACTAGAAGGAGTCTTTAAATATATAAAGTCATACTTTGTATTAATAATACTACTAGAATCTCTAAATACTTTATTTATTATACTACTATTAGATATACTTAATATAAGAGAATAAGAAGACTATATATATTATAATAAAATCTAATATATTAACTATATTATATATTAAAAGTAAATATATCTATAAGAATCTTAGAAAGCTACATTTATAGCTAGGACTATTAATAGTTCTTACTACAGTACCTAGAACTAGTAAGCTACTTATATAGCTAGGACTGTTAATAGTCCTTACTATAATCTCTAGAAAATCTTAAAGCAAGACCTCCTACCTAGTAAAAGTATAGGCTAGCCCTCTAACATTAAGAAGGATAATATAATAGGAGAGAATCTATCTAACTCTAGTAATAAGATAACAGTATCTTAAAATATAGCTACAAGGCTAGCTATAAGGCTATACTAAAAGGATTTACTTAGGTTACCTAAGGCATATGCTGACCTAAAAAACTACCTATTTATAGAGGATTTTTAAGAGGCTAAGAAAGCTTATTTATAGAGCTATAATACTATAAATAGCTAGGTTAAAGTTAGTATAGAGGAAGCTAGTGATAACTAGATACTTAACTACTAATAGGTATATACTTATAAGCTAAATAAATATAGATTTCTTATAAAGTTTAAGGTATACCTTATTATTTATAGTAATTAGTAGCTAAAAGATATAATCTATAATATATATATAGTAATACTAGTAGGACTTTTATTCTAATTACTTATTGTAATTATAGCTAAGTTAGACCTAGAATTACTTTAATTTAATATAGTAAATATATTCATATATACTGATATAGATAAGATAGTATTTATAAGACTTCCCCTAGAATATCTAAGCTATAGTAGTAGTAAGATTATCTGCCTATAAAAGGCCCTTTATGGGTTATAATGATTACTACTGCTATAGTAAAAGTACCTATAAAAGGGACTTTAAGAACTTGGATTTATACTAGTTATTAGAGAGCTGTGCTGCTGGTAAAAGGGAGCTATTATATTCTTCTTTTATGTTAATAATTATGTCTTTGCGTTTCCTAAGTTATTATAATAGGAAACTAATGAGGTAATTAATAGCATAAAAGAAAGATACTGCTTAGAGGGTAGTAATAAAATATAATAGTTCCTTAGTATAGAAATTCTCTATAATAGATAATAACAAAAGATATAGCTATTATAGTTAGTATATATTAAAAAGATAGTAAAGCTAATTAATAATAAAACCTAGCTACTACTAGATAATACCCTAATAGGTAATAAAGAACTTCTACCCTTATAGTAGATAGTAGTAAACTATGAAGTTATAAGATACTAGCAAAAAGTTAGATTAATTCTATACATAGTAGTAATAACAAGACCTAATGTCATATTTATAATAAGTTAGCTAGTGAGATTTAATTATAACCTATTAGTAGCCTATTAGAGGGTGGTAAACTAGGTACTGTAATACCTTAGGTATATAGCTAGCCTTTGCCTTAAATTTAAGCTTAATAGAGAGCTTATTGTTATATTAGATATAAGCTTTAGAGATAACTTAATTAACTACAAGAGCTTACAGGCTTTTGCTATTAAGCTATATAGCAAACTTATTAGCTAGAGGGTAAATAAGTAGTAGATAGTAACTACTTTAATAACTGAAGTAGAGTTACTAGCCCTATTATAGGCTGCAAAAGAATTAATATTTATAAGCTAATTAATTACTAAGCTTACTACTAGTAATAATACTTTAAATATATTACTAAAGGTTATAATATAATATAATAATTAATAGATAATTAGCTTTATAACTAAGGAGTTAGTTTAATTATAAATATGCTTTTATTATATAGATATATATTACTACTAGCTATGTTAGAAGACTATAGATAGTTGTATTAAAGTTATATATACCCTATTAGCAAAGCCGATAGTAGATAGTTTGATAAAGGCCCTGCTAAAGTAAAAATAGCCTGCATTTCTATAGTAATTAAATCTTAGTAACTAAACTATGTGATTGATATAAAACTATAAGGAAGAATTAGCTAAGGATGAATTACTAATATAATTAAAGTAATAAGTACTATAGTAATAAATAGTTAGTTAGTATAGCCTCTAACTAAGAGGGTTAAATTGTATAGTTATACTAGTTAGCAAAAGTAAATTATTATAGAAGATATAACTAGTAAACCCTAATATTATAACTAATTATTAATATAACTAGTAATACTTTAACTACAAGTTTCTTAATAACTAAGTAATATATATAGTTAGTAATTTTATTATTATAATTACCTTAATTAGGGCTAAAAGTTAATATAAAATCTAATTATAAAAGACTACTATTTTAAGTTAGAAAGTTATAATAAAAGATAAAAGTATAGTTAAAACTATACTTTAAGGATAATTATATATACAGACCTATAGAGGCTATATTAAATATAATAGTAAGTATATAAAGCCTAAGACTACTATAAGTATAATATAGCTTTACTAAGTAAAAGAACCTTGGTTACTATATATTTATATAATTAAGCTTAGACTTATATAAGGGGGCTAGTAGGCTTTATAGATATAACCACTATTAAGTCTTTTTACCTCTACCTAGGATTAAACCCTAGAGCTCTAGTATAAGTTACTATCTTATACTATAACTATCTAGTAAGGGGTAATACTACTAGACTATACATACTCTAGTTTTAATTATTATTAATTAGTTAATTACTACCTTTTATAATAAGTAATTAGTAGTTACAAGGACCTATAGGAATATAAAAGGAAGGTATAAAAGGGTAGCAATTACCCTATCTATTAATCAGTTAGATTAAACCTGCGAATAGCTTCAATCTAAGAGGGTGTGTCAAAGTAGGTGCAATATGCTAGCGAATGGCACAGACCTCCAGGCCCATTGGGCCGGATTGGGAAAGGTCTGCAGCGAAATGTCAGTTGACATCTATGGAACGGATTTTGCCAGCCAAAATATCCGGAATCCGATGACCACGTGCATTTGGATCCTGAGGCAACACAACAGCCATAAATGTGCGGGGAATCCCATGGAAAATAGCAACATAGTTACACACACACCAGCAATTTAACCAGGGATTTTCACCGTAATTATCCACGTACTTCAACATAGTGTGACGCATAAGCCTGAGGGGGTGTGTCAAAGTAGCCAGAGTATTTAGCAGCAACCAAAGTGTCCTCTAAGGGTGCCTCCACTTTTATGGGCGCTTTGACACAGGTAGCCCCTTTTATGCCTTCCGTTAGGAAAGGTTAACTTCTCTATCCGCAAAGGCGAAAAAACATCGTCCACTAGGAAAAGTTATGACGGTTCCTGTGAGGGATTGACCATTAAGGCTTCGCTTTTGGGGTTTGGGGTTAGGGGTATTCAGTACCGCGGTTCGCTAGGGGCTTGTATGTCATACTTCACATCAGAAACTGACAAGGTTTGTTTTTTTCTCTGTCGGTACGTTCAAAATCTTGAACTGCAAATGGCCTAGGATCTTTCAAGGTAACCTACATGAGAGAGTATGATAGGTTATGCTTATTCTCCTGCTTCGAGACCATAAGTCATCCCATTAAAAATTCCTTCAAGCGCGCATGAAAGTTTACGACCAAAAGAGAAACAACAGTCACATCTCGCCTTACAACCTCATGTTAAGCAGCAAATGTATCGACACTCCTTCCTGTCATCGTTCTTACGGCTCCAATGTCATTATCAATCAGGACATCTTGGGGCTGCTTGCCCGCAGAAATCAGGATTATTATCCTAGAAGCCTTAATACAGGACGGTTGTAGCTTGGCCAAACTCGCTACAGTATCACGAGAGTGGCAGGCGATTATCGAGCGGCACAACTTCGCCCGAATCAAGGTAACGCCGTCACGCCTTGCCGATTTTAATTCTAAAATCCATCGGAACCAGGCTCTTGTGAGCTATATATGGCTTAGCTTGGAGCTTCAGGAATATGACTGCACTCAGTGTGCGTCTGAAGATTCGGATCAATGGACCCTGAGCGACACCGACAATAGCCTGATTGTCACAGCAATCCAGGATCTATTCTCAAGTCTGAGCACATGGAAGCCCGACGGCAACCTTCTGCTTGATATCAGCGTTTATTCACCTAGTGACTCGAGACATTGGTTTAAATGTCTGACCTTTGGGCCGGACATTCCTTCTGGCGATCTGAAACAGGACCGATACATACAGAAGCCGATTCTGTCCGAATTTGACGATAGCCCGCACGGTTGGGTTGCTGGCAGTCAAGCATCACCCCCAAATGATTGCGCTATCCATACAGTTTTCCGTGAAATTATGGGCGAGGGGCCGTTTGTCACTGAAGAACTGGAGAAACAGTGGTGGCTACAACTGCCTTTGGTTCCTGTAGTCACTGGTGTTCTTCTTCGACAACAGAACCGCCTGCGATGGAAGCCAAACGCACTATCACAGATGTTTTCCCGTTTTACTAGACTCCAGGAAATCCACTACGAGCCTTGGATGGAGTGGGATTATGATGAACAGCGGTGGACGGATGAAGGTAAGTAAATTGTTGCAGCTGCATGAATTGATCCTGCTATACCCTGTTTTTATTGTTATGCTAGTAGCTAGTAACAGCCTACGAATCCTAATTTCTCTTACACAGCTTACCGATCGCTTTTCGAACAATTGGCTTCTTACAAGTTACGCAGACTTGTATTGTTCGAGAATTTCAATCAATGGTACCAACAACGTTTTCCAGATTGCAAGTCTCTTCGAATCCCGACCTTGGATGTCAGCCGGACGCTTGCGAGTGCTAGTCTTGAGCTTGAGCAACTTTCGGCATCGTTTATAGTAGACGCTGGCCATTTCTTCTCTACTTGCAAACCTTGTTGGGCGTGGCCTAACCTGATTTCGCTTACGCTAACCTCACGGCTGCTTACGCCTGATGAGAGCACTGTCGAGATCAATGACATGCTGCAAGGAGCGGCAAAAGTGGCTATGAAAATGCCAAATCTTCAAACAGTGGAGATATGGAACGGACGAAAGGGATTGGCAGCACTCTTCAAATACCAGTCAATCAGTTATGGTGGTTTTGGGCAGCGTGCCGAGATAACCTGGAGAGGAACATGGGATTGTTCCCTACACCCTTCTGTGATCCGGGCTTGGGAATCAGTCGCACTAAAGCATCGTGGTAATGTATGTGTTACTATCAAGGAGTTCCTCGATGTTGGTGTTGTTAAATCTCATGGAGATGCGATCCATCATTTGAATCTCTCAAACACGGTAATTCGCCCCCTCTCGTTACATCAGATTCGGATGGAGCACAGGATTATTGAGGGGGCGCATGACTGGTAGCTCAATATCTGTTGGCACTTTAGGGAAATAGCCTATGTGGTCGAAGATGGCCCCCCGTTCACGAGCACAAGTGGAGAATCATACTTCTGTTTAGTACCTAGATTGAAAAGCATCCATCTCACAGCAGCCGTCTGGGGCGCCTTCGACAACATTATGCAAATTTGGCGAGCACAGTTGTGGTGTATGCGCCCTAATTAGGTAGTGTGTGTATAAGGAAGAACCAGGACTTTGTTCGATTGGGTGTGTGGGTGGGTGACGTCAACGTCGGTGGCTCTCCACCAAAGCTCTGTTCCAGCTCCCATCCATCCCTTCAAAGATCTCTTTATCCCGTCTTGGTACCTACATCAGGTAACGGAGCTCACTTCCACGAGCCATTTTTCGCATTCTTCTCTCACAATAATCCAAGAAACACTCAACCACTCAGGCTTCCAGGCCTGTCATCCGCCAAGATGCAAATCCGCAGTACCTCGATATCGTCCTCGATTCTCGCTGCCATCTCAGGCGACTCCAACAACCCGGGCAAGCCAAGCCTACAAAAACGCATCTTCCGCCTCCTCGCGACCTTCCTCTCCGTCTTTCACCTCCCCCTCGCCCGCTACCGCGCCGCAGACTTCCTCGAGCTCCGCCATAATGTCTGGCAGCTGGACGAGCACGAGTACACGAACTCCTTCCACCTCGCGCAGAAGGCCGCCAAGGGAAAGGGGCGCGAATCCGACCTCAAGCCCGTCGGCGATCTGGGATACAGCGGTTCGACCTTCTTCACCACGGCCGACGGCAAGTTTCTCATCAAGTCGCTGCCCCGCCGATTCGAGCATGAGTTCTTCACCCACGACCTGTTCGACGCCTACCTCGCCCACATGAAGGAGAGCCCACACAGCCTCCTTGTGCGCATCACCGACATGGTCTACACCTCGATAGCAACCCTTGGCGGCATCTTGGGAACGGCCCCCACCCACCACATCATTATGGAGAACCTGCTGTACGGGAAGTCGGAAGAGGAGACGGATCACAGGAAGAAGCAGTGGGAGACGTACGATCTAAAGCCCAACGATTACTTCTTCCCGGAGCGGGATATTGCCAACGGCTACCTGGCCCCGAAGAGCGTCAAGGAGAGGCTGATTGACGAGTTTGACGACAAGATCCGGGTCACGTCAGCCCAGAAGAAGGAACTGCTCGGGCTCCTCGAGTCGGACACCAAGCTCCTCGCCGAGAACAACGCGGTCGACTACTCGCTCTTCCTGGTCCGCTACCCGGGCCCCAACGTCTTGGAAGAGGCGCGTCATGTCCCGACCATCCAGTCCACCGCGAACGAGTGGCGTACGGGCCTGACGGACGTGGACGGCAACTGGACCTACCGCATGATTGTGCTCGACTTCTTCTGGGCCAAGCACAAGTTCCGAGCCAAGGCCATGACGGGGCTCGTCAAGTCGTACAACGTCATCGCTGGCCACGGGCCCATGAGCATCACCGCCAACCCCACCGAGTACCGGGAGCGGTTCCTCGACATGGTTCGAGATCTTGTCGTTGAGGCGTAAGATGGATGAGCGACAGGCGTTAGCTGGAGGGCCCTTTGTAACTTGTTCACTTGTCAACTTATCAGAGCGCGGCGTCAAGCTAAGAAGCATTCATACATACATATCCCTTTTTGTTTTCGATGTCTCTTTTCCCCCAAAGCAACACTCTGCCTTCTGGATACCCGAATACAAAGGTCCATATGTGCCTTTTCTTAGTACATTCATGATGATGAGCAGATCTGCATCATATCCAAGTCATTTTTATCGCCCTCTCATCGTCTTTCAGGTACTTTCTTATGTCGACGACATCTGGTGGATCTCTCTTCAGCCACGATGACCCGCTCTCCACCCTGTTGTCCTTGCACCGGGGACATGGATACCAACTAAGTCAGAGTACCCACTTTCCGATCGCCCCCCCTTTCCGATCATCCAAAAATGCCTCATCTCCACCACCAACCACCATAACTCTTCCACTTCAAACTATCACCAGATTTTCCATTTTTATCCAAACCATCTCATTTTTTACACATGCCTTCTTTATGGCCCAATGGTCCAATATACCGAAGATGAAGTTATTCAGGCGCTGGAGGCTATAGGCAATGGCACCAGTATCCGCAGAGCCTCCCAGATATATGGGATCCCCTTCACCACCCCTCAGAACCGCATCAATGGCACCCAGACTAGAGCTGCTGCCTTTGCTGACTACCAGAGGCTCTCTATAAGTCAGGAGGCAAAGCTGGCTAGCTGGGTGCAAATCCAGGCCGATCTTGGGCTTGCACCAACCCATGAACAAGTGAGGGAGTTTGCTCAACGCATCCTTCATGCCATGGGCGATACCAAGCCGCTGGGAAAGAGATGGGTTAATGCCTTTATTAAGAGGAACCCATCTGTCAAGGTCCAGAGAAGTCGATCTATTGATTCTAGACGTGTTAATGGGGCATCCACTGAGATCATTAGGGACTGGTTTAGGTATCTCGCCATCCCAGAGATCATGGCCATTAAGCCAGCTAACTGATATAATATAGATGAGACTGGCATCCTTGAGGGCAAGGGATCTAACAGACTAGTGCTTAGAAGGGCTGAGACTAAGTCTGTTCGTAAGAAACAGCCTGGCTCACGTGCTTGGGTATCTATCATAGAGTGCATCTCAGCTGAGGGCATCCCACTCCATCCCCTTGTCATATATAAGGGCAAGACAGTCCAGCAGCAGTGGTTTCCTCTAGATCTTAGCCCTTATGCTGGATGGGAGTTTACAGCAACTGAGAATGGCTGGACGACGGATGAGACTGCTGTAGAATGGCTGAAGAAGGTGTTCATCCCCCAGACCAAGCCTCAAGGCCAGGATGAGGCCAGACTGCTTATCCTGGATGGCCATGGCAGCCATACTACAACAGAATTCATGTGGCAGTGTTATACTAATAACATCCATCTGTTATTCCTGCCGCCACATACGTCACATGTCCTCTAGCTACTTGACTAGTCAGTCTTTAGCCCTGTGAAGGCAGCCTATAGAAAGGAGCTTGGATGTCTTAGTCAATGGAACGACTCTACTGTTATAGGCAAAAGGAACTTTATAGGCTACTATAGAAAGGCTTGGCTAGCAGGTCTAACGGCCCAGAACATCAAGAGTGGCTGGAAGTGGACTGGACTATGGCCTGTGTCTATAGCCAAACCCCTTATGAGCTCTATATTGCTCCCAGAGGCATCACGACCTTCAACAACGTCACAAGACCCTTCTACACCACTTAACAAGGCTCAGAAAGCAGAGGAATGGGCATCTGCTATATCTGCAGTGGCATGGTCTACACCTAGGAAGGTAAAGGATCTCAACAGTCAGCTGGACTTATACAGCAAGCTGGAACAAAGTATTGCTACACAACGGCAACTATTCAGAAAGGTCAAAAAAGGCTTCCAAGAGCAAGCCTTCCAGTTGGCAACTGCCCAGCAAGAAATCCAGCTTCTCCAGGCCAAAGTTGACGACAGTACTAAAAGGAAGAGGAAGGCTGTTACTATCGATCCTAACACCAAGTTCGCCAACATCAAAGATATACGGCAAGCTCAAATTGAGGCTGGCGAAGCTGAGGATAGTACAGATGAATCCGGCGCCTCTGATTACTCTAGTGAGGCAGAAAGTTGTATTGTAGTTGCGACTAAGCCTATATAGTTGTTAATTGAACTGGGTGGGTGGTCTGGCGATAGCATCATTTTTGGGTGATCGGAAAGGGGGGGCGATCGGAAAGTGGGTACTCTGACTTAAGCCATGATGCCCAATTTTTTCAGACCACTAATTAATTCAATGAGGCAACATGCTTGCAAAAGAATGCAAAATCGATAGCCTGGACAATTAATTTGCCTAGAGGCAGATTGGTGTGACTATACCTCCTCCGTTTGTACTGGAGGAACTAAAAGCAAAAATATCACTTGCCCAGAGGCGGATTGGTGTGGCCGTATATATCTCTATTTGTGCTGGCAAAACTAAATGCAAAACATATCACTTGCCCAGAGGCGGATTCGAACCGCCGTCAACACGGATCGCTGTATAGAAGAACCACAACGTATCATCCTAACCAACTAGACGATCTGGGCTGATACCGATTTGACGATTTGCGGTGTCCATCACCACATGATGGGCACAACCGATGAGCTCGAATCTGTAAAACACATGTCTTGTCGATCCGGTCAGAGAATTACAGTTATGCCTTTGACACCTGTGACCATGCAAGCAGATGAATTACACCACCACAAACTCAGGGCCCCTTTCTTGCTACCTACGGCTCGGTCTGCTATCTCTTTTGGTGTCGGTTTCGATGCATAGCTTTTGAAGACCTTGTTAATGCCAAGATGGTTTCTTCCTGAAAGTGCTGTGGGAGCTTTCATGGACCGCTCCTGGAAATGTAATGGTGGCTATTAACACTGATAAGTGACAAGTGATGATGCAGGAAATACGTTTGAATAACATCAAATCATAATGCTTTCTATTTCTAAGGCTATTTTATTATTGCTAATCTTTCCCTCCTGAAGGAATAAAGACTAAAGCTAACACTGTCTCATGTCTCTTTAGTTGCCTAGCAATGGTTCCGTCAATATTTCTTTTGCCTATGAATCCTTTAGGTTCTCTCTCCAGACTCCTACCTAGAAGCCTAATGCTTTAATCTATATTGCATTCTTCCATAGAACTCAAACCTGACATTGCAACCACTTTCTTTTTGAATCCCACCTGTCTCTTGTTCTGAGGGTTCTATTCTGCACTGTTACAAGGCCCAGGCTTTGGCAGGGCTGTCTCCTCTCAACTCCATGTGCACAAATTTGATGGCTTTATACTACTCTCACTTTCTTGCAGCTTGCCCCTCAATGGACGTCACTGGGGTTCCACCTTGTTGCCACGATCACAGTCGGCATGTTTTTTGAGTGCACTCTCGCTATTCCTGAATCTTTTGTACCAGCTTAGCTTCGGTGAGTTCCTGTTACAGATGTTCATTTTCTATCTGTTTTGCCTCCACTCTCTTGAGTTGTTATGGTCAGAGTCACTCACTGGGCCTCGATCCTTAAGATCGTCCTTTTGGATTGGAGTGTCAGGGGCAATCGCCGTTCCTAGATCTCGCACCCGCACTCTCAGTATGGAGTTCCCGCTCTTGCAGGCGGGCTGTTTACTTTGAACGATGTCGGAATGAAGCCTTCCTATGGCTCGGGTTCTTTCCCTCTCCACTCTCTCCTCTCCTGGTACCTCATGATTAGGTCTTCTGAAGACGAAGACCGTCTTCAATTCTCATCCCCTCATCCCCTCACCTCGATCTTCCGCGACTCTCACCTTCTTCTTCTTCTGCTTCTCCTCCTCCTCCTCTCTCATCTCTCGCAGCTGCGCATCGAGGCACCACGAGCGCCTCTGTGCCCCTCATCCCTACTATCAGAGTCTTTTCGTCGAGTCTCGCCGCTTGACTCCATTTCCTAGCCAGCCCTTGGCATATCATACTTCCCTTTACCTTTCTCCTCTCCCGCATCTCCTCAGTGCCAAGGCGAGTGGACGAAAAGCACGAAGCCAAGTCTGGACTTCGTCATCTCTGTTGTCAACAGTGGCTTACCACCAGATATAGAATCAACCCGGAATCAACGTCTCTCGCAACTTCCCACGAATACGATTTCCAGTTATTGGGCAACTGCGGCGTCTGAGATTAGCGGGATTTCTTTTGCATCCAGCACTGCACATCAATCTATCGGTCTACTTCAGTCACATCCATCAAGGTCCGTTGGCTTGACACAGATATACCTCAAAAAGTGAAGACCGATCTGTTGCTGATTCAATACGCAGTGAAAAGCAGCATCTTGAGGTAAGTTCATCCTCATCAGCCACAGCGGCCTTCATGCAACTGCAACTGCGTTTGGTTTCTAGGGCTGCTCCTTCCGCTTCCACCTTTGCGGCTTTGCTCCGTCCCTCTCTGACTCTTGCCATGACCTCGTTCTCTCCTTCCCCAATCTTAGCACCAGCACCGAGGTAGTAGCACCTTCTTCTCGGCAGGACCTGACCTTGGCCGAAAGAACCATTCCGTGGCTCATTCTTCCCTCTCACAACCCCCGAGCTTCTTCCCCTCACCTCTGCTCGCCCAGTCCTCAAAGACCTAGCTACTCCTTCCCAGGTTAGCAGAGAGTCACGGATATCGACAAAGATACACACCCAGGAACTGCCTTCTCGGCACAATTTTCTCTCACATATTGTTTCCATGTTACTTCGACATTACAGACGATGACTAACTAGTATCTTTCGTTTTGCAGCGCTTCTCAGGAAATCAGTGGAGTCCTCTGGTCAACAGACGTGGCCCATACAATCCTCACATCACCACGCGTTTACGCAAGCAGTGCAGAAATCACCATGGTTGATAGAATCGACTCCTACTTCCCCGGCCGCATCATCGACCGCCCACAAGACGACGATGGATCCACGGTCTACGTTTCCACCGACAACGGCTGGACCAACGACGAGAGAAGCGATACCGGTAACCATGGTCCGCCGACGTTTGCTGCTCCGATCGCTCATTCCGAGTCCCCCAACCTCATCGACTTTGATTACTCTGAAAACGGCGATATCCCTACCAGCAATGAGCTCACGGAGAAGATCGATAGTATCGTGATACAAGAGTCTAGCAGACCTGAATCAGTCAATGCCGACAGGGAGCTTCAGTCAGTCAATTTCGGTTCTCTTTCTCAGACTCGCAGCGCAAGCAATTTGGATCCTACATCGGCAGAGTCCATTTCAACCAGCTCGTAAGTCATGCTTCTCGGATTTACCAGAGAGATTCTATATTCATCTTGACCTAGTCACTGACGTATATCGCAGCTTGTCCTTTACCAGAGATCAGATATCCCCACCAAGCTCTTCGCCATTGTCCTTTGTCGATGCTCGCCAGAGTCTCTCTCCGGCAGACGATATGATACCATCCCTTCCAGCCAACATCAAGCAATTCAAGCATCATCTCAAGACCCTTAGGCGCCCGAATGGTCGTCTTGATAGCATCAACGAAGATTTGGAGTACACGGCCGATAAAAGCGATGCTGCCATTGAGAAGTTGACAACGCAGCTGTCTGAAGCCGAACTTCTCAGATGTCGGGCCCAAAAGTATGCCGCGGAGATGTGTGAACGTAGCCAACTGGATCAAGAGTTCTTGCGAGAGTTGCAGGGTGAGCTCGACTACAACAAAACACAACTGGAAGCGTTCAAGGAAAAGTATAACAGCGTTGTGCAAAATCTGGAGCCTCTCCAGATCAGGCTGCAGGAGCTTCAGACAGGCCTCCTCAATGCCGCGGAGCGCAACAAGATGTACGAAGCATTCCTCCGCGCCTTTGTCGCTGACAATCCCCAGCACACTGCCACCTTTGAGGGCATCGGAATCTCCCCTGAAAGTGCACCGCGGGGTAGTCGCACCACAGAAGAGATCGAAGAAGAGTTTCTCATATCTTTCGATGAGATCTCGCCGCTCCCAACGGCACCTGATGCGCCTTCTCATAGCAATCTCTCCGCTTATGCAGAGCGTCAACTGGAGTTTCCGTCACAAACTGCTACAGAAGCCGCATTCGCCAGGTCTTCCAATCTCAATTGTACCGAGACGAGTCCCCCTCAGTCTTTGCTGCAGCCTTCGCGTCAGTTGCCGGAGCAGCCAAGACTCAGCTGCGCGAAAACATCGGAACCACGAGTTCCTCACGGCGTCAACATGGATATGCTCAAGTGGGAACCTGACTGCGATGTCATATGGGAGTCTCCCTTTCAGAGGGACAGGGCGTTGCGCAACAGTCAAGGGGCTCTGGGGGCTCGCCAAGACTCGCAGATCCCGGGTATGTTTTTATACGGCATCCGCTATGTGCGAGATCGGAACGGCCAATCAATAACTGACGAACATGGTAAACCAGATATAGCCTCTCGCATTGTCATCATGACTGGCCTTCCAGATGAGGTCCACGTCCAGCGAGTCCTGGAACATGTCCGTGGTGGCCAAATCCTCAACGCTCACACGGCTCCAATGAGCACCGGCGACTTCAACTACAACCATGCCTACATAGAATTCACCACTGCCGAGGATGCCTTCAAGTTCTACAAACACTGCCTTTCATGGAACTTTGGCTTCGTTGCCCATAATGGCATCTTTGCCAAGGTACGCATCAGCCTTCCAGCCACAGACTCGTATCCTTTGAATAAGAGTGTGCAGGCTTCGATTGATCAGGGCTGCACACGCTGCCTTGCTGTTGCTGGATTTCCAGTTATGCACCTTAAAGCTGTACTCGAGAGCGCGAGTCTGGCACACAATTTCACCGAAGTCATCACTCACTTCGCCTATTCCGATGATGGAAGCTTCGAGATATCGTTTTCCAGCCTCAAGTCGGCCATTTCCGTTCGCAAAAGCATCCTTGAGTCGAGTCTCTGGACCGCTCCTGCTAGTGAACGGGCTGTGACTTTCAGACCAGACCCGTGCACTGCACCTCTCGGAGACCTTCATGAGTCGTTCCTGCCTACGTACCAAACTGCTGACCTTACCATTCTGGCCCTCGATAATGCGCAGCTATTGACGACTACTGGAAACAGCGAGGGTGAAGAGAAACTTGCTCAAGCTCAGATGTTGGAGGCATGCGATCCGAATGACCCGGACACCACCGGTCTCAAAGAGATGCTTGACCGCAAAAGCATCGTCTGGGAGAAGACAGCCGACTGGGACAACGCCGTCGAATACATGGCATATGACCCTGATCAGCGCAAGGAAGTGCTTCACCGCAGAGACTGCCAGTCGGGGGCCATTCAGGTGTGGTATCATGGGGGCTGGGCTATGGATCGGGCACAATCATGGAAGGCATGGGAGCACTATAACGTCGACAGCCCCCACCCGTACACCCAGAAGAGCGTGGATATCTTATATGAAGTTACCGGTTGGGTTGACCGCCGCAAGGTGAATCTCTACCTGAAAAGCAAGGCGGAGAGAGAAGAGGCCGAGAAGAGCGGTGCTGACAACAACTTCAACAGGTCATCGTCGATGATGGCGGGCTCCAAGGAGACGCTGAACAGGCGCTAGTTCTACCTTTGAACGAGAGTCCCAATCAATCGCCTGCGGTCACTACCATTGCTCCACCGAGACCGCTGCACCCTGATTTTGCGAAGATTTCGGAGGCTATGAACGACCCTTCGGTCTATCCGCCCATCGGTGTTCGATATAACGCCGCCGGAAGCAAGCCTGGTATGGGCGTCCCTTCTTTTATGCACCAGGATTCGGATGTTAACAACTTGGGCTCAGGAACACCTCGGAGCGACATTGCACTTGGATCTCAAACCCCTACTTCGATACCTGCTTCCCCCGCCCCGCACCTCATCATCATGGACGAGGACTTTGAGGGCGTTCACGGAATCTCGAAGCCGGTTTTCAACAAGCTTACGGCCCGGATCGCCAAGCACAAGGCGAAGTCGGTGTGTAAAAAACCTCAAGGCGGCCGGGATCCCTTCTGGTAGAGGGATATTGGCGCATCAACGGATAGATTCTGGGAAGTTTCGTGAATGGGACCCAATGACTTGGAGGTTCTTGGCTTTTGCATCGCATAAAGGCGCCTGAGAGCCGGACGTCTCTACATTTAGTTGATGTTAGATCTGGTTTAGGGGAACTTGGAGGGCACACATAGCGATAGATTGAAAAGCGAGTGAAGGGAAAGTGCTGCAGACAAGCATACAATACAGCCAGCTCTATAGAATGGAGGTTTCGCGTGCCCAAGAATGCACCTCATAATTTCCAAAGTGAACACAAATGTCTGTCAGATCATCTGCACTCCCATCTCGCCACGGATGCTTTTATGTCATTTGAAATTTATTCTGCATTTGATGTCGACTTTTTCTGTGACTTACGTAGACCATACCGCCTGTCGTCGCCGAGGTAGGTAGGCAAGCCCCCCCAACAGTCCAAGGCTAAGTCAAGTCTGGATCACCTCCAAAAAAGAGGCTTCACGAAGACGCCGTAACCGATTTCCCCGCTGGTTCTAGAATCAAAACACTCCTAGTCGTCAATCTCTGCCTGACTGCGTCACATGCTCCCCCCCAAACATGAGGCCCCAGTCACAAAGAAAGCGTGGGCTTGGCAAGCTGCATCGGCTCGTCCGTAACAAGCAGCATCTCATTGCCAAGGTCCTCTTCTTCGGCTACGTCGTCCCCGACAGCCTCCTCGGCGCCATCAGCATAGCCGTTCCCGCCCGCCGCGCCGTCCGAGTCTCCCCCCTCAAAGGCCTCCGAGACGGACGAGTATTTGCGGTGCGGCCAGGACTGGACGAGGTACTTGTCCATCGCCCCCGTTTTGCGACCCTCCTGCTGATACCGCTGCACTTTCGGGTTCGTGAGAAGGTACTTCTTGACCATAGTCCGGGGGATATTGGCCTCGGGCTCCCAGGTCGGGTTCTGGTCGGCCGGCCAATCGCCCTTCCAGCGGACGTGGAAGAAGCGGGCGCTTTTACCGCGGATGACGCGCTCTTGCAAGCCTTCGAGGCGGAGGACCTCGTAGACGTCTTCTCCTTTGGGACGCTCTTTGTTTCCTTGCGCGGGCAGCGACCTCGCGGCGGCCTGTGTGCTGCCGACGGTGGTGGATGGGGGCGCGGACCGGGTTGCTTTCGGGGGCGGCGTGGGGTCGTGCATCTCGGGCCTAGGTAACGTCTGTTTCAGTGTCGACGAAGATGCCTGTTCTATAGACCGGATCGGCTGTGAGGGCGTGAGGTTGGCGAAATTCTTGGACGCTGCGAGGGAGATGGTCCATGGTGTTGTGTTCTGAATCAGGGGAGTGAAGCCAGTCCGAGGGATTGGGGTATGTAATGTCGCAGAGTCCTTGAACGGAAGGTTCGTGGCCGGGGGCGCGGTTGCCGGTGTTCGTAAGGAGATCTTTTGAGCTTTTGGTGTCGGGGTTTGGGCCTCGGATGGCGGCCTTTGGGGCATGGATGGGGGATCCCGTATCGAGAGGAGGGAACGCTTTGGTGGGTGTTGTGTCTTGGTCCGCGGGGCGGTGGGTGTGGACGTCTGGAGGATGGAGGCCGGTGGGACAGGAGGCAGGATAGGGGTCTCCCGTGGCCGGGTCACTTTTGAGGGAGCGTGAGGTTTAGGTAATGGCGGCAACGCTGGCGAGCTGGTGCCTCCCCTGGAAGAGTCAAATGGCGTACTCCTGGTGCTGTCTGTCTCAATGGCCGATAGCAAACCAGACAGCGTCGGCCCTGGCGACTTCGTCCTCCGCTTCTTCGTCGCCGGCTCCAACGCCGCTGGCACACGGCTCCGTTCGCCAGAGTCGTAGGACCCTTCGGTCGACATCGGTTCCTCCCCATTCAGCTGCCGGAATATCGCCTCGTCCATCTCGACGTCGCTGTCCTCATTCAACGCCTCAAATTCCCGCAAGACCATGCTCTTTGAGGGCGTAGATAGCGACGGCGCATCCTTCCTCGGCCGGCCCGGTTTCCTCTTCTTCTCCCCGTTCGTGTTCTTCGGCGGCGGCGTTCTTGCACGGTCTGCAATTGGTAGCTTCCTTTTCCTCCCCCTGGGCGGGCGGCCCTTGACCTCACTCCTCTTGAATATCCCCCGCTCCCTTGCCTCCGCCTCCTCCACGGCGCGCACATTCTCCTCCTCCTCGATCCTGCGCTCCTCCTCGTCCCGCTTAGCAGCCTGCGCGGCACACCACTCCTCGTACGCTCTCGGCGAGACGTAGTCGCATATTCTCTCCGCGTCGACCTGGAGCCGCGCGGCGGGGAGGTCGGTCCAGCCCACAACGTACAGCAGACGCTTCTTGCCGTCGACGGAGAACGCGGGCGAGACGAAGAACTCGTCGCGGATGTAGGCGGTTGAGTCGTGGACCGGAAGTAGGGTTATCGGGGCCAGGCGCGGGCCAGTACCGGGCTTGTAGCGGCGGTAGGTTGGTACATCTTCCAAGACCACGGCGAGCTCACGCAGGCCTGCGGTTTTGGGCCGACGGTTGGAGGGGGTGTTGCTGGTGCTGGTGCTCGCGCCCGGGCTGGGTCTGCCAAACCAGACATACCTGGAGGGGCGGGACATGGTTGTCCACTCCGTGGGAAGAGATGACCACGCCTCGGCTGGCAGGTGCCGGAGGGCTTGGACGGAGGCCGCCCCTTCGAAAAAGTTGTTGTGGGAGTGATGAGTGCGTTACCGTCGGTCGGCCGAAGTTTAGGAGGGTCTCGCGCTTGGGGGCTTGTCGTTGCGTGACGCGATCTGTCGGTCACTGCGGGTGAAAGGGAACAGTCGAACAGCGACAACGCTGTGCTCTGCGAGCATCAAAAAAATTCGCAGTGACAGCGGAAGACAGATTGAAAAGAGTGACAGGCTTCCAGTAATTTTTAGGAGCAGTTGTGCCGCAGAGAGACGATGTTCCGTTGGTTAGTCTGCGGCTTTCCAAGGCGAAGGAGAGAGAAAGCCTAATACTCCTCCTAGTGATTTAATTAGCGTCCCTAGAAAGCTAGACAGCCACAGAAAAGTGGGGAATCTTATTTTCGTGCTAAGAAAGTAAATAAGTCTTATAATGAACCCTAAGAGCTCTATTTAAAGAAACTAGTAAATTAATTCAGAGAAATATCAATAAAAAAAGTGAAATTTTATTAGATATATTAATATCTAATACTTTATATTTATAACTTCTTTATTTGCCTTACTAGATACTAAGTCTTATAAGCACTAAGTACTATTTCTCAGTAACTTGATAAATCTTAAGAATTATATAATAATTATTACTTTCTGAGCCTAAAATTCATAGCATATAAAGTTTCTAATCATATAAATGTTAAAGTGGGTGCAATATGCCGGCGAATGGCACGGACCTCCAGGCCCATTGGGCCGGATTGGGAAAGGTCTGCGGCGAAATGTCGGTTGACATCTATGGAACGGATTTTGCCAGCCAAAATATCTGGAATCCGATGACCACGTGCATTTGGATCCTAAGGCAACACAACAGCCATAAATGTGCGGGGAATCCCATGGAAAATAGCGACATAGTTACACATACATACACCAGCAATTAACCAGGGATTTTCACGGTAATTATCCACGTACTTCAACAATAAATAGCTTAGAGAACTTAGATCTCTTGATAATGCAGCATATCAACTATCTAGTATATGGTTAAACTTACTTAGCTAAGTTTCTAATATCTTAATCGTGTGGTCACTTGTCATGGGGGCGTTTCGGAGTGGTCCGTGCGGAAGCTGCGCCGAGCGATCGCACGCACTATTGAAGGGCGTCAAAACTTTGGTGGACTGAGCTTGACCTCATCGCGAGCTCCATCCACCCCAGCTCCAACCTATTTTCCATTTTCTTCGACCGCCAGCCGCACGGAAACTCTCCACTCCGCCACACCCATAGACTCACGACCGGCGCACTCTCCACCACTGGACTACACGACTGACATTCTTCAACGAGGTCACGCAACCATGCTGACGCCCACGAGCTCTTTCGCCCTCCGCCTCGCCGGTCAAGGCGCCGCCCGCGCGTCAATCGCCTCCTCCATCGCCCGCACCACCACATGCCCGTACTCGACCACCGCCGTGAAGAAACAGCAGCCCTCTGTTCGCCTGAATGGCCTCGCCCCAACTAGTCCGATTGCTCGCACCAGTGCCGTCTTCGCCGCTTCCTCTCCGTCCTCGATCGTTGCCCGCGTCGTTCGCCAGCCCTGCACGCAGCGCTGCAACGCCACGTCCGCCGCCGCGGCACAAACCAAGCCGGCCGCTGGGCCCGGGGACAAGCTGGACTGGGAGACATTCTTCCAGCTGCGCAAGTCCCGCAGGAGGTGGCAGCTCGGCTTCAGCGTCGTCTGCGGCCTGGGCTCGTTCGTTGGAGGGGCTGGTATCCTGGCGACTGGCGTTGCGGATCCGTTGGTGACACAGGTCCCCCTAGACCCCTTCATCACGATGGGCATGATGACGATGGCTTTCGGTACTCTTGGATGGCTGATCGGACCCAGTGTCGGGTCTTTCGTCTTTTACACACTGAACAAGAGGTGGAGGAACCAGATGACGATCGTAAGCCATCATGTATCGATCATGACATTTCACCAGATGCTAACTTGGTTGATATTACAGAAGGAGAAGGAGTTCTTTGCCCGCATCAAGAAGAACCGCGTCGACCCTTCCGTGTCTTCTGTCGGTAACCCAGGTATATCAAGCTCGTTCACGACCCCAGCTGATACTGTGCTAATCACCCGAGCAGTCCCCGACTTTTACGGCGAGAAGATCTCAAGCGTCAAGGGCTACCGCCAATGGCTCAAGGACCAGCGGGCCTTCAACAAGAAGCGTGTCAGCTTCGTGTAGAACATCAATCACGCGTGACGGCTCGTCAGCGGACGACTTCTTTTTTCGTACGACTAATCAGGTTCATGGGGTAATGGGCATAGGTCGCCCTCCTCTCTTTGTAGCAATAGGGGGTGTCGGTGGAGAAAAGCATGTATAGTGGCACCACAGCTCCCATCGTCAGAACAAATTCAGTTTTCAGAAAAAAGGCTTCTGCTGCTCGTTGTTGCTACCTAGGTGAATGGCAATGTAGGATCTACTTGGTGTTTCCAAGCTTTCATGCCACCCTCGATGTCGCCAATGAACCTTTTGCCATTGTTGTCCAACCCCAGGTCCTTGAGGCGCTTCGTCGCGAGCTGTGAGTCGTTGCCAACCCTGCAGACAATGTAGATGGACGCGTCGTCTGGAAGGTTGGCGGGTAACCACTCCGGTCGAGGCTGAGTGCCGTCGCTCAGGGGCTGTGTCTCCCTCATCAACCTTGCGATGGGGATGTTGACGGCCCCCTCAATGCTGCAAATATCAAAGTTCTCACGTTCCCTCACGTCGAGCAGGAGATGGGACCCGCCGTTTTCTTTGGTCACGCGATCATACTGGGCTGCTGAGATTCGGTCTTGGGGTCCAAGGATGCTCACAGGTGCGGTGACACCGCAAAAAGAAACGTAATCAAGTGAGCCTGACCGCAGAGTCTCCAGCGACAGCGTCGAAGTGGCAGAACACGCGAAGCAGTCCTTCCTCCGGCCGCGCATCCGGACGGACCTGAAGGGCCCCGACTGCACTGCCCCCGAAAAGATGAGAAGGGACGGGGCAGCAGCAGGCTTTTCCTGGACTTTGGGGTCGACTGCTCCCGAAGCGACAAGCTTGATGGCCTCGAGGGCCTGCAGCACGCCCATAACGCCGACGACGGGGCCGAGGATGCCCCCTTCGCCGCAACTGACGACACTGTCAGGCGGGGGCGGCTTGGGAAATACGCAGCGGTAGCACGGCCCGCCCTCCTGGCTTCCTTGCGGCGCGGCGGGCGAATTGAGAACGATGAGCTGGCCATCTGTTCGGAAGGCGGAAGCCGAGACGAGGGGTTTCTGCAGGAGGACGCAGATGTCTGAGATGAGGTAGCGGGACGTCGGGTGGTCAGTACAGTCGAGGACGATATCATACTGCGAGACGATGCCCTCGGCGTTCAAAGGCGTCAGATGCTCCTTGTGCGCGCGGTATGTCAGGAGCGGGTTCAGACTGAGAGGGGTTGTCAGTTTCCGCTTAGGGGTATAGGTTGCGGGGGGGGGGGGATGGTTGCCCGTACCCCTTCAAGTATGCGACGGCGCTCTCAACCTTGGGCATGCCGACTCTGTCAGTCGAGTGTGCGACCTGACGATGGAGATTGGAAACCTCGACCACGTCCCCGTCGACAAGTCCGACGGTGCCGGCCCCTGCTCCGGCGATGTAAGCAGCCGCGGGGCACCCCAGTCCCCCAGCGCCGATGATGAGGACCTTGGACTCCTTCAGCCTCAGCTGACCTGCTTCCGTTTCAGCATGGCTATCGATCCTCGATTCGTACGCAAGAGCTGACCTATCACTCCGACGTTGGGGATGATCAACTGCCGCCCGTATCTCTCATAGTCTGCGGTCTGCAGGGGCCACTTCCAGGGTTGTGTCGACGCATTCTGTGCTTCCTCCTGCGCTTCCTTCTCGGCCTGCTCAAGTTCATGCTTCAGACTCTGAAGCTCGAGGGCCGCCTCGGCGACCTTTCGTCGCAAATCCTCGACTTTGCCCATTTTTCTCGTCGGGGATCGTTACAACTGGTGTAAGTGGGACGAATAGGTATCATGCGCGAGAATTTGGGTGAGAGCCTTTGCGCACGTCGGAGGTTCCACCACCGACCTCCGACCCCCACGATTGGAGAGACCCGCTCTCGTCGGCGCCCCACCATGGAATTTTTGAAGCTCGGGGCATCTTCAAACTTCCACCAGCACTTCCGAGTCCCCCCCCGAGGTTCTCACCGCGCAAAGAGAACCAACTTTAGAGATTGCCCAACTCAACCGCACCATCTACACGCCCCGAGTGAAACGACCCCAATATGGTAACGCGACCGTAAGCCTCCTTGTAATCGCACGATGCTGACCCTTTCCTTTCCCAGGCGCCCACCGCCCCGACAAAGACCCTCTCGGCCCGCGAGAAGAGGATGGCGCGAATCCGCGGCGACATCCACCCCCTCGCGCCGCATAAGACGCTCCGCCCCGAGGCGCAGGTCGACGACCGCTTCCTAACCAACAAGAAGGACAAGCGGACGATGAAGCACAGCGCCTTCGTCAGCAAGGTGGAGAAGGCCAACAAGAAGCCCCTCAAGCGCCGCCGCCCGAACAAGAAGCTCGTCACCACCATGGAGTCCCTCGCCGACGCCCTCCCGGACCTCGACGAGGGCGCGCAGACTCTGGAGCAGCTCCGCGAGGGCAAGGTGCGCCACAAGAGCCTGAAGAGTAGGCCCGGCGCGCTGAAGCGCAAGGAGAAGGTCGTCAGGGGCGAGATGCAGCGCTTCGGCGCCAGCATGGCCGCGCTGGCTTCCGTGCCCGCAGCCGCTGCGCCTGCGGGCGGCATGGCTGTCGAGGAGCCGGTGACGGGGGCCGGCTCGGCGGCGCCTGATGCGACGGCGAGCCGGTGGGCCGCGCTGAGGAAGCATATCTCGAGCACCATGGAGCAGAACCCCGCCTTCAGCACATAAGCCACTCCCCGACGCACATTCCGAATCGAGGTTGTCGGCAGTCACGGTGGCCGTATCTACGTACCGTCATAGAACACTGAACGGAGACGGGTTTGCGGACAGGGGGATCCGATCCACCCCAAAGGAGTGCATTGTCTCAGCTCCTACCGGGCCGCTCAACCTTATTCCATTGGGTAGCGGCTCCGCCCAGTATCGATCTATTCCCGGAATCTGTAAGACAGAAGCTTTTTTTTTTCTTCGTTGAACACCGCACATGGCCCTTTGTGTATATCGAACCGGAGAGCAGCCCCATCAAACGTCCCGCGTAACCGACTGGCAAAACTGCAAAACCTTTTTTCTCCAACAGACGACCAGAGGGAGCCCAGCTCAAATACGCTTGATCCTCGGCGCCATATTCTCGACGGCTTCTAGCCAAGACAGGAGAGCGAGCAGCTACCTTCTTTGCGCATGGTGGTCCAGATATCCGGGCACTGTTTGGATTGGCAAAGGGGGGGTGGAGGCTGGGCGACGACATTGGTGTCTTTCGAATCATCATTCCGTCGAGGCCTGAATCAGAATGCAAGAGGCCAACCCCTGCTCAGCTTCAAATACTGCTAGAGGCAGTGCTCACCATACGGGGCTCATCGATGGCACCTGTAGGGAGAGTGAAGTCGCAAGGATGGGGGGTAGACAGCCTGGAACGAGGGTGTATGGTCATATCAATGGATGTTAGGGGAGATCGACTATCGAAGACGTAGATGTGTAGTTGCCAGGACCCGAGACTCGACCACATAGTGGTACTTTTTCTCGTTAAAACACCTACTCTTGCTAATAGACAACGCTGTTCACCACGCACCGTGAGATGCCCTGATGTTGAATCTGCTACTTGGTCATCGCACACGGCAGGTCCTGCTTCCGATTGGTACGAGAAGTCATGGTTTGTGCTAGTTTGATAGAGGATTGGCTGATGCGTATGTACATGGTTAGCCTTCAGACGCTGACAAGACACCAACAGGCAGATGGGCAGTTGACAAGGGATGTCAAAGTATTTTCGCAAACCAGGACACATGGGGAAAAAAAATAAGACATTTTGTCCATGCACTAATCAAACGGCTTGTTGCTACCTTGGGACGTTAGACCGTCCGCTCAGGTACCTAGGTAGGTAATGGGTGAATCCGAGCTTACAGCCCCACCGTGGTCCTCGTGGAATCGGGCCAGGGCCGTGGGCGTGGAATGGGGCGCCGGCGAGTTTGGCCTAGCGATCCAGATTTCAACAGGGATCCCGGTTCATGGGGCCGATGCCACCACCCCAGTCTTCTCGTGTACTGTGTTCAGCTCCGTCGATACCTATTGTTAAACCTGCTCAGTGAGTTGATATCCTACTCAAAACCACCAAATGACACCCTGAAAGACGACTGCTGGCTACACGGATCCCCCGCCTTGTCCAACAGGCAGAGGGTGGAATGCTGGCCAGGCGATTCTGCCAGTGGGCGGCGATTGGGTGGTCCGCGGTTGTTGGAGACGCAGGAGAGCCGACGTCATTGAACATGTCCTCTAGGTAGCGCAAAACGCATCGATAGAGCAAGAGTGCCGAGAGGGAAAGAAGAAAAAGAAGAAGAAAACAGAATGTGCCATCGACCAAACCTCAGCCCACCCCCGTTACGTTATTTTGGCGACTGGGCCTGCTCATCACGCCTAGAACCACGGGTTTGCGGATATGTCTGGCAGATTTGACGATGCGGTGATGTCAGCCTCCCTTTGACAGACGTTACTGTGCCCCATCATCCCGGCAGTACAGTGGAGATGCTCCTCTCTTGCACAACTCTCGGCGCGACCTCACAGGAAACGGGTGAAGTTATACCTACTGTACATACATGGGGGTCGTCATCCTCGGGTCAGCAAACGCGGATCTTCAGGGCGGCAGGGCGGGGGAGCGGCCGGCGTTTGCCTAATCCCAACGTCACTGGAAGGTGCTGCTTGCTGCGTTTCCAAGTACCTACCTAGGTAGGTAGGCAATTGATAACGGCCTGGTCTTTCCTGCTTTCTTTTCCAGATCCGATGGATATAAACCAACCTTTCGACCCTCCGAATTACCTAGAATTCCTGCGTCTCTCACTTTGATCAACAACCCAATCTCAACCTCCTCTGCACACACACACACACACACCGAGTTCATCAACACCGCACATCAACCAAATCAACCAAATCATCAACATGGCTGACAGCAACCCCGCAAACTTTGCCAACCGGTGAGTCACTCATTCCATTGCGGCTTCACTCTTGATGCAGCATCACGCTGACGATATGCAGCCCTACCGAGGAGGTCCGTCAGATTGCGGCCAAAGGTGGCCACGCCAGCCACGGCGGAGGCACCCACACCGACCCCACTGGCACCTACAACCCCGGCAACTTTGCCAACCGGTCAGTCACTTTATACATATACTATTCTTTTCTTCTTTTTTTTCTTCTTCGCGCTGCGGCATCCCGTTAACAACATGCAGGCCCACCGAAGAGGTCCGGGAGATCGCAGCCAAGGGCGGTCACGCCAGCCACGGCGGAGGCACACACACCGACCCCACCGGCACCTACAACCCAGGCAACTTTGCCAACCGGTGAGCTTACCCGAGCCCTCACCACCTGCGTTCCTGGAATGCAGTTCCAGCGCATTTGTCCCTGTCGAAATACTTTGCTAACAATAGTACGCGTTAGTCCCAAGGATGAGGTCCAGGAGATCGCGGCCAAGGGCGGCCACGCCAGCCACAGCGGTGGCTTCGCCAGCATGGACGCGGACAAGCAGCGCGAGATCGCGTCCGAGGGTGGCAAGGCATCGTCCGGTTCGTTCGAGCCCGGCTCTGAGCGGGCCCGAGAGGCGGGACGCAAGGGTGGTCTCGCTGGCAGCTCCGACTGAGCCGTCCTTTTCCACTTGCACACAATCCAATGCAGGGCAGTGTCCCGGGACAGGCAGAACTTGAACGATGTACGATACGGAAGCAGACGTGGACATGAGATATGAGCGGTGGCCGGCATAGGACTCATCGCATAGAGGGCCCTCCGCCTAATGAGATTTTCCTTTTCTCCTTTTTATTTCGGATCAAGATCGAAGGATTGAAACGTGGTTTGCATAATGCCAAGTGAGGTTTGTCCAGCACTGAAAGCTGGCTGCGAGCGGTGGGTTGCTTGGCCGATCCGTGCATGTGCGTACAGAGGACTAGTCGTGCTGTTTGTACCGCCCCCCTCGATCACCCTCAGATCCCAGTGCTCGCCGATGGGTGAAGAAGACCAGGGAACAGACCCAGTCAGGAAAGTCAATTGTGCACCCTCAAGAAGAAACATCTCGGAGCTTGCTCAGCTCCAGCTTTCGTACATCCGACTCGGGGTTTTGTAGATGGCGCAGGACCATGTTGCCAGACGGGGATGCCTGCATGGGTAGGTACTGTACCTAGGTAGGTAACAGAGTATTAAACCCCAGTCAGCGTTCGGCAGTCCCCGATGCGGCTTCGGCTTCCCCATGTCTCACCCCGCTGCGCCCTGCCCTGGCCTCCGTGGGCTCAACGTTGCACAACTACCACTGGTACATATAGTAGTGTCCCTTGCTCTACTGTGACTTTCACGAGCTTCTGCCTCTTTCTCTCTCTCTCTCTCTCTCTCTCTCTCTCTCTCTCTCTCCTCCAGCTACTAACGGAAGCGTCGTGGTGGTCATGGTGAGCTGTGGGAAGGCGGCCTCAGCCTGGGCCAGGCGCAGACAAGCGTCGAGTGGCGTGTGCATGTAGGAAGGGTACCTACCTATAGGTGGGCGGCGGCGAGTGCACCAGGGGGTGGGGGCTAAGGTACCTTTGGGCTGCAGCAGTGTGTGGTATGTATTAGTTATCAACCGGCATTTCAATGCCGCAGGCACGGTGACGTTGACGAGGTGTAATCTTGGTCCGCCTTCTTTTCCATATCTCCCTCTCCCTCCTCGCCCACCATTTCTGCCTCTTAGCGTCATTTATAACTCCCGACGGAAGCCTGACCATGGAATCTGCTCCCAAATAGAGTAGGCACACTGGTGAGGGGGAGGGGAAAGGTTAGGCACAGGCTTAATGATAGCCACACCCGTCACAGTCACTTCTTCCCACCAGGCTCGATTCGGACAGCGACGACGACGCAAGGTTCCAGATGTTTGGCCTGGTCTGCTCCGACGGTTCGTAAGCTGTAGTTTAAACGTATTTCCCCGTCCGCGGCTGTCCTCCCCCCCCCCACCCTGCCTATAGTACAAGTACCTACCTAGATGTCGTTGTCCATTGCAGATGATCGTCCGCTGGGGGGGTGGAAAGGACGCCAAGCCGTCGCCATTCCATGACTCCTCTTCCTTCTACTAGTTGTCTTTTGTATGTAAACCTGCGTGTTCCCACTCGTCTCTTTCGATTGTCCATTCGAATCGATTTCTCCTACACCTCATCGCCATTACCCTTGCCGTACGATACCATACCATAACGCCGTTGTCTCTGCCGTTTGTCTTCTGCACGCTCTCGCCGCGTTGGCTCTCGTACCTCGATTAACCTCGACCCTTTTCTTACGCCCACCCCCCGGTTCCCCCAGACCCCGCGCCGACGGGAATTCGTTCCCCGGATTGGAACCAACAGTGCTTCTTCTCCTCCCCCCGTAAACCGTACGATGGCAGCAGCAGTCGGCGTACAGCCGGCATCCAGTCTCCCTCACGCGGGATCAGACCGCCTGATCAACGCCAGGTATGCCTTGACTTCTCCATTGCTTATTTCTTTTGGTTATGTCGTCTCTTGGGCCTCGTGTGCCGCCACTCAGTACAGTGGAGAGAGAGAGAGAGAGAGAGAGGGGGGTCCAGCCGTGCAGTGACCCCTCCACAGCAGCAGCAGCAGCAGCAGCAGCAGCAGCCTGGTGGGTCGCCGGAAGCACCGTCTGTTAAGCGAACTAGCACCACAAGTGTGGCTTGTCCAGACCTCGTCACCTCGCATTTTCCGTCCTTTTCCCCCTTCCTCTTCCGCATATCTCGGCCATGCTGCGCCACGCCACGCCAAGCCTTGGCCACGTCTCCCTCGTCGTCACTCGCCGTTCAAGCCTCACCTCTCTCAGTCATCATCATCGCTGCCCGCCGCTAGTGCGCCTACCTACCTATTCCAGCCCGCGGGCCCATGTTCTCTTTGCCTGCGCTCTCACCTTTTTGGGTGGGGGGGCCTTGTTAAACAAAACCTCCCTCACAATCCCCACCATAGGTAGCCTGTGACCGGGAAGATCCTGAAGGTCCCCTGCAGGAGAAGAAAAAGAGAAGAAAAACACCAGACCCTCCTCCCCGCTTATTGGGAAGGGAAAAAAGAAAAAGGAAAATAAAAAAGGAAGCAAGAAAGAATCCCTGAGAGGGAAAACAGAGAGAGCCGGCTTGTTTGCAGAAAAGGCCCGTCGCATCATTTTTTGGCTTTGGCCTCCTTTACCTTCCCACCCTTCCTCTGGTGTCCTTTCTGCAGTCATCATCCCTACCACATCCCGATCCCAACTGTTTACATTCCCGGAAACTTTCTTTTACCCTTCCACTACCGGTTCCTCCCCCCTCCCCCCTCTTATTTTCCTACCCGTTATCCATCGCTGTATTGCACAAACGCTGCGAAGAGATCGCCACCTGTTCTCGACCCGAACTATACCATCTGTGTACCCTCTGACGCAACTCTGCCCGACAACAGCCGCTTCCTTCCATTCTTCTCGTATCGTCACCAGCACCCTTCCCGCCACGCCCGCTCTTCCAGTTCCACCTCGACGGGCTCCTCCATCTCTTCCACCGCATCATCGTCGACGGCATCATCGGCATCGGCTAGCCAGCTGTCCTCACCGTCGACCTCTGCTCCGACCTCTCCTCCGACCACCACCAAGTCCGGCCACTGGTCCGAGTCGCGGATGAGCATGCCTTTCAGGAAGATGGCGCGCCACTTCGGCGACACTGTAAGATCCTTTCCTGCTTAACGCCCCGCTCTCTTGCCTTCCGTGTCGCCTTCTCTTCGTCCTGGTCGCCCTGGAAGAGGAGGCCGTTGACCTCTTTCGCTTTTGCTGCTCTCACCACCGCCAACGATTGTGCGGGCAGGCAGGCACATGTCTCCCTTGTCTTGTCTTATACTTGTACTCCGTCCTGCCCTCCGTCCAGACCGAGACCTGCGGCGGGGTAACAAGTTTGGGGGAGGTAATCCCGTTTCAGCGCCGTGCCAGTCAACTGACCTGGATTGCGTCCTAGCTCTCCCCGCAGCAGCCCTACCTGTCGTGTAAGTCGCATACCTCCTCCCCCTCCCCCAAGCCCATACTGGTCGTGCGGTATTATGACAGTCCTGTCTTGTAATGATCCTCGACTGACAGCATGTACCAATTCTAGATCACGATATCCTCCGTACGTGTCCCATGACAATGATGCACTGACCCGTTTCGCCCGGTTTTGCGCTCTTCAACGTTACAGCCCCCCATGGCACTTTGCTTACTCGTGTCACCACAGTCACCTACGAAGACATCAAGGCACTCAAGAACGACTGGTTAACAGACAACGTGCGACCACATGCCCTTCCTTTCGCCTTTACTCCTAGCTAACTCGCCTCCAGAACATTGCCTTTTGGGAAGAGTAAGTTTAACCACGGCCCCGATTCCCCCTTCGGTTGCCTAATAAAATCACCACAGATGGCTGGAGCGTGAGATCCTTCCCAAATACCCGCAAGCCCGCATCTGCCTCCTGCGGCCGTCGATGACCTTTCTCCTCATGAAAGAGCCCGACATGCGCCAGATCCGCTCCGCGCTTCCCGACTTCTCCAAGACGACACACATCTTCCTCCCAATTAACGATGCCCGAAACGTCGCCCAAGCCGAGGGTGGCTCACACTGGTCCCTACTGCTCGTCAGCGCCATCGACGGTGTTGCTTTCCACTACGACTCCCTCGGTGGCGCAAACTACGCAGAGGGACGTCTGGCTACGCACAAGATGTCGGAGATTCTAGGCCGCCCGCTCCGGTACCTCAACCTGGAGGACGCCCCTCAGCAAGAAAACGGCAGCGACTGTGGCGTCTTCGTCTGCATCCTCATGCGCCACCTCCTCGTCAAGCGCCTACTTAGCGCAAACGCCCGCGAAAAGGTCAGCATGAGTATGGCCAACAAGCTCATCGACAGCCACGGCGGACGCAAAGAGATGCTTAAGATCATCGAGAGCCTACGAAAGGAAGGCGAAAGGAGGAGATCGTAAGCGCATTTCTCCATTGGTCCCCAACCAAAGAACCCTCCCCGCTTGTGGACGATGTCACATCGTCCTGGTCTTGTATCCTGGTTCTGTTGGATCATTATTTTTTGTTGCCTCGAAAGGGTTCCCTGACACCCCTTTTAAAAAAAGGAGAAGCGCATCACCGTACTCGTCGAAGACGCCCCCACGGATCGAGTAGACGACAACAGACCTCTACTCCACGCCCCCCCTAGCGCTTCACATGAAGCAACTTGACGTACACCCGGTACCGAGTCCCGATGAAGACGACGACGACGACGACGACGACTTTGGCTCTACCGTATGCACCGACGGCAAGGTTTTTTTTTCTTTTCTTTTTTTGATTTGCGATATACGATATCCACGAAGACATGCAGTTTAATTTATTCCGCGACTCGAGAGGGGTGCTTGTATGACGCCTGACAGGTGCTGTGGTGAGAGGTTGTGGAGAGCGAAAGTGCGGCCAGACGATGTATCCGCCAATTCAGGCTTATTCGCCCACGATCTACGATATCCGATCACCGATTCGAGTCACCGCCATGTCGGTTGCGAAGTTGGACTCAATGAGACGGAAGAGCATAGCTGGGTGTCTCGAGCAGAGGCGCCTCTGCCTACTGCTTTGGAGATGGCAAATGGGGCAATCCGTTCCAGTGATACATCGAGCTGAAGAATTTCTTGTGCCACGAGAGTAAGCAAGGGCTGATAAGACAGGGCAAATATGCGTGAGAGCAGGCCGGGGTTGGCGAGGCGTTCTGGCCTGCTCATGGCGGTTGTTAGTCCGATTCTTGGAGAAAGAGATTACAAAATATTGATTAAGCCTCATTCTTCTTGTTCTGCGTACATTTTTGAATGTCCTTCTCCATTCGTTTTGTGACTTGTGGGGTTTGTGGCTTCTGTCAAAGCCGGGCGGCAGAAAGAGGCGCCTGAGCTCTGCTGTTCGGGCGTTAGCCGCTCTCATTCTGTCTCTAGATTGTGCCGTTACGCTCGAAAACCCGCAAACGCGCCGCTCTTTCCATGTCCTTATGAAAATGCAGACTGCCTTATCTCGTTGCCGGTGTCATCGCGGATCAGGGCACAACGAGGGCTCTGGACGCTACAAGGCACTCGAGGTAACAGATCAAGACCGGCGAGCGTTCAGAGATCGATGCTCAAGAGTTTAATAAATCATTGACCTTCAAATCAAAGCACAAGCTCGGATATATGAAGCGTCTCATGGACGGAGCCGTCACATCTTCTACAAGATATCGTGATGGGATCTTGGGGTTGTTGTGTGAAATGGCAAGTGTAGAAAGAGAAAGTTCAACATCTGGCCAGGCATCCCGCTACCCACACAATGCAGGTTCCCGATCCGATCCATGGCGATGCAAGACGTTTCCCGAATTCGAGACGAAAGATACAAGTTCAAAGAGATGCTCAGTGCCCAGCCACTATAGGGGACCAGTGAACACTGAATCCCGATCCCGATGCCGGTCCAATTCCTCCGCCGACCTCCACAGGTACGATGTACAACAACATCAATTCCGCATCGTGCCACCCGTCCGTTATGTAAGCCAACTCCGCCAGTCCGCCGGCCGGGGGAGTCCGCAAGCCTGCGTCGTCATCATATCATCCGAGCTCCCCCAAAGCACAGCGACACACAAACCTTCCCAACCCCGGATCCCTCTCTCTTTCTCTCTCTCTCTTTCTCACCCATTTAACTCTTTGCCCCAATCCATCCCGTTCCGCGTCAACATCATCCCCCCAGCTTTATCCCGGTTCCAGTGCATCACGCGCCCCATTGTGAACCGCTCGCCGACCCACAATAAGCTTTCGACCCGGACAGCTTCAGCCAAACGACCAAGTCCCCCGCGACGAATAGACTCATCTTTTAAGTCGTCCGATAGGCCTGAGAAGAAGAAGAAAAAGAAAAAAAGGATGGCCACCCCGCTTCCGCAGGAGCCGGTTTGCCTGCTCGAGCGCATCGGGAAGCTCTCCACGAGGAGGACGCCGCCGCCGTCTACCTACCCGCCCGTCTCCGGCATCCCGCGGACATCCCCCTCGCGCCTGGCCGCGGCAGCGACAGACGCCAACGGCGGCGGCGACGACGCCGCCCAGGACACGGTCCTCTACCTCGCCTACGGCTCCAACCTCAGCGCCGAGACCTTCCTCGGCGTGCGCGGCATACGCCCCGTCTCCCAGGTCAACGTCTCGGCCCCGGCCCTCACCCTCGTCTTCGACCTCCCCGGCCTGCCGTACCGCGAGCCGTGCTTCGCCAACACGGCGCCGCGCAAGGTGCCCAAGCTCCCGGACCCGTCCGATCCGCCCAAGTTCCCGCCCATCCCCCCGCCGCCGTCGCCGTCGCCGTCGCCGCCCCGGCCGCCTCGGACCACCTCCCCCGTCGCCCCCGGCGGCGACAAGACCCGGACCCCCGACCTGGGCTGGGACAAGGGCCTCTTCGGCGTCGTCTACGAGGTCACCCGCGAGGACTACGCCACCATCGTCGCGACCGAGGGCGGCGGCTCCTCGTACGCCGACATCCTGACCCCCTGCATCCCCCTCCCGCCCCGCGTCTCCGTCCCCGAGAAGCCGCCCATCGACATCCCGCGCCCCTTCCTCGCGCACACGCTCTACTCACCCGCCATTCCGGACCCCGACGACGACGTCGACAATAACAACAAAGACGGGAACGGGAACGGCGACCCCGGCAGGAGGCCCGACGACCCCCGCAAGAAGTGGTACTGGCGCTTCCTCCGTCCCGCCCGCCGCCCGGACCCGACCTACGCCCAGCCCTCGGCGCGCTACCTCAAGCTCATCACCGACGGCGCCGCCGAGCACGAGCTGCCCGACGACTACCAGCGCTGGCTCCGCTCCCTCCGCCCGTACGCCGCCACCACCCTCCGCCAGCGCCTCGGCCGCTGGCTCCTCACCGCCCTCTTCATGCCCCTCGTGCTGCTCTTCTTCGCGCTGAACAAGGCCCTCGCCGGCAAGGACGGCAGGGCGCCGCTGTGGCTCGGCGTCTCGCTCGGCGTCGTCTTCAACCTGCTCTGGATGGCGTACGACGGCGTGCTGAAGCCCGTGTTCGGGGACGGGGAGAGGACCCAGGACGGGGACGGGGACGGGGACGGGGTCGCGGCGTCGCGGAGGACGGGCAGGAGGTCGTGGACGGGGCGGTGCGCGGGTGCCGACGAGGAGAAGATGGGGCTGTTGGACAACATGGACTGATCAAGTCGAAAACGGTCTCACGCAGAAACAAAAAACAAAAAAGAAAGGAAAAAAACACAGTCTCTTTTCTCGTTGTCATGGCTTGTAGGACACCACCAGATCACCTTGGATTGAATGAAACACAATCTCGCCATTGCCCAGCCCGTTCTAAATCTTTTCCACGCCAGGTCGCTGTGGTTTAAATCATTCAGGGATATCAATGTGCGTTTACAGAAACCAAATAAACCCATACTCCAGTGCCTACCACACGCACATACGCGCGCGCCAGTACCGTCGGCCCTCTCATATCCATCATCCGCTGTAATGTCCCGTATTGCCTGTATACTTTTTTCTTTTTTTTGTGACGTCCCCAAACTCCACCCCCTTGTCCCATCTGTCCACCTAGTTCTCCGACGCAGACACCAGGCTCGGGATATCGTCGACACTGTAGCGCCCCTCGAGGATGCCGTGCACGGCCGTGAAGAGCGGGTAATTCTTCTCCAGGCCCCTCGCCTTCAGGAAGCTGTTCACCTCCTGCGCCGTGCTGGTGCCCTGCAGCATCTGGCCGTTCAGCTCCCGCTTCTCCACCTCCTGCACACTCAAACCTTCCTCGACGGCCATCTTTGCGCACCTGAAGTTGCGGCCGCCGCTGCAGGAGGTGATCAGGTCGGCCACGCCGGCCGACTCCTCGGTGAAGGTGCCCGTGTGCACCGTCTCGCCAAAGAACTCCTTGCCAAAGCTGACCATCTCCAGCAGGCCGATGCGCATGATGGCGGCCTTTGCGTTGTCACCCCAGCCGCGGCCGTCGACAAAGCCGGCGGCCAGCGCGACGATGTTCTTGAGGGCGCCGCCAAGCGAGACGCCGGCGACGTCGGAGACCATGCGGACGTGGAAGTAGGGGCGGTGGAAAAGTTGCTTGAAGATCTGGTGGTCCAGGGGCGGGTACTCGGCGGGGACGGGGGTGAGCTTCGTCTTGGAGGCGCGGCCGCGGGCATCCTTGTGCTGCATGTCGACAGGAGTCAGGGGGGCAATGCCGTGGCCGTTGACGCCGCCGTTGTTGCTCGGGGAGGTGGAGCGCGGGGTCGGGGCGCGGGAGTTGTCCATGGGGGGCGGATCGTAGGCGATGGTGGTCTCGGACCACTTCTCGGCGGCGATCTCGGACGCGATATTGGCGCCGGAGAGGGCGCCGCAGTAGATGCCGAGACCGTCACCGATCCACTCGGAGAAGAGAGAGACGCCGTCGTCCGAGACGTTGACGCCCTTGATGCACGAGATACCGCGGGCGAAGGGTAAAATGTGGCCGCGCAGCTGCTTGCAGACGTTGGCGATAAACTGATGGGGGAGGTTGAAGATGAGGATGGTGGAGTCCTTGACGGCGTCCTGGAGGGAGGGATTCGCAATGATGTTGTGAGGAAGCTTGATGCCGGGCAGGTACTTTGTGTTCTCGTGGTGCTTGTTGATCACGGTGGTGAGCTTCTGGGGCTGGTCACCGACGGCAGCGTCGTAGTAGGGGGACGTCTTGTCGAGGACTACGTCTTCCTCGTACACCCACATGTGCACGTCTTTTTCGAAGAGGTCGGGGTAGGCGGCCGTGTTTTCAGCAACGATCTTGGAGATGGTCGAACCCCTGAGTTGTAGTCGTTAGTAGGCGGTCACTCGCGGGGCAGAGCAAGATAGAAGGGGGTGGGGGATAAATGTTGGAGCTCACCAGTTACCGGAGCCGACCACCGTCACCTTGTGTTTCTTGTCGGCGCCGAGGAAAGACATTGTCGCTGTGGAGTTGAAACGTCGCAGGGGAAATGTGCTTCTGGCGACGGAGACAATGGGACGTAATCTGAAGAGCATGAGGCACTGTAGAGAAGGGACAGGAGAGGTTGCCGAAGGGAGGGGGAGGGGTGAAGTTTATCTAGGTACCGCGTAGGAGCTACGGAAGGGTACAGGACGGGTTACGGGGCAAAGGGGGGTCCAGACAGGTGCTACCGGCATCGGCTCCTCTCTCGGTGCTTATACGAGAGAGAGAAAGAGAGAGAGGTGGGGGGGAGTGTGTGCAGTGCGTATATGTGATGTGTCTTGGTCTTTTTTTTTCTTGGACCAGCTGACGGTCGGACGGCAGAAAAAAATCAGAGAGACAGAATGTATGTGTGTGTGTGCCCCTCCATCCGTCCCGGTCTCCTTCTCTCCTATGTTTCTTCGGGTTACCCTCTTGCCAGGCACGAACAGTCTCTTTCTGTTTCTCCTTTCCCCCGGTCCCGTCTCTTTGGAAGGAACCTTCTCCTCCCGCCAATGGCTGTCAAAGTTGGCAATCAGCTCGACCAAATTACCAGGGTGTTCCTGCCCGACGGCAGTGTTGAGAGCAGCATGACGCACGTCCCAAGCCGGCAGGGTCACGGCGGCACTCGTCACCGCCTTCCCAAAGAGACATAGTCGCTCAACGAAAACACCAGGGGGTTGAGGCCGAGTCGGTGACCTTTCTTTCCTCTGGTCTTGGGGCAGGGGCAGGAGAAGGATGGACGGGACCAAGGCTCCTTGGGCCTGAGCGGCCGGGATGCCTCGGCCGGCCTCTCCGCCTCGCCTTCCCGGCCGCTGGCCGAGGCATAATCGGATTCCGCACTCTTTCAAGTTCGCCCTTGTTTTCTGTTGTTGCTTGTGCTTACTACTCTTTTCTCTCCCCTAAGTCTCAAGCCCGTTTGTCCAACATGCTCCACCCATCTCTCTTCTCTCCGGATCTCGGCTGGTCAGGATGTCACGAAAGGACGAACAAAAATCAACAAATGCGGCTTTACAACAAAGTACCTAGCAGTACCCACCGTCTTATCAACGCCCCCACCCACTATGTCCAATACTCGTGTCCCAAAGTCGCCCCTCAGTGGGAACCTCTCCCAAGTTACACCAAGATTAGATGCAACGCAATGCTGCCAATCTACTAGTAGTACGTGTATCCTTCCGCCCAACCCTCTGGTGGGCCGATGGGAAATCACATGCCAAATAGACTTCCATTTGGTTCTTTTCCCGTCGCGCCTGTTTCCCCCCGGGGGGAGGGGGGGGCATGACGACGCTGATCGTCGTGTGGGGTTGTTTTCCGCCCCCCTCATTGGCAACGACACGAGATATCGCGGCAACCGCAAAATGTTCGCCCGTGATTCCCGTTCCCGACGGGTTATGTTATGCGCCGCCGTCGTCGCCGCCGCGGCTTACAAGCAGCCCCAAGTGCAAATGCTCACTCACGTCTGCCGAGGAAACATCTGACAAGAACCTTGTACCACTGGGCGGCCTGACCCGACCGAGGAACGAATGGAGAAATGAACGGCTTGGGGGCGATGCCCCGCGTAAACTTCTCTGCTTGCTTCATTTCCTACCAATACCACTGTCCATCATGATAAATGCTCGCTTCTGCCGTGCTACCACGAATGACCAAAGACTGTCCCCATAAGATATGAGCCACTGCCTACAAGACCAAGGGGTATGCAGCATATGGCATGCACGATGGATCATAGGCTCATTCGCCCCAGTATCGCATCTGCAGGGGGGGAGGCATGCATTGGTGATCCGAAGCTGTGGTCGACTACGTGTGTGTCCGCTGCTGCCGATGCAAGGTACATACACGTTGGATCGAGGTCTGACACTGACAGTTCTGTGGCAGATTGTATCCGGAGTTGCGGCATAATGTTTCGTGGTACTCCCAGAGCAGCAGCATCGCAAGCGACGATATACGGCTTCTGCTAAGTAACAGATCTTACGCGAAGACCCTACCACTAGGAACCTCCGACTGAAGTACCCGGTCGTCAGACCCTCTCAAACTTTGGCGGGGAGAGCTAGGCGATGAGAAAACCCATCTCCGTGGGCGGCGCGGGACGGGCCGCCCACGAAATACAGACTGTTCGGGGGTCTGATGCGCCGAAACCGAGCAGTTGTGAGCCGGCATGATACTCTTAGTGCCGCGCCAGGGCTGCAGGCGAGCTGAAGGGGAACAATGGGTGCTACATATCACATCCCGATTTCTAATACTCTGGTTGGGCCAGTGAATCTTCTGTCGGACTTGGCTGTCACCTGCCTTCCAGGGTCCGGAAACGAGCAGCACAATCGATGATGCTATGTTTCGCTGCCAGCAGGCAACAGCGGTCTTGCTGGACGTCTTGCTGGACGCCGGGCACACCGCTCAGGGTCTGCTTCCGTTGTGGGGTGGTTGGTTCTTCACCATGTCTCATACACTTCGATGTGTGTTGTGACAGTGATGCAGAATTCTGAATTTAAACCACGCACTCTTGCGTGTCTTTGAGATTGAGGGTAGTTCTTGCGATGATCGCTCTTCCAAGAACATCAGTCTCATAAGCCCTGGGTATTGAGGATTTAGACTACGACTACATCCTGAGATTGCAACAGCGGAACAGCCCATAATTGAGTATGACAAAATATCACAGAACAAGTATTAGACTAAAGATGTTGTTTGGATTTTGCCATCTTACCTTGATACATGCGGCTGGTCCTTTGCCTGACTATAAGGAAAGGAATCTATGGGTTAGTATCAAATACCACTCTCACTTTGTTGTTGTGATAGGGAACACTGGTTTTTGCAGCGATTTGAGTGACATGACAACCGTCAATCTCCCTAGTGGACATTCTGATTTGCTGCCTAGAGCAACCCGTTATAGAAATGCATCATGTTCCATGTCAGTAGCGTGTGAGAATCTAAGGGGTGTCGTGCAAGTTGTAAGTTAGATTTCCACGACCACAAGCTCCTCGAGATGCATCGGACGACTCCCTGCAGACAGCCATATAATACGTGCCGAGAGAGATTGATGAGAGCTTCATTTGGGCCAGCGATATAGGAAACAGTCGGTAACGATCATCTCAAAGACTCTATTAAGCAACGGTACTGTTCGAAAATGGAGTATTTGAGATGAAAAGTCTCTTGTCGCCCCAAGTAGCTACGCTCGGCATGATGGTGCTCCATCCAAGCCGAATCGACCATTCACAAGCACACGAGAAACGGTTTGTCGCATCCTTTCTAAGGTTGGACGGGTCGCCAGCCATGAGATGCCGTCAGCCACCATTACTAGCCGTCGTGCAAAGAGGCTCAATCTAAGCCAGCTCGCTAGCGACCTAACTATCTAGGTATCTACGGGGGTGCAGGGGCACGGAGATGAGCACTAAGAGACTCTTGCATGATACGTCATCACGGCAAGAAGTCGACATGGGAAGAAAAAAGCGGTGTCGGCTCCGCCGTATCCGTCGCTGGCTGGCGAGAACGTGGCCCCAGTCAGGTACAGAGGAGCAGGAAACGCCTAAGATGTATGTGCATGTATGCGCATGTATCGGGGGGGTTTCTTTTGTGGCAGGGCAGCACTCTAAGAATGTGGTTGCCCGTTGCGGCGGGTGATGTTCAGGTACCACCTACGCAAAGTCAATTGGGGCACGAGGCGGAGGTGCAGCTTCTCAGGAACGCTGCTGATCCTGAGCTGGAGACAGCCGGAAGGGGAGGGCGATGTTGAAGTGAGCGAGTGAGAGGTGTAGCTGCCCGAGTTGGAGATTGGAGATTGGAGACTTGGAGGAAGCTTACGACAGGGGGACGGGACGGGGGACAGCAGAGAAAAAGACCGGGAAGGAGGAGGGGGGGCAAGGAAGGAGGGGTGTATGAAACCGCGTCCGTGTCTAGCAAGCGCTAGAGCTAGTGCGGGATGAAGCTTGGTGACGTCACGCGACACTCCAGGATGGGAGCTCTTTTGATTCTAGACTTTCCCCCCATGCAAGCTGTCTAAAAAAAAAAAAAAGATAGAAATGTACTTTTTGCTCCCGCTTCGTACTAAAGAATCAAGACGGCGAACACTACCTACTCGACCATCGAGTCAGGTCAAGCTATAGAACCAACTAGACCAGCCAACAAGTCTCAGTCAAGACGCGGTGTGTTCTTGGAGAAGGTCTTAAACACATGGAGCCTGCAGTAGTGCAGTAGCGCTACGCCCAGCCCCGGTTAGGACGTTGGGAGAAGAAGAAATATCGGGAGAGGGGGGAAAGGCAGGACAAGGCAAACTTGTGATGGCAGTTCTCGAACCGCTGACGACGCGACAACGTACGGAAATATACTTGTAAGATTGTCGTTTGCGACGGACCAGCACCGAATGTCCGTTCCACCCTGGCAAACCAGAGAGAGTCTGGCCACACGCTATGCTCCTCGAGTCCCAGGCTTTTGCATCCCCGCCAACCGCCCCGGGATGCAACGTCGAAAGCCGGGTCACCGCTCAAGATAGATACAGAACGCTACGAAGATGAGCAGCAAGGGGCGAGGGGCCGTTGAATGGCTGGCGGCGTCCATCGCGATCGAGGAGGAGTTGGAGAGAAGTGGGAATTTCTCAGTATCGACATCGTTCTGGGTCCTCGAGGATCGTGATGCGCGGCCCTCGACGATTGGGCGCTAACTCGAACCCCTCCGCTAGCGCCCCGCTAGCGCCCCGAGCTGTCCCCGCCGAAGCTAGGTATCCGGTTCGGGTGCTGCCAAACATTCCCATGCTGATTTGGCAGCTCGACACTAATTCCTTGCGCCTTCCTTGCGAGGTCTGTTCCGTCATGTACCTAGGTACTCCGCGTGGAGCTGGTCCGGAGATAGTTGCCCCGCAGCCTTTCTCGCTTTTTCAAGCTGTGTCCAAGAGACGACTTTTTTTTTTTTTTTTTTTTCATACTACGTAGTCTTCCCTTCTCCCCTAGTGCACTGCTGGAGCAATAGATGGAGACGAGCCTCTAGGCCGGCTGGTCGACGGGATGATTCCTGTTGGTACCGTTACACTCACTGGTTTTTGGCCCCCCCTTTCGCAGGCTTTCGCAGGTATTGTCAGTCCTGCCTCAAGCTCCTGCAGCTAAAGTTAGCACGGTTGTCTGTTGCATCCGTAGCTGTCCAACCAACCAAGTACCTCGGGATGGACGGAGGCTTTCAAGTTTGCTACGGGTGGCTCAGTACGAAAGCTGCTCCGAATGAAGGTGCTTTAACGCAGAGTACATGCGTGCCAAGTAAACACCGTACCTTGGACCTCAGGGGGAGCTTCCTTCCCGGCAGCCCTAGCGTCTTGTTTTGCGTGACTTTGCTGAGCTCTCCCTCCTCTCGTCCAGTCAATCTCCAATTCCGAAGGTGAGCGAGGCTCAGGTACATCAGCTCATTGGCTAAGTACGAGGTATTATGTACTACCAAGCGTACCTAGGTTGGTACCTATGTATGGGCGCCGAACATTGGCAAGCAGACTACGGATACACGGCGGTGATACCCCGCCATGCCACACCTTCCCGACCTTAGATGCCTACCTGCCCGGGTAGCTGTCCGGACTGAGACTGAGAGTACCATGGTAAGAGGCCGAGAGAGAGAAGTGCCGTATCCGTACCTAGCGCTGGTCGTCTTCGGTACCTACTGGGCAAATGTCTTTCTACCTGGCGTCTAGTCACTCTGCTCCATGCGCTCCGTTAATATCGTCATCATCCTCTCCCATCGTCTCATGTTTTCTCTTCTTCCTCCTCGCACACACCCAACACACACGCACACACATACACATACACGCATTCTCGCAAAACATTCTCTTCCTCTCCCCCTTCTCCTACCTCCTCCTCCTCCTCCTCCAGTCATTAATGCTCAAGGTCCACGGTCTCTTCAAATCTCCATCGAGTTGCTAGAATCCCGTCTTTATCGCCTCTTGATCAATTGCATCTCCGCAACTGCTCCCCTCCTCTCCCCACCGCGGCTCCCCAGGCCCATTCTTTCGCCTGTAACGTCTCCGCATGAACAAGCAGCCAGTGCACCCGCACCCGCACCACCCGCTCCCACCACCGTAAGGTCCCACGCCTGGCTCGCCCTCCCCCCATACCCACGTCGCCATTCTGTCCGCGGGGCACGAAAGCTGCCTCCTACAACCTTCGCAAATGATACCAAAAACAATGATATCCAACGAAGTATACCTCCTACCCCTCAACGACGATGGCTCGCCCCAGGTCGCCGGCGAATACGTCTACCTCGCCCCCAAGACGAATGATCCCGTCACCATCCGCTTCGCCATTGAGGGCACCTCGTCCATCTGTCGCCATGGCAGTCTGTGGGTCAACATTCCAGAACAGGGCGCCGAGTTCCACAGAGACCACTTCCGCGAATTCAAGTAAGCCAGAAGCTCATGACCCCAATCCCGCTTGCTCCAGCAGCTAGCTAGCTAGCTGCCCGCTGCATTCTGCCTCTCGTCCCGGCTGACGCACCATCCAGGCTGAAGCCAGACTTTAACCGCACAATTGAAATCTCTATCCCCATCTTTCAGGCCGGCGCATATGCCTTCTACACCACATACGCTGAGCTGCCAGATCTCGCCGAGGAGCTTGACTCGAGCCCCCAGACCACGGCCACAAACAAGAAGACGCCCCTCTACTACATCGATGTCGCCCCGCGCCTCAGCCTCGATGGTCGCCCTCTGCCGCTGCCGGCTCTGTCCATTTTTTCCGTCATTAGCAAGTTCATGGGCAAGTACCCGGGCGACTGGGAGAAGCACCTGCGCGGCATCAGCGACCGCGGCTACAACATGATTCATTTCACCCCCTTACAGGTCCGCGGCGCTTCCAACTCCCCCTACAGCCTGTACGATCAGTTGGGCTGGGATCCCGAATGCTTTCCCGCCGGCGAGAAGGATGTCCAGGGCCTGATTGAGAGCTTGGAGAAGCAGTACTCCATGTTGAGCTTGACCGATATCGTCCTCAACCACACGGCGCATAACAGCGCATGGCTGCAGGATCACCCCGAGGCCGGATACAACCTTGTGACGGCGCCGTGGCTGGAATCCGCTTGGCTTTTGGATACGAAGCTGCTGGAGCTGAGCGATAACCTCGAGAAGCTTGGTCTCCCTACCGAGGTGAAGAGCGACGAGGACCTGATCAAGATTATGGACGCCATCAAGAAGCATGTCATTTCCGAGATCCGCCTGTGGGAGTACTATGCCATTGACGTTGAGCGTGACGTTGAGACAGCCTTGGAGGCTTGGACTGCTGGTCATACCACCTCCCTCGAAGAAGCTGCCGACGGCGCGAATGTTGCCGGCATCAAGGACGCCTCTCTGAAAGACCAGGCAGAGTTTCTCATCAAGCACGGTCTGCAAGGCACCGACCGCATGGGCGAGCGGTTCAGGAGGACGGTTGACCCCAAGGTTGCCTCCGGCCTTCTGTCCGCCATCTTCGGGCGCTACCAAGGCGAAGAAGGCAGTAGTACCGCGACAAAGGCAGATGCAAAGTCCAAGCTCAAGTCCCTCCTCGACGAAATTAACCTGCCCTTCTACAAGGAGTACGATGCCGAGATCAGCGAGATTCTCCAGCAACTTTTCAACCGCATCAAGTACTGCCGGATCGACGAGCATGGCCCCCGCATGGGCCCCATCAACAAGGAGTTCCCTCTTATCGAGACGTACTTCACCCGCTTGCCGAAGAACGACACAACGGCCAAGAACAAGCCGGAAGAAAACGTTCTCGTCAACAACGGGTGGGTCTGGGGCGGCAATGCGCTGATCGACCACGCAGGTCCCGACTCCCGCGTCTATCTCAGGCGCGAGGTCATTGTCTGGGGAGACTGTGTCAAGCTCCGCTACGGTAGCGGCCCGTCCGACAGCCAGTTCCTGTGGGATTACATGACCAAGTATGCTCGCATGCTGGCCAAGTACTTTGCCGGTTTCCGTATCGACAACTGCCACTCCACCCCGCTCCATGTCGCCGAGCACATTCTCGACGAGGCGCGGCGCGTCCGCCCTGACTTGTATGTCGTGGCGGAGCTGTTTACTGGTTCCGAGGAGATGGACTACGTCTTCGTCAAGAGACTGGGCCTGAGTGCATTGATCCGCGAAGCCATGCAGGCGTGGAGCACCGGCGAGCTGAGCCGCTTGGTCCACAAGCATGGAGGTCGACCCATTGGCAGCTTCGAGGTGGATGAAATCTCCAAGGCGGACGCCAAGTCTCCCATGAGCCCCTTGAGCCCGTCTGTCGAGGGTACCGATATGCTCAACGGCAACGGCCCGTCTTCACGCGAGATTATCCGGAGGATCAAGCCGGTGCCCGTTCAGGCCCTCTTCATGGACTGTACTCACGACAACGAGACCCCTGCCCAGAAGCGCGATGCGCGCGACACCCTCCCAAACGCCGCTCTCGTCAACATGTGTGCTAGCGCCACGGGCAGTGTCATGGGCTACGACGAAATCTATCCCAAGCTTGTCGATCTTGTCAACGAGACCAGACTATACACTTCCGAGTCCTCTTCCAAGCCCGTCAAGGTTGGCGGTGGCAGAAACGGCATCGGCGGCATCAAGAAGCTTCTCAACCAGATCCATACCCTGATGGGTAAGGATGGCTACGACGAAACTCACATCCATCACGAGGATCAGTACATCACCGTCCACAGAGTCCACCCCGAATCGAGAAAGGGCTATTTCCTGATCGCACATACAGCTTTCCCCGGCTACGGCAATGGCAACGGTGCGTTCAACGCCGTCCACCTCGGAGGCACGAAAGCCCGGCACCTTGGCAGCTGGATGCTGGAAGTTGACGCTGGCGACGAGGCCAAGAAGGAGGCTCTCGATGACAAGAAGCTCTTGCGGGGCCTTCCCAGTCGGGTCATCGACGTCCCGGGCGTGCGGATGGAGGTCAAGGGCGACGACACCATAATCACCGTTCGCGACAAATTCCCTCCCGGCAGCATCGCTCTTTTCGAAACGTGGATCCCGGCTGCTGAGCATTCTTCGGGCCTTGACAACTACGTCACTTCGGGCGCCAGGTCCGCTGTGGAGAACCTGAGCCTTGTCGATCTCAACTTTCTGCTCTACCGATGCGAAGCCGAAGAGCGCGACGGCAGCGACGGCAAGGATGGCTGTTACGAGATTCCCGGATACGGAAAACTTGTCTATGCCGGCCTTCAGGGCTGGTGGAGTCTCCTCAAGGACATCGTCAGGGACAATAACCTCGCCCACCCCCTGTGCCAGAATCTCCGCGACGGCCAATGGGCTCTCGACTACATCGTTGGTCGACTGGAGCGCGTTAGCAAGACCCCCGACTTTGATCGCCTGGAGAAGCCTGCTGTTTGGTTGAAGGAGCGTTTCGATGCTATCCGCAGGATCCCCAGCTTCCTGTTGCCGAGGTACTTCGGTCTCGTTCTGCGAACATTGTACCAAGCCTCCTGGGAGCGCGGTCTCGAACTCATGAACGACAACGTTCGCGAAGGCCAATGGTTCCTCCAGAGCCTTGCCATGGTCAGCGTGCAAGAGACTGGCCTTGTCAAGTCTGCGTCTCTTTGGCCGAAGAAGATGGTGCCTTCGCTGGCTGCCGGTCTGCCTCATTTCGCTGTCGAGTGGGCGAGATGCTGGGGACGAGACGTTTTCATTTCCCTTCGTGGTCTCTACCTTGGTACCGGTCGATTCGACGAGGCCAAGGAGCACATCCTTGCCTTTGCCAGTGTCTTGAAGCACGGCATGATTCCCAACTTGCTCAGCAGTGGAGCGCTGCCTCGCTACAACTCACGCGATTCCATCTGGTTCTTTCTGCAATGCATCCAGGACTATACCAAGTTCGCACCCAACGGACTGGACCTGCTGCAGGAGAAGGTCAAGAGGCGTTTCCTCCCCTACGACGACACCTGGTTTGATGTTGAGGACTCCCGTGCCTACTCGCACGAGAGCACGGTCGAGGACATTATCCAGGAGGCTCTCCAGAGACACGCCTCTGGCATGTCTTTCCGCGAGGCCAACGCTGGCCCTTCAATCGATTCCCAGATGAGCGACGAAGGGTTCAACATCTCCATCAAGCCTGACTGGGAGACTGGCATCATCTTTGGCGGCAACCAGCACAACTGCGGTACATGGATGGACAAGATGGGCGAGAGCGAACGCGCGGGCTCCAAGGGCGTTCCCGGCACACCCCGTGATGGCGCCGCCATCGAAATCACGGGTCTTCTGTATAGCACCCTTAAGTGGGTGGCTTCCCTCAACTCTGACGGCAAGTACCAGTATTCTTTCGTGAAGAAGGCGGATGACTCGACCATCTCTTTGAAAGACTGGGCCAGTCTCATCCGGGAAAACTTCGAACGCTGCTACTACGTTCCCCTGACTCCCGAGGAGGACTCCAAGTACGACGTCAACCCCAAGGTCATCAACCGACGAGGCATCTACAAGGACCTGTACAAGTCTGGCAAGGAGTACGAGGACTACCAACTGCGCGCCAACTTCCCCATTGCCATGTGTGCGGCTCCCGAGCTCTTCGATCCGGAGCATGCCCTGCATGCCCTCCTGGTTGCCGACAAGGCCATCCGCGGCCCCACGGGCATGGCAACCCTCGACCCTGCGGATCTCAACTACAGGCCCTACTACCGCAACAGCGAAGATAGCGAGGACTTCGCGACCAGCAAGGGACGCAACTACCACCAGGGTCCGGAGTGGCTGTGGCCAACGGGATTCTTCCTCCGCGCTCTTCTCAAATTCGATCTTGCAAGGAGAGGATCCGAAGCCGGACGTACCGAGGCCTTCCAGCAGGTCACGCGGAGACTCATGGGCTGCAAGCAGATGATTCGGGAAAGCGCGTGGGCAGGATTGGCAGAGCTGACGCAGAAGGACGGCGAGGATTGTGCTGACTCGGTAAGTCTTGCATCGGAGCCCCGATGGAATGAAGCGTATGCTAACGCGACGTAGTGCCCCACGCAAGCGTGGTCGGCCGGATGCTTGATCGACTTGTACATGGATGCTGCGGAAGAGCAGAGCGACAAGGCCAAAATTGCCTTACCTGTAAGGACCAAGTAACTGATGCGTTTTTTTGCGAAAAACTAATAGCTCCCACGGGGTAACGTGTTCAGAATGGTGAGAAGGTTTGAGAGTTTCACGAAGGAGGATGAAGAGAGAATGGCCCGGACCAAGCGAAAAAGCTGAACAAACTTGAATGCCTCTTTGGATTGAGATGCGACACCGGGCTCAACGGTATATAGATAGAATGCATTTGATATCCCAATCATGGTCTCTTCACTCCACTCTGCGCGACGAATTGGGTGACTAATCTTGCGCTGTACGTATGAGAAGAGTACCCTATGGGGGGCTTGGGCAGGATGATGGAATCGTCAACCAGCCCACAGTCTGCTGACTGACTTCTGAAGCTGGCCAATATTTCTGTAGGTGACTACCTAGCATAGATACGACCGGCGGCAGATGTCCCCTCCGTGAGTCATTACCAATAGTCAGTCGCCTAGATTTTTTTTTAAAAAAAAGTTCGCACCCTAAGGACCGATGTGATATAAGGATGGATTGAATAGAAGATGGATTATCATTTCGAACTAAAAGAGGCCGAGCCCCGCGGCCGCGAGTGCTTCCCCACTGCGTTTTCCGGACCGATTTATTTTATAATACGAACCCCTTCCCCTTGGTTCGTGTCATTGACCGTTTTTGTTGTGATTGAGCGATGGAAAAGTACAGTGACCGCAGCTCGTTGTCCCCAAGGATAGGGGAGCTTTCCCCAATGTTTCCAGCCGTACGCCTATAAAATGACAATGGAAACAGTGTGATAAAAAAAAGGAAAAACAAAAGAGCACAAGTCTTGCCCATAATGATGTGTGTGTGTGTGGGAGGGGATATCCAAGCACTAAATGCTGTAAACAAATAAACGCCGTCTCATTAAGCCGTTGAGTGGTGGTGAAGGACAGTTTTGCTTCACCAAGCCTTTGGGGAAAAGCGGTCGGTGATGCCTACGTCCGCTGGCTGACGACCCACTTCTTCTTCTCCTTCGGGGGCTTCTCATCGTAGGTCGCGGGATGGGGTCCGGGCATAAACTGCCCGGGCGCGTTGACGATGCCGGTCTGGTTGACGTCGACGCCGGAGCCGGCGATGATGCCGCTGGGGCCCTGGTGGGCGTGTTTGCCGAGCTCGTACATGCGGTCCTTGCGGCGGAGGTAGCGCCGGCGCCAGACGCAGGCGCCAACCCAGATGCCGGCGATGGCGACGACGAGGATCACGAGCATGACGACCCATCTCCAGTGGTTGGAGAGCCTGGAAAGGGAGAGGGGTTTTGTTAGCAAGCTGTCAGAAGAGCATCGACGGTGGGGGGTGGAAAAGCCGTACCAATCGCCGCCGTTTCCGTTGGAAGATCCTCTCGAGGCTCCGCCCGTCGAGGTGGATCCTGACGAGGATGTCTGGGTGGCGGCACCTCCGGAGACTGAATTACAGAACGAGGTATACCATCCTTGGATGCTGCTGAAGCCAGCGGCGTCGCAGCCTGCGGCGTCGCACACACCATTAGCGGCCGTCTTGAAGGGTTGGAGGTTCGCCTGACTGCAGAAGCAGGCATCGTAGACTTTGGCGTCGGCCGCCGGGACGGCAGGGGGCACGCAGGCGCCGTTGGCGTCGTAGAGCGGGCCGCACTGTAGAGCACAGGCGGGCAGCTGCGCAAAGGGCATAATCGTCGTCGAGAGACCGGCTGCGCAACGTTCAGATCGAGCAACATGCTAACGGGGCTGTCAGGTAAGAACTTACACATTTTGGCGGTATCGATGGCAAGTTTCCAGCGGTGACAGGTTCGAAGAGAGTTGGAGGCGGCGATATGTAAAGGGAAAATAAAAAAATAAAAATGAAAAAAGGAGAGCGGGAGGAGGTCGGAGGGCGTAGGCGCGGCGCAAGTCAACACGGATCGTTGGAATGCGGAGTCGGCGGAAGTGATGCAGGACAGGTATTTCCTCCTAAATGTGTATGGCCCAAAGCACGGGTGACGGTACCGGTGGTGAGATTGAGCCACAATCCAGTGAGTCCAGGGCCCAGAGATTGGCAGCACAATAGAAACGCCAATCGCTCTCACCTCGGAATGGTGATTACGCAGGCGTGTGCGGCGTGTTCTCGGTCGAGATGCGTTCTTGAAGTCGCGGGGGCGATTTGACGATCTTTCCTCGTCGTCGTCGGCGGCGGCGGTGTCTGGTGAGCTTCTCGTCCCAAGTCGGGGCAAGGTTGAGCAGGGTCCAACTGTCGTCCCAGCTTCCGTCACACGGGATGCTCAAAAGTGTCGCAATAACTGTTTGATGTCGGGGAAAACAAAAGCCAAATCTTGATGTTTTCTTTTTCTTCTTCTTTCCGCGCGGCCAAAATCGGTGTCGCTGCAAGTCGTGTGTGCGTTGATCCTTTGCAGCTTGGTCCAGTCCCCAAAGCGAAAGGGGCCGTGGTCTTTGAACGGAGGAAGCGGTAATGCGTCAGGCAGAAAAGTAAAGTCGGGTCGGTTCGGATGCGTCGAAGGACGGGAGATTAAGATGGCAAGCGAGATTCTCGTGTATACACAGGGCGGATCTAGAAGGGGTCCTCGTTCGTTTGTATGTACGTCGTTGGCGGGAGAGGCCGGTATCTCTCAAGCGAGTGGTAGCGATCGGGCCCGTATGGGGCTGACGATGTCGATCGGGATGGTTGAGCTCGATGCTTCTCAGTCTTGGGTCCTCTTCCGAATGGGGTGACGAAGCGAGTGTGCGGAGGGAGGGGAGGGGGAGAAGGAGGGGAAAGGGAAAGGAATAGGGGCATCTACAAGGCCCGTCGTCGACTTGTCGGTGGGTGGAGGAGGGAGAAAGTCGATGGTGGTGAGGAGGCAAGAGGAGGGAAATAGGCAATTGATGACTGAATTAGATGGATGGACGGCACAAATCGACAGGGCCGAAAAGCAAGAAATCGCGGTAAGACAGCCCGGGGGCCAAGGACGGGCGATGCACCGATGCGATGGCATGACCCAGGGGAGGGAGAGAAAGATACTTTGCGTGTGGCTGTGACGCGCGCATGTGGGCAGGTACCTGTCGTGGAGCCAGTCTAGGTACCTAGGTAGGTACGTACACTACGGGGTAAACTACCTGGATACCTAGGTACCTACTCTGCATACTACCTACCTGGCAGCTAGGTGTGCAGAAGCGCCGCCAGCCCCCAGTAAACGGCTACCAGTAAACAGCATTGTCAACCACCACCACACGTGTCCCCCTCCATCCCTTCACAAGTCACTCCTCATAGCACGACATGGACGATGACAACAACAACAAGAACAACAACAGCGGCAGCACTGACTACCTAGCACGCACTAAAACTAGGGCGACAGGCCAGCACAAAGGCACATGAAGAGGGAAGAGTCCGGCCGGGAGACTATGGAGGAGGGGTACGCACTAGCGAAGGAGAAGGGCGCCCCCGGGAGCGACGGGCTCCCGGAGTCAGTTGTTGATGGGCCAGCGACTGGGTCAGCAACTGGCCCAGCTGGGTCTGGGGCTCCCTGTCACCCTTCTAACTAGTCCAGAATGGAGTCCCTGATGGAGGACGGGACAAGGATGGCTGCATCTTCATGTTTAGGTTGGGGGAGGCAGGCAAGGATGGGTTGAGTAGGTATTCCCGTACGCAGAATGTACCATCAATTCGCCCAGAGAAGCCAGAACCCACTAGAGAGAGGAGAGGGGGGCTGGGTGAGACGTCCCCCATATGGAAAACTAAGGAAACGAAGGATGCGACGCTGTAGCTAGCTAGCTCAGTGAGATGGAGCAGGTTGGAGCGATGCAAAGAGGTAGTCTCCGGAACGGCCGGTACGCATACCGTACGCATACACACACACACACAAACACACAACTCACTATTCCATACGGTATTGTGTTTCCGGTCCCTTTTTTCACTCTTCGTCTCGCCCAAACCCTTCACTCTCTGCCTGCCACCTGATGCGTCTACGATGCCACGCGGGAGTCCGTGGTGACCAACATGAACACACTGACGCTGCCGCGCACCTCTCTGACTGATTGATTGGTGGACGATACCAGACGAGGAGCACCACCATCCGGGCTGTGCAGGGCGTTAGCCGAACTAGGTTGCCGCTCCGGGCGAGGGCAGCGCATCAAATGGCGCGGCAACCCTTACGGCGCAGGGCGTGTTCCGTGGCGTTGGACAGCGGCCTGTTTCCTGTCCCTTTGTTGCTTGTAAGGGAAACAAGCTGAAGTACAGATACGGAAGGGCCGCACGTGTTAATTATTACTGTTCTCGCGAGGCTTCAACGAGCTGGAGAGAGAGGGGGGGGCGCCCCAAACACTAGCCTTCCCTGGTGAGGAGCGCGAAAGAACGACAGGGTACTAATTAATACCGGTACCTTACATAAAAAGATACATAGGTACCTCGCACGACTGATTACCCAAGATGGTGATTACCTAAGATGATTGCACGCCCAGAAAAACCCAAGCGCTTGTTTCCATGTCTCAGCGGCCCTGCATCGCATCGCGTCCCAGCGATCAGCGCATGCTTGTTGCCTGCTTGCTGCTGGCTGCGCTTGCTGCTCTGCTGCAAACAACTTTTCTGGTGTATCCAGTCGAATCATTCAATGCCACACTTCCCGTCCATGATTCATTCAATTCATTCATTCCCGCAGTTGTAGTCTTGTTCTTCAATTTCTTCTCCGTCCCTTTCAAACACGCCTCCTCCTCCCCCGTCCCCACCGAGTCCTGGCCTCCCCCGCTCGACCTCAAACCCTGAAACTGAGGCGTGTATCCATGTGGGCGAGAGAAAAAAAAAAAGGAGGGTGCTCTACGATGGATGCTTGAGGATGGATGGGATGGAGCGGTTTTCAAGGCAAAACACGATGCATCTCCTCCGTACTTTGCTACCTCCTCTGCTCCGTCCCGTGGTTATCGTGAAGGATTCCCTCGACCGTGCCACGTACTCACGCAGGACCTACATAGGACAGACAAATGACATCCGAACCATGCACCCTCTGCGCAGTTACTCGCAGCAAGTGCCAATACCGAGTCATCAACTGTTATCGAATCCAAACGAGTGTGGCGCTGAGATGGCGGCTGGATCACCCGGGGCTCGATCAAGGGCGCAGAGAAGGGAGGGGATGAGGGGGGAAAAAAAAGAAATGAGAAGAAAAGCACATTATTCAAGACCATACAGAGATGCATCCTGCCTCTCTCTCTCTCCCGTATTGCCCGCCCTCAATCAATCTCGCGGCCACGTACAAGACAGCTGGCCGTTCCTCTGATTCGCTTGACGTCATGAAGCCGGGCCTGAACGCGGGCCGTCTCATTTTTGTTTTTATTTTGTTTTGTATGCCCTGTGCTCTTTTTCTTCGCCAGGGAGCCGTAAACGTAGGCCATCCTGGACTGGCGAGAGAAGACAAGTCGTGGTTGGTGTTAATGAGGTGACGAGAATGATGAATTGATAGGTTTGTTCACTCACTCGGTCACTCACTCACCCACTCACCCACTCACTCACTCACTCACTTACTCACTCACTCATTCACCTTTGCCTCTGGTCGACTTACCCGGCCGAGCCCGCTTACCTAAGAAGGCTTGGGGTGGCTCTTCTCCACGTAAACAACCACCCCGGCAGGGCGGAGCAGGACCCCCCCTGACATCCAGTACCATGTAATACATATCCGCTCTTATACGATGCATGTTCATCAAGAGGGAGAAATTGACTCGGCCAGGGGACACCCAAAAATAAGTCTGTCCCTTCTCAATCACTTGACGGATGCCATTGCAACTCTCTCCAATCTCGGAACAAACTATTACTTCTCGCATCGCCACCACCGCCTGTCGACCGGCCCATCGCGTCGATAAAGTCGCTCTGCATTCCGCGTCGTCCAACCCGACCTAGCTCGTCATACTCTCGACTCGCCCTACCATAAACGTGTGCGCATCTCTCCCGTTCGGGGGGAAGCCTGTGTGCCAAGCTGCGCCGTTGGGCTCGGCATGCCACTTAAATCGGATCCGTCCGAAGTTCCATGGTCCGAACGAGGTAGACGTGCCAAGACAAAAAAAAAAGCAAACCCGAGCTTGCCCTTGCAGAAGAGGCGGTTTGATGCGAGAAACAATTGCAGCTGCGACTCTTCATCTGAGCACCTGTGGTTCGGCACGTATAGCATAGCGGCCGATGCTTGCCCGACGACGCCTCGTCGTGTCTGCCACGCTTTTTTCCGAGGGTTGTCGTCCTCGCACGCCAATGCTGAAGCAACGAGTCACTTGGGCTCGGCTGCACGCCTTGGCTCATCTCATCGACTTCTGCACGTATTGCAACTCCGGCTCACTGGCGTTCCAAGCCGCAAGCTAGCTCCATTGACAAGCCGGACGACGCGCCCGCCATCCATACGCACCCGGCCTTGGACAATGGGTGCACGGTTCAGAGAGCCCTCTACTTCATCCTCGCGATGATGCAGTTGGGTCAACAGAAACATGAGCACACAAGGCCCAGAGGCGATCTATTGCGAGTGCATCTAAGCCGACAACGTGAACGTATCACATACAAGACACCGTTATCTAAAAGCCCAACGAGGTTTCCCTCAGCCTGGTCCCCTCCCCCGGAGAAGCCCCTCATCATCGGATGACTCCTACATGCCGTTTCCAGGTTTCAGCGCTGCTGCTGCTGCTGCTGCTTCTGCGTCCGGGATGTGGCGTACGTCGCCGACCCGGCCGACCCCTGCGGCCCGTCCCCCTGCCCCGCCTCCGTTCTGGCCGCCGGCACTTCGGCGATGTTGTTGAACGGCTCCTGCCACGACGGCTCCGTCAGCCACCGGCCAACGCAGTAGCTACCGCTCCCGCCCGTCGCCGCTTGGCCCTGGTCGAGCGGCTGGTGCTGCCACGAGCGGTCCACTGGCACTGTGCTCGAGATGGCGCTCTGCCCGCCCGACGTCTTGCTGCTGGAGCCTGTGAGCATGTCAGTCCGTGGTCCTTTCCGAGTGGGTGGAAGAACGATGGGGACCGACTCTTTGATTTGGAGGAGGTGGTTTGCTCGGAAGATTGCCTGGCCATCTGTGCTGGGTTTGAAGGGTGGGATCGGCTGGCAAGGCGAGGAGGTTGATCTTTGCGTTACGAGTGCTAGTGTTTAGGATCAGAAGCAGCGTCCTGGTGGTGATAGTGATGGTGATGATGACGATGACGATGACGATGAGATGGCCCTCGATGAAGCTTTTGATTGTGAAGATGAGCGCGAAGTGGAGGCTTCTCTGGTCGTCATTCACAGAGACTACAGTCTCTCTTTATACTCTCACCTCTCTCATACGAACCCCCCGGACTCCGATGAGCATCGCCGTCGACTTCCGCCCCTTCAAGACGATATGCCCGTATGCGACGGGTCGGGTCCTCTCTCGATGAGCCCGCCATACGCCACAAGTTGCACATACTTTCCTTCGTGCTTCTTCAATGCCCATCCAAAGTGACTTCGCGCCGCAGCACCGCATGCCCTTTTTGTGCTCCTTCTTTGAGCAGATTTCAAGCGCGAGAGCACAAGTACGACTCTACTCGGCTCATCACACCGCGCTAGTGGGGCTTACAAGTTCGGTCCTGGCCTTGTCGCCGTCAAGGTCCCCCCCCTCCCCTTCGCGCCGCGAGGAGGTTTGCTGAGTGAAAGTCGCCGAGCTGCATAATCAGCTCCGAATTGAAGCCTGCGCGGGGAGGGGGCGTCGGGAACCGCAGCAGAACTCATCCGCATCCCGCACCGTCGGACGATGGGGAGTCTTGTATCTCGTCCCGCCCGAGCCTTGTACTGCGTGCGTAGCGTGGTCGCGAACGGGCCAGAGAATCCTAAGACCTCGGACAGGAAAAAAAAAAACATGTGTTTCGCAGAGTACGCCCCCTGATAAGAAGGAAGACGGAGCCGGGGGTCTGCCTGATCTCGCCCGGGTACCCGCTCCTCTGTCCGACCGTGTTCCCACGATTCGGAACCGTCACCAAAGGGTAACTGCATCGTTGTGTATTCCTTCGTGCGTCCGTGGATTCTATTTCTCCCCTCTTTCCTTGCGGGATAGTGTTGGCCTGTCGTTTTTGATCCGAATATCGCAGCTGAATCTGGGTCGTCGACGGAGGCTGACTACCGAAAACACGGAAACAGCGTACATCAATCAGTAAGAATCAAACAGTATGCTGGAAGCTTTTTTTTTTTCGCGCCCTTCGATGGTCGCTCCGGTGTGACGAATCTGCCCTTGGCTGGCCGGCCAGGTGCTACCTTGGCGGCAAGTGTAGCATGGCGTAATCAAGTCATTATACATGGAACTCGGAGACTCGATAGGCATGAGGCCTTTAGACAGATGGAAATGACAGATTCGGGGCCTCACACGGCCTTGGAAGTGATAGGAATTGGGCAGACGGCGGTAGGGAAGCCCCAGAGAAATAGCATTTCAGATGTTGTGTTGCCCCTTTCTCTTTGACATGTTGTAATGATGGACACCAGCCACCCGACCGGGAATACCACTACCGTACCAGTAGAATTTCTGAATCGGATTATGCATTATTTGAGAGGCGAGTTCTCTGAGGAAACGACCACTTCTTGGAACTTAGTCGTTGGTTTCCTCGCTTTAACTTTTCCTATACCGCGACAGGTGCCGTCGTGCACCGTATCAGACCACTTACAGCCCAGCCACAATATCACCAGTCCTTGCACGCCAACCTTAGCTCGTTCGAGTCGTTCGCTAAAGGCGTCCAAATATTGGAGGCCCTTACACAAAGGGTCGTTCCATAAAGACGTCTGGGACGAAGCCGTCCAGCCCCCCTTCAGGGGTTAACGCCACGTGCTGTAAGACCGCAAACCTCATGGGTTCAGGATCACGAAGCTCACAACGAGGGTGCCACAGAAGCGACTTGTGCTTGCCCAAGTCATTCCTCAAATGCTCGTGGAGGGACATCTAGAAGCGAGCCTTGAAGCTTATGCGCTGAGTATCACCTACAAGAAAAGCTTTTACCAAGATACGGTTGATGTCACGGGAAAACCCAAGGCATGACGGCCGACATCCGGCTGACGAATCTTGATTACTCGGGGTTTGCGTTCATGGGCCAGTTTTAGCTGGTCCTGAACAGTCGTTGCCGGGTAGGTGAAGAAGTTGTGGTCCCTCTCGTCGTCTTATCTACGCCACTCCATCATTACCTTTATCAGCGACCTGCTGTGTGGCGTCAAGGCCTCGTTGTCATGAATTCGTGTCTTTGAATATGCCAGTGACTGACTCCAGGCAGATGTGCCCGCTTCAGGTAGCATTTTGCTACATATCGCACATCCCATTCGACAAAAGTCGCACACATAAGTGTGGCACAAGCTTTTGCCAGTATTGGTGAGATGTAGGATGCACTCAAGTATGTAGGCATAGTTATTGGCTTCGGCAGCCGGCAACTCCATGTCCAAGGTAGTAAAGGTGGAAAACACCATTCTCGGGGTCAAAGTCTTGGCCAGCCAATCCAGTGTAACCAGCCGCAGTGGATTGACAATGGGTTTGCCATTCAGGCTAATGTGGAAACTGCCGCATTGGGGCGACCGATGGCAGAGTCCTACCATGGTTCAGGTTCGACAACAGCACTTTGGGGCGATGAATCAATAGCTCTCAAGATTTATATATCCCGCGAGAGCTTACTACTGGTGGGAATTCGGGTGATTCGGATCGCTGCGTCTGGAGTGAGACTGGGCGCAACAACAACGCCCACCACTCGCGCGCAACGTGATGCTCTCCCCCAGCCCATTACTGCCATTGCTACCCTGGGTCATTCGAGAGAATAAGCTTGCGCGCGTTCAGTTATCCACCCTCCTCTCCTCACGCTAGCCTAGGCACAGAAGTCCTCGGAGTCTCTTCCCGCATGCCCAAATCGTTATACTCAGCTATGGCCACACTGCCGCGGCACTCGCTTTACGGGTACTGGCCCCATCTGATCCACGTGGAAGCTTCGGCGACCTGGCTGAGGGCTGCTGAGACCTTTAGGCGAGATCGTAGAGCATGCAAACATTGGCCCGGGTAAAAGGATGAATACCGCCACAGCAAACATGTTACTGCTGGAGGCGCGGAAGCTGTCGCGTTCGCCGCTCAAGCTAGCCAGGGTGAGTCGAGTAATTGGCAGATATCACCACACCCAACGGACCGGAGGCACGTCCCGCGTACCAAAACCAGGAAATCTCGCCCGAGCCGAACGGTATGACAAGAACAAGGGTGAGCGATGAGCCTAGCAGGCCATCATTCCGGGATACTATACTCGGCTCATCTATAAGTTTGGTCTTTCCTCCGTCTAAAACATGAAAGTTTGAATGCACTGTAGGTAGTCATACACCTGTCTGACGAGAGTCGTGTTTTTTCTCACCGCTGGCCATTGCCCGAGTTGACAAACATGCACGCCAAGGCTCTCATCGCGGTCCTCCTGGGCTCCGGCCTCGCCTCGGCCCAGCTCAACACCCTTGCTGTCCGTGCTGGCCTGAAGTACTTCGGAACTGCCGTCGGCGAAGGTCAGGTCAACGATGCTACTTACCGAGCCGTCGTGAACAACAAGAACGAGTTCGGCTCCCTGGTCCCCGAGAACGGGCAGAAGTGGCAGACCGTCCAGCCCAACCGTGGTTCGTTCTCTTACGGTACCGCAGACATCGTGAGTTGCACATCCTCTTTGGCATATTTAGCCATGCATGACCGGGATATTGATCGCTGACGAACGGATGGTCTACAGGTTCCCAACATCGCCAAGGCGAACGGCCAGATCCTGCGGTGTCACACTTTGACATGGTGACCAATGCCCGTGACCTTGTGTCTTTGAACGCAACTGACAACCAACTCAGGCACTCTCAGCTGCCAAACTGGGTTTCTAGTGGGCAATGGACCGCCGCTACCCTGACCTCCGTTATCGAGACTCACATCTCCAACGTCATGAGGCATTACTTGGGCCAATGCTACGCCTGGGATGTTGTCAACGAGGCCGTCGATGACGACGGCAGCTGGCGCAGGAGTGTCTTCTACAACGTGCTCGGCACCAGCTTCCTCCCCATCTCCTTCAGAGCTGCCAAGGCTGCCGACCCTAACACGAAGCTGTAAGCCCACGGTACAATCCTTCGAGTATCGTGTGCAGTCGCTTACATCAGCCAGCTACTACAACGACTACAACCTAGAGTACAACGGAGCCAAGACCAACCGCGTCTACGAGGCTGTCACGATCGTCAAGAACGCCGGTGCGCCCATCGACGGCTTGGGTTTCCAGGGCCATTTGATCGTCGGCTCGACCCCCAGCCGCAGCGCCCTCGCCACCGTCCTCCGCCGCTTCACCGCACTCAACCTGGAAGTCGCCTACACCGAGCTCGACATCCGACACTCCAGCCTTCCGGCCTCGACGGCTGCACGGGCGACCCAGGGCAACGACTACGTCAGCGTCGTCGGCTCGTGCCTCGACGTCGCCGGCTGCGTCGGCGTCACCATCTGGGGCTTCACGGACAGGTACAGCTGGATCCCCGGAACCTTCCCCGGCACCGGCGACGCCCTTCTCTGGGACTCCAACTACAACAAGAAGCCGGCCTACACCTCCGTCTCCTCCCTCCTCGCCGCCGCTGCGACCGGCGGCTCGCCCCCCCCGCCCTCCGCAACCACCACCGCCCCGGCCCCTGGCACCACGACGACCCCCCCACCCCCACCCAGCGGCGGCGGCGGCGCCCAGTCTCCCAAGTACGGCCAGTGCGGCGGCCAGGGCTGGTCCGGTCCTTTCGCTTGCGTCTCCGGCACCACCTGCACTTTTGTCAACGCGTGGTACAGCCAATGTTTGTAAATTATCTTCTTCTAGAGGTGGTGAATCGTCGAGCCGTCATTCGTTGTCTATCCCCCCTGGCGATACGGGGTGAAAGACAAAGGAGACTTTCAAAAGCGATTCAAGGAGATGTAGCATGATCGAGGGAGACATTGTCTATATAGTTGAGCTTACAAAATATACATCTTTTGTGCTCTTATGCATTCCCATGACCAGTATAAGGCGACGTGTACAGCCATGTGAGGAGTGACTGTGGTCCAGGGTCAGCAAAGATAATGGATCAAGCAAATCGCATGGTAAATGAGTACTTCTGCTGTCAATTTACCCAGATCATTCGAATATTTTCAAATCGCCCCTCTGCGCGCTGACATGTTAGCCTTGCCCGTTCCACATAAGTCCAGGCGATACCTTATTACGGCAAACCAGACAAGATGTTATAATACAAGACCAGATATTTTCCTCACCTGCTAATCTACAACCACCAACGACCAAACTTTACATGTTGAATGTCATACCCCATACTATGAACACTAACTTCGCTGGACTGCGTAAATCTGGTTAAAATCCTACGCTTCGCCCCAAATCTCATCGGCGATCTTTCTGATCAACCCAAGTTTGTTCTTCTCATCTTCCAGACTCAACGGGTACCCGCTCTCGTGGGTGCTGAAACCGCACTGAGGCGACACGCAGATACGCTTCAGAGCTTCCTCCTTGGTCTCACCGCTGCCCTCGGCAACAAACTCCGCCGCCTTGAGGACGCGGGCCTTCATCTCCTCCTTATCCTCCAGCTTGGGAACCTTAGTGCTGATGATGCCGACGACAACGTTCTTGTTCTTGGGCAGGAATTGGAGGGGCTCGAAGCCGCCGGAACGCTCGGTGTCGTACTCAAGGTAGAAAGTGTTGACATTCAGGTTCTGGAAGAGCTTTTTCGCGATGATGTCGTAGGAGCCCTCCGCAAAGTGACGGCCGCCAATGAAGTTCCCGCGGCAGAGATGAATGCCCGTGTGCATGTCCTCGGGCAACTTGCTGGTGATGTCGTTGTAGAGGTTGATGTAAGCATCGAGGAGGTCTTCGACGGTGCCTTGGTTGTCCTTGTCCTCGTCCCAGCCCTGGCGGAACTTTTGAGAGCAGAAATCTAGAACACGGTCAGCAGCCAGATTTTGCGCCAGAAATCGCGGCGACTCACAAGCCATTCCAGGATCATCGAATTGGACATTGCGCAGGCCAGCGTCGTAGAGCTGCTGGAGCTCGGCCTGGTAGACCTTGGCGACGTCACTGAAGTACTCAGCGTCGTTTGCATACGCCTCCTTGGTGTAGGCCTTGCCCTGCTTGTAACGCATGTGAAACCAGGCGGGCGTGATCATGGTCAGCTTGATGTTCTTCCACTCCTCCTTGGGAAGTGCAGCCTGGACCAGGCGAAGCTCGTGCAGGTTAGACTTGGACTTCTCCGGCGAGTGAGACAGTTTGCTACCGGCGATGACAGAGTCGCCAGGCATGACCTTGCGGTCCTTCTCGATGAGGCTCACGACGTCCGGGTGGTAGAGACGGAACATGCTGGCCTCAGCATCTTGCAGGCGGATGGTGCCCTCGAACTCGTTCCACATCAGACCCCAGAAGCGCGTGCGGTTGAACTCGCCCGAGGTGACGCCCTTGATGCCCAGATCGCGCTGCAGTTGTACGACCTCAGCTACAGACTCCTTTTCAACAGCCGGGAGACCGGCCTCCTCCTCGGACAGGCCCTGGTCGCGGATCTTTCCCTCTCGAATGTCGAGGAGCTTCTGGGGTCGGAGCAGAGAGCCCATATGCTCTGCCCTGAAAGGGGGCGCTTGGTGGTGGCTGGAAGACATGTCGACGGGGGATATTGATGAAGCCGAGTGGTTTCCCCTTTCCTTCCTACGTTGAGTGCTGTCGTATGAAATCCCTTGCGTTAGATAACTCTCGTGATACGCGAGTGGGTGGCAACGATGACGGCGGGGCACCGGATTTAAACGCGGGGCGAAATGAGGGGTCAAATCCGTTCGGTTTTACCAATAGCTGAGCGGGGTTTGGATGGAGATCAGCTTTGATATTACTCTTAGCCCACGTCAGCTTATGTTCAAACCTAAAATGTTCCGGCCATCTTGGCGTGAAGCAACTTGTGTTGCTCAACGACACCTCGCGCAGGAGACTAACCGTAGCCTTGCCGAGCAACATACTTCTGGAGTGCATGCTACCCCTGCTCTTGGAGAAACTCTCATGTGTCGTCGCTCCACACTGTCGGCAGTTGTTTTTATGAAGACAGAACCAAATGCAGGGTCAATGCAGATATTCAGACCCGTCACCGAAGCAAGTATGTCTTCGAAGGAAGCCTTTGAGGGTAATTTTGGATGAAACTATGAGTGTATTGGGGTCATTGCCCTCTTTGTTGCTGCTTCAGAGTAAGTCCTGTAGCCTAGTTATTCCATGGTTTGCTCACTTCAGGCACTTATATAGAACAGTAAGGTAGCGTTGCCTAGCTTCCTTACTGCAAACCTCACATTTTAACACAATCTATGTCATGATATATAAGCTATAATTACGTATTAGTAATTACAGATCCACTTTTGTTATCATAGTTATAAGCCCGCTCTACTCTAGATGTTGCGATGCCTATCATCGCGGGACCGATCGGCGTTATTGGACTTAACTCTGATAACGCGGCGGCGGAAGAACTGCGATTCCGCCGCAACCCTACCTACAGGTTTCACTACAGTCTCTACTGTGGGTAGGCTAGTTATAACCTACCTACTTTAACTAAGTAGCTTATAATAGCCTCTCTTTTTCTTTATATATAATATATACTATAGTCCTTACCTTATTATTTATTATTTACTTATTAATATATATAGTATACTATATTATAACCTCTATAATATTAATACTAATTAGCAGTTGACTTTATAGTTACTACTACGATAAAAAGCTATAGATTAGTAAGGTTCTTAGAAGAGGCTATAAATAGCTCTTTCTAACTTAGAAGTATAAATTAATCTTTAGCTAAGAGGCTTTTTAGTTAAAGCTATTTATAGTACTAAGTATTAGTAATTACTAATTATTTTCTAACTTCTAAGAATATTAAAAGTATATAGGGTATAGTTTAAGACTTAGGTTATAGTAAAGCTATATAAAAAGATATAATAATACTATACTACTCTAAGTAACTTAGGTTCTATATCTAATCTAGTATAAGAAGATATAACCTATTTAGAGCTTTTAAGGTTTAAATAGATATATTATTCTTAGATTAGATATAGTAAAGGTCTTTTTATTACTTAAGTTACTATATTAAACTATATTAATAAGGGTATAAGGCTCTAGTTTAAAGTATAATTTTAAAAGATAAATAAGTATATAAAGAAGTATTTAATTATATACTAATTAGAGGTATACTATCTCTATTTAAATATACTTTTCTAATAGAGACTTAAGTAAGTATTTATAACTTATAAATACTTTAAAAGAAAAATAAGAAAAGAAATTACTAATTATTATCTTTTAAACTATAAATACTATAACTCTAGCTTTACTTTAATTATCCTTTGGTTTTTTTATAATTTTAAATTATAAAAGAACTATTAAGTATTTATTTATTCAAATTTTATATTCTTTATATCTATATCTATTAATTATCTTCTTTATTCTTATTATTCTTTATATTTTTATTATTTACCTTATTCTATTTTACTTTTATATCTTATTATTTCTATCCCTTCTATCCTTTAAGCTAAGCTAGTAAAAGCTAAGGTATATATACCTAAGTAATAAATACTACTTTAGTAATACAATTATTAAAATAATCTACTTACTTATAATATTTATAATTAAGAATACCTTTTTTTTAATTATAAATAGTATTACTTTATTACTTTAAAATATCCTTATAATATTTAGTATATTTTATATAGTAGTATTCTTAAAGTTTCTAGATATACTATTTAGATATAGAGAGAGAATTCTAAACCTCTATCTAGCTCTCTTATATATCTAGTATAAGTAGCTTAGGTAAGGTATACTTATCTATTTTAATATATCATATCTTTTTTAAGCTTTAGTATTATAATAATATATCTTTAGAAATTAATAATTTAAATAGTAAATAAGTAAGTTTAGAACTAAGTATAGTAAGAGCTTTAGCTAGAGAGCTAAGCTATACTATAAAGTCTTTTTAAATAAGAAGTTATCTTTATTCTTTAGATAGAGGTATTTAGGGTAGTAATTTATTAACTATATTTCTATTTAACTAGGTAACTTTTAAATATAAGTATAGTATTTTAAAGTTATTCTTATAGTTTTATATTATAACCTAGGAAATCTATTAGTAGCTAGTATAGCCTAAAGAACCCTAGTCAAGACCACTAAACAGTGAGATACTCAAGGTGTAGAAGTATGGTATAGCTAGTAGAACGGAAGAACTAAGGAAGGTCACGTGATAGATCAATAGGATTGTTAGTAATCTAAGCTAATCCCCTGCTAGGGATTAAAAATATAGGATACTAATCTTATACTAAGGATTAGTAAAGGTAAGTAGTAATCTAGAAATATATAGTAAGATATAAGGATATTTATTCTACTTAAATAGATTACCTTTTATAGCTCTTTAGTAATTAACTTATAAAATATCTTTAGATAACTTTTAGATTTCTTATACTTACTTATCTTTATATACTACTTCTTAAGCTATATAAGCTACTATCTACTTATTAACTATCTAATTAATTACTAAGTAACTAATATATTAATAAGAATACTAGTAAGTATAATACTATTAATTATTATTATAGCATTAGCTATACTTTAGTAGAAAACTTACTATAAGAAATCTAGCTATAATACTTTAATTACTTCTATTAGTAAGTTAACCCTATAATACTAATTAATAGTAAAACTATAATATCTTCTCTTAAGACTAACCTATCCTTAAGTATCCCTAAGACTTCTAGGTCTCTAGACCAGGAGCTTACCTAAGCTATAGACCTTAACAATAAACCTATAATACCTAAAGTTAATTTTAATAAAGATAGTAAGGCTATCCTTACTATAGACTAGTATATAGCTATATATAAGATAGTTAGGAGAAATACTAGATATAATAAATAGCTAGCTAATATTATTAATAATAATATAGCTTAGATAGAATAACTTAAGAAGATTAATAACCATAACCTATAATAAATATAATCTATTATTAATAATACTCTTACTAAGCTAGAAGTTAAAAATAGTAAAGCTATTATACTTAAGTAAGAAGTTAAGATACTCTAAGCTACTACTAATATTATCTCAACCCTAGTTAAAGAATAAGATAAGCTTAAACTTAACTCCCTAAAAACCTATAATAGTAAAAGTAGATAGCTAAAAGAATTCCTAATCTAAGTTTATACCTATTAGACCTTTTATACTACTAACTTCTATAATAAGACTAAGAGAGTTATTTATATTAGTACCTTTTTATATAGTAAAGTACTCTTATAGTTTAAGCTATTTTAAGAAGAATTCCTTAGAAATAATAAAGAACTAAGTATATACTTTTATAAGACTTAGTTAATCTTTAGAAGTATAATAGAATTTAAATAAGCCCTAAAGTTACTATTCTAAGACTTTAATAAAAAATAATAAGCTAAGTAAAACCTTATAAACCTTAAGTAAACTAAGGCTACTTTATACTATATAGCTAAGTTCTAATAACTTATTATTAGACTTAATATTATAGATAAATCTCTAATCTTTATATTTTACTAAGGACTTAAGAAAGATATTAAAGATAAACTTACTAAGATTATTAGCACTCTAGAAGACTTCCTTAGATATATCAAACTTACTATCAAGATTAATACCTACCTCTATAAGCAGCAGAGAGAAAGGGGTGAGAACTAGCGACCAAACACTAACACAGGCAAGCGCTATACCTAGGGACTAAGAAACCCTAGTAACTACTAGTAAGGAAGAAGCAATAACCAGTAGTAACCATAAAACTAACTAAGTATATCCTATAAATACCACATAAGACCTATAGATATTAGTATAGCTAGGAAACAAGAGAACTAGCTACCTAAAGATATTAAAACTATTAAGTATTATAACTATGAAAAAATAGAATACTATACTAGAAACTACTAATAACTAAAATAACTTTAGAATAAGGTACTAGTAGAAGATAACTAATAAGTAAGTATTACTTAAAAAGAGGTCCTATACCTATAACTCTTATAGACTGCTTACTATAATAATAGCTATCTAACTTACTAGAATAATAAGAAATAAGTAAGCTAGTACTCTAAAGAACCTAAAGGTAAGACTATTATAGTAAGTAAGAAAGCTTTATATAGCCTTAAGATACTATAAGCTATTAATATTATATAGTAACTTAAATAATAAAACTAAGAAAAGATTATATACTTAATCTAAGCTTAAGATACTCTAGAGATACTTAAAGATAAGATACCTTAAAACTAAGAAGTTATTAATATAATTAAAGAATAACTACCTAAGTAGATTTAGGTATAAGGTAACCCTATCTACTAACTTAACTTAGAAAATAAGTTTAATTAAGCCTTATATAAAGATATTATTAAATGTTAAGGAAAACCTTAATAAGTTATTACTAGGACTATTACAGTAGCTAGAAAGGGAAAGAGAACCTCCTTCTCTCTTTCTTAACTTTATTACTATAAGTTAATACCTAAGAGTACTATTAAAGTATAGGGAACTAGCTCTAACTAAGAGGAAGAACTAGAACCCTCTCTAGATAAGTTTATTCTACTAAGTAAAATAGAATAATACATAGCTAAGTAGCTAATTAAGATAAGTTATATAAACCTAACTATTTCTAAATAGACTAGTATAAACTAGTGTATTTAAAACTAGGTAAATAACATCCTATTCTTATTACTCTTGCCTATACTAGACTATTAGTATAACTCTAATAAGCCTCTAGTAGCCTAGACCTATATAGACTTTTAAGAAGATCTACTTGTTATTAAAATAGAAGAAAAAGTATAGAAGGAAAGACAACTAGAAATTAGTAAATATAATAATAAATAAGAAGTATACTTCTATAAAATAGAAGATACTAACCTTAAATACTACCTAATAATACTAACTAGAGAAGAACCTATATTTAGAGATAATAAATAACTTAATAAAAAGGACCCTCTATACTATAAGGTATTTTAGGTAGATTATATCTATAATAAATACTTAATATATTAACTAAAGAAAAGAAAATACTCTTTCTTCTTATAATAATATAATAATAAACCTATTCCTAAGGTTTATAAGAATTATAAAATCAGTATCTAGGAAGTTAAGGAGTACTACTAGCTATAGCTTATCCTATAGCTAAGCTTAAAATGCCCTATGCTATGTATCAACTACCTCATAGGATACTGGTCTAACTACCTATTTAATAAATACATATAATACTATAAAGGGAAAGCATAAACATAGAGAGAATAAGTTAAGGAAGCCCCTAAGGAGTTAAAAAACTCTCTATACTGCTTATAAGAAAGGCATTAATAGCTAAGAATAATATAAAAACCCTTTATATAATAACCAAAAGAGATAATAGCTATATTATCCTTACTATTTTAATTAATAACTAGCTTACTAAGGTTATGATTAATAGTAAAGTATAAGCTAACCTTATCTTACCTAAAATAGTAAATAAATAAAATATTAAATAGGTATATAAGAAAAACCTATATATTCTATAGATAGTTAAAGGAGTATAAGTTTAATATAGTAGAGAAACTGTTAACAAGAAGACTATATACCTCCCTTTAGTAATCTATAGCTAATACTAAAAACTTAACTTTGATATTACTAACTTAGGAACTATAGATATAATTCTAGGAATCCTATAGCTATGAGAATATAACTCTAATATAAACTAGAGAATAGGCTAACTCTAGTGGAGAGATTTAGCTATAAGGTAGTATTATATACTGTAACCCCTAAGTAAACTTACGCGACTAAGGAAGTACGTTACTTATATTAAAAGGATTGAACCTGCGCAAGATCAGAGTTTTATATCTATAAAGATTACAAATATACTAGATAGGTAGGATAAATAAAGCTTAGAAAAAGACTAACTAAGATCAATACCTCTTAAATACTAGTAATATATATAACTATTTACTAAAGAACTAGAAATAGAACTACTAGAGCATAGACTATATAACCATAAGATCTAACTACTAAAAGAAAAATACCCTAAGCTTAAGCTAATTTATAGACTTAACCTAATAGAATAAGAAGTACTTAATAAATAGCTAGATAAGAACTTAGTAAAAGGTTATATTAAACTATTAGACTTACTAGTAGGATATCCTATCCTATTTATACCTAAGAAGAATAGAAAACTATAACTATATATTAACTACTAGAAGCTTAATAATATCATAAAGAAGAATAGCTACCTATTACCCCTTATCTTAGAACTATAAGACCTATTATATAGAGTAAATTAGTTTATAGTACTTAACCTTAAAGGTACCTACAACCTTATTAGAATTAAGAAAGGAGATAAATAAAAAATAGTATTTTAAATATATAAAGAACTATTTAAAACCCTTATCATACCTTTTAGACTTACTAATATACCTACTATATTCTAAATAATAATTAATTATATACTTGGAAAATATCTAGATATCTTTATTATCTATTACTTTAATAATATCCTCATATTCTCTAAAGACCCTAAAGAATATAAGGAGTATGTATATAAGGTACTTAAGAAGCTCTAAGAAGCAAAGCTTTTAGTTAAACTAGAGAAGAGTAAATTCTATACTTAGAAGGTAGACAACCTTGGATTTACTATTACAATAAGAGAAATCTAAATATAAGATAAGAAGGTTAAAGTAGTTAGGGACTAGTTAATACTTACTAATAGTAAAGAAGTTTAATAATTCCTAGGATTTATTAATTTTTATTAATAATTTCTTAAAAGTTATATAAGTTATGTTAGAGGATTATAATAACTTATATATAAGAATACAAGGTTTAAGTGGATAGAAGAATATAATAAGTCCTTTAATAAGGTCAAAGAACTTATTATATCTAAACTAGTTACTAAGATTCTAGACCTAGACAAACCCTTTAAAGTTAAGACTGATATCACAGACTTTGCAATAGGAGGATAGCTCAGACAATAAGACAAGGAAGGATAACTACACCTATGCGCATTCTACTTAAAAGTATTTTATGGACCTAAATTGAACTACTAGATCTATAATAAAGAACTTATAGTAATTATTAAAGTATTTTAAGAATAGAAGCCTTATCTATTAGAAATAAAGTATTAGGTAATTATATATATAGATTATAAAAGCCTTATATACTTTATAACCTCTAAAGTCTTAAATAAATAATTGATTTAATAGTTAGAATTTCTATTAGAATACAACTTCAAGATTATCTATTATAAAGGAATAGAGAATAGAAGAGCTAATGCTCTTAGCTAATAACTAAACCTTAAAGTCCTAGTACTAGAGGAAATATAGGTTATCCTTAAATACAATAAGAATACTAACATTGTTCTAGCGTAAAAACTTATTGTAATCAGTATATACGTCAATACTAGTATAACTAGTAGAATAATAGATAACCAGATACATAAGATACATAGCACTAGAGTATATAGGTACCAAGAAGTAATAAAAACTTTTAAAAGAATTTAATAATACTATAACAAGTAAGTTATATAAGAATAAGTAGCTTTAGTAATTAAGGACTATAACCTATACAAAAAGAGTGAGAATAGCTCTTATAAGCTATATAGGCATATTTAACTACTACTAGTACCCCTGGAGGCATAGCACTTAATCTCTTTAGACTTCATTATTAAATTACCTAAGTTAAGAGAACCACTTATAAAGACATGGTATAATAGTATCCTTATTATTATTAACTAACTTATAAAGTATACCTACTTTATCTTATACCTTAAAGCTAGTATAGCTAAAGACCTTATATATACTTTCCTTAAGTATATTATTAGTAGTTATAGCTTACTAAAAGAAATTATATTAAATAGGGATAAGCTGTTTACCTTAAAGTTTTAGAAATCTCTAATTTTATAACTTAGCTTAGACTATAAACTATCTACCTCTTTCTATTTACAAACTAATAAATAAATAGAAAGAGTTAATTAGATACTTAAATAGTATCTCTAATATTATATTAACTATAACTAAGAAAATTAGGTATTACTACTAGCTATAGCCTAATTTACCTATAATAGTACTATTAGAGAAAGTACTAGAAACTTATTATTCTACCTAAACTATAGATTTAAACTAACTACCTATAGAGAACCTCATAAAGAACCACAAGTACTAAAAGCTATAGCTAATATTAATAAACTTAAAGAAATTTAGAACAAGGTAGCTCTAGATTTAGAATTTATTAGATAATAAGTAAAAAAAATATACTAACCCTTTAAGGATTAAGGGACCAACCTTTAAAGAGAGAGATAGTATATGCCTTATATACTAAAACATTAAAACCAAACAGCCTATTAATAAACTTAACTATAATAAATTAAGACCTTTTAGAATCCTATAGAAAATTTCAAATATTAACTATAAACTTAACTTATTAGATATAATAAAGATCTATTTAGTCTTTTATATTATACTACTTAAACTAGTACTACAAGGATTAATCATAAATAACTATATTATTATTAAAAGTAATAAACTAAAGTATAAAGTTAAAAGAATTATTAATAAATACTATAAGAACAATAAAGAGTAGTACCTTATTAAATAAAAAGAATATAAGTATAAAGATAACTTATAGAAATTAATTAAGAACCTCTAATATTACTAGGTAGAGGTCTAATAGTACTATAAAGGGGACTTAGTAGACCTAGGTTTATAAACTTAGAACCTACCCCTAGTAAGCTCCAGTTAACCACATTACTAGTACCCCAAGCAGCTAAGTTATTTTTAACTCTAGCCTCTATCTTAGCTACCTTATAATCCTTAGCCTCTAACTTATCTAAAGATTGCATACCCTAATAAATTAACTCTGAACCTCTCTCCTTTAGAAAGCCCTTCTGCTTCTGTAGATAGGATAAGTAACCTAGTGCAATAGTAAGCTAAGTCTAGAGAATCTCTATCTCCTCCTCTACTTTCTGCTTCTCCTCTTTTACTTTTTACTACTCTATTATATAATAGTTTACTAAGAAAAAGATTAGTAGTTATAAGGATAATAAAAAGAAGAAATACTTATAAGTATTTACTATACTATTTCTATTATACTAAGTATAACTAGAATAAATATACTTATTATATTATAATAACTCTTTAGCTATTTTATAGACCTTATTTAACTTAGCATAATAAGTATAAAGTATAATATTAACTTTATAGTACTTAACTACTTTAGTAAGGGAATAATATTTATAGGTTTTCTAGGAAATCTTAAAATCTACTTTTCTTTTACTTATATAACTAGATATAGTAATAGTATTATTAAGGAAGTATAATTAATAACTCCCTAACCTAAGAGAAACTACCTACTTATAGCAACCTTAGAGATAAGGCCTTTTAGAGGGAGACCTAATATTATAACCTAGGAAATCTATTAGTAGCTAGTATAGCCTAAAGGACCTTACTTAAGACTACTAGATAGTAAGATACTCAAAGTACAGAAGTGTGGCACAGCTAGTAGAATAGAAGAACTAAGGAAGGTTATGTAATAGATTAATAGGATCACTAGTGATTTAAGCTAATCCTCTACTAGGGATTAAAAATATAGAATACTAATCCTATACTAAGGATTAGTAAAGGTAAGCAGTAATCTAGAAGTATATAATAAGATATAAGGATATTTATTCTACTTGGATAGATTACCTTCTATAGCTCTTTAGTAATTAACTTATAAAATATCTTTAGATAACTTTTAGACTTCTTATACTTACTTATCTTTATATACTACTTCTTAAGCTATATAAGCTACTACCTATCTATTAACTATCTAACTAATTACTAAGTAACTAATATATCAGCAAGAACGCTAGTAAGTATAATACTATTAATTATTATTGTAGCCTTAGCTATACTTTAGTAGAAAACCTACTATCAGGAATCTAGCTGTAATATTTTAAAGGTACTTATTTAGATATCTATATTTCTAAAGACTATATAGTTAGAAAGTAAAGATATACTTTTTTAAATATTACTTAGAGGAATAATTAGACTTTTTAAGATTTATAATTTTATAACCTATATTTATAAAGAACTAGCTCTAGGTCTAGGTAAATTTATATTAGTTATATTAGTAGTATATATCTTCTAAGGTTTCTTTTAGAATTAGTCTTATAGCTCTATACTCATATTTACTAGAAATATAGAACTTAGTACTAATCTACTTAATCTATTATTATTAGATCTTTTTACTATAGTCTAAGCTTTAAGACTTTTTAATATCTTACTTATTTATATTAATTAAGTATAGTAATCTAAACCTAACTATTAATCCAAATTACTTAGAAATATAAAGTTTATACTTTTAATTATTAATCTATTAAACTATATTTACTATATATATACTAAAGTTAATTAATTAAGTAATATATATTAGTATACTAAGTTTATAATTAAACCTTTTTAGAGCTTTAATATTATTAATAAAGAGTACTTCTAAATAGCTTTTAAACTATATAGGGTTATACTAATAGACTATACTATCTCTTTAGTTTATAATTATTTCTATAAAATAGTAATATTAGGTAGAGAATAAGAGAAATATAACTAGATTTACTTCTATTTATATTACTTTATAGATCTTAGTAATTAGTATTACTAACTTAGACTTCTAATTATTATTTAAATAGCTTTCTTAGTATAAGAGAATAATAGTAATCTATTTGTTATAATACTAGCTTATTGTTAGGATCTATTGGAGTTACCTGCTAACTCTGATCCCACTGGTTACGTGAGACTAGTCTGAGCTCGTCTGCGGGCCCACCCGCAGGAGCCCCTTTCACCACCAGCTCAACCTAGTAGCCCTCTTAATAGTTATACTTCTTTATATATAATTAACCCTTTTTAAGACCTCTTATTTATTACTAGAAACCTAATACTTTGCTTATTAATACTAATTAGTAGTTAAATATAGTAACTACTTATTAGTAAGGGTTTTTAAGAAGAGATAGAACTACTTTAAATTCTATAGTAGTAGTAAGATAGTTCTATACTTTCTCTTATATAGATAACTAGCTTAAAATATTATTATAGTAGACTTATAGTACCCCTATAAAATGTACTATAAGTATATAAGCTTAATTTATATAAGTTAACTTTATTATATTATAAGAAGCTATAACCTATAAGATAATAATCTTTTACTAAAAATTATTAAAATATAAGACTATAAAGTCCTATACTTTATATACTAAAAATAACTATTAATAACCTACTATTAACTAACTTAATATAACCTTATTAACTTTACCTTTTTATTACTTTAACTTTAGACTTATAACTATTATTATAATTACCTAAAAAGTAACTCTACTAAGCTATTAAATAACCTAATAGTCTAATAGGCCTATAGGAGTATAATAGGCCCCCTTCCCCTCCTCTAACTTCTATAATTTTCTTTACTTCTTTTCTCTTTCTGACCTTCTTTTTATACTCTTTTTCTTACTTAAAATATACCTCTGATTGCCCTTAAGTGACTAATGCTAAGGAAGCCCGCGCAAAGAAGGCTCTTTTTAATAAGTAGTAAGTACTATATAAGGAAGGCTCTTTTCAATAAGTAATAAGAGTTATAAGACTGTATAAAAGGCTCTTTTTAATAAGTAATAAGTTTAGTCTAAAGGAGGAAGGCCTATATTAATAGGTAATACCGCTACTAAGCCCTTAGTAAAGAAAACAAGTAAGACCCTATTAACTAAGTAGTTACTTATATTACTAGTAGTAATCTCTCTAATATATATATATACCTTCTAGCCTACTAAAAGAAATACCTATATTTAAGAGGTTATTAAGCTAATAGAGAGTAACTATAATAATATAAGAAGAAGTAACTACTATAGAGTATACCTCTAAGGCTACTAAAAAGACTATAGGTAAGTATGTAAGTAGGTATATAGTGAGTGCAGTATATAGATATTATAAATCTATACCTAATAGATACTATAAGTATATTAACCTATTAATTTAGGGTATTAAGTACTTAGATTAAATCTTAGAGAGTAGCCTACCTTCTAACTATATTAAGTTATTAGATATAATTATCCTATATTACTTAACTACCTATAAGGAGTAAGGCTATTATAGTAGAGATTTATAGTAATAAGTCTATAATAAATTTAAGAATTAGTCTAATATAGATTTTAATATTAGTTTAAAAGTAGTTATAACTACCTTCTGTAACCTTATTATTAGCTATAGTATATAAGTAATAAAAGAACCTATTAAAAGTATTATTAGCATAAGGTTAAAGAAGCTGATTAATAATAAGTATTCCTTAAGGTAAGATAATAAGATAATAAGTAAAATAGAGGCTAAGTATAAGGTCTTTTATAACTACCTTAATAACTTGGACTTTATAAGAAATATTAAATAGATACTGTAAGCTACTGCCCTACTATTAATTAACAAGGTATATGATAGCTATAAAAGTATGAATTTTTTATAGAAGTTATGTAATAAGTTGGATTATTAATAATATACCTTATATAATAACCTATTATTTAAACCTCTCTTATTTAAAAGGTAAACTAATAAACCTTCTCTTATACTAAGTTTGCCTATAACTACTATAATAGTTAAGAGGCAGTTACTAAGTATAACTATTCCTCTAACTAATAGGCTAACTACTTATTAATTAACTAACCTTATTAAGTTATATTTAAATAATTTAATATTAAAGTATAGTAGTAATAACTATAAGACCCTTAACTTAAAGCTTCTAATTTTTTATAACCTCTATATAAGGGTTAGTATCTCTAGTAACTACTATAGGTCTATTATATTATTTATACTTATAGGTAACATACGGGAGTATTATACTAGTAACCTTTATAACTATTTAATTAGTTTTAACATACTTATAGTAAATATTAAATTACAGTTTAAAGAGGATAAAGTCTACTGTATATATAATATAAAGTTATAAAGGCTTAGCTATAAGTAAGTTACTTATAAATTAGTTAGTAAAATAAGAGTTAAAGTATTAGACTTGCTTATTAAGAAAGTTATAAAGCTAGTTAGAGCTATAATGCAATAAGGTATACCTACTAATAGTAACTATTATAACACTCTACTTGCTTGTTACTAAGGTATACCTAAGGGTGTAGCTGCCCTACTTAATCTACCTATAACTTATAACGTACTTTGTATATAGTTGAGAAATAGCGTGAGTAATGCAGTAGTAATATATAAGCAAAAGGTATAGTACCTTATAGAAGGACTACCTAAGCTAGGCCAGCAGTACTTTACTAACTGCTACTATAAAAGTTAATATAGTAGTTACCTACTATAATAAGGGTATAGTCTAAGGCCCTAAAATAACTGCTTATAAAGCAGTATATTTTAAGTAAAAAAGTACTTTATTTATAACAAGGAAGAATATTAGTTAATAATATACTTAAAAGAAAAAAGAGATACCTCTTATAAGTAGCTCTAAAGGAGCTACTTTACTAAAAGATTTAGATAATACCTTCTTAACTATAAGGGTAAAGAGCCTAACTCTCTTAGTAATATAATTAATAATAAGTATATACTAGATAATAGTAAAGAGCTCTTTAAGGATATAACTTTCTTTATATCTATAGCGTTTTTTAGTAAAGAGAGTATTAATAGCTAGAAGGTTTATATATAACTATATAACTAGGCTACTTTATATACTTTAATAAAAGAAGACCCTTTTATATAAGACTCTAGCTAAGAATAAGGGTTAGGCAAAGTCTTTATACTTAATAGTTAATACTCTACTATAACTTTTTAAGGTATCATACTAGATACTAAGGTAGCTTAAGTATTAACTATAGGCTGCTAATAATATATAGCTTTCTATAAGTACCTTAGAGTTGAGTTACTACTAGATATAGGCTATACTAGTAAAGTAAGTATTAAATTTAGTAGTAGTAATTTATTTAATTTACTTAGAGCTATTACTATACCTATTTCTATTAATAAGCTTACTTTTTATATAATAACCTCTAGTACTCTATTTCTTTTATACCTAAAAGATATAAACTCTAATAATATATAATTTAATAACATTACTAAAATACTTATTAAGGGTATAACTATAGTACTAGTAATATATAAATAGGGCTACCTATAGATACCTTTAAAGAAGCTAGAGTATGGTATAGTATAATACTATCTTATTAATATAGAGCTATAGTAAATATATTACTAATTTAATTACTTCTTAGTCTATTAACTATATAAAGTACTTTAGTAAGCTAGCTATATAATAGTAATCTTAAATATTAAAGAGATTAATAAATTTTACTAGTATTACTAACTAAATTTAAAGGCTTTAGGAAGGTTTAAGTTTACTCTTTATAATAACTATAACTTTAACTATAAGGTCTTTATTAATATAATATACTTAGATAGTAATAAACTGGTACTCTATGTTATTAATAGTATAACCTCCTTTAACACAGCGCGACTTTTGTGCTCTATTACTATGGAGCATATATAGGAAGTACTATAGATATACTAGATTAATATATATCTTAGCCTTCTAGACTGGATTATTATAAATACTAAGCTGAATTTTCATATAGCTAAATTTAAGTATACTACTTATATACTATCTATTAAGGTAAAAGAGGTCCCTATTAAGGCCTATTATAGTATTAGTAAGGTTAAATAGTACTATGTAACACTATGCTAAGTATATAAGATAGTTTGTGCGGAGTTAGAGGCTGAACCCAAAGTCACCCTATAACTTACTATAAAAGCAATTAATAATACCACAGGCCCTAATAGCCTTATCCCTATACTATTAGTCTTTAGTATATACCCTTATATTAATAATAACTTAGCCCTATTACTCTTAACCCTATAGTTTATAGAAGCTATATAAAAAGCAATAGAAGAGATTTATAATATCTATATAAAAGGTAGGTTAATAAGGTACTTATAGTATATAATAGACCTAATACTATAGTAAGTATAGCCCTCTCTCTATAATTACTTGATAGGGTATACTATTAGGGTAAAGGCTAGAAAAAAACTTATTAATTAACTACTAATAATAGTACTAGTAGTACTATTAAGACCCTATAGGGACTATATTAATTCCCTATTACTACTATTAAGCTGTGGTATAACCCCTATAGAGCAGAGAACCCTATTAATCTTATATAACCTAGATTGTTAGTAACTACTGTAGTAGAGGTACCTATAAATACTCTAATTAAATATGACTTTATTGTGGTTAATGTGTAACTGCTACTAGTAAGAAGAGGCCTAGGCTAACTAAGGAAGAATCTAGCTTAAACCTTTACCACAGAAGCTATGCCTACAGTCCCTATAATTAACTGTATTTTTACTATAAAAGAGGATACTAACTACATACTAGTAATTAAGCTATATAAGAGGAGTATAATAACTACGCTTAGTAAGCTATTTAAATAGTTAGATACTAGCAAAATCTAAGGACTTATAAACTACAGTATGTTTTTATTATTAAATATAATAAGAGAAAGTATAGAGGTATATAGATTTTTAAGTTATACTTAGTATATAAGGTTAAGGGTAAAAATAAGTAATCCTATAAAAAGTTATAACTAGTTATCTAAGGTTATATAGATAATAGTAAACCTATAATTTTAACCTAGTTATTAACTATCTAATAAATAGCTTAATAAGTAATACTCTATATTATACTATTGCTTTTATAATAAGGTTATATCCTTTAGTTATGTAATATAATATAAGCGTATACCTAGTTAGTAACTAAATTAATATATACTATCCTTACCTAACTTTCTCTTAAAATTTACTATCTCTATATAATAGATATAATTATAGAGATTAAATAGCTATTCTATAGTATACTTAAGGTAAGTACTTATTAGTAGGCTGTATATAATAACTACTATAGAAAAAGCCTCTATATAGATTTATTTATTTTTAACCCTTACTTACTTATTTTAATACCAAAAAATAACGATTTTATAATAATAGGTATAAAATAGATAATACTATTAGCTTTATAGATAAATTATTCTCTAACTATAAAAACTGCGTGCTAAGAGAAGCTATGTTTATAGCTAAACTAAAGCAATTTCTTAGTTAATAAGCTTATTACTTTTAATAGTAGTATATTAACCCTAGTAATAATAGAAAGATAACCTTTTATTAAAAGAACTAAGGTAAGAAGCTATAATTAGTTAACCCTAGTATGCCTCATACAAAGCAGTAGTATATTAAGTAGTGTGCTTAAGGTATATATATTACCTCTATTTACTAACCTAAGGCAGGCTTTAACTATTTAATTACTACCTAGTACTAGTTACCTAGCCTAGCTAAAATTAAGGACCTTAACTAGTAGGTTAAGTAGTAGATAGATAACCTTAACTATAGGTTATAATTTTAACTACTAGATCTTATTAATACTAAATTCTTTATATTTATTAATAGCTCTTTTATAAATAATAGTAATTTAATATTATAACTTAGCTTTATTATTATACTTACTAATAAGTCTAGTAATAATAAAGAGCGCCTATTTACTAGTAGAGATACTACTTTTAACCTTATAGGTAATATTATTTATTTTAGCTCTATGAAGTATAAAAGAGTTACCTATAGTATAATTACCTCTAAGATATATATAATAGTTACTAGAGCTAATATAGCCTATGTAATTAGAACTATACTAGTAATAGTCTCTAACTACCTTAAGGTTCCTTAGATCTCTATAACTATATATACTAATTTATACTTACTATATAAGTATTTAGTAAAGCTTAGTACTATAAAGAAAAAGTAACTTATAATTAATATTATAGCTCTTTAGTAGTTATATAAATACTATAAGATTTATAAGGTATAATAGATCTATAGTATAGATAACCTAGCTAATAGCTTTATAAAGTTATTATTAAATAAGGTATTAAAAAAGCTTATTAGTATTAAGTAAATAAAGATATAGATAAATAGATAGGTTTTATATATAAGATATATAGATATTATATTAGTAATAAGAAGTTAAATACTTTATAATTTAGACTTTTATTATATTTTAAGCTTTTTCAACTATAGGCTAGCTGGTTACTATTTAGCTAAAATAGAGAGTTGCTAGTGTTGCGATACTAGCCTATTGTCAGGATCTATTGGAGTTACCTGCTAACTCCAATCCTACTGGTTACGTGAGACTGGTCTGAGCTTGTCCGCGGGCCCACCTGGAGGAGCCCTTTTTACCGCTAGCTTAACCTAGTAGCCCTCTTAATAGTTATACTTCTTTATCTATAATTAACTCTTTTTAAGACCTCTTATTTATTACTAGAAACCTAATACCTTATTTATTAATACTATTTTTTTACTTTTAAATCTTAAATTATAATAATAGTTATAGCTATAATTTAATCTTATCTTTAATAATTTATTACTTAAATTATATATATTTCTATAAGTTATAGTAATTACTAAGTACTATTTAAGCTTATCTATATCTTATACTTTTTTATTATCTATACTTATTTAATCTTTAGAATACTAAATTAAATTAGCTTAAGAATTAATTAATATTATCTTATATAAGCTAGTTTAGAAACTAAGTATTAAAAAGTATTAGAAATAGGTCTTACTTTAAAATCTAAAAGAGGTATATTAATATCTTACTAATAAAGTAAATATAAGCTTATAGGTTATAAAACTATAACTCTTAGAACTTAAGCTCTTTAGTAAGAGGTATATATTTAAATAAGATAACTTAGTTCTTATTTTAAGTATTATAGTAAAACTAACTATTATTTTAAAGGTCTTAATAAGTATAGACTTCTTAGATTTATAATTAACTTATTATATAAGTAAGAGAAAAAGAAGCTAATTAAGATACTATTATTATCTATTTAGAAATATTATAGATATATATACCTAAAAAAAAGAATAAAGATATTACTACTTAAGTAAGTAAATAAAATAAAAGAAGAGGTATTACTAGGTTTAAATAAAAAACTTAATATATATATTTATTATTATTAATAGTAAAAAGAAAAAGGTTATAGAGAGAAAAAAGAAGGCTTTTAAATAGGCTCTTAAGAAAAGGAGTTATAAATTATAAGATAGTAGCTATAGTAGAAGCTTCTAATCTAAGAGAGAAAGAAGTAAATATAGAGGTATAAGAATAGTAAAATATTTATAAAATAGAAAAAGGGGTAAATAATTAGAAAAGTAAATAAAGAAAAGTAAGAGTTAAATAAGGTTAAGTTATAGGATAAATAAAGCCTATAGCTTTAAGAAGATTTCTCTCTTTAGTTACTTTTAAAAGAGACTACCTTTTTAGTTTTAAAGAAAGGTTCTAAAGATAAGAAAATAAAGACTTTTAAGGATTTATTTAAAGCTTTAATAATTTTATCTTATAGATAAATTATAATAAAGGTTATTAGAAGGTTATAGTACTACTTAGTACTAAAAGTAATAAAGTTAAAAATTATATTAAAGCTTTATCTTTAAATAGTAAATATTCTTTAGTTATTTTACTTCTTTTACTTCGAAGTTACTATATCTTTTATTATAGTAATTATTTAGACCTTTCTCTTATTATTATAAAAGCAACTCTCTTTTTTACTTATAAGAGTTTCTTTTTTTCCTTTCTTTACTTATTATATTAAGAACTAATATTACTATTACCTTAGCTTTTTTAGATTTATATTCTTAACTTTTATACCTTTAGCTTCTAACCTTTTAAAATATCTTCTTTTATTAATAAATACTAACTTAATAATTACTTGTAGTAATTAGTTAAACCCTAGTTTTCTTTCACCTCTTTTTTTCTAAAGTAAGAGGCTAAAGCTCTTAGAAGTACTAAGTTATACTTAGTAATACCCTCTTATCTTAATATAAGTTTCTCTAATAATATTTTTAAGGTTTTTCTCTTTTTAATACTTAAGATTTAAATAGTTTCTTAAGACTATTATATAAGTTAATTATCTCTCTTTCTTTAGCTAGCTATATTTTAAATTTTAAATTTATAACTCTTACTCTAATTAGTTTTTTAAAGAAGTTATTACTATTTTCTAGTTAGTACTTTTTAATTAAGTTATTATTTAGAAAACGTTTAATAAATTTAAAAATAATAGTTATAAGTTCTAATAAGCTATTTATATTAATAAGAAAGTAAGATCTTACTTTCAGTCTTTTTTTTAGTATCTTATATAATATACTTTAGTTATAAACTCTTTACTAATATAGATATTTAATATTTAACATAAGGTTTTATATAAGTATTATACATAAAACTTTTAAAGGTTTATTAATATAAAGTCTAATTAGGTCTAAAGTATAATACTATACTATAATTATATTTCTTTACTATAATTATTTAATAATTATTACAGAAACTATATATTTTTAGAAGCTAAAAATAATAAGTATAACTTCTAAGAAAATATAAGTTACTAGAGTCTAGCTAATCTAGCTAGTAGTACTAATTAATACTCTCTTAGTAATCTAGCTTATTATTAATAGCTAAGTAATAGAAGACTAGTATTACTAGTACCTTTAAATAATTTATTATTAAGAGATATAAACTACCACTTTCTCTTTTACTTTTAAGACTATACTAACTTTTAACTTACTATACTTAGCTTATCTAACTAAATTAGTGATACTTTATCTATTTTAGAGATATTTAATTAGTTAGATATTAAGTATTAAAAAATAGAAATTATAGCTATATCTTTTTAAAATAAGATTTTAGTTTCTCTCTTAACTATTAGAATCTCTAAATAGCTATTAGACATATCTAAAGCTTTATTAGTTATTACTAAGTTTATTAAATAAGGTATCTTTTTATAGATCTTAGTAGGATTATTAAGCTAGAATAGTTTTAGTAATAAAGAAAAAAGTAAGGATAGTTATAGCTTTAAGCTCTAGTAATAATTAGTAGTTTTTTAATAGTATTATATACTTAGCTAGTTTATAATAGTTTAAGAGTTTCTAATCTAAGTTATCTTCTTTTTATATAATATAATTTTCTTATATATTTTTAATTCTTTGTTTTTCATCTTCTATATTATTTTATATAAGGAATAATATACTTTATTATAAGAGAATAAAAATATAAACTAACTAAATTTAAATAAAAGAAATATTAATAATAGAAAATCTAAATATAGTAGAAGTATTTAAATAAGTTATAAGTATAAAGATAAAGAAAATTAAAATAAAGCTAAAAAAGTAATAAGAGTTAGTTAGTAAAAAAGGTCTTTAATATCTATAGAGATATTACCTTAGATAGTATCTTTATTTACTAAGTAAAGAATACTATTAGTACCTATATAGTACTTTTTTAACCTATTAGCTTTATATATTACCTTTATAATAAGTTTCTCTATAAGGGTTTCTAAGATATATAATAAGCTAATTAGTAAAACTAAGTAAATTCTAAATAGTCTTTTTTAGTAGTAATTAGTCTTCCAAGCTAAAGATATATTAATCTAATATAAGATATTAAAGATAAGTACTAAGTTCTCTACTTATAGCTTCTCTAAGTAATACTTTATTATATATTATTTATTATAATATTTTATAACCTTTTAGTAATACTCTATAACTATATTAGTAGCTTTTTATCTATTCTCTATAAGCTATTAGAAGGCTTTAATCTAAACCTAGAGTTTCTTTTCGACTATTTAGATATTTTCTTAATTAAAGACTTACTATATTATAAGTTTCTCTTTAATTAGTATAACTATATTATACTTTATAAAATTATAGAAGAGTATTATACTATAGCTTAAGTAGATAGTAATATAATTAGTAAATAGAATAATAAGTAGTATATACTTAATATCTTTTCTTTCTTAGTTTAACTATATTTATAAGGTATATACTATAGTTTAATAACCTTTTTTAAGAGTACTATTTACATTTAGGTTATATATAGATATAACCTTGTTATATTACCTAATTTCCTTATTTAAAGCCTTAATATAACTTCTTTTCTCTTATTCTCTATTTATAATTAAAGTCTTATAGACTTTATAGTAATAAATAATATTTTCTTAAAGAAACTTTATAATATTAGCTAAAGTTATATAATAGAAAATCTATACTTTAAGCTATTTAAATAAATTATAATATACCTCTATAACCTTTTACTTATTAATATACTAGATATCTAAGTAAATATATTAAAATAGTTAGATATAAAATATAATTAAAATATAAGAGTTATCTAAGTAAGCTAAGTAAGCTTTTTAATAAGTATTATAACTCTAAACTACTATTTTAATATTTATATATTTTCTAGCTAGAAGTATTTATCTGAGAGGTAGAAGTAAGTTACCTTATATCTCTAGTATCTAGTCATATTATATACTATACTAATTAAAGCTTATTACTAGAATAGACTATTAATAACTCTAAGAGAGTTAGAGGTTTTATAAGTACCTCTCTTAAAGAGGATTCTATCTCTTATAATAAAGTATAGTACTATTTTCTGAAATTAAAGAAACTTAGGTATTAGAATCTTAGGTAGTTATTTAAGTATAAAAAGGAAGTTGTTGCGATGCCAGCCCATCGTCAGGATCCATCGGAGTTACCCACTAACTCCGATCCCACCGGTCACGTGAGACCGGTCCGAGCTCGTCCGCGGGCCCACCCGCGGCAGCCACTTTTCACCGCCAGCTCAACCTGGCGGCCCTCTTGATAGTTACACTTCTTCACGCATAATTGACCCTTTTTGACACCCCTTATTTGTTGCCCGCTGGTTATTACCAGACCCCTTTTGCCTTGCTTACTAACACTGATCAGTGGTTGAACCACTATTGCAAATACCGCAGATCAGCAAGGCTAGTTAAGAAGAGGCAGAACTACTCTGAACCCTATAGTGGCAGTAGGACAGTTCTGTGCTTTCTCCCGTATAGATAACCGGCTTAGAATACCGTTATGGCAGACTTACGGCACCCCTGAAAAGGGCACCATAAGTGCGCAAGCTTGATTTGCGCAAGTCGACTTCGTCGCGTTACGAGAAGCCGCAACCTGTAAGATACCGATTTCTTGCTGAAAAATTGTTGGATTGCAAGACCGCGAAGTCCCGTACTTTGCGCGCCAAACAACCGTCAATAACCCACTATCGACCACCTCGATACAACCTCATCAACTTCACCTTTTCATCACTTTAACTTCAGACTTGCGACTATCGTCGCAGTTGCCTGAAAAGCGACTCCACCGGGCTATTAAACGACCCGACGGTCTAACGGGCCTACGGGAGTATAATAGACCCCCCTTTCCCTCCTCTAACTTCTACGATTTTTTTTACTCCTTCCCTCTTTCTGACTCTTCTTTTTACACTCTTTTTTCTTGCTCAAAATACACCTCCAATTGCCCTCGAGCGACCGACGCCGAGGAAGCCCGCGCGAAGAAGGCTCTTTTTGACGAGCAGCGAGTGCCGCGCGAGGAAGGCTCTTTTCGACGAGCAATACCGCCACCGAGTCATTGGCGAAGAAAGCAAGTAAGACCCTGTTAACTGAGCAGTTGCCTGTACTACCGGTAGTAATCCCTCTAACATACGTATACGCCTTCTGGTCCGCTAGAAGAAACGCCTGTGTTTGAGAGGTCATCAGGCCAACAGAGGGCAACTGTAATGACGCAAGAAGAAGCAACCGCCGCGGAGCATGCCTCCAAGGCTGCTGAAGAGCACGCGAGCGAGCGCGCAACCAGCGCAGCGCACGGGTATCACAAACCCATACCCAAGGGATACCATAAGTTCGTCAACCTATTGATTTGGGGTATTGAGTACTTGGATGAAATCTTAGAGAGCGGCCTGCCCTCTAACTGCGTTAAATCACTAGATACAATTATCCTATACCACTTGACTAAGTACGAAGAGCAAGGCCACTATGGTGGAGACTTGTGGTAACAAGTCTACAATAAATTTAAAGATTGGTCCAACGCGGATTTCAACACTGCTTCAAGGGCAGTTACGACCACCTTCTGTAACTTTATTGTCAGCTGCAGTATATGGGTTATGAAAGAGCCTATTAAAAGTACTATTAGTACAAGGTTGAAGAAGCTAGTTGATAACAAGCACTTCTTAAGGTAGGATAATAAGATGATACGCGAAATAGAGGCTAAGTATAAGGTCTTTTGTAACTACCTTAACAACCCAGACTTTATATAAAATATCAAATGAATCCTGCAAGCCACTCTCTTGCTGTTAATTAACAAGGTGCACAACAGCTGCAAAAGTACAGACTTTTTGCATAAGTTATGCAATAAGTTAGATTATTAACAACGCACCTCATATAGCAACCCCTTATTCAAACCTCCCCTGTTTAAAAGGCAAACTAACAAAACCTCCCTTATACCAAGTTCACCTGTAACTGCTACCATAGTCAAGAGGCAGTCACCAAGCACAACTGCTCCCCCAACTAACAGGCTAACCGCTTGTTAATTAACTAACCTCATCAAGCTGTATTTAGATAATTTAATATTAAAATATAGTAGCAGTAACTACAAGACCCTTGACTCAAAGCTTCTGATTTTTTATAACCTCTGTGTAAGGGTTAGTATCTCTAGTAACTACTATAGGTTTACTATCTTATTTATACTTATAGGTAGTGTGCAAGAGTATTATACTAATAATCTCTATAACTATACTATTAGTTTTAACATACTTATAGTAAATATTAAATCATAGTTTAAAGGGGATAAAGTCTACTATATGTGTAATATAGAGTTATAAAGGCTTAGTTATAAGTAAGTTACCTATAAATTACTTAGTAAAACAAGAGTTAAAGTGCTAGACTTACTTATTAAGAAAGTTATAAAGCTAGTCAGAGCCATAACGCGGCAAGGCACGCCTGCTAATAGTAACTATTGCAACACTCTACTTGCTTATTATTAGGGCATACCTAAGTGCGTGGCTGCCCTGCTCAATCCACCTGCAACTTACAACGCACTTTGTGCGCAGTTAAGAAACGGTGTGAGCAACGCAGCAGCCATACGCAAGCAAAAGGCACAGTACCTTATAGAAGGACCGCCCGAGCTAGACTGGTAGCACTTCACCAACCGCCACTATAATGGCTAACGTAGCAGTCGCCCGCTGTAACGAGGGTACGGTCCAAGGCCCCAAAGCAACCGCCCGCAAAGCAGCGCATTTCAAGTAAAAAAGTGCTTCATTTACAACAAGAAAGGATGTTAGTTAACAACGCACTCAAAAGAGGAAAGAGACGCCTCTCACAAGCGGCTCCAAAGGAGCTACTTTACCAAAAGATTTAAACAATACCTTCTTAACTACAAGGGTAAAGAGCCTGACTCTCTCAGTAATACAACCAATAACAAGTACATGCTAGACAATAGCAAAGAGCTCTTTAAGGATGTGACTTTCTTTACGTCTATAGCATTTTTTAGTAAAGAAAGCATCAACAGCTAGAAGGTCTACACACAACTGCGTAACCAGGCTACTTTATACGCTTTAATAAAAGAAGACCCTTTCACACAAGACCCCAGCCAAGAGCAAGGGTTAGGCAAAGTCTTTGTACTTGATAACCAATACTCTACCGCAACCTTTTAGGGCATCATGCCAGATACCAGGGTAGCCCAAGTATCAACCGCGGGCCACTAACAATATACAGCCCTTTGCAAACACCTCAGTGTAGAATTGCCACTAGATACAAGCCGCGCTAGCAAAGCAAGTATCAAATTCAGTAGCAGCGATTTATTTAACTCTCTTAGAGCTATTACTATACCTACCCCCATTGGCAAACTCACTTTCCACGTAATAACCTCCAGTACCCCGTTTCTTTTATACCTTAAAGATATGGACTCCAACGGCGTGTAATTTAACAACCTTGCTAACGTACTTATCAAGGGCACAACCATAGTACCAGTAGTACATAAATGGGGCCACCTATGGATGCTTTTAGAGCAGCTAGAACGCAGCGTAGCGCAACACCATCTCACTAATGCAGAGCTACAGCAAATACATCGCTAATTCAGTTACCTCTCAGTCTATTGACTACATAAAGTGCTCCAGCAAGCTAGCCACATAACAGCAATCCCAAACATCAAAGAGATTAATAAATTTTACTAGTATTGCTAGCTAAATTCAAAGGCTCCTAGAAGGTTCAAGTTCACCCTCTGTAATAACCATAACTTTAACCACAAGGTCTTTATTAACGTGATATACTTAGATAGTAATAAACCGGTACTCTACATCATCAATAGCACAACCTCCTTTAACGCAGCGTAATTTTTACGCTCCGTCACTGCAGAGCACACGTGAGAAGCACTATGTATGTACTAGATTGATATATATCTCAGCCCTCCAGACTAGATTATCACAGATACTGGGCTGAATTTTCACATAGCTGAATTTAAGCGCGCCGCCCGCGCACTATCTATCAAGGTAAAAGAGGTCCCTATTAAGGCCTATCACAGTATCAGCAAGGTTAAACAGTACCACGCAACACTACGCTAAGCGTATGAGATAGTCCGCGCGGAGTCAGAGGCTGAACCCAAAGTCACCCTACAACTCACTATGAAAGCGATTAACAACACCGCGGGCTCTGACAGCCTTGTCCCCACGCTGTTAGTCTTTAGTGTGTACCCTCGCATCAACGATGACTCAGCCCCATCGCCCTCAACCCTGTAGCGCGCAGAAGCCATATGAAAGGCAATAGAGAAGATTCACAACTTCCACGCAAAAAGGCAGGTCAACAAGGTACTTGCAACGCGCAACGGACCTAACACTACAACAAGCGCAGCCCTCCCTCTATAATCGCTCATTAGGGTATACCGCTAAGGCAAAGGTTAGAGAGAACCCTACCAATTAACTGCCAACAACAGCACCAGTGGTACTATTAAGACCCCGCGGGGACCACGCCAATTCCCTATCACTGCCATCAAGCCGTGGCACAACCTATCCAAAGCAGAGGACCCCGTTAACCACGCGCAACCCAGACTGCTAGTAACCACCGCAGCTGAGGCACCCGCAAATGCTCCAATCAAATGCGACTCTATCGTAGTCGCCGCGCAGCCGCCACCGGCAAGAAGAGGCCCAGGCCGACCAAGGAAGAATCTGGCTCGAATTTTCGCCGCAGAAGTCGCGCCCGCAGTCCCCGCGATTGACTGCGTTTTTACCGCAAAAGAGGATGCTGACTACGCGCTAGCAATTGAGCTACGCAAGAAGGGCGTAATAACCACACCCGGCAAGCCATTCGAACAGTCAGATACCAGCAAAATCTAAGGACTTATGGACCGCGGCGTGTTTTTCATCATCAAATACGACAAGCAAAAGCACGGCGGGATCCAGATTTTCAAGTCGCAATTAGTGCGCGAGGTCAAGGGCAAAAACAAGCAGCCCTACGAGAAATCGTGACTAGTTATCCAAGGTTACGCAGATGATAGCAAAGCCGCGATTTTGACCCAGTCGCCAACTATCCAACAAATAGCCCAGCAAGTGATACTCTCTATTACACCATCACTTTTACAACAGGGTTACGTCCTCTGGTTACGCGATATAACGCAAGCATATACCCAGTCAGCAACTGAATTAGCACGCACTATCCTCGCCCGACTTCCCCTCGAAATTCGCCATCTCTATGCAACAGATGTAATTATGGAGGTTAAACGGCCACTCTACGGCATACCAGAGGCAGGTACTTATTAGTAGGCTACGTACAACAACTACCACAGAAAGAGCCTCTAAATAGATTCGTCTACTTTCAACCCTTGCCTGCTTATTTCAGCGCCCAAAAACAATGACTTCGCGATAATAGGTATATAAACAGACGATACTATCAGCCTTATAGATAAATCATTCTCTAACCGCGAAAACCGCGCGCTGAAAGAAGCCGCTTTTATAGCTAAACCCAAGTAACTTCTTAAAGTTAACAAGCCTATTACTTTCAACGGCGGCGTGTTAACCCTCAGCAATAATAGCAAGATAACCCTTCGCTAAAAGGACCAAGGTAAGAAGCTACAATTGGTTAACCCCAGCGCACCTAACGCAAAGCAGCAGTATGTCAAGTAGCACGCCCAAGGCACATACATCGCCTCTATTTGCTAACCAGAAGTAGCCTTTGACTATTCAATCGCTGCCTAGCACTAGTCACCTGGCCTAGCTGAAATCAAGGACCTCAACCGGCGGGTCAAGTGGCAGATAGATAACCTCGACCGCGGGCTATGATTTCAACCGCTGGATCTTGCTAGTGCCAAACTCTTTGTATTTGTTGACGGCTCTTTTGCAAATAATAGTAATTTGACGTCACAACTCAGCTTTATCATCGCGCTTGCTAATAAGTCTAGCAATGACAAAGAGTACCTATCCACTAGTGGAGATACCGCTTTCAACCTCACAAGTAACATCATCCATTTCAGCTCCACAAAGTACAAAAGAGTCACCCGCAGCGTACTCGCCTCTAAGATATACGCAATGGTCGCTAGAGCTAACGTGGCCCACGCAATCAGGACCACGCTGGCAATAGTCTCTAACCGCCTCAAGGTTCCTCAGATCCCCACGACCATATACACTGATTCATACTCGCTGTACGAGTGTTTGGTGAAACTTGGCATTATGAAGGAAAAGCGACTTATAATAGATATCATGGCTCTTTAACAGTTGTACGAACGCTGCGAGATTTATGAGGTACGATGGATCTACGGCACGGATAACCCAGCCGACGGCTTCACAAAGTCGTCGCCAAACAAGGCACTGGAGGAGCTTGCCAGCACTGGGCGGATGAAGATACAGATAAATAGATAGGTTTCGCGCACGTGACATACGGATATTACGTTAGTAGCGAGAAGTTGAATACTTTGCGATTTGGATTTTTATTGCGTTTTTGAGCTTTTTGGACCAAGGGCTGGCTGGCGACTATTTGGCCACAATAAAGAGTTGCCAGTGTTGCGATGCCAGCCCATCGTCAGGATCCATCGGAGTTACCCGCTAACTCCGATCCCTCCAGTCACGTGAGACCGGTCCGAGCTCGTCCGCGGGCCCACCCACGGCAGCCACTTTTCACCACCAGCTCAACCTAGCGGCCCTCTTGATAGTTACACTTCTTCACGCATAATTGACCCTTTTTGAGATCCCTTATTCGTCGCCCGCTGGTTATCACCAGACCCCTTTCGCCTTACTTACCAACAGAAGTAAGTAATTTACTTAAAGTATATTAATTATTTTTCTATAGAATTTAAAAGGTTTAAGAGAGTATTGAAAAGTAAATTAGAGTTTTTAAGTTTAGCGTTTTAGTTTAAATAGCTATATACTTTAAAGAAAAAGTTTTATATTACTATTATATAGTAAAGTCTAGTATTAATAAAGTCTTTAATATCTTTGTTATTTTTTACCTCTTTTAGATTAAATAGTCCTAGAAGTTCTTTTAATAAACTATTAGCTATAAAATTCTTCTAGTAAAAAATATACTTAATTTTAAAATTAAACAGTTTAATCTATATTAACTAATAAGTTATTATTACTAAAGGGATATTATTTACTATGTTATTAATCCAAGCTACTAAGACCTTTATATCTATCTCTAAGAAAAAATAAACTCTAAAGAGATAGTTATAGAGATATTTTAAACTTATAAGGACTATATATACTTTAAGCTTTTCTATATTATACTTAAGCTTTAGTCTATATTAGATATTACTTTTATATTATATAACTATAAGCTTACTATTAACTATTTAACTAAGAGTATATCTCTACCTCTTTTACTTATATCTATAATAAGAATAATTTAACTAGTATTTAGCTTATAATTAAAGATAATTAGAATTAAGCTAGAAGTTAGATTAATCTTAAGAGTATCTATTACTAGTTTCTAATCTACTCCCTAAAAGAACTTCTTAATCTTTTATAGTAGATATATAAGTAAAAGAGTTACTTTAATAAAATAGAAAACCTAGAACTTATAAAATATTACTAGGCTTAAGAATAATTAGATATCTTTAATATCTATAGAGTTCTTATTTTAAAATCTTTAGAACCTTAGCTTAATCTAAGTATCTTTTGAATATTTTATAAAGATATTTAATAATTATTACTAATTCTTAGTACTATTATAACTTTCTTTTTAAAATTATATATCTTAAGAGCTTTATATTTATAAGAGTTAAATTAATAATATAGAAGTATTTATATATAAATTATTATATACCTAGGTATCCTAAGATTAGCTTATTATTATAGTATAAATAGAAGCTCTTAATACCTATATTATCTGTAAAAGACTTGTAGTAGTCTAGGATTAGATTATAAAGAATTTAGGTAATAATATAATAGAATTAAGTAATAAAATTAATAATACCTATAGAGAGGTAGTAGTATCTAAATAGATCTAATAGTATAATAAATATTATAAGATTATAGCTTTTCTTATTTAAAAGGATCTAATTATATTTTAAAAAGAAGTTTAAAAATAAGATAAGCTAGTTTATAGTAAAATCTTTAGAGAATATATTTACTTTAAAAGGTAACTATATATTATAAAGAATAATCTTATTTTATCTTATTACTAAATTAATAAGTTATAGGTTATTATATTTCTTTAGAATTAAAAATTAAGGGTTTCTATATATATTATAGCCTTCGTTAATAATACCTCTAACTACTTACTTATAAAAAACCTCTATAGCTTTAGGAGCTAAGGCCTTTAGAATAGAGATTTCTTTTATTTACTATACTTTATATAAGACTATTTTAATAACTTAAAGTAGTATAACTATTAGGTTAAGAGACCTATATTTCTTAAACTTCTAAGCTAATATAGCCTTATAGTTAACTAAGATTTATTTTAGTAGCTTAAGCTTCTCTAGCTATAGGTAGGGATACTAATTACTAATCTATTCTAGCCTTTTTAGCTTAAGTTAGAAATACTTTAAAATATTAGAGAATTTTAGTATAATTAGATCTCTATAGAGTTTAATAAAAGTAGTAAACTTTTCTCTAAGGGCTTTAACCTTCTTAATCTTTAAATATAGGTTACTATCTAAAACTAATTTATTATAAAGGTAGTTACTTATAAAGTAGATTTTTACTTCTTTTTTCTTATATATTATAAAGACTTTAGTAATAGTAGTCTTGTTTATAGTATAAGTAATATTTTTCTTAGTCTTTTTTACTTATATAATTACTTTTTAAATTTCTTTTTAGAACTTCTAAGTCTTTAATTATTATTATTATCTAAGTAATATAGCTTTAGGTAATAGTAGTTTAGATACTACTATTATATAGAAGTATTTCTTTATAATAGTTACTATTTTAGTAATTACTATTATATAAGATCTTATAAGATCTTTTACTATATAAGTTATTAAGACTTTTATTTCTTAGTTAGTTAGAGTTACTAGAATTATATCTTTATTCTTTTAGTCTAGGTTTAGATAGTATAAAGAGCTAGTAATAGTTCTAAAATAGTTATTAATACTTACTTTCTTAACTTCTTATCTCTAGAGATTATCTATATATAACTTTCTAGATTAAGTAGTATATAATTAAGCTTTACTTTAGTATTTTTCTAAATTACTTTAATAAAGATCTATATTAAAGTATTACTAGTAGTAAAATTTATACCAATTAATTTTTTAAACTAACTTAAAGTTATCTAGCTATTCATAATAAATAAGAGACCTAGTGATAGTAATTCTAAAATATAACCTTTATTAGTAATAAAGAAGTATGACTAAATCTTGTACTTATTAATATAAATATCTATATAATAAAACCTCTTAAAGTAAGAATCTACTTAATTAGTTTTATAGGTTTTTATTATAAGTATTATACAAGTAAAGAGAATATTAGCCTTCTTAATATATTATCTTATTAAAATATTAACTTATATTACTATATCCAAAATATTATTAATTATTAAAGTAATAATCTCTTTATTAAGCTATATAATTCTTATATTAAGCTAAAGGTAAGCTTTTAATATAACTACCTTTAGTAATTTTAAGAGAGGTATAATATAAGTTACTCTTACTATTTTAATTACCAAAGGTTTTCTTACTTTAATAGCTTAATTATATTCTTTAATTAAGCCTTTAATATCCAACTTTTAACTAGACTTAGTTATAAGGTTAATTAAAGAAGCTAGTACTAAGAGAAAAACCTCTTCTAGCTTAGGTATTTTATATCTATAGTTCTTTAAAGTATTTACTATAGCTTTATTAAACTTAGGCTATATTTAATATAGGAGTTTAATAAGTAAAGAGATTAAGGTATTAAGCTTTTTTTTTATAAGATAGTAAGCTTTTTAGGTAAAACCTAGCTTTTAGAGCTATTTAAAAAAAAGGTTAATATATTCTTTAGCTTTTTAGAAAAAGAGATAGAGACTTTAGTAGCTATATTTTCTAGAGGTTAAGGTTACTAAAGAATTATATATATAGAGGTAAGCTTTATTAGTTTAGAGGATAAAGTTAGATTATTTTAATTAGTAATATTTATAATTTTAAGCTTTTTAAAAGTAACTTTCTTCTTACTTAAGATCTTAATTATAATATTTATTATAACTCTTTTTATATTTACTATATATAAACCTTATATATACTTTTAGATTATAATCTTAAGTACGTTTATAGGGTTACCTCTTATAATTATAAAGATATAAGAGGTATTAAACTATTTAAAAAGAGAAATAACTATTTAAAGGTATTTAATAGCTTAAATAGTAAGTTATAACTTAGAGAATATTACTTCTAGAAAATTAGTTTATACTTATTAAGGTAATCCTATTTAGTATTTAAGGATCTCCTTAGTAATTTATTTAAGAATTAAGTTATTACTAAAGTTTAAAATATAGCTAAGTAATATAATCTAATTAATATATTTCTAGCTATAGCTTTTATGAAGAATAGTATAGAGAATAGTAAATATTAATAAATTACTTATTTATTATCTATATTTTTATAAACCTTAAACTAATAAGAGAAACTAAGTATTTTTATTTATTATATACTACTTATATTCTTACATCTAAGCATAGGAAGTAGAATAATAATATTAATATTAATTCTTTAGCTTACTAACTTATTTATATAGTTCTAATTTACTTATATTAACTAAGAAGACTTATATACCTAAGTAAGAATAAGTTAACTAGTAATAGATCTTTAATTTAGTAAAATCCTTAACTAGATTAAGCTTAGTACTAAAAAGCTTAGAGATTTTAATATTAATTAAGGTATAGTATTATAACTAAGGCTACTATATATCTCTAGTTATTTATTTAAATTACTTTAAGGTAGACTTTAATATAGATATCTAAGAGTTAGAAGTAAAAAAAGAGAAGTACTTTTACTTATAAGTAATTATATCTAGTAGAGTTAATTTAAAAACTAAATAACTAATTTATTAAATAAAAGTATTAAAAGTAATATCTAGCTTATTTATAATATCTTTAACAGTCTCTTATCTAAATTACTTATATATAGTCTTAATTAAAGTTTAATTTATTATATAGTATAAAGACTCTAATACTTTACTTATATAATAACATTATTAATCTTAATAAAAAGATTCTAAGTAATAATAAGGTTTTAATTAGAGATAATAGGTCTTTTAATTACTTTTTTAATTTACTTTTCTTTATTTAAAAATTAATTAGTATCTTATTATTTAAACTTAGTAAGAAAGTAGGTCTTTTTATTAATCTAAGAAAGAGATCTAATAATATCCTTAATAGAGATCTAATAGTCTTTACTTATAGAATGGATAACTAAGGTACCTATATAGTAATAAAGAACTTTAGTAATCTTATATTAGTCCTTAAACTTCTCTAAGAACTTAATAATATTATTACCTTTAAAGGTAAAAGCTCTATCTTAGCTAGGTATAAGAAGCTTATAAAAGTTATAAATATTACTTTAATTAATATATAAAGCTAACTAAGTAATAGAGATAGCTAAAAGCTATTTTATAATAGCCTTTATAAATCCTTCTATAGAAAGAAAAAGTAAATAAGTAATTACTAAGGTAAACTACTAAGGTATAGTAATAGCTAAAGCTCGAGTTCTAGGTTTAAAATCTTACCAAGGTATATTACTAGTATTACTAGTTTTAGTTACTAAATTACTATTATTATCCAAGTTAGAAGTAATAAGTAGATTATAATAAACTATAAAGTTAGTACTAAGAAGCTTATACTAATTAGTTTCTTTATTAAGAGAAATATTAACTAGAAGTAAAAAAGAAGATCTCTTAGTTCTAAAAGATATATACTAGTTACTTATAGTTAATATTAAGGTAGTATTAAGTAATTCTAAAGAATCTATAATTCTTATAATAGTTTTATAATTATTATATTTTAAGTATTTATAGATAAGGCTAGTTAAAAATTATTTTATAAGCTAGATTAAAGTTATTAAAATAGTTTTTATAGTTTAAATAAAGAACTTTCTATAGAAGATAGCTCTAATCTAAGTTTTTATAGAGATTATTACTAATTTCTAGTATAGAACTTTCTATTCTTAAGTAATATTATATAGCCTTTTATATTATAAAGCTTGTTAAGAGTTATAGATATCTTAAGTATTACTTATTACTAAAATTAATATAAGAAGCTAAAGTAACCTAATTAAATATTACTTATATCTATTAAGCAATCTTATTTCTAAAGTATAATCTTTATTCTATATACTAAAGATTACTTAAAAAACCTATAGGTTATTTATTACTAAGATTGTTTTATTAGTATTATTTTATTAGTATTATTACTAAATCTAAGTTTTTCTTATCTCTAAGCTTTTATTATTTACTATCATATCTATCTTAATAGATACTTTAAAGGTATTAGTCAAGAGAATGGAAAGAAGAAGTTATAAGAGTTATAATTAATAGTCTATATACTATCTATTTACATATATCTTTACTATTAATACTTTTTTCTAAAAGTAAAGACTATTAAAAGTATATAAGGTATAGTTTAGGACTTAGGTTATAGTAGAGCTATATAAAAGGATATAATAATACTATATTACTCTAAGTAACTTGGGTTTTATATCTAATCTAATATAAGAAGATATAACCTATTTAGAGCTTTTAAGGTTTAAATAGATATATTATTCTTAGATTAAATATAGTAAAGATCTTTCTGTTACCTAAGTTACTATACTAAACTATATTAATAAGGGTATAAGGCTCTAGTTTAAAGTATAATTTTAAAAGATAAATAAATATATAAAGAAGTACTTAATTATATACTAATCTAAGGTATACTATTTCTATCTAAATATACTTTTCTAATAGATACTTAAATAAGTATCTATAACTTATAAATACTTTAAAAGAAAAACAAAAAAAGAAATTACTAATTATTATCTTCTAAACTATAAATACTATAACCCTAGCTCTACTCTAATACTTCTTATTACTAGAAAGTCTTTACTTTTTTATTATCTTAATAAGTAATATAACTTTATTAATAAGTAAGTTAAGGACCTCTAGCTTAATTTTACTATAGCTTTTATTAGTAATTAATATAAAACTTAGCTAATAAAGCTCTATAATATAAGTATAATAGACCTCTTTATTTTTAAAGTATACCTTAAGTTATATAATTAATATATTAAAATTATTCTTAAACTTATAAAGAGTAAAGTTATAATATTTCTATAATTTAGCTATAAGTATAACTTTAATAGTAATAGAATATTAGTTACTATAGATACTTATAGTTATATATAAGTTAAAGAAGGTAGGTAACTTAGTTTTAATTATCTTATATTAGCTACTACTATACTTTATAGAGATATTATTAAAGTATAGCTTTATAAGGTTTATTATTTATTATAAGGTAAAGCTATTACTTATTAATAGGTCAAATAAATATATAATTAGGTACTAGGTGGTAAATACCTTAACTATAGGTTAATATAATATATTATATTAGTAAGGTTTCTCTACTAATAGTAACTTAAAATCTAGGTTATTAATAGATATTAGCTATAAGAGCTAGCTTATAAGCTAATCCTACTTTTATAGGGTTTTATATAGTAAATTAGTTTCTAAGGTATACTTAGAAAAAGTAGCTCTTACTAATAGTTTCTATATATTATTATTATTATTCTTAATATTAGTAATAAAGTATGTATTTTTAAGGTATTATATAAACTTTAGATTTCTCTTGCTAATAGTAGTAATACTCTTATTATCTTAAGGCTTATAATTATCCCTAGTAATTATTTAATATATCTATATAGATACCTTAGGGTATTAGCCTTATTTTACCTTTACTCTATAGTTAATAATAAAGATATAGAAGGTATTATAGAGAGTATAGTTAATAATAATTAAAGTTGTTCTTAGTCTATTTATTAAAGTTAGTAATTCATCTTTTTTAAAGCCTTTAGGTATGGATATTATTTTCTTTATACTTTATTATATAATATACTATTATTACCTAAAGTTTTACCTTATGTATTACTTTAATTAGTATATACTTAAGGTAAAAATCTTTATATATATAGTATTATATATAATTATTATTATATAAGTATCTTAGGTAGTACTTATATCTTTTATATATTACTTAGGGTAGTTAGATTATAACTTATAGTATCTATAGTATTGCTACTTTATCTTAGGTAAAGCTATTATAACTACCCTCTTTTAGCCTAATAACCTCTTAAATATAAGTATTTTATTTAGTAAGCTAAAAGTTATATATATTTATTAGAGAAATTACTACTAGTAATATAGATAATATAATAAAATAAAAAGAAAAGAGTATATATGTATAATTAACTAGGTACTTCTCTAGGTATTCTTAGTATTAGAAGAAGGGTAAAGTAGTATAATTAATTAGGTATACTTTAGTATTTAAAAGTAAGTATTTAGAGGTAATTATATAAGTAGCTAGGTACTTCTCTAGCTTATTATTATAAAAAAGTAATTATTATAAAAAGGTAAAAAAAAGAAATCTATATAATTATCTAGGTACTCTTTAGTTACTATAAAGTATAAAGAAGTAAAAAAATTAGTATAAACTAAGTACTTCTCTAGTATTAATTTTCTTTATTACTTTAGTAATAGTAATAGCTATAAAGGCTTATTTAAATAGTAATATATAAAGTAAGGTATTTTTTATAGTTAAGAGTTAACTTCGTATATTACAAGTTATTAAATCTATAAGATAGCTATATATTCAAATATACTATAAGTTATTAAAGGGATATATTATAGGGTTAAGCTAGAAATAATTAGTAATTCTTAGGTAATAACCTAGTTAATAGAAGACTTTTTACCTATTAAAAGGTATTATAACCTAAAGTTAATAATAAGTAGTACTATAAACTTTACTTTCAATAAAAGATATAAGCTTAATTAAAGTAATTTATAGCCTTTGCTAAAAAGCCTTACTAATCTATAGCTTTTTATAGTAGTAGTAACTATAGAGTTAACTCCTAATTAGTATTAGTATTATAAGAGTTATAATATAGTATACTATATATATTAATAGGTAAATAATAAATAATAAAATAAAAACTATAGTATATATTATATATAAAGAAAAGAGATACTATTATAAACTGTTTAGTTAAAGTAGGTAGGTTATAACTAGTCTACTTATAGTAAAGACTATAGTAAAAACTATAGGTAGGGTTATAGTAGGATTATAGTTCTTTATTACAGCCTAACTAGTTAGGTACTAGCTAGTATAACTATATAGTATAGAATAGGGAATAATGATACTCCTAAGTATTATTATCCCCTATTCTATACTATATAGTTACGCTAGCTAGTACCTAACTAGTTAGGCTGTAATACCATGTCTCCCCTCTAAGAGGCATGTCCCCATACCAGTAACCAACTAGGTATATCACAGGTATAAGCAGGGAAACTCCAGTAGGGGTACAGGGTAACTAATCCTATACATACTGCTTATAGTTAGGAATGCTAAGGACCCTAGGGAGGTATCTTATCTAGCTAGTAGCGCTAGGATTTGAACCTATACCCTTGTTATAAGGTAGGAGTATTATTGTATCATAAGCAGGTCAGAGTAACTAACTCTAGCATAAAGCAAAAGCTTTAGTAATAATACTCCTATATTATTATCCCCTATTCTATACTATATAGTTATACTAGCTAGTACCTAACTAGTTAGGCTATAATACCATATCTTCTCTCTAAGAGGTATATCCCTATACTAGTAACTAACTAGGTATATTATAGGTATAAGTAGGGAAACTCTGGTAGAGGTATATGGTAACCAATCCTATATATACTACTTATAGTTAGAAATACTAAGGACCTTAGAGAGGTATCTTATCTAGCTAGTAGTACTAGGATTTAAACCTATACCCTTATTATAGGGTAGGAGTATTATTATATTATAAGTAGGTTAAGGTAACTAACTCTAGTATAAAGCAAAAGCTTTAGTAATAATACTCCTATATTATTATCCCCTATTCTATACTATATAGTTATACTAGCTAGTACCTAACTAGTTAGGCTATAATACCATATCTTCTCTCTAAGAGGCATATCCCTATACTAGTAACTAACTAAGTATATCACAGGTATAAGTAGGGAAACTCTAGTAGGGGTGCGGGGTAACCAATCCTATATATACTGCTTATAGTTAGGAATGCTAAGGACCCTAGAGAGGTATCTTGTCTAGCTAGTAGCACTAGGATTTAAACCTATACCCTTGTTATAGGGTAGGAGCATCATTATGTCACAAGCAGGTTAGGGCAACTAACTCTAGCACAAAGCAAAAGCTTTAGTAATAATGCTCCTGTATTATTATCCCCTGTTCTGCACTATACAGTTACGCTAGCTAGTACCTAACTAGTTGGGCTATAACATTCTTCTACTACTGCGTTATTAGAGTTAAGCCTAATAACACTAATTAGTCTTATAATAATAAGTATTATAATAAAGACCTTTTTACTTAAGGTATATCTTTCTATTTATTATATCTTTAAAACCTAAGAAGTTAATTAACTATAATAAGTTTATAAAGCTGATTATGAAGTATAATTAGCTTAAGTAATATATTACTTTAAAATATTATATATAAAGTAAGAAAGTTGAAAATTATATTAATTTAAATAGTAAGTTTAAAATATAAATTATTAATAAACTAAAATATGAAATATTTAATTAATAGTTAATATATTATAATAAAGAAAAGACTAATAACCGAAGTACTATTATTAGTATCTTAAATATTATTAACCTTTATTTAATTAAGAGTAATTAAGTAAAGAAAGTTAATAGCCTTTTTAATAAGAAATATATATATAAAGTAATTAAATCTTAGGTTTACTTTATAGTTAACCTAGTCCTTCTTAGCCTAGCTTATATAAAACTTTTAAATAAAAAGGATAAGGAGATACCTAGAGGTTTTATAATATTTATAATTATAAATAAAAAGGATATATTACTTAAAACTCTTATTAGAGTTCTTAAATAGTATTATATTTCTAATAACTCTTCAACTCTTATTATAGTTTAAAAAAGGTATCTAGTAATTCTTATAAGAGCAAATAATAATATCAATATTACTTTATAACATATAAAATAGTAAAAGTACTTCCTTTAAAGAAAGTAATATAGTATTATTAAAGTCTAAGATAATCTAATAATAAAATTATTTTTTAAAGCTATTATTAATTACCTTATACTTAAATAAAAAAGAGAAGTACTTAATATAATTATTATTCATAAGATAATTAGAATAGAAAGCCTTTTATTAGATAAATATAAAGTAATTTTTATTATACTTTATCATAAAGAAATATTAATAAAAGAAAAAAGTAAAACTATAGAGGTTTATATAATACTTTTTAATTACTTTAATAGAAACTTAGACTTTTATTTAAATAAAATAAAGAATTATTTATATAGTATCTTTATAATCTATCTCTCTATAGATTACTTCTATTTTAAATTTACTTTATAAGGTATTTTATATTAATTAAACCTTAAGTAAAGTATCAATAAGTTAGCTAAAATCTAAGATTACTTAAAGAAAAACAAGTAAAAATAGCTTAGTTATTTACTAACTAATAAGAATTAAATAGATATACCTAATTGGAAGTTAAAAAATAACTACTCTTAGCTTGAAAAAGGTAAAGATAAGAATTTAAAAGATAGTAAATCTAACTTATTGAATATAATTAGCTATATTATAATTAATTTATTACTTCTTAAAGAGAAACTTAAAATAGATTCTATCTTATATAAGATCTTTTGTTATAGCTATAGTAGTTTATATACTTTATCCAGGAGTATAGTTTTTGATAAGTATAATATAACCTACCTAGTTAATACCCTAAGTCTTTTAAACCTTAATATAATATATAATATAAGACTAAAAGAGATAGTTAAAATAGAATTAACTTTATTTTTAATTATCATGAAGAGAATTTGAGTTATTAAGAGAATTCTATTAGAAATTAAAAGATAATATAATTTTATTTTAAAGGATATTTACTATATTAAGAATTTCTATATAAATATTATTTTAGAAGTATACTTATAAAATATAAATTTTTAATATTATAGTCTTAATTATACTTTTTATCAGAAATCAATAAATATAAATAAAGTAGTTCTTTATCTTAAATATAAGTTTAACCTAGTTTTCTTTTAATATAACTTACCTTTTTCTTATTCTATCTTAATTAGTAATACTAGAGTATTTACTACTTTAAATTTAATAACTAAATATAAAAAGCTATTATATAATATAAGAGAAGATTAAACTGATAATACTATACTTTAATATCTTTACTTAGATTACTTTAAATTAGATATACTCTAGTGATTAATTATAAATATATATAATATAAAAATATAAGTACTTTCTTATTTAAAATATAAATATTATATAATAACTTATATTTCTTAGATTATATTTAGGTATATCTCTAAAGTATAAGTAATTTAACTATATTATTATATTTTATAAGACCTTTTTAATTACCTAAAGAGCTTTAATAGTACTTAATAAATACTTATTATTAAAGATAAGTTTTTAAATAAGCCCTTTATCTTTTCTAAGGTCTAAAAGATATAAGATTAAGTCTTTAAGGTACTCCAACTATTTATAAGACAGATAAGAAGGTAAAAGAATCTAGCTATATATAAGATAAAATAAGATATTAAGTATATAGTAATTATAATTTAAGACTATATTACTTATAAACTTTAAACTAAGAAACTTAGTATTAATATAGAGCTATCTCTACCTTATATAAAAGAACTAATTAGAGAGGTTAAGAGAACTAGCTAAGAAATTATTACTTAAGTAATTAAAATAATATTTATTATAAATTTACTAACTAATTTATAGTTAGAAGTAATAATAGTAGCTATATATATTATTAGTATTAGCTTAAGAAAGTATAATAATTAGAAATTACTAATAGAAATAGAAGAAGTATAATATTATAATTACTTTAGATAGTATACTCTATCTTAAAATATAAGTTTTATATATAATTTATATCTATGTTAGAGATAGGTTTATACCTATAATTATTATATCTATCTCTTTAAATATAAAAGAGAGAGATATATTAAAAATAGCTTTTTAAAGTAGTTCTCTAAGTGTATATTAAATACCTAATAAGTTATATATTAAATATATATAACTTATATAATACTTAAGTTTCTAATCTTTAATAGGTTTTTATTATATAAAATATTATTTTTAATAAAACAAAATTCTATATACTACATAATTCTTACTTAGTAATTTAATTTTAGGTTACTTAAGAAATTATTAAACTTAAAGTTTTACTTATAAATTTAAACTTAATTTTAAAAGTATTAGATATAATAGATCTAATTAATGCCTTATTAGAAAACTCTATAGAAATGGTAATTAAGCTTAAAGTAAAAAAATAGAATAATTAACCTATAAGAATTAATATATAAAATAAAAATCTAAATAAAAACCTTTTAATACTAAAGTTTATACTTAAGCTAGAATTAACTTTAGAAGTTACTTAACTAGATAGTAAAGTAAGAAAATAATAATCTCTAGAGAATTTTAAATAAGAAAATAAAGCTATAGATATTACTATAGGTATAGCTAGTAATATTAATCTATCTTTAATTAAATAAGTAATTAATGATATAATTTATATAAGAATTAATAGCTTTAATTAAAATTATAAAAAAGTTAATTAGCTATTACTATTAAACTTTATTCTTAAGATAGAAAGGCTATTATATTTTAATAAGAGAAAAAGTATAGATTAGCTATCTTAAGTAATAATAGCTTAAGAAGTAAAAAGCTATACCTAATAAATAAAATAAAGTTAGATAATAAGAGAACTTTTACTAGAGAATACTAAAGAGAAATAGAATATATTTTATATAAAGAGAAAAAGAACTTAGAATTTCTTTATAAGATTATAAAGAAGAAAAACTTAGAACTTTTATTTCTTAGATAACTATATAATTTCTCTTAAAAATAGTCTTTTAATTAAATTAAGGTTTACTTATAATACTATTATTTAAATAAATAACTAGTATCTATTAGAAGAGTATATTTAAATAGAGATAGTATACTTTAAATTAATATATAGTTATATACTTCTTTATATACTTATTTATCTTTTAAAATTATACTCTAAACTAGAGCCTTATACCTTTATTAATATAGTTTCGTATAGTAACTTAGGTAATAGAGAAACTTTTATTATATCTAATCTAAGAATAATATATCTATTTAGACCTTAAAAGCTCTAAATAGGTTATATCTTCTTATACTAGATTAGATATAGAACCTAAGTTGCTTAGAATAGTATAGTATTATTATATTCTTTTACATAGCTCTGCTATAACCTAAGTCCTAAACCATACCCTATATGCTTTTAATATCTAATTTATTTATTACTTAAAAATATAAGTATTAATAGAAATATATAGTAAATCTAAAGATATTAACTAATAGTAGTAATATAATTTATTTTATTATTATTATTATTATTAAAAAAAAGAGAAAAAGAAAAAGAAAAAGTTATTAAAGAAAAGATTAAGCTTATTTAATAGAGCTAATAACTAAGTAACTTCTTTTAAAGTTATAATATTTATACCTTTTATTTAATTAACTTTAAAAGAAGTAATTAATAAAAAAAATACTTCATAAGTCTCTTTTAAAATAACCTTTATATTTACTTTATTCATAGGATTTAATTAAAAGAATAACTATAAGCTAATAATGACTTTATTTTTCTTTTATAGCTTTATTTAATATACTTTATTCTTTACTTATAAGAGTAGCTTTATCATTAGAGGGGTATATTATAAAGCTAAGTAGCTTTATATAGCTTATATTAAGTATTTACTACTATAGGTATAGCCATATAATAAAAGTAGACTTATTTTATTTCTATATTTCTACTTAAAATTAGGTTAGACTTGGTTTCTAGAGGATAACTACTTTTATATATACTTTTATAGATGCTATAGTTTATTATATTCTTCTTTACGTTAGGTAGAAAGAGTAACTAAAACTTAGTAGTAACTAAGCAAGATTATATCACTAGTATTACAATAGCTTTATTATGCTCTAACTTATGATAACTAGTACTTCTATCTAGAACAGTACTATCCTACTGCTCTCTTTTCCCTACTAGGTTATAGTAGGTAGTGTAGCTGCTTTTTGCTTGTTATTAAAGCCACGAATCTATATGTGTGATTTGTTATTTAATCCAGGAGATCTTGCAAAGTCTAGCTATTTTGATGTATAGATCATGAGTCATCCTAATAACAACATCAAATGGGCGATTGGTTTAGTGGTATAATGACCGCTTAGCATGCGGTAGGTCCTGGGTTCGATTCCCAGATCGTCCATCCTTTTTGGGTTCTCTATAACATTATCGTCATAACGTTTTTGATGTTTGCTTGACCAAAAAGTTATGCAGTATGGTTTGTTTATGTCCAGGGTTGCCGCAAGCCTGTACGTTGTGTTGTGCCTGAGAAAACGTGCAGATTGTGCTTACATCCCGTCGAATGACGCTTTACTGTTTTGGCCACTGTGGCTGCTTACAGGCGCTAATGCAACCGCTATGTGGGAATATGTCTTGCTAACAATGTCTTTTGAGGCCCAACCAGGTACCAGCATCAGATTAACTAGTTGTGAGCTGTGGCACAGTGAGATACATAGGCTATATTAGCTGCGCATTAGGAGCTCTGACCGCCCCCATGGCTTCGTACCATATGGGATTATGGAACCTAGCTATATCGAAATAACACTGGCACTCCAACTCGTTATTCTCTCCGTGCACACAGGTGAAGAATATGCATAAATTTACAATGTATAACGTCCTATCGCCCGAAGGAACGACAGGAGCGAAATCCTAGGCTGTAGTGAGTCTGGCAGTTAAGATGCAACCTGACCAGGTATCCGCTTGATAGGCTATTTGGTTGGTGAAAGAAGTAGGGCGCGCTAGAGACGGATGATCATCCCTGTTCGTTTGCTTCCTGAATTTGTCCTGTGGCTGAACCTTCGGTCGCCTCCCCCTGATCGGTGAGAAGCTTGTGGGCTTATTTATTAGAACACGCAGGTTCCCCGCAAGTCGCGAATGTGTTGGATCCGAAAGATTCTCTCCGACCCTCATCAACCCCTTTGACAAGCCGTCCTAAAGTCTGTGTGTGACCCATCATGGCTCTTATATCGCATCTTTCTCCCGCCGCGACTAGCATTTCAGGCATCAGCCTGTTAGCGCTCGGCTCTGTTGTACTCTTGTACCTCATTAGTCGAGCTTTCTACAGCATCCCGTATCCCAAAGGTGTTCCACTCGTTGGTGAGCCCGACGGCGCAACAACATTCAGTGTTCGCACATACTGGCGATACTACACAGCCTACCAAGGACTGTGTCGGGAGGCTCACGATAATGTATTACGCTAACGAAACCACTCATCTCTATACTCCAGCTAACTCGAGGCCCAGTTCGGCAAGAAGGGCAGACCTGTGGTCATCCCCGGGCTTGGATTCCGTCATGAGGTCATTATGCCTCCCAGCTCTATGCACTGGGTGCTGAATCAACCAGACTCGGCGCTGAGCGTAGGCAAAGCCTTTGCCGAGATCGACCAGGTTAAAATGGCGCTTGGACACGACCGATACGTGGAGGACGCATGGCAAGGAAACTTGGTCAGAACTGACCTCAACGCTGTGCTGGAGAATATATGTGCCGCCTTAAACGAGGAGCTTGGCGTTGCTTTTGATAAATGGTTTGGGACTGACCAAGAGTGGAAAGAAATTGAGCTTTTTGAGTCGATCAAGATGGTTGTAGCTCAGGCTGCCAGTCGTTTCACGATTGGCCTCGATCTCTGTTGGTACGCTGAGTTGGATTATCGGGCTTATGTGCTAACGTCTGCTAGGCCGTAACGAAGAGTACCTGAATCTCTCATTTGACATAGTAGACAGGCTCATTCTGAACGCAGGCGCTTCGGGCGGTAGTCCTCGAGTCCTGCGTCCTGTCGTCGGCACTCTGGTCAACCTCACATTGCACGGCAAAGTCGACAAGCTCAAGAGTATGTTTGAACCGATTTGGAAACAGCGTCTCGAAACGTTGAAATACGACAAAGACGATCCGAATCACGTTGAACCACAAGACCACTTCCAGATGATGGTCCGCTACGCCAAGGAGCATCGGCCGGAGGAGATCAACAATGCCGACACAATGACACGACGCTTGATCGCCGCCAACTTTGGTTCCATGCACCAAACCACCATCCAAGTCACAAACATGCTACTGAACATCTTGGGCTCAGACTCGGAGTTCAACACTATCGCTATTTTACGGGATGAGGTCAACCATATTCTGGCTGCGGACGCGAACGATAACTGGACAAAGGCCAAGGTCAGCAAAATGAGCAAGGCAGACAGCGTTGCACGGGAGACCCTACGTCTCAATTCCTTTGGCGGGCGTGCCATCCACCGCAAGGTCATGGTCGGCGATTTCAAGACACCGGAAGGGTACCACATGCCCAAGGGAACCCTGCTCTCCTTTCTCGGACAGGCAGGGCATACAGACGGAGACCTCTGGGAAGACCCCCTGAAGTACGACCCCTTCCGTTTCTCCCGCATGCGGGAAGACGCCGCCGCGAAGGGCGAAAAGACGCCCCCAGTCTCCTTCGTCACCACCGGCGCCGACTACCTGCCATTTGGCCATGGAAAGCATGCATGCCCCGGCCGTTTTCTCATTGACTTTGAGTTGAAGATGATCATCGCATACGTGCTGGGGCACTATGACGTGGAGTTTCCTCCAGACTACAACGGTAAACGCCCTGAAAACTACTGGTTGACCGAGGCCTACTTCCCACCGGACGGTGCCAGGATACGAATCAAGAGAAAGCCAAGCGTCGACATGTAATGAGAACATGCGTCGGCGTGTTATAGAATGCAGCTCTCTAGATACGGCTAAGGGTGTTGGGCTTTGATACTACCGCCGATGGAGGCCGTTAGGTTGCGGGAACCTGAAAACAGGTGGCCCTGCCAACGTATAACAATTTGGTGTTCTTTCAGGTTCAAGCCACGCAACTCTACATATACCACGCGAAATTCCGTTTTCACAGCCCTGAAAGTGTCTTTTCTGACGTCACATCTAGTTGACACGGCCTCCAATAACGTGTTTGGATGTCGAGAAACGATCTTCTCATAAATAATTCAGTTTTTAACCCCTATCCTCACATACAGCTCAAAATCTTAGTCCGATTTGTTGCGGTTGTACTTCAAAATAGATCTGACGACATGTTGCTAACAGCATAAAGAATGCGTGTGAGGGAAATATTTCCTTAGTGGTAACTTGCAGCAGGGGCCAAGCCTCCCAATGAACTATATACATGAAGCAAAAGGCTATTCCACGATCGGGCTCTTATCTCATTCTGGCTAGACTAACTCCTGAATTCCATACTAGATGCACTGTGAGTAGAAGTCATTCAGAGCTTGGCAGGTAGATCCCGAGGCACAAGTCGTCGAGCCGGTCCACCCCTGGCCACCACATTGGCCGTACTTGGGCACGGTTGCCCCACCTCCCGGAGCCGGTGCCGTGGTTGTTGCAGCTCTTGTGGTAGTAATCGGTGCCGGGCCGGTAGTTGTCCGCATTGTCGTGGTGGCGCCGCCGTTGCCCGGGTTGCCTCCGGGAGGCGTCGCGCTCGATGTCGCCGTCGGCCGTGCGGGGCCCTGGGCAACTGTCGATGGGAGGCCTGCTACGAGCGTAGGACCGGGCATCGGGTAAACCAGAGGGCTGGTGTATAGGTTGAAGAGGACGCCCGGGTCGTTGGCCTTGTACAGTGAAGTGCCCCTGACGCCGGCGGGGGCGAGAGAGCCACCGCCGGTGACCTTCAGGTTGAAACATTGGGGGTACGCCTGTGCACCGTTGGGGTTCCCTGCGGAGTGTAGGGCAAGGATCTCATGCCGGAGAACATAGTTCCCGGGGGCAAGGTTGGCCGGAATCTGAAGAGTCCAGGTGAAGCCGTTGGCCATAAGCACATCGTCGGCCCATTTGCCATTCGGGAGCGAATTGTCAATATAGCCACCGGCCCCAATCTTGAAAAAGTTCAGCGAGGTCTTGTCGACGGTCTCGCAGTCACCGCTGCACTTGGCGAGGTAGTCGATCACGGGGCCCTTGTGCGAGTCGGGCCATGTGTTCCAGACGAGCTGGATCTTGGCTCCGGCAGGCACAGTGGCATGGCCGCCGGCCGGGCTACCGTTCTTGTGGCAAATGATGTCGCTGCTGCCAAAGTTGACTGGCTCGACGAATCCGTTGTCAGGGGCGTCGATCTTCCAGCCAACAACGGGATATGTGGGAGCCGAGTAAGTGAATGCGGGAGAATCCCAACCGCGGTATGCTACGTTGTCGGCAACGAGCCAGTCCACGTGGCCGTGAGCGGCAACGGTGGCTGCAAGTGCGAGAAGAAGAGAGGAAGGATTGAGGTTGCCCATTTTGGTGCTTGTTATAGTGGTTTGACAGTGATGGAACTGTGCAGATAATTCCCAAGGACCTGGATAATGGGGCGCTGACAAGTTCAGGCAGAATGCACTCCAAAGAAGCAGGAAACGTGGCATATATAGTACTCCGTCTACTGTAGCCACCATCCCAACCGTGGCAGAAGAACGTGGGCGGATATTAACTACCAGCCCAACGATACGGTCCAAGCATTGCTGAACCGTCCAGTCAGGCATCGTGCCATCGTGAAGCAGCCGCAAATAGACAATGGCGTGAACATGTCTGGGCCGTCTTCCGAGTCTGGACCAAGCCAAGACTCGAAAACCATTGAAGGAACATCTTCATTTCCCCGCGAAATCCTGCGTGAGCATTCTGCTTACCATGCGGCGACCGCCCGTCACGAGCACAGAGAAGAACGCGCCATGATGGGATGCATTCATCCGTGATGCCTGAATCGGGCGCTGGGCATGGCATGCACGCTGGCGAAATTGATTGGGAGCCACGATGCCGACACATAACGTCCCCCCTACGCAAGAGGGCCGGGGGCAAGGTACGTGTAGTCCTGAAAGGGATGGCACCTCATTAGTGCCAACGAAGAAAAGTGTCTGGAATAGGAAATCTCGGTCGTTGGACACCGAGAATGTGACGGCGCGCAGGAGCCGAGGTGGCATCATGGGACCGAAGATATTGGGCCACGGTGATTGGTAGGCGAAAAGATGGCGGCGCGAGTCTTCAGCGTTCGCCTCAACCAACCGCTCTTATGAGGCTTTCTTTTCATAGAGTGAGATGGCCCTCTCGGGATTACCGCTTGGAGAAAAGAGAAGAGATTGCTTGCTCCTGATGTTATGCCTAACCAGAATTCGTATCTAACTAGGAGATCAGGATTCTTAGTTTTAAAAATAAGAATCCTTGGCCATCTTGTGTAGAAAAAGATGTGGAGAATTGCATTGCAAACGCAGTATAAGTCGAGATCAACTCATCGGCCTCTTCAGACCTAGGCTTGGTTGCCTTCTGTTACTGGCGATTAGATTATCGAGTTAATGCACTTATCTGTTAATTTTTCACACAAACTTTAGCATAAAATCTGCTATAGATCCCAAAAAGATCTCAGCAGATCTCTCGCTAAGACGGCCACTGTTGAAACAGATGGAAAGCGCCGTCGCACCCTTCCAACTATCCATACGGATGAGGCTACAGAAAATATTGTCAGTCACTGCGGAAAGTTGATCGGCTAAGAAGACTAGAGAACGTCTATGCGACGCAGCACCTACATGTCTGAGCCATATGTATCCAGGTGGAAGAGAACGTTCTCTACTGTCAAGAGCTTCTTTCCGTCGGTACTGAACACCTCTCCAGGCACGTACCGGTCCACGATACCGTCACTACAAAAGACTGGAAAACTAGACGGGGAGAAAGATGAGGGCGCGCTGGGGACACTTTGTCAGGCTGGCCAAGAAACAGAGGACGCATGCAGAATGATACTTACGACCGCAGGATTTCAGAAAGGAAGTTGCTCTTTGCTTGATCAATAGGAAGTTGAAAGTCGTTAAGCCAGTAATCGTAGCCATCCTTGACTTGTCGAGCAAGTCTCTCCAGAGTGTCTTTGACAGCCTGAGAGTCGGCTTCGTCAACAACGAACGTGCGAAGCGGGGAAAACTCGACGAACAGACCCGCCTGGCAGGAGCCGTAGCGGCAGTGCACGTCGGTGCCTTTTAGGAAGCGTCGTCCGTTGGCTGGCAAAGGTGAGGAGAGTACGGTAGGCTCGGGGGCATCCGGAGGTAGGGGGTTGGCGCGAAGGAGGGCGAGCACCATGGCTGCATGGCCGAGATGGGTGATGGTGTAGCGTAGCCCAAGCCGTGTTTTCGTCGCAGAACTAAGAGCTCGGCTTTCTTCGGGAGTGAATGTGTGCCATATCGTCCGAGGCTTACCGATGGCGTTGGCGACTGGAAGGCCCCAGCTGGACTGTAAGTTCGTCAGTTATTATTGTAATCAAATTGTTGCATGTATTAACGCCGATGATACGAAGAGAAATGAGTCTTTTACCCCACTGTTGATCAAATTGGTGATGAACTCGTCCCTTTTCCTCTCATAATCCTCGCCTAGCTCCCCGACGTCTACTCTGCAGGCATCAAGCACGGGTATGTTCAGATGGGCGATCTCGTCACCCCACGGATACTGAGTCGAGACCGTCTCGCGGTCGGTGGTACCTAGCTGCTCTCCCAGAAGACGAAGCAGGTCACCGACGAATACCCGCGCGCTGATGGCATCCCAGTGGATATGGTTGAATTGGAGTAGCAGATGCACAGGGGATCCCAACTCCAGAGGCGACTTCTCGTCCGGCACATCGGCTACGATGAAAACAGTAACAGGTGGCACAGATTGAGGATTAGTCTGGCGCTGCTCCGCTAGATCAGCGGCAACTTCAAGTCCAGTCTGTGCCGTGGTGTGGACAAGAATAACGTCGCGCGCCCATTGGAGGGCGGCGGCATTAGAAGCCGGAGGCGTGTACCTGATGTAAGGCGGCCCAGAAGTGTCAGCTTCTGGGTCCCAGACAGCAGTGCAGGCAACTTCAGGATGACGGAAGCGGACGTGGACTAGCGCAAAGGCCAGATGCTGGGCGAGAAGAGAGGGAGACAGAGCTAGCACCCCCACGCGAAGAATGGTGTTGAGATAGTTGTCATATTGCCCACGAGCGTTAGGCTCGCGGAGTCCGACCCAGGCTTCTGTCCCAAGAGCTATACGTTGTACGGCACGAGAATCATATGGTGAAGGATGCCAACGATAGACGGCTGGATCAAGCTTTGGAAGAGGCGGCAAAGACATGTTGCTATATGGATGCAGAAAAGTGTTCAAATTTGAGGAAGTAGAATAAGGAAACTGAATCCCAATTGTACAAAAGCATTACTCCAATGCGGGTAGTCTTGTGCGAGACTGAGATACGATGGAGCAGTTGTAAGAGCTTGTTAGGTACCGGGGTCAATGGCGGTTATTCCCGTGTTACGATAGAAGGACGGTTTGATTACCAATCCACTAAGGATGGACGAGGGATGAATTGCAATGTCATTAGCCGCATCGGTCTCCAGTATCTGCCTGTTTCTGGCCCATCTGCCTTATCGCTTGCCTTATCCTAGGAAACCATGCAGTATCCATCGGCTGCATCCATACCGCAGAATGCAGCTTGGTCTGAATTCACGACAGATACCCCGTAAAAATAGCAGACATTGGCACAGTGTTATGTACCCTGCTCACGTAGATCGCTCATAAGCCCCCTGACCATCTGGCTTGGGGGGGAATTCTCCTCGAATTACTGCATTCCAATGACCACACCCTTATCGTGCTACCAAGTTTAGTATGCATTGAGAAGCTACATTTATAGGTGTGGGGATGTGAGGAGAGGCGCCTTCACCAACCATTGTATTCAGTGCTTTGAAAACAACGGTGAAACGGCCTCGGCCATTCTCTTACTCAAGCTCTTTCGTTATCGGAAGGATCAAAGATGCTGGAAGATGGCGAGATTCGTATCACTGACATAATGTATGTGCCATGATTTCGGTGGTATTATGGTCTTCGCATGCTCAGAAAGCCGGACCCTTAGTTGCTGTTTCGTGTACAACACAGGAAACTGTCGTCATTTACTACACGCGTAATCCCGAGAGGGAAAGTTCAGCCTTGACGATTGTTCGTCCACGCCGTATCTCTATGCCGGTGAGCGTTCTATATTAGGTTATCGGCTGAACGTCACTGGTCTGATCCCCTGCAAAATTAGATGGCGTCAGGACATGGTCAGGACATGGGCTTGCGGTCAGTCCTACCAGCTGGCGATCTATCGACTCAAGCTTTTACCAGTCCACCAGTGAGCCAGGCAGCTAGGTCGCTAGTACTGTGCTGGCTCGCAGGACCCCATTGACCGGATCGTCTCAATTCCAGGGGTCCAGCCGGGCCTGGACCACGTACGCTGCTCCATGCACGTAGAACCTGATCCGGCTCGGCATTCACCGTGCGTATACCCGTACGCCCATTGGAAGCATTAAGAACCCATCAATCTGGGTTCGATCCTTGGCGAGTTGGGGCCGGATACAGCCAGCCACTCCTGTCAATGTTGCTACAACTTCATCACTCCGTTAGTACGTCTCAGACTCTCCAAAGATGAAGAAAAATCTGCGGAGAACTGAAATGTTAGTGAAAATATTCACGCAGGGACTTTGGAGGATGTTCCAAGTATGCTTGGTATCAAAGCGGACGCGAAGGTTTTACAGTCCGCTGTTAAACGTCCCAAGAGTTCTAGTGTCAGAGGCTATGTAGTACCAAGTAAAGGAGTCAGTAGGAGGGCAGTTAGAGGTCACTAGTAACTATTATTCTAATCTATCTTCTCTCTAAACCTTGATACTATTATAAAAACCCCTTTTATATACCCTTTAGTATAATATTATTCTGTTCTACGGTATCCCCCAGGCCCTACCTGGTACCCTACTAGCCCTGAAGCTAGTACTACTTTTAGGAACCTAATACAATCCCCCCTCTCTAAGGTTCTATCCTTAGAACCTAGTAGTTAATTAGTTAACCTCTTTATTAGTACCTTAGTATTCTATTTATAATACTACTTATACTTTAGTAGAATTTAAGAACTTTACTAAGCTTAGTAGACTACTAGATAGGTAGTTATCTCTCTAGTTAATTACCTACCCTTAGCCTTACTCTTATTCTATAGTAGCCTAGTATAACTAATAGCCCCCCTAGTACCTTACTAAGCCTAGCTATTCTATACTTAGGGTATAAGTCTTAAGCCCTTATTACTATTAGTAAAAAGCTATTTACTTTATTATAGAGATATCTTACTTACCTATAGTATTACTTTAATTACTTACTCTCTTCTCTCTCTTATAGCTTAGTATTCTATTGTTTATAAAGTAGTATAATTAGCTTTTATTACTTATACCTTTATTTCTCTAGTAGCTAAGCTCTAAGTTATATTATTCTTAGTATAATAGTAAGGATATACTTTATAGTAGTAAAAGAGGTACTAATACCTCTCTAGTACCTCTTACTTCCTTTTTCTTTTAGAGGTATTATTATTTCTTTATAAGCTAGAGTTATTATTATTACTTACTTATATATATACTACCTAGTAGAATAGCTAGGCCTACCTTCTCTTTTTTTTACTTTTTACTTATTTTTCTTCTTTTCTTTCTTTTCTTTATAATATTCTTATATTATTATTATTTTTTTATTTTTTTATTATATCTCTATTACTATAGTAGTAATAATAATACTAGTAATAGTAATACTAGTAGTAATACTAATACTAGCTACTCTTCTATTACTACTATTATATCCTTTATACCTCTTACTAATTCTATTATCTTAGGTAGCTCTAATACCCCCTCTAGTCCTCTTTTAGTAGCCTCTTCTACTAATAATACTTATTCTAATACTTCTAATATTACTAACCTTACTATTATATATAAGGTCTCTTACTATTACTACCTTTAAGCTATAGTAAAGTAGTAGCCTAATATAAAAGATACTATTACCTATCTTCTCTACTATATTAAGACTTAGAGTATATACTTATCTCTCTAATACCTCTCTACTACCTCTCTACTATTCTAATTATTCTAGCTACTAGTAATAAGTACTCCTGTTATACTAGTTAGTATAGTAAGCCTTATATCTCTATAAGCTTATCTCCCTCTCTACTATTACTACTCCTATAGCTATTAGTTTACTACTAACCTATAGTAGGTCTTATATATTACTACTACTATTACCCTTACCCTTAAGGTAGTTTTTAAGGACTTTTATAAAGAGGCTAACCTTTATTTCTACTACTACCTTATAAGTATATATATACCTCTATACTTCTTTAGTATTTCTTAGCCTAACCCTTTTTAGAAAGAGATTAAGAAAGCTTAGCTTATAAGCTTAAAAGCCCTTTAGATAAAGGCTTCTAATATATTAGTCTTTAATACTAAGTATAAGGTAGTATAGGAGGAAAAGAAGTAGCTTCTCTACTAGTATAAGGTCCTTACCCTTAAGAGTGTTTACTCTACTATAAAATAGTAGGCTAAGTAGGCTAAGTTATTAGCTAAGAGTACTAAGATTGCTACTACTACTGCTTAGGACTAGGTAATATATTCTATAAGTAGACTAAGGCTATTAAGGCCTAGAGTACTCTCTTCTCTAACTAGACTAAGTCCTATACCTATATTATATATTCTTTTTCTACTTTAGTACCTCCCTAGTACTCTCTTATAATACTAATAATAGCCTCTAGTATACTAGTAAGATTAACTCCTAAGCTAGTAAATTAGATTCTAGAAAAGGTACTACTAATAATAATAAGGAGGAGTCTAATTAGTAAGCTCTAATACCTCTTATATACCTCTCTAGTACTCTACTAATACCTCTCTACTATTTATTTAGTTAGTTACTTATTCTTAAGCTTAGAATACCTAGCCCTTAAGCCTCTCTACTCCCTAGCCCTAGTATTAAAGAGATAATAAAACCTAACTACCTTATAGCTATATAATTATTAACTTAGTTCCCTTCTAATAGGCCTCTAGTAATCCCCTGTTTATAATCTTACTATAGTTTCTTTACTATATTTTACTATAGTTTCTAAGAGTTTTTTTTCTCTCTATACTCTTGCTACTTTATTAGATACTATTAGTTTCTCTAGAAGCCCTTATATATAACTATTCTCTCTACCTAGTATATATCTTTCTCTTTCTTCTTAATAGAGACTACTTATAGCTTTACTACTACCCTATAGAACTTCTCTAACTATAATAGTAAAAATATATTATAAATATAGTATTATATCCTTAAGTTAAGCTTATATACTTTTTCTTTACTAACTACCTATACAACTATAAATAGCCCTAGATACTTATCTAAGAGCTTCTTTATAAGGTACTTTTACTATATAAATCTTACTAATAGTAAGACCTCCTCTTCTACCTTAAATACTACTATAAATTACTTTATATTATACTACCTCTCATAGTTCTTATTAGCTATCTCTAGTATCTAGAGGATTGTAGCTTACTAGCTCTATAGTTACTATACCTAGTCTCTTACTAATAAGACCTCTATTAGTAAGGCCTCTTCTATCTTTATATTATTTATATTACATAGTATATAGCCTATTAGAGCCTCTACTAGTACTATCTTAATTATACTATACTAAGTACTATTATAAATAAACTTAGCTATTAGTAGCTACTTTACCTAATTATCCTACTTTAGGCTATAGAAAGCCTAAAGAAAGTACTTAACGTTCTAGTTTTATTACTCTATCTAGCTATTTATCTATAGGTAATAAGCTATACTTAGCCTCTACTTAATAGCTAGTAGGTAGTATACTACTAACTAGAAATAGCTAGTAAAGAGAGATCCTTAGTTAGATACTATTACTACTAGGATATTAAATTATAAGAATACTCTTTTAACTAGGAGGGATACTAACTAGTTTACTATTAGGGTCTCCTATATAGGTATATATAGTATATACTTTATAAGTTAGTTTACTTTAACTAGGATACTATTATAGCTCTCTTTAGTAAGTCCTTTTAACTTAGGTAGCTTAGTAATAAAATCTAAGGTAACCTATTCCTATGGTTAGCTAGGTAGCAGTAGGGGTACTAGTTCTCTATAGAGTAAGTAGTAATATAGCTTTATCTATTAATAAGTTATATATATCTAAATATACTCTATTATATCCTTTTTTATTAATCTCTAGAAGAATATCTATTCAATTCTTTTAAGTATATAAGTTACCTCTAGGTACCCTCTAGCTAGCTTATTATAGAATACTACTATAATCTTTATCTTTAGTATATATCTTTTTAAGATAACTACCTTACTTTTATACCTAAGGACCTTATTCTCTCTCTCTAATTAGTTATCCTCTAGCTTTTACTACTTTTTAGAGGTAATTACTTTATTAGCTTACTATACTACTATAGTTTCTTCTCTAGGCTTAGAGTAAGTTTTTCTAATAGTAATAGGTATACCTCTATTAACCTATTACTAATAATTACTACTACTCTCTAGGTAAACCTACTTAGGAAGCTTTTTAGGAATATACCCCATACCTCTTAGTCTTCTATACTTAAGGGCTAATAGTCTAGCTACTATAATAGCCTATTAGCTATATTCTTCTTTCTTAGTTAGTAGTTAATCTTAAAGTTAAAGAGAGATAAGTTCTAAAGTAACCTTATTTACTAACTATTAAGCTAGAGCTTATTAGTAAGGTAGTAGTACCCTAGGTAGTCTATTAAGAATATAATCTTACTCTAAGTATATAAGAAGTAGTACTTCTAGTATATAGCTACCTCTTAGATTATAAGTAGCTTAGCTTCTAGTATACTATATTATAGTTTAATACCCTTTAGCTTTCTAGATAAAAAGGTAATAGGGTATTACTAGTTCTTTACTAGTTATAATAGAATAGCCTTAATTACAAAGTTTAATATATCTATCTCTATCTATATTAGTAATACTAGATTAAAGTACTATAGGATAGAGGCTTAGGTAAATATAACTTAGAGCTTATAAAAGGCTTTAATTACCTCTCTAGTTATTACCTTCTCCCCTACTACCTTAGCTATTAGTTAGTCTATAAGAGAGATATATACCTTAAAGTAGTTCTTGATAAAGTACTAATAGAACCCTATAAACCTAAGAAAGACCTATATATCTTTAATACTAGTAGAGAGTAGCTACTAGGTAATTACCTCTATATAGTCTTGCTTTATAATAATACTCTCTAGAGATACTACAAACCCTAGAAACCTAATTATCTTAGTATAGAAAACACACTTCTCTAGGTTAGTATATAGGCTAGTAGTATCTAACTAGTGTAGTACCTCTTTTACTACCTCTATATAACTAGCCTTATCTTTAGTAAAGATTAAGATATTATTAAAGTATATAATATAGGTAATGTTTACTAGCCTAGCTAGGGTATTATTTATATATACTTAGAAGGTTACTAGTATATTAACTAGCTTAAAAGGTATAATATAGTACTTAAAGTATCTATACTATATCTAAAATGCTATTTTCTATTTATTACTAGTATAGATCCTTACCTAGTAGTATATATCCTTAAGGTTAAGCTTAGTAAAATACTTTACCTCTTCTAAGTAGTTAAGGATCTCTCTAATTAGTAGTAGTAGTATATAGTTCTTAACTATAACCTTATTAAAGCTATAATAGTCTATATAGAGGTATAACTTACCCCCCTTCTTTAGTATAAATAGGATTGGTACCTCTATAGGGCTCTATAAGGGCTAGATCTACCTCTTACTTAGTACATTATTAATATACTTCCTTAGCTCTTCTAACTTCTTCTCTATAAGAGGGTAGATAGGACTAAATAGTAGTTTTACTTCTAGCTTAAGGTTAATAGTATAGGAGTAACCTTTATCTCTAGTTAGTTTAGCTACTAGGTTTATATTAAATATATATACTTATTCTTAATATTCTTTTAGTAGCTTAAATTTCTTTATCTTCTCTTCCTTTTCTCTCTCTACTATATAAGGTAGTAGCTCTAGTACCCCCTTAGCTCTTCTTATACATAGGTAGTAGACTAATAGGTTATATACTAGTATTACTATTACCTCTCTTTATACTCTCTTTAATACCTTTTTTCTCTAGATAAGTTATAGGTAGCTTTCTTCTAGTAGGTAAGTCTACTTAATTATTACCTACTTAAGATTTAGCTATGCCTTTTACTTCTAGAGGATCCCTAGGATAGTATTATATATACCTATATTACTTACTTAGTAGGTATAGAACTATACCTTTCTTACTTTTATATTATTTATTATTCCTATTACTAATACTACTACTCTATAGTTAAGTACCTTACCTTTCTATATCCCTAGTAACTTTGCTTCCTTTTTATAAATCTCTAGTAGTACCTTCTTATATAATATCCTCTAATATATAATATTCTTATCTGCTCTAAGGTTAATTAATACCCTTCCTTTTCTCTATATACTAGCTACTCTAATATAGAAGTCTGCTTTAAAGTAGTAATATAGTTCCTCTCTCTAGGAGATCTATATACTATTAACCCCTATAGTTACTAGCTAGGCTACTAGTATATAGTACTTATTTATATAATAAAGCTAGTTATACTTATAGTACTTCTCTTTTATATACCTTATTAATATATATCCTAGCTTACTATAGTTAAAGTATATAGGAGAGCTCTAGAAGTACCTTAGGGGTTATCTATACCCTCCTTATTCCTACTTAACCTATAGCTTAGGCATAGGTATATATATAGCTACCCTAGGTATTAAGACTAACTATTACCTTTTTAATTTATCTAAGGGGGTAGCTAATATTAGTACTAGGGTAATAGCTAGAGTCTACTAGTTTCTTTTCTTTTATAGCCTTTACTAGTCTTCTATTATTATCTTAGTATATATCTTTATAAGTATCTTTACCTTCTTTACTATATTATTTAGCTTTTAATAAGTAGCTAGTAGCTTATATACTAGAATATAGCTTTATAAGTCTAGGAGTAGTTAGTTTAAGATATAAATTACCTACTACCTCTTCAGTTAGAGGTTTAAAATCTCTATCTTAACTATTTTATACTAGTTAATAAATTACTAGTATATCTACCTAGGTTTCTACTATATCTTATCTAGCTCTATAGCTATACTAAAGGCTTATATATTATTATTAGTAATACTATTATAGAGCTAGGCCTCTATTTATTTCTAAGTAATTAAGCTAATATTACTATTATACTAAAGGTTAATATAGCTTCTCTAGCTATATAATAGGTTACTCTCTAAGTAAGCCTCTATAAACTAAACTTTACTCTTATTAGCTATAAATTCTTCCTTAGTAATAGAGAATTAGCTTTATAACTTAAAAAAAAAAGTCTTTAAGGTTATTTTAGTTACCTCTCTTATATTAAATAGGGGCTAACTACTTAATAAAGGTATTAGTATATAGATACTTAAGCTCTAGCTAGGTAGCTATAAGTTCTCTACTAGCTATATATATATTATTAATAGACTTCTTATTTCTAAGAGCTATAATCTATTTAATTATCTTTTTTTTTTATCTTAGCTACTTTATTATTAAAAAGGGCTTTTAGTTACTTCTCTATTAACCTATTAAGGTTAGTTATATATTACTTCTCTACTATAGTCCTACTAGTATCTAGTATAAGCTACTATGTTATTAAGCTACCTTACTAGGTAATAGATTAGGATTAGGTTAATTATACTAATACTATTACTACTCTAATAGTTAGTATACCTATAAATATAGAGAGATTAGAATATATTAGAAGCTATATAGTACTAAGTAAAGGAGTTAGTAAGAGGGTAGTTAGAGGTTACTAGTAACTATTATTTTAATCTATCTCCTCTCTAAACCTTGATGCTATTATGAAAACCCCTTTTGTGTGCCCTTTGGTATAACGTTATTCCATTCCACGGTGTCCCCCGGGCCCCACCCGGTGCCCCGCTGGCCCTGAAGCCGGTACTACTTTTAGGAACCTGACATCTAGTATCTACAGAGATTCACAGCACTCTAACTTTGGCATTTGAAATTACACTTATGAGTGTATTCTGTCTCTTGAACGCAGCCTGTCTGTAGATATATCACGTTCGCTCGACGGGGGGCACATGGCGAGAAACGAATGTGATAATAGCCGTCCCATTATCAGTGGGTCTATGAATATTGGCTTTTGTACCAACATGGATATGATTTATGTGCGTTACATCATCGATAAAGGCCATGTTGTCGAGGTTACCGATTGTCTTCCATAATCCTATCCGTGAGTACCGTTCCCCGAAGAGTTGCTGTTGTCTCGCTCCAGATTTGCCTTTTCTAGGGGGCGAGACTTTGTTTGCGGGCTGTGAGTGCAGTATACAGCGGCGGTGCGAGTTTGACTCGGTGTTACTGATAATTAGGCATAAAAACCTCGCACCAGGTGGCACAGTTGAAGCGACTTGATACCTGACTAACTACAGTGTTGGTAGTGACCCTTTGGTTTCTTTACGTTAGGCTGCCAGCTATGGAGAGAGGCGTCTTTGGGGCCCCAGGGATGTACTTGTCACGATAGCTTCATGTTTCTTCCACCACCTATTATCAGCTCAATCATGTGCTATATCATGTGAACTTCGCTCATCACTCATAATACTTATGTCACGAGTTAGAGCACACAGTAGGGCATGTGAGAATAAAGGTCAAAGAAGCTTGATTTATGAAAGAGTGACTATGTGAAAGAGAGTTCCTATATATAGGCAGTTGGTACGAGTAATTTCGGTAGCACACGTGAATGGGCACGTGGCAAGTGTAGTACAATGAGCGAGTAATGTATGAAGCTATCGTGACAACTTACCTATAGATACATGTAGGAACTTTGTGATGACAGAAGCGGAGCCGTAATTACCACTGCGCAATCATGACTTATATCACGGCAACCTCTGTTTTTACATCTTTACTTGTATGAAATGAAGCATGTTTCATTCTCGCTCATATGCCCTGCTGTGTGCTTCAGCTCATGTTGTTACCATTGCTGAAAGGTGGATAACAAAGGTTGCTGAGCGGTAGCGCAAGCAGTTTAAATAGGGAACTCAGATAGCTGTTGCTTCTCAGGTATAAGCAGAAAAAGGGATCGTAGGTGGGGCCGGTATGATGGAAGAACCGATAGCCTGACTTGCTGGCAATCTTTTGGCTTTTCTCGCCGGCCAGTACTATGTAGAGCGCCGCTTTGGCCCAACCATGAGTTTATTCGAATCCTCAACAAGGATAATTGCCCAAGGACCCCACTCAGTGTTGGGGCCAATCTAGATATCCTCATTCTGGCACTTTTTGTTCTGACCAGACGATACTGCCATGCGGATGTCCGAGCGCATGCCACAACGGAACCATCCACCCATTGTGGAGAATGTCGTGATAAACTAGGTACTTTAGCTACTTACATACGATAGTGGGCTACTGCCTCGTGAACTCGACTACTGTAATGAGGTCATTTTTTGCTTTTGAAAGACGAGAAAATCAAGAGTGACTTCAGCAAGTCGGTATCAAAGTTTTTCTGTCCCCGTTACGGACTAGGGCCGGTCAACACCGAGTGAGGTGAGAACGGCCTAGACTAAGCGCGTGAATAAACCGGCTTGCAGTCTCCACGTTTCCTCTAGGGAGCGGATTTCACTAGACAACCAGCAGATGCTGATCGTATGACGAAGAGAAGAAGATAAGGGAAAGGAGGCGGGGGCGACCTTAATTCGTGGCCCTGGTCCTTTCGCGAGGCCCAGCGACGAGTCAGTCGGAGCTGCGCACCTGATCAGTGCCTCCCTGAGATTGACCGTCCCACCAGAGTCTACAAGTCAGCGAGAGAAACAGCTTGGTAGGCGATTAGCACCAGAGATGTGTGGAAACCGTCAAAGCTTCTTCCTTGGCACGAGCGTCGTGAACATCGGGAAGCCTCTAGCGATGATTAAAGGCCCCAGAGATGGTCGTTGCCGAGCCGGGATGCACCCTGGGATGAGGTGCGGTGAGGATTCCGACAGAGCCCTACATTTTACGTTCATCGTATTTTCAGGGCCATCGGGGGACCACCCAGCTGCGTCCGGCGCTGCCGGCGGCAGCCGACGGGGACCTCGCGCCATCCCGAACGGTATTATGTGATTTGCGCCCAGGGACAGAGTTCACGGGAGGCGTCGAAGGCTCTACAAAAAGCAAAAGAAGAAGAAAAGAATGCGGAATATCAGAACCGTGTCCTCCGTGGCAGCGTGATAAATATCCGACAAAAACCACATCTTCATTCACCGCCCGGTTCCTCCTCATCTCTCACGGTCCCAGCCTTGAAAGCTCGCCATCAAACACCCGCATCTAATTAATCGTAATGAAGACCTCGGCAGTGCTCCTCCCCCTCGCCGCCGCCCTCGCCGCCGCGGTCGACATCGCGCCCTACGTGCCCGCCGCCGGCGTGGAGGCCGCCTTCGCCGACTTCCTCGTCGAGTTCTACACCGCCACCGAGGACCAGTTCGCCAAGGACTCCTTCACCGACTTCTGGCCCGCCGACGGCAGCGGCGAGTTCATCTACGAGGGCCGCGCCTTTCCCGGGCCCGCCAACGTCCTCGGCATCAAGCAGGCGCTGCTCCCGCCGAGCGGTGACAAGTTCTGGTGGCACCTGCTCCGCGGCGCCTCCGTCGTCGCCGAGACGCCGGCCGACAAGACGTACCTCGCCAAGATTGTGATCCAGTCGACGTACGCCCCAGGGAACTGCTCGCAGGCTTAGTAAGTAGCTTCTTCTCAGACTAAAAGAAGGGGGGGGGGGGGCAGGGAGCGATACATTGCACCCTTGGTACGGACGCAAAGGCGGACTAACCGATCGATAGTGGCGACGCGAGGTTTACCATCCTGAAAGGCGAAGACGGCACGCCGAGATTGACACCGCACAGCGGGAGCTTGAGTGTGTACAACCTGACAGTCTCACCGACGGAATCGCCCACAGACATCGGATGCACCTCGGTTTGAGCAAATCACCGATACAAATGGTACCCGTCCAGACGGTCAACTGGCATGATTTACGAAGCACTTTGATAGATAATTGTCAGGCTCTTTAATTCTATCATGCCAGACTATAGAATGTCTGACATCACTCGCAATATCGTATCAATGCATGCCCAATCGGCACCCGCTGAAATGTCTCGCTGTGCAATGTTGTAAAGACAGAGTCGTGCTTTTGGGCATGGGGGGGGGGGTTGATGCCGTCCGCCCAGGACGCCCTAGAAAATGCAAAAACAGGCCTTTGACAGCCACCGCCCATACGGAATGGTTCTATATAATACGTAACAGATATGCCGGTCATAAAATCGTTCCAAGGAAAAAAGACATTAAGAAGCGGACGCGAAATGAAGGAGGTATCGTAGCCGCGAGAATATGACAGGAGGACCGAAATATATATGTATGCAATTGTCCGAAAGGGGTCAAAGCATTTCAGACAACGCGCTTCTCGTCGGTTTTGGTGGTCGCGGTGTTGTTCTCTTCAGACTGTGTGGAGATGATGATCTCGGGCGCAGCGACGACCTTGGAATCGTCGGGCGCCGAAGGGAGGCGGGACTCCTCGTCAGAGGCGGCGTCGGGGCCGGCGGACTTGTTGCGGCGGAACACGGCGCCGACCCTCGAGAGGAACTTGCCGGAGGCCCGATAGACAACGACGATGGGTCGGCCAACAGTCTTGGCAATCTTCTCGAACCAGGGGTCAGGGAACAGACGAATCAGGACCGCGATGGGGAGGGAGAGGGAGGCCAGGATGACGGAGACGGCCCAGTGCTCGGCGGTGATGCCGCCCTCGCTGATGCGGAAGGCCCTGCCGCCGACATAGATGATGGCAACCTGGGCGCCGACCATGATGCAGTTGATGACAATGAAGAAGATGTTGCGGTGGACGCCCTCGAAGATATTGAACTTGTTGTCGAGGCGGCGGTTGTTGAACTCGTTGAAGATCTGCATCCAGACGAAGGTGTTAAAGATCATTGAGTCGAGCTCGAGCTGCTGCTCCTTGTTGAGAGGATCGTAGCCGAAGATGGAGTTACCGGCGAAGTGGAGGATCAGGGTGGCGGTCAACTGGAAGATGGCCTGACCGATGATCATCTTCCACATATTTATGGTGATGAGAGGCGCCTTCTTGCCCTGAGGAAGACGGTCGAGGACCTTCTCGGTGGGAGGGTCCGTAGCCAGGGCGAGAGCAGCGAAGGTGTCCATGATGAGGTTCACCCACAAGAGCTGGACCGCGGTCAAAACGGACTCCATAGCGGGTGACGAGACGGCCGTGATGAACGCGAGGAGGACAGCAGTGATGTTGACCGTGATTTGAAACTGTGCGTCATTGTGTTAGTATCGGCAAGCGCAAAAGGACCAAAAGGTAATACAAACCTGAAGAAACTTCTGGACGGCGTCGTTCACTGCTCTTCCCCACTTCAAGGCTGTGACAATCGAGGTGAAGTTGTCGTCCATCAGCACGATAGACGAGGCCTCCTTGGCGACTTCGGTACCGGAGATGCCCATGGAGAAACCCACATCGGCAGCCTTGAGGGCGGGCGCATCATTGGTACCGTCACCAGTCACAGCAACGGTCTCACCAAGAGCCTTGAGGCGGGTAACCAGGACGCGCTTGTCCTCGGGCGAGGAGCGGGCCAGAACCTGCAGGCGTGGAAGAACCTCGTCCATCTGTTCAACGGGGAGCTTGCGGAAAACAGGGCCCTCCATAATGAGTCCTCCCTCGGTATAAATGCCACATTCGGTTGCAATGGCCTGGGCCGTGACGGCGTTGTCACCGGTGACCATGCGAACGAACACACCAGCATGCTGAGCCTTGCGAACAGCCTCTGGAACACCGGGACGGACGGGGTCCTGGATGCCAACAACACCAGCGAAGACGAGATCGTGGAGAACGTCACCAAGGTCAACGTGTCCCTCAATGTCGGCGTTGACGCCGTAGGGGGGCCATTGAGGGAAGTCCTGGTAGATCAGCGCGATGGTACGAAGGGACTGCTTGGCGTAAGTGTCGATGATGCCCTCCAGATCCTGGCGGTCGGGCTGCTCCAAGGCAGAGGTCGAAAGGTCGGTGATGTTGAGCTTTTGGCTGCAGTATCCGAGAAGAATTTCCGAGGCACCCTTGACGACCAGTCGATAGCCGGCGTTGCCTGACAGCTTGATAACAGCAGCCATGCATTTCTTGCCAGAGTCAAAAGGCATCATTTGAACAACTTCCTCGTTGGAGCGAGTCTCGGAAAGCCCATGCATGCCGAGGTGGTCCTTGGCGAACTGAAGCAGGGCAGTCTCCGTCTTGGAGCCGATGAAGGTGGCCTGGCCATCCTCCTCTCCCTCGAAAGCGGTCGAGTTGACCGCGACTGACTGAACAAGGAGCTTCTTGGTGGCCTCGGGAATGGACTGGGCAAACTCCACAGCGCCGGTGACCTTCTCGCCGTTGACGGATTTGCTAAAGCTGGCGGAGCCGAAGGATCCGGCAACGACCGTCATCCTATTAGTAGTCAAAGTACCCGTCTTGTCAGAGCAGATTGTGGTAGCGTTGCCCATTGTCTCACAGGCCCTGAGGATGCGAACCAGGTTGTTCTCCTTCAGCAGGCGGGTGGTGGCGAACGCCAAGGCCAGGGTCACCGCCAACGGAAGGCCCTCGGGCACGGCAACAACAATGATGGTGATGGCCACGATAAGAATGTCCATAAAGATTGAGGCATTCTCGGCGCTACTTACGGGTCTGTTAGGCAGCCCAGCAAGGAAACGGATGAGGAGGACGACGAATAGTAGGACGGCGGCGCTGCTTCCCAGCTTGGCAATAGCCATGGCCAGAACCTCGAGCTTCTTCTGAAGAGGCGTGGCTTCCATCTCAGTGCGGACCGACATCATGATCTTTCCGAAGCTGGAGTTGGTGCCGACCGAAGTGCAAACAAAGGTGCCGACGCCCTCGAGAACCTTGGCGCCGGAGATGATGAAAGGGTCGACGTCTTTGTGTGCGTTCCCAGACTTGAGGGCGCTGAAGACGGCATCACCGCCATTCTTCTTGAGGGCATCAGACTCGCCCGTGGCCGAGGACTCGTCACACTTTAGGTCATGGCCGCTGATGAAGATACCATCCACGGGGACCAGGTCGCCGGGTTCGAGGTGAATGACATCGCCAACCAAAATGTCCGCAACGTTGATCATGAAGGACTTGCCGGACCGAATGACCTTGACCTCGCGGTCGTCCTTCTTGGCATTGAGCTTGACAAAAGCACGTTCTTTTTGCCAATCGTTGAGAGATCCAACCAGTGTGACGATCAAAATAGCAGCCACAATGGCCACACCTTCGACCCAATCGACCGGCTGGCCTTCTTCGGGATCGTGTTCGGCGCCAAAGGTCTCGTAGAGACCGAGCGCCAATGAGATGACGGCAGCAACAGTAAGCAAAATGATAACTTTGTCGTTGTAGGCATTCCACATCAGCTTCCACAGAGGGGTTGCCTTCTTGGGAGGAAGCACGTTTCTGCCATAGACTCGGATGCGGTCGGTGAAGCCATTACTGTTGGCATGGTTTGTGGCGGCTGATGGCTGAGTACCCGTAGTAGCGAAAGCGGGCTCTTTGTGGCCGGTGGCCTCCGCGAAGCTGACATGTCGTCGGACGGCCACCTCATCCAGTGACAGACCGGACTTGACATCTGTCTGCAGACCCTTTTCGATTCCGCATAATCCACCGAGAGCCTGGAAGGCAGATAAAGATTTCGGGTTCAAGAGTTTGTTGAGGTGCCCAGGGCTAAATGCAAAAGGGTTATTGTCGACGACAAAGTCGGCTTCCGTACCGGGGTCGGGCCTCAGAGCGCTGTATGGGTCTTCGGGGGCAGCGGTGGAACGTATGCTTGGTGTGGCAGTTGTTGCTGCGCTGATGGCCGGGGTGAGGAAAGGGTTGGAGTGCGTCGAAATAGGGGAGGGAATTATCGTGTCATCGTCGCTCCCAGGCCGATGGCGAGTGTCGACACGCAACACTGGGGGGGCAAGAGACGCCATTGGCACCGGTGCAGAGATGTCCGAAGCTGGTGCAAAAGAGTTCTCACGAACGAGCTTGAGCAGAATGCCGGCTTAAGTCTTGCTGTGAAGAAAGGAAGAGGAATCTGTCTCGTGACAAGAGTCATGCCCAGGATGTTGGTTGTACAAGGTATTTAGAAGTAGGCTTAGAGGAAGGAAACAAGGCTGTGTGAAGGGGCAAACAAGTTGCGTGTTCAAAGTTGCGTCTCTAAGGTCAGAGAAAGTGGCATGGTGTTGGTCAAGCCACGGAAATGTCGGAGGTTTTACAAGCACAGAGCGTTGTAAGCCTTGATAATAGCGCAGTTACTGCGCCCTCGCCCCGTCAAGTAGAGTTTTTTTTTTCGAATTCACTCGTTATCTGTCGACACCGACAGTAAGCCCGCGTGCCTGCTTCTTACGTTCAGGTGTCTGACGGTTCCCTTTGGAGGCTGTGCAACGGAGAGAGAGACTTGGCGATAGGCGATGGACAGATTTCCGTCGGGAAGTATACGAAGCTGATTGAAGACTAGTGGCGGATGATCAGAGCGGAGAAACCGTCATAGTTTTTCATTCCGAGACTCACGATTCGAGACCTGGGAATGGATGACGAGAGATTTCAAGAGCATCTGGGTGTTTGCCGACGGCGTCTGGAACGTTTAGACTCTGGAAGAGCGTGGCAGTGCTCACAACCACATGCCTTTCTTGGCAAGTTCAACAAGACATGAAGTCAAGCGAGATCCACTAGCAGCCGGCGACGGATTGGTTAGATCGGACACAATGATAGAAAAAGAGAGGGGCGGGAGAGAAAGTCGCGCTTCAGTCGACTATTACACAGCGTTCGGTGGTAAGTCTTGGCGGTGGTCAAGATCTCTACCGGAAGGGAAGTGTCTGGTATGACTCCAGAGGTAACTCGGAGGGGAAGGAGGCAAAGATAACGGGGAGGTTAGATCAAGACACAGAGGGCCGTGACAGGAAACGCCGCTCATACTCTCTCTCATCCTGGCCTTTTGATTGGCAAGATTAGATTGGCGAGGAGGTGAGAGGGAGGTAACGGAGATAACCGCCCAAAGTCTGGGCATTGAGGCTGTGCATGCAAAAAAAAAAAACAAAGTGCACAAGGACCCCGATGGGGGAATTAAACTGGAGCATCAAGAAGTGACCCGAGTCGGGACAATCCCAGGAGCTCGATTCAAACGACATGAAAGACAAGGGGTAGAATGGAGACTTGACAGCGAGCAACGGTCGCTTGGCATTTCAATGTTCATACCTTGGCGTTACGTTGATGCAAGTGCTGGGCTCTTATCACGTTTTGTCCAAAGCTCCCAGGGCCCTAATGCGTGCATATATCCGTAAACTGGTGAAAGGGGGCCAGGAACAGGAGGCAATTACGAACTGGTCAGAAGTGCAACTTGCAGACCACTCCAGACCGAGCGCCACCCCGGTGTGCCGCCATAGACGGACATGGCGCCCGAGATTGGGTGGTGGCGGTCCCATCATTCTGGTAACCCCCATCAGATGAGCTAGTGTACGCACCAGTGCGGGTAGATAGCAGATATCTGTATCTGTAGAGGCCGGAGGTTTGTATTCATGCGGTTCCCGTTCGGACCGGCCGTGGCTGGTGGTGCACTTCTGACACCTGCCAAGGTGATTCGCGACGGTCGGGACGGTGTGAGAATGGTGACAGACGCCAGCGATCTTTCATATTCGACCAGTCTCCCCAGTTGCCGTGGCACTATTAACACGGCAGCAGGGGACAGACGGTGATGGCTTCGTCGACCATGAATGTGTAGCCCAAACAGTGTGCATCGTCCGACGGGTCCGCCAAGAGAACAGGCTGGCATGTATGTGGAAGCGGATTCGGAGAGGATCTGGAATAGGAAGGCGCGATGACCTGAAGGATGGCGAATAATGAACGGACGAAGTGGTTGGCGTCGGTGTTGGTTCGTGTCTGGGCGTTTGGGATCCAGTCATTCCGGTCTGGAGGTGGGTGCGTCCGGCGCGATTTGCGGACGAATTGAAACTCGACATGATGCAGAGAAACAATAAGCACTACATATCCGTAGTGTAGCAAAAGCGGGAGTGAAGAAAGAGAAAGATGAACATGGACATGGGTATGTGCATGGAGAGGATCGGGACAAGGGTGGAGGAGAAGAGCTAAGAGGAGAATCGGACCGGAAGAGAGGGACGAATACGGAAAGAGTTGACAGGCAGGTAGAGTCGAGGGATTACCTGAACAAACAGCACAGCATGCTCCTCACCGCAAAAGGGGTTTACAAAAGGGCCTCCCAGAAGAGGGAAAAGGGCGGTCGAGATACTGTACAAGAAAGCAAAAAAAAAAAAAAAGTCGAATCAAGCTTGAAGAGGGGCGTGGGGTGGCTTTACTGCGCGCCAAGAGTGGCTGTGCATGCACGTTCTAAGGGTTCCATAGGCTCGCTTAGCAAGGGTGGAGCCGGCAGTAAATGACCCACCTCCATTGCTTATATGGAAAGCTCCTTCCCGCACACTTGGCGGCAGCTGCATCTCTCCGTCTCTCCTGGAATCCCCACTTCCGAGCATCCGCCGGGCCGGTTGGCCAATCAGGTTGACCCAGTCCTATTGAGCCTGCCAGCCTGCACATCTTTCATCCGATTCAGAAGGCATGTCACCCTCTCTTGTCTCTTGTTCTTGCCGAGTTTGGATGCACCACCAACCATCATCATTATCATCAAACACTCCAAAACAACCAAACAAACCACGAACCATCCTGCCAGGGTCGCCAGACAGCAACAAACAGACCATCTTCTTATCTCCTCCCCTGCTGATTGACTTGAGCTAGTCCAGCTAATCACCGAAGAGGTGCATCCAATACTATTGCCGGCGATGGCATAATAGCTTGTGTTCCAACTTCTGCTCCAACCCCCTTTCCGCCAGTATATTCACGTTTTTCTTGACCAGCATCCCCATCATGCTATGCGACCTCCATGTGTAGCCACACCACGTCCATCAAAAAGACGTGGTTATCGATGGAGGCTGTCGATGTGTGACTGTCTGTCCTGCGTTGCTGAGTTGCTACCACAGTCTTGTCAGACGCAGCTGGAATCCCTCAGTCTAACAATGTTGCAATATTTGGCGCATCCACACGTATGCCATCATCGCCTCAACGGGTCCAATCATTACCATGTTTGGACTTGTCCGTTAGCACAATTGGCTTGGTGCAGATGTGGACCATGGCTAACACTGCACAGTGGCCTACGATAGCACCTCCTTCATAGGTAGGACCGTGGCACTCGACCCGTCTCGTCGCGATTTCTATATACCAGATACGTCGGCATCTGTCTGTGATACTCTCCAGGGGAGACATCTTATCCGCACTACAAGCTACCTGCTTCTTTAGTGCCCCGCTCACCTTCCCCCTGACAGTGTGGATGGGTTGCAAAGACGCCATCATAATCAATCCGAGCTCGTTTTTGTCGGTCTTCTCCAACTCACATCACAGAGAAGTGACATGTGTGGCTTCTTGGTCAACTACGCCGTGGACCGGACCATCCCCGGCTCGCTCCTGGCGCAGTCGATTGTCCCTCTTGGCCTTCAGCTGCTGCCTGGGTTTCTTCTCTTCTTCGGTTCCTTCATCCGCCCCGAGTCTCCGCCTTGAATGGAAAACAATAACATGTGGGGATATGCCAAGACACTCCTTCTCCATATCCCCGCACTGCCTGCGGACCACGACCATGTCGAGAACGAAATTAGCGGTATCAAACGCCAAGTGGAAGATGGCAAGGCCAACCGTGTGATCGAGATGCAAAATTCGAGAAGGTTTCTCCTAATCGGACCGGCATTGGCCTGCAAAAACTCGATGTGTTCATGACAGCTTCCTTCTGAAGTGGCACGTGCTAATACCGAACTCGTAGACGGGCGTCAATATTGTCACATCACTGTAGGACTTTGTCCGCCAAAAAAAGGTAGGTTCATTGCGCTGACCCGCGGTCTAGGCTCACTCTGCAGCTTCGACAACCTTGTCATCACGGGCATAGCCCAAGCACCAGGCTTTTCGCCACGGCTTTCTGCGGGACTGCCAAGACCCTCGATGTGATCATCTTCGCCGTCTGGCTGGTTAAGAAGAACAATCACCGCAACAGTCTCATCTGGGGCGCCTCCATCGAGTCCCTTCCAATGTATTACGGTGGCTATGTCTGCCTACCCCGCTGGCCAGGCCGCCGCAGCCAACATCGACCGTAATCCATGCGGGATACATCGCGATGTTGTGGATGTAGCTTTGCCGCTTGATCTACTGCGTCACCTAGAGAGATATTCCTCTTTCACCACCGGCTATGAAGGGCAGGCTGATAGTGCGCCGAAGACAAGGCATAATTACATGGCTCTACTGCAACAAGGCGTTCACTCGTACGTGGCCATGACTCCTGCGGATCAATAGCTATGGAGCTTCGTTGTCTCGTGGGCCACGCCATACACGATTACGTCGCTGGAGTACGACACCTACATGTTCTCGGGGCCCGCGTGGTTCCGATGGGCATTTGGGCTTTCTACTTTGTGCCCGAGACCAAATGTATGACCAAGTCATCCCCGGAACTTCCCCCAGCCGCATACTTTCGCGTCACCCCGTGGCTGACACTGTCACACTCCCCGCCAGTGTCATGCTTGAGCACAAAGATCTCCTCTCTATGAGCAGCATGATGAATACCGTACAGGCCGAGCTGCGCAAGAAGAAGAGCGTCAGGAATGTCTTGGCGGACGTTTTGCCCTCGGCCGTCCACGCGCCTTCTTCGGGGGAGATGGGGCTAGTTTACGTGGACACAGGAGAGGAAACTTCTGTTGCAAGGGAGGCCGAACGGAGGGTCTGAGTGTTGGTTGTTGATTCGGAGTTGAGAGAGGCGGCCTCTTTGCGCAGCAGCAGCAGTCTTTTTTCATGTGGCTCCGAGGCGCGATGCACGCGAGGTGGATGCCAAGACATGGCCATAATCGTCGAGTACGCCCGCCTAACTTGCACTGCCACTGCAAAGTGACGTCAAGTGTCTTGGAGTCAAATTGTCTCTCCCCCCCCCTTCCTTTGATGCGGCTTTAATGTCTGGAGATTGGTGCTGGCGTTGGCCAACCACCGTCGCGCCTGGCAAGGCTGAAGCGAAGAGACGATGGCGGCGCTGGGGCGATGCATCACGCGAGGCTGGCGTCGTCGGTGGGTGTGTATCTAGTTGGATATGCGGGGTAGAAGTAGGGGGGGTCTGCATATATAAAGAAAGGCAACGGCTGATCAATGTCAAAAAAGACGAAAAAGGAACTCATATGCTTTGCGTGACTCCCATGCTACGTACAACTGGTACAACTACAATCTCCCAGCAAGAACGAACCTCCTCCCAGTGTCCAAAACAGAAATCTAGTCACTCCCGCTGGTTATGCAATTCGGCCGACGTCGGGTGGTATATCTATCTCCGTTCCTCCCCCTCCCCCCCAAGTCTTTCGTCCCATTCGGCAAGAAAAAAAAGAAAAAAACGCCAACTCTAATCGCGGGCGGAGGCAAAAGAGAGAGAAGAGGGAGGAAAGGTTGGTGGAGGGTCTCGTAAGGAAAAGAGGGCGGGGAGGCGCCAAAGTAGGTGTATCTTTAATAGCTACAGAGGTTTTTGGGGGTGGGCGGTTTTATGTACGGGGAACATTTACAAGGTGTCCATCTTGTCGAGGATGGCCTTGGTGAACTGGTGGGTGGTGGCGTCACCGCCCATGTCACGGGTGCGGACCTTGCTATGCGGTTGTTAGTGTTTACACTGGTGTTACGTGGGCAAGAAATCAAGGACAAGACGGCCGTTGGACGCTTAGACTTACCCGTCGGCGATGACGCCGTAGATGGCCTGGGAGATACGGTTGGCGTGGTCGTCGAGGCCGAGGTGGCGGAGGAGCATGGAGCCGGACAGGATCAGGGCGGTGGGGTTGGCCTGGTCCTTGCCCTTGATGTCGAGACCGACGTGACGGCAGCCGGGCTCGAAGACGGCGACGTCGCGGCCCATGTTGCAGCCGGGGACGATGCCGGCACCACCGACAAGGGCGGCGCCAATGTTGGACAGGATGCCGCCGTACAGGTTAGGCATGACCATGACGTCGAACTGCTGGGGCTTGCTGACGGCCTGCATGGAGGCGTTGTCGACAATCATGTCGTTGACCTCGAGGGTGGGGTAGTCGTTGGCGACGCGGTGGAAGGTGGAGCGGAAGAGACCGTCGGCCAGCTTCATGATGTTGGCCTTGTGGATGCAGGTGACCTTCTTGCGGTTGTTGGCAAGGGCGAAGTTGAAGGCGAACTTTGCGATGCGCTCCGACTTTGCGCGGGTGATGATCTTGAGGGACTCGACGACGCCGGGGACGGACTGGTGCTCGAGGCCAGAGTACTCGCCCTCGGTGTTCTCACGGATGATGGCGAGGTCGACGCCCTCGTGGCGGGTCTGGTAGCCGGGGATGTTCTTGATGAGGGAGATGGAGGCGTAGATGTCGAGCTCCTGGCGCATGGCGACGTTGAAGGACTGGTGGCCGGAGCGCTCGATGGGGGTGTGCAGGATACCCTTGAGGCCGAGCTTGTTGCGGCGGAGGGAAGCGACGGACTCGCGGAACAGCTCCTCGGTCTTCTGGGGGGTGTTTGTGCTGAGGCCCGAGACCTCGACCTGCTCCCACTCGATGGGGACGTTGTCGGCCTTGAAGATGGTCTTGACGCTCTCGGCGACCTCGGCACCGATACCGTCACCGGGGATCAAGGTGACTGTGTACTTGCCGCCGAACTTGGTGGGCTTGAAGATGTCAGAGCCAACCGTGGCGTAGGCGCGCGCGGGCTGCGCGGTGCGCAGAATCTGTCCAAGGGGGAATCGTCGTTAGCCGTCTGTCTGTGTGTTTTGGTATGCATCTTTCTTGTCTGTGTGGATGTGTGGGGGGGATGCATCGTGTGTTTTTCCCAATTCTATCCTTCCCGTTGAATTTGTCACCAAATTCCCATTTGTTCGTCGCCGATGCCATTGTCCAGCTGCTTCTTCCACTCGAGATGCTCCTCTTCAAACACGATGCACACACAAACACCAAAGCCACCTCACATCCGGCGCAATGCTATGCAATCAGCGCCGCCCAATCGGGGGCGAGCGTGACGAGAAAAAGAGAGACAGAGAGATAGAGACATACCTGCGCAGTGCGGGCGGATCCTCGGGAAAGCATCGTGACGGTTGTGGGTGCCTCGTGAGGGTATTCGCGGAGTAAGAGACGTGTACGGGGAATCGGAGGGAGTTGGAAAGTGGAAGAATCGAAAAAAAAGAGTGCGATTCCGAGAAGGTAGTCAGTCTTTGTAATGGTTTGCCGACTGCCAAATGCCGCAAAAACCAAGGCAACACGGGCGAGTGAGTTCAGGTCGGAAACGGGTACAGCACAGCCGGTAGCAGTGCAAGGCCATTATTTTTTCTTTTCTTTTTTTTCCGACATAGGTACTTAAGGACGTGGGTACTGCTTCATGTGGCTGGGCTCCAGTCTTTCTCTGTTTGCAGATCTTTGACTGGCTGGAATGCGTACACTGAACCCACTTCTGCTCTCTTATGGGTGGCCGGAAAGTACACTAGGTACCTAGGTAAGGTAGGTACGATGTAGAGTATGATAACGTCCGCGGGAAGGAGGAAGGAGACACTCACTGCGTGCGAGCTTCTACTGGTTCTTTCCCTTGCTCTCCTCCCCTTCCCCCTCTTCTTTCCGTCGTAACATGGCTGGGCTCGGGAAGGGAAGGAACCAAACGTGGGGCGTCATGCCCTCTTTCGGCACTAGCGCTTCTTGTCCGCTCGGCTCGATTGAGCCTCGGATCTGGGTCACGTGGCTTTCGTGAACCTTGCTGGGCTGTGATACCTTACTAATCCACCTTGAAGAAATATGCTTGCAACCTGGGGTGTTAACGAGGCACAGCTTAAGACTACTGCAACTTGGAATCCTGAGACCTTTGTCAACCAACTACTCCAATAGACTCAACTGATTGGTCAACTTGACGGTAGCCGACTCCATTCGGGCAAGTTGCGCCCATATAATGTGGCGCCCGATAAATGCTTGGTTCAGCCATGAGAGGCTGAATACAGTCTCACGGGAGCATCTACGGGGATTAAACATGTGTTTCTCATTAAAAAGACGCCTGGGCCAAAAGTTCTTGATGATGGGCGCATATTTTGATGGGGCGTGTTCTCCTGGGGGCTGCACGCTTTGAAAAGGGGCGGGGGGGCATAAGCAGCCAAGGTAGGCCAGATTTCACCAGGATGCCGTGAGTAGCGATCTCGGTTTTCCTTTAGTTCAGCTTTTGTCTTCCGGAGCATCTGTGCTGATATCTCTCGACTTTGTGGCAAGGCCGGAAGTCTTGTAAAATTTATGATGCAGCGATGTGTTTCCTTGGATAAGTTGGACAGTAGCTACGCCGGGTTAAGAAGATTTTGCTGGTGCTTAGAAATACTTTTGTTGATTTTCCTTAGCATATACTTTGTATTCCTATTCTCTGTGGTACCTTTCGTTATTGAGTAATATGAAATTGGGCTAAATGCATCTCTGTGAGGTGGTGACAGTCAACCTTTTCTCAATATAGGATTGGGACTTTCCCTTCAATACCATCTCCTGCTTAAGTGACACTCCTTTTATCGAATCTTCAGAGACTTATCGGCGCAGACCTTTGAGCCCGTGTTCACGTCCGGGATGTGTTTGACATGCCCTCAGGGCAACAGGAACGAAAAAGTAGAGATGAACTTTTGGATCAGCCTTTAGTCGCAGATAGCTTGTTTATGCTTACTGCCGTGAAACACTGACGAGGTCGAATCTCAATGATGAAAGTAGCTTCGAACTTGTTGGCCAGTGGTATTGTTGGCTGCGTAGCAACAGTCTGACTGGGAACTTGTTTTTGGCTAGGTATGCTAGCAAAAGGCACCATCAGTGACCCGATCAGATAGCGCTCCACTTATTTGGTTTTTCCAGTCAGTCAGATACGGCTCCGGACTAATGTGCTTAGCTAAGGCTTTAGGTAATGAAGATGACTAATAAGAGGTAGAAAGTGGATCCGCCAGGGGAAATTCTTCACCTGCGTCGCACTCTTTTGTGAATAGCTTCATTATTGCCTAATTAGGTATCGCCTCTAGATATCTGAGATATCTGCCAGTCAGTCAGATATAGGGGGGTCTTCCTGACTGACTGATTGGTTTGTAGCGCTGCACAATAGCTAAGGCTTTTCACTCTTAAGTTGATGTAACCAAAGCTACATCCTATGCGCTGGTAGACCTTGGCCGTAAAGTCAGCAACGAACGACTCACAACACAACCACTGTACATCATAACCGAAACTGCACCATACAGCGGAATAGGCTTTCACTAATTCGGCGCCGAGACATCTAACTCCACAAAAAAGAGAGCTGAGACAACGGTACAGTCAGGTCCCTTTACTGCTTACAGCCCCTACACATCTTGGCCAATGATCAGGACGACGTCATTGAGTTCCCTAACTCCAACGCACACATGTTTCTAGCGTATTACCGACAACGGATCCCCTTCGAACACTTATTTCACCCCCAAGCTCTTCATGCTCTACTAGAGAATCAATGCACTATGTACTCTCAGAACTGCCATGAACTATAAGGTATTGGTATCGACCAACTCACTGCCACGCGACAGGGCCTTCTTAGCTGGGACGGACATGACGGAGCGGATTAACTCAACTTGGATAGGGAGGTCCCGCTAGTAATCCTAATCTATTATTCCGACGCAATGATACGACGCCTGGTCCTGGCAGTTTATAGGTTACCGATATCCTGGTGGGTAGGGATGCGATGCTGTCCTGGGGTGGCATATCAAACAACAAGATCTCCCATCGCATGCCGGAGAACAAGATGAAGGATATCTGAGGGAGGCGGCCGAAGCCTTGGGCAACACGGAAAAGGCCATAATGCATACTCGCTCAACGGCACCAAAAGCTTAATGTAAGTTTCCAGTCATCCGCCAGAATAAATTAATCTGCAGATGTGCTACAAATATAGGTGCCCGTTCCAACTTTAACATGAGACAAATCTTGGGTTGTGGTGCTTTTCGCTATGATATGTGCGTTGCGACGTCTACGTATATCTTGACAGAGCCCAGGCAACACAATATCTTTTCATCCAGGCGTTCGGACGACAGAGAATATAATTAGACTCTGAATATTGTCTAACAACTAGGGAGTCTCATTAGTCCATGGTATCTATGATCCCAAGGTTAGTTCAGCTGCAGGTCATGAAGCTGTAAGGGCGGTCCCCTGTGTGATCTGTTGCAATCCCGTTTGGCGCGGCGTCTTGTAGCAGGCAACGTTCGTCTTGTCCCACGCAAGGAGCTTGTCGGAGGGACCGAATCATTTATTTCTGGGTGCACCCTGGATCCTTTGGAATCTTTCAAATCTGTCATCGTCTTTTTGCAACGAAACACCCTAAGACGCTCAGCCGAGAACGAGGCCGGGAGTAACAAGGCTAACCGCTTCGGAAACAGTGAAACGCTGTTGCTTTCCATCCATTCCGAAATGAGTGACTAGAATGGGTCATAGAGCACATGCGCTCCAGAATGCAGTCGAATACGTCTCTCTCAATGGCATTGTGCACGGCTTCGTCTCTCACAGTAATAAGTGAGGTACCATCTGAAGACCTGGGGGCACGTCTCAGATCGTTTTCTTCGATTGCTTGCCTTTGCGGCCCCAAATCATGAAGCGAATGACATACGCAGCAGCTGAGGTCGTCAGTGCGCCATATGTTTCTCAACATTACCTCACGAAGTGTCTAGGTGGCAATGTTGTCCCATGTGAACACCATTGAGCTGGCGCACTAACTTCACATTATGCACTGCCGTCCTCAGACGCTTGTGCTCAAGCCAACGGATATAATCCTTCCCGCCATGTCAAGACACGCACTGTCTTTGGATGTCCCTGGTGATTCACATCACATGATTTGAGAAACATTCATCCCTCATTGCGGTCTGTGTCTGAGTTCCCGGGATTAATACTTGCCAGCCCCTCTCATAAAGTCCGAGAGACTACAACCTTGAGAATTTGTTTTCGTCATTGATAGGTTCCGCCTTCCATGTTCCGAGTCTACTTCCAGTCTGCATTCACTTTTGCCGTTCCTTTACATCCACAGCCTCTTCGTACTCCGCAGTATTGCAATTAAGGCAGATTGAAACCATGGTCTATACGGGAAAGCCGTCTACTGGCTGTAAGTTGTGCCGAATAAGGAAGGTCAAATGCGACGAGGCAAAGCCCTTTTGCATGAGATGTGCCAGATCGAAAAGACACTGCCCAGGATACGGGCCAGTCATTCGAGACCAGTCGAAGATTTCTGCAGAAAGGCTCAAGAGATTGAACCAGGCCACCTCGTACTCAAAGGACCCTTCGGTATCGCCCAAGGCCGGATCATCCGGGGATTATCTGGACAACATACTATCGCAGACCACGTCACCACAGACAAAATCACTGGCTCCTCAGAGACGAAATTCGGCATCATTCAGGATCGGCAATCAGGAAGTTGACTTGGTCGAATGCTTCAAGAATGTCCCTGGCGGTCTGATGAATCCACTCGACGAGCAAGCCTCCTGTCTGTTCCTATCGCAGTTCGTCAATATTCCCTTGACACCAACAGCACGCGGCTACTATAGTTTCATACCTCGTTATCTTGGACGTGGAGATATCTCAGTATGTCTCTCGCTGGCGTTCAAAGCAACATCCATGGCATCCTTGGCAATGCGGCAGTCCAAAGGCATGAGAGGTCCCGCTCTACTGCGGGCTCAGGAACATCACGTCAACGCCCTGAAGGCAGTGGGACAAGCAATCGCAGACCCAAAAGAGGTTGAAAACGATCAAACACTTGGAGCAGTGCTCATGCTCGCTTTTTACGAGGTGAGCAATACTCTTTTTTTTTTTTTTTTTTGCAATTATTACGCTCCGCAGGCTAAGGTCAGCAGACTTTGATGTCCAAGGACTCCATGAAAGAATACATGAACCATGTCAAAGGCGCTGCCAAGATAATACGGATGCGGGGCCAAAAGTGCCTTGAGACAGAAGAGGGTCGGGAGATGTTCGCCCTGACCCGCAACCAGTGGATCCTGATACAGAATCTGTTCAAAGAGGCAGAGATGTCTGAATATTCATGGCTGTTGCACAATGAAACGACTCAACGCCATAATCGCGAGACAGTCGACATGAACCTTTATTTTACCCGGCTACAGCAGAGCGTCGACTTATTTATAGCCAAAGCACAACACCCGGGGCCTGAGGCCATCGATGAAATGGTTGAACTACTAGGGAAATGCCGAAAACTAGAGAACGAGTTTCGCAAGCTCAAAGACTTAGACAACCTCAATCCGCAGTGGAAACTCGAGGTCGCAGAATGGGTGTTTGATCGAACCGACGAGCAGCTCGACACGGAGCCAACATTCGAAGGCCCAGTCTATAATTTCTTCAACCTCCCTGTGGCCGTCATTCATATCATATGGTGGTGTTTCCACCTGAACCTCATTGCGACTATGATGCGTTGCAGCTCATGGTTGGCTTCGGCCGGAAAGGAGGACTTGGGGGAGCTGGAAGACTACGAACTGCTCAACCAGTTGGCGGCTGGCTGTGTTGAAGACATAGTCTCTGGAGTTCCATACTTTTGCAGTTGGAACGGATACGGCCTCATTGTCTCCCAGTTCCCATGCGGTTCGGCCATGCCAGATGACCCACTTAAAGGAGAGGCTGGGCTCATGGTGATGTGGCCCATTGCCATGGCAATCAAGAGCGATTACGCCACGCCAAGGCAGAGACGTTATTTGAAGAACCGCCTTCGTTACATCGCAGAAGTTTCTGGCATCAACCAGGCTCGCTATTTCATCAATGAGCTGTGAATGAAATTTCGTTCCTTTTGAGTCACGATTTGAATATCAGGAGCTATCATCTTATATACACCTGGGGAGTGAGGCTAGTCTGAGCATCATCTTCCAGCATTGATTTTCTTAGTAATAATACCACGAAGCCGCATTTAGCAGAATACGTGATGGGTGTACCCGACCGAAGAACAATAACCAAAAGACCTCGGATGTAAGGATATTCAAATGACCAAAAGGCTGGTTACGGGACACGACGAGTAGCGTGTTGAACATCAAGAGATCAAAAGTCCAGACAACGTTATCTTATACCCATACACCATTACCAACCCTTTGCTTCCAGCTGGGTTATCGCAGAAAAGCAGGCTTTTGCTTATAATTCCAAGATCTCGGATCTCCACCTTGCAGTATTTATGCCAATGAATAGACAAGAACCTAGACAAGACGAGGACATCAAATGACGAAACCGAATGGAATGAGCACGAATCAGATGCCGTCAAATAATAATGCTGCTGTGTGGATAAAGCCGAGCGCGACATTAATGGTTTTGAAATGAGTCATCGTCCTAGGAGCATAGTATACGCCGAAAGCTTTTGAATAATAGAAACTCCAGCCTTTAGTCAACCATGGGCTGTTTGTAGACTGTAGTTGCCCAAACGAACGGCGCTGCGCCCGGACGCTGCGTCAACTAAGGAACTTTGACGAGACTCCCTCCGGCTCAAAACCCGAAGGTTGCTACCTTTCTCTAATAGGATCTGTTACTAGGTAGTGCTGGTTTCTGCCATTTCAGTGACAGGAGCTACTCAGGGCATTTCGGCACCTGGTTCCTGAAGCTATCAGGTAAATGAAGTGAGAAATTGAGAATACCATAAGTTGTTGCGAAGCAGAACCGAAATCCCGAGGCTGGTACTGAAAGACTATTTTCAGGTGTTCTCAAAACTAATAAGGACTACCGTCGTAGCCGTAAGATCTACACTGCCGTACAAGTTGCATTTTTCGGGGATGAAAATGATGGTTGGATTTGCTCAGCGTCTGATCACTCTTGGGTAAATCACCTTGCGGGTTAACCCATTGTCGTCTTCAATCGGTCGACTCTACATGTTTCACCCCGTCTCTTTCGGTCACTTAGATCGTTTCGAGCATGATGATGGTATCCAAGCGCTACAGCTAATATTTTGAGTTCGCGATTGCAAGCAAGGAGGCCGCTACCCCCAGTATCCAGTGGCAGTATCAGACTGTAAATGGAACGACGTCCGAGCACTGTATCTGCAATGACACTGTCACAACCTGAGTATTGTTTGAAGGTAGACTTGTAACGACGCAGTGGGTATTGAAGGTGATATGGGCCGTCAAAATTGTCAAAACTAAATACTAATCAGTGACTTTACAAACTATGTTATATGATGATTCGCTGTTTACGACTGCGGTTTTGGGCGTTGGCACTTGTTCTCTACAGAAAGGCTAGGAGAGTGCACTGTGCACATTTCAATTGCAGCGTCATCGAAAGTCGCAACTTGGCAGCAAAGCAGATAACAGAGTCTTAATCATAAACGACCAAAGCTTTGCGTCTTGGATGGTCTCATCCTGTGATGCTGAGATCATATCGATATGCTACCAGCCAAGATATGAGACGATAAGCTCTTGCCCTGGAAATGGTGCTTTGACGTTTTCCCGTTTTTCTTTGGCTATACATATGGACGTGTAGTTGTATCCTATCTCCAGGTAAAGAATGAGGCCTCGGGCATTCCCGTGCTCAAATAGGTTTCACATGACTACGTCTACTCTATGCCCGACAAGCCTCATCTCTGAAATGCTGGAAATAATGGTGGACGTTCTTTGCAGAGGTCGAGATTTAGTTTTGGCTAGTTGAACCATGACGGCGGAAGCTCGAACGATGGTCAGACGCCTGAATCATTCGATTCAGGTAGAGAAAGCGCGCGCATATCACGCGAGATTATCGCCAACAAGGAACGGCCGATGGCCGTAGACGGTATAGCACTTAAACTTCTGGGGAGCACATGTTTCGCGATGAGACCATCTGAAGAAGTCCTAGGAGAATCTTGGGTCTAGGCGTAACATGCGGTCCCAACTAGTGACACGTTGAGCTTGACTGGCCGTTGCTATAACGTTCATGAAAAAAAAGTGTCGTGTTTGAAGGTCCGGTGCATGGAGTCCCCAGGGAACATACCCGCATAAAAGTCACGAGATCCTGATAAAGGACCCCGATCCAAAAAAAATTTCAAACTTTTTGCTCACGTACTTGCTCAACAGCGCATCATGCGTGTTAACAAATCGCGAAATACGCCCCTTATTTAACAGAGTATGGTCTAAAGCACTGAGAACCCCGGTAAACAAAGTCTCCGAAGCTGAAAGTTTCTGGGTTTTCGATCAATGGTTAAACAAGTCTCATCAACCCAACAGTGTAACAGCTCTATATTTGAAGCAGGCGTGCTCAGATTCAACCGAGAAAGAATAACACCCTCATCATTATGTTCTTGTTCTATCAAGATTCTGACAAGTTACGTCTATGTCCCACTCTTGTGAATGGTTTTAGTTGTAGTGTTCTATTTGAATGCGTCCAATGAAATTGGAGGGTATCAAGTTGAAAACAAACGCTTCTAATATGTAACACGAGCCGCGCGAGACGACTACAGTATCAAAGCCAAAGACTGCTCGATGGTTGTTCATCTAATGCGAAGGCAAGTAGTAGTTGGGTGGTTGCGGCGTGTGTAGCAACACCGGGTGTAGAGAGCCAGACGGGTATGCTCAGGGGCGGGTCTGCAGCGTTTGGTGTCCTGCACCATTGTCGTGTGCTCGTGTATCAGAAGCACACCGAGGCTGACGTCGAGATATTTTCAGGCGTTTTCTGGATGCGGGAGTACTTGATAGAGGGTTGCCTACGAAGCAAATCCAAGGTTAGCTTCTTGCCTTGGCTCCGCAATGTCTCGGACTTGTTGGATCTTACCTATCGTGAGCAGAGTCTGAGCATCTACCTCCGTTTGTTAATCCAATAGATGAACCCGCCTACTCCGAAAATAGACGTTGCCGCTATGAAGTATTTGATTAGAGAAAATCGAGCCAGAGGAACCGCGAGACCAAGCTTACCGACAGCCAATGTCTCCAGCACTGTGTGGTCAACGCTCCTCTTCATCAACTGATGGCCAACCTCGACCCCTCCCTCCTGAATAAGCCGCGTGTCGATGACAGGCATGATTAAAGGTGATATGGTTGCTAGCGCTAAACGGCGATTATGAGACAGCGAAGTGAAGAAAACAAAGGCGGAGATACTTCAGGATCACCGGGATCAACAGTCAATACACATGGAGAGAGAGAGAGAGTACCTAAAATAACGCGTAGGTCTGAGTGCCATATATCAAGGAAATCCAACTGGGTCAGTGGCCTGACCATCCCGCACTCGTGGGCGCGACGAGGTGGAACGGGGGCCAAGAAATTCGAAGCGCGCGTCTGGGCCCGTATGGCCAGCTTCCATGAGCGTGGGGTTGGGAATCGGATCATGTCATCTCATTTCGGTTTCAAAAAGGGGGCAATGAATGCAGCGAATTGCTTTACCAAGCCTCAAGAGATGGTCCCATCAAGTAAGGTACAGGTAGTTCCGGGGGGGGGGGGCCTCACACGGGCTGGGCCGAGTCCACCGCCTATCTGGCTGGCAATGCTAAGCCATATGCGAGATTCCACTCTGATTTGCGGATCTGCGAACCTTGGCTGACCAATCCGAAACGATTATTTTCATGGCTGGCTGTCGGGACACTCCGTCTTTTGAGTACGATACGCGCGTCCTTGCGTCTTTGGGGCGCGCGAGTCTCGCCCTTTTTGGCGGGTTGAAGCAATCAACACCGCCAAACTGCTTTTCGCTGATTCGGGCTTGGAGTGAGTCCATTCTGAGGCGTCTTCGCTGCGGGTCACGGTTTCAGTCTCCTGAAACAGGGAGTGGAGGTCGCACAGCCCCCCTGCCTCACGAAGGGCAGGACGTCCCGTCGCACCGGCTCCTCTCCCTAGCCCATCCGCCAGCGACTTGTATTTCATTAGACGACTGGGAGCGGCTCGCCGTCCCAAGTTGGAGGGAAGCCCCTGTCATCCATCATGTAGGCCCCTTGTAATGTGCAACTGAAGCCGAGACGACCTGCATCAAAGGCCGTCGCGTTCTGTGGTACACCAGATGGCCTACCGGTCTTGGTCCGAGATGGATACCTGTGATGGGAACCCGAGGATGCGACCGCTTCGCATGCATGAGAAACCAAGACTCGAATTGGCACTTGGCAGGTGCGGTTGCACGTCTACACTACGACCGCCCAGGCCCTTGGCTTTAAGAATGTCCGGTCCGCCTGCGCCAGCGCAGCAGTTGAGCAGATTCCGCGACACCGCCGGCGTCTTCTGAGGCGACGAAGCGATTCTTCCAAGTCGTACTTATGTCCAGAAGTTTTTCTGCCGGCAATGCTTCATTCACAGTATCTCCGGCGGCGATCCGGGCTGTGTGATCAACTTCAAGCCAGCACCAAACCCGGCCCCGGCCCCGGCCCACCCCCACTGTTCCGGGTACCCACGCTCGGATTACCAAAGTAAGGTATCGTTGAGATCGGCTAGCTGACGCAAATGAGTCCGTACCTGATTGGACGACGTATGGAAAAGAAGGACACATCACCTGTTTTGCGAGATCCCTCATGCTCACGTACGAGGGGCAGGGTCGCATGTCTCATGGCGTATCAACTCAGTGAGGGAGGTTGACCTAGCAGGACCCGGATCGGATTTTCTTCGACTGCATCCTAGCCCCCGTCGATACAAGTCGTGTTCGACACACCAGACAGGACTGCTCTCGTCTTCGCGTTTGGCAGATTGTTTGTCCGTCAGAAAGACGAGGTGTCGATACCGCCTTAAATCATGCATCGCGTCCCGGAGCTGACGCAAGTCGTTTCATGGGCCCGCTCATCCGCGACTGCTCTGTGAGATGCATGTCGCCCCGGGACAGTATCACGATCGCTGTTCCCGGGAAACATGGACACATGTGAAGAACAAAACCAAAACAAGCACAGCCCTTTGCGGGCCCGATAGTATCGTCGACTCGGGTATTCTTGAATGCTGCTTGTGGTGCGTTCAGTTAATAGGTTGCATATAGACGCGAGCTCCCTTGGGCATAACCAGCACCACCATCCGCGATGCGTTTCAAGGCCTGTAAACGACGCAGTGGATCTTTCTAGGAGCCCGAGAATTGCTCAACCCCTTCTCCACATGTTGCCAGCTCCATCGATATCCCGGATTCCCAACCCTTCACTACATAGTAAGCCGCGGTCGACAAAGCTTCACTGCAAGATGATTAGGAAATTGTGAACACGGTCGAGGTAAACGCGCAATCGGCTTGTGGCTAATCATCAACAGTGGCTCCGACGACCACGCCCGACGCCGCCCGGCGGACACCCACGCACAAGAGGTGGGATACCGAAGCCCAAGGTACCAGCACTGTGGACTTTGGCGCGATCGAGGTTCAGGTAGCATTGAACTTTGCAAATGATTGGCCCATGGCGATGTTCGGGTAGACCGAGTGAGTGAACACTGGACGCGAGTATTTGGCCGTATTTAACTAGGTACTTTGACCTATTTGTAACTGAAGCTTTAGACCTACAAAAGTGCACTAACAGCTCCCTCATCCAAGACTTACTCACACCACTAGCTACACTCCCTAGAAACTGAAACAACAATAGAAGAAGTGCCATTAAGATAAGGGGAAAAAATAGAAAGATTTATAGGGTTAGATGTTGGGGTTGGAAGTTAGGGATGTCTTTACAGTAAGGGAGGGATGTGTTCTTGAAGAGCTAAAGGGGGAGGATTATACAAGAGCTAGGTGAGAGAAGTGTTAGTGGTATAGCCAATCAACATTTTAACTCTGGCCAAATAGCTGTACTCGTAACCCCCCCCCCCTTGGACGCCTTGGCCTTAGTCTTGCACTAGACTCTTCAACTCTGGATACTAGCGTTTGAACAGAAGTCGGCGATACACCACGCTACAGTAGCTTGATCGCCTGCCCCATGTTGAAGTCTAATCTTGGACATCACAGAAAGCCGATGTAGTTTTCAGTCGACGGGTACCTCTGCATTGGAGCTGCGGATGAACTTGGGAACATCATAGTTTGCCTCATGCCGAGTTTGATCTCTTTTTCCCTTTTCTACCATGTGATGGAATCGCAGGTTCTGCTACAAAAGAGTGTAAAGGTGGATGGCCCCATCAACGTATGGAGCGATGTCGGGTAAAACTACCACGTACGAAGCGGTCTGTGCTTTCGATAAGCCACATGCGTGGCGGCAACGACAGGGTATCAGCCACACGAAGCTATCCCGAGCTTCACGACATACCTACAGCACGGGGTCGACACGAACATCTTAGTAGACCAACTATCATCAGAATTTCAAGTAGGAGGCTCGGACTGTGTTTGTTGAGAGTTGTACCTGGAATCAAAGCTATCAATATATCTCACAGCTCATAAACAGACATCTCTCCTCCTTCGCCGTCCATCAAGGGGACACCCGGGGCCAGCCAAACCGCCCAGCCGCCCCCCAACCCCCATTCCACCAGTCGCGGTCTCAAGCGCAGAGCGTCAGCACGACGTCCTGCTCCGCCGTGCACGTCTTGACCTGGCTCCCGCCGGGGCTCACGCCGGCGTCCCAGACGATGGCCGGGCAGGTGGCCTGCCGGCTCGCGACGACGACCTTGCTCCCCTTGAACCCGTCCCCGAAGACGGTGCTCAGGTCGTACCACACGGCGCCGCCGGCGCCGGGGGCGTCGAGGGTGTAGGCGAAGACGAGCTGCGGCGCGCCCGTGTACAGGCCGTCGCGCGCGCTCGTCACCTTGAGCGCGCGGCCGCCCGAGGTCGGGTCCCGGGCGAACGTCTCGGCGTAGGTGCCGCCCCGGGCCGCGAGGGGGCCCGCGGCGCGCACGTCGCCGCCGACGGACCAGAGCGAGACCTCGGCCGCGCAGTTGTTCACGACGACGGCCTTGCCGAGGGCCGCGATCGGGGTGGCTGCGGCGAGTGCGGGGAGGAAGGTCTTGAGCTGCATTTTTTCTTTTCTTTTCTTTTGCTGAGGTGGTGATTTGTGTGTTTTTCTTTTCTGTATTTCCTTCAGGGGGAAGGGGAGGCTGGAGGTTCTGTCAAAGGTGATGTGATGAATCTGTGAGAGAACGATTCGTCCTTGATCTTGAGATGCGGATTTCGAAGCTTGGATGGTTTTGAATGTTATGGGGATGGTATTCCATGTAGACGAGGTGGTGACTTGATCCCTAGGCTTATATACCCATTCTTCAACCGTCATTCCCGTCAATCATACCACCGAAGCCATCGCTGTGTCCCCCGCAAGGACCATCACTCATCGGGCGACGACGCGAGGACCAAAGAATACCAATACGAGCGTCGATCAACTAGTGTCACGATTATTCCCCAATCAAGCCGGGACACAAGCTCGCCCGAGGAAAACCCCCATCCCTTTCTCCACAGACTACATTACCAAGGAAGGGAGGGGGGTTCCCATGGAGGAGAGACAACGTGACGATGCTCCGCGGCGACAGTGTCAGAAGGAACACGAACGCATGCTCTCGAGCCGCGTAAAGTAAAATGGACAACCAAGAATGGATCATCCCCCCTCAGGGAGGAACGTTGGCGTGCGGTGTGGTCATGAGTTCGAGACATGATCTGGGGGAATACGAGAATCCCCGCTGCAGCCCGACAGCTGCATGCGACGTTGGCTCCCGAGATGGTCGGCCAGTGACATCGTCGTTGGTCCTTGGGGGATGGGGGGAGGGGATTGGAGGTGGGCTGACATGGAAAGCACTAGAGCAGCTGAGAGGTGGTAATATCTCCTAAAGCTCTAATAGTCTTAGTTGATAGAGAGGTTTAAGTTATGAGGTTCCATGGTATCGTGTTTCTATCTGGAAACTCTATTATCGTGTTAAAGTATTGGGCGTGATACTTTTAACGTGTTTTTCCGACTACCTTATCAAGAGTATCATTGTGTACATGTGCGACCTTCAGAGGGACCGCCTGGACTACGTACCTCAGTGGGCTGACATGGAGGGGTGTTGGCCGATCAGCCGTGTTCGTTCGCCCCCCGCATCCTCGGCGCGGCTCTTCGGAGACATTTGCAAGAGACTGCGCCTCTTTTCTCGTTTGTTTTATTCTTTTTTTTATAGGCATCTGTTCTGCTAGTGTAGTCCCGGGTAATCCGCACCGCGTAAGGGGTGCGAGGGGACTAGCGCCGGGAGGGATGGGCACTCTGCCCTTTGTCGGCCAAAATAGCATCCTGTAAAGTGTTGATTCAGATGCGGATGGGGGCGATGACACTCGGGCACTCAGTGTCGATGACCAGCTCAGACACGGACGGGTATGAGCCCTTGATTCAGCCCAGTCACAATGTTGCGGTACGCATTGGGATGCATCACACATTTCGCTACGAGCTGAACGACGGCCAGGTTCAGTGTCAGAGGACCGATTATAGACAAGTTGTCTCGACTAGGCAAAATGTTTGCAAAGTGCGACCAAATCAGATGGCCAAGGGTCTAGAAGACAAATTGGATTCAATTCTCGTCGGGTATACTCATGATCCACCGTTCCCAACTGCGCCAAAACACCAGTCAAAGCATGGAGCTTTGTCCCATAAATCAGAAAACACCGTGCCTCCCTTGTCGATGTATTGGGTATCTTTGCCTAATAGCAGTGTCCCCAACGCCGGTCCGCATTTTTTAGTTCCTCATCTTCCCTGGTATCCAACATGGAATGGAGGATCAACCTCTAATAGTTTCTCTTGGTACACGTTTCGCTTATGTTCGTCGACTTGCGCAAAGTGACCAGAATGGTGAAAGAAAAAAAAGAAAAAGAAAAGAAGAATAGAATAATGTTCAAGAAAATTTGGGAGACCCAAAGGTTGGCATCGTCGACTCCCCCTTTTTACGTTCTCTTTTGGCGTAAATGAGCCCGCAGACGTTGCAAAGAGTACTGGGCCCATCTGGGCCGGGCCGCCACTCGGGGGTGTCGACGCGATGGCACTTGTGGCAGGCAAACTCGACCTTATGGCGGGATCGGTGGCCAGGCTGGGTGCCGCGGCTTGGGGCGTCGTTTCTGAAATTGACTTGTTGGGCTCCTCCGGCGAGTCTCCGCTTATGGGCAGTCGGGTCGTTCTTCCTCAGGGATTTGATCTCGCTGATGTCCCGGGCGATGCCGTGCGAGAGGCGAGACATAAGGCGGATGTCATCATCGGTGGCCAAGACATGCTCTTTGGAGGACTCGTATCCGCCGGCAATGCCAGGGCTGCTATAGGCGGTGAAGTTGTCGGACAGAAGAAACAGCTGCTTGGCGCCGTTACGAATCTGTAGAAAGGAAGGTGATGTGTCAGAAAGATGGCTAACGGGGTCGACAACATGTACAGAGGGGATGGATGCATCAAAGGGGAGGAGAGGATGCAAGAGTGGGTAGGGCGATAAGGAGGGCGATAAGGAATGGGAGAGGGAAAAAGGGCATAGCGTACGCGTTGATGACTTTCGCCTTGCCTGAGATGGTTCCACGATAGCTTCGCCGGAGAAACCGGGTCTCGCTGGCCATCGTTGCTGGCGTCGCCGTGCGACTCGGTCGGGTTAGCCGTAGTGTGAAAACGGGCTGCCGAAGGGGACGACCCGGGTCTCGGGATGGAAGCGGATCGTGGACTGGGAGGGCCGGAAGGCATCAAACGAACCGGTGGCCCAGAGGCCGGTGGAAGGCAGACGGCGCGCGCACGTGGGGACGCACGGCGAAGGGCGGGAGTCGGGGCGAGGGCCCTTTGGGCGAATGGAAGCGGCGGGCTGGGTCCAGAGGTCGATGGAGCGAGAGAGGCCTGTCGAGGGGACGAGAGATGGATCGACCGATGGTGTGCGCAGCGGACGGTCCAGCGCAGCGGCGGTGGTAGCAGGCGGGGTAGTGCGCAGCGCATGCACTCAAGGTTGAAAATGTGTAGCGACCGCGATCGGTGTTTGTGGTGTTCGATCTTCGGACATGGAACGAGGAATCGGGATCGAGACGGGGTTAATAAGAGGGAAAGTTGCCGTTGCATTGGCGTTGGGGGGGGTGGCGGAGGAGGGGCGAATTCCTTCCTTCCACTTCCGGCTATGGTCTCAGGCCACCGCGGACGGTCAGGAAGGGGGAAAAAAAAAAGATAAAAAAAAAAAAAGGATGGGATTTTGCCAGACTGGACTAAGCGGAAAGGGAAATGGTGGAAGGCAATGATGCACAAGGCGGGGGGGTGGGAATGGCCAGGCTTGTGGACTTGGACCCGGACCCTGAAGAGAAAGCGGTGCGCCTGCCTTGCAGCTAATACGGCCAATGGGGATGCAGTAAGAATAGAACGAAACAGGGAAGGAGACCACACATAGGTAGGTAGGTAGGTACGAGGTATGCTGTACTACCTAGTATGATTAATCAGCCACTGGCGCACTGTGCCGACGACTGTGTACCCAAATCAGCGCTGCTTTTGACTGTGTGAGAAAGTACCGCGTGCTTCACGAGCCTGACCCTCTTACCCCTAATGAATGCCACTTCAGGGCAACGTGTGGGTGGCAACACTGAATGATGGACTGGAAGCCCAACATGAGGACCACATTGCGACACTGTGCTGAGTGTGCCTTACCTAAGGTAGGTAGCTGCCGAGTTCACATATTTGTACAATAAACTAAGGTAGGGACGTACCTAGGTACCTGAGACAGCAAACATTTACACATCAGGTCATTATGGGGGCAAGAGGAGGCAAGAACGCAGCCGATACAGATGGATCTTGAGGGAAGAAAAAAAATAAAAAAGGAGCAAATGTCCCGGAGAGACTCATCCGCTGTCCAGGCCAAAAGGCTAAACACAAGACACTCACACAGGCCAACATTTCGTCCCATCTCCTCCAGGTCCTCGGTTACCGTCATTGCATTACATAAGCTGGCTAGAACCACAGCTTCTCCGGCGTTTCCGCCGTGCTGGACGAATCATGCAACTTGCTTCTCCAATTTCGCCGCTGCTTTTTCTTGCACCGTCCTCCTCAATCATCTATCCCGCGCAACATTGGCTCTCTGCTCTTCGGAGTTCATCCCTCCTCCCTAGGTATGGGTATCCCTGACTATCCGTGATCGACAAGGCCACTGCTACAGCTCATCTCGCTCCTGCTCCTGCTCCTGATCGCGTCCTTGCTTCGGCTTCACGCAGCTCCACGACTCCCTGTCGTCCTTGTCGCCACCAGCGAACCTGATGGCCGACGGGTACGCGCAGAGCGGCCTCGTCGGTGCCTCGCTCTCGTTGCCTCCGCTGACCTTGAACCCCTCCAGCACTGCCGGCGCCTTGTCCTCCTCCACCCACGCCCGCAGCGTCTCCAGCCCCCTGAGCGGGTAGTAGCTGCCGTTGAGCCCGTAGCAGTGGAACACCCCGGGCGCCTCAAAGTGCCGGTAGTAGTCGGCCGCCCCGGCATCCCGCGCGAGCACCCGGTCGTAGTAGTCCCGCGTCGACCGCATCGTCACGCACTCGTCCGACAGCCCGTGCCAGCTGATCATCTTGCCGCCCATCCGCCTAAACTCCGACAGGTCCGGGTCGTCCGCCCCGATGATGCCGTCGTACTCCCGCCGGCTGGTCGCAAACGCCTCCTCCAAATCGCCCACGCTCATCTCCGTCACGTTGTAGCCCCGGTCCTTGCGCACAAAGTTGCGGATCCACTCCGCCGCCACCGGGAACGGCCGCCCCACGCACCCTTGCCCCGCCACGCTGCAGTTGGTGTTGCCCAGCCCGAACCGCCCCGTGAACGGCGCCCCCATCGGGTACCCCTTCGCCAGCCACAGCGGCCTGCCGTCCGCGCCGTGCGGGCCCCGCCAGATCTCCCGGGCGATCTCGGCCGTCTCCGCCGACATGGTCATCGTCATCGTCCCGCAGTCGAGCTCCCTGCCGACGGCGTCGGTCGGGTCGAAGCCGCACTTGTCGGGGTCCGCGATGACGCCGTCCTTGACGCCGTCCAGCTCGTCGCAGGCGTCGATGGCGAACTGGCCCATGTAGATGAGCTCGCACACGTGCGGGTAAAAGTTCTTCTGGTTCATGACGAACTGTGGCCAAAAAGTGCTCATGACCAGTCTCGGCTGGTTGATGGCCGGCGCACCGGCGTAGATGCCGTTGTAGTCGGCCGGGTACCTCTGCGCTTCCATGACGCCCTGCCGGCCGCCCGTCGAGCAGCCGTTCCAGTACGAGTATTTGGGCGCCTTCGAGTAGTACTGCTCCACGACCGACTTGGCAATGACCGTCATGTCATGCACCGACACGTGAGCAAAGTTGGCTACCAACCGCTCATTGATCGTACCGTCGTCCTTGAGAGCCCAGGCCGCCTCCTGCCACGTCTTGTCGCCGAGTCCGGCGTCTGTCGAGCCCGCTGATCCGCCTCGTCAGTCCGTCGTCCATTATTTCGAGGGGGAAACACGAGAAAAAAGAGAGAGATTGACTTGACAGGTTCTGAAACTTACCTGCATAGCCCCGCGCCAACGTCGCGACGACTTGCTCGCTGCCGAACTGCCCTGCTGAGAACCCCCCGCCGCCGACGCCGACGAACCGCTCGTTCCAGCTCTCTGCCGGCGGCAGCCACACCTGCACCCGCGTTGCGTCGTCGAAGCCCGCGTGGACGTACGTGACGGTGACGTTGCAGAAGCTGACGCCGCCCGACGACGGGATGGCTGCGCGACCCTCCGGCGTCTTCGCGCTGAACTCGAGGCCCTTGACTCCGGCCGCCACCACGCTGACGAGGTCTGCGCCCTCGAGCTCCGCGGGAAACCTGAAGGCTAAGGCTTCTGCAGAGCACGGTTGTTGCGCGGCCGCTGATGTCCAGTCTGCCAGGTGCAGCGCTGCGAAGAGGGTCGAGAGGCGCTTCATGGTTTGTTGCAATGTTGGGGTATCCTGTTCGACTTTTTTTTTTCTTTTTCTTTTCCTGTTACTCTTGCACGACAACGACCCTTTAATGGAAATCGACAAGAACGGTATCCTAAAAAAGAAGCTCTCGGAACTGACGTCGAGTCACTTAAGTCCAATTCCAACTGGTCAATGGCCGAGTGAGATGCAGGGGCAGGCAGATGTGCTGGCCTGGTGTTAGTGGCGCCAAGTGCTCAGACCTCGACTGTGACACATGGCAGGACGCCGTCGGATTGATGCGCTGCAAAGACTTTTCCTGCTCAGACGGAATCTCGGGGAGCTCCAAGGTCCCGCCGCATGAGAAAGGGCGGCAATGGAATCGGAGATGTCGAATGCTTTGTTGATGGATCTGCAGGGTCCTGGAGACAGCCTCAATGGGCTGGGCTGCGAAGGATAAACATGCCATGGATACCTAGGTATCTTGAGGTGTGGTACACTGGCAAATGCGGACCGGCCAGACTTGGTTCTCACGGCCTTTCCTTACCCCGCAGCCCCCAACACTAACTACCTGGTCACCTAGTCACATGCGAGCCGTCGCGCTGGTCTCTTGTTGTTCTAAAACAGCGCTGGTGAGGCTGGGAGGGCTGAGTTGGCAAGCGCCAAAGAGGAGATGGACACCGGCATCCACCCCGTTCATGTGCGTCGCAGTCCGATGTACGGGGTTCGAATGGGACTTTGATAAGCCTCCCAAGTTTATTTGCCTTTTGTGGTTGTTTCTGAGGATGGCTGCATTAGGATAGCTTGAATCGAGCTAAGGGGGGGAAGGGGGACAGAAACGGTCTACACTACCTGGCCGTTGCTGGCACGCACAGACACGGGCCGAGTAGCAGGAAATCAGCAGGGAATTAGGTTGAGGTTTGTTGTCCGCTTGCCACGCGGCGTACGTCTGTCTCTGCCACGGCCAAAATGCGATGCGACCTTCGTAACCGGATGATGGTCTCTGCATGAGCCGTCCAGTCCCAACCCGACACATGGCCCTATCAACAAGTGTTGATGCCGTCCGGCGGGTTTTTGTAGAAAGTCCGAGACGCTCCCCTTCTCCCCTCGATGGGCCTGGAGAAGAAGGACGCCACGAGATACGTGGAGCCCTTTTGGGTCCCTTGAAGAATCTGTCGAACGGACAGTCTGGCGGACCGAAGCCCTCGATCAATGCATTGTCGTACTCATCCTTTGCATGGAACTAGCTCAACTCGGGACGCCTGGCGCCGGCTGCTGAGTTCTCCATTTCCAGGGTTGGGACATGATATGTCATTTGCACAATCCCATCAGGCAGAGTTGTTGGACAATGACCCAGCCGAGGTGTAGCCGCCATCAAAAGAGTAAAGGGCGCAGGGACGTCTTGAGCCATGGACCAAGAGGAAGATGGGTTGCAAGTTTCTGGGCTGTGTGATGGAGGTGGGTACTAAGGATATTGCCTTTATGAAAAGGAAAACAAGAAGAAAAAAGAAAAAAAAGAGATGTCTTTGTTGGATGGCATCCGAGTTTCCTCTTCACTCTGGGAAGGAATCGAGCTCAGACCTTAGGCTTCACCCTGTGATGATAATCTCTGATGAGGAACGACAAGGATACTCTTCAACACCCGTCGTAGCTTTGGGTAAAAATAAAGCACAAATCACTATCTATGTCTAGACAAGTGATGTTATTTCATTCAATGCTTATTGGTCTGTATGATCCTCTTGTGAACTCTCTCCCCCGGTCTGAGTCCTATTCGTTGCGCTCCCAGCTATCTGACCGCTCACACGGTGAGGGTTCTGTGATGAAAGAACATCTGCCGGGCTATTCACCAGCCTTGCTACTCTGAGTTTCTATTTGTTTCTTTGCCCGCTGAATGGAATCTTTGCATGTGCCTATCTATATACCTACCTCTGAAAATGATTCAAGTCCCTGATTCGCATCTTGATGGCTCGTCTCGTCAGCTCTATCGCCAGGTCAACCAGAAGAGAAGAGACGACCCCTTCCCGCTTCTAGCAACCGCCATCTTCTTCCTGCCGCAAGCCATCTTCTTCCACTACGTCCCGCGTGGCAGGTCCTTCCCACAGAAATCGCCTGTCAAGCAACTTCCTTCTCCCGTACATGCTCCCACCCCCCGCCTGCTCCTTCCCCTTCGCCTCACACCTCGCAGCGAATTCTCATCTAGCAGCTCCGCTTTCCACCTGCCCCCGGCCGTCGTGCTTGATCTAGGTACCTGGGTAGGTACGTCCTCTCACAACGGTAAGCCCTTTCTATTTACTTTCTTCAACACTTACCATCATCTCACAGCACTCACTCGGTAATCTTGGCTCCTTTTCGTCCCCCTTCTCTTCCCACACGCGCGCTTATACGGAACGAACCCCTCCCGTTCTCTCACAGTCTATCCCGAGTTTCGAGCTTTTCTACTTTTCGCGAGTGTCTTCCTCGTTTCATGCCGTGGAATCTCACCCCTGACTCACTTTGTTTTTCTAGATACCAGCATTCCATAAGTCGGCGCGACTGAGCCCGTCAATATCCAAAGCATCGACTCAATCGCGCGGTAAGCTGTCGTGCCCCAAAACAGTCGTGGTAGGCCACTCAATCCCCTGTTCTACCATAGTCCTTCGTCGTCGTCATGACCTCCGTTTGCTTTGCATGATGAACATGATTGATATAGGACGTCTGAGGCCCCGAGTCCCTGATCAGTCAACACTTTCAATCCGAGTCAAATCTCCCCCGTCCTTGCTGCCTACTATTCATCAAGCAATATGCCCAAGACGTATGCTGACCCCAAGTTAGCATTGCTAGTACCCCCATTTTATACCAATTCTTGGCCTCAACGGTTGTCCCTCTACCCGAGACGTTGCTTCGACGCGGTAAGCCCCTCCTGTCTCCTCTCTGTCTATCGTTCCGAGACTCCAGCATCACTTGCCTGGCCCGACATGCTTCTCATGATGACCGAGATCGTGTTTTATCAAGGCGAGTCTCGATGAAGGCCTTAGAGTCCTTTCTGGTCGGGGCTGCCTCCTCATCTCGGTCACTAATTCCAATCGATCCAGATCCGCTTGCTAGCATCTTGGAACCTCACAAACCCCCAGACTGGTAATTTGCACGGATTGTAAGTACCCTGGCCTTGCGATAGTAAGTATTTCAAACTGTCGTGTGGCACTCACCGTCAACATTGTCCTCTCGATGCTTTGCCAGCTCCTTCGATGAGATGGAGCACGGTGCATCGGCAACCTCCAATCCTTTGCTAACAATGATCTCAGGCTATCAGCCTCCTCGTAGGCTAAGAGACGTTTCAGGAAAAACATCCACCAGCGTCGGGCCCAGGGAATTGGCAATTGTTACTCTCTTATGCGCTCATATTGTTTTCGGCGTATTGTCTTGCGAACCTCGTCGGCTTACACGGTCCTTCTGATCGACCTTTCTCTTGCTCACGGCTGCCCGTAACGCTTCCCTCCCGTTGACCATCTTCTGGATTGATCAGCTAACTGAATCAGTCCGCTGTAACGTGCAACAACCTGTCCTGCTTTCGTCTGCAAAAACTCAATCCGACGGGGTAGGTTCCCGATTGTTCTCTCATCTTCATATGCCATCGCCGCCCCCGAGACTCACGTTCTCATGAGCGACAAGGCTTGCAGTATAACTGAACAGAGACTTCTTTTGTTTCCCCATTTCCCTCAGCGCGGAAGTCGCAAGGCAACTCAACTAACATCCTATCTACCCAGGCAGCTCGCAAACCCATCACAGCCACTTCCCGGCTCAAGCACCCCAGCATGCCCGATAGCGAGCGGGACTGGTCTAATCTCGGGGCCATAATGGACACCGCCCCCGTCACCCTGTCCGATATGTATGACATGTTCCACGATGCCGTTGCAAAACATTATCAAGAAACTGGCGAGAGTGCGTGTAGCTTCAGACGTCCCCCTTTTCCCTTACCGCTATATGCGCAATCATATGTGCGGAAGAGGTCTATACTGATTGATATCGCGCTTCTCCGCAGACATCACGTACTCCTACATTAACGTTGTCGGAGCATATGTCGACTGGTTGATCTGTAAGTATTTTCTCCCTCCCCCTCTCTCCCTCGTGATATCAACCTGTTTCGAGCCACGGGCTTGACGCTGACTTGCAACCCCCAAACAGGGTGGCGAGAGTGTGTGCTCGCCCGCCTCGACGGCCAACCGCTGCCCTCCTTTCCCCAGGACTGATCGCGCATAAGTGCAAAAAGAACGGAAAGGTGGAGGTGTCTGGAGAGAACACATGTTTCATGGTGGACAGGCTGTGTGGAAGGGGGTTTCGAGTAGAACATAGGCCTCATCGAATATGAGTCCATGGACAATACTGCGGGTCTTCCAACTGCCCATGTGATGAAAACGGCAGTTCCTGTAACATAACAAGCCGTCACCAGACTAAAGACATCACCTGCCTCTAGCCGGTTCGGCGCCACTCGACTCCCTGCAATGAATCCAGGAATGCTTTGATATACAGTGGCAAGTGTTCTCATGGTGTCTTTGACACCCATCCCGTGTTATACTGCCAATGCATCAAGCATGTTGTGTTGCGTCAGTGGACAATAGGCTTGAAAATCTTTGGCTGTGCATTGTGGCAGGCGTCTTTGAGGTATATTTTACAAGTATTGAGTACATTGAGGGAATCCTTTTCGATACCCCGTCTCTAAAAGTTTGTCGCAAGACACCCAGTCTACATCTATTGATCATACATGAAAAAGGAAAAGAAGTTTATCATGGAAAGACCGTTGGCCGGCCTGACGGTCCTTACTCCAAGAGTCTAGAGCAGAGCGGCAATGAGGACACCCGCTGCGGCAGCAAGCATACTAGAACCAAGGCGGTCCGCTGCATTTCCGCTGACCTGAACGGGGGGCGATGAAGTCTTGGCAGGAGATGCAGCGGTGGTCATGCCGGGAGGGGGGCCTACTGGAGGGTACATAGCCGGGGAAGAACTGACCGGTGAGGCGTCACCGGAGAGAGAGCTGTCGGAAGTAAAGCCGGCCGAAGGAGAGTTGCCGAAGGGGGGGTAAGCTGGGGGAGAGATTCCAGAGGGAGATGCCGGAGGGGCACCGATTGGGGGAGCGCCAGCCGGGGGAGCACCAGCCGGGGGAGCGCCAGACGGGGGAGCGCCAGACGGGGGAGCGGCACCATAGGGAGATCCCGGGGATACACCATACGGGGGAGCACCAGACGGGGGAGCACCAGGCGGGGGAGCACCAGACGTGGGAGCGCCAGACGGGGGAGCGCCAGACGGGGGAGCACCAGACGGGGGAGCACCAGACGGGGGAGCACCAGACGGGGGAGCACCAGACGGGGGAGCACCAGACGGGGGAGCGCCAGACGGGGGAGCGGCACCATAGGGAGATCCCGGGGATACACCATACGGGGGAGCACCAGACGGGGGAGCACCAGGCGGGGGAGCACCAGACGGGGGAGCACCAGACGGGGGAGCACCAGTGGGGGGAACGCCGGCCGGGGGTGCAGGTTGAGAGTTGACAGGAGGAGTAGACTGATTCCCTGCTGGAGGAGTGCGGACAGGCGGTGCAGGAGGTGTGCTGGGGGAGACAGGGCAAATGGTCGTAGAGACGGCGACCACCTCAGTGGTGACGCGAGGAGTGGGAATGCAGCCAGGAGTGTTGCCCTGGCAAGCAGTGATGGTGCGAAGATTAGTGGTGTAGACGACTGAGGTAGTCCAGGACGTCGGTAGGGCGGCGGGCGGTGGAAACACAGGCTCGGTTGGCTTCTCATTGACGGGACACACCGTCGTGGAAACTGCAAACGTCTTGGTGGTGATGTATGACTGGCCGGAGCAGCTCGCCTTCGGTGGTGTGCACCCAGTGACCGTCTCGATACGTGTCGTGTAGATTGTGGAAGTGGTCATATCGACTGTAGGGCTTGCAGCGACGGGTGCGGTTGAAATCCCACTCACGGGATACACGATGGTCGAAATGGCAATCGTTCGGGTAGTGGTGAGGGGCCTGAGGGGGCAATCGGTGACAGAAGGAGGGCAGCGGGTCACAGTCTCGACGCGAGTGGTGTAGAGGGTAGATGTAGCCAGGTCATTCGTCGGGATAGGAACGCTGGGCTGGTTGGTTTGCTCTGTGACGGGGCACACGGTTGTGTAGATGGCGATGGTCTTGGTTGTGACATAAGGTTTATCGCGGCAGTCAGGGGAGGAAGGCGAGCACCTTGTGATGGTCTCGACACGAGTTGTATAAATGGTGGAAGTCGTCATCTGAGTCGTCGTTTGGGTGGTAACGGGCCTGTTAGACTCTTCGGTAAGGGGGCAAACGGTAGTTGAAATGGCAATCGTCTGGGTAGTGGTGATGATTTTGGGAGAACAGCTGACAACATTGGGAGCGCACTGAGTCAGGGTCTGGACCTGAGTTGTGTAGATGGTCGAGGTGGTGAGCTTGGGAATGCTGGTAAAGGTGGTCAAAGTGGTTTTATCGGTAGCAACAGGAGTGCTCGCCTCAGAAGCAATGGTGGTCATGGTGGTTGAACCCTTGTTGCTACTGATAACGAAAGAAGTACTTGTCTTGGAGGTGCTCGCTACTGAAGAACCGGAAGTGTTGGCGGGTGATGTGCTTGTGGCAGTGGAGGAAGTACTCCATACCGAAGAAATGAAGGTAGTCGAGACTGAGGTGCTTCCGGACCCAGTAGTGGAAGCAGAACTCGTCTTCGAGGAGATGCTACTGCTAGTAGTCGATGAAGTGGTTCCTGCCGAAGAAATGAAGGTAGTGATGGCTGAAGAGCTGCTGGCAGTAGCGAATGTGCTAGTCCCGGAGGAGGTGGTAGACGCTGTGTTGCTGAGTGAAGTTGAGGGGCCCATTACTGAAGAAACGGAAGTACTGGATGCTGACGTGCTGCTGGTGGCGGGATAAGTGTTTGATTTGGATGAGATGACAGTTGAAGAGACGCTGCTGCTATCAGAGGAAGAAGAGATTGCAGAAGAGGGCGAAGCAGATGATATACTGCTGATAGTAGTTGATGAGGTGCTCTCTACAGAAGAAACGGGGGTAGTAGAGGCTGAAGTGCTACTGCCCGAGCCCGTGGAAGTGCAAGTAGTGGAAGCGGTGCTTGACCCGGATGAGACAGCAGAGGAGACGGCACTAGTAGTGGTAGAAGAAGAGCTTGCAGAAGAGGAAGCACTAGATGATGTGATTTGGGTGGTTGATGAGGTGCTCCCTACTGAAGAAACGGAGGTGGTGGAGGCTGTGGTGCTACTGCTCGAGTGCGTGGTACTGCCAGCAGTAGAAGAAGAGGTCATTGTGGAGGACGCAGTAGATGATGTACTGCTAAGAGTAGTCGACGAGGTACTCCATACCGAAGAAACGGAGGTGGTGGAGGCTGTTGCGCTACTGCTCGAGTGCGTGGTACTGCCAGCAGTAGAAGAAGAGCTTGCAGAAGAGGAAGCACTAGATGTGCTTTGGGTGGTTGATGAGGTGCTCCATACTGAAGAAACAGAGGTGGTGGAGGCTGTGGTGCTACTGCTTGAGTGCGTGGTACTGCCAGCAGTAAAAGAAGAGGTCATTGTAGAGGACGGAGTAGACGATGTACTGCTGGGGGAGCTCGTTGTGGAGGACGCAGTAGATGATGTACTGCTAAGAGTAGTCGACGAGGTACTCCATATCGAAGAAACGGAGGTGGTGGAGGCTGATGTGCTGCTGCTAGAGTGCGTGGTACTGCCGGAAGTGGAAGAAGAACTCGTCTGGGAGGACGTCGTAGAGGTAGTCGAGGATGTGGAACTGGAATCTTTGCTGGTGCTGGTGACGACACTCGACGAGGCAGAGGTGGTCGAGGGGCCCCAAGTCGTGGACGAAGAAGAAGTGTCGTGGGCCGCAGTCGTGCTGACAGCGGTGGACGGTGATGTGGTGCTGGTGATCCACGAGGAAGAAGTGCTCGTGGTGGCGGGGACGGTGTGGGTCAAGCTGTAGGTAATGCAGGAGCAGGCGGATGAGACATCCTTGACGTTATCTAGACAGTTGCCGAAGACTGTGGGAATGGCCTGCGGAGCGGTGGTAGTTCCCTGCAGGAACTCGACGCAAAAGACATTGGCCTTGTCCTTGAAGCGGTCGTCGACGAGGTTGTTGTAGCAGTTGTCAGTGTCCTGTCATATCTTGTCAGTTTTTATCGAGAGGAACGACCCGCATGCATGCTCAACTCGCCATCCCAATCCAGGAAAAGATTTGGAAGAAAAGAGAAGGTTCACGTGGGAGGGATACATACGCATTGGGGGTACTGATTGGCGTTGACAGAGACCAGAGCAATGGCTCCCAGTCCCATGTAGATACCACGCATGTTGCCTGTGGTTTCTCTTTCCAGAAGAGGAAGGGTATAATTATAAAAATGAAAGCTGAACAGCTGCTTCAAGAGCGAGAGAATGGGTAAGCTGTAATGAGCACAGGATAGAGAGAGGAGAGGGGAAATGTCGACAAACTGGGCGCCAAGAGTTGAGCTTTAATAGATTACGACAGACGATGAAGCTGTATGGGCGGCTGTTTTCCTTCCTCCTAGGCCGGGATGCTGTGTAAGTGATGAGACCTCTAGCATCCGCCGCCCATTCACACAAACATCCCGTCATAGTATGGAGCACGGTAACCCTAGTTGCCAGGAGCTTAGGGCCGCAGATGGTTTGTTGCCTGTCGACCACGGCCGCACCAAGGCAGCATCGCGATGGTCACCCAGAGGTTGCGGCGGTAGTCTAGCGGCGGCGCTTTCGGGACGTATGGAATAACACACAAGGACGACTCGCTAGCCTCACATTCACCGGTCAACGGTGTGTGTGTATGTGTGACTTGTCAGGCCCGTATACGTGCAGTACAGGCGGGTGGCGTCTTCTATCCGCCGGTACCTGTGCCCGGGTGACATGGTAGCTCCATGGCGCCTTTTAGACGGTCCACGAAAAGGACGCCGACGGGATGAGGGTGAAACATGGTCGACGGGGAGAAAAGAAAATGGCCTATGATGGGGGGAAAGGTGGGAAGCGATGACGCGAACGAGTTCAGGTTGGTGCTGGCAAAAGGGGCGGCCCGGTTGATGCCGACGATACCGTTGAAAGGAATCCGGAGGATCGACGACAACGGGTAAAAGTGGGACTCGCTCGGGGGTTCTTTCTCTCTTTGCCTGGTCTTTCTTTCTTATGGGGCATAGGGAGGTACGGACCTAATTTTCTAGAAGGAAAGAACGTTTCGTGTGGTCCATCGGCGATTGTACTGGCAGGCACCTTTTCTCTATTGCACTTTCCTCCTAAGATCCCTAGATACCTACCTTAGGTCAAGTACTCACTGGTACCTAGGTAGGTAGGTACTACCGGTAACCAGCTGCTAAGCCAGGGGCTGCTGCCCAGACTGTCAAAGAACTAAGACGACGGTCCACAGGGAAAGGGGAAGGCTTAGCCACATTGGGACGGATGAGTGGGGCGCCTTCACCTAGGTAGGTACCTAGGTAGGCAGTTGGTAGACAGGAGGCCACCGGCTGTCGGCCTAGATGAACATGGAAACCACGATCGATTGCTCTTTCCTTGTGTTTGATATCGGTAGGTAATAGAACGTACCTGTCGCACGTGACTTGTGTGGTCGGTCCATTCTCTCATTGGGGGTAGGGAAGGAGACAGGAAGGAAGGCGTTTCCACCTTCGAATGTCGGGTGGAATTTGGTGATTACCTAGGTAGGTACCTAGAAGCTGAAGCTTTTTTCCCGGCCGCCGTCGAATCCCTTAGTTTGGTTGACCGTCGCCCGGTGACAAGTGGCGCGCCTGTTTTGCTGATGGAATCCTTCCTTCCATCTCCGTTTCATCCCCTTCCGCTTGTTCTTGTGTTGATTTCCATGCCTCTTGTCTTGTCAGTCGTCCCACAAGGCTTGACCATCACATCAGCCCCCTGCCCCCGTCTAGTAGAACTGTATCCATCGTCCGCTACGCTCTTCTGTCAAGAAAAGCCCACGTGGTCGTGCCCGCCTCGGTGTCTGCCGGATCTTGCGACATCCATCCGTTTCCGCGTCCCACAAACTTAGGTACTCGGTCATCCCGGCCTGGCTCCCGGCTACCGGCGGCCGGCAGCCATGCACCAAGCTGGCCAAGGGGGAACCGACACCTCGATCCTTTTCGATCCATCATGCCATTGAAGATTCTTCGAACTTGATGGGTAAGAAATGGTCGCCCTCTGGCTCGACCCGGCTGCTTCATGACGGCTCCAGCTTTTCTCGCGATTCTCACCCGCCACTCATTCCTTTGTTCTCCCCGCCGGCGATCCTTAGCTTAGGTTCGAAACAGACACCGTCGGTGATAAGACGTCACGGCAGCCCCACTTCTGACTATAGAACATTTGTCGTTTCGTTTCACGTTCGAATGGCCCTAAAAGCGGGAGTATTTTTGATGTTCTGCGGGTTCACCTTCCAACGGATCGAGGAAGCCTCAAAGAAGAACCAAAATCTTCACGTGGTCATGGGACAACAGCAGCCAAACGGACCCGCATGCCCCCGGTACCAGGTTCTCACATCATCCGACACTGTACTGGATTTGATTAGCTGTGGGCTGGGTCTAATCGGCTCGGTCTGGCAACCACTTCTTTCTTTCTAGTCCACTCCGGTTCAGATCTGGATTTGGAAAGCTGATCGGGTCAAACATACCGCTTCATCCCTGGGGTCTGATGTCACAATGATCCACTCGAAGAGCATCTAGTAACCCTGGGGACAAACTGCAAGGCAGGTTAGCATGCAATAATGATACCCCATTATCGTAGGCACAAAGCCGCGACGCCCATGCCGACATGTAGGTACCCTTTCTACAACTCATAACCGTCCATAAATGAGCCCTCACCAGATTGGTTGCAAATAGGTTGTATGGCAATGCGGCCCCAGGCTTGGCTTACAAAATGCGCCAACGGAGACTCTTGAACGGTCCAAAGTAATTCAACCGTCGGCCATGCCGTCACTATTATAACTACACCAGATGGTATTAGATATACTACATAACTACTCCAAGCCCCCTAGTCCTAAAACCACTTAATTCATATTGTATATTTCGCAGTCAGGCTTAATTCCAATTTCGAAATAGAACAATGCTTCTAGGGGTCTGTTGTGAAATGTTTGCATGTGCTGATGATATATGATAAAACGGGGGATTAGATAGACAATTCATCTACGGTTTAGATAAAGAATTTGAAGAAAACAGAAATCTAGCTAATGTGGCCTGATGCAGTGGCTGGTGGTGAGAGGAACGGGACGTCACCTCACATATTACCGCTGGCTCGAGTTGACGCTCAGATCCTTGAACAAGCGTCAGTTCTGCTGGATCAGCGATGTAATCTAATAATCCAACTCTTGAATAGACTTTTTCATGAGCTGATGTTTCAGCAGCCCGTGGATTGCAGCTTGACAGACTGCTTGACAGCACCATCCAGCTCTTCGACAGATATTTGACCCTGCCCACTACCCTGAGTGGTCATTGTAAGGGAGTTGTTGATGATCAATGTGAATTTGCCTCCATTAGAGTTGCATCCAGACCGAAACTCAGTGTCGAGCTCGTTGACGAATGCAGTCGACAGGTCTACCGGGCCCTGGAAAGGCCATTCCATATTAGAGGTACCGTTGTTGCCTGCAAACTTGTACTGGTTCTGGTTCTTGGCCCAGGCACCCTCAGTCAACTTCACGTGTCCTTTGTAAGTGCCGCTATGATGGCGTCAGTCTCCTTCGTTCAAAAAGTAGTAAAAGTGCTTATAGTGTTTCACGCACCTCAGGATAACAAGCTGTCTGTCAGCACTTGTCTCCAAGCCAACCTCGATTTGGCATTCGACCTGGACTTCGGGCTGTCCGGGATCTAGAGAGTTCAATCACTTAATAAGGGCGCCTCATTATCAGCCAGCCAGAACTCACAAATTGAAGCGTTCAGCGCTTTGTAAAGCACTTCGAAGGTACCATCAGACGCTAGTTTCCCTTCAAGGGAGCCAGGCGGGCACCCGTCTCCGGTGTAGTTGACGCTAGTAACAAAAATAGGGGTGCTGTCTCCCGCGTTCTGTCTCTCTACGACACCGCTGAGAGGACTGCAAATCACAGTCCCAGCAAAGACGAGAGCGACAGCGGACGGTAAATAGACCATGGTGGCGATAAGAGCTGATTGACTCAAGAGTAAGAGGTATCAAAGGCAATCGGGACAATACCAGCCGGGAACAATGGTGAGAGGGAAATTGATAGTGATCTTATCCCTTTACATAGGCCGAGGAAGCGCTTATTTATCAATGTTTATTTTTCCTAAATTTCATCTTCACAAAGCTAGAAGATTCCGGGTTGTCCGAAATTAAGTCAACAAGAGATATCACAATCATAAAAAATAGCTACAACAGTTGAAAAACATAACGGTCAAGAGGTTTCCTAGTGCTTTAATTAAGTTTCAAGTTAATCATATATAATTATACAAAAACGTTATTACCAGTATAAAGCATGGAAAAAAAACAAGAAGAAAAACTTAAATAAATTAGACAGCTATCTAACTTTGATCTTAATATTCCCCCTTTTGTATAAGCGCTAATGCTACTGTTCTGATTAATCTACCCCACATTTAAACTCTACATAACAGTAGCAGGTAAATTGCGGGTGTACTTTTGGTATTTTGCAGGTGTCTAACCGCTTCTGGTAGGCACCGCCACTACACCAGCCACTCTCTCTTTTCCCAGCCAGAATATCCGTATCATATTCCTAATGTGAAATCTAGCCAACCCATACCCTAACCTGAATCCTAACCTCACCCTAGCCCAAATCCTAACCTGCCTACTTTATAGATTAGTGGGCTAGGGTGAGGTTAGGATTCAGGTTAGGGTATAGGTTGGCTAGATTTTGCGTTGGGAATATGATATTCTGGCTGGGAACAGAGGCTATACCTAATCAGGTTAGACACCCACAGAATACCAAAAGTGCACCCGCAATTTACCTGCTACCTACATAACCGCCTCTTCCTGTCCAGTCTACTGGGACTCGGATCTGTACCCGAAAGCTGGCCGGGTCAAGCATGCTGCTACATTTCTAGAGTTTAATATTACAACAATGTGGCGAAACCCCAAACTCTGTATTGTGGGGATTCCTGACTGACATGCACTTTGCAGGCCATCCCCGGAGACCGGAGAAAAGCTGTCAATCGCAGCCTCCATGACCCTTGGGTCCTCAAGCATCCTGGAGGGGCAGAGTCTCGTCAAGGACTTATTTGCTTCATGTGGCGAAGTGGAACTGAGATGAGAGCTTCGCCTTTCAATGATCGAAATGTCATGCCTCAAAGAAAACGGAGGTCAAGACTCTCATAGCCAAGACTTCATGAGGGCTGGATTAGGTTTCAAGTCGATGACGATCAAAAAATACCTGGTGTTGTGTGTTTCTTGCTTGTAATCTAGATAATTCTCAGCTGAACGTGTCAACATCTTTTCATGTAACGGACCCTTGGGTTCATGCATTTGTGGTCTAACACGATGACTGGAAGCGTGGATGTAGACGTCGCAAGCCGTGCGTCAATCGCTTTCCTAAATACCATCGAAGTGGTGACCATCTATGTGTCAGAGGGAAGACAGCAAGCTTTGATCTGCCTTGGCTACCTTCCATCCAAGGGATTACCAACTCGTCTCATCTATGGCGAAGACGTAAGGTCGATGCAATCGCTTGCGGCAGATGAACGCTTGCGGCAGATGAACGCATGACATGATCAGGCACGCCCGCCTCTTCGGCCGAGACCATCAACGAGTCCTCCCCCTCCTCGCCCCACGCCGAGATCCCGCCGCCTCCAACAGGGACCTCGCCATCGAGCCTGCTCACCCTCCATTGCCCGCTCGAGGGGTTGTACTCAAGCAAGTACACGGCCTCAGGCTTGCCCCCGCCGCCGTACGCCTGCACGATCTCCAGGTTCGGCTCGCCATAGTGGCCCATGAACTCCAGCTCGAGCTTCACCTCCGTGCGGTCCCCAGCCTCTTCCCGGAACGGGATGACGAACGGCTCCGCCCTCACCACGCGCCTGCTCCCCTCCATCCTCACGGACTGGAGGAACGTCGCCGGCGTTCCGTCGACGTCGACCCCCCGGACGCCGACCTGGAGCCTCGCTTCCCCCGCCGCCCGCTCGACCTCGACGACCAGCCGCCGCCGCAGCACGAACTCGGGGATCTCGAGCCCCAGCTTCCGCATCACCCTCGCCATCAGGTCGTCCGCCTCGGACCACAGCCGCAGCTCGGATAAGTGGTCCAGCGGCGTGCTCTGCAGGTTGCAGACCACGAGCCGCCCGCCGTCCGGGCTCCCGCGGCTGCGCTTCTTCCTGCCCACGGCCTCGGGGATCGTGCACGCGGGCGGGACGGTGAGAGACGAGCCGAGGGCGAGGCAGAGGTCCGCCTTCCGGGCGTGGTCGCGCGCGAGCCGCAGGGGCTCCGCGGGGAGGTGCTCGCCAAAGTTGACGATCGTGTCGAGGAGGACGCCGCCGCAGACGGCGCACTTGCGGCCCGTGCGGTGGTCGTGCACCGTCTTCTCGTAAGTCGCCACGGCGCGGAAGTCTACGTGGCAGGATCAGAGCCCGTGTCTCGGAGACGCAAGGATTCAAATCTGCAAGTGTCGTCATGGATGCAATGGGCTTTCATACCGCGAATGTACTCCTTGGCGCAGTCTTTGCAGTACTCCTTGTTGCTGTTGCCGTGAAGCTCCGATATCCTGTCCTGTCACCGCGTTGAAACATAAACGTCAGCGGCCCAGAAGCCCATCGACACGGCGTGCACTCACTGGCAGTATGCCGCTCTTTCTGTGGAGCCCGTCGCAATTCTGGCTGACAATGTACTTCAAGATGCCGCGGCTCTGCAGCTCAACAAGCGCCATGTGCGTCTTTGTCGGGATAGCCTGCAGCGTGCTTACCGTCTTCTCGGTCCTCTTCCGCCCCTGGGCCCTCAGAGTCCAGGCGCGCTCGGGGCCTCGGAAATTGGGAATCCCTAGACTCACACGTGAGATTCCAACCCGGTTCAAGGTTGCGGGGGAAGAGAGTTGGTGGCCGCGCCTCTCTCTCTACGGTTGATTGGAGATAGAGACGTACCGGCGGACGTGGAGATGCCTGCACCGGTGAAGACGATGAAGTGCTTGCTCCTCTTGATTTGATCTACGAGTGTCTGGGCTTTCGCGTCTACCTGGCTCTCAGGCTCGCGCCGCTCTTGCTCGGCGACCCTGGGGGCAGCGTTGGCCATCGCGATTGGTTGTTTCTGTCCGCGCACTGTTTTGTGTTAGTTCTCAGCACCCTCAAAATAGGAGGCGGGCAATTGCGTTTATATGTTGCCCGGCGCCGAGCCTTATGGTAGTCTATTGGGATAATGAAGTGGAGTTTTGAAGCTGTTCCAAGGAGTGCGTGACCTGAGTGAGCCGAGTTGCAACGAGTTTGAACGCCATTGGACACAGGGACTACTTTGCAACAAGGCAGCCGTTGCTGCCTGGAATGGACATGGAGAGACTTTGTTGGCGCTTACACAGAAGCTGTTATAAATCGTTGATCGCAGAAACAACAGAACAAAACGTGCTTTACTTGTGCGGCAACCATGTTGCGACAATTATTACAGGAATATCATCGTCTCTTGATACCTACTGATTTTTGACCCAGTGAATGGTATTTAGCAACGTCAAAGTATGCGTGTTTGTGTTTTTGGGCTGATGAATCGAGTAAAGCTTGTAGGACGACATTTGCTCGGTCTGGCAGTCTGCCACAGCGTGATTTTTTTGCAAGCTCACGCCTTCTGGAGGGGGGGGCTTAGTTGCTTCGCCGCGAAAGCCATAGAGTGATGGAGCTCGTTGAGTTGATGTACCACTGCTTAGGTATTTTACTAGAAACCCTGGCACTGACCTTACGGGCGCTTGTCCAATCTTTAGCACGAGGGCAGAAATGACACACGTTTGTTTATTTGTTTGTGCTATTTAACGCCGAAACGTTCCAAAAGAGGACAAAGGACGCCTAGAGTAGGTAGCTAACAAGAGTGTCTATATACAAAATATACCTGCCACGGCCTATCGTTATATCAGACCCCATCGTCAACCATGCCTAGGATTTCAACTAAAATTGTTCCTGCTATCAACGCCCGACACACGTCTAACTCCGCCATTTGATAGAAGATTCTAGTAAAAGAGAAAAAAGAAAAAAAGGTCTTCAGCCCTCTTTTGGTATCTAATCTTCTATCTTGCGTCTGTTCTTCGGTGAACTTTTGGTGTTGGCGAGATGTCATGCACGTCATGCTTGTCAGCGTAAGGGCGTAGCACGGCTGGGCGACAACCACCATCGCCTTCTAATGGCTTCTATGACCTCCTATCTGTCTTGAATTCCATCTCGATTAGATGAAGAGGTTTGAAGAAAAGGCGCGAGCTAACAAATGGACATTCGCATAAAAGGAGGACAATAACACCTTTGGAAACAATGGACAATCCAAATCATCTCGACATCTTGTCTTATCCTTCAATCATTATTTTACCAACCACACGATGTCGCATCTGACATCTGTGCTCTCGCAAACGCTCCAGTCGATCACTGTAACCAAGATCCGTGAACTTGAGAAGCAGCGAGCACAATACGAGACTCGCAAAAGCAAAATTCTACAAGATGCCGACCTCCAGCTCAGCCGGGGCGATCGCATCAGCTGCCTGCTCCATGGCGTAAAGGAACTATACCGCAATGAGTACGATGCAACCAGCGGCGTCGACAACTCCAAGAGTCTCTTGGCTCAGTCGAAATACGATGCTTCGGTGCCGCCGCGCATGCTGCAGTCGTCCGAAGATATGCTGCGTGCCAAGCTCGATGTGCAGAGCCACAAGCTTAGCATGGCTCACCTGTACTCGAGCCTTGTGACGGAATGGATGAACCCCGGAGAGCCCATGGAGGGCGTGACCGCCTCTGGTTTGGCCGATGATGACGCGTCTTTTGAGATCGTCAATGGCCAAAAGGAACGCCTGCAGAATCTCTGCAATCAGTTTGAAAAGATCGTTTTCACGCCCTTGGAGACTGACGAGGCGGAGATTGACGAATATCTCCACAGCTTCTTCGACACTGATGACAACAAGGAGCTCCTGGATACTATCCGGTCTCGGACGCGGAATGCGAGCGAGGCTATGCTGAAAAAACCCACGCCTTTCAATGAGCGAGTGATCAAGCAGTGCATCAAGGGGCTGCTCGAACAGGACCTCCTGAGCGACGAGAAACAGAACATCCTCAAGGAGTTTGACCAGAATGAAATGGTTCTGAAGGAGATTGCCGATGTTCTCAACACACGGTTCGCCGACTTCGAGACTTGGAATTGGGACGCGGGAGAAGAGGGAGTGCCAGTATTGCCTCGCCAACAGCTCAATGGCAAGTACCGCAGCTGGATGGACGAGGATGTGCTGCAAGCCATCTTCATCCACTACGTTGGCATCAGCAGCTGCGTCAGTCTCAAGCCTATCTTGAGCGATATCGTGTCCGACGAGAGCTACAACTTCTGGAGATGGCATGCTGGACCGGCCATGACCGAGAGGGAGGCGCAACGACGCGTCTACTACCTTGACGAATGGGCGGTCGACGTACCGGCGCGCAGGCACTTCACGCCAAGAAGGGAAAACGAGAAGCCACGAGCCAGGGGCCTCTCTCTGGATGCCGCTGTCAAAGTCCATGGACTCGCCAGCATTGCGAAACGCCGTAGAGACGACTATGTCGATAACTTTTGCGTCGCCGCGCTGCCAGGCCGGGTCGACAGTCTCAACAACGGACTGTACGCCGACGAGGGGGAGCAGTCCGACGACGATTACGAAAATGAATGGGGGACGATGAAGCGAATGCGCCCACGTCAAAACCGAACATCAAGCAGTTTCTGCTGCGCACGCTGGCGACAGAGACCATGATACAGCAAGCGCTCCACGGACAGGCTGCTGTGCTGGAGTCCGATCTCAAGTGGTTCGGGGCCGGCCTGTCTCATACGTCAATCTTCGCCGTCATGCGGTTCTTTGGATTCCCCGACAACCTGATCGCCTTCTACAAGAAGGTCCTGGAGGCGCCTCTCAATCTAGGTCCCTCCTCGGACTCCCTGTCGACGAACAAGCCGCGGATCAGACGCCGCGGGATGCCCATGGCCAGGGCACCCGAGAAGCTCATCGGCGAGCTCATGCTGTTTGTCATGGACCTTGCAGTCAACCGGGAGACTGGCTTGCAGCTGTACCGCCTGCACGACGATCTGTGGGTTGCCGGGGCCCCGGCCCATACCGCAAAGGCCTGGGCTGCCATGCAGCGCTTCGCCCGGGTCATGGGGCTCGAATTCAACACCAAGAAGACCGGGTCAGTCTATCTCGCCGACGACGGGATACCAAGAGACGAGGCCGTTGCGGCGGAACTGCCCGATGGCGCCGTCAGCGTCGGACACCTCATGCTGGACCCGCGAAGCGGCAGGTGGATCATCGATCAGGACAACGTGGCCGAGCACGTCGCCCAGTTGAAGAAGCAGCTCGCAGAGTCGAGGAGCGTGCTAGACTGGGTGCGGACCTGGAACAGCTGCACCAGCAGGTTCTTCGGCCACACGTTTGGCGAGCCTGCTTTCTGTTTCGGAAGAGAGCATGTCGGGAGCGTCCTGGAGACCTACCAGAAGATGCAGCGCGACATATTCGCGTCGTGGTGCGGCGACGCCGCCGGCGAGGCGGATGGCAGCTGCAGCGCCGTCCGGTACATCAAGTCCAAGATCGAGAAGCGCTTCGGGGTCGCGGACGTCTCGGACGCGTTCCTCCTGTTCCCGGACCAGCTGGGCGGTCTCGGGCTGCGGAACCCATTCATCCCCTTCCTGATGGCCCGGGAGCACCTCGAGCGGGAACGCTGCGCCCCGGCAGAGATAATCGACGACTTCGTCGAGGAGGAGCGCCGGAAGTACGAGCTCAAGAAGAAGGATTTCGAGGCCCTGGGGGATTTCGAGGCGCGCGAGATCCGTGCCGAGAGGCACCGCGGCCGCTTCGACCCCGACGACGTCCTCGGTCCCGGGGAGGCGGACGAGTTCATGAGCTTCGAGGAGTACACCGCGCACTGGGAGGCCACCAGCCAGTGTGCTGCGGATGCGTACCGCAGATTGCAGGCGACGCCGGGCGTAGCGCAGCTCCGGATCGACCAGGAAGTCGCCGCGGCGTTGGGTAAGTTGAACATTCAGCCTGCCGGCACGCGTGACGAAATGAAGTGGGTGGTACAGATGTATCACGAGGAAGCCAAGGAGCGGTTCGACGGCCTCAAGCTCGTAAAGGAGCGGTTCTTGCCCCTTGGCGTGATCGCCATGATGCGAAAGAAGGCGGTTCGGTGGGGGCTGGTGCTTTGATGGGTTCAGGATCGTAATTCTATCCCTGGGTGAGATGGCGTAGAGTAGCGCCCGAAGGCGATTCTTTCAATCTAAATATGTACTTGAAGAATATGGTTATGTCTGGAATTTCCAGTCTCTCGTTCCGCATCACATGCGTGCATCACTTCCTTGGGTCCCAATTTGCGTCTACATCATCCAAGAGGTTGAGTGACTTGATCGCGTCTGAGCCGAGAATCCTCTCCAAGCTCACCAGCTTGAAGCTAGCCTCTTCACTTGTGCTGCCATCGGGCAACTGATTCGCGTCGTCGTGGGTGACGACAAGCCCGTGCGGGAAGTCTCTGCCCAGCCGGGCACCGACGGCCGCGATGCCGTCGGTGTTGGACACTGCGTCGACCAGACCGTCGGAGGACTCGGTGATTGTGAAGGTGGTCACGTACTCGTGGGGTTCGGCGCGCTTGTACACGTTGAAGGCGCTGACGCCCTGGTTAGAGACGATCACGTAGCCCTGGTCGGGTTTCGCGCCGTACACCAGCGCGACGCCCTCAACGTCGGCGTGCGTCCGGCCGTCGCCGACGTAGGCGATCCGTAGACCTGCCTCCTCCGAGTCGGGCTCGGCACCGTACCGCCAGAGAGCTGCAGGTTCCTCGCCGAGGAAGATCCAGCCGTTGTCCTCGTCGGTCACACACCCCTCCACCTGTCCGCCAGAGCCGCCGGTGAAGTCGCGGACCAGGGTCGTCTGGAGCGTTCCGTTGGACGTCGCAGTGAGCTCGTATTGCAGGTAGCGAGCGGACTTTTCGTTGACAAACAAGTACTGCTTGCCGGTCTTGGGAGACCTATAGGTACAAGACCCGTAGACGCTGTAATCGGGCACCACAGGCTGAATGCCGCCAGGGATCTTCATGAGCGTGCCGTTGGAAGTCATTTCAAAGAGACTGAAGGAGACATATCAGTCACGATCTTCAGGAAGCCGCCAGAGGAACAAGTGTGGCTCACCAAAGGGTATCATCTCCGCGACAGGCGGCGACAGCGAGGTCAACCTTTCGGCCACCCACTTGGAAATTGTAGATGATATCGACATTGTTGGGCTGGGCGGCGGGGATGGTCTGAAGTAGCTTGCCGGTGAGATCGAAGACACCCAGGCCGGCACCGACGACGGACTTGGTCGTAGTGATGATGCGAGATTCCTCCCCCGACACGGGCGAAATCCAGATGGCCGGATCGTCGCCATCGCCTCCGTTCTGGTCTGTCTCGTACGAAGGCTCGACCAGGAGGAATGAGCAGTGGAGGCCTCCCCACCCGTCTTCGCATTTGCACTGGTTAGGCCCGACGCATTCGCCGCGTCCAGAGCAGTTGTCGGTACACTGAAACACGTCGCATTTGTCACCGGTGAAGCCGGCGAAGCAGTCGCAGCCAGCTCCCTTCTTCCGGCAGTAGCCGTTGCCTGAGCAGGCGTTGCAGATGGTGGAACGAGTCCGGCATCCGGCCGGGTTCCGGGGGTCATACGCGGTGTTGACTGACACTCCCAGCTCGCCGAGTGCGCCATCCAGCGACACCAAGCCAAAGCCTTCAAAATCAGGATCCGCCTCCAGGGCAAAGCCAAGGGCTCCGCTTGGGTACTTGGAGCTAGACCCCTGGTAGAGGCTGAGGCCTTCCACTTCAATGTCCTCCATGCCAGTCAACTTGATGCTGCCAAGGAGGTCGAACGGGTATTTGTAAACATCGATACTGTCATCTCGGGCCACAAACAGGTATTCCAGGCCAATGGTATTGGAGACATAGACGGCAATGCCGCTCACATCATCCGGGGCTTCGCCGAGCTTGGTGACTTCGGGCGCAACAGTAGACTCCTTGAGGTCAAAGACGTAGAGGTCTTTGTCGTCATCAGCGGTAGCAATCATCTTGGATTGGGATCTGACCACGGCGCAACCGGAGAACTCAGCCGGGATCGGAATGCTTTGAACCTGTAGAAAGTCGGCGAATGATGGACAAAACGAGGGGACGGCGACAGGCCACTGATGCTCACCTCGACGAGCTCGATGGAGGCCTTCCCTTGACGAATGAGGTACTGCACAGCCCGGGTCTTCCCAAAAAGATAGACATAGTTGTTCAGGCTCTTGCTGCGCCAGGAGCAAAGAGCGGACCAATCCCCTAGCATCGTGGTTTGCGCAGACTCGACTTCGGTGAAGGTCGGCAGCTCGTAGACTCGAATAACGGAATCCGGCATCGCGATCGTGACCGCAAGGTCTTTGCCGGTGACGTTGTAGACCGTCGTGATGAGCTTCGTTCGGCCGGTGGCCACCGACTCGACCTCGGAAAGGGGTGAGTCGCTGTTCAGGTCCCAGGCGTGGAAGCCTCCCGTGGCTGCTGCTTCATCGTTACCAAGCAGCAGTGGCTTGTCCTTGGAATAGTAAATGGTTGTCCAGTCCGAATCTAGCTCGCCACCCGTCACGCTCGTGATGTTGAGCTCCAGGTCGACAGCAGATGATAGCCAGGGATGAACCGCTACGGCGACGATGGCCACAGCGCAGGTGAGGTACTTGAGACCCATGGCAGCTGCGTCGGGTTGGAAGAAGGCAGCGTGGCAAGGCAAGACGGGCAAGCGAAACGCTCGCCAGAGAAAGAGGACCAACTCTCTTATCATGTCGTAGTATTACCATGCAGTCCCCCGGAACGGAAAGCGGAAGTCAATGGGCCCTCGCCACTGGGCCGGGATCGCAATGCAGCTTCAGCTCCAAACGACCACGTTCGACATGAAAGCTAGGCCATGGTAGTATACCAAACTGTCTTCTGCACCTTTGGGGGGGCAAGCTCGGGTAGAAGCTGTGTAACATGGACCTCTTGATGTTTCCTTCGAGTGGAACGCGTGGTGTAAGGGGAGAAGACAATTGGTCGGCGCCGTGGAACAAAAGTAATTGTGCTTCCACTCCTGGAGATGTCCGTCTTGGCAGCGGCACGTGCAGACGACAGGGATGAAGTGTTAAATGCGCACACAATTAATCGCCGAACGAATGAGCGCTGGTCTATGTAGTGTGCCCGAGCAACGGAAGCCATCTCCGCTGCGATCGTTCCATGTCAATCGAGAAGCCCCTGAAACTCAAAAAGTATTGCTGTTTTCTGCTGGCTTCAACTACGCAATTGGTTTGCTCGATTCCGCTGGTTTCTCAATGGGTGCTTAATAGGTCCCATCGTGGGCTGCGGACGCCAAGGATTAAGCTCTCACTAATATTACCCACTTACTCATCCATGCAAGGAACTCGTCAAGTGGGCAAATTTAAAAAAAGAAAAACAGGTAATGTTTCCCTTATACTACCCTAAACCTATTGGACAGGGGGAGGGGGGGTTGCTACCGCGGTTAGTGTTGAAGTATGTAATTATAGCGATAATCCTTGGTTGATTGCTTATGTATATCTTATAACTATGTGTTTATTTCTTAGGGGATTCCCTATATATTTCTAGCTATAGTGTTACCATAGAATCTAAATATATATACTATTAGATTTTAGTTATTTAGGTAGTAAAATCTATCCTAGTAATATGGCTAATATTTTATTATAGACCTTACCTTATCTAGCTTAATACATAGAGAGGTCTATATTAGTTACTAATATATTATACTTACTTTAATATACTCTCTTAAATTAAAGCTATTACTAGATTTAATCTAACTAGTTTATAGTAATTACTACCTTTTTATAACTACCTATTATATCTCTATAAATCTATTATACTTATTAATTACTTACTATAAAAGAAGGTAATTAATTAATTAATAATAACTAAAATTAAAGTATATATAGTTTAGTAATGTTGTCTTTTATTGGATAATTATAATATAAGATAGTAACTTATATTAAAGCTCTAGGGTTTAAACCTAAGTAGAGGTAAAAAGACTTAATAGTAGTTATATTTATAAAGCTTACTAACCTTTTTTTTCTATCTAAGCTTAATTATAGGAATTATAGGGGTTGTGATATGGTTAACCATATGTATTAATAGGTAAGTAATACTAATAATAGAGGTAAATACTAGATCTCTATTATGCATTATTCTTAGGTATAACTATCATAGGCCGCCTAGTTAAAAGGGTAGTAAATACTCCCTACTAGGTGTGGAGTACCTTTGGTAGATTGCTGGTTATTGACCTGGTGGGGTTGCGGCGGAATTACAGTTAATCCGCCGCTGCGTTATCGGGGTTAAGCCTAATAATGCTAATTAGTCCTGTAATGGCTGGTATTACAACACTAGTAACTTTCTCTAGTAGTAAAAGTACCTAATAAATAACAATGGTCTGAAAAACTTAAAAATGTAATAAAAATAAGAGAAACAAAAGTATCTAACAGCTCATTACTACGTAACCTATTACGCACGTGATACCTATCTATTTATCTATATATCTACTAATCTATTACTAACAAGGCTAGTTAGTGTGGTATTTAGTAATAACTTCATGAATCCGTTAGCTAGATTGTTACTACCATAGATCTATCGTATCTCATAGACCTTGCAACATTTATATAATTGCCAAAGAGCTATAATATCAATCATAAGGCACTTCTCCTTTATAGTACTAAGCTTCACAAGGCACTTATAGAGCAAGTATAAGTCAGTATAGATAACAGTAAGGATCCATAGTATTTTTAGCTAATCAGTCACTATCATAAGTGTTATTCCAATCATATAAGCAACGTCAGCACTAGCAACTATTATATATATCCCAGAGGTAAGTACGCTATAGGTAACTCTCTTATACTTTATTAAACTAAAGTAAATAACATTACTATAAACTTAAAAATAATTACTATTAGTTATTAGTTATACTATTATTTTACTAATATCTTATTTATTAGTAATAATAATAATAAAGCCTAATTATAATATTAGGTTACTATTATTAGTAAAGGATCTATTAACAAAGATAAAGAGTTTTATAGTTATTAAGTTAATAGGTAGAAACTATAGTCTGTAATCAAGGTTACTTATCTACTATTTAATTTAATAGTTAAGGTCTCTAATCTTATCTACTATAAGTAATTGGTGTTATATAGCAACAGAGTAGTTAAAGCAAGCCTCAGGCTAGCAAATCAAAGCAATATACACTCTACAGGCCTGTTACTTAACATACTATTACTAGACTTCTAGTAATAAGTAGTTAACAGGCTATAGCTTCTTACCTTAGCCCTTTTAGTAGAGCTAGATCTCACTATCAGCAGTAAGTAATATAATACTACTATTAAAGGTAATAGGGTTATTAATAGTAAGTTATTACTTAGGTTTTACTATAAAAGTAGCCTTTGCAAGTTCAACTTCCTTATAGTTAGCAAAGGCTTGATCTAACAGTCCAATAGTATTATCAGTCTATATACTAATTATCTTAAAATTAGTATTATCTTAGGTAGATACTAGTAAGTAAGGGTTAAAAGTTAATATATCTATCTAAAGACTCTCTCTATAATAAGTATTATACATTACCTACTAATAAGTACCTACTTCAGGGATACCATATAACAGCTTTATAACAATCATAATAGCATTTATAGAGTAACAATAGTATATTTCTATAGGCAAACACATAAGAATTATATAGTTAAGGTTAGTAATAGATTAAGTATAAGCTTAGGTAATATCTTAAAGCTACAGTTACAATCCCTAGCATAGTAGTAATAGAGCAATAGTAAGAATAATCTATTATAATATATATTAGATTATTAGTAATTATATAAGAATAGCGCTTTTACTATTATTAGTATATCCTTAGATAATAAGGCAGCTCTTCTTATAGGATTACTTAGTCTTATCCTTTACTTTATAAACCAGTTATAACTTAAAGATCTATATCCTGCTATGCTTTTGTTTATTAAAAGGGATAATATAAAAGACGCTACAAGCAGTAAGGCTATAGATTTTAGCCTTATTAGATACTTCAAAGGGCTTACTAAGTATAATAATAATACCTTTCTTATATAGGTTAACAGCAAGTACATAGTTAGACTCCTCCTTAGCGGTTAGAAAGGTATTTACTAGGAACTAGGCTTGTAAGAAAACCTCTATAAAAAGCATTTAAATTAGATCCTTATAGAGACAGCTATATAGTCTATATATAGGCTGCTTGTCTAGTAGGTTATTACTAGTAATAATAGTATTGCATACTTCCTTCTAGCTTAATAGATATAGTACTATTACTGTATTATCTTACGCTTGCGGGGCAGGCTCCTCTATAGGCCTATTATTAATTAACATATAAAAGGGTTTAATAGTAGTAATATAGAAGTTATATAGTCTATAGGCTATCTTTATAGTATAAGTAATACTATCTATAGTAATAAGGCAGTATAAGCCCTACTAGCTACTCTTCTCTTACTATACTTAGATAAGTAACTATAGTAATAATAATATAATAGGGGTAGTATCTAAGCTATTACAAGCCATAAGTACCTTATTTACCTACCTTTTAGTATAGAGTTACTATATTTCCTCTATTACCTTGTAAATAGCCTTAGTATATTACTAGGTAGTTACTAGAGGTACTAAAGTATTAGAAATCTATAGGTAAGTACTAAAAATAAGAAGTATAAGTATAAGGCTATCTAGGCTAGCAGTATCATTAAGCACTTTTACTATATATTGTAGTGTAACTTCAGGGTTAATATCTATTTCAGCTTAGATAACAGCATATACGCGCTATAGCGCTGCATGGTACTATTTAACCTTACTAATACTATTATAGGTCTTAATAGGGACCTCCTTAACTTTAATAGATAACACACGCGCGGCACATTTAAAGTCTACTGCATAAAAGTTAAGGCTGGCGTTAGTAATAATCCAGTCTAATAGTTTAAGGTATATATCAATCTAGCATATACAAAGAGCTTCTTATATATGCTCAGTAGTAATAGACCACAGAAAACAAGCTATATTAAACATAGTAATACTATTAATAACGTAAAGAGCCAGCTTATTACTATGAAGGTAGATAATATTAACAAAGACCTTATAGTTAAACTTATAGTTATCACAGAGGGTAAACTAAAATCTTCTAAAAGCCTTTATATTTAGCTAGCAGTAATAGTAAAACTTATTAATCTCTTTAAGTAATAAAATAGTTACTTCATAGCTAGTACAGCAGAGTACCTTATAAAGCTATTTAACTAATAGGTAGCTAAATTATTAATATATCTACTATAACTCTATATTAGTTAAATAGTAATCTACTAGGCTTTGCTTTAGTAGTTCTAACAGTATCTACGCATAACTCTATTTATAAATAATAGGTATAACAGTATTACCCTTAATAAGCTAGTTAGTAAGATTATCAAAGTATATACTATAGGTATTTATATCCTTTAAGTAAAGAAGGAATAGTATATCTAAGGTTATTATATAAAACATAAAGTTACCTAGCAGGGTAAGTACTATAACTATTCTAAGGGATTCAAAGCTATTATTACTACTAAAATAGATACTTACTTTACTAGTATGTGATATATCTATCAGTAAATCTATAGTAAGATACCTATAAAGAGCCTTATACTACTACTAGCTAGTGGTTAATACATAGGTAGCTCTAGTATTAAGTATGATACCCTAAAAGGTAGTAGCAAAGTATTAGTCTTTAAAAGTAAAGATATTATTACTCTTACTATTACTTTTATTAGGTTTAAAAGCAGTAAGGTCTTTATAAGTAAATACATAAAGAGTAGCCTAGTTATATAAGCAAGTATAAAGTTCTAAGCTATTTACTATCTTTTTACTATAAAAGGCTATCAATATAAAGAATGTAGTATTATTAAAAGGACTGCCTTTGTTATCCAGTTAGTACTTATTATCGCTGCTCTTGTTAGCCTTATTAAGCTTGTTCCCTTTATAATTAGTAAGAAACTAGGCAAAAGTCTGTAGTATTTCTATAAGATACTAAGACTTAAAGTATTTAAATAACTACCTATAGTTATTATCACTATGTTTCATTAACTAATAGCTAGGCTTACTATAGATAAAGTACTTCTTACTTATAAAGTTACTCCTGCTGTAGGGCAGGCGCACATACAGATTGTTATATAGTCATTACTACTAGTAATAGTTGTTATAGCTATTATACTTCTAATTAACTTAGTATTACTTATAGTCTTACTAGGAATTTTTAGTAGAAAACTAAGCCTTAGATTCATAGATTGCTATAGTATTACCCACTGCGTTATATAACTACGCTCAAAGGGTATTATAGCTTACTAGTAGGTTAATAAGGGCTAACGCACACTTAGCAATACCCTAGCAATACGTAATAAGGGCATTATAATACTCCTTATCACTAGAGAGTCTCTACCACTTTATTAACTTAATAAGTAATATAACTTTATTAATAAGCAAGTTAAGAACCTCTAGCTTACTCTTACTATGGTTTTTACTAGTAACTAATATAAAGCTTAACTAATAAAGTTCTATAACATAGTTGTAATAGATCTCTTTACCTTTAAAGCATGCCTTAAGTTCTATAATTAATATATTAAAATTGCCCTTAAACTTATAAAAGGTAGAGTTATAATACTCCTATAGTTTAGCTATAAGCATAACCTTAATAGTAGTAAAATACTAGTTATTATAAATACCTACTATTATATATAAGTTAAAGAAGATAGGTAACTTAGTATTAATTATCTTATACTAGCTATTACTATACTTTATAGAGGTATTATTAGAGTATAGCTTTATAAGGTCTATTACTTACTATAAGGTAAGGCTATTACCTATTAGTAAGTCTAGTATGTATATAATCTAGTACTAGGTAATAGATACCTTAACTATAGGTTAATGTAATGTATTATATTAGTAACTTTCCTCTACTAATAGCAATCTTAAATCTAGGTTATTAATAGACGTCTACTGTAGGGGCTAGCTTATAAGCTAATCCTTTCTTTATAAGGTTTTATATAGCATAGTAGTTCCTAAGCTATACTTAGAGGTAGCCCTTATTAGTAACTCTTATATATTATCACTATTATCCTTAATACTAGAGATAAAGTATAGATTATTAAGGTACTATATAAACTCTAGATTTTCTTTACTAACAGAAGCAATACTCTTATTATCCCAAGGTTTATACTCTTCCCTAGTAATTACCTAGTATACCTATATAGATACCTTAGGGTAACAGCCCTGTTTTACCTATACGCCACAGTTAACAATAAAGATATAGAAGGTATTATAGAGGGTGTAGTTAATAGTATCAAAGTTATCCTCAGTCTATTTATTAAAGTTAGTAATTAACCTCTCCTATAATCCTTAAGTATAGATACTATCTTATATATACTCTATTATATAATATACTATTACTCCCTAGAGAGCTACCTTATGTAGTATCTTAAGTAGTATATACTTAAGGTATAAGAATCCCTATATACCTAGTATTATATATAGTTAGTATTACATAGATATTTTAGATAGTCTTTATATCTCTTATACATCGCTTAGGGCAGTTAGATTGCAACTTGTAGCATTCATAGTATTACTACTGCTTACCTTAGGTAAAGCTATCATAACTACCCTCTATTAGCCTAATAACCTCTTCAACATAGGTATTTCCTCTAGCAAACCAGAGAGCATATACATTTATTAGAGGGATTACTACTAGTAATACAGATAGTCTAATAGGGGAAGGAGTATATATATACATAATTAACCAAGCGCTCTCTAGGTATTCTTAGTAAAGTAGTATGATTAACTAGGTGCTCTCTAGTATTTAAAAATAGGTATTTAGAGGTAATTATATAAGTAACTAAGTACTTCTCTAGCTTGTTATTATAAAAGGAAGGGCATTATAAGAAGGTAAAAAGTCTATATAATTATCTAAGCACTCTCTAGTTTTAATTTCTTTACTATTACAGCAGTAGCAATAGCTATAAAAGCCTACTTAAATAGTAGTATGCAAAGTAAGGTGTTTTTTACAGTCAAGAGTTAACTTCTTATATCATAAGTTGTTAGATCCATGGGATGGCTACGTGTTCTAGTATACCACAAGTTATTAAGGGGATGCGTCACAGGGTTAAGCTAGAAACAATCAGTAATAGTTAGGTGTTAACCTAGTTAATAGAAGGCTTTTTACCTAGTAAAAGGTATTATAACCTAAAGTTAATAATAAGTAGTACTATAGACTGTTACTTTAAATAGAAGGTATAAGCCTAGTTAAAGCAATCTATAGCCTCTTCTAAAAACCCTTACTAATCTGCGGTTTTTCATAATAGTAGTAACTATAAAGTTAACTACTAATTAGTATAGAAATTACAGAGGTTATAATATAGTTAACTATATATATTAATAAGTAAGTAATACTAATAATAGAAGTAAATACTAGATCTCTATTATATATTATTCTTAGGTATAACTATTATAGGCTGCCTAGTTAAAAAGGGTAGTAAATACTCCCTACCAGGTCTAGAGTGCCTTTAGTAGATCGCCGGTTATTAACCTAGTGGGGTTGCGGCAGAATTACAGTTAATCCGCCGCCGCGTTATCAGGGTTAAGCCCAATAACGCCAATCAGTCCCGCAATAGCTAGCATCGTAATATTAATAATATAAATATATTGTAAATTAGATCCTTTTATATTAGTAAAGTTATAAGATATCTCTCAGTTTTAATTAAAAATACTTACTATTATATTTAATATAGCTTTTATAGGTTTATATATAGTTATCCTTAAAGTATAGTTTTAACTATACTTTTACTCTTTTATTTTATTCTTTTATTATAAAATAGAGGTCTTTTATAGTTAGATTTTATATTTACTTATTACCTTAATTAAGGTAATTCTAAAAATAAAATTACTAACTAAAAAGGTTATATAGTTACTAAGATATTAGTAATTAAAGTTTTACTGGCTATATTAATAACAGATTATAATATTAAAATATACTAGTTATATCTCTATAATAATCTACTTTTACTAACTAGTATAACTCTAAAAGTTAACTATCTTAGTTAGAGCTATACTAGCTAACTATCTATCACTATAGTACTTATTACTTTAATTATATTAGTAATTTATCCTTAGCTAATTCTTTTTCATAATTTTAAGTTAACTATATAGTTTAGTTACTAATATTTAATTACTAGATAAATATAAGCTATTTTTACTTTAATAGAACCTTTATTAATCTATCTACTATTAGCACTACTAATAGGATATAGATAACTTTAATATAACTATTAGTAATCTCTTAGTATAACTAATAGTAATATATATCTATATAGTAAAGGTATATCTATAATTAAACTAACTTCTTAGTTACTAAGCTAATTATCTATTAATTATTATATTATATTATAACTTTTAGCTATATAATTAAGGTAATATTACTAGCCATAAGTTTAATAATTAGTTAGCTTATAAATATTAACTCTTTTATAGCTTCTAATAGGGCTAGTAACTCTACTTTAGTTATTAATATAGTTATAGTCTATTACTTATTTACTCTCTAGCTAATAAGTTTATTATATAGTTTAATAGTAAAAGCTTATAAGCTTTTATAGTTGATTAAATTATCTTTAAAGCTTATATCTAAAGTAATAATAAGGTTACTATTAAGCTTAAATTTAAGGTAAAGTTCTACTATATATTAGAAGTATTATAATATATAATTTACTACTTTTTAATAAGCTACTAATAGATTTTAATTTGTTAGATATTAAGGTTTAAATACCTTATATCTATATAAAAAAGATAGTATATATAATAATAAAGTGAATTATATAACACAGTATTAATAGTACTGTATATACTATATATACTACATAACTATATATTTACTTAGAAAACGCCTAGATATTATAAATACATAGGATATCTATATACAAAGAATAGTTCCTTTAAGCAAGAACTATCTATCTAAGGAGAAATCTAGGAAATAAGAATACAGTTATAAACTATATAACCGAGATGTTTTAGAAAACAATCTATAAGAATATAGTTATAAACTATATAACCAAGGTGTTTTAGATAATAACCTAGAATATCTAAGACATCCTTAGAATATATAGAAAATAAGTATAAATAAACCCCTTATATCCCTTATATCCAGCTAGAAAGTAAGGTGAAAAAGAAGCTCTTCTATTATATTAAAACAATATATATCTTATTTTATCTCTTATCTCTTATCTCTAACCTTATTACCCCTCATAGCCTCTAATATAATTAAATCTTACTAAGTAATTTATAGTAAATATAATGTTAAGTCTTATTATTATAGCTATATATAGAATTAATCTAACCTTTTATTAGTATCTTATTACTTTATAGTTTATTACTATTTACTGTAATAGAAAAAGCTTCTTATTACTTATTAAAGTATGATCTAGTAATAGTTATACTTTATTATTAATTAGCTTTATTATTTTCTTAATATATACTAACTATAATAGCTATATCTTTTATTATAATTTATTATAGAGAATATCTATACTAAGAAACTATTATATTTTATTATTACTCTCTAAGTAATATCTCTTCTTTATATCTTTAATTACTTTATTAGCTTCTTATTATAAGAATTTTAAAAATATAAAGATATAATTATTAATATAAAAGAAGAAAGTAATAGCTTTCTTTTACTAGTAGTATAGTTTTTTAGTCATTAATATAAATCTTAGTTCTTAAAGTCTTTTCTTTCAATACTTTTATTATAGTAGTAATAACTACTATAATCTATAAAGAGCTTTTCATGGGTAAATAATCTTATTATTACTATAGTTTAGATATCCTGGAAAAAGTCTGATAAGTACTATCTTATCTATATTAGTATATATAAATATATTTATTATATTAAACTAAAGTAATTTAAGGTTTAACTTAGTTATAATAGTAATAAGTGATTAAAATAAGAGCCTTATTAGTATTATTATATATATATTATAAATTATATCTTTTAGCTATTAGTTATTATATATAATAAGGTATACCTTAAACTTTATAAGAAATCTATATTTATTCAGCTTATAGGTATATACCTATTAGTAATTAAGTATCTAATTATTACTAGCCTTTTCTATACTAACTTTAATCTAGCTATTTATAAAGTTATAGCTTTATAAATAAACTTTCTTAGCCTCTTAAAATTCCTCTATAAATAGGTAGTTTTTTAGATTAGTATATACTTTAGGTAAACCTAGTAATTCTTTTTAGTATAGCCTTATAGCTAGCCTTATAGCTATATCTTAAGGTATTACTATCTTATTACTAGAGTTAGATAGGTCCTCTTCTACTATATTAACTACGTTTCTATTATTATAAGAGGGCTAGCTTATATACTTATTAGGTAGGTTATTTTACTTTAAGAATAAATTCTAGAGACTATAGCAAGGGTTATTAAAAGTCCTAGCTATATAAGTAGCTTACTAGTCTTATATACTATAATAAGGTATATTTCTATCTATATAAATAGCTTATATACTATAGTAAGAACTACTTATAGCCCTAGCTATAAATATAGCTTTTTAAGATTCTTATAGGTATATTTTCTTTTACTATAAGATATAGTTAATATAATAAACTTTATTTTAGTTTTTATAATCTTCTTACTCTCTTATATTAAGTATATTTATATATAGTATAATAAAGAAGGCTTTTAAAGATTCTAGTAATATTATTAATATAAAGTATAACTTTATATACTTATAGACTTCTTCTAGTATTTTACTAGTAGCTTATTCTAAGATTCTTAAAATAATTTTTTTATAATACTTTTACTATTAGTAATATTTCTAAAGTTCTTCTTAGTTACTTTATAGATCTATTTATTAATTATAGTCTTATCTATATTACTTAACTTATCTACCTATTTATTTTCTTTTCTAGAGAAGAATCTATCTTTATTAAAGATTATATTATAAGAAGTAATAAACTTATTTCTTAGTAGTATATATATATATAATATTAGTTAGTTAAAATATATCCAACTAGATAACTAATATATACCTTTACCTTAAAGTATTAGAGATAATTATAGCTAAGTTAGGTATTAAAACTTATTATATATATATAGTAATTAAATACTTATAAATAGCTAAGGTATAGTAATAATAGTAGCTACTCTCTTACTATATATTAGATTTAATATCAAAGTCTCTAGCTATAAGACTTAGCTAGTATATAGTTATATAAGTATATTACTACTTTTAAAATCTCTAGCTATAATAATACTAGTAGTTTTAACTTTAGCTTTATTATATAAGCTTTTTTCTTTATAATTATAGTAATTCTCTCTATACTACTATTTTATATTTATATATTTAGTACTAAAGCTTTAAATAGGATTTCTATACTTTCTATAGCTTTCTTTACTTATAGATAGGTAGTTATAATCTTATTATTATACTTAATTACCTATACTTTAGTTAACTTATATACTTTAATTAATTATATAAAGTTTATTAAAGCTATTTTAATAGTATTAAAAGTTTATTATTATAAGTAATAGTTTTATATAAAGCTAGATTTTCAATTACCAAGTAATAAAGCTAACTTATATCTATTATAGCTTTATTTAAATAAGTAAAAGTCTAGTACTATATAATTACTTATATTTATATAATTAATTACCCTCTATAGTTAATATAAGATTTATTACTATATCTTACTTATTATATATACTTTATATAATACTATAGATAACTCTAGTATTTCCTCTTTTATTTATATACTATAAGCCTGTACTATTATCTTATATAATATCTAGCTACTTAGGTAGCTAAGGTAGGTATATTAATAGTTAGCCTTTATTAGCCTACTCCTCTAGCAGTAGTCTAACTCTAGAGGTACTATAATTATAGACTTGTTTATTATTACTAGAGCTCTTCAAGACTTATTTACTATTACTAGAGCTTCTATAGTTATATTTACTACTACTAATACTTTTATATTAATAGTATTATAAATAGCACTTACTTTAATAACTTATTAGCTTATAAAATTTATCTATATTAAAGATTATAAAGTAGTTATTTACTATATATATATATATAGTTATTAGTAAGACTATTATCTTACTATTAGTTATTTCTTTCTTTAGTATTATATATAATATAAGGTTATATAATAGTAATAAGTAATAAATAATTCTTTTAAGTATAAGTTTTATTTTTTACTTACCTTACTTTATATAGATAAGAATACTATTCTATCTCTCTATTAAGATTATAGTATCTCTAGCTTAGATAAAGTTATTAGGTTTTACTAGGGTTATTACTAAGAAATAATAATATAAGTAAAAGATATAAAAGTTTACTTCTAAGTTAAGTATAATAAAGTTCTTAAGAAGATAGTTAGATATTATAAAAGCTACTAATTATATAAATAGAGCTTTTTTACCTTTTAATTACCTTTTTTCTAATAACTATTATTTCTTAGGGGGGGTATATATTATTATAGTATTACTAATATTACTAGTATTACTAATATTTTTAATAACCTTATCTAAATAGATATATATAAATATTGCTAATATATTCTTTTCTTTTAGCTTATCTTTTATATTTTACTTTATAAGTAATTTCTTAATATAGCTAGAGATATCTAGGTTTAGTTACTATATAAATCTTAGGTATATTTTACCTATATACTAATATCTTATTAATTTATACCTAAGTATATTATAGAGAGGGTACCTTATAGTAGTATAGTTATTATAATACCTCTCTCTTAATAGCTTCTTTTATATATAATCTCTTTTTATAGTATTATTAGTAGTAGCTATAGTAACTAAGCTAAATACCCTATAAGTAGTCTTTACCTTAGGATAGTCTAGTTCTATAGTAATATAAGCTTTAATATCTAAAAAGACCTTTTAATAGGTAATATTACTACTTAGTATAAGATCTCTTTTATTACTATTATACCTATCTACTTATATTACTAATAAGGTATATCTTAATACTTTTATAAGAGATAAGTACTATTTACTAAAGTCTATAGTAGTAAATTACTTAATATATATATTATAAAATACTATATCTTTTTACTTTAATACCTATTTCTCTACCTCTTTTATATTTAATACCTTAAAATTAGTAGCTTAATATATTACCTTATTATATTTTATAATAGTTTATTATTTATTACCTTATAGTTAAATATCTATATAAGCTTCTAGTCTTACTATTTATTTATATATAGAGCTAGTAAGCTTATAGTACTATATTATTAATATTAAGTTAATAGTTACTTAGATCTAGTTAGAGATATTATAGATAGCTTTTACTTATTATTAATATTACTTATTATCTATCTAATACTTTTTCTTTAGTATCTTATATTACTTAAGGTTATTCTTATTTAGATAGGTAATTTATAATATTCTAGTATTTAAATACTTTACTTAAAAAGTCTTCTCTCTTTTAATTATATTCCCTTAGATTTACTTACTAATATTACTTTATTCTATAATAGAGAATTATCTTAGTAATAGGTAGGTAGAAGGCTTCAAAAGGCTATTTATAATAATATAATAGGTATTATTATTTAATAGGTTAATTACTTCTTATATACTTTAAAAATAAGCCTTTTACTTTAGTTATAAATACTAAGTTAGCTAATTCATATAGCTTTTTAATTAGGTATTTCTAATAAGCTTTTAATTATTTATAATATATAAGAGTATATATATTATATATATACTATAAAGTACTTTAAATAATATTAATTAATACTTATAATTTAGACTATTAATCATTAAAGTATATAATTATAGTAATAATCCTTAGTTAATTACTTATATATATCTTATAACTATATATTTATTTCTAAGTGGACTTTTTATATATTTCTAACTATAGCATTACCTTAGGATCTAAATATATATACTACTAGATTTTAGTTATTTAGGTAGTAAAATCTATTCTAGTGATATAGCTAATATTTTACTATAGACCTTGCCTTATCTGGCCTAATAGGTAGAGAGGTCTGTACTAGTTACTAGTATATTATACTTACTTTAATAGTTAGTACCTTATCTTACCCCCCCTACTAATTCTTAACTTACCTCTCTTTATAGTACTAGACCTATCTAGGTAGGTGCTAAACTTAATTTAAGGGGGTAAGCTAAGCTTTATACTTACTATAAGTATAAAGCAAAAGTAGGATTTTAGGTACCTCTAGAGATATAAAAGTTATGTACTAAATATAAATTATATAGCTTAAATTATAATCTAATTATATTACTTTAATAATAATAAAATTTTAAGGTAATAGGTAAAGTAAATAGTTAATATATAATTTAATTATTAATATAGTAGAGATAATTAATAAAAAAGCTATAATAATAAAATATAATTATAATTTAAATATATTACTTAGGTAATTCAAATAAGCTTTACCATAGGTATATATTATGTTAGAGGCTATGAGGGGTAATGAGGTTAGAGATAAAGGATAAGAGATGAATAAGATATATATTGTTTTAATATAATAGAAGAGCTTGTCGTTTTTCTTTTTTATCTAACTAGATATAAGGGATATAAGGGGTTTATTTATACTTACTTTCTGTATATTCTAAGGATTTCTTAGATATTCTAGGTTGTTATCTAAAACACCTCGGTTATATAGTTTAGAACTATATTCTTATACGTTGTTTTCTAAAACATCTCGGTTATATAGTTTATAACTTTATTCTTATACGTTGTTTTCTAAAACATCTCGGTTATATAGTTTATAACTGTATTCTTATTTCCTAGATTTCTCCTTAGATAAATAGTTCTTGCTTAAAGGAACTATTCTTTGTATATAGATATCCTATGTATTTATGATATATAGGCGTTTTCTAAGTAAATATATAGTTATCTAGTATGTACAGTATATACAGTACTATTAATACTGTGTTATATAATTCACTTTATTATTATATATACTATCTTTTTTATATAGATATAAGGTATTTAAACCTTAATATCTAACATATTATATTTAAATTAAGATTATCTATTAATTTAAAATTGATATCTTAAGCTAGTCAGAATTCTCTTAATACTAAGATACTTTTTAAGTATTAAAAGATAAAAAGAAAATTGAATACTATTTTAATAACTATTTTATTTTATCTAAAGTTATTATAAGTATTAAATAATATTTATTTATTAATTACTAATATTTTGATAAAATAAGATCTATTAAATAATTAATAGAAAACTTAAATATAATAAGTTAAAGTAAGTAAGTATTATAATTAGATTAAAATAGAGACCTAAGTCTTTTATTTAAGAAGCCTTTGAAAAAGTACTTATACTAGCTATCTTCTTTTCTCTAAGAAACTAAGACTTTATAATTATTCCTAAAAAAGTACTTTATTATGAGTATTTTTCTAATTTCCTTAAGATAATACTAGAAGGTATAATCTATATAGTAAACCTATAGAGTAAAAGTAAAAAAAGAATTATAAGTATTCTTAATTTAATAAGTTTTTTAAAATTTAATTTAAGTATTATAGTTATAATAGAATATTATTAGATCTAATATACTTATATTAGCCCTTTTAGTTACTAAAAGAGAGTATATTTAATATTTTTAGAGGCTTAGTATACTTACTAGTATATAATATACTTTAGTATAAAGTATTACCTAAAGCTTACTCTTAATCTTATTAATATTTAAGTAAAAGACCTTAGTAGTATTCTTTAATATCTTACTTAATAATAAAAATATAATACTATACTAATATTACTATTAGTAATAGCTAGAATTTAATACTAAGTAATTTAATACTTCTAGAATATTTAATAAAAGTTTATAGAGAGAAAGTTATATTAAGTAAGTATTTTAGTTAGCTACTATCTAAAGTATAATCTTATTAGAATATAGTTTTAAATATAATCTAATTAAGATATATTTATCTATAATAAAATAGGCTAGTAGTAGGTATTTACTAATAATTTCGTATGATAAGTATACTCTAAGTTATCCAATTAGTTAAAAGTACTTCTAGGTTAGAGTTAAAAGACCTTTTAACTTATTAGAGGTCTAGCTATTTCTAAGAAGCTAGATTAAATAAAGTATATATATAGATAAAATACTTTAAATTAGTTTTTTAAGTAGTAATAGTTTCTATTATACTATTATTTTCCTATATATATAGGTAAAGAAGCATAATAAATAAAATAATAATTAAATTATAATCCTATTACTAAGATAATATAGGAGAAGCTTATTTTAATAATAAGAATACTCTTATTTTACTATAGTATACTTATTACTTTAAGCTTTTTATACCTAAGAATCTAGTTATAGCTTTATATATAGCTTAGATATTAATTAAGACTTATAATTATATCTCTCTAATCCTAGATAAGATTCTATAAGAATATCTAGATAAACTTATATTAGTTATTAAGAGAATTTAAGACCTAAAACTAATATATAGTAAGTAAGGTTTTTGAGAATAGAAATGTAATTCTAATATATTTCTATCTGGGTATACTTATATTAAACCTAATAATATAAAAGCTTTTTTAGGAGTATAATATAATAATATTGAGTAATATTTATTATAGTCTTATATAGATAGATAAACTTAAAAAGATAATTTATAAGTCTTAAATACTTATCTATTTATAAAAAGGTAGTATTCTTAAACTTTAGTATCTCTTTTATATTAAATAAAATAAGCTATCTTAGGTAAGGTTTATTATCTTACTATCTATAGTATTATAATACTAATATAATATATATAATATATTTAAGACTTTTACTATAATAATACTAATTATCTTATTTATTATTATTATTCTAAGTAACTTAATCTTTTTACTTAAAAGAGCTTTATAGAGGTTAATATATCCTTTAAGTAAGTTAAAGGTTTAAAGAGTTAAGAACTTATATTTACTAGTCTCTTAACTATTACTAATTAAGATAGGATTATAATTTATTTATTACTTATTTATACTAATATAATATAAATAGTTAAGATATATATAGTTCTTTATAAATAGAGAATCTACCTAGCTTTACTATTATATCTTTTAAATACTTTATTAGCTAAAGAAATACTACTTCTAGTAACCTTTTTAATAGAGATACCACTTTTATAAAGCTAATCTTAGATTAAAAGTACTTATTCTTAATTAAGATTCAAAGTAGCTTATAAGTAGGTTAATTATAATACTATTATAACTTAAAACTAACAGTATAAGAGTTTAGTAAATTTCTTTCTAAGATTAATCTAAAGAGCTACCCTTAGTAGTAATAGATCTATAATTTAGTAATTCTTTATAAGGTTTACTTTTAAAGAGATATAAAATAGGTTCTTAGCTCTATTAGTAAGCCTTAAGTTACTTCATATTATAAAATTTATAAGTTAATAATAAGCCTTCTTAATATTTAGTTAGAGAGTAAATATAAAACTCTTATAAATCTTATTACTAGTAAGGGTATTCTTATTAAAGTATTGTAGTATTATAATCTAATTATATTAATAAGCTATATAAATAATAATTAAAAGATTATAAATTAGGCTTATTACAAGCTCTATTATTTTATTTAAACTTATCTTAATTACTATCTCTCTTTAATTTTAAAGGATATTTAAAATATAGTATACCCTTATATAAATATTATTAAAGTAAGTTACTAGTATAAGTATACTTTTAGTAAGAATATTAAGTTAGCTTATATAGTTTAGATATAAGTTAATGTAATTATAATTATAACTAGATACTAAGATAGCTTTATAGTAGTTATATTATTAATTAAAACTATATTAATATAGATAAGATTGCTTAGTAAATAGATATTCTACTAAGTTTTCATAATTATAGTATTACTACTTAATTCTATTACTTACTTATACCTTAAAATTATAAGTTATTCTAGATAATAATATAGTATTTAACTAGGTATTAATTATTAATCTTCTCTTTAAGCTTGAAGTAAATTATTAATTTATCTATACCTTAAATAGCTAAAAGGAAAATAAATATACCTATCTCTTTAATATCCTCTTTAGGTATTCTATTTATAAATTAAGGAGTTTTATCTCTATATATGTAATAGAATAAATAAAGGTATATCTATCTTATATTATAATTTAATTATAATACTAAGTAAATATAAATAATAGTAATAATAGTTAGACTAGATTAAAAGTGTTAAAGAGGTTAAAGAGAGTTTAGATAGTCTAATATCTTATTTTATAAATAAACTAGAAATATAGCTATAAATATAAGAGAAAAGGATTAAAAAGCTAGAGTTATAATTAGCTCTTATAAGGGCTAGATAGAAGAAGTAAAAATAAATTAATTATATTTCTATTAAGACTATTTCTTATTAAATATAAAAATATCTCTTATAATATAATATAATCCTTCTATCTCTTTAAACTAGAGATAACTTAATTACTTTTTAGTCTTATAGTTTATATACAAAGCAAAAAAAGAAATACCTATATAACTTTTTATTTTTTAAGTATTAGACTATTTTTATTAATAAAGTATTAATATATATATATATATAAGGAAATAATTATTTACTTTTTTAGTTTTAAAGTATAAGATTAGGGTATAACTTTTAATCTATATTCAAGAAATATTTAATTAATAGTATTTATTTAATATAACTATATAACTATAATTAAATTAAAATAGAAACTTACTTTTTTAAATATTATAATCTTAGTAATATTTTTCTTAGCCTAAGTACTATTTTTAGCCTTAGTACTATTCTTTTTAACCTTAGTACTATTATTACTAGAGCTACTACTATTAATAATAATAACTTTATCTAAGTTACTATTATAAAGAATAGTACTTTAAAAAAAGGACTTTACTTAAGAGCCTTAATTATAATCTAAATCTAATTTAAACTTAGTCTTTAAAAGCTTTTTCTTTAAATTTCCTTCTTTACTACTAGATAGACTTAAATCCTTAGTATTAGATACTTAAAAATCTAAACTTAGTAGCTCTAAGATAGAAGGGTTATTAAGAAGCTTATAATAAAAGTCTAATAAGTAGTTAATTATAATAGTATTATAAAGAACCTTTAGTTTTATCTTATCTTTTACTTCTAATATTTCTTAATTAAATAGTATATTATTTTATCTTAGCTAATAAGTTATCTTATAGATCCCCTTAATATATTAAGAGAGTATAGTATAGTTTATAAACTAATCCTATATCTATTATAATTAATTAGATAGTCTAACCTCTTTTATAAATAAAGATAAAGACTTATATATCTTATATATAGTAGAAGCCTTTTTAAATTATTACTTATATGAAATTAGTAAAATATTTCTTCTATTTGAAGTTTAATTTATCTATATTTATTCTTAAAAATATAAGTTACTTATTATAATACTTATAAAGTTAAAGATATTTCTTATAGTAATAAAACTAAATTATATAAGAATTGTAATATAAATAAAATAGACTTATCTATTTAATTTAAAATCTTTTTTACAACTATAGTTTATTAAGAATAACTTTAAAGATTAGAAGTAAATAGTTTTTTCTAGAGAGGGTAAAATATATTTTAATTATCTTCTCTTTATATTTATATAGCTATTTCCTTACTGTTTCTCTAGCTTTAAAGCTTAAATCCTTCTCATAAAGAGTTTATATCTTTCTTACTTTAAGCTTAAGAAAATTATTAATATATAAGTTATTCTTAGCTCTCTTATCTAATTACCTATATATATTAAATTATATATAAAGTTACTTCTACCTTATATAGAAAGTATCTCTATTTGAAGTTTAAAATAAGTAATAAGTAGGGCTTAAGAAAGGAGTAATAGGTAGAGTAGCTTCTTATCTTTAGTTAGATATATTAATTCTCTCTTTTTTTAATTATTCTCTTAGAACTTCTCTCTATATTAATAACTACTAACTAATTAATAAAATATTATCTATATAGCTCTCTCTAGCTAGCTGAATAAGTTTTCTATCTTTTATTTATTTTAAGTATAATTATAATATAATTTCTAAGCTAATCTACTTATAAAGTATAATATATAGTAGTTTTACTTATATTATACTTCTCTTAGATATAAGATATACCTAGCTATTATAATACTAGCCTATTGTTAGGATCTATTAGAGTTACTTACTAACTCTGATCCCACCGGTCACGTGAGACCGGTCTAAGCTTATCCGCGGGCCCACCTGCAGGAGCCCCTTTTACCACTAGCTTAACCTAGTAGCCCTCTTAATAGTTATACTTCTTTATATATAATTAACCCTTTTTAAGACCTTTTATTTATTACTAGAAACCTAATATCTTACTTACTAATACTAATTGGTAGTTAAATATAGTAACTACTTATTAAAAGATACTATAGATTAGTAAGGTTTTTTAAGAAAAGATAGAACTACTTTAAACTCTATAGTAGTAGTAAGATAGTTTTATGCTTTCTCTTATATAGATAACTAGCTTAGAATACTATTATAGTAGACTTATAGTACCCCTATAAAGAGCACTATAAGTATACAAGCTTGATTTATATAAGTTAACTTTATTATATTATAAGAAGCTATAACCTATAAGATAATAATTTCTTATTAAAAATTATTAAACTATAAGACTACAAAGTCCTATACTTTATATATTAAAAATAACTATTAATAACTTACTATTAACTAACTTAATATAACCTTATTAGCTTTACCTTTTTATTACTTTAACTTTAGACTTATAACTATTATTATATTTACTTAAAAAGTAACTCTACTAAGCTATTAAATAACCTAATAGTCTAATAAGCCTATAGGAGTATAATAGGCCCCCTTTTCCTCCTCTAACTTCTATAATTTTTTTTACTTCTTCTCTCCTTCTAATTTTTTTATACTCTTTTTCTTACTTAAAACATACCTCTAATTACTCTTAAGTAACTAATACTAAAAAAGCCTGCGCAAAGAAGGCTCTTTTTAATAAGTAATAAGTACTATACAAAGAAGGCTCTTTTTAATAAGTAACAAGTTTAGTATGAAGGAGGAAGGCCTATATTAATAGGTAATACTACTACTAAGCCCTTAGTAAAGAAAGTAAGTAAGACCCTATTAACTAAGTAATTACCTATATTACTAGTAGTAATCCCTCTGATATATATATATACCTTCTAGCTTACTAGAAGAAATACCTATATTTAAGAGGTTATTAGGCTAATAGAGGGTAACTGTAATAATATAAGAAGAAGTAACTACTATAGAGCATACCCCTAAGGCTACTAAAGAGACCGTGAGCAAGTATATAAGTAAGTATATAGTTAGTATAGCATATAAATATTATAAATCTATACCTAATAAATACTATAAGTATATTAACCTATTAATTTAGGGTATTAAGTACTTAGATTAAATCTTAGAAAGCAGCCTACCTTCTAACTATATTAAGTTATTAAATATAATTATCCTATATTACTTAACTACCTATAAGAGGTAAGGCTACTATAGTAGAGATTTATAGTAATAAGTTTATAATAAATTTAAAGATTAGTCTAATATAGATTTTAATACTGCTTTAAGAGTAGTTATAACTACCTTCTATAACTTTATTGTTAGCTATAGTATATAGGTAATAAAAGAACTTATTAAAAGTACTATTAGTATAAGGTTAAAAAAGCTAGTTAATAATAAGTACTTCTTAAGGTAGAATAATAAGATAATAAGTAAAATAGAAGCTAAGTATAAGGTCTTTTATAACTACCTTAATAACCTAGACTTTATAAGAAATATTAAATAGATACTGCAAGCTACTCTCTTACTATTAATTAATAAGGTATACAATAGCTATAAAAGTATAGATTTTTTATAAAAGTTATATAATAAGTTAGATTATTAATAATATACCTTATATAGTAACCTATTATTTAAACCTCTCTTATTTAAAAGGTAAACTAATAAAGCCTCCCTTATACTAAGTTTGCCTATAACTACTATAATAGTTAAGAAGTAGTTACTAAGTATAACTACTTACCTAACTAATAGATTAACTACTTATTAATTAACTAACCTTATTAAGTTATATTTAGATAATTTAATATCGAAGTATAGTAGTAATAACTATAAAACTCTTAACTTAAAGCTTCTAATTTTTTATAACCTATATATAAAGGTTAGTATCTCTAGTAACTAATATAGGTCTACTATCATATTTATACTTATAGGTAATATATAGGAGTATTATATTAGTAACCTCTATAACTATTTAATCAGTTTTAATACACTTATAGTAAATATTAAATTATAGTTTAAAGGGGATAAAGTCTACTGTGTATATAATATAGAATTATAAAGGCTTAGCTATAAGTAAGTTACTTATAAATTACCTAGTAGAATAAGAGTTAAAGTATTAGACTTATTTATTAAGAAAGTTATAAAGCTAGTTAGAGCTATAATATAATAAGGTATACCTACTAATAGTAACTATTATAATACTCTACTTACTTATTATTAAGGTATACTTAAGTATGTAGCTACCTTACTTAATCTACCTATAACTTATAACACACTTTATATATAGTTAAGAAATAGTATAAGCAATATAATAGTAATATATAAGCAAAAGGTATAGTACCTTATAGAAGGACTGCTTAAGCTAGACCAGCAGTACTTTACTAACTACTACTACAATAGCTAATATAGCAGTTACCTACTACAACAAGGGTATAGTCCAAGGCCCTAAAACAACTACTTATAAAGCAGCGCGTTTTAAGTAAAAAAGTGCTTTATTTATAATAAGAAAAGATATTAGTTAATAACATACTTAAAAGAAAAAAGAGACACCTCTCATAAGTAGCTCTAAAGGAGCTACTTTATTAAAAGATTTAAACAATACTTTCTTAACTATAAGAGTAAAGAGCCTAACTCTCTTAGTAATATAACTAATAATAAGTATATACTAGATAATAGTAAAGAGCTCTTTAAGGATATAACTTTCTTTATATCTATAGCGTTTTTTAGTAAAGAGAGTATTAATAGCTAGAAGGTTTATATATAACTATATAACTAGGCTACTTTATATACTTTAATAAAAGAAGACCCTTTTATATAAGACTCTAGCTAAGAATAAGGGTTAGGCAAAGTCTTTATACTTAATAGTTAATACTCTACTATAACTTTTTAAGGTATCATACTAGATACTAAGGTAGCTTAAGTATTAACTATAGGCTGCTAATAATATATAGCTTTCTATAAGTACCTTAGAGTTGAGTTACTACTAGATATAGGCTATACTAGTAAAGTAAGTATTAAATTTAGTAGTAGTAATTTATTTAATTTACTTAGAGCTATTACTATACCTATTTCTATTAATAAGCTTACTTTTTATATAATAACCTCTAGTACTCTATTTCTTTTATACCTAAAAGATATAAACTCTAATAATATATAATTTAATAACATTACTAAAATACTTATTAAGGGTATAACTATAGTACTAGTAATATATAAATAGGGCTACCTATAGATACCTTTAAAGAAGCTAGAGTATGGTATAGTATAATACTATCTTATTAATATAGAGCTATAGTAAATATATTACTAATTTAATTACTTCTTAGTCTATTAACTATATAAAGTACTTTAGTAAGCTAGCTATATAATAGTAATCTTAAATATTAAAGAGATTAATAAATTTTACTAGTATTACTAACTAAATTTAAAGGCTTTAGGAAGGTTTAAGTTTACTCTTTATAATAACTATAACTTTAACTATAAGGTCTTTATTAATATAATATACTTAGATAGTAATAAACTGGTACTCTATGTTATTAATAGTATAACCTCCTTTAACACAGCGCGACTTTTGTGCTCTATTACTATGGAGCATATATAGGAAGTACTATAGATATACTAGATTAATATATATCTTAGCCTTCTAGACTGGATTATTATAAATACTAAGCTGAATTTTCATATAGCTAAATTTAAGTATACTACTTATATACTATCTATTAAGGTAAAAGAGGTCCCTATTAAGGCCTATTATAGTATTAGTAAGGTTAAATAGTACTATGTAACACTATGCTAAGTATATAAGATAGTTTGTGCGGAGTTAGAGGCTGAACCCAAAGTCACCCTATAACTTACTATAAAAGCAATTAATAATACCACAGGCCCTAATAGCCTTATCCCTATACTATTAGTCTTTAGTATATACCCTTATATTAATAATAACTTAGCCCTATTACTCTTAACCCTATAGTTTATAGAAGCTATATAAAAAGCAATAGAAGAGATTTATAATATCTATATAAAAAGGTAGGTTAATAAGGTACTTATAGTATATAATAGACCTAATACTATAGTAAGTATAGCCCTCTCTCTATAATTACTTGATAGGGTATACTATTAGGGTAAAGGCTAGAAAAAAACTTATTAATTAACTACTAATAATAGTACTAGTAGTACTATTAAGACCCTATAGGGACTATATTAATTCCCTATTACTACTATTAAGCTGTGGTATAACCCCTATAGAGCAGAGAACCCTATTAATCTTATATAACCTAGATTGTTAGTAACTACTGTAGTAGAGGTACCTATAAATACTCTAATTAAATATGACTTTATTGTGGTTAATGTGTAACTGCTACTAGTAAGAAGAGGCCTAGGCTAACTAAGGAAGAATCTAGCTTAAACCTTTACCACAGAAGCTATGCCTACAGTCCCTATAATTAACTGTATTTTTACTATAAAAGAGGATACTAACTACATACTAGTAATTAAGCTATATAAGAGGAGTATAATAACTACGCTTAGTAAGCTATTTAAATAGTTAGATACTAGCAAAATCTAAGGACTTATAAACTACAGTATGTTTTTTATTATTAAATATAATAAGAGAAAGTATAGAGGTATATAGATTTTTAAGTTATACTTAGTATATAAGGTTAAGGGTAAAAATAAGTAATCCTATAAAAAGTTATAACTAGTTATCTAAGGTTATATAGATAATAGTAAACCTATAATTTTAACCTAGTTATTAACTATCTAATAAATAGCTTAATAAGTAATACTCTATATTATACTATTGCTTTTATAATAAGGTTATATCCTTTAGTTATGTAATATAATATAAGCGTATACCTAGTTAGTAACTAAATTAATATATACTATCCTTACCTAACTTTCTCTTAAAATTTACTATCTCTATATAATAGATATAATTATAGAGATTAAATAGCTATTCTATAGTATACTTAAGGTAAGTACTTATTAGTAGGCTGTATATAATAACTACTATAGAAAAAGCCTCTATATAGATTTATTTATTTTTAACCCTTACTTACTTATTTTAATACCAAAAAATAACGATTTTATAATAATAGGTATAAAATAGATAATACTATTAGCTTTATAGATAAATTATTCTCTAACTATAAAAACTGCGTGCTAAGAGAAGCTATGTTTATAGCTAAACTAAAGCAATTTCTTAGTTAATAAGCTTATTACTTTTAATAGTAGTATATTAACCCTTAGTAATAATAGAAAGATAACCTTTTATTAAAAGAACTAAGGTAAGAAGCTATAATTAGTTAACCCTAGTATGCCTCATACAAAGCAGTAGTATATTAAGTAGTGTGCTTAAGGTATATATATTACCTCTATTTACTAACCTAAGGCAGGCTTTAACTATTTAATTACTACCTAGTACTAGTTACCTAGCCTAGCTAAAATTAAGGACCTTAACTAGTAGGTTAAGTAGTAGATAGATAACCTTAACTATAGGTTATAATTTTAACTACTAGATCTTATTAATACTAAATTCTTTATATTTATTAATAGCTCTTTTATAAATAATAGTAATTTAATATTATAACTTAGCTTTATTATTATACTTACTAATAAGTCTAGTAATAATAAAGAGCGCCTATTTACTAGTAGAGATACTACTTTTAACCTTATAGGTAATATTATTTATTTTAGCTCTATGAAGTATAAAAGAGTTACCTATAGTATAATTACCTCTAAGATATATATAATAGTTACTAGAGCTAATATAGCCTATGTAATTAGAACTATACTAGTAATAGTCTCTAACTACCTTAAGGTTCCTTAGATCTCTATAACTATATATACTAATTTATACTTACTATATAAGTATTTAGTAAAGCTTAGTACTATAAAGAAAAAGTAACTTATAATTAATATTATAGCTCTTTAGTAGTTATATAAATACTATAAGATTTATAAGGTATAATAGATCTATAGTATAGATAACCTAGCTAATAGCTTTATAAAGTTATTATTAAATAAGGTATTAAAAAAGCTTATTAGTATTAAGTAAATAAAGATATAGATAAATAGATAGGTTTTATATATAAGATATATAGATATTATATTAGTAATAAGAAGTTAAATACTTTATAATTTAGACTTTTATTATATTTTAAGCTTTTTCAACTATAGGCTAGCTGGTTACTATTTAGCTAAAATAGAGAGTTGCTAGTGTTGCGATACTAGCCTATTGTCAGGATCTATTGGAGTTACCTGCTAACTCCAATCCTACTGGTTACGTGAGACTGGTCTGAGCTTGTCCGCGGGCCCACCTGGAGGAGCCCTTTTTACCGCTAGCTTAACCTAGTAGCCCTCTTAATAGTTATACTTCTTTATCTATAATTAACTCTTTTTAAGACCTCTTATTTATCACTAGAAACCTAATACCTTACTTACTAATACTACCTTTAAGTAACTCTTATAATAATATAAGTATTTTAATAAAATATAATTAAATTATAATTTTAACTTTATACTAATTTACTTTTAAGGTCTTAATTATATTAAGGTCTTTTTAAGAGAGTAATTTTATTACTTTAACCTTAGATCTATTAAAAAGCTAAACCTCTATTCTTATATAATATAGTTTCTATCTTTACTTTACTTATAAATAAATTATACTTTTAATATAATTCTTATAAGCTCTCTTTAAGAGTACTATAGCTCTTATTTATTATATTTATAACTATCTTATTAAAGCTTATAAGAGAAAGAAGTTTACTATTAATCTCTACTTAATTATTACTAATTCTAATAGTACTCTAAAAAAGGGTATGTTACAGCCAGATTCCTGACAGTGGGTTTTCTGCTAAAGTATAGCTGAGGCTGCGATAATAATTAACAGTGTCGTACTCGCTGGCGTTCTTGCTGACGTATCGGTCACTCGGTGATCAGTCGGGTGGTCGATAGACGGGTGGTAGCTCGTATAGCTCGAGAAGTGGTTCACAAAGATAAGCAGGTGTAAGGAGTCTGAAAGTTATCCGAGGATGTTTCACAAGTTGATTGCTGAAGAGCTATGAAAGTTTGTTCTGAGTCCCAGACTCAGTCTAACTTATATACAAGTCCGTCTTCTTTACGTTCCATGATCTTGTCGTGACATGATTGGTGATAGGTCTCCACCTACTGACGGTGCGCTAGTGTTGGCACTAACCGTCAGTATCCACTTTACTGATGGTTTAGCGTGGTTCTTATCGTCGTCAGTTTCTCTTATCGTCACGTGACCTGTATCATAGTTCTTCCGTGCTGTGGGAGTCCTCTCCCTGATCCTTCGTCCCTTTCGTACTTATGCTGTGCCGCCCGCGCTTCCAGGTGTCAAAGTGGGTGCAATATGCCGGCGAATGGCACGGACCTCCAGGCCCATTGGGCCGGATTGGGAAAGGTCTGCGGCGAAATGTCGGTTGACATCTATGGAACGGATTTTACTAGCCAAAATATCTGGAATCCGATGACCACGTGCATTTAGATCCTGAGGTAACATAATAGCTATAAATGTATAGGGAATCCCATAGAAAATAGTAACATATATATACTAGTAATTTAACTAGGGATTTTTACTATAATTATCTATATACTTTAATAATTAATAGTTTAAATCTATAAGTACTAATTAATATCGCTTAAAGTACTATATATAGTATATATAATATATACTATAGCTATTATTATAACTAAAAATAAGATAGCTATAACGTTAGTAACTCTAAGTAGCCTAGCTAACTAGAGTAATTAGTATATCTAGCTATAGTAACAGGTAGTAGCCCTAAATCTATAGGAGTTAATTAACCTAAATGCTAATAATATATAGCATACTACTATAAAATAACTAGTAAAGCCTCTAATAGCTCTACATATTATAGACTACCTAATAACGCCATCTATAATAACCAGGTAGATAATAGATAACATAGTAAATAGCTAATAACCACTAGATCTAAGAGATATATAGGCCTTAAAGCTATTCTAGCTATTAACTAAAGAATAGAAATAACTTAAATATAATAATAAGATATATATATAAAAACAACAGTAATGTAAGTAAGACTATAAGGTAGTTAGTAACTTAGTTACCTAGATCTATATAATAGTAAATCTAATAGTAGTTATAGAGTACTACTCTATAAGTAAGTTAATATATATATAGATATATAATATTAAGACATATATTAGTCTACCTCTATATAAAGAAAAGGAAATTACTATAGTAAAGTATAAGAAAGTTATAAAAAAAGCTATAGATCACAAGGTAATAGATATAAAAGAGGTAGAGAAATAGATATCTAACTAAGAGAAAGCACTCTCTTATAGTATATAAGTCTAGTAGTATTTAGCTACAAAGACTAGTAAATAGTTCCTACTACTAATAAAGGCATTAAGGTATATGCCACTAGTAGCATAGGTAGAGGTATACAAAAGCATTAACCGCATAAGGGCTATTAATAACCAGCTCCTGTATCATGAAGTAACGTTAGCGATATAGGCCTACATCGCTGCAGAGCCAGAGCATTCCCAGGCAAAAGCCACTTGCGGCGCCTTTAGCCTAGTCACTACAGCAACAGTTACTAATAACGTCGCAGAAGATCATATACAAAAGAAGCTAACAAAGGAAAAATAGTATAATAACTACTATAATAACTAAAATAATAAGAGTAATAACCGCAGTAATAAAAAGTACTTACTATATAATATCTCTAAGTACTTACTATTAAGGTATTACTTTATAGGTAAAATATACCTAAGGTTTTTATAGTAACTGTGTAGAGTAATTATTAACTATATAAAGCAGGCTCTAATGTAGTAATATATAAAAGACAAGCTAAAAGAGAAAGATATATTACTAGCCTCTATATATACCTATCTAGATAAATTTACTATAGCAATAGTAGTAGTACCTCTAGCTAAATAATAGTTAGAAGGTAGTAAAGGTAAGGTATAGTTAAAGGGTAAAGGAGCCTTATCTATATAGTTAGCTACTTTTATAATATCAAACTATCTACTTCAAGACTTTGTTATCTTAGATTTAGGGGTAACCCTTTATATCTTCTACTCTTGTTATTACTTCTTAGAGATAACCCTAGTAAAGTTAGATAACTTTATCTAAGCAGGCAATACTACTATCCTAATTAAGGGATAGGGTAATATACTTATCTATATAAAATAGAGTAATTACTAAGTATAATTTATACTTAAAAGAGTTACCTATTATCTATTACTATTATATAACCTAGTATTATATATAATACTTAAGATAAGAAATAATTAGTAGTAAGATAATAGTCTAACTAATAATTATATATATATATAGTAAAGGATTACTCTGTGGTATTTAATATAGATAAAATCACTAGTTAATAAGTTATTAAAGCTAGTAATAACTATAATAGTCTTTATACTATATTAGTAGTATACCCAGTAGTAGTAAATGCAGATGCAGTTATAGTAGCCTTAGTGCTAACAGACTGCTACTAAAGAAGTAGGCTAGTTAAAGCTAACTACTATTATAACTATCTTAACTACCTAGGTAGCTATATACTCTATAAAATAACTACCTAAGCTTGTAGTATATAGATAAAAGGAGATATACTAAAGATATCTATTATATTATGTAAAGTATATATAATAAGCAAAATATAGTAGTAAATATTATATTAACCACAGGAGTTAATTAACTACATAGAGGTAGGGAATCGTATTGTACTGGATTTTTACCTATTTAAACAAGGCTATGGTAGATATAAGTCAGCCTTGCTACTTAGTAACTAAAAATCTAGCTTTATATAGGACTGTTACCTATAATAGTATACTTCTAAGACTATTAAGATAGCTTTAGTAGACTTTATGTAGTTAATTAAAGTATATAAATTAATAGAAGTATAAGTGATTAAGTATAATAATGAGATTATAACTACCTATCTATAGGTAAAGGAGGCTATAGAAAGTATAGGAATCCTATTCAAGGCCTCAGTACCTAATATATAAGCATAAAACAGTAGTATAGAGAGGATTACTATAGTAATTAAGGAGAAAGCCTATACAATAAGGCTAAAATCAAAATTGCTAGTATTACTATAGCTAGAGATTCTAAAAGCAGCAGTATACTTATATAACCAAACGCTAGCTAAATCTCACAGCTAGAGATCTCTATATTAGATCTAGTATGTAGCAAGAGGGTAGCTATTATCTATACTATACCTTAGCTATTTATAAGTATTTAGCTACTACAAATATATAATGACTTTAGATGCTTAACTCAGCCATAATCATCTCTAGTACTTTAAAGTAAAGGTATATATTAGCTATTTAATTAGTTATATATTAACTAACTAGTACTATATATATATATCTCTAAAGAATAAAGTTATTATATCTTAAAATATAATATTTAATAAAGATAAATACTTCTTTAGAAAAGAAAATAAATAGGTAGATAAGTTAAGTAATGCAGATAAGGCTATAATTAATAAATAGATCTAAAAAGCAACTAAAAAGAACTTTATAAATGTTACTAATAGTGAGGATATTATAGAAAAAGATATAGTAGAACTTCTAAACTAAACTACTGGTGAAATGCTAGAAGGAGTCTATAAATATATAAAGTTATACTTTGTATTAATAATACTACTAGAATCTCTAAATGCTTCATTTATTATACTGCTGTTAGATACGCTTAACATAAGAGGGTAAGAAGACTATACATATTATAATAAAATCTAATGCGTTAACTATATTACATATTAAAAGCAAATATATCTATAAGAATCTTAAAAAGCTACGTTTATAGCTAGGACTATTAATAGTCCTTACTACAGTACCTAGAACTAGTAAGCTACTTACATAGCTAGGATTATTAATAGTCCTTACTATAGTCCCTAGAAAATCTTAAAGTAAGACCTTCTACCTAGTAAAAGTATAGGCTAGCTTTCTAATATTAGGAAAGATAATATAATAGGAGAGGATCTATTTAACTCTAGTGATGAGATAACAGTACCTTAAAATATAGCTACAAGGCTAGCTACAAGGCTGTACTAGAAGGATTTACCTAGGTTACCTAAGGTATATACTAACCTAAAAAACTACCTATTTATGGAGGATTTTTGAGAGGCTAAGAAAGCTTATTTATAGAGCTATAATGCTATAAATAGCTGGGTTAAAGTTGGTATAGAGGAAGCTAGTAATAACTAGATACTTAATTACCGATAGGTATATACCTATAAGCTAAACAAACATAGATTTCTTATGAAGTTTAAGGTATGCCTTGTTATTTATAGTAATTAATAGCTAAAAAATACAATCTATAATACATATACAGCAACACTAGCAGGACTTTTATTCTAATTACTTATTATAATTATAGCTAAGTTAGACCTAGAATTGCTTTAATTTGACGTAGTAAATGTATTTATATATGCTAATATAAATAAGACAGTGTTTATAAGACTTCCCCTAGGATATCTAAGCTATAGTAGTAGTAAGATTATCTACCTATAAAAGGCCTTTTATAGGTTATAATAATTACTACTACTGTAGCAAAAGTATCTAGAAAAGAGACTTTAAGAACTTAGATTTACACTAGTTACTAGAGAGCTATACTACTAGTAAAAGAGAGCTATTATATTCTTCTTCTATATCAACAATTGTATCTTTGCATTCTCTAAGTTATTATAACAAGAAGCTAATAAGGTAATTAACAGCATAAAAGAAAGATACTGCTTAGAGAGTAGTAACGAAATACAATAGTTTCTTAGTATAGAAATTCTCTATAATAAATAATAATAAAAGATATAACTATTATAGTTAGTATATATTAAAAAGATAGTAAAGCTAATTAATAATAAAATCTAGCCACTACTAGATAATACCCCAATAGGTAATAAAGAACTTCTATTCTTATAGTAGATAGCAGTAAACTATAAAGTTATAAGATACTAGTAAAAGGTTAGATTAATCCTATATATAGTAGTAATAATAAGACCTAATATTATATTTATAATAAGTTAGCTAGTAAGATTTAATTATAACCTATCAGTAGCCTCTTAGAGGGTAGCAAACTAGGTACTATAATACCTTAGGCATATAGCTAGCCTTTGCCTCAAATTTAAGCCTAATAGAGAGCTTATTATCACATTAGATACAAGCTTTAGAGATAACTTAATTAACCACAAGAGCTTATAGGCTTTTATTATTAAGCTATATAGCAGACTTATTAGCTAGAGAGTAAATAAGTAGCAGATAGTAACTACTTTAATAACCAAAGTAAAGTTACTAGCCCTATCTTAGGCTATAAAAGAATCAATATTTATAAGCTAATTAATTACTAAGCTTACTGCTAGCAATAATACTTTAAATATATTGCTAAAGATTATAATATAATATAATAATTAATAGATAATTAGCCTTATAACTAAGAAGTTAGTTTAATTATAAATATACCTTTGTTATATAGATATATATCACTACTAGCTATGTTAGGAGATTATAGATAGTTATATCAAAGTTATATATACCCTATTAGCAAAGCTAATAGTAGACAGTTTAATAAAGGCCCTGCTAAAGCAAAAAAGCCCGCATTTCTATAGTAATTAAATCTTAGCAACCAAACTGCGTGGTTAATATAAAACCACAAGAAAGAATTAGCTAAGAATAAATTACTAATATAATCAAAGTAACAAGTACTATAGTAATAGATAGTTAGCTAGTATAGCCCCTAACCAGGAGGATTAACTTACATAGTCGCGCCAGTCAGCAAAAGTGAATTATCACAGAAGATACAACTAGTAAACCCTAACATCATAACTAATTATTAATATAACTAGCAATACTTTAACTACAAGTTTCTTAATAACTAAGTAATATATATAGTTAGCAATTTTATTATTATAATCACCTTAATTAGAGCTAAAAGTTAATATAAAATCTAATTATAAAAGACTACTATTTTAAGTTAGAAAGTTATAATAAAAGATAAAAGTATGGTTAAAACCATACTTTAAAGATAATCACATATACAGACCTATAGGGGCTATATCAAATATAATAGTAAGCATATAGGGCCTAAGACTACTATAAGTATAATATAGCTTTACTAAGTAAAAGAACCTTGGTTACTATATATTTATATTATTAAGCTTAGACTTATATAAGAGGGCTAGTAAGCTTTATAGATATAACTACTATTAAGTCTTTTTACCTCTACCTAGAATTAAACCCTAGAGCTCTAGTATAAGTTACTATCTTATACTATAACTATCTAGTAGGGAGCAATACCGCTAGACTATATATACTCTAGTTTTAGTTATTATTAATTAGTTAATTACTACTTTTTATAGTAAGTAATTAGTAGTTACAAGGACCTATAGAAATATAAAAGGAAGGTATAAAAGGGTAGTAATTACCCTATCTATTGATTAGTTAGATTAAACCTGTGAATAGCTTTAATCCAAGAGGGTATGTCAAAGTAGGTATAATATGCCAGCAAATAGCACAGACCTCCAGGCCTATTAGGCTGGATTAGGAAAGGTCTGCGGCGAAATGTCAGTTAACATCTATGGAACGGATTTTGCTAGCTAAAATATCTGGAATCCGATGACCACGTGCATTTGGATCCTGAGGCAACACAACAGCCATAAATATGCGGGGAATCCCATGGAAAATAGCAACATACATACACCAGCAATTTAACCAGGGATTTTCACTGTAATTATCCACGTACTTCAACACCAGGCTTCCTGTGGGGCTGGCGTCACCTGTAACTTGTTAGGTCATAACAGAGTACTAGTAGCTATCTTACTCTTAAGAATAAAACCTAGTTTATTTATAAGTAATCCTATTATATACTAATTATAATTAACTTATTAGAGGTTTAGTATTTCTCTATAAGTAATTCTAGAATTCTTAGATTAATACTATTTAGTTTAACTAATAGTATATATAGCTTTAATACTACTAGGCTACTAATACTATCTTAACTTTTCTTTTTACTAATATCTTTTTAATAAAGAAGTATAGGCTTAATAAGAAGGTATATATTAATTCTAAAATATAAAGTAATTATAATTTTAATATAATTCTTTAGAGTATAACTTCTTAGAATCTAATTAATCTAAAGTCTTTTTCTCTTACTAATAAGTCTTTTACTCTTATAAGCTATCTTACTTTAATATTACTTAAATTATAATTCTAATATCTTCTTCTTTTAGTCTATATAATATATTTAATACTAAGCTAAGTAGAAAAAGATAGAGATACTTATAGCTAAAAAAGCTAAAAAGTTAGCTACTATAAGAGAGGCTTAGAATACTATTAAGACTTATATAACTAATTATATCCTTAAAGTTTATTTCTATAGTTTTTTATAATATAATTATAATACTAATATAACTTTAGCTTAAGATTGCTTTTATATAGCTTATTAATAATTTTTCTTAGGCTAAGATATATATTACTAAGTACAAGTAAGCTTTAAGTAATATTAAAAATATAACTATAAGTTATAATAATTATAATTCTAATTACCTTCTAATATATGTTTTCTAGAAACCTAATAATATTACTATTACTAAGGCTTAGAATACCTATATAACTACTATTAGTACTACTAATATATTAAAAAAGGAGATCTTTTATAAGAAGATAATACTTTCTTATACTAAAAAAAAGAAAGAGAAGCTAGTATAATCTATACTTTAATCTAATCTATTTATAATACTAATATAATTTCTTAGCTTTATATACTATCGATCTAGATCTTCTATTATAAGAGTAAAAATAGTACTTAAAAGGCTACTCTTAAGGCTATCTTTAAGTAAAAGTAGCTTAATATTAAGCTTAAGTATATAAAATCTAAAGCTAGAATAAATAAAGCTTATATAGATTATATTACTAAAGATAATAAGATATATATTATATACTATTAGAAATATAATTCTGATATAATTATTTAGGTATAATTAAAAACTATAACTATATTCGTAGTTAATATAATATTACTAAAGTACTTAGTAAATTATATAAAGCTTCTTTTTTTAACATTACTACTAATAAGGATAATAAATACTATTACTAGCTAAAAAGTACTTAAGTTAGATCTATATATAATTAGATTATAATCAATTAACTTTGAAATATATATAGAAGTATACTTTTTAATATATAATTTAAAATAAGAAATTAATTTAATAGCTTAGTTTATATCTAAATAGATTAAAAAGAAACTCTATTTATATTATAACAATATTATAATTAATATAGATAGATAAATAATAAAAGGACTTATATAAAAGTTGTATGTGACTTCTAGTGGTACTTATAGCCTTGTGGGGGGGGGGGGGGTAAGCGCCGATCAGCAGGGGGGGTAAGTTAAGGTAATAGCCAGTTACTACCGCTCGACGCTCCAGTTGCTGCTGCTGATCAACATCAGTATTAAAACACACTCCATCGACAAATCAGGGGTTAATACTACCACTATGAACGAGATGTCACCCGGTGGCCGGGGGTCTCGAGTGGGTACGTAACAATTCGGTGTGCCCCAGTTGAGCATGATGTTTATAAGAAGGCGTATGTCGCCAAAATGGGTCAGGAGAATTGAATGATGTTACCATTCCGCTCTTACTGGGTTTCTTCTATGTTCAACTGGTCTCGTGGTATTTTCAACCCCTGTGATACAAAAAGGGAATATGACCTGGAGGTGCTGATCCTCAGCCTCACATTCTCACGCCTACAACTTGAGCTCACGGCTCAAGACGAGAAAGTAACGGTGTTGAAGGGGGTAGCTCCGCTCATGAGCCCGTTGCCGCCAACAGAAGGGCCAGTATAGTGACCACTCTCCTCGTCAGCGCAATCAGCAATGTTGTAGTAGTCGTCATTGATGTAGTCGGCAGAGGTGTTGACATCTATCTGTATCAGGGCCAAGAGGTCCTCTTGAAGGTCATCGCCGAGATGGACAAACTGGGGTAAGGGGTCGTAGGAAGTATCAGCCTGAAGAATGGACCCCATGTCTTTGGCATTGCTCGTGGCGGCCTGGTCGTTGGTGTTGTAACGGTAGGGCTCTTCCGCAGACTGGATGGTCTCGGGCCCGAAACGCTGGCCAATGTGGCTGACGGGAGCATCCCAAACAGAAAAGGCACCGTTGGACATGAGATTGCGTTCTCGTGCGAGAGCAGGTGGTCATGGATAGCCACGGCCTTTGTGGTGGCCCAAAAAGATGGTCTCGAACTGAGCAACACCGTCGTCGAGGACAAGTGTGACACCGTCGCAGTATTCTGGCTTGATGACACTGGAATGGAGGAACTTGCCGACGATGTAGTAGGGGCCGCCAGTGACCTCGGGAGCCAAGATGCACGAGGTGTTGGCGCTGAAGACACATATCTTCAAGCGGGGTCAATATGCGCGCTTAACGGCGCACTTGTTTATGGCCTGGGCAGCGGCTGAGCTAGGGCAGGTGTTGTGGGAGCGCTGGCCAATGGCGGCGATATCATCACGAAGCTGGATGTCACATTTGATGTGGTCGTGAACTCCTGGATATGGTGTTCTCGTCCAGGTCTCTAGATGAACCATTATGCTGCGTCTCCACGTTCGCGAATTGCAAACTTGAAATGGTGTGCTGACCGTGGGATATACTTCAGAGAATATCCGATGAAAAGTAGAGTTGTTGAATCACATACCACCTACGTGACTTCCTCACACGGTTCCACGGCTTCATTGTCGTGCTTTTCTAAATTATTATCACGGCAATAAACTTGGTGCATCAGGTCAGTTGTCATTAATACGGCATTGTGTGGTCTGTCTGCTTCTGACTTATAAGAGAGTGACGACCTCTGATTCTAGACTATCTATCTGCCTTCAAATGAGAAATTTAGGTTATACCATACAACTGAGAACGAACATTTGAGTCTGTCTGTGGCTTCCCGTGGAAACCCATTTCCTAGTCACTCGCATTGGAGTCCGTTGTTCTGGGAGTGAAGAAGACCTTGAGAGGCCCTTTCTCCCACAACAGATACACTTGACTGCGTTCATCCCAACCTTTGCTCTCCTCAGCTAGTCTCATGTCAAAGTTCCACATGATTCTCGCGAGAATCAGACGCATTTCCCCGTAAGCCAAGCTTAGCGATGGGTTGTAGTCAGCATGGGCAATTCTTTGGCTAAAGCATACGCGGAACAGAGTGCAACATGGATTCCACTTACTTTCTCCCAATGCAATTTCTCGGCCCAACTGTGAAAGGCTGAAGCGCTTCCTTCTTGTCGCCTGCAAAGCGAGGGTCGTCGAGCCAGCGCTCGGGGATGAAGGAGTCAGGCAGAGTAAAGTTCTCCGAGCTATGATACATGGGCCAATGCCAAGCTTGGACAATTGTCTGATTACGCGTATTAGTAACTCCCATGTCCACTTTGTTTCGTGTCGAGGAAATGATTCGACTTACGTCACGAGGCACATATTGGCCCAAGAATACACCGCCTTCATCCATAACTTTGCGAGGGATTCCAGTCGGGACCGGAGGATACATCCTCAAGCCTTCATTTATCACGGCCTGGATGTAGACAAGCTTCTGCACACTAATCAAGTCGATTTCGTCCTCGGATGCAAACGTATTGCGAACCTCATTGTTGAGCTTTTTCATAGCCTCCGTGTTTGTCAAAAGGTAATACGTCATGGCCGAAAGCGCCGTCGCCGTAGTCTCGGAACCGGCAGTAATGAGGATCGACGAGTTGGCCTTCATCTCTTCGAAAGTAAGTCCCTATAGTGTCTTAGCAATCCGAAATTTCACGCTAGTGGAAGGGCCATACCTGATCGCCTTTCTTCCGCAACATGGAATCAATAAAATCGGGTCGCTCAGTCTCGGCGGAAAGTCGTTTCGAAACTTTCTCCTGCGTGAGCGCCATATGCTGTTCGCGCTTCGTCCTCAGTTCGGCCGGCACAAACCTCATCAAGACTTTCTCGACAAGGGGGAATCTTCGCACTTGCGTCTTAAAAGAACTCCCCTTCACGCTTTCGAAGATGAGCTTGACCCAAGGATGATAGTCTGCACCTTCCAAGCAGCCGAACGGCTCTCCGAATGCCAGGTCGCCGATGACGTCGAAAGTAGTCCAGTTGTACCACGAGACCATGTCCAGAGCGGTAGATCCCCCGGCACACTTTTCGTGAAGCCTTTGGATTAGCAGATCGACGTAGGCTTTGATGATTGGCTGCTGGTCCAACATCGACTGAGCCGAGAAGCCGTGTGACAAGGCCCGGCGGAAACGAGAGTGGTCCTCGCGGTTGGCGCCGATGATGCTTTTCAAACTCTCCGCCATGAACACGGGATCTCTGCCGTGGTCGCCGGTATTGTTCTTCAAGTGACCGTGCAGATCCTTCCAGCCATCGGGATGGTTGTAGGCAAGCTCGTTCGGGGCGACCCTTACGATGGGGCCGTATTGTTGATGCAGCCCCAGCATCTTGCGATGTATCTGGCCGGAAAGGTATTCACGGGAGAAAGGTATCCTTGAAGCCGCCCATAGCTTGGGGCCGGGATACTTGCGCAATGGGTGGAAATAGATGTTGTAAACAACGGTCCCGAAAACGTAGGCAAGGGCCTGTGAGTTCAATGTCAGCCTCAGTGACATCAGACAGCTCCGAGTCCGATGACAGACGAGGTGGTTAGTGCTGCTGGGATTGAAAGTGACACTTACCAAAGACACAGACCCAATTAAAGCCAAGGGGGCCATGTTGAGGTTCACAACATGACTCGTGAGGCCCATGTTGTTGGTCGTTGAATGGTCAGTTAAAGACTAGAGGCTAAGACAATACTGAGACGCTTTCCAGAAACGGTGAACTTGGAAGTGATTGCGGCACACATGACAACTGAGTGCTCGAGAGCATTTTTATCAAGAGACGAGTGTAAAGGGGGGGACGGATTTCGGTTTAGTTTTCCAAACCGAGGCCGGCACGAGACGACAGTCCCCGCGTCGCTACCGCGAGGTGTAGTACAACGCAGTAAACCTAATTATCACATGTGTGTGCTGGGGAATTTGGGGAGTAAAACTCCGTGAGTTCACAGTCCGGGGGTATTAGCTTAGGGTTAGGGTTCCCACAGTATTAATTCAAATTTTCTAACTATTATAATCTCAGCATATACAAGGTATATGCCTAGCGTATACCTTAATTTATAGTACTTGCCTTCTATAAATTTAGAGGTCTTTAAAGTATCTTAGAGTTTTATACCTCTAAAGACTTTTAAATTTATAGAAGGTAAGTACTATAATTTAGAGTATATACTAAGCATATGCTGAGAAAACTATAGTATTAGTCTTCTATAAATTTAAAGGTCTTTAGAAGTATAAAACTCTAAGAGACTTCTAAAGACCTCTAAATTTATAGAAGGTAAGTACTATAATTTGGAGTACATGCTGAGCATATACCTTGTATATGATGAGATATTTATACTAATCGCACTCTAAGCTAGACCTAATTAGGCTAGTTTAACCCTAACACTTATGAATACCCCCTTCCTAATTTTTCGGCCCCACGTCGGATACCCCCCTCCGAATCTGGAATATGTCAAAGTGGGTGCAATATGCCGGCAAATAGCACAGACCTCCAGGCCCATTGGGCTGGATTGGGAAAGGTCTGCGGCGAAATGTCGGTTGACATCTATGGGACGGATTTTGCCAGCTAAAATATCCGGAATCCGATGACCACGTGCATTTAGATCCTGAGGTAATACAATAGCTATAAATATATAGGAAATCCTATAGAAAATAGTAATATAGTTATATATATACTAGTAATTAACTAAGGATTATTACTATAATTATATATATACTTTAATAATTAATAGTCTAATTTGTAAGTACTAATTAATATTATTTAAAGTATTATATATAGTATATATAATATATACTATAGCTATTATTATAACTAAAAATAAGATAGCTATAATATTAGTAACTCTAAGTAGTCTAGCTAACTAAAGTAATTAGTATATCTAGCTATAGTAATAAGTAGTAGCCTTAAATCTATAGAAGTTAATTAACCTAAATACTAATAATATATAGTATACTACTATAAAATAACTAATAAAGTCTCTAATAGCTCTAGATATTATAGACTACTTAATAATACTGTTTATAATAACTAGGTAGGTAATAAATAATATAGTAAATAGCTAATAACTACTAGATCTAAAAGATATATAAGCTTTAAAGCTATTCTAGCTGTTAACTAAAAGCTAGAAGTAACTTAAATATAATAATAAGATATATATATAAAAATAATAGTAATATAAGTAGAACTATAAAATAGTTAGTAACTTAGTTACCTAGATTTATATAATAGTAGATCTAATAGTAGTTATAGAGTACTACTCTATAGGTAAGTTAATATATATATAGATATATAATATTAAGGTATGTATTAGTCTATCTCTATATAAAGAAAAGGAAATTACTATAGTAAAGTATAAGAAAGTTATAAAAAGAGCTATAGATTATAAGGTAATAGATATAAAAGAGGTAGAGAAATAGATATCTAACTAGGGGAAAGTGCTCTCTTATAGTATATAAGTCTAGTAGTATTTAGCTATAAAGACTAGTAAATAATTCTTACTACTAATAAAGGTATTAAGGTATATACTACTAGTAGTATAGGTAGAGGTATATAAAAGTACTAATTATATAAGGGCTATTAATAACTAGCTCTTATATTATAAAGTAATATTAGTAATATAGGCCTATATTACTATAGAGCTAGAGTATCTCTAGGTAAAAGCTACTTATAGTACCTTTAGCTTAGTTACTATAGTAATAGTTACTAATAATATTATAGAGAATTATATATAAAAGGAGTTAATAAAGGAAAAATAGTACAATAACTATTATAATAACTATAACAATGAAAGTAATAACTATAGTAATAAAAAGTACTTATTATATAATATCTCTAAGTACTTATTAGTAAAGTATTACTTTATAGGTAAAATATACCTAAGATTTCTATAATAACTATATAAAGTAATTATTAATTATATAAAGTAAGCTCTAATATAGTAATATATAAAAGATAAGCTAAAAAAGAATATATTACTAGTCTCTATATATACTTACTTAGATAAATTTACTATAGTAATAATAGTAGTACCTCTAGTAAAATAATAGTTAGAAGGTAGTAAAGGTAAGGTATAGTTAAAGAGTAAAGAAGCCTTATCTATATAGTTAGCTACCTTTATAATATCTAATTATCTACTTGAAGACTTTATTATTCTAGATTTAGAAGTAACACTTTATATCTTCTACTCTTATTATTACTTCTTAGAGATAACTCTAGCAAAGTTAGATAACTTTATTTAAGTAGGTAATTTTAGAGGCTATGAGGGGTAATAAGGTTAGAGATAAGAGATAAGAGATAAAAAAAGATATATATTGTTTTAATATAATAGAAGAGCTTTTTATTCTACTTGCTTACTAGCTAGATATAAGGGATATAAGGGGTTTATTTATACTTATTTTCTATATATTCTAAGGATTTCTTAGATATTCTAGGTTATTATCTAAAACACCTCGGTTATATAGTTTATAACTATATTCTTATAGGTTGTTTTCTAAAACATCTTGGTTATATAGTTTATAACTATATTCTTATAGGTTGTTTTCTAAAACATCTTGCTTATATAGTTTATAACTGTATTCTTATTTCCTAGATTTCTTCTAAGATAAATAGTTATTGCTTAAATGAACTATTCTTTGTATATAGATATCCTATATATTTATAACATATAGGCGTTTTCTAAGTAAATATATAGTTATCTAGTATATATAGTATACACAGTACTATTAATACTGTATTATATAATTTACTTTATTATTATATATACTATCTTTTATATATAGATATAAGGTATTTAAACCTTAATATCTAATAGGTAATACTACTATCTTAATTAAGAGATAGAGTAATATACTTATCTATATAAAATCGGGTAATTACTAAGTATAATTTATACTTAAAAAAGTTACCTATTATCTATTACTATTATATAACCTAGTATTGTATATAATACTTAAAATAAGAAATAATTAGTAATAGAATAATAGTCTAACTAATAATTATATATATATAGTAAAGGATTACTCTATAGTATTTAATAAAGATAAAATTACTAGTTAATAGGTTATTAAGGCTAGTAAGAACCGTAATAGTCTTTATACTATATTAGTAGCATACCTAGTAACAGTAAATATAGATATAGTTATAGTAGCCTTAGTACTAACAAACCACTGCTAAAGGAGTAAGCTAGTTAAAGCTGACTACTAGTATAACTATCTTAGCTACCTAGGTAGCTATATACTCTATAAAATAACTACCTAAGCCTATAGTATATAGATAAAAGGAGAGATACTAAAGATATCTATTATATTATATAAAGTATATATAATAAGCAAAATATAGTAATAAATATTGTATTAACTATAAGAGTTAATTAACTATGTAGAGGTAAGTAATTATATTGCACTAGATTTTTACCTATTTAAACAAGGCTACAGTAGATATAAGTTAGCCTTACTACTTAGTAACTAAAAATCTAGCTTTATATAAGACTATTACCTATAATAGCATACTTCTAAGGCTATTAAGATAGCTTTAGTAGACTTTATATAGTTAATTAAGGTATATAAATTAATAGAAGTATAAGTAATTAAGTATAACAACAAGATCATAACTACCTATCTATAGGTAAAGGAGGCTATAAAAAGTATAGAAATCCTATTTAAGGCCTTAGTACCTAACATATAAATACAAAATAGTAGTATAGAGAGGATTACTATAGTAATTAAGAAAAAAGCCTATATAATAAGGCTAAAGTTAAAATTACTAGTATTACTATAGCTAGAGATTTTAAAAGTAGTAATATACTTATATAACTAAATACTAGTTAAATCTTATAGCTAGAGGTCTCTATATTAGATCTAGTATATAATAAGAGAGTAAATATTATCTATACCATACCTTAGCTATTTATAAGTATTTAGCTACTATATATATATAATAACTTTAGATATTTAACTTAGCTATAATTATCTCTAGTACTTTAAAGTAAAGGTATATATTTATTATCTAGTTACATATATATTAACTAACTAGTACTATATATATATCTCTCTAAAGAATAAAGTTATTATATCTTATAATATAATATTTAAGAAAGATAGATACTTCTCTAAAAGAGAAGATAAGTAGGTAGATAAGTTAAGTAATATAGATAAAGCTATAATTAATAAATAGATCTATAAAGTAACTAAAAAGAACTTTATAAATATTACTAATAGTAAGAATATTATAAAAGAAGATATAATAGAAATTTTAAACTCAACTACTAGTAAAATACTAAAAGAAGTCTATAAATATATAAAGTTATGCTTTATATTAATAATACTACTAAAATCTCTAAATACTTTATTTATTTTACTACTATTGAATATACTTAATATAAGAGAGTAAGAAGACTATAAATATTATAATAAAGCCTAACATATTAATTATATTATATATTAAAAGTAAATATATTTATAAGAATCATAGAAAGCTATGTTTATAGTTAGAACTATTAATAGTTCTTACTATAGTACTTAAAACTAATAAGCTACTTATATAGCTAGGACTAGTAATAATCCTTACTATAGTCTCTAGAACTAGTAAGTTACTTATATAGCTAGAACTATTAATAGTCCTTACTATAGTTTCTAGAAAATCTTAAAGTAAGACCTCTTACCTAGTAAAAGTATAAGCTAGCCCCTAATATTAGAAAGGATAATATAATAGGAGAGGATCTATTTAACTCTAGTAACAAGATAATAATACCTTAAAATATAGCTATAAGACTAGCTATAAGGCTATACCAAAAGGATTTACCTAGGTTACTCAAGGTATATACTAACCTAAAAAACTACCTATTTACAAAGAATTTTTAAGAGACTAAAAAGCTTATTTATAGAGCTACAATACTATAAATAGCTAGGTTAAAGTTAGTATAGAGAAAGCTAGTAATAACTAGATACTTAATTACTAATAGGTATATACCTATAAGCTAGATAAATATAGATTTCTTATAAAGTTTAAGGTATACCTTATTATTTATAGTAATTAATAGCTAGAAGATATAATTCATAATATATATATAGTAATACTAATAAAACTTTTATTCTAATTACTTATTATAATTATAGTTAAGTTAGACTTAAAATTACTTTAATTTAATATAGTAAATATATTTATATATATTAATATAGATAAAATAGTATTTATAAGACTTTCTCTAGGATATCTAAGCTATAGAAATAATAAGATTATCTACCTATAAAAAACACTTTATAGGTTATAATAATTACTACTACTATAGTAAACGTACCTAGAAAAGAGACTTTAAGAACTTAGATTTATACTAGTTACTAGAGAGCTATATTACTAGTAAAAGAGAGCTTTTACATTTTTTTTCTATATTAATAATTATATTTTTATATTCCCTAAGCTATTCTAATAAAAAGCTAATAAGGTAATTAATAGTATAAAAGAAAGATATTACTTAGGAAGTAATAATAAAATATAATAGTTTCTTAGTATAGAAATTCTCTATAATAAATAATAATAAAAGATATAGCTATAATAGTTAGTATATATTAAAAAGATAGTAAAGCTAATTAATAATAAAACCTAGCTACTATTAGATAATACCCTAATAGGTAATAAAGAACTTCTACCCTTATAGTAAATAGTAATAAACTATAAAGTTATAAAACACTAGTAAAAAGTTAGATTAATTCTATATATAGTAGTAATAATAAGACCTAATATTATAATTATAGTAAGTTAGCTAGTAAGATTTAATGATAACCTATTAGTAGCCTATTAAAGAGTAGTAAACTAGGTACTATAATACCTTAGGCATATAGCTAGCCTTTGCCTCAAATTTAAGCCTAATAGAGAGCTTATTATCACGTTAGATACAAGCTTTAGAGATAACTTAATTAACCACAAGAGCTTATAGGCTTTTACTATTAAGCTATATAGTAGACTTATTAGCTAGAGAGTAAATAAGTAATAGATAGTAACTACTTTAACAACTAAAGTAGAGTTACTAACTTTATTATAGGCTATAAAAGAATTAATATTTATAAGCTAATTAATTACTAAGCTTACTATTAGTAATAATATTTTAAATATATTACTAAAGGTTATAATATAATATAATAACTAATAGATAATTAGCCTTATAATTAAGAAGTTCGTTTAATTATAAATATACTTTTATTATATAGATATATATTATTACTAGCTTTATTAAGAGATTATAGATAGTTATATTACAGTTATATATACCCTATTAGCAAAGCTAATAGTAGATAGTTTAATAAAGGCTCTACTAAAGTAAAAATAGCCTATATTTCTATAGTAATTAAATCTTAGTAACTAAACTATATAATTGATATAAAACTACAAGGAAGAATTAGCTAAGGATAAATTACTAATATAATTAAAGTAATAAGTACTATAATAATAGATAGTTAGCTAGTATAGCTCTAACTAAGAGGGTTAAATTATATAGTTATACTATTTAGTAAAAGTAAATTGTTATAGATATATAACTAGTAAATCCTAATATTATAACTAATTATTAATATAACTAGTAAAACTTTAACTATAAATTTCTTAATAACTAAGTAATATATATAGTTAGCAATTTTATTATTTTAATTACCTTTAATTAAAACTAAAAATTAATATAAAATCTAATTATAAAAAACTACTATTTTAAGTTAGAAAGTTATAATAAAAGATAAAAGTATAGTTAAAACTATACTTTAAGGAAAATTATATATATAAACCTATAGAGGCTATATTAAATATAATAATAAGTATATAGAGCTTAAGACTACTATAAGTATAATATAGCTTTACTAAGTAAAAAGACCTTAATTATTATATATTTATATTATTAAGCTTAGACTTATATAAGAGAGCTAGTAAGCTTTATAGATATAACTACTATTAAGTCTTTTTACCTCTACTTAAGATTAAACCTTAGAGCTTTAGTATAAGTTACTATTTTATATTATAATTATCTAGTAGAGAGTAATACTACTAGACTATATATACTTTAGTTTTAGTTATTATTAATTAGTTAATTACTATCTTTTATAGTAAGTAATTAGTAGTTATAAGAAACCTATAGAAATATAAAAGAAAGAAGTAAAAGAGTAGTAATTACTCTATCTATTAATTAATTAGATTAAACCTATAAATAGCTTTAATCTAAGAGGGTATGTTAAAGTAGGTACAATATACTAGCAAATAGTATAGACCTCTAGGCCTATTAGGCTAGATTAGAAAAGGTCTGCGGCGAAATATCGGTTGACATCTATAGGACAGATTTTACCAGCCAAAATATCCGGAATCCGATGACCACGTACATTTAGATCCTGAGGCAACACAATAGCCATAAATGTGCGGGGAATCCCATGGAAAATAGCGACATAGTTACACATACACCAGCAATTAACCAAGGATTATCGCCGTAATCATACACGTACTTCAACAGAATACCCCCTCCTGAACTGTACCCCCAAACTCCGTCCGTGTCCGACCGCTGGGATCATCTCTACTGGAGGTCGGACAGTCTCCGCGTTTTACACAAAATCGTTGCATAATCATAACTTGGCCGATCCATCTCGTCTCCACTTGACGGTCTGGGTCATGCGACCGAACTCCGCGCTTGAAACGGGCAGTTGAAAATCTCTGGTCCATCGGGATGTCGGACCGTGAAATGTGGCCAATGCCGCCGTGAATGATGCGGTTGGGTATCAGTATCAAACACCAAGCGAGGCCTGATCGGTGCTCGACGGGGTTGAGTGGTGTATGTTGCGTCATATGCCAATCGATCTAGGGTTCCCTCGACGGCCAGCACAATAGTCGGAGATTTCATTTGGAGAAAGCCCCCCTCCCTAGAATGAATGGTATTGACTTTCTGAAGAAGGCTTTTTTTGGTTTTGCTTTCCCCTCCCCTCTACGGAGTACTTTTCCAACTATCCCCCTCTCTTGCAGACTGATGCAATATGCTTTTGACTCCGATAGCTGAACGACTGTGGTATATTTTACAGAAGACGCCTTCTTATATCTTCCATTTGACGGGTTTCCAGGTTTTTCGACATGTAAAATTCCTGACTTTGATCTAGGCCCTGAGAGACTACACCATTCTCTTCACGGTTTACGCCGATCAGGCTATATCTTCTATTACCATATCAGTGCGGCCGTGTAAGCCTGCGTTATCGGATTTGGAGAGCCGGGCAGCCTCCCGAAAACCTAGTCCACTCAGCTTCCGGGACAGGAGGCCGGTAACATAAGACGAACCGAACGTTGACCGAGTCAACCGAAAAAGCCCACGGGGCCCGACGTCCGGGTGTGGATCTGGCTTCCTGGTTATTGTACTTGGAAGGATTCGGTTGTGTCGATCGCATATGCTCAAACCGGTTGTTCGGCAGTGAATAAGATTGCCGACATTACAGGTACATCGCCTCTCCAATGGGCCAACTCAATATACCATGGACTTCCAACCCCGCAAAATCCAAGTTTCTGTTTGTCGTGGCGAAAACTCTCGAACCTAGTGCGTGCTACTTCCCCCTTTCGGCTGTTCAATGCTGTGATTGGTGCCAAGTGGCCAGCTGCTCCTCTCGCCGCCAGGTTCTATTGGACATGCATGTCCACGACGAAGAGAGTGTAATGTTATGTCGTATCCCTTATTCTGTCAAAGCGCCTATAAAAGTGGAGGCACCCCCGCTTAGAGGACACTTTGGTTGCTGCTAAATACTCTGGCTACTTTGACATATTCACCGTATCTTCACCTTAACTGAGGGGCACCTCGCGTCTATTGTCACCAAACTTCTTATCCAACTCGGCGGACGTATTGTATGTTAAATCTCAAAGCCGGATTAATCGCCGCCGGTGGGGAGAAAAAAAAACTGGTGACCGCATTGCAAAGTCAAGGCACATACAAATATCAATAATCGCTACATATAGATTTCTTGAGTAGTTGTATGATGTACAAATATGGAACATTCTGTCTTCGTGCTCGTGGTATCGTCCTCCAGGTCCGCCGTAACATATAACATAATCGTAAGGAAAGTCGGAAAACAAACATGGCGACCCTACGGAATCCACCACACCATGCGAGATAGCCTGGCATCCCGATTTCCGTTTGTAAGCTGCCACGTTTTCCAGTCTTTCCCGCCCAAGAACAATCCCATCATCGCTTGTGATTAGCTCACATGCTGAGAGTGTCTCGGCATATGCTTCTGACCCTGTGAGCATGCACATTACACAAGCGTTTGGTAGTTCAGCATGTGGACCGTACCAGTAAACAAGTCTTCGTCCCACATCGGGATTTTTTTTTGGTTTTTCTTTTCTGTCGCACCCTTCTCTCCCCCCACCTCTGTTGCTCCCTCTCTCTCTCCTCTCTCTCTGTCTCTTTTCACTCTCTCTCTCTCTCTCTCTCTCTCTCTCTCTCTCCCGCAATAATACCCTCTTTCCCATGTCCGCCTGAGCGTCCCTTATATCGGACACTGCGCGAACAGTTGAACAAAGAGGACGCGCATAAGCTCAACACAAATAGCTATACACACCGCTCGGAAGATGCGAAAGCAGGAGGGGCCGGCTGGTACAGAAAGTATTTATAAAGAATGCAAATGTATTAAGGTTTTCATATGACTGGCCGTACGCTTGTCGGGCGGTCGTGGTGGTTGTTGTTGAGCATGGCATGTCGCCTAGCCAATGAGTGTGCTGACATGGGACCATGAGAAGGGATCCGCCGCGGCGTCTACCTTGTACTGATGGATTGCGCCGTTCCCAATGGTGTAAATGCGCTCGGCCTGGGTCATGGCGATCGAGGTGGCGTTGCCGAAGGTCTTATCGAGACTCGGCGGCCTAACCGTCCAGGCCGTGCCGTTCCAGTGCGCCGAGACCAGCATGCCGTCGGCGGTGAGGTACGTGGTAAGACTCTCAATCCAGCCCGTAGATCCGAAGCTCAAAGAGGCGAATTCGGGCGCGGGCCTGGTAGGGAGGTTGGAAGTGAGCGGCTTTCCTGGTCGTCTGGTTAGTCGAGACTCGTTTTGTTGAGAAAGTGTCCATCCTTACCAAAGTTGCCCATCTCCCAGCGGCGGTCGGTCAAGGGTCCGGAAAGCAGCTCCACGAGGTTGTCGTTGACGGACTGATAAACGCGGATGGCGTTGGCGTCGGTTCCCGTCGGGCCGTTGCCGTTGAAGTCGGTGAAGGGGTTCATAGAAAGACCGCTCCCGGGGACGATCTTGTTACTAATAGAGGGCATCAACTGCCACTGGTTCTTGGTGTTGTTGGCAAGCTGGACTTGTCCGTTGCCCTCGTACGCGACCAAGAGTGTGTCGGTGCAGGTGGGGCAAACCTGCCAGTACGCGGCAAGACGGGAGCCGTTGGAAGCCTGCGGCATAAGGCTAGGTCTCAGAGAGCCCGGAAACCAGTCGCCGCCAACGGGGTTCGGGGAGTAGATCTCGGAGATTGTGTTATCTTTTTGCAAGTAGTAGAGGCTGACTTGAAACTTGTTCGTGGCGCAGGCCAAGGGGGTGCCAGGCATGACGTCTAGCGCTGGGATGGAAGAGGTGTTCATGACGCTGGACGTGATGTTTCGCTTGGTCCACCCCCCGCTCAGTGAGTCGAAGAGCATGACGTTCAAGCCGTTGAACTTGTCCTGGTAGAAAACGGCGGCGCGGCCAACGTTGTTGTTATCAGTCCAGTTCGTGGCGGCCAAGCTGGAGTTCTCGAGGATAATGGAGTTTTTGATGGCGTTCGGATCCGATGAAGTCGCTCCGTTAGAACTGCTGCCCTTACCCTGGGTAAGGCCTATGGCCAGACCGAGGATCAGAATCAGCAGCATGGCGACTCCCACGGCAACAAGGATGAAGGTCTTCCTCTTTAGGCCCAGAATGGTCTTCTCCTCCCGCTGAGGAGGAATCATGTCCTTGGGGTTGTAATAGCTGGCATTGGCTTCGGTGTCCACTCTTGAAGGCGGAACAACTGGCGAGTTTGCCACGGCGGCGACGGGTGCGACGTAGGCTGGTGCGGGCGAGAAAGCAGGCGTGTCCGACGAGCCCGAGGTGGCCTCCTGGAATTTACTGTCGATGACGCACTTCTCGCTCACCATCATTGACTGGCGCATCATCACCACCTCCAGGTCGCTGTAATCCTTCTTGTCCATCGCGTAATCCGTCTTTGAGTCCATGTTCGCGTCTTGAGTTGTCTGGTCGAGTTCGGAGTTGTACGTATCGTGTGAATCGGAACGTTACTCTGTTGCCGGGGGGGGAAACTCGACAGCTCAAGTCGTGATCGTGAACGTGGACCGGCCGATGTGTAGAGATTGAATATGGGTGAGTGACTATTTGTTAGAACCATGAGCCAGCATGGCTCTGAAAATAGAAGAGTGAATTTGATATTGGCAGGGCAAGTGTGAAAGAACGAAAAGAGCGAATGAATGACTGGAAGGGAGCGTCAGAGGTAAAGGGATGAAGAGGGGGAAGACGGGGATCAAGAGGAATAAGCCTTCAGACGAGAGAGGATTCAAGACGGCAAAGGGCATCAAAACCAGGCATAGGCCCCACAGCCCTTGGTGTTAGGTACGACGACATTGCCCTTCTGGTAGTTCCGGGCGAGGGGCATCCGGATGATCGGATAGGGGTTCTCATTGACAACTGTGTAAGCAGGGGGGTTATGTTATGAGACTGAGATCGGATTTCTGCAACTACCCAGTACAACAATGGTTCAATTGCTGCTGGACCACCCCCAGTATCAATGAATCGCGCAGGTTACCGGGCTATGCTTGTTCAGTTACTCTGAGAGAGACACTAACACATGGGCATACAAACCTAATGGAGAAATGCGGTTCGCTGATTGGACGTTGTGCTGGGGATTCCTTATGCTGTTACCATATACCGCAGGCTATGCAGTTGACTGACTCGAGCAACGAAGGCCTGCCATCCCGTCATCCGGTGTTTCACAAGAGGCCTCTCGGCCTTGATTTTAGAGAGCTGAAGGCTTGACTGAATCATACTATAGTCCACTATTGAACCTGGCTGGTCATTCTGCAATATCTAGAATGAGACCTCAGTAAACTAGGTAATCGAGAAGCGGCTTCATCGACTGTCCAGATATGCTCAGCGATGGGTGTCAACCGTCGTAATAACTTGGAACCGCAATTATAGGCAACAGCCGCGCCCTGGATGCGGCGGCTATGTACCAATGCGCTCGCTTGGCCGGGTGAACCCCCCTTTTTACGGGACTGGAAGACGAGGGTGTGTAAGAGAATGCTGTTCCCTGGTCCCTATCCCCCAGCATAGTCCCACATTTGGCGGCTGTCCGTTCTCAATTGTGGACAACTTGGCGGAGCATGGCAGCGGTTGCTACTCAGCGGTGCTACTCAGCGGTGAGCACTGATGGTGGCGAAGCCTTGAGGATTCAGCAGTGCGTTGGGACGTTTCCTGTTCTTGGGTCTTAGGAAGATTCACTTCGATGTCTTCGAGGTCCAAGTGAAGGTCAGAACAGAGAATGACTCTCTGGAAGAAGAAGAAGATGGCTTGAAAAGATCCTCGCAGACCAGGACAGTCGCAGCCGACGAGCAGATGTGAGAACATACTCAAAGTCGGACCCAGTGAAAGACTTTTATGTTGCCAAAACTTTACGAAACCCGCACTTTCCTTGATTCACATCTACCGCTCCCTAACAAACACACGGCACGTTTATATTAGATCGAGTCCTTGGAATATGTGTTAATGTATTATTAGCGTGCTGTACTGTCAAGCTCCTACGCCTACTACACGGCCTCACAGTATCAGATTCGCCACCGCAATGGCTGCCCCAGCCTTCAGCCTTAAGCATCCGTCTCCACAGCTCTACTTCTCCGCGGACATCAAGGCGGTAGGTGGCATTACAAAAATAGAGGATTTACGTACAAAGTGCCCTGGGAGACAAGCGCCCCACACACATGTCGCTTTACACGTGGGTACGGGTCGGTATGCAGGCATGTCTCATTACAAGCCCTTGGGAAAAGCAGGATTCACTCTGCCAGAATGTCTTGGGTCAGTGGGAGTACTGAAACAATATTGGCACGCAGTCATCCACGAAGTCAGACAACAAATTTGTATGGCTGGCTTCCTTTGCAAGAGGGGGAAAAAAAAAAGACTGAAAAACTTTTCAAGTAATACTTTGGGTGGAACGGAAACATGAGCTCCGGAATGGCTCCTGGCTAAGCGAACCTAACCACCAAACGCTCTCGGCCAGTGCATCCATACGTCAGTATTAGAGTCATGTAAGCAGGCAAAGTACCAGACTTGGACGGCGGTACCGGGGTTCCAACTACCGTGGTATCGATGATGCGGGTGTGGGAAGGCTGCGTAGGGTGCGGATGACCCGAGGACGTGCGGCAAGGGAAGTCTCAAGATGGGTGATAAAGGTCCGCTTTTTAAAAGACCCTTGAGTCCTTGCCAAGGCTACGCTACGCGGTGCACATTCTCAATCCATGCCACGTTCGTTTCGCCCGCTTCGGTCGGCCATGCTCTCGGTAACCCGCCTAGCACCCACGGTTCTTGCGCATTCTTCTCCTCCTCCCCTCTTCCCCTCTTCCCTAATTCGTACGAACATAGACTACCTAGTGCGCTCAGGGCATGTGCAGTCGGTGTGACAGGAGTCTTTCGAGGCACTTCGAAGCGGGTGACGGGTTTTGCTCGTGCGGTACACAGCCTGCCCCCCCCCCCGCTTGAGCGATCGATCCAGTGTCCAAGTTCCTTACTTTGGCAGTTCACAGGACGTGTCAAGTGTCGTGTTGAGATACGTGGCCCAGGGGCTGTCTCGTAGGGTTTGCTCAGGTTGGCAGCAGTACGAAAGCACAGTGGAAAAACATGGTGAAAATGTCACGCCCTACATACACAATAAACGAATTGACACATGGTGACTATCAAGTGGCAGAAGATTAAAGCCAAGAAATGGAGAAGCTAGATAGAGTAGTGGCCGTGCTTAGATATGCGTACTGGGTTTTCACCAATGGCAGGCGGCGTGGTTGAGTTCGTGGGAGCATGCTCTGCTGTTGCTGAGAAAGTCTTTGACCAACCGAGCCGTCGCACGTCACGTCTCGGGGCGCCCTCCGCAGGAGACGGGTCTGTCGGTCCGTCAATTTGGGCGAACGTGCAGCCGAAATAACGTCCTTGGTCATAGGGCAAGGGGCCCCGATCAGGGTCGTTCGTGGACGCCAAGCGGCGTGCCAGAATCACTGTGAAACTGAGGGTGGAACGCACACTTACTTGATTCACCTCCGATGGTCTCGGCCGAGAGGCTCGAATGTCAGATCATCTGCTGAAGATTCTCCAGGGGCCTACCCAACTTGCCCTTTCTCTCTGACTTTCCCGGTAAACTGGAAGATTCGAGGGGCGTTCGTCCGAGTGCCGTACCAGGAAATCGGAAAGGTGCGAACACACACGATGGGCAAGACAAGCGCGGCAGCCGCACCGCTTCTGTGTTCACTACCAAGCTTTTACAATGCTGTTTGGCGATTGGCTGGCTAGACCGATCCAGAACCTGCCAACAGATAGGCCTCTTTTTCCCCTGGGCTCGCCGAAGATCCAGGCTCAGCTCCATTGCTGTAAGGTGTGTCAGCCTATCCCTCTTGTGTCCTGAGATGAGACGAAATGCAGAATGGTGTAATGGCCGAGTCAGACACACATACTGGGTAGTAAACAGGGGGACGCTGGCTACTGTTGGCAGTCACATATGCCAAGACTGCCCAATAGAAACATAATGCCAAAAGGCTCAGCCTCAACACGTGCTTGCGATAAATGAAAAAGCCACTTTATTACTCACAGCAGTATATTGCACGCGGGTCTAGAACAGACTGATGATAAGTCTGGGCGCGCTCCACAGTTGAGCCTAGGACTAGCCTAGCCACCACAAGGACCGTCTCTGTATTTGCTGACACGGACGCCGCGTTCCTCGTGTCCCCTACGTCGTCGCCAATGCCCCTCGATTCCGTCCTTGCCCACTTGCGTTGCCTCCACAGCCGCGATGACAACAGCGCCATGTGCGCGACCAGCGGACGAACTGGGCGGCTGCCGCGGCTGCCGCAGGTAACGCCCGTTGGCCTCTGAGTGCGCCGCCGACTCACTATGGGAGATAAACGAACGAGCAGTGCCCTCGATTCGGGGTTGCCGCCATTAGCACCACCGTCGACACCTCCAGCGCCGCCCCCGCATCTCGCGGGGGGGAGAAAAGCGGGCGTCCGGTGGGAGGTCAGCATCCGCGGGCCGATGTCGCGTGAGCATCGACGGCTGGGCTTGGCAGCGGAGGCAATAATACTACTGTGGCGGTGGTATCTGTAATTACTGCAGAATTTTACGTTGGAGGCTAGTTACCTTCAGTTCTTTTGAATCAATGAGAGTCGGGATCGTCCTATGGCTTGGTGTCCTTCCCAATGGCGGTCAGCTCTCGAGACCGCTAGGTCGATAGCGCCAACGGGCTGGCCGAAGGTCCGGAGTGTTACGGTATAATGCGGTAAAGTCACCCATAAAGACGTTGGCGACAGCAAAATTGCTGAGCATCAGCGAAATGTGGCGCCGGGAATGTCGGAAAAGGAAGAGGTCTACATTCGTATTTTCATATTAGATAGAACTTGTTGCCGGAAGCATCGGCTCGCACTTCCGGTAGCACCAAGAGCGACAAGCTACGGAGAGTGTTATTGCATCCCTGGACGATGCTGGCAATCGGCACAGTGGGTCTCAGAGGGTGATTGTCGATATCCTCTCCCAAGGCAACGTTGACTGTCAGAAAGACTACGTTTGCTCTTAGGGCGCTAAGCCGGTTTACGATACCTCAAGACACTTCGTCAACGTACCTGCAGCTGGGAGAGATTGCAGCAACACCAGGAACAAAATAGGCCATGGCAAAGGTGGGTAATCTATAACAGAGCAAGGTCGAACCTTTCTTGATCTGCAAATCGAGACAATCCTTGAACCCATTCGTGGAGTCGGTCTCTGATCCCAATCTACACAAATTTCATCCGCTCATATGTAGTCCAAGTATCTAGTTGTGGATGTGAAGATATCTCACATGACCTCAAGAACCTACCTATGACCACTCTTTGGCGGACTCGTATTACACTCATTTCTTGTCCTTGTCAACACTGACAAGTACCAATTGTGACGACCCCTACTCACGCGCAAAAAAAGTTTACCTCTCATTCTCTTAGCACAGGCCGCTTTGGTCTTGTCATGAAAGCCTCGAATATCAACACAACCGAAGTGGCGAGAACACGACGACCGAAACATCCGCATTCAATTGACTGAATCGTTGTCCAGGGCGGTTTGCGGCCGAAGATGGCATTGATGAATCAATCTGTCAAGCCTGTTCAAGTGGGTAGTATTGTCAGTCTATGACCGGCTTAGTTGGTCAGACGCATGAGGAACTATATTGAAGCGGGTCTGTGCTCAGGCGGCAATGGCCCTCGGCGGCCTCTCTTCAGGTGTAAGCGGGGTTTGCACCATGTCTATAGAGAAAACAACCCAGTCACTTAATCGAGTCGGAGATTGAAACAATTTCAAAGGTAGTTGACTTCGTTGAAAATGCCAACAGAGTTGGGATATCACAAAGACGAGCAAAAGTCACTGTGTTCAAAGAAGCACTATAACTCAAATGTGACGAGAAACTATATACAGTAAAAATGGAGTAACGAAGTATTGAAATTAAACTCTGGTCACCGTGCGTGGTTGAGGCTATTAGGGAATTGGAAGTTCTTATTTCTAGGTCTTGTCAACCTTGAGGTAAATTTGTGGGAACTTGGTGTGCGATTGATCACCCCTATAACAAACCCAACTTATAGCATTACGGTTTGCCCCATAACTATAGGGGACAAAAGAGGGGGGCAATAGAGGAGAATGATGTAGCCTGTAAGAATTAATCTAAGATCATGGAAATTTCTAGTCGCGTGAGTATGATTCATTAGGGAGATGCTTATAGTCTTCCTATCGAGCCTGAGGAGGTTATTGCGTACAAGTTGACCTCTTGGTCCTATGTAGGAACATGATATCTTTGGAAACCACCTGTATATGTGACAGAGACTGCGGCTTTGTTCTCGATTTCATCATCAGGAAAACGATATTGGTGATGTGGAGTCATTTGGAGGCTGTGAGATTTATTGGAAGGAGATTGTCTCTGTGGTCGGTATACCATCCAACGATCATATAGAATAAACAAAATGTCTGCGACGCGCATGCAAACTCATCATTGAGGTTCAAGCAACGCCAGTGGTTTTCGGTGGCTTTTCTCTTTGACCGCTACCTTCTAAGGGTTAAGAGTCCGTCCGAGATTTCCAAACTCACAGATTTGGCATGGCTGCATGAAGCTTTGTCTGCATACAGTCCAGTTCGACGGCGGAGCAATACTTACTAGATCAAGTAGGGAATGATGGAGAGAAATTTCGAGACCACGGCTCTCGTTTATGGGTCGGCACGTTTACCTGCATCTATCCCTCCGTCAAAGCTGGAATCCTGATGCAGGGTGCTCGACCTGAAAGAGCCACCACCACCATCTGCCATTGGTGGATTTCAGTCAACAGCCAACACCCAACTAGACTATAGAGAAAACAAGCACATCTATTACCATTTTCAACCGTGCGCGGAGGCAGTTACGCGAGTATTGTTTTTTCTAAACCTAATTTACCTTGCTGTAAGATCATTCTTGTCTTCATTTGGTAAGAGTCACTTCCCACAGTTGGGTGCTTGAAGAAAAAACAATAACAGTATGCGTCTAGTGTAGCAAGTTGATTCTCACTATGATATCAGGCCACAGGCTAATACTCTAGATAGGTTTTTTACCCGATGATGCATAATCATACAGCCTAGACATTCCAGGCCGAGCCACGTTTGTGAGGCATGAACTGTTGCCACGCGTTATCCCTATCTTGAGTACACCCAAGCGATAAGCATGTAGCTTATCCATATTGCTGCGTACCTTTTTGAGTAACAAACCTAGGGTCTGGCTGTAGGGCCCAGTTGGGCAGGTGTGCTGGCTGCCATTGCAACTGTCGTTTCTCGGAACGTCTCAAATACAGCCAGGGGGGCCCTACCATGGACTTGCTATGGGCATATATCTGCATTCTTATTAGCAATCACCAATATCTGAGAGGTATTAATGGAATTGAGGCAACTTGAGAGTTATTTGGCCTCTAAGTGATTATCCCCCCTTGCGCCAATTTAGGCCAAGGTGCGGATACATAAACCTGTAATATCTGATACTTGATAGGGGCCACGACAGTCAAAGTCACTGAATACCAAGTTGCCAAACTTGGATTCCTCATTTCCAACGAATCAAGTTGAATGGCTTTGTTGGCTTGTTTTTATTAAGGGATTTAATGGTAAAAAAAAAAAGTAAAAAAGGATGACGAAAGCGGTAGCGTGACCTTTGACATACTCTTTATAGCTTTTTGGATCTTGCGCTCAATAAATTTTACAAACCTATGGTAATCGCTCCTGAAGTCAACTCATAGTAAGTTTCACTATGTAGACGTAGCTCAATAGATATGTAGGTTATTCCCAGAGAGGTAACAACGTGCCGGCCACGGGAAAAGATATAAAACTTTAAAAATAGCAGAATAAGCGGGCAACAGTAATACGCCTCTATATGCTTTTTGTTAGACCCCGCGTATATCAGTAACGTCATCAAACTCGACTGGCCCCTACTTGGTGACGCTCTGGATTTGACTGTCATATGGGAAGCGACAATTTGTCTCTCTCTCGACTAGGGTGTGAATTTCGCCATGGTCTTGGTGCTCGGCCCGTTGATGGCAAAAATCACTTGGTGGTTGAGGAGGTCTTACCTAGCTCAGCACGGGATTTCTATGCACAGGCGTACGGGCTGTATAATATGGTCTTCTCCGGAGGTGTCTTGTTGGGTCCTATCATGGGTGGAATGATACGTGATACTGCTGATTGGGGCACTGTTGGCTGGGTTTTGGGCTTGATCACGTTTGCGACGTTTAATACACAGGCCATCTGGATCGGCGGCCATTGGCCTTGGTGTTAGATCTTAACAGCAACTGCAACAAAAATAGGGACTATCCATACAGGCCAGCTCTCATGCCTCATGACCTGCGGCTCAACAACGCAGCGAGCTCATCCCGGAACCCCACTTCTACTATGTCTCAGTTATCGCCATCGCTACAACTAGGTGCTGGGTTGCGTATCAAGGGGAAAACCTACGCGAGACGCATATATCTATTGATTGGTGCTGTGAACCTGCAACTTGTTTTCTAGATTACATTCTGAAATACTGTAGCTACACGCTGACGTATCAGCAATGCGCTTCTTTACAATTACACATCAATCGTTTGCGCTGATTGGGAGTGCTACCAGTCCACGCGAAGGCGTCCTTTGCGCAGGTGCTATTAGCATATGAAAACCCCATCCCAAAAATCAGCTATTTATAATAGTGGCTTCTTTTACTAATAAAATCCGACTCAAGTCTGAAGACCAGACAACAGGCCATAACTTAATATGCCTTTCCCTAAAGTTCAGTAATTGGTCACGTGACTGGAAACGTGACAGCTGTTAGACTCGTGGCATCAGCCCCCGTGATCAATGCCTCAGGCAAAAGCACATGGCGACAAGATTCCCGCGGGGGCAGGACCCTTGACATGCCGCCGCACTGTTAGTACTTTACGGCTTAGCGTACCGATACCTTAGTGGGGGGAGCTCCATCCCAATTCTTATTCCGCCTTACGCCACCTCCCTCACGTCTCTCCCTATTCCGACAACGTCTCGATCAGGTCATTGCAGTAATCGACCATGACGAAGTCCAAGGCGAAGAAGCGCAAACAGACTGCGCAGGCCGAGTTGCCGCGCAAGGCCCCCAAAACGGCGACGAGCACTACAATCACCCCTCCCGACAGCAGCGACGACAATGCCGCGACACTCGAACCCAGGAATATCCAAACAATCATATCGGATGAGGAGCTCGACATCGCTGTTGAGACTTTGAACACGCTGGCCAAGTACCCGAACTTGATCAAATCGAAGCAGTGCAGAGACCTCCGAGTTGCCGTCTACGAGTTCCGCCAGAACTGCGCCAGCGGCCTCAACAATGCGCGTATGTGCCGTCCCCTCTCTCTCGGCCTCGTGGTCCTCCTGAGCCCTTGGCGGAAACAGACACTAACGACTGTGTTTAATAGCGGGCACGAACCTCGGACTCACGGCTCGGATCACGGGCGCTCTTGCCGACGAGAAGTACGACGACGCGCGGGTCTTGCTCGCCGAGATGAGGATTCGCGGGCAGGAACCGAAGCTGGGGGCGTTGTGTCGCTGGGTGCGAGACTTGGACGTCATTAGCGGCCTGTCAACCATGCCGGAGGGCGAAGGGGATGGAGTTGTCATCCAGCGCAGCGAACGGGACAAGCAGCGCCTGCTGACGCTCGATTCCGTGCTGCGTGCCTGCGGCCACTCGGACAGCAACCCCAAGGCGATGCCATTGCCGCTCTCTTCCACGCCGGGCATCGCTCTGCAAGAGACGTGGGACCTCCGTCCATCCGCACCGCCGCAACAAGTATACGCGTCGGTCCTCGACAAGAGCATCTTCGAGTCGGCGCCGCAAGGCCTTGCTGCGTCCCTCCGCGTGATCGAACGCACGAGCGGCCCTCTGCGCAAGCCGCCAAACCATCACGACGCCCTGCTGTACACGTCTGCGCCCAACACGATCCCGCTCGCAGCAGAGCGCCCGCCGGCCACGTTCCACTCTCACCCTGTGGTGCCCGGCCTCAGCCTCCTCAAAGACGTGCTCTCCGCCGACGAGTGCAAGGCCATCATCGCCGCGGGCGAAACGGTCAACTTTCTCCCCGACGCGCCGCTGCGCGAGGACGGGGACGTGAGCATCCTCGCCCACAACTTTTACTGGGTGGTCGACACGGCCTTCCACGACGCCCTGTGGGCGCGGGTGTCGTCTTTCGTTCATGCCTCGGTCGGGGGGCGTGCGGTCCGCGGCCTCAACCGTCGTTTCCGCGTCTACCGCTACGTCCCCGGCGCCGAGTACCGCGCGCACATTGACGGGGCCTGGCCCCCGTCGGGTATCCTCCCCGACGACACGTACGTGTACGACGCGTCGCCCGAGGGCAAGGCACAGAGCTCGCTCTTTACGTTTCTGATCTACTTGAATGACGAGTTCGAGGGCGGCGAAACGACGTACTTCCTCCCGGCCGCGCGCGAGGGGACGCTCAACGCCTACCCGGTGCGTCCCGTCATGGGCGGGGTAGCCATGTTCCCGCACGGAGACGCCAGGGATGCGCCGTTGCACGAGGGGACTGGTGTTCGTAAGGGAGCCAAGTACGTGATCAGGACGGAGGTCGAGTACGACGTTAAACCTTGCGAGGAGGCGTAGATACGTACTCTGAACGCAATGCTGTCATTACCTCGATGCTCCCAAGGTATTCTGACTTGCTGTCCCTTTGGCAGTCAGTCAGTCAGCCAGCCCGGCGCTGGAAAGACGGGAAACTGGCTTTTGCTCATTTGACTCTGATGCCCAGCAGTCGCATGTAGCGCTGCACCACGCACGTCCCAGGCCACTAATGTTGGCCTGGTGGATGCAAGTCGGTGATTGGTCGGTATAACCTCTGGCTTCGTGTCGGACGCCATGCGACCGAGCCAGAGGCGTCTGCGGCCCCTGTCTCCGGTAGGCCGACCCACTCTGCTTAGGGAGTTGGCGGGGACGGGGTATGTCAGGCCGGCGTGAAGTAACGGAACCATGGCAGTCCGGCGGCCATTCTTATCGGGGGCGATTCGCTTTGTGCTGGAGATTGGCGGTTCGCCTTGTCCGCATTGGGCCGGGCCCCGAGGCAGCAGGGAGGACCGTCCCGGAGGCCGAGGCGGGTGGAGGGGAATGGAGGGACGGAACGGACGGGGAAGGGCGGGTTTGGTAGGCAAGTGGAGAGCATACGGTGTGTGTATCAGGAGCACAAAGATTGGATTTGAAGTGCGGGACGACCCGGGTTGCTTTCGCAGTTTTCGGCCAGGCCGAGCGTCGATAAGGTGTTGATAACTTGATACCTAGGTATGCAGACGCAACGACAGCCCACATGCTCCATTGTAGCTGATTGGACGGCAGTGTGGAGTAAAGGTGTCTTGCATGCCTACCTAGTATGGATATTACTCCGTACACTACTACCTAGTAGGTAGGTAGTCACTTAGTTTACTCGGTGTTGAGCATGGCAACCAACAGCGAGGCACATTGCATTGCACTAGCAGCGCTGGAAAGTACCTTGCACCCATTAATCGCCTACGGGTACTTGAGACACCCACACACACACACACAATGACAAACAATGCTCCGCTCCGCAGAAGGCCGCCAAGACGGCTAGAGGAATGCTTGGGGGAAAGAAAAGCTTAGCACATTGGGCGATCGGCACCGTTTTTTTACTAGTTGCTAGAATCCTCCCTCCCGAGTCCCGATTGGCGGTCAGAAAAGCAATGGCAGTGGAAGGCATGCGACAGCTTCTCGCCGGCGTTGCTTAGGCACAGACGACAGATGGACAGCCGAGCAGGTTTAGGCATTCCAGGCAAAGAATGCATGCGTTGTTGGATGGATGAAGGGGGTTTGTGAAGGACCGGTGCTGCTACTGACCTATCATTATTACTCTTTGCCGCATAGCCGTGTGCCGTCTACTTGGACCACGAACCAACCAACCAACTACTCAGTCAAGTCTTTGCACCCCAGACGGACGACATGTTGCAGCAGAAAGTAATCGACGACTCCGATAAGATAGTGTGTTGTACTGATGCCTTAGATTATGTGAAGGCCCCTGGTTGGTTGCTGGCCCGATCCCCAACTGACAGCTCGATCAGATCATGAATGGGGTTTCGGTGATGGTCCAAAGGAATAAATACCTTTACCGTCCCAATTCATACCCCCCCTTCAAACACGCCCGTGCTCCGCCAACCTTTTTTTTCTTCTTCTTCTTTAACTTTTGCGACAGCGCGCGAACAGTTCGCGAAAGCGTCTTGCTTGCTTCGTCCATCGCCCCCCCCCCCCCCTCCCCCCCTCCCCCTCTTCCCCTGCTGCTACGTCACACGTCCCGGACCCTTGGTCGCTCGTCGCCGCCATGTTCGACTTTGGAAAGAAGAAGTCGTCCGAGTCGGAGGCGGCAGCCCGCGACAGCGTCGCCGCCGCTGACGCCCCGCGCAAGCCGTTCCGTGAGGCCATCGTCCCCGTCATCGCCTGCGGCGCCGGTCTGTTCTCTGACGGATACATCAACAACGTGAGCAACCGTGCCGTCGTCCCGACGGATCGAGGAAGAAAAGCCAGGCTGCTAAAAAACGTATTTTTTTTTTTACCGTCGTAGGTCATCGGGTCCGTCACCACCGTCCTCGCGCTCCAGTACGGCGACCTCTACAAGACGTCCAACGCGAAAAAGTACGTCGGCGACATCGCCTTCGCCGGCACCGTCGTCGGACAGCTGGCTTTCGGCTGGCTCGCCGACCACTGGTCGCGCACCAACTCGCTGCTCGTCTCCACCGTCATCCTGCTCGTCTTCACAGCCCTCGCCGCCGGCTCCTACTACAAGGGCGAGCCCGTCGGCATGTTCAACATGCTGGCCGCCTGGCGCTTCTTCGTGAGCCCATGATCCCCGCGTTCCGTCCAGAGTCTTGAGGCTAACCCGTGTTCCCGTGGGGACTGAAACAAAAAGGTCGGCATCGGCATCGGAGGCGAGTACCCCGCCGGCAGCGTAGGTGCCGCCGAGTCCACGGGCGAGCTCAAGTCGGGCTCGAGAAACCTTTGGTTCATCATGTTCACCAACACAATGATTGACTGGGTAAGAGAAAAAGAGACAGGGAGAGAGACAGGGAGAGAGAGAGAGAGAGAGAGAGACGAAAGTTCGGAATCCCCTTCTCGCGGAATCTCTGCTAACATGGGCCATGCGGCTTAGGGTTTCGTCATTGGCGGTTCGTCACCACACCCTTCTTTCGAGAACCCCTCCCTCAGACTAACATCCCGGACAGCATTCGTACCCTACGTCGTCGCCGCCGCCTGCCACGACGGTCACTACAGCACCATCTGGCGCACCAGCCTGGGCATCGGCGTCGTCTTCCCCATCTTCCTCTTCGTCCTCCGCCTGTACGTCAAGGAACCCGAGGAGTTCACCAAGAACTCGATGCGCTACGCCAAGACGCCCTACCTGCTGTCCCTCAAGTTCTACGGCTGGCGTCTCTTCGTCGTCAGCTTGATCTGGTTCATCTACGACGTCAGTCTGCCCTCGCTCTCCTCGAGTCGTGTTGCGTCGGAGCGAGCTGACCATCCCCCCCCAGTTCTCGGCCTACTCTTTCGGCATCTACTCCTCCACGATCCTGAGCAACCTGTACGGGGACACGGCCCCGCTCACCACCGTCTTCGGCTGGAACACCGTCATCAACCTGTTCTACATCCCCGGCACCATGCTCGGCGCGCCCGCCTCCGACTGGCTGGGCCCGCGCAAGGCCCTCGCCCTCGGCGTCTTCCTGCAGGCCGTCGTCGGCTTCATCATGGCCGGCGACTACTTCAACCTGTCGCAGCCCGGCATGGTCGGCGGCTTCGTCGTCATCTACGGCGTCTTCCTGGCCCTGGGCGAGTTCGGGCCCGGGAACAACATTGGCCTGCTGGCGGCCAAGACCTGCGCGACGGGCATCCGCGGTACGGGAGGCCCCGCCCCCCCCTCCTCGCTCGCTCTCACTTCACTCATCACGAAACGGAGCGTCTGTGGAGAATTTGGATCATGCGCTGACGGGCTCTCGTGACTAGGCAAATATTACGGCATCGCCGCAGCCATTGGGAAGATTGGCGCATTCGTGGGCACCTGGGGTGAGTTTTGGTGGTTTTGTTTTCTTTATTCTTTTCATCCTTTTCACCCCATTCTGTATTTAACCAGAATAAAAAGGATTGACCAAAGAAACTCGCTAATCACGCCCGAACGCGTACAGTGTTCCCGTACATCCAAGCAGCCGCAGGCGAAGACGCCGTCGCCTCGGCCCAGTACCCCTTCTGGGTCTCGTCCTCCCTGTGCGTCCTGTCCGCCGCCCTGGCCATGTTCTGCCTGCCGCACATCGGACAGGACACCATCGCCCTCGAGGATGCCCGGTACCGCGCCTACCTGGAGGCCAACGGCTACGACACGCGCCAGCTGGGTCTCAAGAGGGGCGAAAGCGTCGAGACCGTCGAGACCGCGGCTCCCGTGGAGGGCCTGGAGGAGACCGCCAAGGGAGGCAAGACGGTGGAATAGGTGGGCTTGACACCGTCGATGGCACCCGCGAGAAAGAAAAAAACACAACACTGCGTATGGGGTGGTTGGGCCAAGTTAACCTTCATATTCCCTTGGGTCCCCCCCCCCCGTCGCGTACTAATCACAGAGCAATACGGAGCATTGAGGGCCTTATAACAACCCCCCCCCCCCCCCACCATTCGGGACGCATGAGTAGCCAGCGCTGCGTGTGGACGTTAGATAACTATTAATGTTTTATATAAGAATATACTCTCGGTGTGATTGACTGGCTATGCAATGCAGATACTCGGTTTCCAATACCCACTGGTCTTGACTACTCGGGGCCGTTTTCAGGTATTGTTTTCGACCAAGATGGACTCATACCCGATGACGTCGCAATCTGGAGAGTTTGTAGCAGCGTTGATTGTCGTTGCTACATTTGCTTCACGCAGCAAGTCAGGAACTGGGACGGTCCGTGAGCCACAGCCACAGAGCACAGTTGCATGCATCGAATATGGCGAATAGATGCTTTGAATGACATGATGGACGAGCGCGGACGGGTTTTCCGTCCTACGAGCCTGGTTCCTGGCAGATGAGATGGGACGAACTCGGTCTCATCCGTTTCGACGTTTCGACGGCTACACGATCTTCAAGCAAGCCACGCATCTCTCCGACCCGGAAGCTTATACTAATTAAGCTTTATTTGCTCGCGTGGCGCTCTCATGATTTTGCCTGCTTGACTGCCTATATCCCCCCCACCCCTCTGCTTTGGCTGAAATGTTCATATGTTCCAACACCAGCCTTTCCGGCTCATCAATACGGCCTCGCTTTTCTTTCCGGCAATGACTTGCAACCGGTGGTCTGGCGCGATCTCGGCTTCTTCCCACACCACGTGGCATTGTCCCTGTTTTTCCTTCCCACCAGCCATCGGGATGACCTGCTTTCTCATTGGTGTTATCGGTTGCGGTAAGCTCGGCTGTTGGACTTTTGTTTCCATTTGCGAACGAGCAAACAACCGCTGCGTAACCCTCGAATGGAGAAAAGAACATCAGCCCATTTCAAAAAGGGATCGCTCGGCGCTTCAAACTCGTAGGCCAAGCCCCCCCCCTCGTGGGATATCTGCACCGAGACAACGCGGCTTGTTCGTCAGGGTCTGTCTGACATTCCCCAGAACGCCGTGTCATCATCCCTCAGAACAAGGAGTCTGGACCCTGACCGACGTTTTGAACCACTCCCGCGCAGACCATCAGCAGCCCCTCCCCTCCCCCTTCTACATGTGCGGGGTGCATGCCTAGGGGACCACCCACCCCCTTTCCCGGGCGCTGATCTCCAAGTTCCTTGTCATGGGGATACTGGACGACCGTTCCCCCTCACTCTGGTTGCACTTGTACTGCAGTACTCTGTACCGGTCGCCGATCTGCAAAATGTTCTGCTTCTCTGCCTGTTCTGGGGTCTTCGGGCGGCTTCCAGCCACTTGGGGTCTGGCTGAGATCGTCTTCTGGGGTCCGGGGTCTTGCCAAGTGCCCAGAGGCGAGTGAGCAACGCCCATCTCCTGGATCCTTCCTGCCCACCCCGAGGTATCGAATGACAAACGATGATGAGTCTCTTTTCCCGCGGTGCCGTGCAATGATTCGCGACGGCGTCCGGCCCTCCGGGGCGCGAGGTGGCGAACACCCAGCTTTGGCGTATCAATGCGGTCGCTCACGAACCGGCCAATGGGCCATTTGGATGCGCGCCCCAACTTATCCCGCGGGATCACACTGCGTACGCCACTGGCCGTCGTCGATGACTTTTCTCCGGCGTGATTGACATGGATTGCAGACTTTGGTCATCTCGACATCAAGGGGCCCTTGGGACAAGCAGTTAAGATCTTACACACGGCGTGGGGGGGTTATCTTGGACCCGTGCGGTATGACGACGAGGCGACGAGACCTTCCCAGAATCCACAACGTTGAGAAGCAGCATCTGCTGTAGAGAACCACAAGGAGATATACGACACGTAACGGTGGATTGTAGGCGTCTCTGGCTTCATTGATTCACATCTCGGTTCTCTACTGCCGCCTTTTATGCTTCTTGTAAGGGCTCAACGTGAACGGACGCCTGGCGGGTGAGCTGCCATCGCGCACCGACGAGGCCGATGCCATGATACTCCAACGCCGCATCCCCCGCCCATCAGGTCTCGCCCCTGGCTCTCGTGACTCCAACAAGACGGGGGCTGCTGATTGATTCGGTGGCATTTGGCCATCAGGTTATGTAGCGATTTTCGCGAGAAGCCGCCCCAACAGCCGCTCCAAGGACGTACATCCCGTGAACATCCGCCCGTTCCGATCAGGCATCCTCCAGTTTTGATCCCACCCGGACGACACCGGAGCCACCCCCCCCCCCCCCATCTTCCTCTCCCATCTTCTTCCCAATGCCAACAAGTCTTTTTTGCTTTCCAAACCGGATTTCTACGCCGGGCCAAACGAGAACAAATGCATCTAGTCAAAACTCCACCTCCGCCTTGTCTTTCGCCGTCGGTTCCACGCCATGACCGCCTACCCTGTTGTCCGCATCCCATCCCGGCTTTTGCCTCCCATCCATATGCTCCCTTCCCCCCCCCTCCCCCAAACAATCAGTGTGACCGCCACCTCACATCATACACGAAAGTAACTCCGCCTTCGGATAAAACAAAACTCGCGCGGGCGCGCGGGGGGGGGGATGGGGGGGATAAGTCCATCAATCAGTGTACGCCGCCGCCGCCGCCGATCGCCTCCTCTTCCAGCTCCCTCTCCAGCCGGAGCAGCTCGCTCAGCCCCTCGACGATGACCTTGAGCTCCTCGGGCGAGGGCGCGGCGCAGGGCTTGCGCGGCGCGCCGCCGTACTGCTCAAAGTGGCCCACGGCCGCCTTGACGCCCACGAAGCCCGTCCGGATGGCGACCCAGTCGCCCCTGGCCACGACGGCCTGCAGCCGCCGCGCCCCGGCCAGGTCGCCGCGGGCGGCCAGCTCGACGATGCGCGCGCACGCCCGCGGCGCGAGGTTGGCCAGCCCCGCGATGGTGCCGTGGCCGCCGACGACCTGGCCCTGGAGGATGAAGTCGGCGCTGCCGCCGGCGACGAAGAAGCCCGCGGGCGCGTCGGCGGCCACGCGCGCGAGCTTGCCCGTGTTGCCGCACGTCAGCTTGACGCCGACGACGTTGGGGTGCCGCGCGATGCGGAGGACGGCGTCCGAGGACAGGTCCCGGCCGGACGCGGCCCCGGGGAAGTTGTAGACGAGCAGCGGGACGGGCGACGCGTCGGCGACGTCGTAAAAGTGGCCGACGATGGCCTCGTCGTCGTCGCCGCCGCCGCCGCCGAGCAGCGGGCCGTAGTAGCTGGGCGGCAGCACCAGCGCGTGGGTCGCGCCGCTCTTGCCGGCGTCCCGGCAGAGCTGGATCGTCTCGCGCGTCGACTGCGCCCCGCACCCGGCGATGAGCGGCATCGGGACGTCGTGGCCCTCCTGGTGGATGGTGTCGGCGGCGCAGCGGATCATCGAGCTGCGCTCCTCCCTCGACAGGTGCACCGCCTCGCCGTTGGACCCGTGGACGACGATGCCCGCCACGCCCGCGTTGATGAGCCGCACGATGTGGCGCTCGAGCGTGCTGGTGTCGACCTCGTCCGACTCGGTGAAGAAGGCCAGCGTGGGGACGTACACGCCCGCCGGGAGTCGGAGATGCTCCGCCTTGGGGGCGCCGTACTGGGCCTCTGGGGGTGGAGGGGTAGCCATGGGCGATGATGGGTCTTGCAGTGATGTCGGCGCTGACGATGGCGTGTGTGTGTGTGTGTGTGTGTGTGTGTGTGTGTGTGTGTGTGTGTGTCGAGGAAGTCGCTGTGAAAGAGCGCGGATATGGTAAGAAGCAGAGAGGATGACGAGCAGACCGACACCAGGTGGAGGACAAGTCGGGACGCTGGACGGTCTTTAAGCCTTGCGGGCTGTGGAAGGTTGCCGTTTGTTTCTTATTCGATCCGAGGGGTGGCACACACACACGCGCGAAGGGCGGCCTCGAACTTTATCCGTTCGAGCAATCCGCAAACCGTCTCTAAACAGACGCAAACTTTCCGGCCGGTCCTGGGGTCTCGTCGTGTTCAGCCTGCGGCTTTGCCGAGACTTGGCGGGCATCGGATTTGGAGGGCATCGGACTTGCAGGGCATCAGACGATTGGGCGGCAGAGCAGCGTGGGGGTGGCTTTTGTGCATACGCCCTGGTCTGCCGCCTCCGAACAAGCGGCTGGATGCGTGGATCACGGTGTGCCTGTGTGTATGTGTGTGTGTGTGTGTGTGTGTGTGTGTGTGTGTGTGTGTGTGTGTGTGTGTGTGTGTGTGTGTGGTGTAGTGTGGTGTGGTGTGTCTGGTTCTGCAAAGTCCAAAGCTGACAAGCCAGAGAGCCGAGTGTGCGGTGAGCCGAACCGAATGGCATGTTGCATCACAAGGTGCAACGCCACTAGGCGTGGAGGAGTCGGATCTTCTCCGCCATGCCGGTCATCGTCTCCATTCCTAGGCTTGTTGGGGTCCGGCATTTCCTCAAATCCGGGGCTGACCCGTGTAAACGTAAGTTTACCGCCCGTCGTGGCACCAAGCAGCAAGACCGTCGACGCCCTGACTCCAACGTTAGTCAAGAGTCTGGAGGGGAGGACATTGGGGGTCGTGTGATCGAAAGAGGGGAAAGGGGACGCCGGAACTATGAACCGGGAGTAGGGGGGACTCGACGAACCTTTGACACTACGCCATGGGGAAGCATCCAGCCCGGGCAAGTTGACTTTGGAGCCGCGAGGCTCAGCCGAGACACTTCTCCAGCCGTGCAGACGCGAGCCGATCAGGACGGCAAACGTTCGAAGCGGATGGATTCGTTCGTCTCAACCTGGTCTCGCCATTATGACCAGACTTGGTACTTCTTCCCAGCCCTGTTCTCCTCCTCTCGGAGCTGAAGACAGATTCAGCAGAACCCCAGAGTGAACCCCCACGCGCTTCTCAACACCCGGACCCCCCCCTGGGCCAAGTGCATGCGGTGAACTAGCAGAAAAGACAAGGCGAACCAGAGGGTCTTTTTTGTGCGACTGTATTCCCTGTCACGCGCTCTCTGGCGGCTGGCCACCCCTTGTGCTCCCCCAACACGTTTGTGTTTTGCCGCCTGGACGGTTGGTATGTTGTTTCTCGCGGAGCTCGTACAATACACTCCAGAAAAGGAATTAGTAATGGTGGCACTAATCTGATCTGCGGTCACAGTCGCGAATGACGACGCAGAGTCGATAAACCCCATGGCTCGGCGTTGGAGCCCCCTCCTCTCCATCCCACGCCGTTTCGGGAGTCCGAGCCTGCCCTCCCGTGCCGGCAACGAATTAGAGGCAGACACAGCCCACCATGCCAGAGTGGTCAACTTGCTTGTCCGTGTAAAGCAAGTCAGGTACGCGCTCATCTTCGGGCCTACCAAGGCCCTAACTCTGTAGCTGGGCGCATCGTCTCTTGTTCACGTGAGGAGGCGTGGGGGGTTTGGAGCGGGGAACATAGGCTAGAGCTTGATGACGAGTATTACTTCGCGCCGATAAGACACACCTTCGGCCCTCTAGGACTGCTTCTCGTGAATGCGCCGTCAAAGTGTACTCGTGTGTTTGAAGGAACATACTTGTTACTTTTCTGTTTGTATATTGTTCCTGGTAGAAGCTAGCTCAAATTCGAGCTCGATGCCTTGCGAAGTAGACAAGCAACATGGTCCAGGACCACTCGTCCGCCAAGCTGGGTAGACATTGACCAAACATAGCATATTGTATCATTTCTTTGGGGCATTGTAAGATCTCCAAGTGACCCATATAATACGTATGCAGTATGCTCACTTTTTGATTCAATTCTGTCTGGTGATAAAGATACGAAAGAGAGGATTCGTGCACAAATGCGCTGGCGTGCTCCGTTACATAAACTGTTTCTATATGTAACTGTTCTGCACAATGACTGGTTCCTCGGCCAGTTACTATATCAGGAGAAGATGGCCTAGATTTTGCATCATTTACTGTCACCGTCTACTACGTAGACCAGGAGAGGGGCAGTCATCAGTGGGCGGCGGATGACTGCTTCTGTTTGTGCCAAAGAGATATATGATATACAGGGAAATCCGGATAATATATCACTATCAGGACTCTTCTTCCACAGTTACTTTTCCTCTGCAGTCTATCGGCCTGGCCAACTCAATCGATTCCTGCCCCTGGCAGCAAATCGTTATGAAAACGGTACCAACTTTCCAAAATCGTTCGACTGCTTCCCGTTAGTTTGGGGCTACTTAATTATGCCATATATGCCGCCAGCCTGATGCACATTCGTGTTGATATGACGTATCGTTCATTGAAGCGCTCTTCAAGATCTCAACCCGACCCACCCGAGTCGCCGTATTGATAGTTGAAACAAAGTGCTGTCTGTATGCTGTTATGCCATGTGAATTTGAGTGTCTGTTTCTAGTAGCAGATGTGACAATCATATTGATGTTTCAGGGATTTTGGTGGTGCAGGCGTGGAGGGCACCAAAACCCGCCGTCTCCAGTTCACCACTGGCACGAGAAGCATGGCGATTCTGAGAACCATCAGCACTTGGTCTCTAATCTGGCAGCCGTTCACGACTACCTCCACAGTAACGATTTGCTCTGCGACCTCTGTCCGGAGGATACTCCCCTTCACATGGACCAAAATCTCCTCGCGATCCATCAACTCCATGACCATAGCGGTAAACCGACGATGCTTGGGTTGCAGCCAACCGGTAGTTTGCCATTATTGCCATGTCAATCGCTCTTTCATATGGTGTTTCGGTATTTGGATAGACATGGATCTAGTCAGAATGGAGGAATTTAGCTATACTGATGTTTCGCCGCAACACTTTTTCCCTCAACCTTTAAAGTCGCCGATAAACGCGTAGAGGTTTGCCCCGCTACGGCATAAGGGGTCGAGTCATGGCTCTTCAAGCTCGGTCCGAGAAAACCAAAGTGCCGCCTGAGTGCTCAAGTGGACATGACAATCGTGCATCCATGGACCATTCCGATAACAGGCTGCCGAATTGATGTTGGGCAACAGGATCAGGTAATCGAAATCTCTACTGGTTGTATTGTTCCAGCTTGTTCTCGTTGATACTCGCGTTCCGAGACGGTGCAAGGTTTCGACCTGATCGAGTCTTTGGGCGACGCTGCCAAGTTAGTGACAATCATCAGACTACGGTCATTCACCGCTCGAATCTGCGAGCTTCGCCTGCCATGATGAGACCAGCATGCGATAGCCCATCTCACTGGGCGAATTCGGCCATACTCTTGGACTCTATTAATAAATTGTTTGACCAGACAGACGAGGCATGTTTACGTATGTTGATGCTGCCAAGATGGAGGCGAAGCCTCAACGACAACTCGACATCTTGGCTGCATGGACCGGTGTGGAGAGAGATCGGCAGAGGAAACATAAGAAACATCCAACAAGCTCGGAGAAAGTCGTAGCGATTACACTCTTTTTGTTTCCGCGGAGAGGGTGGAGTCTAGGAGGGCCATCGGAGCTCTTAAAGTGAGGGGAAGAAAGAAGGAGGCGGGAGCATAAAGGGGGTTTGTTTCTGAAAGCTTGGGTGCTTGGTTGCTCGTCGGTTTTCCCCGTCAGTGGAGCTTCGTCTTTTGTTGTTGGGCGCAGAAGCAAATGAGACTGAGGGGGTGCCAAGACACACCGGCATCACGATGTACCTAAAATTAGCATCACAAACCCGCATCTCAGCTGGTCCAGGGACGCAGCCCAAGGCTTGCTGTTCTCTGCTTGGGGGTAGATGGGCGAGCGAAAGGGAGGGGGAAGAAGAAAAACGGAAAAAGAGGAAAAGAAGAGTCCAATGAATTTGCTCCCTTTCCATGAACTCCATGAACACGCCACGTCGAGGATTGCGTAGATTTGACGACGACTGACAACGGGCAGCTGCAGCAACCGGTTACACACACACACACACACACACAGTCTTGACAAGACGGCTGGACGGGTAGAAAACCAGGCACTGGCCGTTGGCAAGACATGGTGTCGATCATCCGCAGCAGCGTCAATTCTGCGCCTTTGGCTGGTTACCGGCCACGCTGCCAAGAGAACCAAGATGAGACACGACAGCTCATTGCCGGCTTTTGCCCCTCCCTTCGAGGACGCGGCGTAGTGATCGGAGAAACTGGCGAGAGAGGCGGGCGGGCATGCGTGTGTGTCCCCTGTGGCGCTGCTCCTCTTGGCGGGGATATGCCCGGCGGCGAGTGGTTGCCATCCCAAGTGATGGGCACAAACCCCGGGTTCATGGTTGAACCATTGATGCTTGGTGGGATTGACAGAGAGCCGGCAGAAGAAGACGGAAGATGGGCACCTACGTAATTGCCCGGTACTCTTGACAAAAGAAAACCGGAGTCGCTCGATCCGGCATCAAGCTCTCGTTCGTGACTGGTTCAATTGATGGTGCTCTGCCGCGTAAGTTTGTGTCTCCGTTCCGAAGCATCGTGTGTGTGTAGGTATTCCAGTCTTTGGGTGACTCTCAGGCCCCCAATCTGGCCGGACATCCTCCCGGCATTTGATCTGGCCGTCCCCCGTACCCTCACTGCCAAGAACACAATCCCACGGTGCAAAGGGCGGTCATATCCGTAGTCCATCATGCTTCCTGTCTGGGGCACGCGACACCTCTCCTTATCCGGAAGATGGGAGCAGAGGCGGGCCGTCATACTGTAACTGCTCATGGGGATGCAAGGGTGTGCCCCCCAGATGCGTTGCATTAAGCTTTCCTCGGGGTCAGCGAAGTGGACAAGACTAACCGAGACCTTCAAATGCCACCAGCACCAACAACACCAACACCACCACCACCAATTAGGCCCTCGCGGATAGAGGTACGGAGTAGTGTACAGGTCCACGACAGCAAAGCCTCGCAGGTGAACCGGGGAACACTTCTAGTGTCTTCCAGTTTAGACTTGTTCGGCGAGCTTCTGCCACAAAACGTAACTACTACTATAGAGTCGCCATCAACCGGGATGTTGAGTCGCTGGCTGGTTGAGGCTGGGGCTGCGAGGGGGTTTCTTGGCTTCGCCCATCAGAACCCACTTTGGAATGGCTGCGATGGAGTGATGCCGGGCAAGATGGAGACTCGCCCCAGCGCCAAGAGGCCATCCAAGACCTAAGCCCCCAAGTCATGATGCGGCGGAGGCTGTCCGAGACCTTGTCGTCGTCCGTCTTGCTGTTATTGGTGCCGGCCGGCAAACGTTTCTACATCTCGCCAGGGATGGATTTTGTTTTGGGAAGACGTGACTATATATCATGCACCGCTCCGCGCATCTCCTCCGTCGATTTCGATCCTCATCACCCCAATCTCGTCAGACATCAACGACTATAATAACACGCCTATCCCTGCAACTAGCACCCTTTCTTAACTGGTAAACCATAATTCATACAAAAACAACCGCCAAGATGCACTTCAACCGCCTCGCTCTCTCCCTCGCCGCCGCCGCCGCCTTCGTCCAGGCCGACCTCCAGATCGACAACGACGACATCCCCAGCCAGTGCAACGCCGTCTGCCGCCCCATCTACGACCTCGGCGAGGCCTGCGAGGTCAATGATGACCGCGTCCGTGACGACCGCACCGAGGACCTCCTCGAGGCCCAGTGCGTCTGCACCAACAAGAGCATCAACGTCTCGCAGTACGCCGCCCTGTGCGCCAGCTGCATGGAGCAGAACACCAACGACCGTGATGACCTCGAGGGTGAGCTACCCCCTTCCCCCCCACGTCGAGTGGCTCGACGGGCTTCCAGTTACTGACTTTCCTGTGCTAGACATCAGAGACATCATGAGGACCTGCGGCTTCGCCAGCACCTCGTACGCCGCCACCGCGTCCTACGCCTCCACGACGCCCGCTGTCTCCGCAGTCCGCCCCACCGACTCGGCCCAGCTGACCACTACCATCGTCCCGGGCTCCGGCGCCGGCGCCGGCTCCGGCGGCTCCCCCGCCCCTACGCAGTCCGCCTCCGCTTCCGCCAGCCAGAACGGCGGCGGCAGCGGCAGCAGCCCTACCAGCACCGGCAGCAGCCAGGCCACGCAGACACCCCAGAATGCTGCGAGCGTCGTCTCCCCCCGGGGACTCGGCCTGGTCGGCGCCGCTGCCGTCGCTGCTCTCTTTTTGTAGAAAGGAAAAGAAAGAAAAGAGCGAAGGGCGTTGGCATTTTTTTTTTCCATCGCTCACCAGTAATTGTGGCATATGAATGGACATGATACCAAATATGGATTTCCGGGGTTTCTTTACATTGACACAGGCGCTACGGCATATATATATATACCTAGGCATTCACAGTCGTTTCGGCAACTTTGATGAATTTTGGAGGATACAATCGTTGAGAAGGCTTCGATAAGGAGCTTGCAATACATTCAGTACCGCGTGTGTATGAACAATTGGGCACCGTTTTTGACCCAATCGAGCAAGCCTTTGAAAGAGTGCGCAGTCACCCTGTCAACCTCTTATGTGCTTATGATTTCATCTGTGACGCCAGCTGAAAACATATATGCACGGACTTTGCCTCATCAAGGGATAAACATGAGCATTATTTTTTACGTCCCTCAACGTGGGTTTTACCCGATAAGACGCTGGAAGAGTGTGACCACGCCAGGGATGGTGCGGATTCAATTGAATGAAGCCACCAGATCCAAGGACCTAGGATGTAGGACAAGTTTTTACGAATGCAAGTATCACGATACCCTTCAGCCTACCGGCTCATGACTACCTGGGCGTTTTGGGATTGTGACTCTCGTTCCGGCGGGACTATGCCAGCCAGCACGAGGTATATGCTTGCATACCGCCCCTGGCAAGCCCATACTCATTCTTCACCTGGATATGTGCTCATTTCCTGTTGACGGAGCTGTGCTTCAAGTTGCAGTTCCTACCTCGGTGTGTTAGTGTTAGGATGCAAGTTTGGTCGTAGAAGACCACGATGTTCTATTGCTAGCCATGGGTTGCGGGCAACCGCGTAAACTGCCCGATGTCCAACGTCCGCTTACTTCACACGTCATAGCCGATGTCGTTAGGAGAGAGGGGGAGGGGGAGGGGGAGGGCATAAGCGGGGTTCCGCTTACATTGGACAGTAATAACCACCTTGCTTCATCAGCGCTTTTTCTCTGCAACACATTCCAAGACCCCAGACGGCGGCACGTCTCGGAAACCATTGTCTGCACGGCGTCCTGAAAGGCTGGGTTGCCGGGCTGTGAAAATGGTCGTCCTGCCGTCTCCCTTCAGCGCGATCCCGCGTGTCCGGTTACTCTACGACCGTCCGGCAGACATTGAGGCGCTCCCGCGGCTGACCAAAGAGCTGGACAACGGCACGTCGGTATGGATCGCGCGCGAGGACTGCAATTCCGGGCTCGCGTTCGGGGGCAACAAGGTCCGCAAGCTGGAGTACGTCTTGGCGGACGCGGTCGAGCGAGGGGCGGACACTCTGGTGACCACCGGGGGCACCCAGTCGAACCACATGCGCTAGACCTCCGCGGCCGCGGCGCGGCTAGGACTCAAGGTGAGATAGAGAGAGAGAGCTTAGAGAGGGAACGCTTTTGGAGATTTCAGTGATGCACTTGCTGAGAGAGAGGACCCCAGGTTGCCTTGTATCCCAGAGACGCCTTGGCATCGGGCGATGCCGAGTACAAATACGCGGGCAACATCCAGCTCAACGGCATACTCGGGGCCGAGACTTTCCCGGTCGGCACGAGCGAGCACGACGCGGTTGCTGCTCTCGAGGAACGGGGCAGAAAACCGTACAGCATCCCGTCTGGTGCAAGCACGCACCCCCTCGGCGGCCTGGGCTACGCCCGATGGGCCTTTGAGCTGCTGGAGCAAGAGGCCGAGCTCGGCACGTCGTTTGGCGTCGTCGTCGTGGCTCTCGGGTCCGGTTCGACCCTGGGCGGCATGGTCGCTGGCTTCAAGCTCGCGCAGAAGATGGGTCTGGAGGGCTCCGGGAAACGCTTGATCGGGTACTCGATAATGAAGCCGTCAGAGGAGGACGTCGCCGAGTTGGTCTTGAGCATCGCGAGAGCCACGGGCTCGCGCATCGGGCTCGGCCCGGACGACATCACGCGCGCCGACTTCGAGGTGGACTGTTCGTTCCTCGGCGGCTCGTACGGGCGCCTCGACGGACGCACGGCGGACGGCATCAAGACGCTGGCGCGCACGGAGGGCGTCCTGGCCGACCCCGTCTATACGGGCAAGGCGTTCACGGGTCTGCTGCACGCGGCCAGGGACGGCGGCTTCGGCGGCAATGATGTCTTGTTTTGCCACACCGGAGGCCAGGCGGCGCTCAGCGCTTATCCGGGACTGAGATAGACGACCCAAACCTCGGACGGGACCGGCGACGGCTTGAGATGGAGTGCAGGTTTTGGGTGATTGTGTGTTTTGAATTCCAAATGGTATCTTTTTATCTCTATAAAACAAAGAAAATGCATGTTCAAAAAGAAATTTTCTCTTCCCCCCCCCCCCCCCCCAAACATGCGAAACTCCAGCTCGATCCTTATTCCACCTCCCTCCACTTCCTCTCCAACTGTCTGATAACGTGCGCCCGCGTCCCGGACTCGGCCAGGATCGAGTTCGCCTGCTTCCCGTACAGGGCACCCTGCATCTCAAAGTGGTCGGACGTCCCGAAGCCGACCCCCGGCATGCTGCACACGCCCAGGCTCTGCCCGGCGACGTCCCGGATCTGTCCCATGGCCCCGCCGCTGGCCGGGCCCATGGCGTTCAGCATGCGCTGCTGCCCCAGCGCCGCCTGCGCCTCCATGATCATCTCCCGGATCGCGGGGACGGTCTCGGCGTAGACGGCGCGGCGGGCCTTGCAGGCCCTGAGGAGGTCCGACGCGTCGGGCGGGGACCTCGCGCAGGCCTCGGCGTAGAGGCCGCGCATGCGCGGGCTGTACATCTCGCACATAAGGCTCGCGGGGACCATGTCGCCCTTGAGGGGCATGGAGGCGGCGAGGGCGGTGCCGCGGACGAACTCGTGGTAGCACGACGGGCAGACGGCGCAGTCCCTCCAGCCGTACCACCGCCGGTTCTGGAAGTCCTCGTCGCGCGGGCAGAGGGGCAGGCTGGCGAACTCGAGGGCGTAGGACTCGAGGGGCTGCGTGTCGGCGGTGAAGAAGCCCTCGAGGAGCTTGACCATGTACGAGGCGAAGCGCGGGCTCGCCGGGTTGAAGGAGCAGAGCGTGGTGGTGCCGGGGGACACGCCGCACTTGGTGACGAGGGAGGACGCGAGGCCGAGGGGCTCGGCGATGGTGGCCACGCACGAGGCGCAGATGCCAAAGTCGGCCGGGTGGGACGGGAAGGTGTACCACGTCCCGTCCTTGATCCCCCGCGGGTCGCAGAACTCCTCGCCGCAGGCCGCGTCGAGGGCCCTCCAGAAGACGGACATGTCCCCGGCCTCGGCGGCGCGCGACATGGCGACGCCGACGTTGAAGTGCCCCAGCATGCAGTAGACCAGGCTGCCGTACCGGGAGGCGAGTTCGTGGCTGTCGCCGCCGGCGTCGCGCCACTTGCGCTCCTCGCCGGAGCCGACGATGTGGTCGTGGTAGCAGGCGGCGCAGACGAGGACGCCGTCGCGGCCCGCGGCCGGGGTGAACCACTTGCGGGAGCCCACTGTGACCTTTTGCCGCTTGGCGCAGGCGGGCATCGCCATCCGGGCGACGGCCTCCCTCGTGAAGCCGAGCCAGTCGTCCCTGGCCGCGGCGGTCTCGTAGGCCTTTTGGATGTACCGGGTGGACAGGTCGCACGACCACACGTCGGTCGGCGCCTGCCCGGGGGCGGCCTCGAAGTTGGCGGCGAAGCGGTGGGGCTGGAGGTGGTCTTCGAAGCACGCCTGGCAGACCACCATGTTGGGGACCGCGTTGTTCTTGGGGCGGTACCACTTGGCGCCCTGGGTCCCCAGGACGCCATCGAGCCCTCTGCAGTCGGGGATGGTGCTCCGGTGGCCGAGGAAGCCGACGAGGTCTTCGATGCGCCCCGTGGCGAAGGTGTTTCGGAGGATGTGGTCCCTGATCCGGGGCTTGCTGAAGCGGCACACGCGGGGCTTGTTGTCGTCGCACACCTTGCCTCGGAAGTCGTGCTCGAAGCGGGTGCCGACGAGGTAGTCCTCGTAGCACCTCGAGCAGATGGGGAAGTTTGGGGCGGTGGGATGGGTGTACCACGTCGTGCAAAAGGTCGCGGGGCTGTCGATGCAGGCGACCACGCCGCGTCCGCGCTTCCTGCTGGGCGGGCTGGCTCTGCGGGAGTTGGCGCGCGGCCGGGTGGGCGACATGACGGGCTCCTTGATCACTGGCGGAGGCCCTCGCGGGGTCGCGTCCACCGGTGTGATGGGTTCCGGGGTAGGGTTGGCGGACGGAGGCGTGAAGCAGGACCTGTGGCCGGTGGGGAAATCGGGGGTGAGGATCTCTTCGCCGGGGGTCGACGGCACGGAGTAGATGGTGGACAGCATCGGGGAGGGTGCGAAACGCAGGTTCTGGAGGGTTTCTTCCAGGTTGTCAAAGTCGATGACCCCAGGCCGCTGCTTGATCCCGGCTGCTTCTTCCACGGGGCTCATGGCGTTCTCCGGAGGGGTCAAGACGCCGTTTGCAACACCGGCTTGGGTCCGGGCGGCGGCGGCGGCGGCGGCGGTGGTGGTTGCCGGAGCAGATGGCTTCTTTGGAGGCTGTGCGGCGCCCTTGGGAAAGTAACTCATTGCTTCTCTCTGAGGCGGCGTTGGCGGGGGAGGAGGGAAGCTCGTGATGGCACCGGGCCCCGGGCTGCGGAGGTGGGACAGACGGTCCACGACAGATGAACCGGACAAGGAGGCCGGCATTCTAGGGGGCGCTGACGGGCCGCCGGGGTTCGGTGCCGGGCTCCCCGGAGGAGGGACGTTGAAGCTGGTGTAAGAAGAAGAAGAAGAAGAAGAAGAAGAAGACGACGACGACGACGACGACGACGAGCTGGGGGTTCCCGTCCACTGGGCTGTCGAGGGCTGGAGCGTTGCCGACATGGGGCGGATGGGTTTCGGTGCCGCCAATGTGGTGGTGGACTGCTTGGAAGAGGTCTTTGGGGCCGAGGCCTTGGTCTCGGAGGTCTTGGAGACGGAGCCGGAGCCGGATCTCGTGGCCGGCTGGGGCCGCGAGCTCCGCGCCGGGTTCGGTGGTGGGGACATGGTTGCAATGCAATCTCGGGCCGTAATTGCAGACTTCTAGCGTGGTACCCACAGAGTCTTTTTTTTTTTTTCCTCTCCTTTTGCGGCGCAGGTGAGGAAAGACGACGATGGCTTCACTTCTCTTTCTGGTCTGGTGCGAGATGACAGGACGAGACGGGCAAGGACAGGCGCCGAAGAAACAGGTAAAGCTCGACGGAAAACGTGTTGAGACTACAGAGGAAGGACAAGGAAAGGTCTTGCGGGAGTCATGCAACGTGCATCCGCAACGGGACAAGGAGCATATGTATTAAAAGAAGGCTTCCGGAGAGGCTGGAGTCGACTGTTGACGGGCTCATGGCAGGGAGCGTCCTCCCACTTGGTGCCCAATGAACGGAATGCCGGGCCCGCCGTGGGGACGATCCACATCGCCTCATGCCCGACTTGCAGCGATCGCCCTGGATGGGATAGAGAGAGAGAAAGGAAGACTTCTTCCCAGGAGTGCTTGGCGGGCAGGCCGCAGAACCGGTTTGGCGTTTTCCCTCATTTCCCGTTGCAATGGGACGAGGCCGTGTTTACCCTCGGCGTCAAGGGTATGCATTGAGAGCACAGGCACTGAAAAAACGCTCAGGCTTCCAGCGGCGATCCATAGAAGAATCCAAGTGGCATTCCACGGCTTCGGAGAACTCTTCCAGGGGGGCAGAGCAGACTCGGACAGGGGGCGTTGGCCATGGAATGCCGTACGAACGTGCTGCTTCGGGCGTGGGAGTTTGATTGTCGGGCGTCAAGATCCGGCGGTCGTTTGTTTTGGGAGGCCGAAAAGGACAGGTTTCTCCAGTGTGCCTTGGTTATCCCATGGCATATCTTCAAGGTTGGGCAGCTCGCAGGGGAACCGTTGGGATCAAAGTCGAGACGAACGGCCCCCCCCTTTCATGAGTCGCGAACTTCCCGCTGGTCTGGCCAGTTTACGCACAAGCCAATGCAATGGAATGGCCTTTGAGTAAACAAAAATTCCTTGAATCCGGCCGGCACTTCGTCTTCTTCCGCTGCCTCTGCTTTCCTCCATACCTCGGTCCGTTCTCTTCCTACGCTGCCGCAGCTTGGATCAAACGACGTCATAAACGGGCTAGGATGCCGACGCTGCATATGGAATCGCAGCCGTCCAGGTCGACAAGTCAATAAGTCAACAAGTCAAATCAAAAGCCCCAGTTTGGCTTTGTTTGGTCGGGCTGCACTGCACCACCCATCACCACCGGCAACAGGTCCCACAACCATCACGCAACCAACACGTCTGGTAGTAGGTTTTCAGGGATGGCATACCGTTGCTGACTTCTGCCGAGGCACGTTAAAAGATGGAAGAAGAGCGCCAAGGAGGCACTCATTCTCAGATCGCAGCTTGGCGCGCCGAGGGCACCACTACTGCGCGAGGTTTATTGACGCCCATCGTGATCCTGCTGTACAATTACCATCTTATTCCATGTGAACCTGGAAAGTAGTGTTCGTCATGTCTGCATTCGCCTCTTGAGTAGCGTTTCTGAACCGACCGTCTTCGAGATGCGCCAAGTCTCATTGTCCACCACCTCACCCTCTCCTAATAGCAGTGCCATGCATCGACCTGAGACAAGTCGCTCTTAGTACGTATTGCTTGTCAACTTACACGTGGGAAAGAAACTTCCCTCATACTTTTTGCTCTCCAAGAAACTCGCTTGGCCGCAGTAGATTCATCACCGCACTTTCTTTCGTCCCAATCTTTTTGCGTACAACAGTGTGTATTGATTAGTCGTCACGAAATATTAGCGACGTGCGAGGAATGCAAAGCTTGTTCGAATGCTCGGCGTGCCAAGGCCTGAGTGCTCGCGCAGCCGGAGCGGGTTGCGACATTTGCAGCAGTCACTTTTGTGGTGTTCACATGTTGCCGAACTTCCATAGGTGCGACAATGGTGCCAAGAGGACACCTAAGCATTTGACAATTTGACATAGTGTTTACTGAGAGTGAATCTGACTCTGTATAAAGGGACGTCCGCATCAAGTTCCATGACGAGTCTCCGTCTTGGCTGATGTGAGTGTCATGGGTTTCGGCCTTTGCTGCTGGGCTTCCTATTGCTCTCGCAGAATACCTGATCCGGGGTGAGTATGCAACCCTCAAGTTTTTAGAAACTACCGCAGTACCGTCTCCCACGGGCCTTCTCTCATGGGAGACGGCACTGGAAAGGCCTCGCCGAGATCTTTGCAGAGTTGGACAAGCATCCGTTTACCCGAGCGGGGTCCCTTAATTGTCCAGTCTCCTAATGATCGAGTCTCCCGATGATCGACTATCAGCTTCTGCCGCGGCTAGCGATAGATTCGTCTGTCTTTACCCCTACGGGCCGTGCAAGACTTCGGCAGCTTACTACATACGAATCCTGGGCCGAGCAGTACCTTGTGTCAATTGCGGACGGCCAACTCCATCCCCTGTTTCCTCTTGAAGCTTACTTGGTGTATCGCATTCCCCGAGACACTGCGACCCAGTTGTCCGATTCCGAAGACAAATTCTTCAACCATGTAAAGGATAAGGGCGACCATATGTTGGCTGACGAAGACGTAAACATGGCCGACACAATCGACTGGCAAATGGGACGCATCGTTCCGCGATGCTACACATTTGCCCTATCCCTCGTATTTGCCGACATGAGAGAGCTCTTTCCAATAACAATATGTCACTTGGGCCGGAAGATGTCGCGTTGAGGAATGCGATGCGGGACCAGAAAGGAGCATCTAGCAAGCTATGCGAGAGATGAGAAGGCATAAAGATTGTTTTGAGGTTTGGGGCTTGAGTCCAACTGGGAGTTCGCCTTGCCATTGGCCAATGCTGTCTTCCGGGTCTTTGGTAACAAACAAGGCTGTGATGCATGGAAATCCCGCCAACACACGGCTTTCCTCACCCGCGGTTCTGCGAAGGAGCTTCCAGACCGATCGAAGGAAGGGGGCTCGGCTTCGCGCCCTGACTTCCGAGTGGAGTGCATCTACTACGGGAGAGTGGAGGCGATCGGAGCGAGCCAAAGCGCGCCGAAAGCCACGCGGACGGGTGTCGACGGAAGTGCGACCTTGTTGGGGGCGAAGGATGAGAATGTAGTCATCGAGGATTCTTTCTGTGCCAATACTCTCACAAGCACCAGCCACAAGCGTCAAGGGGAGTGGCTGATGCGGGGTTGAGTGTGTGTGTGTGTGTGTGTGAATGAGTGAGAGAGAGAGAGAGTGAGAGAGTGAGAGAGTGAGAGTGAGAGTGAGAGAGACGGGGTGAGAGAGGACGGGGGGGCAAGACACCCATACCGCACAGAGAGAGGCGCAAAAGACAAAACCGCCGGCGCCAACGCGGAGGACTCCTTCACGTCGGGCCAAGGTGCTTTAGGTCTGTTCCTCAGATCCGGTGGCTGACGCCCATGCTCGACTACGGCCATCTCTTCTTTTTCCGCTCTGAGAAGTCTGGGACTGCCCATTCGGTTGGGGGGGACCCTTATCTCTCCATTGGGGAAAACATGGCTCTTCATCGGCGCTTTCGGAGCTTAGAGTCGCATCGCATCCCGCAGGATAACAAGCAAGGAGCCAGAGAGAAGAATGTGGGTGCTTCCCAGACATGTGGCGAAAACGACACGACCTAAGCCCATCTTTTTGAATATCATCCCTCGGGGATATTCAGACCTGTTCTTTCTCTTTTTCTCCTCGCAGTTTTCCAGACAGCCGCTTCAACTCTCGGAAGGCAAAAACGATACGTAGCCTGAATCGAACATCGCGGTGACCCCCATACTCTCTCTCTCTCTCTCTCTCTCTCTCTCTCTTAGAACACCAAAGATGATCCCTGCACGCAATGTCGCGCTTCCATGGTGCCGATTGCTTGGACGTGCCAAAGCGGGTTAGTTTAAACGGCCGTCACATCATCCCCCAGTCCCGGGAAATTATCACAACAGGGGCAACACCACTTTGGGTGGCCTTGTATAGGTCTTTTATTGATGGATACGCCTGGGGTAAAGGGAGGGGCGGGTTCCAAGAGGAGCCTCGAGAAGGGATCATGGGTTCGAGTGACAGTTGTAGCTGTCCTTGTCCACTTTTCGTTTCTCCCCTCGCCTTTCCTCCCCGTGTCCTTCGCCATCTCTCCCATTTGCAATTCGAATTACATTCGTTCAGTTCCCTTCATTCCATTCATTCGTTCACTACATTGAACCCGACCGGCGTCACTCCTTTCCGCCGTCCACCCTGCTCGACCTGACAGGGCACACTGGGAACCCGGCGAAGCCGGCCCAGCTTCGATCGCGATCTGTGCTCCTACCCCTCTGAATCACGGCACACTCGTTCAAGAACAGGGAAGAAGACGAAGAACAGAAGGTGAATGAGGAGGGCAGGAAGGAAGAAGAAGAAGTCAACGCTCGTTTCTATCACACATTGGAAATCGGCTCGGCCCTTCCACACATTCGTTTTATTCTCGTCCCGGCCAGGCCGAGATGAACGCGCCGGAAACGTACGCATAGCATAACGAAAGAAAAGTTCAGACACGGCGCAAGCGAACCAAACTTTGGGAGGAAACAATTGCCGGCCCGCCCATTCCTTTCAAAACGTCTGGTTTTTTGATAGCCCAGGCAAAAGGGGGGAAAACCCCGTCCAGGAGAAGGGAAGGAATTCTTGTGTTTTTTTTGTTCAAGGTCGGACCGCGTCCGCGGCCAGGGCCTCTCTCGACGACACGACGGAAAAGATGATGAACGAACGCCCTCCCCCGCCGGACGAGCCGGACCCGGTGTTGCCCCAGGACATCCGGGCGAAGCGCATCGTGCCGTCGCCGCGCAAGGCGCCCACGGTCCGCAGCGGCAAGGGGTCCATCTTCGGAAAGGCCTCGATCCCCAGCGTCTACTGGGCCAACGACGACCCGACGCCCTTGAACAACAACGAGTACACCTTTTACCGCGAGGGCACGCCGCCGCCCGACGGCGAGAAGTCCTCCCTGTCGCGGTCGCGGGCCTACCGCCAGAGCGTCTTCGACCACGACGACAGCGAGCACGGGAGACGGGGCGAGTGCTGCGGGCTGCCGCGGCGGCTGCTCTGGCTGCTCGTCGTGCTCGTCGTCCTGGTGGCCCTGGGAGTCGGCATCGGTGTCGGGGTCGGCGTGGGCGCGGGTGCCGGGAGGAACAGCGAGGCGGACGAGAGTGCGGCGACGACCAGGTATGTTTTGTTTCCCATGCTTCTTTCTTCTTCTTCTCTTGTGGTTCCCGGTCGGGTTTCCCGGCATCTGTGTGTCGTCCCTCGGCTAACAAGCGAAAAAAAAAAAACCAGCCCCTCCTCGTCTCCGCCGTCTCCGACGAAACCCCTGATCGTTCCGACGGTGACGAGTTCATCGACGAGCAGCGGCCCAACGACGTCCGAGACAGCCACGGCCTCGCCGACGGCGATGGCTACATTCGTCACGTCGACAACCACCAGCTCGGCCAGGACGGCGCCCTCCCCCACGGCGACATCCGGCCCCAACTCCATCTGCCCAGAGGCCGACAACACCATCTACCACGTCATCGGCTCCGACAAGACGTTCCTCCGGCTTTGCGGCGTGGATTACACCGGCGACGGCGGCGCCATCGACATGGGCACCATCGCAGCGGCCAGCATGGGCGAGTGCATGGAGGCCTGCGCCAAGGTCGCCCAGTGTACCGGCGTCTCGTGGGGCAACGTCATGATCAACGGGGAAGCACAGCTGCGGTGTTGGCTCAAACGGAATTTGCAGGCGCCGCACGAGGCGGTACACAATTGGAACTTTGCCATTCTGCAATGACGAAGGTCTTTTTGGGAGGTTGGGGGTTTATATTTTTGAGCGGTTTCTTGTAGGTAGTTTGAGCGACACGTAATGATAATGCCGACTGTTCATAGACACGTCGTAAACGGGACGTATATAGAGATACCACGAGGAACTGGCGCATACGGAGTCATGCCAGACGACTTCAGGCTACCCTGTAAATAAAATGGTTTGTCCCTTGACCTTTTGAGTCCTTGGCAACGCGGTGGATATCATATCAGGTCATGAATCATCATTACACTCCCTAAGCATGGCGTAACTAACATATCAAACACACAACGGGACATTATCCCCTCTCCATTTTCTCCGTCTCATTCCGATGTATCATAGCCCAACTTTCCCATCTACTGCATGGCAACAACAACGAAACCGACCATGGCTGCCGCCGCGACAACTGCCCCGGTCTCCCTGGGGCCGGCGGCGTTTCCTACACCGTTTCCAGAGCCTCCGCCGCTGCCGCCGCCGCCGCCGCCGCCGCCGTTCACAGGCCCGGCGCTCGTGATCTGCGCGACGAGGGAGCTGCACTGGCCCGTGCCCGTGGGCAGGATGATGTCGGCGACGCCCGGAACATCGCTGCAGGCCTGCCACACGGCGCGGAAGTCGGAGATGTGGTCGTTGCGCCAGGAGGAGTAGGACGAGGCGTACGTCGAGTAGGCGGAGCCGACGGAGCCCGTGATGGTCGGGTCGGAGCACGGGTCGGTGATGGTCGCCGAGAGGGCGAGGTAGGCGGCCACGTCGGCGGGGGGCGTCGGCACGCCGTCCGTGATCCTGGGGAGGAGGGACGTCGCGACCGAGTTGCAGGCGTTGAGGTCACGGCGCGCCGCGGCGGCGTGGTTGGAAGCCTGGACGGCGTTGGCGGTTGCGGCGAGGACCGCGAATAGCAAGGTGGAAGAACGCATTATTGCGAGTGCGGTACGTGAGTGAGTCGAGTATCTAGCGAGGAGAGGGAGAGAGGTTTCGGTACGCTGAGGGTCTTGGGTGGGGGTCTGGGGGTCTGATATAGCTGGCGGGAAAGGCTTCGTTGAATCCCAAGCAGGATGAGGATGATGATGAGGGAGTGATGGTGTTATAGAGTGAAAGTACAGTCTGCAGTCGTCTGACCTCGGAGTCGCCTCCCGTAGGCAGAGGCCCTCGTCCTATAACAGCATGATGATTCAGTCGCCGATACACTCGTGCCCTGCATCCTGTGGCTTAGGAATGGGCTGATGCCCGCCCTTGCTTGGATCTGCGAGGCGAGCTATGTGCCCGGCCGTCACGGGCGATCCCTGATCTGCATGCGCGCCCGGAAACAGCGAGATGGTCTCTTTTGAGATATCCTACGAGAAAACGCCCTCAAGAAACCCGTAATGATTGACGAGGGGAGGGGAGGGGGGGCGCAACCCTCACCTCTACTGGGCATCTCTACACTATTCACCCCCCCCGTCCCTCATTCCTCTTTCTCTCTCTCTCCTACGGTGCCGGGACCTTTAGATCGCGCCCCCTCGCACAGCCACCGCCGTACCGGGCACGCCCAGGAGCGGTGAGGACGGGACTTGGCGCCCCAAAGACCCAAAACATCAAGAAGTTGCGGCCTCTTTCCCATTGGCATGCGCAAAGACCCAGGGGGGGGGGGGGCGAGACATCCGTGGCCGTGTTGGGCGAAATGCTAGGCAGCCCATCTCCTTGTGCCACTTCGGCCCAGGTAAACAGACGTAACGGACGGACGGACGGATGGCTTGCGTGCGTTGAGGCCGGTGCATTCTGTCCGACCTAGATATTGTGCCTTACTGGGGCTGGGTTTGATAATACAGATACCTTTTTTTGCACACATTACACTCCTTGGCAGGTTAGTGAGACAGGAACTTCGGGGGGTCTTCGTTTCGTTCGCTCGCCATGCTAGCAGAGAGGCGAAGCAGCTTGTCTGCGTGCGTATGCTCTTGAACCCTCCAAAGCACGATGAACGCCGGCAAGTTGCTTTGACCGTGAACTGACGCATTTTCCATCCCGCCGCCAAAGAACCCCCCCCCAAAAAGTAATCCGATCTTCGGCTTGAACGAAATTCAGCTGCGCCGTATAACTCCAATCCTGCCTCGGCATCGTCATCATTTTCGGGGCGGGCTGGCTCGCTACGTAATCCCGCCTCGCGTTCTTCTTTTCGTTTTTTTCCCCCTTCCCCATCGTCGTCATACAAGGAAACCTCGCCGTCTCAGGGCCCTTCCGAGGGGCAGCTGTCAAGGTCCTTGGGGTCGCGCTCCCCGAACGCCTTGGAGTGTCTCGCGTAGGACTCGAAGAGGCCCATGAACGGAATGATGAGCAGGAACATCGGCACGAGCTGGCTGAAGACCAGGTCGTTCTCCTCGTGGCTCATCTCGCTGCCCATCTCCTCGTGCCCCCGGATGCGGTCGTCGACCAACGAGTACACCCCGAACCCAAAGTACACCATCAGCCCCAGCATCGTCTCGACCTCGGAGGCGAAAAAGTACTACCCGGCCAACAGGACCGCCTTCAGGCCTTTCCATAGCCTGTTCTCGGCCCACCTGTTGAAGACGGTGGCGGGCGTCAACACGTTGATCGGCTGGCCCTTTCTGTCGACGAGGTGGCCTCTGAGGCGGTCCATCCAAAAGAGGCGCCCGGTGCGCCAGCTGAGAAACATCTGCACCCCGTAAAAGTAAGACATCAGAACCATGTTGGTGACCATCAGCTTCCGCGGGAGCCCGCCCTTGGGCTTGTCGATGGCGCACTTCATGGGACACCTGAACTGGCCCTCGTCGTAGATCTCCTCGTACCCGGTGACCCAGACGGCGTAGTTGAGCAGCACAAAGGTGGCGGCCATGAGGCAGATGCGCAGCGCGCGGGCGAGGCGCGCCGCCAGCCCCGTGTTCTTGTGGCGGTACCGCTGGGGGTGCGTCCGCTTGACGCTGTCGCGCACGCTGCGGGTGACGACGAGCGAGAGCAGGTGGGTGAGGGTGCAGAACCAGGCGAGGTCGGTGACCATCATGAAGTGGTACGTCGATATGCTGCCGTCGGCGAGCTCCTTGATCCCGCCGACGAGCACGGCGAGGCCGGTCACGAGCTGCAGGTCGCTGAAGGTGTTGACGAGGTCGTAGGCGACGAGGGACTGCAGGTCGGGGTTCATGCCGGCGCGGAACATGAGACGGCGCGTCGGCTCGGAGACGTGTTTCCTGGCGAACCGGTCTATCGGGTTGAAGGACTGCCGTGCTTCGTTGGTGCGCCCTACCACGAGGCAGAAGATGGCCAGGCAGAGGGTGATGAAGGCCGTCACGGTGAAGGCCGTCACGGTGAAGGCCGCTACTACCTGCAAATCGCAACACTATTCAGTCAGGGACTATTTTTCTCTCTCTCTGCGAGAAGGCCTTTGTTTTATTTTCCAGTAGAGAAGAAAAGAAAAATGTCCGACTTACACCTCTCCCCGCAATGTCGGGCTCTGGCTTCATCCTAGGACAGCTGCAGAAGGCAAAGTGCACGCAGGAATGGTCGTGGACATGCAGCTGATATCTCATTCCATCCGTCGAGTTCAGACACTCGACAAAGGCATCTGGGTACTTGTAGTTTTTCGCCCGCATGAACGCGGTCCCTACATAAGTAGACATCTCGGGGTCTCGTCGGTCGCGCGCGCACACACACACACACACACACAGGGTCCTTGGTCGCGGTGCACATATCACCGAGGTCAAACAGGAGCTGCCCACCCCTTCGTTATATCTTGGCGGGCGACCGACCATTAAAGCTGGAACAGGCAAAAGAGATGGCTCTCCCAACGAACATGGCATCGTGTGAGTGGCAGGCAATGACGCCGGCTCCGGAACGTTTATCGCACGCCACGGCCCACGTGGCTGAAAAGTCAGCGTTAGCTTGAGGCATAAAGGCTTCCTCAAGCGGGGGGCGGGCTTGATATTCGTACGATGGTTCTTTTCATCTTCCTTTCCGCGTGCTTGGCAGGATGCAAGATACCACCTTGCATCGCCCGGAGACGGCCATGTGCGCCTTGGGGAAAGCAACGGGCTGCAGCTCCGGTGGCAGTGAGGCGCTCCGGGCCTCCCGGGACCAGGGAATATGCCCGGATTCGTATACAAGCTTCGGCCTCCCGGTGTCTCTCAACCGGCAAGCCGGGAGCAGGCCGATCGTTTGGTGCAAAGGCTCGCCATGCTTGTCAGATTGGAGACGACAGTCGTCTGGAATGCATGAGAGGGGTTGGTGGAACGACTCACTTGTGAATCCATATCCATACACCAACAGCCATCAATTGTGTGGCTGGCCAAGGACCTGCCTGCATCACATTCCATCGCATGCCGTTTGTTCCATGAAGAATATGTTGCCCCGGACGGTCATGGAGCAAATTTCGGTTCCGTACGTCGTACACCTCGTGACAGGCGCCGCAAGGTGTCCTCCATATCTCGTCGAGGCCGCCCAAGGACTCGCTACGTTGTCTTGAAAGGCAATCCAGCATTCGTATCCCCATCTACTAATTGCAGCGTCTAACCTTGGGTTGAATATGTCACCAATCCCCATCGCTGAAAGCCCACGAATGAACATAACCCCCCCGGTGCTGTGGACGGCTCACCCGGCAACAAGCCTCCCGAATTCCGCCGCCGACAAGGGAGCAGGTCGGGAGCGAAATGATGGAAGCTAGCAGGATTGGCTTCCAGCCGGGATTTTCGCCAAGCTTTTCCCCCCACGGCGGCGTCGCGGCTCCAAGAGCGGCGTCAGATAAATCACGGCACTGGTGAAGGATGGGCCATGCGGTATTTGATGAGAAGGCGTCCTTGGTGCCTGCGGTCGGGATGGGGTGGACTATGTGTATACACCGATCCAGGTGTACTCAATTCCAGACGTATCGGAAACCCCCTCTTGGCTGCTGATCGGCCCAATCGGAGAGATGAGTCGTGCTTCTTTTGCCGTCATGTCAGAAATCAAAGGTGTCCTGCATTTGTCACTGTTGCCATGGAGCGCTCATATGATTTTATCTGGGAATCAGCAACCCTGTGATGCAAGAAAACAACTGTAACATCTCTACGGCCTCGTAACTCGACCGTCCCTCTCTCTTTTCCCATGGTCCGGCGGCCGACCGGGAAGCTGCTCGTCGAGGCCTTTTTGCCTACCTCGGTATACATCCTCCGGCCGCCGAGGGCCGACGGCGGACAACCAACCGTTCACGCCGTGGTCTTTCGGTCGATAGGGTCAGCCACTGACAGCCTGTTCGGCCATCTTCCTCCCACGAGCTCACAAATGTCACTGCATCTCTCCTACGTTCTCTGTCGCATGAACCGCCGGGCCCTGCCTGTCCCCTTTTCCAGTCACCCTCCCTCTTCATCTTTCTCACCTGAAGACAGAAATTGAGCACTATGGAGGGCCCAATCCCACGGCCGCGATGGGGGTGGCACAGGCCCGCTCTGCGGCGCAAGGTTTAGCGCCCATGAACGACCCTTGCGCGCGGGATCCACGATGTGCGTGTGTGTGTGGGCGGGCACGGGGGTAATATGTAAATCCTCGTATGTCTCCAGTTGACAATCGGACGAAAAAAACAAAGAAAGAAAGAAACAAAAGTAACAAGCGGCAATACAAAAGGGCCTGCTGCCACCCCCTTCCCCTTTGTACCATTCTACCACGTCATCTGGAGCGAAGCGACTGCAGTGGAGGTGAAGCTGGAATAGTAGTTATGATACTCTGAACTACTATTAGGAGCTTTGCTAAACGCATGGATGTTAACCCCTTTATCTATTAGTTATCTGTTATTGGGCTATAACTATTGGCTAGAGTAAAAGTGGGTCTAATATTAGAAGTAAGGTATAAATAAAAATAAAAAGTAATAGTGAGCTACTGTAGGCTAAAAGCCTTATGTAGTAGCTACTAGAGGTAAGCTTAATATAGTTACCCTTAGAGGGCCTTTAGAGGAGGGGGGTCTAGAGAGGCTTATCCCCTAGTAATATATAGCCCCTATATAAAAGCTATAAATAAATCTAAGAGATATAGTAATAATTACTTTATAAGTAGTATAATAATAATTAGTCTATAATTACTATAGTATCTTAGTAATAATAATTATTTTATAATAATTACCTATTTACTTATCTATTTACTTACTTTTACTTTTATTTAGAAAAAAGCTATTAATATATATCTTACTTATATTACTTACTTACTTACTTAACTAATACTTTACCTTCTTATATAAATAAGAAAAATAATAATAATAATAATAATAATAATAATAATAATAATAATAATAATAATAATAATAATAATAATAATAATAATAATAATAATAATAATAATAATAATAATAACTTTAGTAATTTAGTATTATTACTATTTATTATTATTATTAATTAAATTATAATATAATTAGTATATAATTATTCTTATATAGTTATAATTACTTTTTTACTTTCTTCTAGAGGTAGCTCTCTACCTAGTCTAACTACTACTAGTAGTATTAAGAAGTACTTATATTATAATTAAAATTACTTACTATTAATATTTACTAGTAGATATAACCTCTAGAGCCTTACTTTATATTACTTTAATTATTACTAGAAATAATACCTATTTATAAGTAATATATTCTAATTTAGAGCTATTACTAATTCTTTCTATATAGTAGTAGATTACTTCTATATAAGTAGCTTAAGTAGTATATTAGAATCTTTTACTCTTTAGTCTATTATAATAGACCTATCTATTATTTTCTCTTAAATATCTTTAATTAAAGTATACTTAAGTAACTTCTTAGCTAATTATTTTTTAACTAATTACTTCTTAACTAATTACTTTCTAACTATTAGTTTTAAGTAGTTATATATTGAGAGTAGTCTTCTTATTATATAACTAGAACTTATAAGATACCTCTAAGTAAGCTTTAGCTTAAGCATAGCTAGATATTATCTAATACTCTTATTAAATTACTTACTATAATTTAGATAATAATATACTATCTCTAACTCTATTACTAAGTAATCTTATTATATATATAACTACCTTTAACCTAGGCTCTCTCTTATAGTAGCTAAGTAAGACTTTAGACTACTTTAACTGTCTCTAATATAGTCTTATATATATAATATATTATTATATAAGAGAAGAAGATAAGTATCTATACTATAAGGCTAATAGACTAGGTAATAATATAGAGATAAAGTAGAAGTAGTATCTTATAGGCTATTATTAGATTAGAAGAGCTATATTTATTAATAAAGAAGATATAGATATAAAGTACTTAGAATACTTTATATATTACTTAAGCTACTAGACTAGCTAGCCTTTTTTTAATTTAGATAATACTATATTAGATAATATAATATTATCTTAGAGGTCTTTAGTAGTTAGCTAGTAGTAGTAAGGTAGTTAGTAATAAGGTAACTTACTACTTTATTAAGACCCTTTAGTTTTAAAAAGATATAGCTTTAATTAAGATAACCTAGTTTTTTAAGGTAACCTTATATTATATATAATTATACTTAAAGATATAGTATTAATTAATATCTTTTATAGTAAGCTTACTACTAATAGTATAAATAAGTATTTTTATTACTAGTAGAGATAGTTTAATATTAAGTTAGACTTAAGATCTATTTATACTACTTATTACTATAAAGATACTAATCTAAATAACATTTATTTCTTTAGTAATACTAACTACCTTAACTTTAGTAATATTCTTAATTACTTACCAAAGCTAATATATATTAAGGAGATTCTTATTACTTAGGTTTACTATATAGTTAATATCTACTAGGTTTATAGTATTAAGTATAAGTATAAGAATTATATTATTAGCTTCTTTTATAATATAGGCTAAATATATAATTAGCTATTATATCTTTTCTATAACCTTAATATTATAGTTTTATACTCTTATAATATTAATAGTAACCCTTATTTATATTAATAATTTAAAAAGTAGTTTACTATCTAGAAGAGTACTATTTATATCTAGCTTACCTACCTTATTTAATATTATCTTAGATATATAGGTATTAAGGTCTATTAAGCTAATATAAATTAACTTTCTAATAATAATAATATACTAAATAATATTCTAACTAAGATTATTAATAATCTAATAAATATTAATAATATTACTAAAGATAAGAATAATAAAAATAATTACTTTAAAGATATTTAAGGTACTACTATACCTAACCTTATAGCTAATAAAATAGACCTATAATAACTTTATTAAGAGCTTTACTCCTAAGAGGCTTACCTTATTACTAATACTTAGCTAGTCTAGTATTATATTAATATACTATTTTTTTAGTTTATATCTATTAATAACTTTAATTATACTAAAGTACTTCTATTTTTAGTATTTTTTATACTTTTCTTATATAGTTAGGGTAAGTTTATTTGGCTAAGATAATACTTAATTAATTACTTAATATATATCTAATATACTATAAAGTAGTATAATAGATACTTCACTTAGTATCTTTACTTTTACTTTATTATATTTAATATACTTATATAAATCTAAGTTAATAGTTATAGTATCTACTTTATAAGATATATTAGATATTATAATATAAATATTAAGAAACTTAAAGCTACTTTTAAATTAGATAGCTTGGAGGCTAGAGCTATACTAAACTTTATTATATAATATATAGATAACTTTTAAAGTATATATACCTTTTAAAATAGTAAATAATATTAGCTTAAGGCTTATATCTATATACTTAGGTACCTTATAATCTTTATAACCTTTAGTATTATAAATTACTATTAGTAGTATCTTTAGTATCATATATCTTACTTTAATAAGTAGTAGGTAGTTAATAAAATTAGAAAGATTTATATTACTTATAAGAATCTTAAGAATAACCTATATACTACTATATAGTTCTTTTACTACTACTTTCAGCTCTTTTATAATAAAGTCCTATTTAAGAAGTTTAAGATTATTAATTACTAGGACTAGTATAAGTTCTAAAGCTATAGTAATACTTATAACCATAGGCTTTATTAGATTATAGATACTCCTAAAGCTAGTTTAGTTAATAAATTTACTTAAAGTATTTTTATAGTTACCTAGAGATAATATATTATTACTATTAACCTAGAGCGAAGTTATATATTTAATATTTAGAATAAGATAAATTCTCTTAATATTACCAGTATATTAATACTTAAAGTAAACTTTAAGATATTATCATTAGTTATTAACTAAGTTTAGTAATATAAGTATACTAAGTATTATATATATAAGAAGAAGGGGTCTAATAATAAAGATTACTAATTTTATTTTTCAATCTTAGAATATAATTATTTAAACATTACCTATAACTTTAACTCTAATTACTAGGCTTTTACTAGCTAGCATAATAATATAATTAATTAATATATTTCTACTATATTACTTAGTTAGCTTATTAATATAGATATATTACTTTATATTAGTATATATACTATTTTATAGTATATTACTAAGTATTATAGTAAGGCTAAGGTTAAGATATAAACCTTTAAGGAATTAGCTAGTATAATCTTACTATTAGTATTATAGGGGTTATAATATAGTATATTATATATATTAATAGGCAAATAATAAATAATAGAGTAAGGACTATAGTATTTATTATATATAAAGAAAAGAGAGGCTATTATAAGCTACTTAGTTAAAGTAGGTGGGTTATAACTAGCTTACTTATAGTAGAGACTGTAGTAAAACTTATAGGTAGGGTTATAGTAGAATTATAGTTCTTCTACTACTATATTATTAGAGTTAAGCTTAATAATACTAATTAATCTTATAATAATGGACATTATAATACTAGTAACTTTTCTTTTATAGTAAAAGTACTTAATAAATATAGTAACTTAAAAACTTAAAAATATAATAAAATAAAAGAAATAAAAGTATTTAATAACTTATTACTATATAACTTATTATATATATAATATCTATTTATTTATATATATATCTATTAATCTATTATTAATAAAGCTAGTTAGTATAGTATTTAGTAACAACTTTATAAATCTATTAGTTAGGTTATTATTACTATAGATTTATTATATCTTATATATCTCTTATTACTTATATAATTACTAAAGAGCTATAATATTTATTATAAAGTATTTCTTCTTTATAATATTAAGCTTTATAAGGTATTTATATAGTAAGTATAAGTTAGTATAGATAACTATAGAGATTTATAGTATTTTTAGTTAATTAGTTACTATTATAAGTATTATACTAATTATATAGGCTATGTTAGTACTAGTAACTATTACATATATCTTAAAGATAAGTATACTATAAGTAACTTTCTTATACTTTATTAAGCTAAAGTAAATAATATTATTATAAATTTAAAAGTAATTACTATTACTTAGTAGTTATACTATTCTTTTATTAATATCTTACTTATTAGTAATAATAATAATAAAGCTTAGTTATAGTATTAGGTTATTATTATTAATAAAAGATCTATTAATAAAGATAAAGAGCTTTATAGTTATTAAGTTAATAAATAAAAACCATAGTTTATAGTTAAGGTTATTTATTTATTACTTAACCTAAATTTAAGGTTTTTAATCTTATTTATTATAGGTAATTAGTATTATATAGTAATAGAGTAGTTAAAGTAAGCCTTAAGCTAGTAAATTAAAGTAATATAAGTTCTATAGGTTTATTACTTAAAATATTATTACTAGGCTCCTAGTAATAAGTAGTTAATAAGCTATAGCCTTTTACCTTAGCCTTTTTAATAAAGCTAGATCTTACTATTAGTAGTAAGTAATAAGATATTATTATTTAAAGTAATAAAGTTATTAATAATAAATTATTACTTAGGCTTTACTATAAAAATAACCTTTATAAGCTTAACCTTTTTATAATTAGTAAAAGCTTAATCTAATAGTCTAATAGTATTATTAGTTTATATACTAATAATCCTAAAGTTAGTATTTCCTTAAGTAGATATTAGTAAGTAAAGGTTAAAGATTAATATATCTATCTAAAGATTCTCTTTATAATAGTTACTATATATTACTTATTAATAAGTATCTACCTTAGAAATATTATAAAGTAGCTTTATGATAACTATAATAGTATTTATAAAGTAAAGGTAGTATATTTTAATAAGTAAATATGTAAGTATTATATATTTAAGGTTAGTAATAAACTAGGTATAAGCTTAGGTAATATCTTAAAGCTATAGTTATAAGCTTTAGTATAATCAAGTTGGAATAATAGTAGAAATAATCTATTATAATATATATTAGATTATTAATAACTATATAAGAATAATACTTTTACTATTATTAGTATATCTTTAGATAATAAAATAGCTCTTCTTATTAAGCTTTTTAGTTTTACCTTTAACTTTATAAACTAATTATAATTTAAAGATCTATATATTACTATACTTTTATTTATTAAAGGGGATAATATAAAAGATATTATAGGTAATAAGGCTATTAAGTTTAGCTTTATTAGATACTTTAAAGGGCTTACTAAGTATAATAATAATACCTTTTTATATAGGTTAATAGTAAATATAAGATAAGCTTTCTTTTTAGTAGTTAGAAAGATATCTATAGTAAACTAGATTTATAAAAAGATCTTTATAAAGAAGATTATAAGGGAATACTTTCTTAGTTAGCTATATAGTCTATATATAGAAGCCTCTTATAATAATTCTAGGTTAATAATAATAGAGTTATAGACTTTCTTATTTAGTAGTTATAAAAAGGCTTTTATAGTATCTTATACTTATAAGATAGTTATCTCTATAGGCTTATTATTATCTAAGGTATAAAAGAGTTTAATAATAATAATATAAAAGTTGTATAGATTATAAGGTATCTCTATAGTATAAGTAGTATTATTAAAAATAATAAGGTAGTATAAGTCTTACTAACTATATTTCTTTTACTATATATAGATAAAAGACTATAGTAACAATAATATAATAGAGGTAATATTAGAGCTATTATAAGCTATAAGTATCTTATTTACCTACCTTTTAATATAGAGTTACTATATCTCTCTTATTACTTTATAAATAGCTTTAATATATTATTAGGTAGTAACTAGAGGTAGTAAGGTATTAGAAATCTATAGGTAAGTATTCAAAATAAGAAGTATAGGTATAAGACTATCTAAGCTAGTAGTATTATTAAGTACCTTTGTTATATATTATAATATAACTTTAAGCTTAATATCTATTTTAGCTTAAATAATAGTATATATATATTATAGTACTATATAATATTGTTTAACCTTATTAATACTATTATAAGCCTTAATAAAGATCTCTTAACTTTAATAGATAATATATATATAGTATATTTAAAGTCTACTATATAAATATTAAAATTAGTATTAGTAATAATCTAGTTTAGTAATTTAAGGTATATATTAATTTAATATATATAAAAAGCTTTTTATATATATTAAGTAATAATAAATTATAGAAAATAAGCTTTATTAAATATGGTAATACTATTAATAATATAAAAAGCTAGTTTATTACTATTAAGGTTAATAATACTAATAAAAACCTTATAGTTAAACTTATAGTTATTATAAAAAGTAAACTAAAATCTTTTAAAAGCTTTTAAATTTACTTAGTAGTAATAATAAAACTTATTAATCTCTTTAAGTAATAAGATTACTACTTTATAGCTAATATAGTAAAGTACTTTATAAAGCCTTTTAATAGATAGGTAGCTAAATTACTAATATATTTATTATAACTCTATATTAGTTAAATAATAGTCTATTAGACTTTACTTTAGTAGTTTTAAAAGTATTTATATATAACTTTATTTATAAATAATAAGTATAATAGTATAACTCTTAATAAGCTAGTTAATAAGATTATTAAACTATACTTTATAGGTATCTATATTCTTTAGCTAGAGAAGAAAGAGAGTCTCTAAGGTTATTATATAAGAAGTAAAAGTACTTAGTAAGGTAAGTATAGTAATAGTATTAAGGGATTTAAAGCTTTTATTACTACTAAAATAGATACTTATCTTACTAGTATATAATATATCTATTAGTAAATCTATAATAAGATACTTATAAAGAGCCCTATACTACTACTAATTAGTAGTTAATATATAGGTTACTCTAGTTTTAAGTATAATACTCTAAAAGGTAATAGTAAAGTATTAGTCTTTAAAAGTAAAGATATTATTACTCTTACTATTACTTTTATCTAATTTAAAAGTAATAAGGTCTTAATAAATAAATATATAAAAAGCCACCTAGTTATATAAGTAGTTATAAAGTTTTAAGCTATTTACTATGTTTTTATTATAAAAGGCTATTAATATAAAGAATATAGTATTATTAAAAAGACTATCTTTATTATTTAGTTAGTACTTATTATTATTACTCTTATTAGCCTTATTAAGCTTATTACCTTTATAATTAGTAAGAAACTAAGTAAAGGTCTATAGTATTTTTATAAAGTACTAAGACTTAAAGTATTTAAATAACTACCTATAGTTATTATTACTATATTAGCTAGGCTTACTATAGATGAAATACTTCTTATTTATAAAGTTACTCTTACTATAAGGTAGGTATATATATAGATTATTATATAGCTATTACTACTAGCAATAGTTATTATAACTATTATACTTTTAATTAACTTAGTATTACTTATAGTTTTATGGAAGACTTTTAGTAATAAACTAGGCCTTAGATTTATAAATGGCTATAGTATTACTTATTATATTATATAACTATATATAAAGAGTATTATAGCTTACTAGTAGGTTAATAAGGGCTAATATATACTTAGTAATACTTTAGTAATATATAATAAAGGTATTATAATACTTCTTATTATTAAAGAGTCTTTACTTTTTTATTACCTTAATAAGTAATATAACTTTATTAATAAGTAAGTTAAGAACCTCTAGCCTACTTTTACTATAGATTTTACTAGTAACTAATATAAAACTTAGCTAATAAAGCTCTATAATATAAATATAATAGACCTCTTTACTTTTAAAGTATACCTTAAGTTTTATAATTAATATATTAAAATTATTCTTAAACTTATAAAAAGTAAAGGTATAATACTTCTATAGTTTAGCTATAAGTATAACTTTAATAGTAATAAAATATTAGTTATTATAAATATCTATAGTTATATATAAGTTAAAGAAAGTAGGTAACTTAGTATTAATTATCTTATATTAGCTATTACTATACTTTATAGAGGTATTATTAAAGTATAGCTTTATAAGGTCTATTACTTATTATAAGGTAAAGCTATTACCTATTAATAAGTTTAGTAAATATATAGTTAGGTACTAAGTAATAGATATCTTAACTATAGGTTAATATAATATATTATATTAGTAACTTTTCTTTATTAATAATAACTTAAAATCTAGGTTATTAACAAATATCTACCATAGAGGCTAGCTTATAGGTTAATCCTACTTTTATAGTATACCTTATAGTATTAGAGATAGAGACTACTACTTAGTAGTTAGAATTACTACTAGTACTAAACTATTACTATAGTTATTAATAATACTTCTTATAAAGTTATATTTCTATAACTATAGGGTAATACTCTTATAAAACTTCTAAGCTATTATAATTATTTCTTTATTCTATACTTTATACTTCTTTTATTAAATAAGATTATAAAGCTTTATTATAATATAAGTTAAGTACTTATATAAGATTTAGATACTTTATTTAATAATAAGTACTTAGAATAGGTTAATAAGAGTAGTATTAATAGCCTTAAAGTTATTAAGAGACTAGTCTTTAAAGTAGTTCTATAAGTAATTCTAGAGCTCTTATTTATAGTTATTATCTCTTTTATACTAGTATATAAGAAAGACTATAATAGCTTAAAGGCCTTCTTTCTATAGTATATTATTATTAATATTTATAATAAAGTATATATCTTATATATAAGCTTTAATAAATAGTAGGTATTACTTAGGTAGGTTTATATTAAAAATAGTTAATACTTCTTTTTATTTATTACTTATAATAGTTAAATTATATCTTATAATATCTATAGTATTATTACTACTTACCTTAAGTAAAGCTATTATAATTACTTTCTATTAGCTTAATAATCTCTTAAATATAGGTATTTTCTTTAGTAAACTAAAGGGTATATATATTTATTAGAGAAATTACTACTAATAGTATAAATAGTTTAATAGAGAAGGGAAAGAGGTATATATATATAATTAACTAGGTACTCTTTAGGTATTCTTAGTATTAAAAAAAGAGTAAAGTAATATAATTAACTAGGTATACTTTAGTATTTAAAAGTAAGTATTTAAAGATAATCATATAAGTAATTAGGTACTTCTCTAGCTTATTATTATTAAAAAAAGGTTATTATAAAGAGGTAAAAAAACTCTATATAATTATCTAAGTACCCTTTAGTTATTATAAAGTATAAAGAAGTAAAAAATCTATATAATAACTAAGTACTTCTTTAGTATATTATTTTACTTACTATTCTAGTAGTAGTAATAGTAATAAAAGCTTACTTAAAATATAGTATATAAAGTAAGGTATTTTTTATAGTTAAGGGTTAACTTCTTATAATATAATAAAGTTATAAAGTAATATAGAATAGCTATATTTTCTCACTACCTTGCTTATTAATATTAAGGTAATATCCTTAGAGATTAGAAAATAATTAGTAGTTACTAATACTTAGTACCATAAATAGCTTTAACCAAAGAGCCTTTTAACTAAAGATTAATCTATACTTCTAGGTTAAAAGAAGCTATTTATAGTCTCTTTTAAGAACCTTATTAATCTATAGCTTTTTATAGTGATAGTAACTATAAAGTTAACTACTAATTAGTATTAATATTATAGAGGTTATAATATAGTATACTATATATATTAATAGGTAAATAATAAATAATAAGGTAAGGACTATAGTATTTATTATATATAAAGAAAAGAGAGGCTATTATAAGCTACTTAGTTAAAGTAAGTAGGTTATAACTAGCTTACTTATAGTAGAGACTGTAGTAAAACCTATAGGTAGGGTTATAGTAGAATCATAGTTCTTCTACTACTATATTATTAGAGTTAAGCTTAATAATACTAATTAGTTCTATAATAATAGGTATTATAATACTTACTATATATCAGTACTAGGTTTCTAATAATATCTTTTATAGCTAAGTTTATAAATAAAGTTATTACTAAATAAGATTAGTCTATATATAAAATTAATTATATCTTACTAAAGCTAGGTCTATCTAAATATAGTTATATTATTATTCTAGTTAACTATAGATATCTAGATAAAGTTAATATTATTAATTTTTATATTACTAACTACTAAGTCTAACCTTTATAGATCATACTTTAAAAGTATATTAAATAGCTAGAGAGTATAGATAACTTTATATTTCTCTTCTTTTTAACTTATATTAATACTACTTATAGCCTATAGTATTAGTTTCTAACTATTAAGGGTAGAGTTCTTAACCTTTTTCTATATTATAAGAAGGATAAGCTTAAATATAAAAAGAACTACTATTATATAAAGCTAATACTGTACTACTCTTTTTAAAATATTAATAAGCTATATAATATTAAGGGTATAGTATCTAAAACTTTTAAGGATATATATATAATATACTATAACCTTTATAGCTACCTATATAACTCTTATAATACTATTAAATATATTAAGAAATAGAATAGGTTTAAAGACTTAGATATTAATTAGTAGATCTAGAATAAGAGTTAGTAAAACCTTACTATAAAGCTACTAAACTATAGCTTATAACTAGATAAGCTACAGATACTTAGTAATTAGCTTATTAATATAAATTATAATTAGACTCTCTATATTAGTTAATATAGTAATAAACTTATCTAGGATTTTTAGAACTTGGTAAAGAGAGATAGTATAAGCTAGGTTCTTAATAAGTTTAAGCTATTTATAAATAAGGTTAATATACTTAATCTATACTAATAATAGATCTTTAATATTATAGTTACTTATTATTAGTATCTTCTTTATTATAATAGTCTTAGTTAACTACTACTTTATATGAATAGTAAAGGTAGTACTAGTAAATCTTATATTATTTATCTTATCTATTATACTTTTATATAAATAATACTTACTTCTAATCTTATAGTTATTACTACTCTAACTAGTATTACTATAAATAGTATTAGTAGCTTAACTTTATATAACTTTCTTTATCTATTAATTATATAGTTATATTTTAATTAGCTTAAGATAAGAGATATAATATAATTATAATAAACTTGGGCTAATATTAAGTACTTAGTTATTAATAAAAAGTTAATAGTAAGTATTTATATACTAGAATAGCTTAGTAATTAATTCTACTAAATATTTACTAATTAGTCTAATTAGCCTTTTAATAGTTTAAATATCCTACTTATAGGTAACTGTTAGTAAGTAAGGCAAAAGGGGTCTAGTGATAACCAGCGGGTAACGAATAAGAGGTCTTAAAAAGGGTTAATTATGCGTGAAGAAGGGTAACTATCAAGAGGGCCGCTAGGTTGAGCTGGTGGTGAAAGTGGCTGCCACAGGTAGGCCTGCGGACGAGCTCAGACCGGTCTCACGTGACCAGTGGGATTGGAGTTAGTAGGTAACTCTAATGGATCCTAACGATAGGCTGGCATCGCAACACTGGCAACTCTTTATTGTGGCTAAATAGTCACCAGCCAGCCCTTGGTTTAAAAAGCTCAAAAACGCAATAAAAATCTAAATTGCAAAGTATTTAACTTCTTACTGCTGATGTAATATCTGTATGTTACATGTGTGAAACCTATCTATTTATCTATATCTTTATCTACCTAGTGCTAATGAGCTCCTCTAGTACCTTGTTTAGCAACGACTTTGTAAAGCCATTAGCTAGGTTATCTATGCCATGGATCTATTGTACCTTGTAAATCTTGCGGCGTTTGTACAACTATTAAAGAGCTATGATATCTATTATAAGTTACTTTTCCTTTGTGGTACTAAGTTTCACCAAACACTCATATAGTAAGTATGAATTAGTATATATAGTTATGGGGATCTAAGGAACCTTAAGGCGGTCAGAGACTATTACTAGTATAGTCCTAATTGCGTAGGCTATATCAGCTCTAGTGACTATTGTATATATCTTAGAGGTAAGTATACTATGGGTGACTCTTTTACACTTCATAAAGCTGAAATAGATAATGTTGCCTGTGAGGTTAAAAGCAGTATCTCTACTATTGGATAGGTACTCTTTATTGTTACTAGACTTATTAGTAAGTGTGATAATAAAGCTAAGTTATGATATTAAATTGCTGTTATTTGTAAAAGAGCTATTAATAAATATAAAGAGTTTAACACTAGTAAGATCTAGTAGTTAAAATTGCAGCCTGCGGTTAAGGTTATCTATCTACTACTTAACCTACTAGTTAAGGTCCTTAATTTTAGCTAGGCTAGGTAACTGGTACTAGGTAGTAATTAAATAGTTAAAGGCTACTTCTGGTTAGTAAATAGAGGCAATGTATGTGCCTCAGGCACACTGCTTAACATACTACTGCTTCATATTAGGCATGCTAGGGTTAACTAATTGTAGCTTCTTGCCTTAGTCCTTTTAGTAAAGGGTTATCTTATTATCGTTACTGAGGGTCAACATGCTGCTGTTGAAAGTAATAGGCTTGTTAACTTTGAGAAGTTACTTAGGTTTGGCTATAAAAGTAGCTTCTTTCAGCGCGCGGTTTTCGCGGTTGGAGAACGATTTATCTGTAAGGCTGATGGTATCGTCTATTTACATACTTATTATTATAAAGTTATTGTTTTTAGGTACTAAAATAAGCAAGCAAGGGTTAAAAGTAGATAAATCTATCTAGAGGCTCTTTCTATAGTAGTTATTATACATAGCCTACTAATAAGTACCTACTTCTAGTATACTATAGAGTAGCTATTTAACCTCTATAATCACATCTGTTACATAGAGATAGCAAATTTTAAGGGGAAGTTAGACTAGGATAGTACATACTAATTCAGTTACTAACTAAGTATATGCTTGTATTATATTATATAACTAGAGAATATAACTCTGTTATAAAAGTAATGGTATAATAGAGAGTATCACTTATTAGGCTATTTATTAAATAGTTAGTAACTGGGTTAAAATCATAGCTTTGCTATTATCTATATAACCTTAGATAACTAGTTATAATTTCTTATAGGGCTGCTTATTTTTACTCTTAACCTTGTGTACTAATTGTAACTTGAAAATCTATATCCCGCTATGCTTTTGCTTGTTATATTTAACAATAAAAAATACGCCGCGGTCCATAAGTCCTTAGATTTTACTAGCATCTAACTATTTAAATAGCTTGCTAGGCGTGGTTATTACACCCTTCTTGCGTAGCTCAATTACCAGCGCGTAGTTAGCATCCTCTTTTGTAGTAAAAATGCAGTTAATCGCGGGGACTGCAGGTATGACTTCTGTGGTAAAAATTTGAGCTAGATTCTTCCTTGGTTGGCCTGGGCCTCTTCTTGCTAGTGGTGGCTGCGCGGCGACCATAATAGAGTCGCGTTTGATTAGAGCATTTGTGGGTGCCTCTGCTGCGGTGGTTGCCAGCGGTCTAGGTTATACGTGGTTAACAGGGTTCTCTGCCTTAGATAGGTCATACTATGGCTTGATAGTAGTGATAGAGAATTGGCGTGGTCCCTACAGGGTCTTAATAGTACTGCTGGTGCTGTTGTTAGCAGTTAATTAGTAGGGTCCTCTCTAACCTTTGCCTTAGCAGTATACCTTAATAAGTGATTATAGAGAGAGGGCTATACTTATTATAGTATCAGGTCTGTTATGCATTACAAGTACCTTATTAACCTACCTTTTTATATAAATATTATAAATCTCCTCTATTACCTTTTATATAGCTTCTGCATACTACAGGGTTAAGAGTGATAGAGCTAAGTTATTGTTAATACAAGGGTACACACTAAAGACTAACAGCATAGGGATAAGGCTATTAAGGCCTGTAGTGTTATTAATCACTTTTATAGCAAGTTATAGGGTAACTTTAGGTTTAGCCTCTAACTCCGCGCAGACTATCTTATATACTTAGCATAGTGTTGCGTGGTACCGTTCAACCTTACTAATGCTGTAATAGGCCTCAATAGGGACCTCTTTTACCTTAATAGATAGTGTGTGGGCGGCGCGCTTGAATTCAGCCGCATGAAAATTCAGCCCAGTATCTATAATGATCTAGTCTAGAGGGCTAAGATATACATCAATCTAGCATATATGTAGTACTTCCTATATATACTTCGCAGTGATAGAGCGCAAAAATCGCGCTGCGTTAAAGGAGGTTGCACTATTGATAACGTAGAGTACTGGTTTGTTACTATCTAAGTATATTATATTAATAAAGACCTTATAGTTAAAGTTATAGTTGTTATAGAAGGTAAACTTAAACCTTCTAGAAGCCTTTAAATTTAGCTAGTAATACTAGTAAAATTTGTTAATCTCTTTGATATTTGAGATTGCTGTTGTGTGGCTAGCTTGCTGGAGTACTTTGTGTAGTTAATAGACTAAGGGGTGACTAAATTAGCAATATATTTACCATAGCTCTGTATTAGTGAGATAGTGTTACACTATGCTACGCTCTAGCTACTCTAAAAGCATCTATGGGTAGCCCCATTTATATACTACTAGCACTATAGTTATACCCTTAATAAGTATATTAGTAAGGTTATTAAATTACACGCTGTTGGAGTCTATATCTTTGAGGTATAAAAGAAATAGGGTGCTAGAGGTTATTATATAGAAAGTGAGCTTACTAATAGAAGTAGGTATAGCAATAGCTCTAAGAGAGTTAAATAAATCACTACTATCAAATTTGATACTTGCTTTGCTAGCACGGCTTATATCTAGCGGTAATTCTACGCTAAGGTACTTATAAAGGGCTATATATTATTAGTAGCTTGCGGTTAATACTTAGACTACTCTAGTATCTAGTATGATACCCTAAAAGGTTGTAGTAGAGTATTGGTTATTAAGTATAAAGACTTTACCTAACCCTTACTCTTAGCTAGGGTCTTGTGTAAAAGGGTCTTCTTTTATTAAAGCGTGTAAAGTAGCCTGGTTATATAGTTATATGTGGACCTTCTAGCTGTTAATGCTTTCTTTGCTGAAAAATGCTATAGATATAAAGAAAGTTATATCCTTAAAGAGCTCTTTACTATTATCTAGTATATACTTATTATTGGTTATATTACTAAGAGAGTTAGGCTCTTTACCCTTATAGTTAAGAAGGTATTATTTAAATCTTTTGGTAAAGTAGCTCCTTTAGAGCCGCTTGCAAGAGGTGTCTCTTTTCTCTTTTAAGTGCATTATTAACTAATATCCTTCCTTGTTACAAACAAAGCACTTTTTCACTTAAAATACGCTGCTTTGTAGGTGGTTGCTTTGGGGCCTTAGACTATACCCTTATTGCAGTAGATGACTGCTACGTTAGCTGTTGTAGTAGTGGTCAGTAAAGTACTGCTGGTCTAGCTTAGGCGGTCCTTCTATAAGGTACTGCGCCTTTTGCTTGCGTATGGCTACTGCATTGCTTACGCCGTTTCTCAACTACGCACAAAGTGCGTTATAAGTTATAAGTGGATTAAGCAGGGCAGCTGCACACTTAGGTATACCCTAGTAACAAGCAAGTAGAGTGTTACAATAGTTGCTGTTAGCAAGCATACCTTGCTATGTTATAGCCCTAATTAGCTTTATAACTTTCTTAATAAGTAAGTCTAGTACTTTAACTCTTATTTTACTAGGTAATTTACAGGTAACTTACTTATAACTAAGCCTTTATAACTCTATATTATGTACGCGGTAGACTTTATCCCCTTTAAACCATAATTTAATATTTACTATAAGTATATTAAAACTAATAGTATAGTTATAGAGGTTATTAGTATAATACTCTTATATACTACCTATAAGTATAAATAAGATAGTAGACCTATAGTGGTTGCTAGAGATACTAACTCTTGCGCAGAGGTTATAAAAAATCAGAAGCTTTAAGTTAAAGGTCTTATAGTTACTGCTACTATATTTTAATGTTAAATTATCTAAATACAGCTTGATGAGGTTAGTTAATTAATAAGCGGTTAGCCTGTTAGTCAGGGGAGCAGTTGTGCTCAGCAACTACCTCTTTACTATAGTAGCAGTCACAGGCAAACTTAGCATAAGAGAGGTTTTATTAGTTTGCCTTTCAAATAGGGGAGGTTTAAATAAGGGGTTGCTATATGAGGTGTGTTATTAATAATCTAACTTATCGCGTGACTTATGCAAAAAGTCTATACTTTTGTAGCTGTTGCGCACCTCATTAATTAACAGCAAGAGAGTAGCTTATAGGATTTGCTTAATATTTTATATGAAGTCTAGGTTGTTAAGGTAGTTATAAAAGACCTTGTACTTAGCCTCTATTTCACATATTATCTTATTATCCCACCTTAAGAAGTACTCATTATTAACCAGCTTCTTCAACCTTATACTAATAGTACTTTTAATAGGCTCTTTTATAACCCATACACCATAGCTAATAATAAAGTTACAGAAGGTAGTTATAACTACCCTTAAAGCAGTATTAAAATCTATATTAGACTAATTTTTAAATTTATTATAGACTTATTACTATAAGTCTCTACTATAATAGCCTTACTCTTTATACTTAGTTAAGTAGTATAGGGTAATTATATCTAGTAATTTAACATAGTTAGAGGGCAGGCCGCCCTCTAAGATTTTATCTAAGTACTTAATACTCTAAATTAATGGGTTGACGAACTTGTGGTATCTCTTGGGTATGGGTTTGTGATACCTGTATGCTACGCTGGTTGCGCGCTTGCTCGCGCGCTCGCTCGCGTGCTCTTCAGCAGCCTTGGAGGCGTGCTCCGCAGCAGTTACTTCTTCTTGTATTATTATAGTTACTCTCTATTAGCCTAATAACCTCTTAAACACAGGCGTTTCTTCTAGCGGACTAGAAGGCATATATATACATTAGAGAGATTACTACTAGTAATATAGGTAACTACTTGGTTAACAGGGTCTTGCTTGCTTTCTTTACTGATAACTTAGTAGTGGTATTACCTATTAATATAGGCCTTCCTCCTTTGCGCTAAACTTACTGCTTATTGAAAAGAGCCTTTTGCGCGGTCTTATTATAACTCTTGTTACTTATTAAAAAGAGCCTTCTTCGCGCGGGCTTCCTTAGCATCAGTCACTCAAGGGCAATTAGAGGTATATTTTAAGCAAGAAAAAGAGTATAAAAAGGAGAGTTAGAAAGAGGGAAGGAGTAAAAAAAATCATAGAAGTTAGAGAAGGGGAAGGGGGGTCTATTATACTCCCATAGGCCCATTAGACCATTAGGTTATTTAACAGCCTAGTAGAGTTGCTTTTTAGGCAACCGCGATAATAGTTATAAGTCTAAAGTTGAAGTAATAAAAAGGTGAAGTTAATGAGGTTATATTGAGGTAGTTAATAGTAGGTTATTGATAGTTATTTAGCATACAAAGTATAAGACTTTGCAGTCTTATAATCTAACGATTTTTTCAGTAAAAAATCAGTATCTTGCGGGTTGTGGCTTCTCATAACACAACAAAGTCAACTTACGCAAATCAAGCTTGCGCACTTATGGTGCCCTTTTTGGGGGTGCTGTAAGTCTACTATAACAGTATTCTAAGCTGGTTATCTATATAGGAGAAAGCACAGAACTATCCTACTGCTACTATAGGGTTTAGAGTAGTTCTGCCTCTTCTTAACTAGTCTTACTAATCTACAGTATTTACAATAGTAGTTTAACCACTGATCAGTATTAGTAAGCAAGGCAAAAGAGGTCTAGTAATAACTAGTAGGCAACGAATAAGGGGTCTTAAAAAGGGTCAATTATGCGTAAAGAAGGGTAACTATCAAGAGGGCCGCCAGGTTAAGCTAGCGGTAAAAGTAGCTGCTGCAGGTAGGCCTGCGGACAAGCTCAGACCAGTCTTACGTGACCAGTGGGATCGGAGTTAGCAGGTAACTCCGATAGATCCTAACAATGGGCTAGCATCGCAACAGTAACTTTTACTAGCTTTCTTTAGTTATTAATTAACCTTTATTTACTTAAAAACTATTAATACATATATATAAGATTATTAGTTAGAACTATTACTAGGAGTATAATAAGATAATTTAGTTAGATATTATTATTTACTAATAGGGTAATATTTAGGCCCTATTTATAAGGCTCTTAATAAGTTCTATATTTTAACTATTTTCTAGGATATATAATATCTACTTTATACTTATATTCATACTACTCTTACTAATTATAAGATCTAAGAGTTTAATAAGTATCTATATATCTATTTTAAAAATAGTAATGTTAATGAATATAATACTTATAAGATAGAAGTACTTTAGTTACCTATTATCCTTTTAGAAGTATCTTATATAGGTTATAAAGCTAAGAAGGCTATATTTTAAGATACAAGTGACCTTTATAATAAGCTATTCTTTTATATTAATACCTAAGTTATATTAATAGAAAATATATAAGTTAAAGTTAGCCTCTATAATAGTATACTAAGTACTATTAGAGATATTATCTAGTTAGTTAGTACTAATCTATATTATAATTCTCTTCTAGTAGTACTTTATAAGTTTAATATACATATTAACTTAGTAGAAGTCTCTAAACTATATATTATATTAATCTTTTATATTACTTATAGTTTTTATAGGTCTAGTAAAACTTATATCTATATATAGTTTCTATTAACTATTATATTTAGTATTATAGTATATAAGTCTTAAAGCTTTACTCTTATATATATAGTTATAGATATCTTATAGTAAGAATTTTAAAAGGGCCTTATCTATATTATTATTCCTTATATTAAAGCTCTCTTTAGTATTATATTTAAGAAATAATTTAACTATAACATCTTTAAGTATAGTAATACTAAGACTATAAAGAATTAGTAAGTTAATGCTAACTATTAATACTTATAGTATATTACTTAAACTATTAATAAGCTTTTCTCTTTTAATAGTTAATAAAGAAATAAATAGATAAATAAGAATTATAAGTAATATAGGTAGTTAGTATATAAGTATATATAGACTATAAGTAATTATAGGATTCTCTAAGAAAATCTCTACTTTTTATGTCTTTTTTTTAATACTTAATAATAATAGTAATAATAATAATAATAATAATAATAATAATAATAATAATAATAATAATAATAAGATAACTTTATAAAAGAAATATTAAAAAGCTAAGCTTACTTTTAATCTTTATAAGGTTTCTAATTCTAATAATAGTATATTATTTAATTTTTATTAATTAATAAAACTAATAATACTTAGAAGATAATTTTATTACTACTACTAATAACCTTTTTAGTTATAATCTCTTTACTTCTATTACTAAATATATATTTTACTTCTATTTCTATTTATAAAATTTCTAATACTTTATAGTTACTTAGAAATATATTAAATATACTTTTATATATATATATATAAAGCCTTTAACTAGTACTATATAGGAGCTTATTAACTTACCTAATTACTATAATATTAAAAGTAATATTTACTTATATAACTAATTTATAACCTAAAAAAGATAGAATATCTCTACTACTATAATTTAAGCTATAGGTAATAAGGTATCTATTACTTACTTATAGTATATTCTATAGCATAGTCTTTAGGTTAAATATATTATTTTATTTAAACCTCTTACTAAAATTACTAATAATACTTATATTAATTATTACTTTAATTTATAGGGCTTTAAGTACTCTCTTTAGTTAGGTAATATAAGTTATTACTAAGTTATTATAATTATTATTAATAGTTAATAGTTTATATACTTACTCTTACTTTTACTTTTACTTCTACTACTATTACTACCTCTACTACTAGTAGACTACTTATATTAACTAGCTTTAATATTAACTAGTTTAAAGCTAAATATATAGTAATATTTAAGTCTTAGATAGCTAAGGCTAAAGCTAAGTTATAGTTATAATTAATAGCTATTATACTTACTTATCTTAAGCTTAAGAAGTAAGCTATTAATAATAATAAAGATAATAAGAATAATAAAAGTAATAGTAATAAAGATAAGTATAATAATAATTATAAGAATAATAATACTAACCTTATAATAGTTACTTAGATTACTATTAAATATATCTAAGTTACTCTTACTCTTTTACTCTTTTTATTTACTTATGTATATCTTTTTACTTCTAATTCTCTTAATTAATACCTAGATTTTATAATACTAAGTTAAACAGTCTAATAGTCTAGTAGGTTATAGCCTAGTTACTAGACTTAAAAGTATTATAGAGATTAGTAACCTCTATAGTTTAGTATTTAATTTAGAGTTATAAAGGTTAAAAAAATAGAGGTATAAGAACTTATAGTAAATATTCTATAATAAAGCTATAAATTTATATTTAATAAGTTAGGTTAGGTTAAAATAGGTATAATCTATATTCTCTATTTTATTAATTATAGTATATATTTTAAGGCTTCTTAGTTAGTTAGTTTAGAGTAGACCTTAAAGTATAGTTATAAGAGTAATCTTATAATTATATTTTTTAATTTTTAAAGGTATTTATAACTATTATTGTAGGCGTGGATATTATGAGTGTTGTATTGCTTAGTTAGTAATGATGACTAAGTTGCTTTGCTTTGGGAGTTTTGCTAATGGGCCCCTTCTAATCCTTTAGCGTCCAACGTATCTTGTATCAGCATCCACCACGAGAAGAATGGCGGAGCGAACCGACGGGGTATGTGATTCGACCGGGCACGGGGAAACCCCGAGGAGCACTGCGAAGTGGAAGCCAAGTCGAGGTCGGACAGGGCGGGGAGGGGTCCATCAAGGGCGAAAGTCCGGTCTGAGGTTGATGACAAGAGATCCGTCAAGTTGGGATCCGTATCCAAAGCGGGGGGTTTTTCTTCTTTTTTTTTTTCTTTTCTTTTAATGTCCGGCCGAGAAAGCCGGATTGCTGGCAGCCTGACACAGAAGCTGGCACCGAGGAATCCAAAGACTTGATCTAGTGTCATTTATCCAAGATGGCACTCGGATTGCATGGCAGATGCGCACGTCTTTGGGTAGAGACGTCCGACATGACCGGCCTGGTTTTGTCGTCGCGATTGAACGCCCAACAGGTCACGACTCGCAAGAGGAACTGCAGAGGCGCCCGAACTCGCCGGCTCACGATAGCGAGCAGTCGCGTTCAAAAGGCCCCCCTCAGGAGAAGCTCTTGAAACAGGGCGACTGCGCAGGTAAAGCGACTGAAATTCTCCCAACTACACTAGACTCACACTGGATGCGTCCCAGCACGGGTGATTCGACCAGCGACCTTTTGGTTCTCGCTTACAAGGGGAGGGGCTCTAAACGGGCATAGTTCCCTATTGAGGCCATCGAAGATCAATGAAGGCCGGTAAACCGAGATGGGATGATCGGGCAGACCTTCTGAATTCGACATGACTGACACTCCCAGGCCACGTCCAGTAGGGGGTTTATACACGTTACTGCGGAGCCGCCTGAGAGATGCGTGGCGTTGGCGCCGTTTCAGTAACAAACCCCGGTTCAGGAGCAGTGGTGGGTGGTGAGCAGGGGAGGGTCATGCCACGCCCACGACGGCGTTTAGTAGGTATTAGTGAGGCACAGAGAGAAGCAAGACGAGATCCCCCCCCCCCCCCCACCTAGCCTCACTCAAATTAAACATCCAGAGACTACTGCCCGTTGCGGGAGTCCAGCCCACACCAGATGCCCAATCGCTGCCGTTCCTTTGGACCCGGAGGCCAGCCGGGGGAGGGGTGGGACGTTGGCCGCCGCATGACGATCCCCGTCTCTTGGACGCGCCTCGGTCGCTCTTTGAAGGGCTGATGGGACCAGGGCGGGCTTTGCTCTTCGTCCCTCCGCCGCCATCCACTAGTGAACATACCCATCACCCATGTAGGCTCCAAAGATGGCGAAAGCTTCGGTCGCTAGAAGCCGTCTTGCATAGATTGCGACTCCGGGTCTGCACCCTGGGCCCGGACTGGGCCTTTCATGACACCACCCCCAGCATGCAGGAGCTGCAGCAAGGAGGAGGTGGAGGAGGGGGAGGAGGAGGAGTGACGACGACGAGATGGGACGAGATTCGGATGGATACCTAGAGACGGGATGGGGTGGAGGGAGAGAACTAATAATTGATTACGTCGTTGCTAGCCACCGCGAAACCGTATAAGAGCCTCCTCCACGGCCGCCGTCCACCTCTTGGCCTTTCCTCTCTCTCCCGATCTGATCTCCTCGTCTCATATCCAACCTTGTTCGAACTTCCATTCACCTACCTTTCATTCTCTCTCTCTCTCTCTATCTCTCTCTTTACGCTGTGCCAGCCACAAGCCATTCTTTTCGTCTCAACACTTTGCTAGTCAAGTCCAACGCAAATTCCATTCCTTCTCTCACAAACCAAAAAAAAAACTCTTTACCACGAGCGTTTCGAACCAAGATAAAAAAGAACCAAAAGGAAATCAGCCCAAGATGCAGTCCAAGATCCTCGCCGTCCTCTCCTTCGCCGCCGCCGTCTCGGCCCACGGCAAGGTCGTGTCCCCCGCCCCCCGCCCCGCCGGCGACGCCTTCAAGGCGGCCTGCGGCGACACCCTCTTCAACACGGAGAAGTCGGACCCCTTTGGCAACATCCAGGGCCTCGCCCAGCAGGCCGGCCGGAACCTCGACAGCTCAAAGTGCGACCTCGCCCTCTGCAAGGGCTACAAGTTCGCCGACAACGCCGCCAACGTCCAGAGCTACAGGCCCAGCGAGAGGGTCGACTTCAAGGTCGAGATCCGCGCCCCCCACACCGGCGTCGCCAACGTCTCCGTCGTCGACACGGCCAGCAACTCCATCGTCGGCTCGCCCCTCATCTCCTTCACCAACTACGCCAGCACCAAGACGGGCTTCGCCGCCAACAACACGGCCTTCAGCGTCACCCTGCCCAACTCCCTGCCCGCCACCTGCGCCACCGCCGGCAACTGCGTCCTCCAGTGGTGGTGGGACTCCGCCGAGGCCGGCCAGACCTACGTGTCCTGCGTCGACTTCACCTCCGCCGGCGCCTCCGGCTCCGGCCCCGGCTCTCCCGCTCCCGCTCCCGCCCCTTCTGCCGCCAGCCCCACCACTCTCCTGACCTCCTCCGTCCCCGCTGCCACCAAGCCCGCCGTTGCGACTCCCTCTGGCGCTGCCTCCGGTGACAACGTAAGTGCCATCTCCGTCTCTGCATCCGAAGCTCCCTCCAACCCACCCCTTGGAGGGCTTGGGTCCTAAACACCAGCTAACATTGGGTTCACACAGTCCTGCGCCCGCCGTCGCGCTGCCAAGCGTGCCCTTCGTAAGCGCATGTAAACAAGATCTTTTAGAGTTTTTTTTTCTAGAGAGAAGAGAGGAAAAGGCCGGTCGGGCTCGGATCTGATGCCTTTACCTCCCTTGGGATAACTTTTTTCTTTCTTTCTCCTTGGTCGTTTGAGACGAGACGACGCAGAAACAGATGCAAAAAAGGGTTTCACGCCATGGGCATGGAACCATGACGGGAAACCCAGGATACGCATGTTCTTGTACAAAGTTTCACACTTACATGTTCAATACTTTTTTCATCCCTGCTTGTATAAACTGTGGTGTCGTTGAATACAACCCGGTCATCGTCTTCGCCTCTCCCTCCCATTTCTCGACGCAAAGGCCGTGGCGATCTAATTCATGTCTTGGCGTGAAACGCGTACCTGAGCAGGGCCGGTGATGCGAGTAAAGTTTGCTTGGCCAGGTGTGGTGCTGACGTCCCAAACAAAGTTCGTCGTCTCGTCAGAAGTCCTTTTCGTTACTTGGCCGGATGGCCGTGGCTTGTCGAAAAAAAAGCCGTTCCTGATCCCATTAGAAAGAGAGGCCCCCCTGTGCGGCTGTGCCGACGTTCCGGCTTGCGTCCCAACTTACATCCCAACTTGTGTTCTGCCATCACGTCGAGCGTAAAACTACCGCATTTCCTTTGGGCTTTCGCCGTCCGCGAGTTCCATCATTTAACGACGTCAATGGATGGATGGGTGGTAGTAATGGCAGTGGGCCGGACAAGACATGATCGCTCTTAAGCGACGGTCAGCTAAGAGCCAGGGGGGGTTGAGATATCGCATGAGAAGGAAACGGAACATCTCCACCAACAGTTCCGCAGATCGCCCTCACGGAGCCCTGTGTCGCATCCCGCTCCCGCCAGAGCTTCTCGCCGGTAGCATAAGCGACCGCAGAACAAGAAAGGCGGCTTTCGGCACTCGCGAGACTCTTCCCGGTCTCCGCGACGCGTGAAACGAAAAAAGGCCAGAGTCGGGCAGATGAGATTGCTGAAACTTCAAACGGGGAGCAGGCATCCCCTTTGTTCTGTAGCCGGCGGCCGCCCGGGGTCGCAGCAATTATGCTGGGGCCTACGGAAGCCCGAACTTAGTAGCACCGTCACTCCCCGCGGGGGTGACGCGGCCTTGCGTACCGGAGAGTGACTCTCGATTGGATCCTCGCCTCCTCTTCTCGTGCTGCCGAGTCAGCTGTCATAGGCCTGCAGCTTTGGAACTCTTGAGCAGACTGGGCGTCGTGCGACCGGGCCGAGCAGCCGGCACATACAGGTATCTATCTGGACGAGGACGATCATCAAATCGGATGGGCGGCCGTCTGACAAACGGGGAATAAACACTTTTTCTCCTCCTGCCGCCTGAAGAGCAAAATGAAACGATTAATGTACCTGGCGTCGATCTCGCTGAACTCAGTCACGACTCGATGACGGCATCGCCCAGCAATTACTGATGGAGTGAGAGACGCCATCCTGATCCTCCACTTTGCGCGGCGCATGCATGCTGGGTACGGTGCGTTGAGTCCGATAGTCGAATTGCACTGAAGAGTCGGATTCCCAGCGCCACGACGAGGACGAGTTGGTGATGCCCTCCTCGACATAAGTTCTCGGAGATGCAAGACAATGCCACTTGAGTCTTCTGCTGTAGCCTGTGAGGGGTCGCCATACAAACAAGGGGTCTTGACTGGGATGATTCGCTTCCTAGGACATATCCACTCCTGGTTATTCTCATAACAGGGATGGTGCGGCGTTGTGGCAGAGTGGTCTAATGCGCAAGACTAGAAATCTTGTTCCTTCGGGAGCGTCTGTTCGAATCAGGCCAACGTCGGAATATCTTTTTTGCGTTTTTGCATCGATTATCAGTGAGTGGCTGTAGTTTTGGTGCATCGCACGACATTCCGCCAATCTTTGAACCAGGCCCGCGGTCTATTTCGCCTCACGTTTTTTATCTTGAATCTTGAAAGGTACTATAGTCAGAAGTCTACTGGTAACAGGCTCGATTCACTCTTAATCTGTACAATAATCCTCCCGACAAAGGTATACAAATGGGAAAACTTGGTCCACCCACGGAATAGCCTTCGCGCGCCGTGCCTCGCCGCTACCCCAGAGAGTCCCGCCGGACCCCCGTGCCGAAACCGGCGCCGGGCATAAACCGTCCTCTCGGACCTTGCACGGAAGCCGATAGTCCGGTGCGACCGGCCATGGTCGGCAACTCGGTCCACGAACGGTCTTTATCACTTCACCGACTCTCTCTCTCTCTCTCTCTCTCTCTCTCTCTCTCTCTCTCTCTCTCTCTCTCCCCCACGATCCCAACCACCAAGATTGCCGACCACCATCCCCATCTCCCTCGCCAACCGGAGAACCCCCGACATGCCCTTCCCTCCCCCTCCCCCGCCACCTCCCAAACCGCCCAATCACATTCCCCCGTTCCGGGGCCGTTCCGGCCTTCACGCTCCGATAAGGAAGCTGCACAACGTTGCCCGCGGCGTCTGTCCGACGATCCCATCACATCGGGTCCCACCACCACCACCACCTCCTCCTCAAGCATACGTGCGCGCTTCCCCCCCCCTCTCGTCCGCATCTCCGTATCGGCACCGGGCCACCGACATCAAATAGCCCCCTAGGCAAGTGAGAGGAACGAAGAGGGTCTCGTACTATCGTTATCAACTCCCTGCTGCCGACTCTTTTGCAGATAGATAGATAGGTAGATGGAACGTGCCACCAATCCCTCCTATCTCGGCCGGGTCACCCGAGGGGTCTTTCTCCTCCTTCTCGGCACGACTTGCATCCTACCGTCCCTCCCAATTGGACAATGAGGCGGGTGATGGGACCTGCGAGAAGGAACCCCCCGGTAGCTATCACGCAATGCTGGGGGCCAGAGTACACTATTCGCATCCTTTACGTGAATGACGTCTTCCTCAACAGTCTTAATGTCCACCACCGCCGCCCCCATTCTGCCCCAAATCTCTCTCCGGTGACCTCTCCTCGGCGACCTCTCTCCGGCGACCTCTCTCGTTGTGCCTGACCTACTTGCGCGGAACAAAAGGTCGATGGTCTGGTGGTCTGAATAGCTTCGCCGAAAATCTCAATCCCACAAGTTAGCCTTCGGCAAAAGAAAAGAAGAAAAAAAGAATAGGAAAGAAAATCACCCGAGATGCGTTCCCGAACCCTCCTCGCCCTCCTCTCGTCGACCGCCCTCGCGTCCGCCACCTCCTCCCCCTACTACGCAGACGAGGAGCAGCAGCGCCTATTGGTCTCCGCCGCCGCCTCCGACTTCAAGTGCGACCTCCCGCCCGCGGTGACCCCCTCCGACCACCTCCCCTCCGCCAAGGACCTCTTCTCCTCCCCCGAGGCCGTCCGGAAACAGGTCGAGCGCCACGCCGCCCTCGTCCGCGTGCCGTCCATCTGCTACGACTACCTCGGCGACTTCGACACCGACAAGCGCTGGGACGTCTTTTACGAGCTGCACAATGTCCTGAAGAAGACATACCCCGTCTTGTAAGTTGACCCCCCCTCCTTTTGTCGTCCTCCCCCCCTCCCCAGTGGGGGAAGAATAAGAACGGGAAGAAAACAAAGAAGAGAAGAAGAGCAAAAGCCTCTAATGAAGAAACCCACCGCCAGCCATGACCGCGCCGAGCTGGTCAAGGTAAACACCTTTGGCCTCGTCTACACCCTCCGCGGCTCCGACCCCTCCCTCAAACCCCTCCTCCTCGCCGCCCACCAGGATGTGGTCCCCGTCGCCGACGCCGCCACCTGGACCTACCCGCCCTTCTCCGCCCACTTCGACGGCGAGTGGATGTGGGGCCGCGGCGTCTCGGACGACAAGAACTCCTTCACCGCCCTCCTCTCCGCCCTCGAGACCCTCCTCTCCGTCTCCGACTGGTCCCCCGCCCGCACAGTCATCCTCGCCTCCGGCTTCGACGAGGAGTGCTCCGGCCGCCGCGGCGCCGGCCACATCGCCGCCCACCTCGAGCGCGCCTGGGGCAACGACAGCATGGCCCTCGTCCTCGACGAGGGCGGCATGGGTCTGCAGCAGCTCGACGACGGCACCCTCTACGCCCTGCCCGCCGTCATGGAGAAGGGCCACGTCGACGTCTGGCTCGACCTGCACGTCACCGGCGGCCACTCCTCCGTCCCTTTCCCCCACACCGGCATCGGCATCGTCTCCGAGATGGTCGTCGCCCTCGAGGCCCACCCCTACTCCCCCAAGCTCACCGCCGGCTCGCCCCTGTACGAGCACATGGTCTGCCAGGCCCGCTACTCGCCCGACGCCCAGCCGCGCGTCACCGAGCTGCTCGAGGAGGGCGACCTCGACGCCCTCGCCGCCGAGCTCGTCGCCATCGACCGCCCCACCCACTACCGCCTGCAGACCTCCCAGAGCGTCGACTACTTCCAGGCCGGCCAGAAGATCAACGCCATGCCCGAGAAGATCCGCGTCGGCGTCAACTACCGCGTCGCGCCCCAGAACACCATCCCCGAGATCCAGCACAACGTCGTCCGCTACGTCGGCGGCATCGCCGCCAAGTACGGTATCGCCGTCAAGGCCTTTGAGGGCGACAAGGACTATGCCGAGTACGCGAAGCGGCACGCCAGCCGTCTCGGGTCCGTCGAGAAGCCCGACGACGCCGTGAAGCCCCTGTACGACGTTGACTACAACGGCACGCTGTACCTGAGCCGCACCCAGGCGACACAGCCCGCCCCCATATCCCCGACCAAGGGTCCCGTCTGGGACCTCTTCTCCGGGACACTGCAGTCTAGCTTCGCCTTCGACGGCGGCAGAGTCGTGCCCGTCGGCGAGCTCATGACCGGCAACACCGACACGAGACACTACCTGAGTAAGTCGAACGTTGCGCGTGCAAGCTGGTAGAAGCGAGTATAGTGAGCTGATAGCGAACAGACCTTACGCGCAACATCTACCGCTTCGTGCCCCTCCGGAGCGGCGCCGCCATCAACGCCCACACTATCGACGAGAGAATCAAGATCAGTGCGCACATGGAGATCTTGGGCTTCTACTACGATCTGATCCGCAACTTCGACGCTGCGGACGTTTAGCACATCACGCGAGGTCCATTCTTCAACCAGCTGTGCACAACAGTCGTTGCAAGGCGTCCAGCTGTCTGAAGCGATTAGCGCTTTCAGCATCGATCAGACAAGAATAACGAGTCTCACATGAGACTGAGATGACTGAAGATGAGATGGTGCGAACAAGATAGCACGTAACTTGAGAATGAAGTCTAGATATGTGAAAGGTTCTTGGCATCCAATCTTCGGGGATGCCTTGGGTATGTACTCAGAAAAGAAAATAACATGTTGAGATATTCAAAGCCTCGTCAACAGGCGTGATTATGAAATTAGTAATCAGCCATCCCAAAACCCGCCTCAGTTCACCGTCGCAGTGACCAGGGGACCGCCCGTTGTTGGGAAAGCGACGGGAGTTGACAGGGCGTACAGGTCGAACATCTTGGCCCCGCCGCAATAGTTGGCTGTGCCAGTGGTGGTGGTGACCTTGCCATCTGTGGTGAATGTTCTGACGCTGCCGTAACAGTGGTTCTTACAAGCTCGCTTTCCTACCAGTGATGTGACGGCAGCGCCCTTGAAGTCGAAGGTGGCGCCTCCGTAGCACTCGTGGTGGTACTCGAGGAAGACGTAAGGCATCTTGGTTGTCGAGGTCGGCGAGTTGCTGAACTTTGAGTTGGCGTAGTCGATGCAGAGCTCGGGGGTGACGCTGTTGTTGGCGAACAATCCAGGCAGCGCATGACCCGAATTGGTATCCTGGAAGCAGCCGACGTAGTAGTAGCCATTGGTGGCTGTAGCCACGGGCGCTGTTGTTGTGCTTGGCGCCGTGATGCTCGAGGGGCTCTTCGTCGTTGATGCTGGAACGGTAGGTATAGGAATGGTGGCAGAAACCCCAGCGGCCGATGACGCAGTAGAAGATACAGACAGGTCGGATACCGGGCTTGACGAGCTGATTATGGAAGATGAGCTCGTGAATGCCACAATGCTCGAAGACGCGCTCGCAGCAAGGGGAGAGAATTGGTAGAGATCGAGACGGCTGCCCGCACCACAGTATTGGTACTTCACACACACACGTCAGCTTGAGCTACATCGGACGTATTGAAAGATATACCTTGTTTCCCATGCAGAGCATATTGCACTCCTTGAGCGGAGCGGGTATTGATCCGGCGTTGGTCGAGTTGCCGCAGAAACCTGGAGACTTGTGTAAATAAATAAACGAGAGCAATAATACAAGATTTGCTCACATTCACGCCCGTACTCGACACCCATGAGGGTCCATTCACCGATGGAACAGAACGAAGCGCAATCTTCAACGGTCATTGTGTCCGAGGCGGTAAACTTCCCAGTCAACGCACGGCCGTTGACGCCCTCCGTCTGGCAGCCCAGGAACTTGTAGTCGTTTGCTTGCGGCACATGCTGAGGGGAACTTGGGATCTGATTGGGGATGGTGTTTCTGTAGACTGAAAGTCTGCTTCCTGCTCCGCACAACCCAACGGGAGAGCCTGAGCATGGTGCGTAGCATCCCGACTCTGACGTCTTGGTCTCGGCTGCTTTGACATCCCAGCCGCAGTAGCACTCACGACTGTATTCAACACCAAAGTAGTTGAGAGCGCCGCCGTTGTACGCACCAGCACAGAATGCAGCGCACTTGTCCAAGGTCATGTCATCGCTAGCCATAGAAACCTCGTTCAGAAGACGTGTGCCGTTGACAAGGTCCTTGAAACAACCGGCGTACTGCCACTGTCCACCGACGACTTCGGGCATGAGAGAGTTCAGTGGTGACATGACCATCGTTGACGTCGGGCTCGATGAAGCCGTTGTGGAAGTGGCGGTGGACGACACGATGGTAGCAATGCTACTGCTGCTGCTGATGCTGCTACTGCTACTGCCGGTCGAAATTGAAGAGAAGACGACGCTCGAGGATAGAGAAGTCGATACGGGCGATGAGACAACACTGGATGGCACTGTGCTGCTGGCAACCGAAGAGAGCGCGCTTGATGAGGTGACTGGAATAACCGTGCTGGAGGATGCAGCCCTGGTGCTAGAGGTTGTCGCCACCCGTACCGAGGAGCTTGATGAGCTGGGCGCATTGAGCGACCTATAGAATCCCTGGATGTCGAACGAGGTGATGTCGGCGTACAGGCTCATGTGTCCGTAATCACCGCCGCAAGCTTGGGTGTCATCGCCCGTGCAATCAAATGTGCACAGGTTGAGAGACTCCTCCGTATAAGTGGAGGGGTTCTTGATGTTTCCTCCACACCAGCATTCCTGATGGTACTGGACGCCGGACAGGATGGAGCCTCTGGCGAGGCAGAGTGCCTGACACTGCTGGAGAGTGTTCGTCCTCTGTTGGTCGGCGTTGTTGACCGAGTTCGGTAGGTTGCGGCCGAGGTTGCTGGTGTCTTTGAAGCATCCGACCCACTGATAGCGCGCGGTCCCGTTCGTGAGAAGAGGTCCAACTTGCTTGGTGACGACGGTGCCCTCGAAAACAATGTCGTGCAAACCGGAAGGTTGGCCCGTTACGGGGTCATTGCCATCGGTGGTGATGGTCCACAGAGCCCTGACAGGCTGGGATGGGTGGTTCGGCTGCACGGGGGCGGCATGTACGCCAACGCTGCCGATCGAACATGTTCCCGCCGGGATTTGTGTCCCCTCGGTGAGCTCGTGGCTGGGGTTAAGAGCAAACAACTGAGGCGACGCAGGTGGCTTGGATATGGTGATCGTCAGAGGCGCACCGCCCTTGTTGCAAACACGGATTTGCTTATCGACCAAGGCACCGGCAAGGACATTTCCAAACGTGACCTTGTAATCAGAGAGGGCGTTCCAGTTGCCCAGACCATCTGCCAGCTCAAACGTCACAGCGGGCGCATCGTTGACGGAGGCGCTCAGTATGATGATGGCTGAACCGCCGTTGGACCAAATCGCTATCCTTGTTGTGTATGACCCAGGAGCTTGTTGGAAGAATCGAATAGGGACAGTTAAGCTTTGGCCGGATCCAAGTGAAGAGCCAACAGCGGGGAAGTCGGAAGACGAAAAGCCGGAGCCCAAGCCGCCATCGCCGGTGAGATTGGTGTAAGTGCCGGCATCGTTTTGCCGAGCAAACCCAGTAAAGGTCAGAGTGCCGTTGCCCAGGTTTTGCAACAGGACTGTGCCGGTCAAACCGTCGGGGGCATCTCGAAGCACAAGCCTGCCAAGGGCGATGTCGGAAGGAGTCGCGCCGAGGAAGGGGCCTTGTTTGACAACAGTTCCTTGGAGTGACACCACGGTGCTTGAAGCGTAATCTGCCGACGCGCTAATCGACAGAGTCAAGGCACTGGTGAGAAAGCCAGGCACGACAGCGACGGCCGGGTTGGAGAGGTCCCATGTCACGTCCAGCGAAAAGGACGTGCCCGCGGCCACAGTGCCCTGAGGTAGAGTTGAGTTGGAACAGGTCCACGAGGGATCCGAAACGGAACAGCCATCCACTTTGGTGAGTGCAACGTTGGCTTTGCAGCTGACTTTGGCGCTGGCGGTAGATCCCATCTCGAGGGAACCAAACTCAACCGGGCTGGTGCAGTTGACGGCGGAGTTGACGGGGGCTCCAAAGCATACGAGCTTGTTGTTGTTGGAGTGGAAGAAGACACGGCCGTCGCCGAAGACAGGACGCTGGTACTTGTTCGTTCCCTGGGACGATGGGAGAGTCAGAGGAACCATGACGCCATCCTGGGGAACAGCTCGGAAGGCCATGAGACCAGTGTTGACATCGGTGACCCAAACCTGGTTCGTATTAGTGAATTCGTTCCAAAAAAAAAAAAATTCGCGCGTGGGGATAAGGAGGTCAATCCTACAATTCCAGTACCGAGTTTTCCATTATCAGACGTGACAGTAATCTGACCGACACCGACTCGGCCAGCAGAGGTCCAGGCCGACTTTCCAGCAAGACTGAACTGGGGAGCGCCTTTGGAGTCGAAGCCGAGCTTGTATGCAACGAGACTGCCACCGATGGAGGATGCATAAATGTAACCACCTTCTGCAGGATAACTACCAAATCCACCATAGACGGAATTTCCGAGCTCGATGGTCTGCAGGACGCCATCGCCGCCATCGGGAGCCTGTCGGAAACCGCCAAGGTTGTCGGCATTCACCACGTAGGTGCGGCCCTTCTTTCCTGCCGTCACGCCGATGCGGTTCACTCCGGCGCCCTTGAAGACGGAGGGGTCCAGAACGGCCAGTCCGGAGGCGCCGACATCACGGTCGCCGGCATCGAGGGCGATGTAGTCGTAGGGCTGAAAATAGTCGATCAAGGAGAGCTTGCCGGCGGGGGACAGCTCCATCCTCACAATACACTCGTCGAGCGTCGACATGGGAAGCCTGCCACTAGCCGGCACGTTGCCATTGGCGTGTCCTTGACCGTTGCCAGTGACGAAGAAGATGTTGTTGCCGATGGTAGGCAATCCCATGCCACTCTGCCAGATGCCTGCTTTGCCACCCGTCTCGGTGGCCAAGTCGAGCGGCTGAGGCTTGGGGGCGCCCGGTGCGGCTTCGGTTGCCCACATACTCACGGGGCCGACGCCCGGGGCCTTGCTGACTGAGACAAGGTAGCCGGTATAGTTCCAGCGACCGCAATGGGAGCCAAAGGCCGCGACGATGTGACCGTTGAGCTCGGTCAGAGACGGCCGCTGCAGGGCCACGCCGCCGACAAAGTAGCGGGCGGGATCATTGTCGGCATTCATGCCATCGATGAGAACGGGAAAGCCGGCAACGTCTTCTAGGGTGGGAATGCGAATAGCGTACATCTTGTAGACTCCGTTGGCGGTGCCGGAAGTGGTACCGTCCCTGTATCCCTTGGAGAAGAGGTACATGATGTCGGTATTGGGGTCGATGATTGGAGTACCAGTGACGCCAATCCAGTCGGGGATATCGCCGCAGTTGCTGTCGGCGGCGCTGAAAGGCGGCTGAAGAGTCCTGGTTTCCAAAACATTGCCCGTCTTGCTGTCAAAAACACGGACAATGTTCATCTCGGAGGCTGTGATGACGAGCTCGGACTGGCCACTGGGTGTGTATACCAGGGGCTTGGCCAGCCATTGTTCTCTGGCCACAGGAGAGACAAAGGTCCACAAGTTCTTGAAGCTTGAAGAGCCTGCGACGTTGGGGTTCAAGTTGTGGTTCGGAAGGTAGCCTGATTGTGGCAGATCCTATTACAAGAAAGGATTCAAAGGTCAGCAGGTGTGGATTGAGGAACTGGCATGCCAAGGTCTCGGCCGGTGCCAAGATGCGAGTCAGTATAGGAACTGAGGACTGTGCGACTTACAGCGTCACGGTAGGAATCGGTCGAGGCCAGCGAGGCAACAAGCACCGGCAGTGAAGCCAGCGCTACCAGAGACAATCTCATGGTGGGCTATGGGAAGACGGAAAAAAAAGCACCAAACAAGTGAATGTCTGCTTCGGGAAGTGAAGGCCCAAAGATGCCTTGAAAGAGTGTATAGGGCGTAACACGTGTTGGGTGCATCATGAAAGCCCGAGGAGGAGGGGAGGGACAGGGCCAGTAATAAACAAAACCCGGATGAGTGCCCAGTCGGTAGTTTGAAAGCAGAGGGCGGTAAACAAACACCAGGCTAGGAGCGAGACGGCCGTCATCATGTCACGTTGTCAAGGCCGTTGTTGGTAGAAGACATGGTGTGCTAGCCAGAGCCGACCACGAGGGCGAAGGAGAGCAAGGCGGCGGCGACGCAGGGCTCCCGGCTCCTGCATGGGCCAATTGACACACCCATGCTTCGAGCGGGCTGGATTGGGAGGGTCGCAAGGTCGAGTTCCGTAGGGATGGTGCCCCAGGCGCCCAGGCCGAATTTGATTAGGGCGAGAGAGATATTGGATGCGCCAGAGACATTTGAGGACAAGCGGAAAAAGCACAGCTGGGCAAGCAAGGAAGGTTGAAGAGGGGCGATGTTCAGAGGAGCGTCCAAACAGCCAGCACATTGAGCAAGGAAGGGCAAGCGCAGGTTCCGAGCGGGGCATGGTGCGCTGAGGCTCTGTAGAGAGAGAGTGAGTGAGAGAGAGAGAGAGAGAGAGAGAGAGAGAGAGAGAGAGAGAGAGAGAGAGAGAGAGAGAGAGAGAGAGAGAGAGAGAGAGAGAGAGAGAGAGAGAGAGAGAGAGAGGAAAAGCAAAAGAAAGATTCGAGACATGGATAGTATCCAAGGGAGTGGATTGGAGCTAAACGATGCGACTGCTTACAGCCACGAGCCACGGGGAACAAGGACGTCTACCATTCACAAAGGGAGTCTCGGGAGTCGGCACACGGAAAGAGGATGAGACTCGTGGAAGAGGACATGTGAGGACGATACGATGCAGGGATGATGGGACGGCGGCACACAGACAAACAACAAAATACACAGCAAGGCAGAGTCTGTTTCCCGCCGCCGTCATGGCAAACCAGGCTCCGATTCTGGATCTGGTTCGATCAGATCAGATGGGTGAAGTACTCTCGGTAAAGTGTATAGCAATCGTAGCCACATGGCGCCTCGTGGGCCGGGTGAAAAGAAGCTTGTTTGGTGGTGGCGTCGGCGTAGGGGACTACTGTGCTTTGTCATCGGCCCCGGCAGCGCTCGTGTGTGTGTGTGTGTGTGTATGAAGTGTCGCGGAGGTGTCGTCGAGGTACGTCTGAAGTCTGGTGTGTGATTGAATGGTGTCTAGCAATACGGCCGACATGCGGCGACTAGTGGCCGCGAGTAGATTGTCGGGAGAGCTGTTTGATGTTTCTCGGTGGTTGAAGACATGGAGAAGCAAGTAAAGGTTGCGATGGAACAAACAAACTCGGAGTTATGGATGAAATGATGCGAGGGAAGGAAACTTGGGGAAGAGATTGGGTGGCTTGGTCGGCTAGCCTGATGTGGTCAAGGGCCTCTTGTGCCTTACCTATCTTAGTAAGTACCTACGGATACACTACACCTACCTAGGTACTTACTTTTGGTCGAACCGTCGAAGGAAGGAGCCAATTTGGACATGCATGCATGCACCTGCCTGCATCTGCCGGGGCAGGCACGCATGCAGAAAGTGAAGGAGGGAGAAAGAGGTACATACGCACTACGGTATCCGGACCAAGCCTTCAAGAGGCACTTGCAGCTTTATCGAGTCAACGAAACTGCAAGGGCGACGGTTGACTTTGGCAGCCGCGGCCCGGAACGAATGATACCGGTCCCGTGGATCAGTAAAGACTACCCATCTTCTCTATCCTCCCTTTGCCTTGACTTGTGCCGTTTGCCATCTTGGATCCCAAGTGTGTGCTTGGCAAGCTACATTTACTTTGGTAACTAACGGGAGCTGCCCAAACACATAGACTCGGCACCCGTCTTGGGTATATACCTAACTACCTACCTATACATACCAAGTCACTATGTAGATACTACCTACCTAGGTACGTATCATGTCCTACCTCTTAGGTACGTACCTAGACTACAACTAGAAGAGCAGGCCAGCTGATGACGTCTACACACGCTAAAGGGAGGAGGGCAGCTCCTTCCTGAGAGCAACTTCTTTCTGTCTGGCATAGAGCATCTAAAAGGTACGTAACGTCCGGTCTTTCCATCCAGATCCAGAGGCCGTTGCGCGCCTTCCTGGAGATGGCAGTCCCAAATCGGCGGTTCCTTCCACACCTACAAGCCTACCAGCCACTTATCAACATGCCGGGTTTCAACATCCACCACCTAGGTATACACACACACACCAAACACACATGGGCTACCGATGAATCCCAAACATTGGGTTCACTTTGGCTCGTCGCGCTATTGCGATGCGCGCCGCTCGTATGACGCCGCGGCCCGCCCGTGAGCCTCGACTCGCCTCTACCACGCCCTGTGCTCACTCTTTGCCGCGCTTCCGCTTGCTCCCAGACGCCATTTGCGCAGGGACAAACAAACAACGCACTCTGCCGACTCTCTCTCTCTCTCTCTCTCTCTCTCTTCCATGCCATTTATTGCCATTAACTTGCAATACATCCCTTGGCTACAGTAACCACCCGTCGTCTCATCTCTCGCCCTAGCTCCTCAGCTCACCTACTTTCTTTTTTCGCGGACAAGACTCGTCCCGTCTGCTAGCACGCGCTGGCCTCAACTGGTACCACAACTCAGCGCAATGCCCTTCACGTCTTTCTTTTTCTCTCTCTTTTTCCTTCTCTGATTTGTCGCCCTTGCGGTCTGTAAGTTGGCAACCCGCGCAGCAGCCAGGATTTCCGATCCATTGGGGCTCATCCACTCACTACCTACCTTATCTTAGTGCCTAGCTCTAGGTGGTCTGGGTATCTACTGCCGTATGTCCGGCGAGCCGGCGTCTGAAATGCAAATATGCGCCTCATGGCCTCGGACTATCTTGTCGCCTCCGAATGGCATGTCATCTCTATGATGCGACATGTATCCGGCCGATTGCGACTCCCCGAGCCAGACAGCTCAGAGCACCATGAATGCTGACTGCCGAAGCATGAAACATTGGCCATGCCTCCCTGCATCTCAATAGCCTCGGCCCCAAACATGTCTTACCCTTTCTCTCCACCACGTGTGTTGGCTCCGCCCTTTCTAGGCATCCCTGTAAAGAGAATGGTACCTAGACAGGTCCAGGTCTTCTCTCTTCGACTTGAGCCATCTGTCAAACGGATTGCGCATAATTCTGTCGACGACAAGCCGACCTGCAGCGCCGGCTTGAATACCAGCCTTACGGATTATGTATTCTCTGCAGTACAGGTACATGACTTGGTGAGAATCAAGTCAAACTCACCGCTACTCTGACAGTTGCCTAGGTGCTGTCTACGGCGTAGCCGAGGACGCCACCAGAGACATCAAATGCCGCCGCGTTGCTGGCCTAATGGCAATGTCGTGGCTTACAAGCCCCATTCGAAAACGGCTTCCACCACCACCAACCGTATTCTTGACAGGCTATGTCTCTGAGAAGGCGCTGTCATCTCGCGATGGCTTCTACTCGAAAGCCTTTCTACTAAAAAAAAAAATAAAAAAAAAAAGTCGAGTTGGTACGCAGCCTGCCAGGAGCTTGTCCGGCCCACAATGGCATTTTCATCTGGCTGTCCAACACATCCACCGGCCCCTTTACTATATGCTGTATTCTTTCCATGCTGCAACCCACTACCAGGTGGGTAGTTTGCTCGGTATGCATGCACCGGTAGTTGATGCCCTCCTCGGACCACTCAAGCATACTCGCGCTTCCATGTGCCCCCGCAAAAAGGGGCGCTGTGGATTCTTGAACTAGGGTTCATCGCCATTAGGCCGGTCGCATTTATACGAGCAGGCCGAGAGTTACTAATAGTAGTAGTAGTCTCTCGGCAATGCAGCGTCAAGGATCCACCGCGGAAGGCGGATGAAGAAAAAAAAGGAGGGGCTATTCGATTATTCCTCTCCGATCGCCTGTCGGCTCTATCTACTCAGTACTCACTCTCCCGTCATCTTTAGAACCACGGCAGAAGGCTTACCAATGAACCCCTACCTAGCCAACATCAGAACTACTGTATTCGACCTTTTCTTCCTCCGGAGCGAGACGACGAGGTCTTGACGGATGCGAGGAATGTTCGCACCCCTTGCGTTATGGCTCGCCGCCACCTGTGTCTCGGGAGCCTACGTGCAATGGCAGAGCTGCGATGGTCCAACAACCCAGACAAATGCCTTTGTCCCACAGTCCGTGTCCGCCACTTTGGTGCCGTCGAATGACGGCCGCGAGAACCTTCTCACCCTGCGAGCTGGGCAGTTGATGGAAGAAGCCGAATGCCAGGAGCTTTCTCGCATGCTGCCCGCCGCGGCAATCCATGTCCAAATGCTCGGGCGGTCTTCGACATACCGCACCACAACGAATGCGACATGCAAGCCGCTCAGTCTTGCCGACAATTCTGCCTCGCCACCGGCACACCACCCCTTCAGCCTCTATGTATCCGTTGCCCAAGATATCGGTCCTATGCCCCCGTTATCGACCTTTCACATTACTTTTCAACTAGAGGGTATTGATTCGAAAGGGACCAGCTGCCAAGAGGCCGACATCACACCCGCTCTCAGTCCAACCATCTCCTCCGCCATCGCTTACTCGACTTGGGCTCTCTTCATCTTCGTGCTTCTCGTCGGCATCGCACGCTCCCTCTGCAGTACCCCCGTCACCCTCGATAATGATGATGATGATGATGATTATGACGATGAACCGCGTCCAGTCCGGACAGTCCTTCCGAACGTTGGAGAATGTCTTCAGTACCTTCAGTTCATTTTTCTGACCGGTGGGCTCAGCCTGCGGTACCCGGGCTTTTACCAACCCGTCGTCAGTCATCTCAGCTGGTGGTCGCTTTTCGTCAATGGCCCAATCACCCATGGCCTAGTGTACGAAAGTGCAAGAGACGGGATCTACGTTGTGAACGGCACGTATACTGGCACTTATGGTTTGGAGTTGATGACCCAGATTGCCGGCGCCCCCATGTCGATGGATACGTGGCTCAACATGGTCATTCTCATCTTCATCATTGCAGCAAGCATTGCCTTGGTTCTCAAGGTCTGCCGGCTTGTCAACAGGAACCGCGGCTCGGACAGCGACAGTAGGCCGTCAGAATCGGGCGGTGGTATCTGCAGCCGTATCCTGCGCGTCATCCTGTCGTACTTCATGTTTCCTCTAGCGGGCTTGTCCTTTTATCAGCTCGATCAAGCCTCGCGGCTGCCCCTTTATCACACGAGCCTGGCCGCCATACTCATCGTCGCCATGATGGCTGCCTTCGTCTGGCTCATTTGCCAAATCCCGACACGCAACCTCGGCGCCCTCATCTTTGACAGCACCAGACGCTACAGGCAGCTGCCTTCCTCGGAAGACTCCCGGCGACAAGATGAGAGCTTCATTTTCATCATCTTTGCTCTCATCTTTGTCCGGGGCGCTGTCGTTGGTGGGTTGCAGATTTCCGGCGTCGCGCAACTGGCCGTTCTCGGAGCTTGTGAGCTGGTTTTGCTTGCCAGCATTGCCGGGTTCCAGACGTACTCGACATTCTCGGTTGGAAGCATCGCAGCCACAATCAGGCTCTGTAGCTTGATATTTTCCATTACGTTTCTGCCCGGAATCGCCACCAACGATATCAAGGCCGCCGTCGGATACTTGCTTTTGGTTGTTCATGCCGGCATGCTTGTGCTCGGGTTCCTCGTCCCCGCAGCCTGCGATCTTGGCAATATCGTCAAAGCTTGGTGGACGGCGCCAAGACCCGATGTAAGTCTCGTTTTCTGCCGTCCTCTGCCCGGCTAACATTTGCGCTCTTGGAGGCTTACGGACTTCGTGATCTCCGTCGGCGTCGTTTGTCACGATCAAATCTGTCCTCCGCGTCTATTGCCAGCGAGCGCGACACATCATATCCAGAACAAGATCATGTTGAGGTGCCCAACACCGGCTACTTGCGGCCGACATACAGGTCAGAGAGCCCCAGCACTCTTCACCTGAGCCCCTCGACCGCTTCAAGTCGCTACTTTCGGCAACCACGGTCGAGCGCATCCATCTCATCTGTGGACCGTTCACGCAGCTTCGGCTCTTCCCTGCACAGTCCCTCCAGGACGGTTTCCACTTCAACCACAGATAAGCACTCTATCCAGCGCTCCCCATCGATTGCGTCTCCGAGCCGCTTGTCCGAGTTAACCGAGGACGAGGAAGCCAACGCAACGTCGCAAGCCTCACCCACCAATGTGAACGGTGGGCCGCTCGGCCCCCGATGGTCCGATTATTCTTTCCGGGAGGCAGATCTTTACTACGGCGCTCCCCGCCCGAGGCCTGCGGAGAGGGCTTCGGAAGAGCTGCCCAGACCGCCTGCTTCTCGTCCATCCTTCCGCTCCTCGTCCGCATTGTGGGCCAAGGTCACTGGACAAGCCGCCGCCTCGGAGCACGGTTTCCATGTCTCTCGCCTACGGCCGAGCCCGGGGGCGGGCTTCGTGGTCGTCAGATCCGGCAACCTCGAGGATGGTCCGGGTGGCGGCGCGGCGTGAAATACCTCTTAAGGGCGCTTGACGAATGCTGTAGTGGGCCTGGGAAGGTTTGGTGTCGACTTTGTAAATTCTACTGCGTTTGGGACATGCTTGGGCGATACGAAGGAGCATCATAAAGGCTGAGGCCTTGGAGTACATACGGAAAAGGCCGGTCAAGGGTCTCATTGGCTTCTGGGAGTCATGTACGATGTCACCATACGGCATGTGTATATCATGGTGTATACGTAGCATCTGCTTAATACTTCCATGTTTAGAAACTTGGCCATCAGAGACACACTATCGAGGTTGCAAGGACATTTCAAAGGATCCCGCTAGCATCCGCGCTCTCTCTGCACTCCTCGGAAGCTCCCTCTCCAAGCACCATGACAAAGTCTCCGAGAACCTTACTTCCTAGCTGTGAGCGCATCATGTCCTCTGGGCCTGCTTATCTCGGGGCGGGACGGATAAAATAGGCGAAGACGCCCCGTGTGCGGGCCGAACGTGCTTTGGGCCTCCAACCCGAGAGGAGGTCGGTCCACCATGCAACATGCAACCATGGAATAGGGGGTGGTGAGGTGATCAGGGCTGTCAGCAGGGGCGGTCTCTCTACGGACCACCATTACAGACATCTGACAGAAGAGGGTGGGCCGACTTTGCATGGAGGAGTCTGAGCTGAACCACGGTTCAACCAGAAAGAATTTGTGTGCAATGGAAGTGTCATTGAACCGTTGCAAGATGGCCAAATGGATAAAGCCAAATCGACATTCAAAAGAAAGGGTGGGGGGGAGGGTTTATTTTAAATTTATAAATAAAAAAAACCGCTAAATCAAAAGGGAATCGTAGCAAATAAAACACGCTTGCTTTTTCCGCCACTATGCAAAATTGGCATCACGGTATCAGACCGCTTCCCCCCCTTTTTTTTTCCTTCTTCCTCCCATCTCCGGTCCCCCCCCCCCCCTTCACCTCCCTTACCTATCCACCCTCCCCAAACGCTCCATCGCTCCACCGTTGGAATCGGACAAAGTCTCGTCGGCGTCGTGCGTCGTGATCCGCAGCTCCGTCCTCTTCGTGATGCCCCCCTGGGACAGAATGTTCTCGGTGCTGTCCTCGGGCTGGGTCCCCGAGCTCCGCGTGCCGGACGTCGTCTCCCTGTCGACGACGGTACCCAGCGTCATACGCATACCGCCGCCGACGCCGCCACCGCCGTCGCGCCTGGTGCCCCAGGTCTGCAGCGCGTACCGCGACGGCGTCTTGAGCCGCGGGAGGCCGTCGCCGCCGCCGCCGCCGCTCCCGATGGCGTTGCGGCTCCTGGCGGTGTAGTACTTGATCATGGGAGCCAGCGGCGGCACGCACGCGATGATGATGCCCACGCACGCCTCGATGACGGACCACTGGATGGTCGGCGCCGAGTCGAGGTAGTTGGAGAGGTTCCGGACGGTCTGGATCCGTATCGTCTGGATGACGGTGACGAAGGCGCCGAGGACGAAGAGGCTGAGGATCGCCACCTTCTTGCGGCAATGGATCCGGGACGTGATTATGACGGGGAACGGCAGGAACATGCTGTCGAGTTGGGGTCGCCGTTGGTTAGTTTCCATCCAAGTTTGCAGGTTTTGAGGGGGCAAAAAGGGGGGGGGGTTCCTACATTAAGACGTCAAAGACGATGGTCAAGGCCGAGAACGTAAAGTAAAAGGCCACTGCATCCGCGCATTGCCCCACGTCGGCGGGGATAGAAGGGTCGTATATCTTCTCGACCTGGTTGTTGTTGTTGTCGGGTCAGCCAGAAGAGACGCTTCCTCCAGAGATGGGATGTTTTCCTCTCCTCCTTACCGGCGTACACAGGAACAAGAAGACGACAAAGAAGGCGATGTGCGCCAGCGTACACGCCACCGCGACGACGATGGTGGCGATCCTGTGGCGGCCATCCGGGAAGAAGCGCAGGTAGGAGAAGAGCAGGCTCATCTTGAAGCCCCAGATGCTGACGACGTAGCTAAACACGGGCGGCGGACGCTTGTTAGCCGGAACCCCGGTTCTTTCCTTTGGAGGCCCCCTCGGCTTCCCGATGCCTTTCCTTGATCCAGACTTACAATGGTCCGCCGATGAATTGCAGCTTTTCCGGGGAAACACTGTCAGCGCATAACAAGCAAGGTGTCGAGGAAGGGTTGCAGGTTCTCTCACCTTGCCAAAGTGCACAATGTTCTCTTCGGGCATGTCGTCCAGGTTGGTGATCCCAAGGCCCCATTTCGTCTCTGTGTAGTTTTCCCCCTGGGTCAGTCCTGAAGCGGGAGAGTGCAGAGCGGAGGGGAGGCCTGATGCAATATAAACGGCTTACGAATCACGGAGCATACCGTATAGCCACAAGCTCCCAGCTGGGGCGAAGAGAAAGTCAGCTTCAGAAACCATCAAGACGGTTGGTTTTCTTTTTTCTTTTTTCGTGTCGAAGCCTACCCAGGAAACGACAATCATCCAGTCATCTGGAGCATATATTCGTCAGCGTGCTGCCCCCTTCCCCCTCCTCCCCTATCCCCATCCCCCTCCCCGCTCGTTCGATGCTTTCGACAACGTACCATATCCAGCAGCTTTGACCAGCATCGTCCGGACGTACAGCCGAAGGCAGACGATCAACAGCGCGACGGAGGTGAATATTGTGCAGAGCGCGACGATGTGCGGCCCTTTGGTCGGCGTGCTTGTTGGCGTGTTGTACGTCCAGCCCTCCATGATGGGCAATCTGATGCTTCCTCTTCTTTCTTTTTTCGTTTCCTTTTTTTTTCTCTTTCGTGCAATGACTATGACGAGCCAACGGGATGTTGGAACAGAGAGAGAGAGAGGGGGGGGGGGTTATCTATAAACAAGGCCCGCCGAGTCAAGGCGTTCGAGAACAGCCAGGAGACAGAGAGGGAGAGGGCCACACATCTCGGTTAATGCTATAACCACGCCAGTAACGGGAACGAGTAGGAGAAGGCAGTAAAAAAAAAAAAAAAGAGGCTTGCGGTCTCGCTGCTTGTCCGCGTATCAGAAGGCCGTCCGTCCTCTCACCCTGCAGGTTTGTGCGGCAGATCCTTGTCCCCATAGCCTGCCCGAACGGCACTTGCACGAGCAAGGCGTCGAAATTGCGCCCCTCTCCCCCCCGCGGATGTGGCTTGCTGAAGAACTTCTCGGCGCGCCGGGGGGGTTCTTCCCTTCCCCCGACAGCAGGGTTTGCTTCTTCTTCGTCCTTTTTTTTTTTTGTCTTTCCTTCTCCCCTTTCTGTATGATATCTTCTTCTTTTTTGCCGTCGACAAGTGGCTGGCCTGTCGGGTACGCGCGGCGATGGAAGAGTGCTAGAAACGGAACCCCGGGGGTGGCGTTGACGCACGCTCACGGACGGCGACCCGACCACACGGACTGCCGCACGTACGAGAGACCGATCCGCACCCAAGTTTGCCGAACCAGGGGCCTATGTCTCCCTCTCCTGACAGCCCACACACGCGCGCGCACGCTCGTGGGGGGGGGGAGAGGGGACGAGTTCAGACGTCCATGACACGCATGAGACAGACTTCGACCACGATTACGGTGGTGGCCCTTTCTCGAAGACGGAGAGGACGGCTTTTCTCTTCGTCCGTGAGGATTCAGCTGCGGGGCTGTTGTCAGCTTGTGTGTAGGCTCGTCCGTGAGCGTTGGATGTTGTATACGAGGAAAGGAGAGAGAGAGAGAGAGAGAGAGATGCATGCAGTGCAGTGCAGTGCAGTACAGTGCTTGTGTTTGTTAGTCCGTTTAGCGACGTCGAAATGGCGAGGGGCCCTGGCAGATCGTCTTATCCCATTGCTGAATCGATCAATCGACCACTACGCTGGCACTTCGTCTTAATTTCAAACTTTGCAGTACCCTGCGCCGGGTGCACCAACCGACACCCACTCCCCAACTCCCCTCCCCAAGAGAGAGCGAACGAGAGAGAGATGGGTTAGGCTGACATGATCGGCGGGCATAGTGAAAGTGGCCAACAGGGCCTCCATCGAGGCCTCGCGATTGAAACTATTCCAATGGACGAGGTGGTCTGGCCAGGTAGGCCACCCCCCCTGGTTTGGATCCCTTGCATACCAAAGTAAGGTTCGGCCGGGGTAGGGGAGAATATCAAATCCCGTTTCTCCAGGGTTCATGAGTCAAGGGAGAGAACCGGTGGAGCAGAACCGAGAGACCGGTGCTGGGACCGGCTTTTGTGGGTCCGTCGGCCCGTACCCTTGCCCCGTCCACCAGTTTGTTCTGCCCTTAACCCCCGCGCGGGCGGTCCCCCCATCGCGGAGACGAAGAGTTTATGGTGTTGGTCAGGGTTGCAATGAGCCGCATATGTTTTTCTCTCTCTCTCTCTCTCTCTCTCTCGCTTACTGAGGCCTTTTGCACCGATACCTTTTGCAAACAAGGTGGGAATATTCCGACACTATTGTACTTTTCGTACATGGTTTTCTGCTGGTCTCTTCCCCCCCTTCCCCCTCCCGGTTCGACATCCGTGGAAGACCGCCAGCTGGCCACGAGGAACAATCACCGCAATAGAGACGTACCGGGTGCGTAAGCTTACCGCTCCCGAGCCGAGCGGGGATCATGTCCCGAATCGTGCAAAAGCGCGCAGAAGTGCTTACCCCAAAGTGGGAAATCCCGGCTTTCTATTCCCTCTTTCTCTCGCGCCCTGCGTACGTCGCCACACTTGGACCGGCATTCAAAAAGGGCGGGATCCAATCGCTAGGACGAATTGAGGGGTTTAGGAAGCCACCTTGAGCAGCGTCGCGTACAACATACCAGCCGAGGTACCTACAATAGTCCAGGCGGTCCTCCTGAGGTCGCACAGGGTGCACAATGACACTCCAACGCAGTCGGATAAACACGGTATAAGTATCATGCCCAATACCAGGCGTTCGTAGCTCGTGAAGACCCGAGAGATCTGCACCGCCCGTGTCCTCCATTCTTCTCTCTCTCTCTCTCTCTCTCCACCACCGTCTGTCGTCAGAGTTTCCCTTGCTCGTCCGTCAACGTTCCAGATCGTCGGCGACCGATCTGCAAAGAAAGCTTGAAAGCACGTCCCTTTCTCGAATCCCCCTCGCGGGAACGATAAAGATGCGACACTCGACCCTCGCCTTCTTCCTTCTGGCCACTGAATGCCCCTCCGCGTCAATGGTCTCGGCTCAGGGGGGATATACGGCCATCAGGAGCTCGGCGGGCGAGTGCAAGTACCTCCCAGGGGACGCGGGATGGCCCTCCGCCGATGCGTGGGCGCGGCTCAACGAGACCGTCGGAGGACGTCTGGTCGCCACCGTTGCTCTCGGGAATCCGTGCCACGGAGCCGCCTACGACGCGACAGAGTGCGCCCGTCTTCAGGACGCATGGCTCTTTTCCGAAGTGCAGTACGTTTTCCTGACCGCCTCTCCTCTCCTCCCTCCCTTCCAATCCGTCCCCCCCCCATCTTTTCCGCCGTGTTTATATGTTCCAAAGCTGATCGAACCCCGCCCCAGCATGGACTCCTCATCCTCCGTCATGGCCCCCTTGTTCGCCAACGCGAGCTGCGACCCCTTTGCGCCTAGGGACGCCCCCTGCACGCTGGGCAACTACGTGAGCTACGCCGTGAACGCCACCGGGCCCGCGGACGTGCAGGCGGCGCTGGCCTTCGCCGCCCGGAACGGCGTCCGCCTCGTCATCCGCAACACCGGCCACGACTACAACGGCCGGTCGACCGGCGCCGGCGGGCTCGCCGTCTGGACCCACCACCTCAAGAGCACCGAGGTCGTCGACTGGGACGACGGTCGCTACGTCGGCAAGGCCCTCCGGGCCGGTGCCGGCGTCCAGGGGTTCGAGGCCATCGCCGCGGCCCACGACGCAGGGCTGGCCGTCCTCACGGGCGAGTGCCCCACCGTCGGAATAGCCGGCGGGTACGTCCAGTCGGGCGGCCACTCGGCGCTGAGCACCGTATACGGCCTGGCGGCCGACAACACACTGTCGTTCGAGGTCGTCACCCCGACCGGCGAGCTCGTCACGGCCTCGCGGACGGAGAACCGGGACCTCTACTGGGCCCTGAGCGGCGGCGGCGGCGGCAACTACGGCGTCGTCACGTCCATCACGACGCGGGCGCACCCCGACGCCCCCATCGCCGGCGCAAACTTCGCCGTCGCGGCCGCCGACAACGCGACGCTGTACCGCGCCATCGACGCCTTCCACGCCGCCCTGCCGGGCATCGTCGACTCGGGCGTCATGGTCATCTACTTCTTCGGACCCGGCTTCCTCCAGTCCCCGGCCCTGACGGCGTACAACAAGACCCGGGCCGAGGTCGAGCAGATCCTCGCGCCCCTCGCCGCCTCCCTCGCCAGGCTCAACGTCACCCTCGAGCCGACCTACACCTCGTTCGACACCTACCGCGACCACTACGACCACTACTGGGGCCCTCTGCCCTCGGGCAACATCCAGGTCGGCACGCAGCTCTTCGGCGGCCGCCTCCTCCCGCGCGCCGCCCTCCCGACCTTTGGCCCGACCGCGCAGCGGCTCGTCGAGCTCGGCGTCACCTACATCGGCGTCGGCCTCAACGTCTCGCGCTTCGGCGGCGACGGCGCCAACGCCGTGCTACCGCAGTGGCGCGACTCCATAGCGCAGGTCTCGCTGACGCTGCCGTGGAGCTTCGAGGTGCCCTTTTCCGACATGGTGGCTCAGCAGAACCGCATGACCGAGGTCGTTCAACCCGTCATCGAGGCCGCGACCCCCGGCGCCGGCGCGTACATGAACGAGGCCGACTTCCAGCAGAAGGACTGGCGGGAGACCTTCTTCGGCGACAACTACCCCAGGCTGTTGGAGATCAAGAACAAGTACGATCCCGACGGCCTGCTGTACAACGTCGCCGCCGTCGGCAGCGACGCGTGGACAGTCGACTACCACGGGCGCATGTGTCGGACCTGACGTGTCGAGGGTTTCCTTGTGCTGGTCTCTTTGGGGGACAGGCTCGCAGATGGCCTCCCGACGAGTCAGTCTCGTATCTCTGATATGATAAAATTAGTCAAGTCTGGGGTTGGAGTCAAGCCTGCTCACTGTCCTTCTGCCTCCTGTGCATTGTGATCAGCATGTAAAATCGTTGGTGTGATACAGGCCTCTCCTGTCATCTCCACAACACGCTGTTACACACAAAGAACGACGACAGAGCAAGACCAACAGCGCCTCGAAGTTCAAAGTGGCTGGGCACTAGTGCACTACTCCCGCGCGGATCTGGTGGCTAGCTCATCTGTCTTTCTAGTCTGAGCTGGCTCGGGTTTGTTCTGCCGCGCTCCGGAGAACAAGTGGGATATGGCTTACCGGGCTAAGCAACAAGCCAGGTGTGCTGGTCGTTGGCGCGGGACTTGGCAGAATTAGAAACTTGGTTCGGGAAGGGTACGCGACTGGAGCGACAGCAATCATGATGCTTTGTGCTAGAGGGTGACGCATCCCCTTGTGCGACCAGCCGCTGGCGTCCACCAAGGTGTCACTGATTCCCAAATGTGTTGAGGAAAGCGTAGGGTTGGAATGAATCAATTCAAATGCGTTCAGGTAGCTAAATCCTGCGACAGTCATCGGTAAATCTTGAAAAAAAAAAAGTCGTATATATGTGTTGGAAACGCCCGCAATCCCATTCTGGGTTCAAAAGAAAATCATCAACTCCGTAAGTAGCGTATATCAAACTCCAAGACAAGACAAGCCATGTGGGACCGTGACCAAGGCGCATTAAGCGTCCGCGCACAGCTTCGCGTAAGAAATGCCAATCAATGCAGGGGAGACGAGACGTGACCAATGTGAACAAGCATGGAAAGGGGGGTTTGGTGAAAAACGGGGAGGGGGTACTCGGATAATCATCATACGATCGTACTACACAGGGTTCCGCCGTCGCGATGCAGTTAATCACACCTAAGCAATGCCGTTGGAGCGTCGGCCACGGGATGACTCGATGCTCTGGTGACTCTCGCGCCTCGCCGAGGTGATGGAGAAGCGTCTGGAGATGGCGTTGTCGATCTCGACGTGATCCACGTCAATGTGCTTCTTGGGCACCCAGTAGACCTGCACGAGACCCACAACGGCGAACAGAGCACAGCTGAACCAGGCGGCGCCAGAGCCCAAGAAACTGTAAATGACACCCACGAGCGGCGGTGAGACGGTCCTGGCGAGACAGGCACCAGACATGGCCAGGCCGTTGACCTTTCCGAGCGCCTGCGAGGTCGGCGTCGCGTTCTTGATGAGGATGAGGGTGACGGGGCCGACAATGACACCGTAGAAGCTCTGGAGGATGAGGGAAAACCAGATGCCGGCTTCGGTCAGTGCTTCGGGAAGGGCTGACAGGAAGGGCACGAAGAGGTATGCCGTGGGATATACGAGAGCCATGGCGATGAAGGAGCCCCAAACACCGACGCGCTCAACAAAGATGGGAAAGATCAGACCCTGGATGAAGAGGCCTATGAAGCCGTTGATGGCCAGGTAGATGCCGACATCGTGAAGCTCGTAGCCCAAGCCGCCCTGCAGATCAAGGTGGCTCCGGGGCTGTTGGGGGTCGTCCTGGAGATAGGTCGGCAAGAGGGTGGCGGCCGCCATCTGATGGTAGGAGAAGATGATCAGGGCAATGATGAGCATGACAACCGTCTTGTTGAAGGTCTTGACCTTCTTCTGGCCCGTCGCCTGGGCACGGGAGTTGAGCAAGTGCTGCCGCAAGTCCTCGGGCACAACCCTGATGGAGTGGACGGTTCCAAAAGAGGAGCGCCTCAGATCGAAATCATGCTCGAAGGGCAGAGGCATGCTGGACTCGGCGAAGCGCGGCCTCGAGTGGCTCGTGGATATGGAGCGGCGCGGGTTGAAGGAGCGGATGGGGGCACGGCGCAGGGGTGTGGTCTCGTCGGTGACGTCATCGTCGTCAACGGCGACGCTGTTGCGACCGTGGTGGTACTGGTGGTCCTCTTCGTTCCAGTCCTCCTTTGTCTCTTCGAGGAAGAAAATGCCCTGGACGACGGCCATGAGGATTGCGACCACGGAGACGACGTTGGGAAGCAGATACGGGTAGCGGCCCCAAATGCCATCCTCGGAAAAGAGCGTTGGGTATTGTTTTGCGGGCTCGGCGAGGAATCCTCCCATGGCAGAGCCAAGGATGCCGCCCAAAGTCCACACAAAGGGTTGCACAGCGTAAGCCTTGGCTACAATGCCCCAACAAAAAAAATCAAGATTAGCAAGTTGTCGTTTTCCCCCACACAGACGCAAGGCAAGGCCAACAAGCCGCGGGCGAGCGATGATGGGGAAGGGGAGAACAACTCACGTTCATGATCCGGGTTCTTGACCATCTCGGCGACCATGGTCTGCATAACGGAGACGTTGCCGTTGAGAGCGCCTCCAACGAAGCGGGCGAGGAGAGCAACCCAGTAGGTCTTTGCCAGGCCGAACATCAGACTCGAGAGGCAGACGCCGACCAGGCCGAATAGCACGACGGGTTTGCGGCCGATGCGGTCGGACAACATACCCCAGCCAATGGAGGTGATGGCCTCGGCGACGGCGTAAGCGGAGATCAACAGACCGGCGCAGAAGGGAGCGTCCTTCTCATCGATGCCGATAGACCGGACCATGGGATAGGTATAGGCCAGAATGGAGTTGAAGGCAATGGGCTCTGAGAATCGACATATTGCTGTTGAGAGGCGTTAGCTGTGTCCGGCTGCATATCGTTTGCGTGAACATGAAGAAAAGGGTGTGTTTTTCTGTCTTTTTTTTTCCCCATCGTCCCGTTGTTGTTGTTATTATTATTTTTATTCTTCTTCTGCTTCTTCCTCTCTCGAGCGGGAGGAGGATATGGACGGGATGAAGGAGACGGTGGAGGGTGGAAAGTACCAAGGACGGCCAATTGCCGTGTCGGGAAGGCGTTGGGGTCTTTTTGTTTTGATTGAGGCATGATTTCGATGTTGAAACCTCTTGTCTGTCGAGATTCCCTCCTTTTTTTTTGATTTTCTTTTTTTTGTTTTTCCCTCCTTTCGCGGTTGGAAAGTTGGTATGTGTGAGAAGGAGGAGAAAGAATGACGCTTTTTGGTGCCGAGTAAATTACTGCGGGGTTTCGTGGGGAGGTTGGGTCTGTTTTTGGGGGATCCTTTTTGGGGGATGGGAGAAGGCAGGCAAGCAAGTCATTAGTAAATTAGTGAAGTACCTAACGGTAGGTAGGTACAGTCTGTTGCGTTGGCAGCATTAGAAACCTATTTTTCTGTCTATGCGTTAGTAACCTACTAATATAACCCTATAAAAAACCGCACTTTTTAGCTAGTAGATTTAGAAATCTATATATCTAAATATTAAGCAATTTCTTTTTTAAAATTACCTACTCTTAATACTACTAATATTAAAAATAAGGCTATTTAAACCTATATAAGGCTTTTTATTAATTTATTTATTAATAATTAATACTTTTTAACTTTTTCATTATTCTATTTAAAAAATTATATAGATTATGTTAAATATAGCTTTATTACTTATTATTATAGTATATAAAAATAAGTAAGCTTTAAAGTTTATAATATTCTTATTCTAGAGACCTATATAAGGCTTTTTTCTTAATAATTTATTAGCTAATTAATAAAATCTTAGATTTTAATATCTTAAAAGAATACTATAAGGTCTACCTTAAGAAATAGTTTAATAAAAATAAAAGTAAATTAGCTAAGCTTTTTAAGCTTTAAAGTTTATAATATTTTTATTACTATACTTACTCTTAATTAAATAAAATAAAAGCCTTAATTAAATAAAATAAAAAACTATATATTTAATTAAATAAATAAATAGTATTAAGACTAAATAAAGATAAGTAAAAGAATTAATATAAATAGTAAAAACTTTAAAGAATAAAATAAATATTAAGATTATAAAATGAAGAGACTATAGTTTATATATAATCTAATAATAGTAATATTAATATAAAGTAATAAAGAAAGTAAAAGTATATACCTTAAGTAAGATAAATTATATAAAGTTAGAGATATAATAATTATAAAAGTTATTAAAGCTTCTTATATATTATAATAACTTTAGTTTTAAAAAAATATAAGATTTCTTTTTTAAATAATATACTATTAATATCTATAAGTTAATAATTAATTAGTAGCTTTAAGATACTAGGTAGTTATTAAAATCTATCTATATTATTATTACTTAAAAAAATAAGAATTTATAATATACCTAAGTATATACTATCTATTGATATTACTTAAAGTAATTAATCTTTATTAATAAGTTAAGTATAGATAAATAAATAAGTACTTAAAGAATAGGTTAAATACTAAAAGGTTTAGTACTTTATTATAAGAATAAACTTAAATATAAGTAGTAATATTAGGTTTTACTAGCTCTTATAGTAGATAAGATTTTTAATATATTAATATACCTAGATATAATTAATAGCAATAGGTTTATAATATAGATATAAGAGAGAGTATTACCTAAGTATAGTATCTTTTTTATAATAAAATTAGTTATTATAATAAATAATACTAGTTTTTATTATTAATAAGATATTCAAGAGATATATAAATTAGGTAGTATATACCTATTATATCTATTATTATACTTATCTAACTTTAACTCTATTAAAGAGGTATTTAGTAATCTTAAGAAGGTTCTTTATGAATAGTATTCTATTTAAAATAGAAATATAAAAGATATATAAAACTTTAAGAAACTACTTTATAACTATATAATAAAGATTAACTATAGGATAAAACGGATAGAGAGTTACTTTTACTATTCTTTTATTAACTTTAATAAAATATAATATATATTTAATAATAAAAGATTAATTAATAGTAAAATAGTTATTATTAATAGAGATAAAGTTAAAGTTACTTCTATAGTTAAGAAAGTATTATTATTAAGGTAGTAGTAAAAGAAAAAAAATATATTATTAATAATTAAAAGAAATTCTTTTTTGGTAATTACTTATTTAGCTTTATTACTTTACTTACTATTTTACTCTTTACTAACTTTAATATATTATTACTTATTACTATTATATAACTCTATTAATAATCTATTATTTATTACTTTAATTAGATTTTTAATTTTATTACTATATAACCTATTAATATTAAAGGTATTATTATTATTATCTTTAAGGTATTAGTTATATATAGATTAAGAGATTTATTAACTTAGGTAGAGAAGTAAGAAAGAAATAGTAGTTAGCTATAGAGGTAAAGATATAAAGAGGTTAGTATCTAAAGAGGTTAATACTATAATAGTAATAACTAAAGTAAAGTTAATATATCATATCTTTTATTTTTAAGGTTACTTATTTTATTAGTAATAGCAATAGTAATAAGTAATAAATTATTAATCTTATTACTAATAGTATTTAACAAAATATATAGTAATTTACTTTATTAATTAGAAATAATAAAGTTATATCTATATTTATAATACTATTATATATAAATAAAGTTTTAATAAACTTTAATTTCTAATTAATAAAAGTAATAGGTATAACTTTTTTTATATTACTCTTTTAGTATATACTAGATTATTTCTAGACTTGATAATAAGCTTTAGAGTTACTTAATTACCTTATTAGTACTACTTTTATATTACTAATATTACTAATATTACTTTAATAAACTAATTAATAAAAGTTTTCAACTTATATAATTATATTATAAGTAATTACTTATTATAAGTAATTACTTATTATATTATAGTAATAATAATAATAATAGTACTAAGTTAATATTTCTTATTATATAAGAAATCTATAGTAGTTATAGTAATAATAGGTTAATTAGTAGTTAATAATACTATAATAGAGAAAATAGCTAACTTTAATATAGTTATTAATATAGTAGCTAGAGATAAGGGCTTTTCTTATTACTACTAAATAATAAATTAACTACTATATTATTAGTAGAGTTATTTATAGTTAGTAATATTATTAAAATAGCTAGATTTTTCTCTTTTTTAACTATAGTTATAGAAAGTAAGTTAGTAACTTTACCTTTTATTATTATTATTAGTATAACCTTCTTTATATATTACTAGCTAATTATAATTAATAAGCTTATTAATAAGCTCTTTAAGCTTATACTAACCTCTTAATAAAGTATTACTTCTTATTATATTTCTATATTATTTATAAATAACTTATAATAAGTTTTATCTATAATAAAATATTAATTAATATTACTATTATTATAGATATAGTTATAATAAGTTACTTAGTTAGTATACTAATAATACTTTATTAAATTTTATTATATATCTTTTTTTGTATCTTTTTCTTAATTAATCTTCTCTCTTATTAAAGCTATTACTATTTTCTTTAGCTTATATTTTAATAGCTAATTACTATAATTAGTTTAAATATTATTATTATTATTATCTTAGTTATTATAGTTTTATTAATTATTATAATTATTATAATTTTTATCATAAGACTTTAACTTTATATATATTATACTATTTATTACTAGAGATATTTATCTTTATTATACTATCTATAATATCTTAAATACTAATATAACTAAATTAGTATTATATATAAGATCTATATTAAAGAAGATCTCTTAAGTTTAGTAACTTAATTAATTAAGTTAGAGGTTAAAGTTACTTTATAATAAGGTTAGCTATTTTCTTTTTTTTATAGTAAAGTTATCATAATAATAAATAATTTCTAATATCTTAGTAGTTACTTATCTTTTACTAAACTTTATACTTATTTATAACTTTAAAACCTAGTATTACTTATTAATTTATATTTAAATATACTTTTTTATATTTCTTAATACTTACTTTTTTATTATAACTTTATTATTATTATAGCTATTAGTTAACTTAACCTTTATACTATTTAAAAGAATTAAATTAATAGTATTAATATAATACTATTAAATTAAAAGCTAAAAGTAAAATAGATATTTATTTTAATAAATAGTAATAATAAGTTAGCTATTATAATAGTAATTTATTATTATTATTATAATAATAATAAAGTTTATAATAAAATCTTAAAAAGATTAAAGTAAAAAAGTACTTATTATATAAGCTTTTTATTATTATTATTCTTCTTATTATTATTATTACTATTATTATTATTATTACTTACTTTAGCTACTTATCAAAGCTTTACTTATTTTTTTAACATCTTAATAATTATTATTAACTTTTTAAGTAATTTTATAATATAGCTTTTTATAATAACTATATAACTAACTATAAACTAATTAACTATTATACTTTCATTAATAATACTTTAATACTTAATAATACTTTATAAGTAATTCTATAAGCTTATTTACTATTAACTAGTAATATTAATAATATTACTTTTTTACTATTAAATGTATTTGGCTTTTTCTTTTTTAATAATATACTAGTAATAATAATAATAATAATCTTTTAAAGCTATTTATAACTATAATATCTATATAAAAGTCTATAGTATATAGCTACTTAGTAGGGTAACCTCTCTATACAGCTCTAACTAGGGTGGTATTGGTGATAGTGTTTCTAATGCATAGATGGAAAAATAGGTTTCCAACGCTGCCAACGCAACAGACTGTAGGTAGGTATCGGTGGACTGCCACACGGGCGGCCCACTGTGTTATGCACCTCACCGCCTGACCCCGTTCGCGATCGGCGCTTGACTGTTGGCCACACATATGCTAGACCAGTCCAGTTAGGTTCAATCGAGCCATGTCGTCATGCTGGCGAATCTGGCAAGAAAGGAAGACAAACAAATGAGACTGGGGTCTAGCCGTTAGAGGCTCTCTCCAATCTTGAACTATCATCAAGCGTTGGTTGGCACCTTTGAAGTAGAAGTAGGTAGTAGGTAGTAGGTAGTAGGTAGTCCAAGTCAAATCTCCGCCGTGTCTCGCTGCCGAGTCTGAGACCGGGCGAGACATGGCTGGCATGGCAGCTTCGGACTTTATTCTTCGCAGCTTGGATGAGCCTGGGGTAACCGTTGCACCTGGCGCTTAACGTGCCAATTCTCGGTGGAAATGAGCCTCGGGTGAGGTCATGTCATGCATGCATGAATGAATCTGTGTATGTATACTACATACATACATACATACATGCATGCATGCATTGCGAGGGCAGGCCGGAGTAAGGGTAGCTCAGGGTACTTAGGTGCTAGGAAGGTAAGGGTAGGTGGCTAGGTAGTTAGCTACCTATCTGGCCATCTCATACCATGCCTCATTCGGATCTCACCCGCCAGACGCGAACTGGTCCTACTTCTCCATCCGGCTTGGCCCTGGTTTGAGTCCAATCGTAGACTATGGCCGTCTAATATTGAGGCTCGTCTCACGAATCTGTGGTGCGACACCAAGGCAGCTAATTGCATTGTCTCGCCCCAGTCGTAGTCAGACGCCGCCAACCGCTGAGGTCGGAATCGCCATCGTGGTTTACCCCGTATCTAACTACCTACTCCTCCCAATCTGCTCGGCCCAACGTCACGCTCGTGCGTGCTTTGTTTGTTTGTTTGTTTTCAAAGCTACCTTGTTATCTCAAAGGGGAGGGCTTCGAACTACTAGTCTGCCGATTGGAATGCCGAGTTGGAGGTGGGAGATAAGCGGTGAGTTCCCCCTCAATCTCACTGTTACATCAGAATTCCTCGACCAACATGATTAACCTTAATCAGCAACTATGCCTATCTCGTCCAATCCGCCCAATTCTCACAATGAACCCCTCCGGCACAGAACACAACCAGACAGAACGATCAGCGTCTTCGTCTACCGTGCCGCAACTTGTGCCACCTTTTGCGTTTCACTTTGTTGTGGATTAAAGATTTTTTTTTTTTTTAGGTTGTCAGGCTCAGGGATCTACAATCTGTCGTTAATTGATGCCAAGACACGTTGAGCTTCAGACGAGATCTTTAAGGTTTGAGTTCAGCCATGACTTCAGCCAAACGGGCACGCATGCACGTGGCACACGGTGTTTGCGACTTACAGCCACTCAAAACCCCCTGGAAATCCCAAGTAGGGAAAAGGGTTCTAAAGGGATTCTTTGTCAGTATCCGTATCTGTACGGCTTGCAAAACAAATGGCGCCGCGGTTCCACCAAGAACCCACCAGGCCCGCCCGCCGCCTGTGCTAAGAGACAGGGTCCGGGAGGGTATGCAAGTCATCGTGTCTCTGCCATCGTCACCTTCACGGCCTGGGGTTGCCAGCTTTGTACAAAACCTTGAAAATGGCAACCTTGGTCATTTCCAATTCTTGACTTTGGCATTCTGGTGGATACTGTTATCCGTGTGGAAGTCTGTCGCGCTCCGCTAGCAGGTGAATCTTGGGGGGTTTTGGGCTTTCTGAAAATCCGCCGAGTTTGTAATCTTGTCATCACCAAGAGCTAACGGCCATGCCTCCGTGAGTTTCTCATACAGCTCGACGCTCTCGCCAAAGGTGGTATTCAGCCTCGGCCAGCCGTGTTTTCTTGACAAGCCTGCCTGGAGACTCCAGGTAAACTTCAGCCCTGAGGCGAGATACTCCTGGCGAGTAACATCGGCCAAGCGGTCGGCCGGCCTTCCGTCCCGCAGGGGAACCAGGGCACGGTGCTTCCGAAAGGCCGGAGAGCCGGGCTTTGTTTCTCTGCGCTTCTCCTTGTTATGGCTTCGCCCACGCCGTTGGGCCCAGCAGCGACTAAGCATGAGTGCGCTTCGATCGAGCCCATCTCTCCTCAAATGTCATGAGCTACAGTGAGGCTTTGTAGCGCGTGAGGAAGCTTCGGTCCCATGTCGATTCTGCAAAGAAGGGACCGATCGGATCTCTTCTGTCTTGCTTTTCGGCCAGGAATAACATATCCCAAGGTACCCAGGATATGACACAGTACTGTCCGGGTTTCTAATGCGATGCGTCCCCTCTACTAAGAATCCCCAGTGACATGGACGTTGCCGGGCCCTCACCTTCAACCCTTGTGCTTTGTGAAAGTTCGGTTACGGAGGAGGCTGCTGGTTCCGTCTCTGCTGAGGCAAGATGAGTCGTCCAACGAGCGCTGGCAACCGAAGCGGGCAAAGCCCATCAAGCACCTGCTCATTGCATTCACGTGATGAAGGCGCAGACGTTCCCCAAGATTGCTCTCTCCGCTGCAAACCGCCTACATGCCGTTCCCAGCAGATCCCACATGTTGCACATGGCAACTCACGTTGACGTGGCTTGCGATCACTGAGATCGTCTCATTGAACTCACCGACGAAGTAGCAGATGACCTACACTCCGCGAAAGAGACCATCTCTATCCTCTACGCAAGGTACCGTACCCACAACATAGGCACCTTGGGCAGCGTCACAAACGGACACTAGAAAAATGTCATCAGCACGGCCAAGCGTCCATAGTCTGCGGCACGTCGTCAACCCCGATCCGCGCAGCATCGCCAACCCGCCCCATGGCAGTCACTGATAAGCTGTAATGAAAGAAAATCTCTTTCTTGGGGTGCTTGTTTGCTGGAGAGAGAAAAAAACGAGAAACGATTGTTTGTCCATCGGAATAGGATGTAAAAATAATGATAAAAAAAACGGAACGACCATCATTTGTAGTATTTTGATGGTTCCTCCCTGAGGATAACGACTAGCTGTCCATGAGATGCAGGGTTTCGTGTATACAATTCGGATGTGAGCAGTTGCAGAGGATGTTTGCTCCTTTAAGAGGACGTTCGCTCTTGCCTTGAATGTTTTCACGGTGGCCGGATCTCAGATTCGAGGCGTTTCGATACCTGAGAAGGGGAGACGAGAGCCTGGGTTTCGTAGGATATAGAATACTTGTCCCGCACTTGTCTGTGCATCCAAGCGAGGTAAAGTCCGCAATTCTGATCTTGTTCGCCTCGATGAATGGAGAGCACACGAAGATACCTTGCAGATTCTGCACGGGACTGCGCTCACGGCTGCCTCGTCTGTCAGTCCAATGCCAATGTAGTAGTGAGATCGCATCGGAAAGGAAAGACAGCCCCTCATACAACTTGTCCAAGCTTTGCTCAATCAGTCCTGAACTGCCCGTAGCCATGAATCTTGCAAAGCCATTGCTTGGTTGAGGATACTAAATGTGAGCCTCTCGGGTAAGACAGCTCAGCTCGTCCGCGAGGTGCTGCGCAGCAGATGCGGTACGTTTGAGTTGGACTTCAGATCTGAGGGCCCTTAGAAGCAGCATCCAGGGTCGCCATCACGTCTAGGTACCTATAGTCTGGCCAAGCAAGCGACTGGGGCGTAGACACGAGAGATACAAGGTCATACATCTCATTCAGAGTATGCTGGATCACATGGAACACGTTTACGATGGGCGAGTTTATGTACGCTCAATCATTGCGCTCCCTCTCATCTGCCCGTAGGCAGAGAGGCATCGCACCCAAGATTGTTCGCTTCCTTCTCCATTTCGATCCCGGTATCCGATGGTCCTGGGTTCAGCCGAAGCGAACCTCTCAACGGATTTTGTTTCCACGAGAACACGAATGTGTATTTTGCGTTGTTCAATAATGAAGAAAAGGAAGGAAATCGAGAAAGGGATTTTCGCCTAGATCGAGTTTTGTAGTCGCGACGAGATTTTTTTTTTCCGGCGTGTGTATGCCTCAGGCAGCCACAAACCAAGCGGGCGGGACTACCTAGGTACCTAGTGTATCCGTAGAGGGTTCACCTGAGGAGGTACCTATGCGGCCGGTCTTCGGCAACTTGTGCGCCAAAGTGGGCCCTGCGACGACATGCCGTCACTTGCCGCAGGCCATCTCAATCTCCCATGCGCTTGTTCCTGGAGAATCTCCCCTTGATTAATCTTGCTCCTCCAACACCCACCGATAAAACCCCCAAAATGGCCAAACCAGCTACCATGGTTGTAGACGCCCTTCCGAGATTCCTGCTTCCGAGACTCAGCTGGACTGGTCCTGCAACAGCTTCCCAAGCCCTGCGACCCCTCGCTGCCCTCACTCCGAATTCGCGCCGACGGATGCACACCCGGCCCAATTCGCTGAACGGCTTGAACAGATCACCAAAATGTCGCAGCACCGCCTTCGGCCCCAAGCGCGCCTCTATTCTAGAAACCCCAGGGTTGACTAGATCGTTCCATGCGACTCCTGCGAGGCGACGCGACCACCACTTTGATACCTTGAAGTTTGTGCAGCGGCTGAAGAGCGAAGGGTTCACAGAGGTGCAGGCCGAGGCCATGATGAAGGTCCTCAACGATGTGATAGAGGAGAGGTAAGGCGGCATGCCCCCGGTCCCGTGATTCGCTCTAGCTTACGGTGGTCCAGCATACAAAACCTTACCCGAACCATGGTCCTCCGCGAAGACGCCGCCAAGGCCACATACACCCAGAAGGTCGACTTCGCCAAGCTGCGATCCGAGCTCCTCTCCGCCGACAGCACCGAGTCCAGCACCACGCGTGCCTCTCACGAGAAGCTGAGCAACGATATTGCGAAGCTCAGCTCCCGTCTGCGCGACGAGATCGGCCGGACCCAGGCTAGCGTACGCTTGGATCTCAACCTCGAGAAGGGTCGCATCCGTGAGGAGGCCGTCGGCCAAGAACTCAAGATTAAAGAGACGGAGACCAAGATTGAGCAAGAGGTCGCGGCGTTGCGCGAGAAGCTGGAGCAAGTCAAGTTCCAGACGCTCCAGTGGCTTATGGGTGTCTGCACTGGTTTCGCCGCCCTGCTTCTTGGTGCTTGGAGATTGCTCATGTGAATGGAGACTTGGGTGCTCGACACCGGCTCATGGGATAGATATCCGAGTGCTGTTAGCAAAAGACTCGGTACACTTTGTCAAGTACGCCGGCAGCGCCCGTACAGGACGGACACGTCTGCACAATCCCGGCTGTCCTTTACATCAGATAGCCTTGACGTTGGGTGACAAGAACAGTAGCAGCCGTGCGGAAGGTGTGGGTGATGGCGCAAGAGGAACAACTCCTCTACAATACCCGCCTCGGATAGATTTCCATGCAAATGCCCTTGCTTTCTTGAGCGAGGGCACCTGCCGCCGTAGACGAAAAACTGCTTTGCCGTCCAGACAGACCTCTCGTCTTGTGTGATTCTGGCGCACCCTTCTCCCCTCCAAACTCTCAACCCAAAGCACTTTTCCGCTTCTACATCTGTATCGATACCTTGGACGACCTCCTACACGGTACCCGCCACGACGCATCGCCAACGTGTCGTTACGACAGCTCTCGATACGAGCTTCATGATCCTTGCCCATCAGAATGCCAAGCCCGAGCCGGTAGGCCTCACCATGCTTCATTCCGACGAGGAGTCGAGCACCAATGACCGCAACAATGCTTAGAGTCCTCTGGTGCCAGCTATCAGCGATGAAATGAGAAAAGACCTTGCCCACACGGGTTTCCGCCGTCTAGCCCTTGACAAAGATGACTTAGATATCAGCGATGCTGCTTCTGAGTTCAAGGTAAATAATCATCGGCTTCTTCTACACTGCGATTGATCACAGGATTGTGGAACTATGGCAAGCTTGGCAAGCGTCTCAATTCCATCACGCCAGGTGAATTTGGCTTTGAGGATCGCGATGTGGCGGGTAGGTGCTGACTGGTACATAGCTACCCAAGACGGCGCCAACAAGACGATTCACAATTTGCCCGAGCACGTCGACTATGTCACCTATCGGGATCCCCTCATTCCTGGAGAGAGCAAGGTGAAGAACCAGCTTTTTACAATCTAACATACGACCGTGCGGAACATTGATAAGTAACATGGCCGGCAGGGCTTTTGTAGAACAGTAGCAGGGACAACCAGTCGGTGAGTGTGAGGTTGAAGTCGAATGCCTGCAGATCAGGGTTGATGGCAAGCTAGATGCAACATGTGCTGCGGCATACACAGGCTGAAGGTATTACGGTGGCCGTCAAACCAGTGGACTAAACATGTAGTCGCATCAAGGCGAATGTCGTTGGCAAACATGATATGGAAAAAGCAGCTAGCTACATGATTAGCTCGGAATAGAGTCTCAGTTTATGAAACCCCTCGTTGGCTTTTTGTCCTGCACAGTTCCAGAGTCAACTTGTACGAGTGAAGACAATGTGGTGACCAAGCAACCAAGCAACCAAGCAATGCGAGGAAATCACGGAATGCCGAGTAGGTCAGTTGTTCGTATTTTCAACATGGTCACTTTTTTAGTTTGCAACGGTCCAATTCAAACAGTCAGTCCATCACGCTTACAAACTTCTGCGTCCGAGATGCTTGGCCGCCCGCAGCCAACAAGCTGGGCCATGTACCTACCTAGGAAAGGGGAAGAGGAGTGGGGGGTAGCTTACGTCACCCGCAAGCGGCCAAACATGCTGCCGGGGCTGCAAACGGGCCACCTCAGCAGGAAATTCACGTGACGGAAGCAGAGTGGAGGGTGCACGGGCCGACAAGGCCTCGCGTGGCTGAAGGCAGCAAAAGCATAGGTACCCAAGCACCTACCTAAGTAGCCATGAAATATGGCAGCGGCCCAGTGGACAGAAACACCTCTCGACGTCGCGCCCCTGGTCCTGGCCTAAACCTGGCAAGTAAGGTACACACTGGCACTACTCCGTACACCCAAAATAATCCTTCGCACTACGTATCCCGTATTCACCTACTAACCTCACCTCACCCACGTACCCATCTTTCCCATTCCTCCCACCCGCCAACCCCCCCCAAACAAGCCATCATCAACGCTTGCCCTCCAGATTGCCATCACTGCGAGGTGCATCGCTGCCACGTATTTACGCCTTCCTCTCTCATTTTCCGCTCTTTGTTTCCCTGTATTAATTGCCTTCTGCGCATTATTCATTCGGGTCGCAAGGAAGCTATCCCCAGCTCCTTTCTCCTTTCCCTCGCCCGCACACCTGAACCACACGAGCAAAAGACACCACGTCGCCCGCATCCACGAAATCCCACCGCACACCCGATCAGCCGGCTCATCCGACTCTGGGGGCTGACACTACATAGCTGAGGAGCCCGACTTCGTCTCTGGACGCTTCCTGTCACACATACCGCCAGTCATGGCGCCACTACCGATTAAGTTTCAGGAGCTGATCCAGCTCCAGACGGCCGGCGTTGAGGACTCCTCGATCGGCTTCAACTCTTGCGTAAGCCATTCTTGCCACACCTGCTTGTTGCCCTGAATCCCTTCGTCTCGGCTAACTCGTCTTGTTCCCAGACACTCGAGTCAGACTCGTACGTGTGCATCCGGGAAAAGAAGAACGAAGCTGCCCAGCCCGAAGTCGTCATCGTCGACCTAAAGAACGGCAACAATGTGACGCGGCGCCCCATCAAGGCCGACAGTGCCATTATGCACTGGACTCGCCAAGTCATCGCTCTGAAGGCGCAATCGAGAACACTCCAGATCTTCGACCTCGAGAAGAAGGCAAAGCTGAAGTCCACCACCATGAACGAGGACGTCCAGTACTGGAAGTGGATCAGCGAAACCTCCTTGGGCCTGGTGACGGATACGGCAGTCTACCACTGGGACGTCTACGACCCCAGCCAAGCCCAGCCAGTCGAGGTGTTCAAGCGCAATGCCAACCTGAACGTACGTACAACTATCGCCTGTTTCTCACCCCACAGGAATATTATGAGCTAAACTTGACCAACCAGGGTTGCCAAATCATCAACTACCGCACCAACGCCGAGGGCAAGTGGATGGTTGTCGTGGGCATTTCGCAGCAACAGGGCCGCGTTGTCGGATCCATGCAGCTGTACTCCAAGGACCGCGGCATCAGCCAAGCAATTGAGGGTCACGCTGCGGCATTCGGCACTTTGCGCCTCGAGGGTGCCCCCGCCGACACGAAGCTCTTCACCTTCGCCGTGAGAACGGCGACCGGCGCGAAGCTTCACATCGTCGAGGTCGACCACGCTGAGTCAAACCCCGTCTTCCCGAAGAAGGCCGTCGACATCTTCTTCCCCCCCGAAGCGGTCAGCGATTTCCCCGTCGCCATGCAGGTGTCGCAGAAGTACGGTGTCATTTTCATGGTTACCAAGTACGGATTCATCCACGTCTACGACCTCGAGACCGCAGCCTGCATCTTCATGAACCGCATTTCCAGCGATACCATTTTCACCACCTGTTCCGACGCCGAGTCCCGCGGCATCGTCGGCATCAACCGCAAGGGTCAAGTGCTCTTCGTTTCGATCGACGACAGCAACGTCATTCCCTACCTCCTCCAGAACCCGGCCAACACCGAAATGGCCATCAAGATGGCATCACGAGCTGGCCTCCCCGGTGCTGATAATCTCTATGCTCGTCAGTTCGAGCAGCTGTTCAACAGCGGCCAGTTCATGGAGGCGGCAAAGATCGCAGCCAACTCCCCTCGCCAGTTCCTCCGGACTGCCGAGACGATTGAGAAGTTCAAGTCGCTGCCCCAGCAGCCTGGCCAGATGTCGTTCGTTCTGCAATACTTTGGTCTTCTCCTCGACAAGGGCGCGCTCAACGAGCACGAGTCCATTGAACTGGCCCAGCCTGTTCTGGCCCAGAACCGTCTCAACCTGCTCGAGAAGTGGCAGAAGGAGAACAAGCTCACCCCCTCGGAGAGGCTCGGCGACCTCGTGCGGCCCCACGACCTGAACATGGCTCTCGCCATGTACATCAAGGCCAACGTCCCCCACAAGGTCGTCGCTGGCCTTGCCGAAACCGGCCAGTTCGACAAGATCCTGCCTTACGCCTCCCAGACCGGTTACCAGCCCGACTACGTTCAGCTGCTCCAGCACATTGTTCGTGTCAACCCGGAGAAGGGAGCCGAGTTTGCCACGGCCTTGGCCAACAACGAGGGCGGTTCGCTGGTTGACATTGAAAGAGTCGTCGACATCTTCCAGTCCCAGGGCATGATCCAGCAGGCGACTGCCTTCCTCTTGGATGCGCTCAAGGACAACAGGCCTGATCAGGGCCACCTCCAGACTCGTCTCCTCGAGATGAACCTGATGAATGCGCCCCAGGTTGCTGATGCCATTCTCGGAAACGACATGTTCTCCCACTTCGACAAGACTCGCATTGCAACTCTGTGCGAACAGGCCGGCTTGGCCCAGAAGGCCCTGGAGCTCTACGAGGACCCCGCGGCCGTCAAGCGTGTTGTGATCAACATTGCCGCCACCCCCAACTTCAACCTCGACTGGTTGACCGGCTTCTTCGGCAGGCTCTCCGTCGAGCAGTCCCTCGACTGTTTGGACGCTATGATCAAGCACAACATCCGCCAGAACCTCCAAGCTGTTGTCCAAGTCGCGACTAAGTACTCCGATTTGCTTGGCCCGATCCGTCTGATTGACCTCTTCGAGAAGTACAAGACTGCCGAGGGCCTCTTCTACTACCTCGGCAGCATCGTCAACCTCTCGGAGGACCCCGACGTTCACTTCAAGTACATCGAGGCCGCCACCAAGATGGGCCAGTTCAACGAGGTCGAGCGTATTTGCAGAGACAGCAACTACTACAATGCCGAGAAGGTCAAGAACTTCCTGAAGGAGGCCAAGCTCCAGGAGCAGCTGCCTCTTATCATCGTCTGCGACCGCTTCAACTTTGTCCACGACTTGGTACTCTACCTTTATCAGAACCAGCAGTTCCAGTCCATCGAGACGTACGTTCAGCGTGTCAACCCCAGCCGGACACCTGCCGTCATCGGTGGCCTTTTGGATGTCGACTGCGACGAGAGCATCATCAAGAATCTGTTGTCGACTGTCAACCCCGCGTCGATCCCCATCGATGAGCTCGTTTCCGAGGTCGAGACCCGCAACCGCCTCAAGCTCCTCCTGCCCTTCCTCGAGGCCACCCTTGCCGCCGGCAACCAGCAGCAGGCCGTCTTCAACGCCCTCGCCAAGATTTACATCGACTCAAACAACAACCCCGAGAAGTTCCTCAAGGAGAACGACCAGTATGACACCCTCACCGTCGGTAAATACTGCGAGAAGCGCGACCCCAACCTGGCTTTCATCGCCTACTCCAAGGGCCAGAACGACCTCGAGCTCGTCAACATCACCAACGAGAACGGCATGTACCGTAACCAGGCCCGCTACCTGCTCGAGCGGGCTGACCGCGAGCTGTGGACCTTTGTCCTCAGCGAGAACAACATTCATCGCCGCTCCGTGATTGACCAGGTGACCGCCACCGCCGTTCCTGAGTCTACCGATCCTGCCAAGGTCTCCGAAGCCGTCGCCGCCTTCCTTGCCTGCGACCTTCCTCTCGAGCTCATCGAGCTGCTTGAGAAGATCGTCCTCGAGCCTTCGCCCTTTAGCGACAACGCCAACCTCCAGAACCTCCTCCTGTTCACCGCTGCCAAGGCCGACAAGGGTAAGGTTATGGACTACATCCACCGCCTCGACAGCTTCAGCGCTCCCGATATTGCGTCTGCCTGTATCGACGTCGGTCTTCACGAGGAGGCCTTCGAGATTTATAAGAAGACTGGCGACAAAACCTCCGCTGTCAACGTCCTGGTTGAGAACGTTGTGAGCATCGACCGCGCTCAGGCCTATGCGGAGGAAGTCGACATGCCCGAGGTATGGAGCAAGGTGGCCAAGGCTCAGCTCGACGGCCTCCGTGTCAGCGACTCCATCGAGTCGTACATCAAGGCCGAGGACCCCAAGAACTACGAGGAGGTCATCGAGACGGCCGTCCGCGCCGGCAAGGACGAGGACCTCGTCAAGTACCTGCGCATGGCTAGAAAGACGCTGCGCGAGCCCGCCATCGACACTGCTCTCGCCTTCTGCTATGCCCGCATGGACGAACTTGGCGAGCTGGAGGACTTCCTCCGCGGCACAAACGTTGCCAACATTGAGGAGTCCGGTGACAAGGCTTACGAAGAGGGCCTCTACCAGGCGTCCAAGATCTTCTTCACCAGCATCTCCAACTGGGCCAAGCTGGCCACCACCCTCGTCCACCTCGAGGAGTACCAGGCCGCCGTCGAGTGCGCCCGCAAGGCCAACAACATCAAGGTCTGGAAGCAGGTCCACGAGGCTTGCGTTGACAAGAAGGAGTTCCGTCTTGCCCAGATCTGTGGTCTCAACCTCATTGTGGATGCCGAACAGCTGCAAACCCTTGTCAAGCAGTACGAGCGCAACGGCTACTTTGACGAGCTCATTGGCCTGTTGGAGCAGGGTCTTGGTCTCGAGCGTGCCCACATGGGAATGTTCACGGAGCTCGGTATCGCCCTGTCCAAGTACCACCCCGAGCGTCTCATGGAGCACCTGAAGCTCTTCTGGAGCAGAATGAACCTGCCCAAGATCATCCGCGCCTGCGAGGAGGCGAACCTCTGGCCCGAGCTGGTCTTCTGCTACTACCACTACGACGAGTTCGACAACGCCGCTCTGGCCGTCATCGAGCGCCCCGAGAACTCTTGGGAGCACCAGCAGTTCAAGGAGATTGTTGTCAAGGTCGCCAACCTGGAAATCTACTACCGCGCAATCAACTTCTACCTCGAGCAGCACCCTTCCCTGCTTACGGACCTGCTCCAGGCGCTCACTCCTCGTATCGACGTGAACCGTGTGGTCAAGATGTTTGAGAAGAGCGACAACCTGCCGCTGATCAAGCCCTTCCTCGTCAACGTGCAGAGCCAAAACAAGCGCACGGTCAACAATGCCATCAACGACTTGCTGATTGAGGAGGAGGACTACAAGACGCTGCGCGACTCCGTCGAGAACTACGACAACTACGACCCCGTCGACCTGGCCGCTCGTCTGGAGAAGCACGACTTGATCTTCTTCCGCCAGATCGCGGCCAGCATCTACCGCAAGAACAAGCGGTGGGAGAAGTCCATTGCTCTCTCCAAGCAGGACAAGCTCTTCAAGGATGCCATTGAGACTGCTGCCATCTCTGGCAAGACCGATGTTGTGGAGGACTTGCTCCGCTACGTAAGTAAATCCCCGAGGCCTTGAACCATGCATGGTACTAACAAAGCATAGTTTGTCGACATTGGCAGCCGTGAGTGCTACGTCGGCATGCTTTACGCCTGCTACGACCTCATCCGTCCTGATCTGGTCCTCGAGATCTCTTGGCGCAACGGCCTCACCGACTTCGCCATGCCCTACATGATCAACATGTTGTGCCAGCAGACCAAGGACCTGGCAGCCCTCAAGGCCGACAACGAGGCTCGCAAAAGCAAGGAGAAGGAACAGGAGAAGGATGAGACCAACACCCCCATCCTCGGCGGCAACCGCCTCATGATCACTGCCGGTCCCGGCGGCATGGGTGGCCCTCCCACGCCTTACGGCCAGACGAACGGCTTCGCGCCCCAGCCTACTGGCTTTGGATTCTAGATGAGGGCACCAGCGCGTGGTTGGGCCGCTGTACCCGGAGCAAGGCCGCAGCCCCGGGCTACTCATTATTATCCACAGTCTATTGCTTTTGGTGGCATCAAGTACCAGGCGGTTGGGCGGATGCACCGGCGGCACTAAAATTCTATGAACGCGGACGATGGCGTTGAGATATACAAGGGCTTCCTGTAATCGTTACCTTTGCTCTCTGGACGGATGAGCTTGTTTGACAGGCGGACGACTGTTATGCGGGACAATCATCGGGTGGTGCTCATGTTTCAATCTGCACACGCGAAGCTAAACTCGCCATTACTGATTCAGGGACAGCGAGCCTGTCGCTCGAACCCAAACTGTATGATAGTCTTTTTTTTAAAACTAAACGTTGATTCTTTTTTTTTCTGATGAACCCTCCTCGAACACCCTCCCTCTTGAACATCCGAACCTTAAAAAGATGTCGTTCGTAGGATGTTAAGTGTTCTTAAACTTGAGTACTGGTCGGTCAAGACGTCTGCTATGACGAGATGACTCCACAGCAACCTGGTTACCCTACACAAACCCGGGGTTTTGATTCTCTACATCGTATCCGAATGACACGGGGGAACCGTTGAGAAGATTACGGTCGAGGTTACAGGGAGAGCCATCGGGCTTGACGAGGGGGGTGGTCAGTCAAGATGTCATGCATTACAATGCAATGCCCACGCTACGCTACGCTGTGTTACGCTATGCAAAAAAAAAAAAAACACAAATCGCAAAACTCGGCCCTTTTCTTCTTTTTCCTCCTCTTCTTCTTGGAAAGGAGGAGGGTTGAATATCTCCAACTCAAACACGGGGGGATGTTGGACCAAGAGGAGAAAGCTAGTCCCGAACCTTTTCTACTTTACCCAGACACACAATCTCCAAATCCAAAAGCGTTTGTGTGCGTTCTCCCTCGCCGCCCAGATCAGGACCACACCACCGGGGCCGGGGCGGCGGCCTCGGGCGGGACCCGGGGCGACCGCAGCGCGTCGGCCGGGTCGGGGTTGGCCCGATAGAAGGCGGCCATGGAGCCCCGGCACATGGGGCACCGGGCCAGCTTCTCCGGGTCGTGCTCGAGGAGCTGGGCGCCCGTGGAGAGGACGTGGGCGACGGTGCACTCGCGGCAGACGAGGTGGCGGCGGGCGCACACGACGACGGGGCGGCGGGTCGTCGGGTCGTCGGCGAAGTGGCCTCCGCACACGGGACACTCACGGTCGTCGTCGTCGTCGTCTTCGTCGTCATTGCCGTTGTCTCCGTTGCCGCCGTCGTTGTTATTCTCCCCGCCGCCGTTGCCCCGCCGCAACCCCCGCGCGGCGGCGACGCTGATGACGCTCTCGTCGGCGGCGGTCTGCGCGAAGGCGAGCCTGGCCTCGGCGGCGGCGGTGAGCTCGGCGCGCCCGCGGCGGAGGGTGTTGACCTCGGTCTCCTCGCTCAGCGGCGGGCGCAGGAAGCAGTCGCGGAAGAGGCGCCAGCCCGCGCTGTCGCCGGTGGAGAAGACGCCGTCGAGGTGCTCCATGGCGGCCTGCACGTCTCTGCGGACGGCGTCGACGTCGCGCCGGAGCTGCAGCGGCGCCGGCCAGGCGGCGTTGTCGACGGGGGGGCTCAGGGCGGTGCCGACGCGGAGGTACCAGTGGATGACGACCTCGGAGATCTCCTCGACGAGGCCGTCGGCGAGGCCCGTGTCGTAGGCGACCCACTGCAGGGGTTTCCGGAGGAAGATGGCGCGGGCGCGGAGGTTGCGCTCGGCGGCGGCGGTGGCGGCGCGGCCGCGCCCCTGGGCGAAGCGGAGGAGGCCGGTGTACTTGACGACGGCGGCCTCGAGGCGCTGCACGCAGTCCGAGTACCGCTGGTCCTCGCGAGGGTTGACGTCGAAGCGGCAGATGGCGACCTTGTCGAACCTGGCGGCGCGGCGGTCGACGAACCACTCGTTGATCATCTCGCGGGCCAGGACCAGGTCCGCGTCGTCCTCGTCGGGGTCCGGCACGTTGACGTAGGGCAGGACAATGTCCCTGTGGAAGTCGAGGATCCTGCAGGCCTCCTGCTGGCGGAGGAAGCGGCCCAGGTTGCCGCAGTAGCCGTAGTCCTCGGTGAAGCAGCCGCACTCGGCGACGCCGGGCCCGGCCCAGTGGGCGTCGAAGGAGCGGCAAAAGACCTCGGCGCGCACCTCCTTGACCAGCTGCTCGACCATGGCGCCGCGCAGGGCGACGTTGGGGACCTTGCGGGCGACCATGTGCTTGGCCAGGACGGCGAGCTGGGCGACGTACTCGAAGACGGCCTGCGAGGGCCTGAGGAACTCGCCGGTGAGCAGCGGCTGCACGCCGTCCATGACCTCGCGCCGGGCCGTGATCCTGCGCGGGAGGCCGCCGTCGCGGAGGCAGGCCGGGCACTCGCCCTCGGCGAGCTGGCACACCAGGCCGTAGTCGGTCGCGCAGGGGCCGTGGTAGGGGTGGGCGCAGTAGACGAAGGACTCGTGGACGTGGTACTGCATCCCCGCCCGCAGCCTCTCGTCGAGGACCGTCGTGAAGGTGGCGTGGTAGACCCTGGCGAGCCTCCAGGCCTCGCCGAGCTTCATCATGCAGTCGCGGGGGTAGTTGGCTCGGGCGGCCATCCCCTCCTCCGTCTGGGGGCACTGGTGCCACGTCACTTTCTTGATGCACATGGCTTTTAGTTGGGCAAGGTTTTCGCTACGGGCGGGTTATACGACCACCACTGACATTCGAGTAGTGTTTTTTTTTTCTCTATTTTCTTCTCCCTCTTCTCGTTTTTCTTTTCTTCTTGGGTCAAGTGAGTGGCGGGCAAAAAATCATTGATAATTTCGTCGAGGTTGTATAGCTTCATTTCCTTATGGGCCAAGGGGGAAGAAGGGGTTGCCGGGTTAGGCGATGTTTTGGACGGTTTAAAAACCGACATGTCAAGTCCTCATGGTCGTCGAACAGTAAAGGTTGATCCGGCAAAGGACGACAAACTCGCCATTGTGCTGGAGACAATGACGCTTTCGCCGGTAGTCAAGATCAAGGACGGGTTGTTTTTGGTCGACAAAAGAGAGAAAGATGTTTCGCTCGGGGACTTGTTCATTGAGTATGATAACGAACAGAGCAAAGCCGTTGTTAATGCCGTAAGGCATAAGCGGCCGTCGTCTGCGCCATTGTCAACCAACGCATTGTACTCCGACTAGTCGCCTCATGAACAGTAGCCGACAGACGAGGCGTGCGGTGTCGTCGGGGAAAACAGAAGCTCTCGAAACGCGTATTGCTTTGGACCTGGGGAGCCTCGAGGCGCAATACGACCTTTCTGCAAGGGTTGGGCGTCTTTTGTCGCATCCCGCAACTCACCTTGTCCACCTTGCGAAAGCCGACCGGCAGCACCGCGACGTCTGTCTAGCGTTGATGATGACCTCAGTCGACAAAAAACGAACCCGGGTGATGTGTCGCGTGACGTAGGCGTCTAGGGCCCGCATGCCAAGTACTTGATCCCCAACGGACGGCAACTGGATTCTCGGCATTAATCTCGTATGGAACTCGTCTTGGCCCCTCTCCGACGGCACCATCCGAGTAAGTGGCAAGATTAGGGAAGAGATGCTCTTCATAAACCAGCGGCATGTTCAAGCATTCAACGGTCAGATAGAGGTTGTCTTGCGAGGCCGTTGCTAGAACAAGGGCAATGGGCTGGCATGATCGGCACCACGGAAAGGCCCCCCAATCAAGGCCTGGCCGCCATGCACTAGACCGCGCATATGGACGGGGGGGTTCACAAAGAGTGATACCAGTTACCGCACAGAGTACATAGTATGTAGGTGTAGTAGTACTACTAAGGTCGGTAACAGCCAGCCCAGTGAAGGTCAAGGGTAGGTAGGGGTGGGTGCTAGATGTTTGAAGGGGAGATGCCCCGAGAGGAGGAGGGGAAGGGTAAAAGGCCGCAGGGCCACATCGTTCCGTTGGGACTGCAGGATCTTTTTCTTTTGCCTCTCTCGCCAATCACAGTGTCGATGGCATCTGCAGCAAGATGGAGACTCCCAGATTGGCGGCTGGCCCGTAGCTGGGACTTGGTGGTAAATCAGACCACCCCCCTGGTTTGCTGTTGCTATCTTCTTTGTACACTACACAGTAGGCCGGGGTATTGGGATGCGCGCTGCGGGTATCCCAAATGGTATCTGAGAGCCTGCCGACGGAAGATTGGCGCGTGTTTGGAGTAGAAGTTTCATGGCGCATGCTCTTGGGGCAAAAAATGAGGCGGGACTGTGGACTCGGGTATCAGGTGGATTATTTTTCGAAAAAAAAAGTATTATACTGTCATTGGTTTTGCGTAAGCAATGAATGCCGTTTTTGACGCCATGGTGTGCGAGAGGGAGTCCCAAGGCAAGAAAAGATGGATGGCTCTCCGTAGAGTAAGCTCTGAGGGGGGGACTCTGGATGCGGGCTGCCAAGAAGACCGGACGACCCGGATACCAGGAAGGTAAGGTACTTTGGTTTGCAGTGTCAACGGCGAAGGCAGGGGGGGGAGAAGTCCCAATCATGGCTGCATTCTTAAGGTGGAAGAGTCGACGTTGAAGTCGTCCAGAAAAGAAAAGGGGAAAAAAGAAGCAGAGGGGAGAGAGAGAGATCAAGGCCCCCTCCCCGAAGGACGTGAGGCCATCGAGATGTACAATAAAACGACGATGAACGGAAAGACAAGGCTGGACCATGATGCCATTGGAAGAATTCGAGAACGTAATGAAAAATATGTCGGGGGAAAAAAAAAGGAAAAAGAAAAGAAAAGACTCCCGAGTGTCCCTGATGCCGTATCTCAATCTTGAGATAATTTCCCACGAACCTAGCCCCATGACGAACAATAAGAACAAGAACCAAGATCTTGTACAGGCCAAACGCCGCTCCCGTTATCCCCTCTGAAAGACAGCTTTTATGCGACAAAACTCCGTTTTTCTTCTTGTTTTTTTTTCTTTTTCTTTCTTGGTTTGTTAATCCAATCATCCCAATCGCCATGGCGTGTGTGTGTATGTGTGTGGTATGGCGATGTGACGCGATGCTATGCAATCCGATGCGATGAGATGGGATGCTTGGCAGGATGATATCATCTCCTCCTAGTCTTCCCCTCCCCCTCCTCTTCCTCCTCCTCCTCTCGTGGCATCTCACATGGATTGCTGCTTTTGGCGAAAGTCACGCCGCCTTTCCTCGATCTTGAAGCCGTCCTTGGGACATTCCCACCCGCTCTCTTCGATCTTGACCCTGTCGAGGCATTTTGTGCAGCGCCACCACTTGGGGTAGATTTTGCGCTCCTGCAGCCACGAGTCCGACATGTCGCCCGTCTTCTTGTCCACGTCCTCCTTGTGGACGTCGGTGAGGTGGACGCGCAAACGGTCTTTGCGGCTAAAGGGCTCGCTCTTGCGCGTGCAGGCCGGGTAGTCGCAGAGAAAGGCGCCGTCCTTCTCCTTGCCTGCGGCGCTGACGCTGTTATTCCTGCTCCCCGCGTTGGCTCCCGCGCCAGCGCCCGCCGCGCCCTTGGTCTTGCCGTTGCTCGACGGGTTCTTCTTGGTGGTCATCTTGGGACTGGGGTTGCTGATGCTCGTCGCGGGCGTGATGTCTTTGAGAGAAAGAGCGGGCGACGGCTGTGTTTGGCTGTCCGTGTGGGCTTGCAGGTAATGCCGGTCGAGGTCGATTTTGCGTTTGAACGGCTTCGAAGGGCATGCCGCCGACAGGCACGTCCATTCGACGTCTTGCTGTTTCTGTATGGGCGATTTGCTCGTGGCTATCAGCGGCACCACGTTGGGCAGCTGCTCCGAGGGCGCATGCTGCTGCTGCAATTGCCAGAAGCCGCCGTCGTCGGTTGGTACGTAGTCATACTTGGAGCAATCAAAGTCGGCGTATGGTGTTTCGGGCCTTTTTTTGTCGTGGACAAAGAGTGCATCAATCAGCATGGGAGAGCGCGCATATGATTTGAGGGGGGAAAAACAGGGAAAAAATGAAAGAAAGAAAGCAAGAAAGAAAAAACGGTACAGCTGTTCGTGCAAGGGGAGAGAAGCTGTCTGGAGGAACCTCCCCCCCCCATCCGCAAGGTAGAAAGAAAACGGCTGTGGAAACACGCATACAGCACGGGGATGGAAATGAAACAAACTCACCATGATTCATTGACGGGCATGTTCGCACCACCTCTACTCAAGGCTGCGTGTGGGCGTTTTGCGGCTGTGGGAGGGGCCATGATGGACATTGCCGGGCTTTCTTCTATTTTTGGGGGGTGGACGGGGAATAAATCAGCGCCTGTTTCTCGGTTTCCCCAAAGATTGCGAATCTGTCCTTTCCATCGCCGTCTCCCCGTGTTGCTCGACCTGTTCCTTCGTCTCGCAACCACAAAAAGAATAAAAATATCAAATAAAACAAACCGGTCAATGGGGGAGGACAGGTGGGAGTTGTTGTGACCGAACAAACAAGCCGGACAATCAACCGGTTTGGATAAATGTAAAGAACAGAGCATACCTTCCGGTTTGGCGAGGGGCATAGGCAGAGCGCAAGTGCGCAGCGATGTACGGTGTCCGCGACAGCCAGAGGTCGTGTGGTCTTCGTCGTTGTCGTCTTCGTTTTGGGGCGTCGTGCTTGTTATTGCGTGTGTCGTCGGTGTCGCTATCGTCGGCGTCGGTTGTCTGGGTCAAGCGGAGCCAGGGCTAATCCAGGTTGATGATGATCGAGTCGTCATGAGACGGCGGCAGGTAAACGGAGGCGAGATGGCTGATGGAGGGAAGAAGTGGACGTAGAGATCATTTCATAGTGGCCCTTTGGTAACCGACGGGGAAGGATGAGAACCGGGGGTTTGTGAGCGGGAAAGAGAAAGAGAGAGAGAGAGTGTGTGTGTGTGAGAGAGTGAGTGAGAAAGAAAGAGAGAGAGAAAAAGACGGTACGGCCCTCAATGGTCTCTCTCGGTTGTTTGCTCGATCGTCCCTCCTCTGGAACCAGGAGATGATTATTGCTTTTCTCCCCTCAAACTCCCGTTGGCCCTTTCCCACAGTTGCTACCGTACTTCTACACTATTCCTACTCCCACGGCCGCCCGACCAGGGCAGCACACACATCACAACCCGCCAACCATCCAAGCCGGCCTACTCGCGCGAACCTGTTCGGATCTGGGCGAGCCAACCAACGGGGAGGCGGGAAAAAGGCCAACGCTTGCTGGCCAAAAGGGGAGAGAGAGAGAGAGAGAGAGAGAGGCAAAACAGCAATCGGTCCAGCTCCGAAAGACGAGACCAGGTTGGAAGGTAGGTTGGACAAGGTCCTGGCCAGGTTCAGGTACGGCGGCACATGCAGTGAGTACCCTCGCTTCAGATGATGTGAGTGCTTGGGCTTCTTAGCTCGTGTTGGAGGGGTGCATAGCATAGCTTCTCTCGTAGCTGTCCCCGTATCTCCCTGTTCACTTACGCACGCCCGAGGTACGTAGGTAGGTAGGTCGGTTCGAATACAATATCTGATCGAGGGACGGCTGCAGCAACAGCTCTTACGACAGCAAAGCAACTACTGCTACAACAGGTCATGGTACGTATCCCGTTCTATTGCGGCAAAAACAGTGTATGTATCTGGTGAGCGTGGCGGGGTTCACGCCTGTTTGCCCAATCCTGGGAAAGGATGGCAAGCCTGGTTCGGCGTCGAGCAGGAGGGGGGGGTGTGGGAGTGAGGTGAAAGCTCTCTCTCTCTCCGTCCCCGGGATGGGTGTGGTAGGGAGAGAGGGAGGGGGGTGCTAGGACGGGGATGGGATGGATGTCTGGGCGTGTGCCTCCCAGCTCTTACATACACTACTTCACACCCCCAGGTCACTCGCTTGGCACAAGAGTGAGGGATGAGATGTGATAGCAGCAGCATTAACGGCATGTGGTGCGCATGTGGGACGTATTGCGCTTCTGCTCCTGTTCCGCTACGGCAAGGCGTTCCTTCGTATGTGGTGTATTTGTACGGAGACCATGAGTGTGCGAACGGAGAGGAGAGGAAAGGAAAGGAAAGGAAAGGCAAAGCATGTCATTGAACAAGGTCCGGGGGTATGTGGAGATGTAGGCCGCAAAAGGCGGATGGATAGGGGACGTGTCGTCGGACCGGGATGAATGGGAATAGAAACGGGATTTTAATAAAAAAGTACGGAGTAGTTCAAAGTGAAGAGGTCAAAAAGATTGGGATCGGAGGGGAGGGGGGGTCCAGTAAGTTAAGGGGCGACGGCACGGCGTGGAGAGGACGTGCGCCGGTTTCCATCCCGACACCTGGACAAACGTTGGCTTCGTCTGTGTCTGTTTGAACCGGACGGGACGAGGCGGGACGGACTCGGCCGGCCTCGTTTCGGAGAGCGAGGATCTCGCGGGGGATGAGAGTAATTAATGGCGATGAGCAGCAGTGGGGAGTTGGCCCTGGTACTGTAGTGATGGGAGTCATGGGACTTTGCATGGATGCCCGTGTAGAAGGGAGAGAGGGAAAAAAAAAGAAAGAAAAAAAAAGAGAATCGTTAGTGCAAAATAGAGGCAAGCAAGGCCCGGGGAAAGGTAAGAATAGTTCATAGGGAGGGTCAGGGTGAGGAAAGGGAAATGAACAACACGGCACTAGACACAGCCATTGAACATTATACCCTCAAGCCGACATCACTAGCAGAGTGGAGCGGTATCTTGCAGAGAAGAATAAAACAAAACCATGGCATGAGGTGTTGTGTCACGACATGTAGAGAGTGTGTGTATGTACACTACACTACACACAAACCGGACCTTCATCTTGAGCTCGAGCTTGAGCTGGGTCACCGAGGTGTGCTTACGACTTCACCGGAGCGGCCGTCGACCACGCCACAGAATCTCGAGTCAGGGGCCCTGGCTGCTGACTGAGCGGAGACGGGGCGAGATTTCGTGATGATCAACGTGCATGGGGGATGGTGGGAATGAAAGAGTGGGGGGCTGGGTTTGAAGATTTGGTGTGGCCAGTCGCAACTCATTCACTCAGTTCACTACCACTTGTTCATCTGAACGACTAGTCTGCCACGGACCATGGTGCAAAAGGTGAAAAGTGGGCAAAGTTGACAGGTGATGATGTGTGTTGTTGGTGAGGACCGCAATTGTGATGGGTGGCTCGGAACGGCGCGGCGAGACAGGGTCCGTCGAGAGGGAGCAGGCGGCGGCGGGAGCAGCAGCAGCAGCAGCAGCAGCAGCAGCAGAGAACAGAGGTGGGTGGAAGAAGGAAGCAAGCAAGCAGAGAGGCGTGGACGGACTTTGTTCGTGGCGTAACTGCTGCGCTTGCTCTCCTCTGGTTGTGGTGACACCCGGCCTCCGGAACGCGGTTTCAACACCATAGTAAATTCCAGGGACGAAGTGAGGCAGGCAGACAGACACGACTCACGTGTGCCGCCAAGATGCCATGTGTGTTGCCATCGTTGCAGCTATAGGGTTGACGTGTATGACCTTTCAGCCCAGTCCGATGGTGGGTGGATTGAGCAAGTTAGGGTTCACCCACCAAGCATGGCATGACCTTGCTTTGAAATGATTGTTCAATAGCTTGCTAGTTAGCTGTTGGGTATCCGTTACTGTGTAGGATGCCAAATGTCCTCTTCAAACGGTAGCTGCAAGTGTAAGGCGTGGTTTGGTTGGTGAATGCCCGAGACCGAAGAGGCATTGATGGCGCGCGGTCGGGCTGAGATGGATTTCGCCCATCGCCTCGTGTTGAGGGGGAAAATAAAAGGAAAAACAGAAAGAATGTAAGAGAGAGGGAGAAGGAGAGAGAGAGTGTGTGTGTGAGTGAGAGAAAGAAAAACCTCTCTGGCCTGACCGTTATCCTTGCATGCCAATCCAATCCAGCTCATTAGCCTCACGTCACGATTAGCGGATCATGGCTTCACTTTAGTGCCGCTCGGGCATCTTGTATCTGGGGGATTCCTTGGGGGGGGAGCCAGCCAGCCACCAGGGCGCGCCGTCGTTGACTACACTAGCATCAGCCAGTCATTGGTTCCTGGCATACCCGCGACTCTCTGCCTCTGCCATACATCGTAGACATAGATATCCGTACACTAGTAGGAGTCTGGGGCGATGATGGGTGGTGATGGCTGATGGGCGGTGGCTAGTGCGCTCCCACCGCCTCCGGGTCCCATCATCGGGGGGGTCCATCTCTCTGCGTTGAGTTTGTGTCCGGATCCGCAAGGGAGGCAGACAGGCAGGGCGGATGCGGTGTGGGAACGGTCGACAGCGTTGGAGTATGACTTGGCCGGCTCTGACTTGCTGAAGGTTGCATGAAGTGGTCCAACCCGTCAATGATGCGGTCCCGTTCTGTGCTGTGTCTTGCTTCTCATCCCCGTCGGGTACGGTGTAGCATTAGTTGCAGCCCAAAAGTCTGATATACCACCACCACCACCACCACATCCACATCCACATCTACTAGGTACCAGTAGCAAGAGAAAGACAGGAAAGGAAAGGAAAGGAAAAGGGTTTTAAAAAAAAGTCCGTCTCTGGTGAGGGGCGGTCAGAGCTCTCTCTCCTCTCTCTCCTCTCGCCTCTCCTCTCGCATCCCTTCATTACCCTTGGGTTGCGCATATTATCCCCATCCTTTCTCTCCTTGTTCCCTTCTTCTTCTTCTTCTTCTCCATCTTGCATCGTATCGTTGCCTGTTGTCATTCTCTTTCCTGGCTGCCAGAGTCAGAAGGGTGGACAGTGGGAGGAAGGAGATATGCACCATCTCGACCAGTGACAGCCCAATTTTGGTGTTACTATTTTCCCTCTTTCCTTTATCTTGTTCTTTTCAAGGACGGAAGGAAGGAAGAAACGAAACCCAAGAGGCGAGCGAGCTTTCCCCGCAATCGGCTCGCCTCAGCACAACCCAACCCGTCGACCTCGGTTCGAGGCAAGAGAGAGAGAGAGAAATAAGAGAACCTGGCGAACGAGGAAGGGACGAACGAGGTATGTGCATCTGATCTGATGCGATGCAGCTTTGCTATTGCTCGCTCCTTCCTTCCTACCTGCATTATCTTCATCTCACCTAGGTACCTACCGAGGCAGTCACCGCTCT